>JASUAB010000023.1:1502083-2744166 GCA_037013595.1 Dicorynia guianensis
AGTGAAACGAGGCCTGACTCGATGTGCAAATGATATGTTCGAGCCAAATGAGGTCATACTCGAGGCACAAATGATGTGGTTGTGTCAAATGAGGCCCATCTCAAGGTGCAAACATATGTGTAAGTCAAATGAGTCCCGACTCGGGACTCAAATGATATAGTTGAGTTAAACGAGGCCTGACTTGATGCAGAAATGATATGGTTGAGTCAAACAAGGCCTGACTCGAGGCACAAATGATATGGTTGACTCAAATAAGGCGTGACTCGAGGTGCAAATGATATGGTTGAGTCAAACGACACTCGACTCGAGCCGCAAATGATGTGGTTGTGTCCAACGAGACCCATCATGAGGTGCAAACATATGTATAAGTCAAACGAGTCTCAACTCGAGGCGTTAATGATATGGTTGAGTCAAAGAAGGCCCGACTCGAGGCGTAAATGATGTGGTTGAGTCAAATGAGGCCCATCTCAAGGTGCAAACATATGTGTAAGTCAAACGACTCCTGACTCAAGGTGCTAATGATATGGTTGAGTCAAATGAGGCCCGACTCGAGGTGGAAATGATGTGGTTAAGTCCAACAAGCCTCATCTCGAGGAGCAAACATATGTAAGTCAAACGAGTTCCGACTCGAGGCTCAAATGATATGCTTGAGTCAAACGAGTTCCGACTCGAGGCTCAAATGATATGCTTGAGTCAAACGAGGCATGACTCGAGGTGTAAATGATATGGCTAAGTCAAACGGCGACCGACTCGTGGCACAAATGATGTGATTGAGTCAAACATGGCCCATCTCGATGTGCAAACATATGTGCAAGTCAAATGAGTCCCGACTCGAGGCGCAAATGATGTGGTTGAGTCAAACGAGGCACATCTCGATGTGCAAACATCTGTGTAAGTCAACCGAGTCCCGAGTCGAGGCTCAAATGATATGGTTGAGTCAAACGAGGGCTGTCTCGTGTTGTAAATGATATGGTTGAGTCAAACAATGCCTGACTCGACGTGCAAATGATATGTTCAAGTCAAACGAGGGGCGTAAATGATGTGGTTGTGTCAAAACAAGGCCTATCTCAAGGTCCAAAGATATGCGTAAGTCAAACGAGCATCGACTCGAGGCACTGATGATTTGGTTGTATCAAACAAGGCACGACTCGAGGCGCAAATGATGTGGTTGAGTCAAACGAGGCCCATCTCGAGGTCAAACATATGTGTAAGTCAAACGAGTCCCGACTCGAGGCATTAATGATATGGTTGAGTCAAACGAGGCACGACTCGAGGCATAAATGATGTCGTTCTATCAAACGAGGCCCATCTCAAGCTGCAAATATATGTGTAAGTCAAACGAGTCCTAACTTGAGGCTCAAATGATATGGTTGAGTCAAACGAGGCCCACTTCGAGATGCAAATGATGTGGTTCAGACAAACAGGTCCCGACAAGAGGTGCAAATGATATGGTTAAGTCAAACGAGGCTCAATTCGAGGCGCGAATGATATGTTTGAGTCAAACGAGGCCTAAGTCGAAGCGCAAATGATGTGGTTGAGTCAAGCAAGACCCATCTCGAGGTGCAAACATATGTGTAAGTCAAACGAGTTTTAAATCGAGGCACTGATGATATGGTTGGGTCAAAAAAATCTCGACTCGAGGCGCAAATGATATGTTGAGTCAAACGAGGCACGACTCGAGTTGCAAATGATGTGGTCCAGTTAAACGAGCCCTGGCAAGAGGTGCAAATGATATGGTTGAGTGAAACGAGGCCCGACTTGAAAACACACAAGCACCATGTAGCTCATCCAACATATCATCTAAGCGAGGAATAAGGTGGTGGTACTTTACTGTAATATTGTTGATGGCTCAGCAATCAACACACATTCTCCTTGACCCATCCGTCTTAGGCACCAAAATCACCGAAACAGAACATGGACTCATGCTTTCTCTCACATACCCCTTTTCCATCAATTCACTAACCTGCTGTTGTAACTCCTTTGTCTTCTCGGGATTAGTTCGATAAGCTGGTCGGTTTGGAATGGAAGCACCGGGTATGAAGTCGATTTGATGCTCAATCCCTCAGATAGGGGGTAAACCATTTGGGACCTTCTTGGTAAAGACATCATCATAATGCTGCAAAAGAAAAATAATAGAACCAGGCAAAGTAGGATCAATCTCATTAGTGTTAAAAAATGCCTCTTTGTACACAAGTACAATCATTGGCTAATTTGAAAACATTGCTCTTTTCACTTCACTCGCCCTTGCATAAAAGCTCTTTTGTGTTTTCTCTTTTTTTGTCTCAATGGTCGAATCAGCTCTCTTTTTTTCTCTCTCAATTTTCTTGTCCTCCCCTGTTTGCTCTCTCAAACTTTCACTCAATTTATTTTTCTCTCTTTCTTCACTCCGTTTTTGTACACTCTCTTTTTGTAGCCTCACTTGCTCTTCATAAACTTGTCTTGGTGTCGTGATCATTCTTTGCTTAAACACAAATGAGTATTTGTTTGTGTAGCCATCATGCTTAACTTGCCGATCAAATTGCCAAGGTTGGCCTAATAGCAAATGTCCCGCTTGCATCAGAACTACATCGTACAAAATTTCATCCTCATACTTTCCAATGCGAAAAGAGACCAGTACCTGTTTATTCACCCTTAATTCGCCACTATCATTGAGCCATTGCAACTTGTATGGTTTAGGGTGTTTCATTGTAGGTAGCCCTAATTTTTCAACCATAGTTAAGCTAACAACATTAGTACAACTTCCTCCATCAATAATCACACTACATACCTTGTTTTTGACATTGCACCGAGTATAAAAAATGTTTTCTCACTGCACTTCTTCTTCTTCTTTGGCTTGCACACTTAGGGCTCTTCTTGCCACTAACAATTCTCCTTTAGTAGTATATTCTTCATCATTTGCATCTTCTAATGGTGGCATAGATTCAGTGTCTTCTTTGCTTTTAGTCTCAACTTCTCCATTGTCTCGCATAACCATAATCCTTTTGTTTGGACATTGGCTTGCTATATGTCCCCTATCTTGACACTTAAAGCACTTAATATCACGATTTTGAGTAGTGGATGATTCAATTTTACCTTGAGAAACATGGCTGAAGTTCTCAGTTTTATGCTCAGATTTGTGTTTGGGTGTTGGGAATGCTTGAGGCTTATCCTCCTTCTTTGTATATCTCGGTTTCCAAGAAGTAGAACCTGAGTTTTGGGTTGCACGTGAGCTACCCTCCTCTTGAGTTGTTGCTCACTTTGACAGCCATGTGCACCATATCCTCTAATTCCACATAATGTTGCATCTCCACTCTATCTTGTATTTCTTGATTTAATCCATGCAAAAACCTAGCCATTGTAGCTTCGCGATCTTCCTCAACATTAGCTCAGATCATTGCAATTTCTATCTCCTTATAATAATCCTCAACACTTTGGTTTCCTTGCCGAAGACCTTGCAACTTCTTGTATAACTCACGGTAGTAATGACTTGGGACAAACTGCATTCTCATCATCATCTTCATCTCCTCCCAAGTTTCCACTGGCTGTTCTCCATTCCGCTTCCTATTTAACATCAATTGATCCCACCAAACAATGGCATAATCAGAGAACTCAAGGGCTGCCGATTTTACCTTCTTTGCTTCAGAATAGTTGTGGCAATCAAAAATAAACTCCATCTTCTTCTCCCATTCAAGATAGGCTTCTGAATCAGACCTACCTTGAAATGATGGAACCTTCATCTTTATACTACCCAAGTTATTATCTTCTCGGTTCCTAACTCCTCTAGCCCATCCACCATATCTCCTATTGTTAACAATGGAATCTTGATCATCTTCCTCATGAAAACCAGCTCCATAATACTCTTCATCTTCAACCCTTACTTCCCTTGGTTGAACTCTTTCCCTCCTATGCATATTCTGTACATTCTATGATTGCCTCATACGTTCATTCTTTACCTTATCCAACCGTTCATGAACTTGCTCCATTTCTACTCTTAACACTCTTCTCATCTCTCCCAATAATGCATCCATAAGTAGCTTTGGATCAACCCCTCCTGAAGAACCTGTGGGAATGGCTTTGTTTGACATGATTTTGCTACAAAAGAAAATGTTAGAAAATAAAAGACCTCACAAATGATTTCCCTCATGTATTTTTTTTTTGCTCAAATACAATTCTCTCAACACTCATGTTTTCACACAACAAATTTGGCTTTTTCCCTTTATTGCTCTTACCACTCTTGCCTTTTTTCACTCATAATTTTCTCTTTCAATTCTTTTCAAACTTATCCAAACAAGAACAAGATCCTGTTCCAGTCACAATTCAATTCACAAGCTTATCAATGGTTCAAGGAAGAGTATGGAATCAAGGGAATCAATAAAATCACTAAAAGGGGAGGTTTTTTGATAGTTTCTAACTTGTTCTTCTTTCTTTTCGCTGAATACCACATTTTTTTTTCTTTTTTTTTTTCGCAGCTTTACTTTTCTTTTCTTTTCTTTTTTGAAGCTCTTCTTTTCTTTCTCCTTTTTTTTTTTCTGAAGCTCTTCTTTTCTTTCTTCTGCTTTTTTTTGAATATGTATTAACTAAAGTTGGAATCTAAACAAAAGAAAACATAGAATATTGGCTGCAAAACTAAAATTGGATAGGCAAAACTTGAGACTAGAACCGTGTTCTGATACCAAAATGATGTGAAACCTGCCAAGAATAACGAGACCCGTCAATGAAATTGATTCCCAAGATCATTCTGCAATCAGATTTTGTAGTGGAAACCTCGACCCGATGTTTATAAGAAAACATGAACCTTGGTATGTGTAGACGCCACAAATGGGATGGTAATTCGTTTGATAAGTCGGATGAACGCCACAAGAACAAGTTCTTGATAAGTTCAGAAAGTTCTTCAAAGAACCAAAGAGAAAACTCTCAACTTTTATGTAGAAAACTGATTTGAACTTCTCAGCCTTGGTATACATATATATAGGCTGAGTTGTTACAATTTGAAAAAGGAAACAAATAGTAAAAAGGAAGGTAATCCCTATAATTATGGCATGCCAGCCTTTACAAGAGAATAATTAGCCAAATAATCAGCCCAATGCAATAATTGCTGAAAAGATACTCCAAAAGGCTGACCAAATCCCATATAAAAAGGAAAGTGATCCCAAATTCGCTGGGTAATAATTAGCCAAATCTAATCTCCTTGATTCTTTCAAATCCACAAGCTTGAGCTGAAAGTAATTCTTCCAAGTGTATGGACTTCAATAAAAAGGCTAAAATTAATCCTTCCAAGTGTATGGGCTTTAAAAAAAGGTTGAAATTACTCTACCACTTGGACCAACAAAATCCACCCTTAGTCTGCACTTGAGTCTAAGTATTTGGGCCTTAAAAAGCACTCCTCAACCCAAATGCTTTGCATCAATCCATTGAAAGCCTCCTTGAATCTTTTAGCTCTAGCTCTTGTAACTGGACCACTTGGAATTTGAATTGGATCAGCTATTTCCGCTATGCTTTTATCATCACCTTTTTGTCTCTCTCCGACATCTCTCTCTTTCTTGAAAGTTTCTTTTCTCTCTTTCTCTCCCCTTCCTGCCCTTCCTCACTCTGAAAGTTCTCTCTATCACTCACTCTTTCTTTGTCTCTCTTTGTGTTTGTCTGTCTGCCTCTCTCTCTCTCTCCAAATCTTCCCTTTCTCTCTCCATAACTCTCTTGCTTTCTCTGAGTCTGTACAAATTTCTCTTTCACACACACACTCTCTCTAAAACTTCACCCCCTTTCCCTGTCTCCCCACATGTCTCTATCTCTGCTCTAAAACTTCTCTCTCTCTCTCTCTCTCTCATTTTCTCTATCAAACATCACTCTCCCTCTCTCTCTCTCTCTCTCTCTAAAATCTCTCTTTGCCTCTTTCTCTTTCTGCATAAAACTTTTTAGTCTTTCTCTTCCTGAAACCTCTCTATTTAAAACTTCTCTTTCTCTCTCTACCTCTTTCTCTTATTTTCTGACTTCTTACTCTAAACTACTCTCTCTGCTTAAAAATACACTTTCTCTTTCTCTCCAAAACTTTTCTCTCTCTTTCTCCCCTTCTCTAAAACTTCTCTCTCTCCCTCCCTCCCCCCCTCTCCCTTTCTCTCTCTCTCTCTCTCAAAAAACTTCTCTTCTGGTCTCTGTAAAACTTCTCTCTCTCTCATTCTCTTACACTCTCTCCCTTTCTCTCTCCCTATAAAACTTCTCTGACTCTCTTTCTCCCCCTGTCTATAAAAGTTATCTCTCTCACTCTCTTTCTTAATCTCCAAAACTTCTTTTTCCCTTCCCTGTGTACCGCTCTATGTCTAAAACTTTGGTCTCGCTCTCTCATGCTCTCTAAAACTTTCCTCTCTCTCTCTCTCCCTCACTCTCTTCCACTCTCTAAAACAACTCTTTCTCTCTTTCTTGCTCTTTCCCTCTCTAATACTTCTCTCACTCTCTCATTCTCCTTCTCTCTAAAGCTTATCTCTCTCTCTCTCTTGCTCTCTCTCTCACTCTCTCTTTCTCTCTCCAACATGTCTCTCTCTCTCACCCTCCCTCTCCCCAACACACACTCTTTCTCTTTCACACCCCCAACATACACATTCTCTCTTTCTCCAACACATTTCTCTTTCTCTTTATCACTATCTCTCTCTCTCTAAAATATATCTTTCTTTTTTTGTCTCTCTTTGATGCTTCCATTGACACTTCTCTTTCTAAAACTTCTACTTCTCTGTTTCTCTCCCTCTCTCTCGCTCACTAACTCTTTGTCTCTCTCTATGTCTCTTTGTCTCACTCTCTCTCTCACTCATAAATTTTCTCTCTCTAAAACATCTCTCACTCCCTTTCTAAAGTCTCTTTCTCTTTTTTCTCTCTCTATGTCCCTCTCCAAACCTTCTCTCTGTCTCTCTGTCTGTGTCTATAAAACTTCTCCCCCTCTCTTGTTGAAACCTTTCTCTCAATCTAAAACTTCTTTTTCCCTTTCTCTCTCCCTCTCTCTCATTTACTCACTTTCTCTTTGTAATACTACTCTCCGCTTAAAACTTCTCGATCACTCTATACAAAACTCCTCTCGCTCTCTCTGTGTCTCTAACCAATTCTCTTTCTCT
This sequence comes from Dicorynia guianensis, assembly GCA_037013595.1. Taxonomy (NCBI): domain Eukaryota; kingdom Viridiplantae; phylum Streptophyta; class Magnoliopsida; order Fabales; family Fabaceae; genus Dicorynia; species Dicorynia guianensis. The sequence goes on from JASUAB010000023.1 coordinate 1,509,160, forward strand.
CTCTTTAGTTCTTGCTTTATCTAAAACTTGCCTCTCACTATCTAAATCTTCTCTTTCTCTTTCCCTCTCTGCTCTCTCTAAAACTTCTTTCACTCTCTCTTTCTCTCTTCCAATGTCTTTATCTCTCTCCAAAACTTCTTTCTAGCTCTTACTCTCTCCCTTTGTCTGTTTGTCTAAAATTTATCTTTCTCATGCACTTCCTCTCTTGAAAACTTCTCTTTTTCATTCATTCTCTCTTAAACTTTTCTCGCTTTCTATCTTTCTACAACATGTCTTTGTTTCTTTAAAACCTCTCTTCTCTCTCTCCGTCCCTCCCTCCCCCCTCACTCACTCTGAAAGTTCTCTCTGTCACTCACTCTTTCTTTGTCTCTCTTTATGTTTGTCTATCTGTTTGTCTGACTCTTTCTCTCACTAGAGCTTCCCTTTCTCTCTCTCTAGCTCTCTCACTTTCTTTGTCTATCTAAAATTTCTTGTCACACACACTCTCTCTCTAAAATTTCACCCCCTATCCCTCTCACCCCACACTTCTATCTCTATCTCTAAAACTTCTCACTCTCTCATTGTCTCTGTAAAATGTCACACACTCTCTCTAAAAGTTCTCTTTGGCTCTTTCTCTTTCTGTAAAACTTTTTTGTCTCTCTCTCTGAAACCTCTCTTGATCTAAAACTTCTCTTTCTTTTTCTACCTCTTTCTTTCATTTACTAACTTTCTCACTCTAAAACTACTCTTTGCTTAAAACTACACTTTCTCTTTCTCTCCAAAACTTTTTCTTATTCTCTCTCTCTATCTCCCTCTCTAAAACCTCTCTCTCTTTTTCCCTTTCTAAAACTTCTCTCTCTCCTTCTCTTTATCTCTCAAAAAACTTGCCTTTGGTCTCTCTAAACTTCTCTCACTCTCACTCTCTTACACTCTTTCCCTTTCCCTCTCCCTGAAAAACTTCTCACTCTCTCTCTCCTCTGTCAGTAAAAGTTCTCTCTCTCACTCTCTTTTGAAATTCTTTATCTCTCTCTCTAAAACTTCTTTTTCCCTTCCCTATGTACCTCTCTATGTCTAAAACTTCTGTCTTGCTCTCTTACGCTCTTTGAAACTTCCTTATCTCTCTCTCTCTCTAACTTTGATGCATCTCTTCCTAACTCTCATTCTTTCTCTAAAACAACTCTTTCTCTCTTTCTTACTCTTTCCCTCTCTAATACTTCTCTTACTCTTTCATTCTCCCTCTCTCTAAAGCTTATCTCCCTCTCTCTCCCTCCCTCCTTCTGTCTACTATGCACACTCTCCCCCCAATACAAACTCTATCTATCTCCCTCAACACGTCTCTTTCTCTTTCCCCGACCCCTAAAATACATACTCTCTCTCAAAAACACACTGTCTCTCTGTCTTTCTCTCTTCCCCAACACTCTCTTTGCCTTTCTTATTCTCTCTCCATCTCCCTCTCTTTCTTTGTCTGTTTGTCTCTCTTTCTCTCTTGCTCTCTCTTTCTCTCTCCAACATGTCTTTGTCTCTCACCTCCCCCTCCCCAACATACACACTCTTTCTCTGTCACCCCACAACATACACATTCTTGCTTTCTCCAACACATTTCTCTTTCTCTCTCTCTAAAACATATCTTTCTCCCTTTTTCTGTCTCTCTCTCTAATGCTTTCACTAACACTTCTCTCTCTTACTCTTAAAACTTCTACTTCTCTGTTTCTCTCCCTCTCTCTTGCTCACTAACTCTCTGTCTCCCTCTGTGCCCCTCAGTCTCACTCTCTCCATCTCACTCATTCACTTTCTCTCTCACTCTCTAAAATGTCTCTTACTCTCTCTCTAAAACATCTCTCCCTAAATTCTCTTTCTCTTTTTTCTCTCCCTTTGTCTCTCTCTAAAACTTCTCTCACTCTTATCTCTAAAACTTCTCTCTGTCTCTTTATCTGTGTCTATAAAACTTCTCCCCCTCCCTCATTGTAACCTCTCTTGATCTAAAACTTTTTTTCCTTTTCTCTCTCCCTCTCTCTCATTTACTCACTTTTGCTTTCCAAAACTACTCTCTCTCCTTAAAATTTCTCTATCTCTCTCTCTCCAAAACTCCTCTCGCTCTCTTTGTGTCTCCCTTTCTCTCTCTTTCTTGCTCTATCTAAAACTTCTTTCACTATCTAAATCTTCTCTTTCTTTTTCTCTTTCTCTCTCTCCCTCGTTGATTTCTCTAAAACTTCTCTCACTCTCTCTTTCTCTCTCCCGTTGTCTTTATTTCTCTCCAAAACTTCTCTCTCGCTCTCTCTCCCTTTGTTTGTTTGCCTAAACTTTATCTCTCTCACTTCTGTCCTCTCCCAAAAACTTTTCTCTCTCTTGCATTCTCTCTCAAACTTTTCTCCCTTTCTGTCTCTCTCCAATACCACTTTCTTTGTTTATAACTTCTCTTCTTTCTCTCTCTCTCTCTCCCACCCTCCCCCCACCACTTACTCTAAAAGTTCTCTCTATCACTCACTCTTTCTTTGTCTCTCTTTATGTTTATCTGTTTATCTGTCTGTCTGACACTCTCTCTTCAGAGCTTCCTTTTCTCTCTCTATAGCTCTCTCACTCTCTCTCAATTTGTTAAAATTTCTCTATCACAAACACACACACACACTCTCCCTCTAAACTTCACTTCCTTTCTCTCTCTTCCCACACATCTCTATCTCTATCTCTAAAACTTCTCACTCTCTCTTATTCTTTTTGGAAAATACCACTTGCTCTCTAAAAGTTCTCTTTGGCTCTTTCTCTCTATAAAACTTTTTAGTCTCTCTCTCTGAAATCACTCTCTATCTAAAACCTCTCTTTCTCTCTCTACTGCTTTCTCTCATTTGCTGACTTTTTCACAATAAAAGTGCTCTCTTTGCTTAAAACAACGCTTTCTCTTTCTCTCCAAAACTTTTCTCACTCACTCTCTCTCTCTTTTTCCCTCTCTAAAACTTTTCTCTCTCCTTCTATCTATCTCTTAGACTTCTCTCTCCTCACTCTCTTACACTCTCTCCCTCTCTCTCTCCTTGTAAAACTTCTCTCACTCTCTCTCCCTCTGTCTATAAAAATTCTTTCTCTCACTCTCTTTCTAAAACTTCTTTATCTCTCTAAAACTTCTTTTTCCCTTCCCTATGTATCTCTCTGTGTCTAAAACATCTGTCTCACTCTCTCACTCTCTTTAAAACTTTCCTCTCTCTCCAATACATCTCTCCCTCACTCTCTTTCTCTTTCTATCTGTAAAAATTCTTTCTCTCACTCTCTTTCTAAAACTTCTTTATCTTTCTAAAACTTCTTTTTCCCTTCCCTATGTCCCTCTCTATGTCTAGAACATCTGTCTCACTCTCTTCAAAACTTCCCCCTCTCTCCAACATATCTCTTGCTCACTCTCTTTCTCTATCTAAAACAACTCTTTCTCTCTTTCTTGTTCTTTTGCTCTCTAAAACTTCTCTCACTCTCTATTATCCCTCTCTCTAAAGCTTACCTCTCTCTCTCTTACACACACACACACACTCTAACTCCTCTCTCTCACACTTCTCTCTCTTGCTCTCTCGCATTCTGTCTTTAATTTGTTTCTCTCACTCAATCTCTTTTTCTCTCTCCCCCTCTATGTGTCACTCTCTCTCTCTCCTGCTTTCACACTCTATCTAAATTTTCCCTCTCACTCTCTCTTCCCCTCTTGAAAACTTCTCTTTCTCTCTAAAACTTCTCTTTCTTCCTTCCTCCCTCCCTCTCTATGTCTCCCCTTCTCTCTCTCTTTCTCTCACTCACTTTCTTGCTCTTTCTCTCTTTAAATCTTCTCTCACTCTGTTTCTCACTATCTAAAACATCTCTCACTCACTCACTCACTCTCTCTCTAAAATATCTCTCACTCTCTCTCGATCCCCACATAAAGCTTCTCCCTCTCTCTGGAACCTCTTTCTCTATAACTTCTCTTTATCTCTCTCACCCTCTTTCTCTCATTTTCTGAGTTTCTATCTCCCTCCCCCAACACATATCTATCTCTCTCTCTGTGTACCTCTCCAAAACCTTTATCTCTTCCTCCCTCCCTCTTCTCTTTTTGTCTCTCTCTCTCTCCCTTTCTCTCTTTGTCTAAAACTTCTCTCATTCTCTCTCCTTCTTTCAAAAAGTTCTCTCTCTCACTCTCTTTCTCTAAAACTTTTATTTCACTTCCTCATGTATCTCTCTCTGTCAAAAACTTCTATCTTGCTCTCTTATTCTTTGCAAAACTCCTCTCCCTCCCTTTCCCTCCAACACATCTCTCTCATCTCTTTCCATCTCTAAAACTTCTCTTTCTCTCTATCTCACTCTTTCCCTCTCTAAAACTTATCTTTCTCTCTCTCCAAAGCTCCTCTTACTTGGTAAAACTTTACTCTGTCTAAAATTTCTCTCTTGCACCCTCTCTTTCTCTCATGCTCTTTATTTCTTCCTCACTCACTCTCTTCCTTATTCTAAAGTCTAAGTCTCTCTCTCTCTCTCTCTCTCTCACACACACACACACACACAAAAACCAAGTTCTCGTCTCTCTCAATTTAAATCTTCTCTTTCTCTCTCTCCCTCTAAAGCTTCTCCCTCTCGCTCATCCTCTCTCTAAAACTCCTGTCACTCTCTCTCTTATTCCTTCTCTCCTTAAAAGTTCTCTTTCTCTCTCACTTTCTTATGGAAACTTCTCACTTTCTCAAAAACTTTTGTTGCTTTCTCATTCTTCTAAAATTCTCTCCCTTTCTCTCTCTCAAACTTCTCTTCTGTCTCTCTCTCAATTTCTTTAATTGTCCATGTTTGTCTCTCTGTCGATCTCTTTCTCTAAAACTTCTCTCTCCCCCTCTCCCTCACTCTGTCTAAAATTTATCTCTCTCTCACACACACACTCTCTCTAAAACTTCACTCCCTCTCTCTCTCTTCACAACATGTCTCTTTCTCTCCGTGTAAAATTTCTCACTCTCTGTCTAAAAGTTCTCTGTTACTCTTTCCCAATCTCTCCCCATAAAACTTCTGTTAGTCTGTCTATTTTAAAACTTGCCTTTCTCTCTTTCTTTCTCTCCCTTCCTCTGAAACTTCTTCCTCTCTTTCTCTCTCTCATCTCTCTCTCCCACGATAAAACTTCTCTCTCTCAATCTCACTCTCTCACTTAGTTTCTTTCTCTCTCTCTATAAAACTTCTCACTTTGCCCCTCTAAAAGTTCTCTTATGCCCTTTCCCTATCGCTGTCCCCCTAAAAATTCTCTTAGTCTCTCTCCCTCTCATATTTACTCTCTTTTTCTCTCTAAAATTTTGCTTTCCCTCTTTCTTTCTCTCTCTAACTAAAATTTCTCATTCTCTAACTCTAACTAAAATTTCTCATTCTCTAATATTTCTCTCTCACACTCTCTCTCGAACATATCTCTCTCTATTTCTCTCTCCCCTCGGGCAATTTATCTCTCTTGCCTTCTCTCAAAGACATCTCTCTCTGTTTCTCTTGATTGCTCTCCCTCCCCAAATTTATTTCACTTTCTCTCTCCCCCTCTCCCCCTGTGTCTCTCTCTGTCTTCCCAATAATCTGTCTCTCCCTCCAACACCTCTCTCTCTTCCTTACTCTTCCTCTCTCTATCTCTCTCCCTCCCTTTCCCTCCCTCTCCCTAATGCACTCTCTCACTTATTAACTCTCTAAAATTTGAATTTCTCTCTTTCTCTGTGTCTCTCTCACTCACTCTCTAAAACTTGAATTTCTTGCTCTTTCTCTCTCTCACACCCTGTAACATCTTTCTCCCACCCCAAAACTTCCCCCTCTTTCTCTCTAAAACCTCTACCTCTGTATGTCTATCTAAAACTGCTCTTTCTTTCTCTATGTCTGAAACTTCTCTTTCACTCTCTAAAACACCTCTCTCTCTCCCTAAAACCTCTCTCTATTTCTCTGTCTCTCTTTCTCTCATTGTGTCCCACAACACACACTCACTCTCGGCCTCCCTCTCTCTCTAACTTCATCCTCTCTTCCTCTCTTTCAATCACTCTCTTTCTCTCACTCTACCTAAAATTCCTCTCTCACTCTATCATGAACACATCTCTCTCAATTTTTGTCATTCTCTTCCCCATGGTAAATTTCTCTCTTTCTTTGTCTCTCTCTGTCTTCCCAAATACCTCTTTCTCTATTCCCCTAATACTCTCTCAATCTCCCGACACCTTTCTTTCTCTTTCTCACTCTTTGTCTCTCCAACATGTTTCTCTCCCTCCCTCCCTCTCTCTCTCACTCTCACTCTCTCTCTCTCTCACTCTCTTACACTCACTTACTCTCTAAAATTTTACTTTCTCTCTTTCTTTTTCTCTCTCTCTCACTCACTCTCTAAAACTTGATTTTCTTGCTCTTTCTCTCTCACACCCTCTATAACATCTCTTTTTCTCTCTCCCAAAACTTCCCTCCCATTCTTCCTAAAACCTCTACCTCTATTTGTCTCTCTAAAACTTCTCCTTCTCTCTCTATGTCTAAAACTTCTCACTCCCTTCCCTCTAAAACATCTCTTCTCTCTCTTTAAAACTCTTCTCCATTTCCCTATCTCTCTCTTCCTCTTGTCACACACAATATCTTTCCTTCTGTCTAAAACTTGTCTAACTATCTCTCTTTCTCTCTCTAAAACTTTTATTTGTCCCACTCCTTGTCTCTATAACTTCTCTTAGACACACTCTCTCTAAAACTTCTCTTTCTCTCATTCTGTCTCTGTTACTCTTGCTAAAACTTCTCTCACTCTCTCTCTAAAACTTTTGTCTTTGTCTAAAACTTCTCTCTCTTTCTCTCTTTATTTCTCTCTCCTCTCTATCAACCTTTCTTCTCTTTTTCTCTCTCTAACTCTCTCATTTGGCTCTTTCTCTCTCTATTTCTCTCTATGTCCCTCTCCCTCTCTCCCTAACACACTCTAAAACTCATCCTCTCTTTCTTTCTCTTTGCTACAACTTCTCTCACTCTCTCAATAACTTCTTTCTCTTTCTTTGCAGCACTTCTATCTGTCACACTCTCTCTCTATGTCTAAAATTCCTCTTTCAATATCACTCACTCTCTCTCTTTCTGTCCCTCTCTAAAACTTCTGTCTATCTCTTCCTCTCTCTAAAACTTACACTCTCTCTTTCTCTCTCTCTACCTCCCTCCCTCTCTTGCTCTCTTTCTCTCTCTCTTTCTTTCTCCTTGTCTCCCTTTCTCTCTCTCTATCTCTCTTTCACTCTCTCTCCCATTCTCACTCTCTATCTCTATCTCGCTCTCCTTCTCTCTCTCTGCCCAACATGTCTCTTTCTCTCCCTCTCTCAAGTACACACACTCTCTCTAAAACTTTTCTCTCTCTCCCTCTTTCCCTTCCTCCCTCTCTCACACTCTTTCTCTCTCTATTTCTCTCTTGCTCTGTCTCCATCTCTCTATCTCTTTGTCTTCCATCCCCAACATCTCTCTCTCTCTTTGCGACATGTCCTTCTCCAACAAGTCTCTCTCTTCCCCCTCCACTTTCTCTCCCTTTCTCATTGTCTAGCTCTCTCCCTCTCTCTCTCTCTCTCCCTCTCCCAAACACACACACATACTCGCTCTCTGTCTCGCCCAATACAAACTCTCTCTCCCCCAACACATCTCTCTCCCTCTCTCAAATACACATCTCACACACTCTATCTAAAACTTCTCTCTCTCTCTTGCTGCAATCTTTGCCCCCAGTACAAATCTCTCTCCCTCAAATACACATACTTTCGCTAAAACTTCTTCTCTCTCTCTCTCTCTCTCTCTCTCTCTCTCTCCCTCTTTTTCTCCCTCTCTCTACCTCCCTCCCTTTCCCCAACACACACACTCTTTCACTCTCACCCACCAACATACACTTTCTCTCTTTCTCCAACATGTTTCTCTTTCTCTCTCTAAAACTTCTTTCTCTATCTCTCTCTAAAACATCTCTTTCTCTCTTTCTTTGTCTCTTTCTCTGATGCTCTCACAGAATTTTCTCTCTTTGACACTCTTTCTTCCTTTAAAAATTCTATTTCTCTATTTTTCTCTATCTGTCTCTTGCTCACTAACTCTTTATCCTATCTCTCACACTCTCTTTGTGTCTCTCTTTAAAACTTCTCTTTCGCTTATGTCTTTGAAACTTCTCCCCCTCTCTATCACTGAAACCTCTCTCTCTAAAACTTCTGTCCTTCTTTCTAAAACTTAGGTGTGTGTGTGTCTCTCTCTCTGTGTTAAAAACTTCTCTCTCTGTCTCTTTAAAATTAATCTTACTCTCTCTAAATCTTCTCTCTCTTTTTTTCTCTCTCTCTCCCCCCTCTCTCCTTAAAAACTGCTCGTTCCTTCTCTCTCTCTCTCTCACTCACTCTGTCTCTTTTTCTCTTTAAAACTTCTCTTTCTCTCCCCGAACATGAAGCATAAAGCATAAATCTCATGACTTATGATCAAATCATTTCTAATATAATTAAAACAGGATTAGAACAATGTAGTCAGTTGTCATTAACAACCCAAATTCTTAGAGAAGATAAATCAGTCCGAAAAGGACTCAGATATTTCTGTCAGCAGTCTAGAAAAAATAGAAGCCCCTTCTAAAAAATCTAAAAAACATAAGAAATTCTTTCAAAAACACAAAAGATATAAAAAGAATAACCCATCAGAATATATAGAAAAACCCCTTAAAAAATTAAAAAGAAAAAATAGAAAATTTAATGAAGCCTTCACTTGCTATAAATGTGGAAGAAAAGGTCACGTTGCAAAAACCTGTTATGTAAAAAAGAAATAAATGAATTAAGTCTAGAAAACCTTGTCAAAACCCAATTAGCTGAAATTTTAATTTACAAATCTAATAATACAAATAGCAGTCCAGAAACTTCTAACCCTTCTGATAATGAACTTTTTATAGAAAATCTAGAAACCTCTAGTAGTAGTGAGGATCAGTTAAATTGTAACGATTGTAATCCTAACAACCCTTGCAAAAATTGTAAAATTGAATTATTCTACTATAATACTTTAACAAATGATTCAAAATTCTTAATAGATATAATTGATAAGATTGAAGACACTAACTTAAAATACAAATATTTCCTTAAGTTAAAGAAGATAATAAAAACTGATGAAGATGAAGTAAATACCTCTTTATTTGAACCTTATGATTTAAAAAAAATATTAAATATAGCTCAAGAACAAGAGAAAGTTTTAGATATTCCCGAATTAAACTGAGAAGTAAAGATTTTAAAATATGAGATAAGAATTTTAAATGAAAAAATAAAACTTTTAGAAACCAATAATGAATTAGAATCTTTAGCTAGTGAATTAAAAGCCTCTATAGAAAACCAAGAAGTCCCCAAAGACAAAATTTTCTTACAAAAAATAAATCTATTACAACAAAAATGAAGATGTAAAGTTGATTTAAGAATAGGACAAAGCTTTCATAAATCCTTTATTGCCCTAATAGACTCAGGAGCCGATTTAAACTATATACAAGAAGGATTAATACCTACTCAATATTATGAAAAAAACTCTTCAAAACTTATATTTAGCTAGTAGTCATAACATAAATATTAAATATAAATTGACAAATTCTTATATTTGCAATAATGGAATATGTCTTCCTAATGAATTTTTACTTACTAAAAATATTAAAGAACATATAATATTAGGAACCCCCTTTTTGGTTCAAATATACCCTATCCTCCATATAGGTGAAATAGGCATAAAAGCATTTGTAAAGAATGTTGAACTTTTCTTTGAGTTCATTAGTCCAAAAAAGAAAAAAGAAAAAAGAAATTAATCTAATTCATGAAGACCAATATTTCAACCTTCTTCAACAAAAACAGAATCAAATATGTTTTCTTAAAAAAGAAATTGATTTCAAGAAAATTGAACAGAAGCTTCTTTCTCCTCAGATTCAAGAAAAAATTTCTCTTTTAGAAAAACAAATCAAGACTGAAATTTGTGCTGATATTCCTAATGCCTTTTGGGATAGAAAAACCCATATTATTTCTTTACCCTATGAAAGTAATTTTGATGAAGAAAAAATTCCTACTAAAGCCCAGCCTATTCAGATGAATAAAACAACTTTAGAATTTTGTATAAAGGAGATTCAAGATTTTCTTGATAAAAACCTAATAAGACCTAGTAAATCTCCATGAAGTTGTGCAGCCTTTTATGTTCAGAATGCCTCTGAATTAGAACGAGGAGCTCCTAGAATAGTAATTAATTATAAACCCTTAAATTCTGCTTTAAAATGGATATGATATCCTCTTCCTAATAATTTGAAACTTCTGCATCTCTCTTCCAAACTATTTTCCTTTCTTTCCCTCTCTCAGTCTCTTTCTATCTCTCTCTTTCTTGCATTCTTTGATACTTCCCTCTATCTCGCTTTGTGTCTAAAACTTCTTTCTCTCTCTCACTCTCTCCAAAACTTCTCTCTCTTTGTTTCTCAGTTTGTCAAGAAAGTTCTCTCTCTTTCTCTTTCTCTTTCTTTAAAACTTCACTATCTTACCCACTTTCTCTCTCCCTCTCTCCCCCTTGTTCTAGCACCTTTGTCTTACTATCTCTCTCTCTGTTTCTCAGTTTCTCAAGAAAGTTCTCTCTCTCTCTCTCTCTCTCTCTCTCTCTCTCTCTCTCTCTCTCTCTCTCTCTCTCTTCTATCTTTAAAACTTCCATTTTTCTCTGTGTCTTTATAGAACCTCTCTCTGTCTCTCCCTTACTCTTCTTGAAAATTCTCTCTCTCTTTCTCACTTTTTCCCACTCACTCTCTTTCTCTCTCAAATGCTTCTCTTCCACTCTTTGTCTCTCTCTCCCCCCTCTCTGTGTCGCCTTCTCTCCCTTTCTTGCTCTTTCTCTGAAACTTCTCTCTTCTTTTCTTTCTCTATCTCTCACCCTCTCCCCCCTTTCTCTCTCTTGCATGCTCACTCTTAAGCTTCTCTCCTTCTCTATTTCTTGGTTTGATGAGAAAGTTCTTCCTAACTTCCCTTTCTCTCTCTCTCTCTCTCTCTCTCTCTCTCTCTCTGTGTCTTTATACAACCTCTTTCTTTCTCTCTATCTCTTACACTTTTTAAAACTTCTCTCTCTTGCTTTGTTTCTTCCCCACATTTTGGAACTCACTTACTATCTCTCTCTCGCTCTATCTAACACTTCTCTCTCTTCATTTCTCAATTTGTAAAGAAAGTTCTCTCTCCCTCTAAAACTTCCCTTTCTCGCTCAATATCTTTATTAAACCTCTCTCTTTCTCTCTGTTTGTCTCTTACTCTCTCTGATACATCTCTCTCTCTTTCCCCCTATCTTTATAACTCACTGTCTTTCCCTCTTAAGAACTTCTCTTTCACTCTTTCTTTCTCAACCTAAAAATTCTCCCTCTATTTCGCTCTCTGTTTCTCTACCTCTCTCTCTCTCCCCCCTCTCTCTCGCACATGCTCACTCTTAAACTTCTCTCCATCTATGTTTCTTGCTTTCTCAAGAAAGTTCTCTCTAACTTCCCCCTCTCTCTCTCTCTCTCTCTCTCTCTCTGTGTATGCCTTTATAGAACCCCTCTCTTTCTCTCTATCTCTCTCTCACATTCTCTAAAACTTTTCTCTCTCCCTCTCTCTTCCCCTCATTCTGGCACTTATTGACTTACTATCTCTCTCTTGCTCTCTCTGAAACTTCTCTCTCTGCTTTTCAACTTGTAAAGAAAGTTCTCTCTGTTTCTTTCGCTCTAAAATTTCTCTCACTCACTCTCTGTCTCTTTATTAAACCTCTCTCTTTCTGTCTATCTTCTCTCGGTGTCTTTGAAACTTTTCTCTCTCTTTCCCACTCTTTCACTTAATGTCTTTCTCTATAAAAACTTCTCTATCATTATTTCTCTCTCCCTTGCTCTCTCCCTTTGTCCCTCTTTCTCTGAAACTTCCCTCTCTCTCTCTCTCTTGGGTGTTCACTCTTAAACTTCTTTCCATCTCTGTTTCTTGGTTTGTCAAGAAAGTTCTCTTTAACTTCCCTTTCTCTCTCTGTGTGTCTTCATAGAACCTCTTTCTTTGTCTCTCTCTCTCTCTTTGCCCTCTCTCTCTGTGTCTCCCTCTCCCTTTTTTTCTATCTCACTCTGTGTCTCTATAGAACTTGTCACACTCACACTCACTCTCTCTAGAAAACTTTTCCCTCTCTTTGTCTCTTAAGAACTCTTCTCTCTGCTTCTCTCTCCCTCTAAAACTTCTCTCTTTCTCTCTCTGTCTTACTCTCCCTAAAACTTCTCTCTCTTTCTCTCTCTCCAATACAATCCTCACTCTCAGGCTTCCTCTCCACAACACTCTCTCTCACTCACTCTCTTTCCCTCCCTCTTTGTCCCCTTCTCTCTTGTTTTATCTGAAATTTCTTTATCTCTCACTCTGTTTGTCTTTCTCCATTTCTCCCTCTCTGTATCTCCCCTCCTCTCTCTCCCTCTCTCTCTTGTGTTCTCTCAGAAATTTCTCTCTCTTTCACTCTCTTTCTATCTTGTTCTTTCCCTTTGTCTCTTGCTCTCTCTTTGAAACTTCCCTCTCTTTCTCTCTCAATCGATCTTAAACTTCCCTCCATCTGAAACTTCTCTTTCTCTCTTCTTAAAACATCCATTTTTCTCTCTATTTTGTTTCTTTAAATCCTTCTCCCTCTCCCTCTCTCTCTCACTTACTCTCTTTCTCTCTCCCTCTCTCTTTTCCACTCACTCTAGCACTCACTGACTTTTGATTTCTCTCTTTTTATCTCTTGCTTGCTATCTCTCTCTATCCCACTTTGTCTCACTCACTCTCTCTCTTTCTCTCTCTAAAACTTCACTTCTCTATGTCTCTCTCTTGCTCTCTAGAACTTCCCTCTCTAATTCTCTCTCTCTCTCTCTCTCTCTCTTTCTCTTTCTCTAAAACTTCTCTTTCTTACACTCTCACTCACTCTCTGTCTCTCTCCCCCTCGTCATAGCACTCTTTGACATTCTATCTCTCTCTATCTGAAACTTGTCTCTCCTGTTTCTTAGTTTTTCAAGAGTGTTCTTTCTCTCTCTCTCTCTCTCTTTCTCTCTTTAAAACTTCTCTTTCTCTCTATGTATCTTTATAGGAGCTCTCTCTTTCTCTCATCTCCCCCTTACTCTCTCTGAAATTTCTCTCTCTCTTTCCCACTCTCACTCTCTCTCTCCCGCTCTCTTTGTGTCCCCTTCTCTCCCTTTCTCACTCTTTCTCTGAAACTTCTTTCTTTTTTTCTCTCTCTGTCTCTTGCTCTCTCCCTCCTTCTCTCTCTCTTGCATGCTCACTCTTAAACTTCTCTCCTTCTTTGCTTCTTGCTTTGTCAAGAAAGTTCTCCCTAACTTCCCTTTCTCTCTCTCTCTCTCTGTGTATCATTATAGAACCTCTGTCTTTCTCTCTATCTCTCTCAAACACTCTCTAAAACCTCTCTCTCTCTGTCTTTATAGAACCTCTCTCTTTCTCTCTATCTCTCTCCCACACTCTCTAAAACTTCTCTCTCTTACACTCTCACTCACTCTCTTTCTCTCTCCCACTTGTCATAGCACTCTTTGACTTTCTATCTTGCCCTATCTGACACTTATCTCTCTCTATTTCTTAGTTTTTCAAGAGTGTTCTCTCTCTCTCTCTCTCTCTCTCTCTCTAAAACTTACCCTTTCTCTCCTTCTCTACTTCTTGCTTGGTCAAGAAAGTTCTCCCTAGCTTCTCTCTCTCTATCTCTCTCTCACACTCTCTAAAACTTCTCTCTCTTGCTTTGTTTCTCCTCCTCATTCTAGCACTCACTTACTCACTCTATCTAAACCTTCTCTCTCTTTGTTTCTCAATTTGTGAAGAAAGTTCTCTCTCTCTTTCTCTCTCTCTCTCTAAAACTTTCCTTTCTCTCTCAGTGTCTTTATTAAACCTCTCCCTTTCTCTCTGTCTCTCTGTCACTCTCTCGATACATCTCTCTCTCTTTCCCACTATCTCTAACTCACTGTCTTTCCCTCTCAAGAGCTTCTCTTTTACTCTTTCTTTCTCAACCTAAAAATTCTCTCTCTTTCTCCCTTGCTCTCTCCCTTTCTCTTTCTTTTCTAAAACTTCTCCCTCTCTTTCCCTCTCTGCCTCTCCTTCTCTCCCTCCCTCTCTCTCTCACATGCTCAATCTTAAACTTCCCTCCATCTCTGTATCTTGGTTTTTCAACAAAGTTCTCTCTAACTTCCCTTTCTCTTTCTCTCTGTATGTCTTTATATCTCTCTTTCTCTCTATCTCTCTCACTCTCTCTCTTTCGCTCATTCTGGCACTCACTGACTTACTATCTCTCTCTTACTCTCTTTGAAACTTCTCTCTTTGTTTCTGAATTTGTAAAGAAAGTTCTCTCTCTCTCTCTCTAAACTTCTCTCACTCTTTCTCTGTATCTTTATTAAACCTCTCTCTTTCTCTTTGATCCCTTCTCACTCTCTCTAAAGCATCTCTCTCTCTCTTTCCCACTCTCTCTCATTTATTGTCCTTCTCTATAAAAAAACTCCTCTTTCACTCTTTCTCTCTCTCCCTTTCTCCCTCTTTCTCCGAAACTTCTCCCTCTCTTTCTCTCTTTGTCTCTCTCTCTCTCTCCCCCTCCCTCTCTCTCTTGCATGCTCACTCTTAAACTTTTGTCCATCTCTGTTTCTTGGTTTGTCATGAAAGTTCTCTTTAACATCCCTTTCTCTCTCTCTCTCTATGTATCTTTTAGAACCTCTCTCTTTGTCTTTCTCTCTTGGTCCCCTCTCTTTCACTCACTCTCTTTCCCCTCTCTCTCTTTGTATCTCCCTCTCCCTCTTTCTCTATGACACACTGTGTCTTTCTAGAACTTCTCACACTCACTCTCTCCATAAAACTTCTCTCTCTCTCTTTGTCTCTAAAGAACTCTTCTCTCTCTTTCTCTCTCTGTCTCGCTCTCTCTGAAACTTTTCTCTCTCAAATATACTCTGACACTCATAGTCTCCCTCTCTGCAGTACTCTCTCTCTCTCTCTCTCTCTCTCTATCCCATTCTCTGTTGCTCTATCTGAAACTTCTCTTTCTCTATCTCTCCTTGTCTCTTTGTCTCTCCATCTCTCCCCCTCTCTCTTGCATTCTCTTTGAAACTGCTCTCTCTCATATGCTTTTTCTATTTCCTCTTTCCCTTTCTCTCTTGTTCTCTCTTTCTCTGGGTCTCTCTGATCTGTTTGAAGCATCTGTTTCTTTTTCTCTCTAAAACATCCATTTCTCTTTCCCTCTATCTCTCTCTTTCTCTTTCTCTGAATCCTCTCTCCCTCTCCCTCTCTCCCTCAATTTCTCACTTTCTTTCTCTCTCCCTCTAGCACTCACTAATGTACAATCTCTCTCTTTCTATCTCTCTCTCTATCCTAGTTTCTCTTACTTGCTCTCTCTCTCTCTCTCTCTCTCTCTCTTGCTCTCTCTGAAACTTCTCTTTCTCTATCCCACTCTCTCACTTTCTGAAACTTCCCTCTCTCTCTCTCTCTCTCTCACTCTCTCTTTAAAACTTCTCTTTCTCTTTCTCTATCACTCTCATGAAAACTTCTGTCTCTCTCTTTCTCTCTCTGAACCTCTGTCTATCTCTCTGAAACTTCTCACTTCCAAACTTTTCTCTATCTCTCACTCTTCCTTTCTCATTCTCTTTCTATCTCTCCCTTCTTGTATTCTCTAATGCTTTGCTCTATCTCTCTCTCTCTTTGTCGATCTAAAACTTATCTTTCTCTCTTTTGCTCTCTCTGAAATGTCTCTCTCTTTGCTTCTTGGTTTGTCAAGAAAGTTCTCTCCCTCTCTAACTCTCTCTCTTTCTCCTTTTCTAAAACTTCTCTCTCTCACCTTCTCACTCACCTTCTCACTCACTCTCTTCCTCTCTTGCTCTCTCTCTCACACCTTCTTTTCTGCTTTGCCTGAAACTTCTCTCTCTCTAAAACTTCCCTTTCACTCTGTGTGTCTTTATAGAACCTCTCTCTTTGTCTCCACATCTCTCCCGTTCTCTATAAAGCTTCTCTCTTTCTCTTTCCCACTCTCTCACAATCACTCTCTTTGTCTCTCAAAAACTTCTCTTTCACTCTCTCTATCTCTCAGTCCCTTTCTCTATGTCTCCCTCTCTCAGTTTCTCACTCTTTCTCTGAAATTTTTCTCTTTTTTTTCTCTCTTTGCACCCTTGTCTCTCTCTCCCTGCCTCTAAACTTCTCACCATCTCTGTTTCTTGGTTTGTCCAGAAAGTTCTCTCTTGCTTCCATTTCTCTCTGTGTCTTTATCAAACCTCTCTCTTTCTCTCTATCTGTCTCTTGCTCTCTTTGAAACTTCTTTCCCCCACACTCTCACTCACTTTCGCTCTCACTCTCTCTCTCCCCCTCATTCTAGCACTCACTGACTTATTATCTCTCCTGCTCTTTCTGAAACTTCTGCCTCTATTTCTCAATTTTAAATAAAGTTCTCTCTCTCTCTCTCTCTCTCTCTTTGTAAAGAAAGCACTCTCTCTCCTTCACTCTCTTTCTCTTCCTTTCTCTCCCCTTCTCTCTTGCTCAGTCTGAAACTTCTCTCCCTCTCTCACTCCTTCTCTTGGTCTATATGAAACTTCTCTTTCTCCATCTCTCTCTCTCTCTCCCTCTATCTCTCCTTCTCTTTCTCTCCCCACCTCTCTCTCCCTCTCTCTCTTGCGTTCTCTCTGAAACTTCTCTCTCTCCCACTCTTTTTCTATCTTGCTCTTTCCCTTTCTCTTTTGCTCTCTCTCTGAAACTTCCTTCTCTTTCTCCCACTCAGTCTCTTTGAAACTTCTCTCTCTCCCACTCTCTTTCTATCTTGCTCTCTCCTTTTCTCTCTTGTTCTCTCTCTTAAACTTCCCTTTCCCTCTCTCTCTCTCGGTATCTTTGAAACTTCTCTCTCCCTTTCTCTCCATTTGAAACTCCTTTTTCTCTCTCTCTAAAACATCCCTCTCTCTCTCTCTCTCTCTCTCTCTCTCTCTCTCTCTCTTTGATGTAAGCACAAGCATGGATGGCAAGAGGAGAGGAGCAACAGATGAGCTAACATTGCCTCAAGGACCAATTACAAGATTGAGGGCCAAAAAGTTCAAGGAATCACTTCAAACTTACATGGGTAGAATGTTAGAAGGAATGGAAGCTCAAGATGCAACGAAGGCCAAAGAGAAATGGTGAGTGAGAAATTTTTGTCAAAGGCAGAGAGAGATAGAAGTATTAGAGAGAAGGCAAGAGAAGTTTTAAACATAGAGAGAGAGAGAGTGAGTGAGAGATGTTGGATAGAGAGATAAAGGGTGTGAGAAAGAGACAAAGAGACCAAGAGAGAGAGAGATAATGATGGGGAGAGAGTGTTAGGAATGGAGCAAGAGTGATAGAGAGAGTAGTTGAGGGGAGAGAGTGCAAGAGATAGAGAGAAGGGGAGAGAGAGGGAGTTGGGGAGGAAGCGAGAGAGACAGAGAGAGGGTGTTGGGGAGCGAGAGATAGTGCATGTTGGCAAGAGAGAGAGAGATAGATAGAGAAGTTTTAGAGAGAAACTGAGGGAAAAGTTTTAGAGAGAGAGGCTTGGCAAGTGAGAGAGATAGATAGAGAAGTTTTATAGACTAAGTGAGAGGGAGAAAGAGGGAGATAGAGAGAGTGTCAAATTTTTTTTTCCAGTATACCATACCCTTTTTCTTAGTTTTAGAGAGTGAGTGTGAGAGAGAAAGTGAGAAGGGTAGAAACATGCTGGAGAGAGAAAAAGAGAGAGAATGTGTTGGGGAACTAGAGAGAGAGTGTTGAGGAGTGGGTGAGAAAGATAGAGAGAGGGTGATAGGGGGAGAGGGACAGAGATTGTTGGGGCGTTAGAGAGAGATAGGAAGAGAGGTAAAGAGAGAGAAGTTTCAGAAAGGGAGAGAGAGATGGACACGTTGGAGACTGAGAGAGAGAGAGAGAGGAGAGGGAAGTTTTAGAGATAGAGAGAGATATGTTGGACAAAGAGAGTGATAGAGAGAGAGATGTGTGTGTTAGGGGGAGAGAGAGAGAATGAGAGAGGGAGGGAAGGAAGGGGAGAGAGATGTGTTGAGCCCAATTCCTTCCATTATACCCTTTTTCTTAGTTTTAAAGAATGAGTGAGAGAGAGAAAGAGATATAGAGAGACATTGTTGGGAAGTTAGGGAGAGGCAGGAATAGAGATAAAGAGAAAGAAGTTTTAGAGTAAGAGATAGACATGTTGGAGAAAGAGAAAGGGAAGTTTTAGAAATAGAGAGAGGCATGTTAGACAAAGAGAGTGTGTTGGGGAGAGAGGCAGAGAACAAGAGATAGAGAGAGAGCAAGGGAGAGAATGACAGATAGAAAGAGCGTTAAGTCTAGTTTCTTCCATTATACCATATGTAGACACCAAATTTCATCCAAAACCCTAAACTAAGTTGTGTTAGATTTTTAAACAAAATAAATAATAAAAGACAATAAAAAAGTAAATATAAGTAAAAACTAAAAAATAAAAGCAAAAAAAGAAAGAAGAAAAGAAAAAATAAAAGGAGAAAAGAGAAAAAAATAGAAATAAAATTTTAACTAATATAATAATAAAAATTATTAAAATAAAAAATGTATGCAAGGGAGGAGTTCAGTTCTTTTGCAAAGAAGTGACTCCCCCTTTTATGCTCCTTCCCCTCTCGTGCTCAAGCTGGCCTCCCTTTGCAAGAGCCCATCTTTTCTTTGAGGCCGGTTTCCCTTAGGCTTCTCCTTAGGATCAAACAAGATAGTGTTTCCATGAGTGGGCTGTAGCTCTCCACTGCCATCACCAACACGGCTTCCACCAGCTGCTGTAACTCACCATTACGCCAACTAGGAAAGCCAACCATAACCATGAAAGGCTACCACCTCCTTCATGGCTGAACCAGGTGCAGCATGTCACCTCCTTTCAGCAGCAACACAGCACCACCCTCCCTTAAAGCTCACCTACTTCAGCTGCCATCATGAAGAGCCGCTGCATAGAGGAGCCATGATAGCTGTTGCTGAGTTGTCCACGGGTTACTAGCTGTTTTGGCAGCAATATGCAGAAAGCTTACACACACAGCTGAAGAGTGGAGCAAGATGGCAGCACACAGCATGAAACATGGTGGGCACCGAAAATGTGCAGAAAAGACAGCAGAAAGGGTAGCAGGGAGTGATGCCAACTTGGAAGAGGGGCGGTGACCCTTTAGTGCAAGCAAACCGGCCCCTAGCTCAGCTATAAAAGGAGAGTTCCTCCTCCAGCTGAAGGGACTCCATATGGAAATTCCATCACCATCAAAGAGGTATCAGGACCTAGAGTCTCCAAGCATCAGAGAGTTTCTTCCATCCGAAAGCACTTGAAGAAGTCATTCCCCTGTTCCAAAATCGGAAAACAGAGTGCACACGAACCGAATTCCTTCTCCCACCTAGGACCCTCAAGAAGCTCAGGTATTGCACTCAAAGGAGACCGTGAAGCCTCTGCACAATAAGCCAGAGAGCAGAGAGGGATAAACATCTGAAAATCACTGCATGGAAGGACAAGGAGGAGAGGTCATACCGAGGACTGGAGGTATGCTCTGCTCCCTATTTCGGTTTGCTTTGGTTCTGTATTTTCATGGGTGGGATTGAGTTTGGATCCTCTTGGCTTTTGTGTGGCTGTTGGTTCTTGATGAGCTGTATCTATAACTCATCCTTGCTTTAGCTCTGCTTGCTGTGCACAAGATGTTGAGTTATGGTATGCATGGCGTGTAGGTTGGCTGGATGAGTTCCAGCCATGTTTGTTGCGCGCATGTTGCTGAGTTTTGCCATGTTTTGTCCTTGTTTTGGCATGAATAGAAGCTGAAATTGGTTTGCAAATACCACTTTTCAGTGCATGTCACTGTGCACAGTTTGCAAATTGGCTCAATTCATGTGACATTGAGTCAACACACTGGGTTGACTCGCCAAACTAGGATAATCACACTGAGTTGACTTGCTGAGTTGAGAGGCTTAGATAAACATAATTTTGTTGAAATTTCTGCATATTAAGATGCTTTGTTGCATGATGTTTTGGCACCCCTATGATTTTGTTTCTCTATCTATGCATGATATCACACATTCCACACTCAAATTTGATACATGAAATAATAAAGAAGCAAGGCAAGGGAAAATAAAATGAGCATGAAAGCTTTCCTTTTAAATATGCTCCTTTTTGCAAAATAATTTTTCTTTTAGAGTTGTAGAAATAAAAGTGAAGGCATTTATTTTTACAACTTGTATAGGCTTCACTTGAAGAGGAATGGCCTATTTTTATCTTTTACTAAAGGACTCTAAATAAGCTTTCTAGGAAAAGTTACAAGAAACTAAGGTGAAGGCATTTTTTCTTGTAACTTGATTAGACTCTCAACTGAAGAGGAACTAGTCTATATCTGTATTTCTTAAAAAGCTTAATGGTACAAAGTTTCTAAAATCAATTTTCTTACCAAAATTAATACTTTCTCTACTTCTATTGAAGGAAGTCATGGGAAATAAAGGCATATGCATTTATCCCCATGAACTTAAAATAAGGTCCCACTTGAAGAGGAGGAGTCTATCAATTTTTGAAGGAGTTTGCAATAAAAATTAACCACTCAATTTTCTTTAATAAGGAAGCATAGACAACATTCGTGACAATTACAAGTGACATAAAATTAACATGCTATCGAAAGGGCATTGTAGGGTGCTAACACCTTCCCTATATGTAATTAACCCCTGAACCCATGTTAACAAAATGCAGACCATTCTTTTTAAGGTGTCCGACCTCACCAAGATTCAGATCAGTGGCGACTCCCAACTTTCTTGTTAAACCCCTTCTTAAACCACATTTTACAAATAATCTCATTCACCTTTTCCCATTAAAGGCATTTGTGTAAAATAAACAAAAACTTGCGTTGCGCGGATGTTGCGACACCATACCCTTTTCTTAGTTTTAGAGAGTGAGTGATAAACAAAGAGAGTTGGGGGAGAGAGAAAGTGGTGAGAAAGGAGCAAGAGTGTTAGGGAGAGAGATAGAGAAAGAGAGATAGAGAAACATGTTGGATAGAGAGATAGAAGGAGAAAGGGTGACAAAGAGAGAGAGAGAGAGATTATGATGGGGACAAAGAGAGTGTTAGGGAGGTAGCAAGAGAGATAGAGAGAGTGAGGGAGAGAGAGCAAGAGACAGAGAGAGAAGGAGAAACAACAAGAGAAAGAGAGGGAAAATGTGTGCATGTGTTGATTAGACAGAGATGGGGAGAGAGAGAGTTGGGGGAGAGACAGAGTCTCTGTGTGCATGTGTTAGGGGAGAGAGAGAGATTGTTGGGGAGGGGTAGAGAGAGATGGAAAAAAGGTGTTAGGGGGGGGAGAGAGAGATATGGAGTGTTTGTGTGCGTTGTGGACAAAAAGAGAGGAAGAGAGACAGAGAGTTAGGGAGTAGGGGGAGAGAGAGTGAGTGAGAGAGAAGTTTTAGACAAATATAGACCTAGAGTGACAAAAGCTTTAAACAAAGAGAAGATCTAGAGAGAGAAGTTGTAGAAAGTGGGTGAGAGGGAGAAAGAGAGTATCAAATTCAATTTCTTCCATTATGCCATACCCTGTTTCTTAGTTTTAGAGAGTAAGTGTGTGTGTGTGTGTGTGAGAGAGAGAGAGAGAGAGAGAGAGAGGGAGAGGGAGAGAGAGGAAGAAAGAGTTTGTGTTGGGAAACACAGAGAGAGTGTTGAGGAGGGGTGAGAGATTTTAAACAAACAGAGAGAGTGAGACTGGCAAAGAGCAACAAGTTTTAGAGAGTAAGAGAAGTTTTAAGGAGAGAGAGAAGTTCTGGAAAGAGAGTTGTTCTACAGGAAGAAAGAGAGTAAGAGAGAGAGGAAGAGAAGATTTAGAGAGAAAAAGAGACAAAGAGAGAGAAGTTTTAGAGAGTGAGCCAAGGAGGGAAAGAGACAGGGTTGGAGGGAGAGAGTGAGAGAGAGAACTTTTAGTGAGTGAGTGAGAAGGAGAAAGAGAGTGATATAGAGTGTCAAGATAATTTCTTCCATTATGTCGTAACCTTTTACTTAGTTTTAGAGAGTGAGTGAGAGACAGAGAGAGAAAGAGAAAGAGGAAGAGAGAGTTTGTGTTAGGGAGAGAAAGAAAGAGAATATGTTGGGGAGATAGAGAGAGTGTTGAGGAGGGAGCGAGAAAGATATAGAGAGAGAGGTTTTAAACACACAGAGAGAGATAGACAAGTTGAAAAGTGAGAGAAAGAGTAAGAGAGATAAAGTATGTGTCAGGTGGATAGAGAGATAAGGAGAGAGAGTGTATGTTTTGGGAAGAGAGAGACAGAAAGTGGGAGAGAGAGGTTAAAGAAAGTGCCAGTCTTGGGAAGAGGGAGAGAGAAGGTTAGAGCAAAGAGAGAATGAGAGAGTTTGTGTTGGGTAGAGAGAGAGGAAGGGAAGTTTCAAAGAGAGAGAGACATGTTGGACAGAGAGAGTGATAGAGGGAGAGGGAATTGTTAGAGAAAGAGAGAGAGATGTGTTGGACAAAGAGGAAGCCACAAGAGCAAGAGAGTGGTAGGGGAGAGATAGAGATCACAAGAGAGAGGGGGGACAGAGGGAATGAGAGAGTATGTTGGGGAGAGAGGGGGAGACAGAGAAAGGTAGAGTGTTAAGTCCAATTTCTTCCACTATACCATACCCTTTTTCTTAATTTTAGAGAGAGAGAGAGAGAGAGAGAGAGAGAGAGAGAGAGACATGTTTGCAAGAGAGAGACTGAGTGAGAGAGAAATTTGTGTTAGAGAGATAGAGAAAAAACAATTAAAGAGAAGGTAAGAGAAGTTTTAAATAGAGAGAGAGGTAGAGAGACATGTTGGATAGAGAGCTAGAAGGAGAGAAAGAGCTACAAAGAGTGATAGATAGAGGGAGAGGGAAAGAGAGTAAGAGAGAGGGAGAGACAAAGAGAGCAAGAGAGGGGAGGAATGTGTGCAAGTGCTAGGGGGGCGAGAGAAGGATTGTTGGGGAGGGGCAAAGAGAGATAGATAGTTTGTTTGGAAGGCAGAGGGAGAGAGACAGAGGAGAGAGATAGAGAGAGAATTAGTGTTAGAGAAAAGGGTGCAGTTCAGCATGTAGGGTGCAGTTCAGCATTTGTTAAGGTGTCACACCTGTTCTAGTGCTGATAGCAATCTATTAGTCTTGGTTTCAGTTTATTGAGTTAGGGACATTAGTGTAATTCAGTAATTGAGTCCTAGCCTATAAATTGTAATCTCAGCTACATCATTTGAAGAATAATTGATTGAATCAGATTTTCATTTCAGAGCTTTCACATTCAGGAGTTCTGAGCTTTCTTTCTTTCTTTCTTCTTTCTTCTAAGGTTCTTGAGAATTTCAACATGGTATCAGAGCACTGATCCAATGGGAGAGAATATGAATACGTTTTCTTTAGCATCTCTGAATGCTTCATTAGTTTCTTTTAGTCATTCTATTTTTGTGAAATTAGACAGCAATTCCTATCTACTCTGGAAACAGCAAGTTCTTGCAGCCATCAGAGGGCATGAACTAGAGAAATACATTAGTGGTGGTCAAGAAGTACCATCAAGATTCGTAGTAGATGAGCAAGGAAGAGTTCTTGGGATCTTGAGTCAGCAATATGTTCTTTGGAAGAAGCAAGATCAGCTCTTGCTGTCTTGGGTTCTATCAACAATGTCAGAAAGCATTCTTACAAGAATGGTGGGATGTGAATATTCGTACCAGGTCTGGGAAAAGGTGGAAACTTTCTTTGCCTCTCATACAAAGGCAAAGATCAAGCAATTCAAGGCGCAGCTACAGACTATGAAGAAGGGATCCATGATAGCTACTGAGTTTCTTTTAAAGATCAAGAATATTGTTGATTCTTTGGCTTCAGTTGGTCATGTAATTGCAGAAAGTGACCATATAAGGGTAATTCTTGATGGTCTTTCCTCAGAATATGATGGTTTTGTTACATCCATTCTCTCTAGAACTGATCCATATTCAGTAGAAGAAATTGAAGCATTATTGCCTGCACAAGAAAATAGAATTGAGAAGCATCATAAAGAAGTAGAGGCTATGACAGTGAATCTTGCTACACATCCTCAGAATTACAATGTGAATCGAAGTGGTCATCAAAGTTTCCCTGGTCAGTATGCAAATAGAGGAAGGTTTGGAGGCAGAGGAAATTTTTTCAGAGGCAAAGGAAGTTACAACAATGAGCGGTTTGCTGGTAGGAATGGAAGGTTTTCTGATAAAAGCAACATTCAATGTCAATTATGTGGGAGATATGGACATCAGTCCTGGAATTGTTATCACAGATTTGATGAAAGTTTTCAAGGACCAGCTCAAGTGTCTAGCTACACCAGCAAGACAGCCAATGGCAGTGTCAGAAACACACCCTATGCAATGCTCACTTCTAACAGTAGCAGTAATGGCATTGATCAAGAATGGTATCCTGATTCTGGGGCCACTAATCATGTGACAGTGGATGCCTCTAACATTGTGTACAAGACTCCATATAATGGAAAGGAGAAGGTGCACATTGGTAATGGCTCAGGTTTGTTTATTAAAAACATTGGTAATTCTCAAATTAAGTCTTGCTTTTCTAATCAAAATCTCTACCTAAACTCACTTCTTCATGTTCCAAATATTACCAAAAATCTTGTGAGTGTTTCTCAGTTTGCAAAAGACAATCATGTCTATTTTGAGTTCCATCCTGACTCTTGCTATGTTAAATCTCAGGATACCCATCAAATACTTTTGAAGGGGACTGTTAGAAAAGGCTCGTATGTCTTTGATCAATTTCGTATTGAAAAGGGACCATATACCACTGCAAAAGTGTCAACAACTCAGTCACCAAATGTTACTTCACCTGCTGTACATAGTTCCCATACTTCTTCTTTGTTAAATTCTTGTTCTGAGTTAGACAAATGGCATGTTAGATTAGGCCATGCTTCTGTACAAACTGTCAAGAGTGTACTCACTTCTTGTAACATCAGAATACCAAATAAAGAGCTTTCCTTTTGTTCATCTTGTTGTCTTAGTAAAATACATAAACTTCCTTTTGCCTCTTCTCAAACAGAATACTCAAAACCTCTTCAACTAATTCATTCTGATTTGTGGGGACCAGCACCAGTGCTGTCAAAAGAAGGAGATAGGTATTACATACATTTTGTGGATACCTTTACCTGCTACACATGGATTTACTTCCTTAAAAGCAAGTCTGATGCATTATAGACCTTTATTCATTTCAAGAAACAAGTAGAACTTCAAACCAACCGCAAAATCCTTGCCTTACAAACTGATTGAGGAGGAGAATTTAGAGCTTTCACTGAATATTTGAAAGACCAAGGGATAGTTCATCGTGTTTCATGTCCTTATACACATGAACAAAATGGGCTTGTAGAAAGGAAACATAGACATATAACTGAGACTGGACTAGCCTTGCTTCACCAATCATCCTTACCTAGTTCATTTTGGACTGAAGCTTTTAGCACAGCTGTGTATCTCATTAATAGACTACCCACACCAGTTTTAAATGGTTCTACTCCTTTTCAAACCTTATACAAAATCAAACCTGATTATTCTTCTCTTAAAGTCTTTGGGTGTGCAGCATATCCTAACCTAACTCCCTATAATAATCCCAAGTTTCAGTTCAAATCCATTGAATGCACCTTTCTTGGTTATAGTCTAGCACACAAAGGATACGAGTGTCTACATCCTGATGGGAAAACAATTATATCTAGAGATGTCATATTTGATGAAAGTAGTTTTCCATTCAAGAACAGCAAGGGTTCCTCACAGCAGTCACCTTCCAGTAACAAATCACATTTTGTTTCTCCTCCACCTTCAGCCATACCTCTTATTCTATCATTCTCTAATGCAAGACATACTCAGAATACCAATGCATTTGCTGAACAAACAAATAACTCATGTGCACTTGCTAATAATGCCAATATTATGGATTCTTTGCAACATGTTTCAGGCCCCTCTGCAGAATTTGAAGTTCCTCAATGTCTGCCTCAACATGTCCACCCAATGGTGACCCGTAGCAAAGCAAGGGCACTCAATTCAAACAATCACTCAATGGTGACAAGTAGCAAAGCAAGAGGAACTGTACCAACAGTACTTACTGTCTCTAGAGAGCCTCAAACTGTTGAAGAAGCTCTTAATATACCAGAATGCAAGTGTGCCATGGATCTTGAGTATGCAGCACTCATGAGCAACAAGACATGGAGTTTAGAAGCTTTACCCAAAGATAGGAGGCCTATAGGGTGCAAATGGGTGTTTAAGGTTAAAGAAAATCCAGATGGCACTGTCAACAAATATAAAGCAAGATTAGTTGCCAAAGGGTATAATCAGGAGGCAGGAGTTGATTTTCAATCCAGTAGTAAAACCAGTCACAATTCGAGTTCTTCTTTCTTTGGCTTTATCAAAAGGGTGGAACATCCATCAAATTGATGTTAATAATGCCTTTTTAAATGGTGATTTGAATGAAGATGTATACATGCTGCAGCCTCCTGCGTATGAATCAGCTGACTCATCTCAAGTTTACAAGCTTCATAAGGCTCTCTATGGCCTTAAGCAAGCTCCTCGTGCATGGTTTCAAAAATTGTCTGAAGCTTTACTTGATCTTGGTTTTACCAAGGCAAAATGTGATTCTTCCTTGTTTCTTCAGGTCACTTCTCATCATTCTCTCTATGTTTTAGTCTATGTGGATGATATTTTGATTACTGGATCTTCACCAACTCTGATTCAGCACTTGATTGATCAACTGAATGCAAAGTTCTCATTGAAGGATCTTGGGAAGCTTAAATACTTCTTAGGTATTGAAGTTACTTACAGTTCTGTTGGTGCAATATACCTATCTCAGTCCAAATACATTAAGGATCTTCTTACTAGAGCTGGTATGCAAGGTGTGTCACGTGGTGTTAGCAATATGTTTGGTGTTAGCAATCTGTTTGTCATGTCTTTATTGCAGTTTACTAGTTAGGGACATTAGTGTAATTCAGTAATTGAATCCTAGTCTATAAATTGTAATCTCAGCCACATCATTTGCAGAATAATTGATTGAATCACAATTTCCTTTCTAAACTTTCTCGTCTAGAAGTTTTGAGCTTTCTTTCCTTCTTTCTTTCTTCTGAAGTTTTTGAGAATTTCAACATGGTATCAGAGCTTTGATCCAATGAGAGAGAATATGAATTCGTTCTCACTAGCATCTCTGAATGCTTCACTAGTTTCTTTGAGCCACTCTATTTCTGTGAAATTAGACAACAATTCCTATCTACTATGGAAACAGCAAGTTCTTGCAGCCATCAGAGGGCATGAACTAGAGAAATACATCAGTGGTTATCAAGAAGTGCCATCAAGATTTGCAGTAGATGAGCAAGGAAGAGTTCTTGGGATCTTGAGTCAGCAGTATGTTCTTTGGAAGAAGCAAGATCAGCTCTTGCTGTCTTGGCTCCTGTCAACAATGTCAGAAAGTGTTCTTACAAGAATGGTGGGATGTGAATACTCAGAACTGGTAGAAACTTTCTTTGCCTCTCATACAAAGGCAAAGATCAAGCAATTCAAGGCGCAACTACAAACTGTGAAGAAGGGATCCATGACAGCTACTGAGTATCTTTTAAAGATTAAGAATCTTGTTGATTCTTTGGCTTCAGTTGGTCATGTAATTACAGAAAATGACCATATAGAGGTAATTCTTGATGGTCTTTCCTCAGAATATGATGGTTTTGTTACATCCATTCTCTCTAGAACTGATTCGTATTCAGTAGAAGAAATTGAAGCGTTATTGCTTGCACAAGAAAATAGAATTGAGAAACATCATAAAGAAGTAGAGGCTATGGCAGTGAATCTTACTACACATCCTCAGAATTACAATGTAAACAGAAGTGGTCATCAAGGTTTCCCTGGTCAGTATGCAAATAGAGGAAGGTTTGGAGGTAGAGGAAATTTTTTCAGAGGAAGAGGAGGTTATAACAATGGGCGGTTTGCTGGTAGGAATGGAAGGTTTTCTGATAAAAGCAACATTCAATGTCAATTATGTGGGAGATATGGACATCAGTCCTAGAATTGTTATCATAGATTTGATCAAAGTTTTCAAGGACCAGCTCAAGTTTCAAGCCACTTTAGCAAGACAACCAATAGCAGTATAAAAAACACACCCTATGCAATGCTCACTTCTAATAGTAGCAGTAATGGCAATGATCAAGAATGGTATCCTGATTCAGGGGCCACTAATCATGTGATAGTGGATAACTCTAACATTGTGTAAAAGACTCCATATAATGGAAAGGAGAAGGTGTACATTGGTAATGGCTCAAGTTTGTTCATTAAAAACATTAGTAATTCTCAGATTAAGTCTTGCTTTTCTAATCAAAATCTTTACCTAAACTCACTTCTTCATGTTCCAAATATTATCAAAAATCTTGTGAGTGTTTCTTAGTTTGCAAAAGACAATTATGTCTATTTTGAGTTCCATCCTGACTCTTGTTATGTTAAATCTCAGGATACTCATCAAATACTTGTGAAGGGGACTGTTAGAAAAGGCTAGTATGTCTTTGATCAATTTCATATTGAAAAGGAACCAATACAACTGCAAAAGTGTCAGCAACTCAGTCACCAAATGTTACTCAACCTGTTGTACATAGTTCCCATACTTCTTCATTGTTGAATTCTTGTTCTGAGTTAGACAAATGGCATGTTAGGTTGTACCATGCCTCTGTACAAGCTGTCAAGAGTGTACTCACTTCTTGTAACATCAAAATACCAAATAAAGAGCTTTCCTTTTGTTCATCTTGTTGTCTTAGCAAAATACACAAATTTCCTTTTGTCTCTTCTCAAACAGAATACTCAAAACCTCTTCAACTAATTCATTTTGATTAGTAGGGACTAGCACTAGTGCTGTCAAAAGAAGGACACAGATATTACATACATTTTGTGGATACTTTTACCTGCTACACATGGATTTATTTTCTTAAAAGCAAGTCTAATGCATTACAGACCTTTATTCATTTCAAGAAATAAGTAGAACTTCAAATGAACCACAAAATCCTTGCCTTACAAACTGATTGGGGAGGAGAATTTAGAGCTTTCACTGAATATTTGAAAGACCAAAGGATAGTTCATCGTGTTTCATGTCCTTATACACATGAACAAAATGGGCTTGTAGAAAGAAAACACAGACATATAACTGAGACTGGACTAGCCTTGCTTCACCAATCATCTTTACCTAGTTCATTTTGGACTGAGGCCTTTAGCACAGCTGGCTATCTCATTAATAGACTACCCACACCAGTCTTAAATGGTTCTACTCCTTTTCAAACATTATACAAAATCAAACCTGATTATTCATTTCTTAAAGTCTTTGGGTGTGCAGCCTATCCTAACCTAAGGCCCTATAATAATCCCAAGTTTCAATTCAAATCCATTGAATGCACCTTTCTTGGTTATAGTCCAGCACACAAAGGATACAAGTGTCTGCATCCTGATGGGAAAATAATTATATCTAGAGATGTCATATTTGATGAAAGTAGTTTTCCATTCAAGAACGGCAAGGGTTCCTCACAGCAGTCACTTTCCAGTAACAAATCACATTCTGTTTCTCCTCCACCTTCAGCCATACCTCCTATTCTATCATTCTCTACATTAACCAATGCAAGACATACTCAGAGTACCAATGCATTTGCTAAACAAACAAATAACTCATGTGCACTTGCTAATAATACCAATATTATGGATTCTTTGTAACATGTTTTAGGTCCCTTTGCAGAATTTGAAGTTACTCAACATCTGTTTCAAAATGTCCACTCAATGGTGACCTGTAGCAAAGCAAGGGCACTCAAATCAAACAACCACTCAATGGTGACTTGTAGCAAAGCAAAGGGAACTGTACCAACAGTACTTACTGTTTGTAGAGAGCCTCAAACTGTTGAAGAAGCTCTTAATATACCAGAATGGAAGTGTGCCATGGATCTTGAGTATGCAGCGCTCATGAGCAACAAGACATGGAGTTTAGAAGCTTTACCCAAAGATAGGAGGCCTACAGGGTGCAAATGGGTGTTTAAAGTTAAAGAAAATCTAGATGGTACTGTCAACAAATATAAAGCAAGATTAGTTGCCAAAGGGTATAATCAGGAGGCAGGAGTTGATTTTCATGAAGTTTTCAGTCCAGTAGTAAAACCAGTCACAATTCGGGTTCTCCTTACTTTGGCCTTATCAAAAGGGTGGAACATCCATCAAATAGATGTTAATAATGCCTTTTTAAATGGTGATTTGAATGAAGATGTATACATGCTGCAGCCTCCTGGATATGAATCAGCTAACTCATCTCAAGTTTGCAAGCTTCATAAGGCTCTTTATATCCTTAAGCAAGCTCCTCGTGCATGGTTTCAAAAATTGTCTGAAGCTTTACTTGATCTTGGTTTTACCAAGGCAAAATGTGATTCTTCCTTGTTTCTTCAGGTTACTTCCCATCATTCTCTCTATGTTTTAGTCTAAGTGGATGATATTTGATTACTGGATCTTCAACTTTGATTCAAAACTTGATTGATCAACTGAATGCAAAGTTTTCATTAAAGGATCTTGGGAAACTTAAATACTTCTTAGGTATTGAAGTTACTTATAGTTCTGCTGGTGCAATATACCTGTCTCAGTCCAAATACATTAAGGATCTTCTTACTAGAGCTAGTATGCAAGGTGCGAAGTCTATGCCCTCTCCTATGGCCTCAACACCAAAGATCTCAGCTAGTAGTGGTTCTCCTATTTCTGATCAAGCTGCATACAGGTCACTTGTGGGAGCATTACAATATATTACCATTCTAGACCAGAATTATCATATAGTGTAAACAAAGCTTGTCAATTTATGCACTGTCCTACAGATGTACATTGGAAGCTGGTTAAATGAATACTGAGTGTTGAAATTCTCAAGAACCTCAGAAGAAGAAAGAAAGAAAGAAAGCTCAGAACTTCTAGATGTGAAAGCTCTGAAACGAAAATCTAATTCAATGAATTATTCTACAAATGATGTAGCTGAGATTACAATTTATAGGCTAGGACTCAATTACTGAATTACACTAATGTCCCTAACTTAATATACTGAAAACAAGACTAATAGATTGCTATCAGCACTAGAATGACGTGACTCCCTAACATGCTGAACTGCACCTTAACACATGCTGAACTGCACCAAATTGCACCCTTTTCTCTAACATCCCCCCTCAAGATCAGTGGCATGACTTGGAAGAGGAATGACACTGAGCTTGTCTCCAAGTTGAAGAAACCTTGAAGTTGAGACTGCTTTGGTAAAGATATCTGTTGTTTGATCAAGGGACGGAATATGACAGACTTCAATTTCTTTATTGTTGACCTTTTCATGAAAAAAATAAAGATCTAACTCAATATGTTTAGTCTTTGAATGAAGGACCGAATTTGCTGATAAGCTGACTGTGCTCATATTGTCACAATATATTTTAGGAACTTTTGGTAATTGAATGCTGAGTTCTTTGAGTAAAGATTGCAGCTGAGCCAATTCTGCCACTATACTTGCAAGACTTCTATATTCTACTTCAGTACTTGATCTAGACACTGTTGCTTGCTTTTTAGAAGACCAAAAAATGAGATTAGGACCAAGATAAACACAAAAACCTGAGGTGCTATGCCTATCATCAATGTCTGATGCCCAATCAGCATCACAAAAGGCAATGAGTTCAGGAGCAGATGACCTTTGGAGAACTAGAGCATGACATATGGTGCCTGCTAGATACCTCAATATTCGTTTAACCAACCTCCAATGTACATCTGTAGGGCAGTGCATAAATTGGCATGCTTTGTTTACAATATATGATAATTCTGGTCTAGTAATGGTAATATATTGTAATCCTCCCACAAGTGATCTGTATGCAGCTTGATCAGAAATAGGAGAACCACTACTAGTTGAGATATTTGGTGTTGATGCCATAGGAGAGGGCATAGACTTCGCACCTTGCATACCAGCTCTAGTAAGAAGATCCTTAATGTATTTGGACTGAGATAGGTATATTGCACCAGTAGAACTGTAACTAACTTCAATACCTAAGAAGTATTTAAGTTTCCCAAGATCCTTTAATGAGAACTTTGCATTCAATTGATCAATCAAGTGCTGAATCAAAGTTGGTGAAGATCCAGTAATCAAAATATCATCCACATAGACTAAAACATAGAGAGAATGATGGGAAGTAACCTGAAGAAACAAGGAAGAATCACATTTTGCCTTGGTAAAACCAAGATCAAGTAAAGCTTCAGACAATTTTTGAAACCATGCATGAGGAGCTTGCTTAAGGCCATAGAGAGCCTTATGAAGCTTGCAAACTTGAGATGAGTCAGCTGATTCATATCCTGGAGGCTGCAGCATGTATACATCTTCATTCAAATCACCATTTAAAAAGGCATTATTAACATCTATTTGATGGATGTTCCACCCTTTTGATAAGGCCAAAGTAAGAAGAACCCGAATTGTGACTGGTTTTACTACTGGACTGAAAACTTCATGAAAATCAACTCCTGCCTCCTGATTATACCCTTTGGCAACTAATCTTGCTTTATATTTGTTGACAGTACCATCTGGATTTTCTTTAACTTTAAACACCCATTTGCACCCTATAGGCCTCCTATCTTTGGGTAAAGCTTCTAAACTCTATGTCTTGTTGCTCATGAGCACTGCATACTCAAGATCCATGGCACACTTCCATTCTGGTATACTAAGAGCTTCTTCAATAGTTTGAGGCTCTCTAGAGACAGTAAGTACTGTTGGTACAGTTCCTCTTGCTTTGCTACTAGTCACCATTGAGTGATTGTTTGATTTGAGTGCCCTTGCTTTGGTACAGGTCACCATTGGGTGAACATTCTGAGATGGACGTTGAGGAACTTCAAATTCTGCAGAGGGACCTGAAACATGTTGCAAAGAATCCATAATATTGGTATTATTAGCAAGTGCACATGAGTTATTTGTTTGTTCAGCAAATGCATTGGTATTTTGAGGATGTCTTGCATTAGAGAATGATAGAATAGGAGGTATGGCTGAAGGTGGAGGAGAAACAAAATGTGATTTGTTACTAGAAAGTGACTGCTGTGAGGAACCCTTGCTGTTCTTGAATGGAAAACTACTTTCATCAAATATGACATCTCTAGATATAATTGTTCTCCCATCAGGATGCAGACACTTGTATCCTTTGTGTGTTGGACTATAACCAAGAAAGGTGCATTCAATAGATTTGAACTGAAACTTGGGATTATTGTAGGGCCTTAGGTTAGGATAGGCTACACACCCAAAGACTTTAAGAGAAGAATAATCAGGTTTGATTTTGTATAAGGTTTGAAAAGGGGTAGAACCATTTAAGACTGGTGTGGGTAGTCTATTAATGAGATACACAGCTATGCTAAAGGCTTCAGTCTAAAATGATCTAGGTAAAGATGATTGGTGAAGCAAGGCTAGTCCAGTCTCAGTTATATGTCTATGTTTCCTTTTTGCAAGCCCATTTTGTTCATGTGTATAAGGACATGAAACACGATAAACTATCCCTTGGTCTTTCAAGTATTCAGTGAAAGCTCTAAACTCTCCTCCCCAATCAGTTAGTAAGGCAAGGATTTTGTGGTTGGTTTGAAGTTCTACTTGTTTCTTGAAATGAATAAAGGTCTGTAATGCATCAGACTTGCTTTTAAGAAAGTAAATCCATGTGTAGTGGGTGAAAGTATCCACAAAATGGATGTAATATCTATGTCCTTCTTTTGACAGCACTGGTGCTGGTCCCCACAAATCAGAATGAATTAGTTGAAGAGGTTTTGAGTATTCTGTTTGAGAAGAGGCAAAAGGAAATTTATGTATTTTACTAAGACAACAGGATGAACAAAAGGAAAGCTCTTTGTTTGGTATTCTGATGTTACAAGAAGTGATTACACTCTTGACAGCTTGTACAGAAGTATGGCCCAATCTAACATGCCATTTGTCTAACTCAGAACAAGAATTTAACAATGAAGAAGTATGGGAACTATGTACAATAGGTGAAGTAACATTTGGTGACTGAGTTGCTGACACTTTTGCAGTGGTATACGGTTCTTTTTCAATATGAAATTGATCAAAGACATACAAGCCTTTTCTAACAGTCCTCTTCAAAAGTATTTGATGAGTATCCTGAGATTTAACATAACAAGAGTCAGGATGGAACTCAAAATAGACATAATTATCTTTTGCAAACTGAGAAACACTCACAAGATTTTTGGTAATATTTGGAACATGAAGAAGTGAGTTTAGGTAGAGATTTTGATTAGAAAAGCAAGACTTAATCTGAGAATTACCAATGTTTTTAATGAACAAACCTGAGCCATTACCAATGTGCACCTTCTCCTTTCCATTATATGGAGTCTTCTGCACAATGTTAGAGGCATCCACTGTCACATGATTAGTGGCTCCAGAATCAGGATACCATTCTTGATCATTGCCATTACTGCTACTGTTAGAAGTGAGCATTGCATAGGGTGTATTTCTGATACTGCCATTGGCTGTCTTGCTGAAGTGGCTTGAGCCTTGAGCTGGTCCTTGAAAACTTTCATCAAATCTGTGATAACAATTCCAAGACTGATGTCCATATCTCCCACATAATTGACATTAAATGTTGCTTTTATCAGAAAACCTTCCATTCCTACCAGCAAACCACCCATTGTTATAACTTCCTCTGCCTCTGAAAAAATTTCCTCTACCTCCAAACCTTCCTCTATTTGCATACTGACCAGGGAAACCTTGATGACTACTTCGGTTTACATTGTAATTCTGAGGATGTGTAGCAAGATTCACTGTCATAGCCTCTACTTCTTTGTGATGCTTCTCAATTCTATTTTCTTATGCAAGCAATAATGCTTCAATTTCTTCTACTGAATACAGATCAGTTCTAGAGAGAATGGATGTAACAAAACCATCATATTCTGAGGAAAGACCATCAAGAATTACCTCTATATGGTCACTTTCTATAATTACATGACCAACTGAAGCCAAAGAATCAACAAGATTCTTGATGTTTAAAAGAAACTCAGTAGCTGTCATGGATCCCTTCTTCATAGTCTTTAGCTGCGCCTTGAATTGCTTGATCTTTGCCTTTGTATGAGAGACAAAGAAAGTTTCCACCTTTTCACAAACCTGGTACGAGTATTCATATCCCACCATTCTTGTAAGAATGCTTTTTGACATTGTTGACAGAAGCCAAGACAGCAAGAGCTGATCTTGCTTCTTCCAAAGAACATACTGCTGACTGAAGATCCCAAGAATTCTTCCTTGCTCATCTACTACAAATCTTGATGGCACTTCTTGACCACCACTGATGTATTTCTCTAGTTCATGCCCTCTGATGGCTGCAAGAACTTGCTGTTTCCAGAGTACATAGGAATTGCTGTCTAATTTCACAGAAATAGAATGACTAAAAGAAACTAATGAAGCATTCAGAGATGCTAAAGAAAACGAATTGATATTCTCTCCCATTGGATCAAAGCTCTAATACCATGTTGAAATTCTCAAGAACCTCAGAAGAAGAAAGAAAGAAAGAAAGCTCAGAACTTCTAGATGTGAAAGCTCTGAACTGAAAATCTAATTCAATGAATTATTCTACAAATGATGTAGCTGAGATTACAATTTATTAGCTAGGACTCAATTACTGAATTACACTAATGTCCCTAACTTAATAAACTGAAAACAAGACTAATAGATTGCTATCAGCACTAGAATGACGTGACTCCCTAACATATGCTGAACTGCACCTTAACACATGCTGAACTGCACCGAACTGTACCCTTTTCTCTAACACTGAGATATCTAGCAGGGACCATATATCATACTCTAGTTCTTCAAAGATCATCTACTCCTGATCTCATTGCCTTTTGTGATGCTGATTGGGCATCAGACATTGATGATAGGTGTAGTACCTCATGTTTTTGTGTATATCTTGGTCCTAATCTCATTTCCTTGTCATCTAAAAAGCAAACAACAGTGTTTAGATCAAGTATTGAAGCAGAATATAGAAGTCTTGCAAGTACAGTGGTAGAATTAGCTTGGCTGCAGTCTTTACTCAAAACTCAGCATTCAATTACCAAAAGTTCCTAGAATATATTGTGACAATATGAGCACAGTCAGTTTGTCAGCAAATCCGGTCCTTCATTCAAAGACTAAATATATTGAACTAGATCTCTATTTTGTTTGTGAAAAGGTAACCAATAAAGAAATTGAAGTCTATCATATTCCATCCCTTGATCAAACAGTAGATATCTTCACCAAGGCAGTCTCAACTTCAAGGTTCCTTCAACTTAGAGACAAGCTCAGTGTCATTCCTCTTCCAAGTCATGCCACTGATCTTGAGGGGGGATGTTAGAGAAAAGGGTGCAGGTGCAGGCTGCTTGTCACGTGGTGTTAGCAATTTGTTTGGTGTTAGCAATCTGTTTGTCATGTCTTTATTGCAGTTTACTAGTTAGGGATAGTAATTCAGTAATTGAATCCTAGTCTATAAATTGTAATCTCAGCCACATCATTTGTAGAATAATTAATTGAATCACAATTTCCTTTCTGAACTTTCTCGTCTAGAAGTTTTGAGCTTTCTTTCTTTCTTTCTTTCTTCTGAAGTTCTTGAGAATTTCAATAGAGGGAGAGAGGGAGAGTAGGGGAGATAGAGTAAGTGAGTGAGAGAGAAATTTTAGACAGAGAGATATGGAGTGATAGAAGTATTAAATAGACAGAAGATTGAGAGAGAG
The DNA here is from genome assembly GCA_037013595.1 of Dicorynia guianensis. Classification (NCBI taxonomy): domain Eukaryota; kingdom Viridiplantae; phylum Streptophyta; class Magnoliopsida; order Fabales; family Fabaceae; genus Dicorynia; species Dicorynia guianensis. Next base: position 1,545,709 of record JASUAB010000023.1, read on the forward strand.
AAGTTTTAGAGGGTGGCTGGGATGGAGAAAAGATAGAGAGAGTGTCAAGTTCAATTTCTTCCAGTACACCATACCCTTTTTCTTAGTTTTAGAGAGTGAGTGTGTGTGAGAGAGAGAAGAGACATAATGGGGGAAGAGAGAGGAAGAGAGAGTTTGTGTCGGGGAGGCGGAGAGAGTGTTGAGAAGGGACAAGAGAGATAGAGAGAGGGTGACAAGGGGAGAGGGAGGGAGAGAGAGATTGTTGGGAACTTAGAGAGAGATAGGGAGAGAGGTAAAGAGAGAGAAAGACATGTTGGAGAAGGGAGAAAGGGAAGTTTTAGAGATGAGAAAGACTTGTTGGATAGAGAGGGAGAGGAAGAGAGTTTGTATTGCAGAGAGAGAATGATGAAGTCCCACATTGGTTAGGCAGAGAGGTCTTGGGTGTTATATATTTGGGTTTGCAAACATGCCCTTACAAGCTAGCTTTTGAGGTAGAGTTAGGTGGGTTCATATCATATGGTATCAAAGCTTGCCCTGCTCTAATCAGTGTGGGTCATGGATCTTGATTCTCTATATGAGGACATACAGTCTAAAGGGGTCAAGAATGATGAAGTCCTACATCGATTAGGTGGAGAGGTCTTGGGTGTTATATATATGAGATCACAAACCTACCCTTATGAGCTAGCTTTTGAGGTAGAGTTAGGTGGGTTCATATCAGAGAATGTGTTGGGGAGACACAAAGAGTGTTGAGGGAGTGAGAGAGATAGATTGAGTGGGTGTTAAAGGGGGAGAGAGAGAGAGAGAGAGAGAGAGAGAGAGAGAGACTATTGGGAAGTTAGAGTGAGACAGGGAGAGAGGTAAAGAGAGAGAGAGAAGATTTAGTGGGTGAGAGACAGATACATTGGATAAAGAGAGAAGATAAGCTTTAGAGATAAAGAGGGATGTGTTGGGCAGAGAGAGCAATAGAGAGAGAGAGTGTGTGTGGGGGGTGAGAGAGAATGAGAGACATACAGAAAGAGTGGGACAGAGAAAAGTTTTAAAGAGAGAGACTTAGAGAGAGCAAAGTTTTAGAGTGAAAGAGTTGTTTTAGAGGGAGAAAGAGAGTAAGTGAGAGAGAAAGAGAAGATTTAGAGAGAGAGAGAGAGACAAAGAGAGAGAAGTTTTAGAGAGTGAGACAAGGAAGGAAAGATAGAGAGTTGGAGAGAGAGAGTGAGGGAGAGAAGTTTTAGAGAGTGAGTGAGAGGGAGAAAGAGAGAGAGAGAGAGAGATGGAGAGAGTTTCAAGTTCAATTTCTTCCATTCAGGCATACCCTTTTGTTTAGTTTTTGAGACTGAGTAAGAGAGATAGAGAGAGAGGAGAGAGAGATCATGAGAGTAAGAGAGAGTTGGTGTTGGGGAGAGAAAGAAAGAGTATTGAGGAGGGAGCAAGAGAGACAGAAAGAGGGAGAGAGAGATTGTTTGGAGGTTAGAGAGAGACAGGGAGAGAGGTAAAGAGTGAGAGAAGTTTTAGGGAGTGTAAGACAGATATGTTAGATAAAGAGGGAGAGGCAAGTTTTAGAGACAAAGAGAGACATGTTGGACAGTGAGAGGTGATAGAGAGAGAGTGTGTGTTAGGGGGGTGCAGAGAGAACAAGAGAGTCAGACAGAAAGAACAGAAGAGTGAGAGGGAGAGAGAGAGACATTTTAAAGAGAGAGAAATTCTATAGAGTGTTATTTTAGAGGGAGAAGGAGAGTAAGTGAGAGAGAAAGAGGGAAACAGACGGAGAGAAAGAGAAGATTTAGAGATAAAGAGAGACAGAGAGAGAAGTTTTAGAGAGTGAGTGAGTGGGAGAAAGAGAGAAATAGAGAGACTATTGAGTTCAATTTCTTCCATTACGCCATATCCTTTTTCTTAGTTTGAGAGAGTGAGTGAGAGACAGCAAGGGAAGATAGAGGGAGAGACATGTTCAGGAGAGAATGACAGAGAGAGAGATTAGGAGAGAGAAAACTTTTAGAGAGGCAGCAAGAGGGAGAAAGAAAGTGGGAGAAGTTTTAAAGAGAGAGGGACAAAGAGAGAGAAAAGTTTTGGAGGGAGAAAGATAGTAAGTGAGAGAGAAAGAGAAGATTTATAGAGAGAGAAGTTTTAAAGAGCGAGCCAAAGAGTGAATGAGAGAGGGATGGAGAGAGAAAGTTTTAAAGAGTGAGTGAGAGGGAGAAAGAGAGAGTGTCAAGTTCAATTTCTTCCATTTTGCCATACTCATTTCTTAGTTTTAGAGAGCAAGAGAGAGAGAGAGATAGACAAAGACACAGAGAGAGAATGCATTGGGGAGACAAAAGAGAGAGTTGAAGAGGAACAAGAGAGATAGAGGGTGTTAGCAAAAGGAGAGAGAGAGGGAGAGAAGTTTTTCAAAGAGAGATGAATATGTTGGAAAAAGAAAGAGGAAAGTTTGAGAGAGAGAGAGACATGTTGGATAGGGATAGAGTGATAGATTGTGCGTTGGAGAGAGAGAATGTAAGAGAGAGAGAGAGTGTGTGTTAAGACCAATTTGTTCCATTATACAATACACTTTTTGTTAGTTTTAGAGAGTGTGTGAGAGAGAGAGAGACATGTTGGACAGAGTGAGAGAGAGTGTGTTGAGGAGTGAGCAAGAAGGATAGGGAGAGAGATAGAGAAATAGAGAAGGAGGGAGAGAGAAGTTTTAGAGAGAGAAGGGAAAATTTTAGAGACACAGAGAGAGAGAGTGAGAGAGAAATTTTAACTGATGAGAGAGAGATGGAGGTATGAAAGAAAAGCCATGAGAAGTTTTGAACTCAAAGAGAGAGAGAAAGAGAGAGAGCAAAACAGAGAGTAAGAGAGGGAAGGAGGGGGAATGAGAAAGTGAGTGTGTTGGGATGAGAGAGAGAGAGAGAGACTATTGGGAAGTTGAGAGAGACCAGATAAAGGTAAAGAGAGAGAGAAGTTTTTCAGGGAGAGACAGAAATGTTGGAGAAAAAAGGAGAGGGATGTCTTAGAGACAGAGAGAGATGTGTTAGACAGTGACAGTGATAGTGTGTGCTAGGGGAAGGGAGAGAGAGTGAAAGAGTGAGAGAGAGGGATGTAGGAAAAAGAGAGGCAGAGAGTAAAGAGAGTGTTGTGGAGAGAGAGAGAGAGAGAGAGGACAGAGAGAAAACTTTAGGGAGATACATAAAGAGTGAAGGAGAGGCAATTGGGGAGGGAGAGAGAGATAGAGAAAGGTTATTGGGGAGAGAGAGAGTTTGTGTGTTGAGAGGAGAGAGATAAGACAGAGACAAAGAGATTGAGACAAATAGAGAAGTTTTAGAGAGAGACTCTTAGAGATAGAGAAAGAGGGAAAATGTGTGCATATGTTGGGGAGAGAGAGATGGAGAGACAAAGAGAGGGAGAGTGAGCTGGGGAGAGAAAGAGTGTGTGTGGGGAAAGGGGAGAGAGAAAGATTTTTGCAGAGCAATAGAGAGAGATGGAAAAAGGGTCTTGGGAGGCAGAGAAGGAGTTCTCTATGTGTGTGTGTTGGGAATAGAGAGGGGGATAGAAAGAGAGCTTGGGAGTGAGGGCAAGAGTGAGTGAGAGAGAAATTTTAAACAGACAAAGAGATAGAGTGATAGAAGTTTTAAACAGAGAGAAATTTTGAAGAGAGAGAAAGAGAGAGAGAGAGATTTTAGAGAGTAAGTGAGAGGGAGAAAGAGGGAGACAGAGGTGTGTCAAGTTCAATTTCTTTCATTATACTATACCTTTTTCTTAGTTTTAGAGAGATTGAGAAAGCGTTGGAGAGAGAAAGAGAGAGAATGTATTGGGGAGACAGAGAGATAGTGTTGAGGAGGGAGCAAGAGAGATAGAGAGAGGGTGATAGGGGGAAAGGGTGAGAGACAGAGAGAGAGATTGCTAGGAAGTTAGAGAGAGATAGGTAAAGAGAGAGAAGTTTTAGAGAGTGAGACAAACATGATGGAGAAATAAAGAGGGAAGTTTTAGAGACAGAGAGTGTCTGTTGGGGAGAGAGAGGGAGAACAAGGGAGGGAGGGAGAGAGGAATAGAAAGAGATATGTATTAAGTCCTATTTCTTCCATTATACCAAACCCTTTTTCTTAGTTTTAGATAGAGAGAGAGATTGTTAGGAAGTTAGATAGAGACAAGGAGAGAGGTAAGGAGAGAAAGAAGTTTTAGAGACATGTTGGAGAAAATAAGAGGGAAGTTTTAGAGACACACAGAGAGATGTATTAGACAAAGAAAGAGTGTGTGCTGGGAAGAAAGAGAGAGAGAGAGAGAAGGAGTGTTAAGTCCAGTTTCTTCCATTATCCCATACTGTTTTTCTTTGTTTTAGAGAGAGAGAGAAAGTGTTGAGGAGGGAACAAGAGTGATAGGGAAAGAGATTGAGAAAGAGAGAAGTTTTAGAGCGAGAAGGAGAAGATTTAGAGATAGAGAGAGTGAGTGAGAAATTTTTGTATTAAGAGAAGGCAATAAAAGTTTCAAACACAGAGAGAGAGAGTGGGAGAGAGAGAAAGAGTGATTCAGAGGGAGCAAGAGAGATAGAAAGAGGTTGTTGGTGGGAGAGGGAGAGCAAGAGACAAAGAGAAAGAGACAGAAAGAGTGGGAGTTGGGGAGGAAGCGAGAGAGATAAAGAGACGGTGTTAGGCAGGGAAAGATAGTGTGTGTTAGCAAGAGAGAGAGACAGATAGAGAGTTTTAGAGAGAGACTAAGACAGAAGTTTTAGAGAAAGAGGCAGAGAGAGAAATTGTCTTTGTGAGAGTGTTGGGGGGAGAGAGAAAGATTGTTGGGGAGGAATAGGGAGAGATGGAAAGAGGGTGTTAGGGAGAGAAAGGGAGAGAGAGAGTGAGTGAAAGAGAAATTTTAGACAGACAAAGAGTGACAAAAGTTTTGAACAAATAGAAGATTGACAGAGAGAAGTTTTTGAGAGTGGTTGAGATAGAGAAAAAGAGAGATGTAGTGAGTGTCAAGTTCAATTTCTTCCATTATACCATACCCTTTTTCTTAGTGTTAGAGAGTGAGTGTGGGAGAGAGAGAGAGGTGGAGAGACATATTGTGTAGACAGAGAGAGCAGAAGAGAGAGTTTGTGTTAGGGAGACAAAGAGAGTGTTGAGGAGGGAGCAGCAGAGATAGAGAGAGGCTGATGGGGAGAAGTGGAGAGAGAGAGAGAGAGATTGTTGGGAAATTCGAGAGAGACAGGGGGAGAGGTAGAGAGAGAGAGAGAGAGATAGACATGCTACAGAAGGGGAGAGAGGGAAGTTTCAGAGATGACAGAAACTTGGATATAGAGAGATCAATAGAGAGAGAGAGAGAGAGAAATCAGGAGAGAAAGCTAGAGAGTGGGAGAGAGAGAAGGAGGAAAGAATGTGTGTGTTGGGAAGAGAGAGAGAGACGGAGGGAGCACGATAAAGACAGAGAGAGATAGAGAGCAAGAAAGAGGGACTATGTGTTGGATAGACAGATAGAGGAGGAGAGAGGGAAAGGAAGAGAGAGCTTGTGTTGGGGAGACAGAGAGAGAGTGTTGGGGAGGGTGTAAGAGAGATAGAGTAAATGGCTGTTAGGTGAAGAAGAGGAGCAAAGGAGAGCGAGAGAGAGAGACAGAGAGAGAGAGATTGTTGGGAAGTTAGAGAGAGACAGGGAGAGGGGTAAAGAGAGAGAAAGCAATGTTTTTGAGAGTGAAAGACAAATATGTTGGATAAAGAGAGAGGAGGAAGTTTTAGAGAGAAAGACATGTTGGATAGAGAGAGTGTGTGTCAGAGAGAGAATGCATGCACCCACATGAGCAAAAGAGAGGGGGAATGAGGGAATAAAGAGAAAATGACAAAGAGAGTGAGAGAAATATGGGATAGAGAAAAGTTTTAGAGAGAGTGAGAGGGAGAGACACTAGGAGAGAGAAAAGTTTGAGAGAGAGTGAGAGAAAGAGAAGTTTTAGAGAGCAAGACAAGAAGGGAAAGAGATTGGAGAGAGTGAGAGAAAAGTTTTAGAGAGTAAGCAATAGTAAGAAAGAGAGAGATAGAGAGAGTGTCAAGTTCAATTTCTTTCATTATGCCATACCCTTTTTCTTAGTTCTAGAGAGAGAGTATGCATTGTGTGTGAGAGAGAGAGAGAGAGTAAAAGAGAGTTTGTGATGGAGGGAGAGAGAGAGAGAGAGAGAGAATGTGTTGGGGAGACAAAGAGAGAGTGTTGAGGAGGGAGCTAGATAGACAAAGATAGAGGGTTTTAGGGTAGGAGGTGATATGAACCCACCTAACTCCACCTCAAAAGCTAGCTTGTAATGATGAAGTCCTACATTGGTTAGGCAAAGAGGTCTTGGGTGTTATATATATGAGTTCACAAACCTCCTCTTACAAGCTAACTTTTGAGGTGGAGTTAGGTGGGTTCATACCATTTTGGTATCAGAGCACTGGTTCTAGTCACAGGTTTTACCTATCCAATTTTAGTTTTACAGCTAATATTCTATGTTTTCTTTTGTTTAGATTCCAGCTTTAGTTGATAAATATTCAAAAAAAAAAAGAAGAAAGAAAAGAAGAACTTCAGAAAAAAAAGAAAAAGAAAAGAAGAGCTTCAAAAAAGAAAAGAAAAGAAAAGCTGCGAAAAAAAAAGAAAAAAAAATGTGGTATTCAGCAAAAAGAAAGAAGAACAAGTCAGAAATTGCCAAAAAAACTCCCCTTTTAGTGATTTTATTGATTCCCTTGATTCCATACTCTTCCTTGAACCATTGATAAGCTTGTGATTGAATTGTTGCTGGAACAGGTTCTTGTTCTTGTTTAGATAAGTTTGAAAAGAATTGAAAGAGAAAATTATGAGTGGAAAAAGGCAAGAGTGGTAAGACCAATAAAGGGAAAAGGCCAATTTGTTGTGTGAAAACACGAGTGTTGAGAGAATTGTATTTGAGCGAAGAAAAATACATGAGGGGGGACTTTTATTTTTTTTAACATCTTTTTTGCAGCAAAAACATGTCAAACAAAGCCATTCCCACAAGTTCTTCAGGAGGGGTTGATCCAAAGCTACTTATGGATGCATTAATGGGAGAGATGAGAAGAGTGTTAAGAGCAGAAATGGAGCAAGTTCGTGGACGGTTGGATGAGGTAGAGAATGAACATATGAGGCAACCACAAAATGTACAGAATGTGTGTAGGAGGGAAAGAGTTCAACCAAGGGAAGTAAGGGTTGAAGATGAAGAGTATTATGGAGTTGCTTTTGATGACAAAGATGATCAGGATTCCATTGTTAACAATAGGAGACATGGTGGACGGGGTAGAGGAGTTAGGAACCAAGAAGACAATAACTTGGGTAGTATAAAGATGAAGGTTCCATCATTTCAAGGTAGGTCTGATCCGGAAGCCTATCTTGAATGGGAGAAAAAGATGGAGTTTATTTTTGATTGCCACAACTATTCTGAAACAAAGAAGGTAAAATTGGCAGCCATTGAGTTCTCTGATTATGCCATTGCTTGGTGGGATCAATTGGTGTTAAATAGGAGGCAGAATGGAGAATGGCCAGTGGAAACTTGGGAGGAGATGAAGATGATGATGAGAAAGCGGTTAGTCCCAAGTCATTACTACCGTGAGTTATACAAGAAGTTGCAAGGTCTTCGGCAAGGAAACCAGAGTGATGAGGATTCCTATAAGGAGATGGAGATTGCAATGACCCGATCTAATGTTGAGGAAGATTGCAAAGCTACAATGGCTAGGTTTTTGCATGGATTAAATCAGGAAATACAAGATAGAGTGGAGATGCAACATTATGTGGAATTAGAGGATATGGTGCACATGGCTATCAAAGTGGAGCAACAACTCAAAAGGCGGGGTAGCTCACATGCAGCCCAAAACTCAGGTTCTACTTCTTAGAAACCAAGATATACAAAGAAGGAGGACAAGCCTCAAGCATTCCCAACACCCAAACACAAATCTGAGCATAAAACTGAGAACTCCAGCCATGTTTCTCAAGGTAAAATTCAATCATCCACTACTCAAAATTGTGATATTAAGTGCTTTAAGTGTTAAGGTAGGGGACATATAGCAAGCCAATGTCCAAACAAAAGGATTATGGTGATGCGAGATAATGGAGAAGTTGAGACTGAAAGCGAAGAAAACACCGAATCTATGCCACCATTAGAAGATGCGGATGATGAAGAATATGCTGCTGAAGGAGAATTGCTAGTGGCAAGAGGAGCCCTAAGTGTACAGGCCAAAGAAGAAGAAGAAGTGCAGCAAGAAAACATTTTTCACACTTGGTGCAATGTCAAAAACAAGGTATGTAGTGTGATTATTAATGGAGGAAGTTGTACTAATGTTGCTAGCTCAACTATGGTTGAAAAATTAGGGCTACCCACAATGAAACACCCTAAACCATACAAGTTGCAATGGTTTTGAACAGAGAGAGAGAGAGAGCAAGACCAAGAAGGAGAGACAAACAGAGTGAGAGAGAGAAAGAGGGGGAATGAGAGAGTGAGTGTGTGGTAGGAGAAAGAGATATAGGAAAGAGAGGGACTGAGAGAAAGTGTGTTGGGGAGAAAGAGAAAAGGAAAGAGAAAAAGTTTTGGGGAGAGACAGAGATAGGGGGAGAGAGAGACAAAGACAAAGAGATTGAGATAGATAGAGGAGTTTTAGAAAGAGTCTAAGGGAGAAGTTTTAGAGACACAGAGAAAGAGAGAGGGAGAAGAAGAAATAGTGAGAGAAAGAGGCAAAATGTGTGCATGTGTTTGAGAGAGAGAGATTGAGAGAAGAAGAGAGGGAGAGAGAGTTGTGGGAGAGTAAGTGTGTGTATGTTTAGGGGAGAGAAAAATTGTTGGGGAGGGATAGAGAGGGTTGGAAAGAAGATCATGGGAAGAGGAAGAGAGGGAGATGAAGTGTGTGTGTGTGTGTTGGAACAAAGAGAAAGACAGAGAGAGAGTTGGGGAAGGGGGGGGGGGAAGAGAGTGAGTGAAAGAGAAATTTTAGACAAATAGAGAGATCAAGTGACAGAAGTTTTTAACAAAGAGAAGTTTTAGAGAGAGTAAAGTTTTGGAGAGAGAGAGAGAGAGAGAAATTTTAGAGAGTAAGTGAGAGGGAGAAACAAGGAGATAGAGAGAGTGCCAAATTCAATTTCTTCTATTATACCATACCCTTTCTCTTAGTTTTAGAGAGCAAGTGTGAGAGAGAAAGTGACAAAAGGAGAGACATGTTGGAGAGAGAGAGAGAGAGAGAGAGAGAGAATATGTTTGGGAGGTAGAGAGAGAGTGTTGAGGAGCAGGCGAGAGAGCTATAGAGAGGATGATAGGGCGAGAGGGACAAAGATTGTTGGGAAGTTAGAGAGAGATAGGGAGAGACCTAAAGAGAGAGAAGTTTCAGAGAGGGAGAGAGATAGACACATTGGAGATAGAGAGAGGGAAGTCTTAGAGAAAGAGAGAGACATGTTGGACAGCAAGAGCAATAGATTGAGTGTGTGTTAGGGAGAGAGAGAGAGAGAGAGAGAGAGAGAGAGAGAGAGGGAGGGAGGGATGGAGGGAGAGAGAGATGTGTCACATCCAATTTCTTGCATTATGCCCTTTTTCTTAGTTTTAGAGAGTGAGAGAGAGAGCAAGACAGAGAGAGACATTGTTAGGAAGCTAGAGAGAGAAAGGAAGTGAGATAAAGCGAGAGAGAAGTTTTAAAGAGAGAAACAAACATGTTGAAGAAAGAGAGAGGGAAGTTTTAGAAACAGAGAGAGGTGTGTTAAACGAAGAGAGTGTGTGTTGGGGAGAGAGGGAGAGAATGAGAGATAGAGAGAGAGAGCAAGGGAGGGAATGAGAGATAGAGAGAAAGAGCATTAAGTCCAGTTTCTTCCATTATACCATACCCTTTTTCTTAGTTTTAGAGAGTGAATGAGAGAGAGCAAGAGAGAGAGAGAGAAACACAAAGAAGGAGAGAGAAAGAGGGGGAATGAGAGTGAGTGTGTGGCACAGAGAGAGGGGGAGAGAGTGTGAATTAGGGAGAGAGAGAGAGAGAGACAAAGACAAAGAGATTGAGATAGATAGAGAAGTTTTAGAAAGAGACTGAGAGAGAAGTTTTAGAGACATAGAGAGAGAGAGAGAGAGAGAGGGAGAAGGAAAATAGTGAGAGAAAGAGGGAAAATGTGTACATGTATTGCAAAGAGAGAGAGAGAGAGAGACAAAGAGAGGAAGAGAGGGAAGAGAGTTGGGGGAGAGATAATGCGGTATATGTTGTGGGGAGAGAAAGATCGTTGGGGAGGTGATACAAACCCCGCCAAGAATAACAAAATCCGTCAATGAAATTGATTTTCAAGACTATTTTACGATCAGGTTTTTTTGTAAGTGGAAACCTCAACCCGATGTTTATAAGAAAACACGAACCTTGGTATGTGTAGATGCCACAAATGGGATGGTGAACCATTTGATAAGTTGGATGAACACCACAAGAAGAACAAATTCTTGATAAGTTTGGAAAGTTCTTTAAAGAACTAAAGAGAAAACTCACAACTTTTATCTAGAAAACTAGTCTGAACTTCTTAGCTTTTGTATACATATATATAGGCTGAGTTATTACAATTTGAAAAAGGAAACAAATAGCAAAAGGAAGCTAATCCTTATAATCATGGCATGCCAGCCTTTACATGAGGATAATTAGCCAAATAATCAGCTAATGCAATAATTGCTAAAAATATATTCCAAAAGGCTGACCAAATCCTATAAAAAAAGAAAAGTTATCCCAAATTTGCTGGGTAATAATCAGCCAAATCTAATCTCCTTGATTCTCTCAAATCCACATGCTTGAGCTAAAAGTAATCCTTCTAAGTGTATGGTCTTAAATAAAAAGGTTAAAATTAATCCTTCCAAGTGTATGGGCTTTAGAAAAAGGCTGAATTACCCAATCACTTGGATCAACGAGATCCACCCTTGGTCTGCACTTGAGTCTAAGTATTTGGGCCTTAAAAAGCACTCCTCAACCCAAATACTCCGCATCAATCCATTGAAAACCTCCTTGAACCTTTTAGCTCTAGCTCTTGTAATTGGACCACTTGGAATTTGAATTGGATTAGCTGTATTTGCCATGCTTTTATCATCATTCCCCTCCTCTTGAAAAGGATTTGTCCTCAAATCATCACCGTACTTATATCGAATGACATATGGGAAAGTCTCAATGAACTCCACCCATCACGCATGCCTCCTATTCAACTTATGTTGGCCCTTCAGATGCTTCAAGGACTCATGATCGGTGTGAATTACAAACTCTTTTAGGTCAAAGGTAGCGTTGCCATGTCTCCAATGCTCAGACCAATGCATACATTTCCTTGTCATAAGTAGGGTAGTTAGAAGCTACCCCATTAAGCTTCTCACTAAAATACGCAATTGGTCATCCACCTTGCATAAGAACAGCACCTATTCCTATACCTAAAGCATCACATTCAATTTCAAATGTTTTAGTAAAATTAGGCAAAGCAAGTAAAGGTGCATGAGACAATTTTTCCTTGAGTAATTTGAATGCCTCTTCTTGATTTTCCTCCCATTTGAACCCAATGTCTTTCTTGATCACTTTAGTAAGTGGTGTAGCTATGCTACTGAAGTCTTTCATGAACCGTTAGTAAAAACTTGGAAGTCCATAAAAACTTTGGACTTGGCTTACACTTGTGGGTTTTGGCCACTCTTGGATTGCACGAACCTTCTCTTCATTAACCTGTATACCCTGTGTGCTCATAACATAGCCAAGAAACACAAGCTTATCAGTGCAAAAGTTGCACTTTTTCATGTTAGCATACAATTTCTCTTTTCTAAGCACATCCAAAACAGATTTCAAATGCAAAACATGATCAGCCAAACTCTTGCTATAAATGAGTATATCATCAAAATACACAACTACAAACTTGCCTATAAAAGGATGCAAAACAAGGTTCATTAATCGCATGAAAGTACTGGGTGCATTAGTTAGTCCAAACAGCATCACTGCCCACTCATACAATCCAAGTTTTGTTTTAAAAATAGTTTTCCATTCATCTCCCTCTTTCATTCTTATTTAATGATATCCACTTTTCAAGTTAATTTTCGAAAACACACAAGCACCATGTAGTTAATCTAACATATCATCTAAGTGAGGAAAAGGGTGGTGGTACTTTACCATAATATTGTTGATGGCTCGGCAATCAACACACATTCTCCATGACCCATCCTTCTTAGGCACCAAAATCACCAGAATGGCACATGGGCTCATGCTTTCTCTCACATACACCTTTTCCATCAATTCACTAACTTGCTGTTGTAACTTCTTTGTCTCCTCAGGATTAGTTTGATAAGCTGGTCGGTTTGGAATGGAAGCACCAAGTATGAAGTCAATTTGATGCTCAATCCCTCGGATAGGGGGTAAACCATTTGGGACATCCTTGGGAAAGACATCATCATAATCCTACAAAAGAGAAATAATAGAACTAGGCAAAGTAAGATCAATCTTGTTAGTATTCAAAAATGCCTCTTTGTACAAAAGTACAATCATTGGCTGATTTAAAAACATTGCTCTTTTCACTTCACTTGCTCTTGTATAAAAGCTCTTTTGTGTTTTCTCTTTTTTTGTCTCAATGGTCGAATCAGCTCTCTTTTTTTTTCTCTCTCAATTTTCTTGTCCTTTCCTGTTCGCTCTGTTAAACTTTCACTCAATTTATTTTTCTCTCTTTCTCCACTCCATTTTTATTCACTCTCTTTTTGTAGCCTCACTTGATCTTGATAAACTTGTCTTAGTGTCATAAGAGCTAGAGTGATCATTCTTTGCTTAAACATGAATGAGTGCTTGTTTGTGTAGCTATCATGCTTTTACTTGTCGATCAAATTGCCATAGTCGGCCTAGTAGGAAATGTCCCGCTTGCATTGGAACTACATCACACAAAACTTCATCCTCATATTTCCAATGTGAAAAGTGACAAGTACTTGTCTGTTCACCCTTACTTCGCCACTATCATTGAGCCATTGCAACTTGTATGGTTTAGGGTGTTTCATTGTGGGTAGCCCTAATTTTTCAGCCATAGTTGAGCTAGCAATATTAGTACAACTTCCTCCATCAATAATCACACTACATACCTTGTTTTTGACATTGCATTGAGTGTGAAAAATGTTTTCTCACTGCACTTCTTCTTCTTCTTTGGGCTGCACACTTAGAGCTCTTCTTACCACTAGCAATTCTCCTTCAGCAGCATATTCTTCATCATCCGCATCTTCCAATAGTGGCATAGATTTAGTGTCTTCTTCGCTCTCGGTCTCAACTTCTCCATTGTCTCACATAACCACAATCCTTTTGTTTGGACATTGGCTTGCTATATGTCCCCTACCTTGACACTTAAAGCACTTAATATCATGATTTTGAGTAGTGGATGATTCAATTTTACCTTGAGAAACATGGCCGGAGTTCTCAGTTTTATGCTCAAATTTGTATTTGGGTGATGGGAATGCTTGAGGCTTGTCCTCTTTCTTTGTATAACTTGGTTTCCAGAAAAGTAAAACCTGAGTTTTGGGCTACACGTGAGCTACCCCTCCTCTTGAGTTGTTGCTCCACTTTGATAGCCATGTGCACCATATCCTCTAATTCTACATAATGTTGCATCTCCACTCTATCTTGTATCTCCCGATTTAATCCATGCAAAAACCTAGCCATTGTAGCTTCACGATCTTCTTCAACATTAGCCTGGATCATTGCAATCTTCATCTCCTTATAGTAATCCTCAACACTCTAGTTTCCTTTTCAAAGACCTTGCAACTTCTTGTACAACTCACAGTAGTAATGACTTGGGACAAACCACTTTCTCATCATCATCTTCATCTCCTCCCAAGTTTTCACTGGCCATTCTCTATTCCACCTCCTATTTAACACCAATTGATCCCACCAAATAATGGCATAATCAGAGAACTCAATGGCTTCCAATTTTACCTTCTTTGCATCAGAATAGTTGTGGCAATCAAAAATAAACTCCATCTTCTTCTCCCATTCAAGATAGGCTTCCGAATCAAACCTACCTTAAAATGATGGAACCTTCATCTTTACACTACCCAAGTTATTATCTTCTCGGTTCCTAACTCCTCTACCCTGTCCATCATATCTCCTATAGTTAACAACTGAATGTCAATCATCTTCCTCATCGAAACCTGCCCCATAATACTCTTCATCTTCAACCTTCACTTCTCGCGGTTGAACTTTTTCTCTCCTATGTGCATGCTGTACATTTTGTGACTGCCTCATGCATTCATTCTCTACCTTATCCAACTGTTCATGAACTTGCTCCATTTCTGCTCTTAACACTCTTCTCTTCTCTCCTATTAATGCATCCATAAGTAACTTTGGATCAACCCTCTTGACTAACTCATGGGAATGGCTTTGCATGTGCTGTCTGACAAGTTTTTGCTGCAAAAAAGATGTTAGAAAAAGAAAAGACCTCACAAATTATTTCCGTCACGTGTTTTTTGCTCAAATACAATTCTCTCAACACTCGTGTTTTCACACAATAAATTTGGCTTTTTCCCTTTATTGCTCTTACCACTCTTGCCTTTTTCCACTCATAATTTTCTCTTTCAGTTCTTTTCAAACTTATCCAAACAAGAACAAGAAATGGTTCAAGGAAGAGTATGGAATCAAGGGAATCAATAAAATCACTACAGGGAGTTTTTGGTAGTTTCTGACTTGTTCTTTTTTCTTTTTGCTGAATATCACGTTTTTTTTCTTTTTTTTTCAGCTTTTCTTTTCTTTTCTTTTTTTACTGAAGCTCTCCTTTTCTTTCTTTTTTTTTTTGAATATGTATCAACTGAAGCTGGAATCTAAACAAAAGAAAACAAAGAATATTGGCTGCAAAACTAAAATTGGATAGGCAAAACCTGAGACTAGAACCAGTGCTCTAATACCAAAATGATGCGAACCCCGCCAAGAATAACGAGACCTATCAATGAAATTTTTTCTCATGACCATTCTACGATCAGAATTTTTTGTCGGTGAAAACCTTGACCTGATGTTTATAAGAAAACACGAACCTTGGTATGTGTAGATGCCACAAACGGGATGGTGAACCATTTGATAAGTCAGATGAATGCCACAAGAACAGGTTCTTGATAAGTTTGTAAAGTTCTTTGAAGAACTAAAGAGAAAACTCTCAACTTTTATCTAGAAAACTGGTCCGAACCTCTCAGCCTTGGTATATATATAAGCTAAGTTATTACAATTTGAAAAAGGAAACAAATAGCAAAAGGAAGGTAATCCCTATAATCATGGCATGCCAACCTTTACATGAGAATAATTAACCAAATAATCAGCCCAATGCAATAATTGCTGAAAATATATTCCAAAAGGCTGACCAAATCCCATAAAAAAAGGCAAGTTATCCCAAATTCGGTGGGTAATAATCAGCCAAATCTAATCTCCTTGATTCTCTCAAATCCACATGCTGAGCTGAAAGTAATCCTTCCAAGTGTATGGGCTTTAGCAAAAGGCTGAAATTACTCCACCACTTGGACCAACAAAATCCACCCTTGGTCTACACTTGGGCCTTAAAAAGCACTTCTCAACCCAATGCTCTGCATCAATCCATTGAAAACCTCCTTGAACCTTTTAGCTCTAGCTCTTGTAATTGAACCACTTGGAATTTGAATTGGATCAGCCATATCTGCCATGCTTTTTATCATCAGGAGGGATAGAGAGGGATGGATAGAAGGTCATGGGAAGAGAGGTAGACAGAGGGAGATGAAGTGTTGTGCTGGGAACAAAGAGAGAGACAGGAAGAGAGAGTTGGGGAATGGGGGAGAGAGAGTGAGTGAGGGAAATTTTAGATAGACAAAGAGATAGAGTGATAGAAGTTTTAAACAGAGAGAAGTTTCATAGAGAGAGATGTTTTGGAGAGAGAGAAATTTTAGAGAGTAAGTGAGAGGGAGAAAGAGGGAGATAGAGAGAGTGTCAAATTCAATTTCTTCCATTATACCATACCCTTTTTCTTAGTTTTAGAGAGTGAGTGTCAGAGAGAAAGTGAGAAAGGTAGAAACATATTGAAGAGAGACACAGAGAGAGTGTTGAGGAGAGAGCGAGAGAGATAGAGAGAGGGTGATAGGGTGAGAGGGATAGAGATTGGTTTTGAAGTTAGAGAGAGATAGGAAGAGAGGTAGAGAGAAGTTTCAAAGAGAGATAGACACATTGGAGAAAGAGAGAGAGAGAGAGAGAGAGAGAGAGAGAGAGGTGTTAAAGATAAGGCTGCAAGTTGTGCTTAGGCTGCTTGTCTTGGTGGGTGCAGGTGCAGTGTCACGTGGTTCTGATCTTGCTCTATTAGTCTTGTGTTCAGTTTATTACTTAGGGACATTAGTGTAATTCAGTAATTGAGTCTTAGTCTATAAATTGTAATCTCAGCTTCATCATTTGCAGATTAATTCATTTGAATCAGATTTACATTTCAGAGCTTTCACATCTAGGAAGAGTTATGAGCTTTCTTTCTTGCATCTGAGTTTTCTTTCTTTCTTGCATCTTTCTTCTAAGCTTCTTGAGAACTTTAACATGGTATCAGAGCTTTGATCTAATGGGAGAGAATATGAATACGTTTTCTTTAGCAATCTTTGAATGCTTCACTAGTTTCTTTTAGTCATTCTATTTTTGTGAAATTAGACAGCAATTCCTATCTACTCTGGAAATAGCAAGTTCTTGCAGCCATCAAAGGGCATGAACTAGAGAAATACATCAGTGGTGGTCAAGAAGTGCCATCAAGATTTGCAGTAGATGAGCAAGGAAGAGTTCTTGGGATCTTGAGTCAGCAGTATGTTCTTTGGAAGAAGCAAGATCAGCTCTTGTTGTCTTGGCTACTGTCAACAATGTCAGAAAACATTCTTACAAGAATAGTGGGATGTGAATACTCGTACCAGGTCTGGGAAAAGGTAGAAACTTTCTTGCCTCTCATACAAAGGCAAAGATCAAGCAATTCAAGGCGCAACTACAGACTATGAAGAAGGGATCCATGACAGCTACTGATTATCTTTTAAAGATCAAGAATCTTGTTGATTCTTTGGCTTCAGTTGGTCATGCAATTACAGAAAGTGACCATATAGAGGTAATTCTTGATGGTCTTTCCTCAGAATATGATGGTTTTGTTACATCCATTCTCTCTAAAACTGATCCTTATTCAGTAGAAGAAATTGAAGCATTATTGCTTGCACAAGAAAATAGAATTGAGAAGCATCATAAAGAAGTAGAAGCTATGACAGTGAATCTTGCTACACATCCTCAGAATTACAATGTGAACCGAAGTGGTTATCAAAGTTTCCCTGGTCAGTATGCAAATAGAGGAAGGTTTGGAGGTAGAGGAAACTTTTTTAGAGGCAAAGGAAGTTACAACAATGGGCGGTTTGCTGGTAGAAATGGAAGGTTTTCTGATAAAAGCAACATTCAATGTCAATTATGTGGGAGATATGGACATCAGTCCTGGAGTTGTTATCACAAATTTGATGAAAGTTTTCAAGGACCAGCTCAAGTGCCTAGCCACTTCAGCAAGACAGCCAATGGCGCCAATCGTAGTGTCAGAAACACACCCTATGCAATGCTCACTTGTAACAGCAGCAGCAATGGCATTGATCAAGAATGGTATCCTGATTCTGGGGCCACTAATCATGTGACAGTGGATGCCTCCAACATTGTGCAGAAGACTCCATATAATGGAAAGGAGAAGGTGCACATTGGTAATGGCTCAGGTTTGTTCATTAAAAACATTGGTAATTCTCAGATTAAGTCTTGCTTTTCTAATCAAAATCTTCACCTAAACTCACTTCTTCATGTTCCAAATATTACCAAAAACCTTGTGAGTGTTTCTCAGTTTGCAAAAGACAATTATGTCTATTTTGAGTTCCATCCTAACTCTTGTTATGTTAAATCTCAAGATACTCATCAAATACTTTTGAAGGGGACTGTTAGAAAAGGCTTGTATGTCTTTGATGAATTTCGTATTGAAAAAGGACCATATATCAATGCAAAGGTGTCAACAACTCAGTCACCAAATATTACTTCACCTGCTGTACATAGTTCCCATACTTCTTCTTTGTTAAATTCTTGTTCTGAGTTAGACAAATGGCATGTTAGATTGGACCATGCTTCTGCACAAACTGTCAAGAATGTACTCACTTCTTGTAACATCAGAATACCAAATAAAGAGCTTTCCTTTTGTTCATCTTGCTGCCTTAGTAAATTACATAAATTTACTTTTTGCCTCTTCTCAAATAGAATACTCAAAACCTCTTCAACTAATTCATTCTGATTTGTGGGGACCAGCACCTATGCTGTCAAGAGAGGGACATAGGTATTACATATATTTTGTAGATACCTTTTCCCGTTACACATGGATTTACTTTCTCAAAAGCAAGTCTGATGCATTATAGACCTTTATTCATTTCAAGAAACAAGTAGAACTTCAAACCAACGACAAAATCCTTGCCTTACAAACTGATTGGGGAGGAGAGTTTAGAGCTTTCACTGAATATTTGAAAGACCAAGGGATAGTTCATCGTGTTTCATGTCCTTATACACATGAACAAAATGGGCTTGCAGAAAGGAAACATAGACATATAACTGAGACTGGACTAGCCTTGCTTCACCAATCATCTTTACCTAGTTCATTTTGGACTGAAGCTTTTAGCACAGCTGTGTATCTCATTAATAGACTACCCACACCAGTCCTAAATGGTTCTACTCCTTTTGAAACCTTGTACAAAATCAAACTTGATTATTCTTCTCTTAAAGTCTTTGGGTGTGCAGCCTATCCTAACCTAAGGCCCTACAATAATCCCAAGTTTCAGTTCAAATCCATTGAATGCACTTTCCTTGGTTATAGTCCAGCACACAAAGGATACAAGTGTCTACATCCTGATGGGAAAACAATTATATCTAGAGATGTCATATTTGATGAAAGTAGTTTTCCATTCAAGAACAGCAAGGGTTCCTCACAGCAGTCACCTTCCAGTAACAAATCACATTTTGTTTCTCCTCCACCTTCAGCCATACCTCCTATTCTATCATTCTCTAATGCAAGACATTCTCAGAATACCAATGCATTTGCTAAACAAACAAATAACTCATGTGCACTTGCTAATAATACCAATATTGTGGATTCTTTGCAACATGTTTCAAGTCCCTCTGCAGAGTTTGAAGTTCCTCAACGTCTGCCTCAAAATGTGCACCCAATGGTGACCCGTAGCAAAGCAAGGGTACTCAATTCAAACAATCACTCAATGGTGACTAGTAGCAAAGCAAGAGGAACTGTACCAACAGCACTTACTGTCTCTAGAGTGCCTCAAACTGTTGAAGAAGCTCTTAATATACCAGAATGGAAGTGTGCCATGGATCTTGAGTATGCAGCGCTCATGAGCAACAAGACATGGAGTTTAGAAGCTTTACCCAAAGATAGGAGTCCTATAGGGTGCAAATGGGTGTTCAAAGTTAAAGAAAATCCAGATGGCACTGTCAACAAATATAAAGCAAGATTAGTTGCAAAAAGGTATAATCAGGAGGCAGGAGTTGATTTTCATGAAGTTTTTAGTCCAGTAGTAAAACCAGTCACAATTCAGGTTCTTCTCACTTTGGCCTTGTCAAAAGGGTGGAACATCCATCAAATAGATGTTAATAATGCCTTTTTAAATGGTGATTTGAATGAAGATGTATACATGCTGCAGCCTCCTGGATATGAATCAGCTGACTCATCTCAAGTTTGCAAGCTTCATAAGGCTCTCTATGGCCTTAAGCAAGCTCCTCGTGCATGGTTTCAAAAATTGTCTGAAGCTTTACTTGATCTTGGTTTTACCAAGGCAAAATGTGATTCTTCCTTGTTTCTTCAGGTTACTTCTCATCATTCTCTCTATGTTTTAGTCTATGTGGATGATATTTTGATTACTGGATCCTCACCAACTTTGGTTCAGCACTTGATTGATCAACTGAATGCAAAGTTCTCGTTAAAGGATCTTGGGAAACTTAAATACTTCTTAGGTATTGAAGTTACTTACAGTTCTGCTAGTGCAATATACTTATCTCAGTCCAAATACATTAAGGATCTTCTTACTAGAGCTGGTATGCAAGGTGCGAAGTCTATGCCCTCTCCTATGGCCTCAACACCACATATCTCAGCTAGTAGTGGTTCTCCTATTTCTGATCAAGCTGCATACAGATCTCTTGTGGGAGCATTACAATATATTACCATTACTACACCAGAATTATCATATAGTGTGAACAAAGCTTGTCAGTTTATGCATTGCCCTATGGATGTACATTGGAAGTTGGTTAAACGAATACTGAGGTATCTAGCAGCACCATATGTCATGCTCTAGTTCTCCAAAGATCATCTGCTCTTGATCTCACTGCCTTTTGTGATGCTGATTGGGCATCAAACATTGATGATAGGCGCAGCACCTCAGGTTTTTGTGTTTATCTTGGCCCTAATCTCGTTTCTTGGTCATCTAAAAAGCAAGCAACAGTGTCTAGATCAAGTACTAAAGCTGAATATAGGAGTCTTGCAAGTGCAGTGGCAGAATTGGCTTGGCTGCAATCTTTACTCAAAGAACTCAGCATTCAACTACCAAAAGTTCCTAGAATATATTGTGACAATATGAGCACAGTCAGCTTGTCAGCAAATCTGGTCCTTCATTCAAAGACTAAGCATATTGAACTAGATCTTTATTTTGTTCGTGAAAAGGTTAACAATAAAGAAATTGAAGTCTATCATATTCCGTCTCTTGATCAAACAGCAGATATCCTCACCAAGGCAGTCTCAACTTCAAGGTTTCTTCAACTTAGAGACAAGCTCAGTGTCATTCCTCTTCCAAGTCATGCCACTGATCTTGAGGGGGGATGTTAGAGATAAGGCTGCTTGTCTTGGTAGGTGCAGGTGCAGTGTTCTATAAGGAGTCTTGTGTGGTTCTAATCTTGTATTATTAGTCTTATCTTCAGTTTATTACTTAGGGACGTTAGTGTAATTCAGTAATTGAGTCTTAGTCTATAAATTGTAATCTCAGCTACATCATTTGTAGAATAATTCATTTTGGAATCAGATTTTCGTTCAGAGCTTTCACACCTAGAAGTTCTGAGCTTTCTTTCTTTCTTCCTTTCTTTCTTCCTTATTCTGAGGTTCTTGAGAATTCCAACAATTGCTTGCACAAGAAAATAGAATTGAGAAGCATCATAAAGAAGTAGAAGCTATGACAGTGAATCTTGCTACACATCCTCAGAATTACAATGTGAATCGAAGTGGTTATCAAAGTTTCCCTGGTCAGTATGCAAATAGAGGAAGGTTTGGAGGTAGAGGAAATTTTTTCAGAGGCAAAGGAAGTTACAACAATGGGTGGTTTGCTGGTAGGAATGGAAGGTTTTCTGATAAAAGCAACATTCAATGTCAATTATGTGGGAGATATGGACATCAGTCCTGGAATTGTTATCACAGATTTGATGAAAGTTTTCAAGGACCAGCTCAAGTGCCTAGCCACTTCAACAAGACAGCCAATGGCGCCAATGGCAGTGTCAGAAACACACCCTATGCAATGCTCACTTCTAACAGCAGCAGTAATGGCATTGATCAAGAATGGTATCCTGATTCTGGGGCCACTAATCATGTGACAGTGGATGCCTCTAACATTGTGCAGAAGACTCCATATAATGGAAAGGAGAAGGTGCACATTGGTAATGGCTCAGGTTTGTTCATTAAAAACATTGGTAATTCTCAGATTAAGTCTTGCTTTTCTAATCAAAATCTTCACCTAAACTCACTTCTTCATGTTCCAAATATTACCAAAAACCTTGTGAGTGTTTCTCAGTTTGCAAAAGACAATTATGTCTATTTTGAGTTCCATCCTAACTCTTGTTATGTTAAATCTCAGGATACTCATCAAATACTTTTGAAGGGGACTGTTAGAAAAGGCTTGTATGTCTTTGATGAATTTCGTATTGAAAAAGGACCATATATCAATGCAAAGGTGTCAACAACTCAGTCACCAAATATTACTTCACCTGCTGTACATAGTTCCCATACTTCTTCTTTGTTAAATTCTTATTCTGAGTTAGACAAATGGCATGTTAGATTGGGCCATGCTTCTGCACAAACTATCAAGAATGTACTCACTTCTTGTAACATCAGAATACCAAATAAAGAGCTTTCCTTTTGTTCATCTTGCTGCCTTAGTAAATTACATAAATTTCCTTTTGCCTCTTCTCAAACAGAATACTCAAAACCTCTTCAACTAATTCATTCTGATTTGTGAGGACCAGCACCTATGCTGTCAAGAGAGGGACATAGATATTACATACATTTTGTAGATACCTTTACCCGTTACACATGGATTTACTTTCTCAAAAGCAAGTCTGATGCATTACAGACCTTTATTCATTTCAAGAAACAAGTAAAACTTCAAACCAACCACAAAATCCTTGCCTTACAAACTGATTGGGGAGGAGAGTTTAGAGCTTTCACTGAATATTTAAAAGACCAAGGGATAGTTCATCGTGTTTCATGTCCTTATACACATGAACAAAATGGGCTTGCAGAAAGTAAACATAGACATATAACTGAGACTGGACTAGCCTTGCTTCACCAATCATCTTTACCTAGTTCATTTTGGACTGAAGCTTTTAGCACAGTTGTGTATCTCATTAATAGACTACCCACACCAGTCCTAAATGGTTCTACTCCTTTTGAAACCTTGTACAAAATCAAACCTGATTATTCTTCTCTTAAAGTCTTTGGGTGTGCAGCCTATCCTTACCTAAGGCCCTACAATAATCCCAAGTTTCAGTTCAAATCCATTGAATGCACTTTCCTTGGTTATAGTCCAGCACACAAAGGATACAAGTGTCTACATCCTGATGGGAAAACAATTATATCTAGAGATGTCATATTTGATGAAAGTAGTTTTCCATTCAAGAACAGCAAGGGTTCCTCACAGCAGTCACTCTCCAGTAACAAATCACATTTTGTTTCTCCTCCACCTTCAGCCATACCTCCTATTCTATCATTCTCTAACGCAAGACATTCTCAGAATACCAATGCATTTGCTGAACAAACAAATAACTCATGTGCACTTGCTAATAATACCAATATTATGGATTCTTTGCAACATGTTTCAGGTCCCTCTGCAGAATTTGAAGTTCCTCAACATCCATCTCAAAATGTCCACCCAATGGTGACCCGTAGCAAAGCAAGGGCACTCAAATCAAAATGATCACTCAATGGTGACTAGTAGCAAAGCAAGAGGAACTGTGCCAACAGTACTTACTATTTCTAGAGAGCCTCAAACTATTGAAGAAGCTCTTAATATACCAGAATGGAAGTGTGCCATGGATCTTGAGTATGCAGCACTCATGAGCAACAAAACATGGAGTTTAGAAGCTTTGCCCAAAGATAGGAGGCCTATAGGGTGCAAATGGGTGTTTAAAGTTAAAGAAAATCCAGATGGTACTGTCAACAAGTATAAAGCAAGATTAGTTGCCAAAGGGTATAATCAGGAGGCAGGAGTTGATTTTCATGAAGTTTTCAGTCCAGTAATAAAACCAGTCACAATTTGGGTTCTTCTTACTTTGGCCTTATCAAAAGGGTGGAACAACCATCAAATAGATGTTAATAATGCCTTTTTAAATGGTGATTTGAATGAAGATGTATACATGCTGCAGCCTCCTAGATATGAATCAGTTGACTCATCTCAAGTTTGCAAGCTTCATAAGGCTCTCTATGGCCTTAAGCAAGCTCCTCGTGCATGGTTTCAAAAGTTATCTGAAGCTTTACTTGATCTTGGTTTTACCAAGGCAAAATGTGATTCTTCCTTGTTTCTTCAAGTTACTTCCCATCATTCTCTCTATGTTTTAGTTTATGTGGATGATATTTTGATTACTAGATCTTCACCAACTTTGATTCAGCACTTGATTGATCAACTGAATGCAAAGTTTTCATTAAAGGATCTTGGGAAACTTAAATACTTCTTGGGTATTGAAGTTACTTACAGTTCTACTAGTGCAATATACCTATCTCAGTTCAAATACATTAAGGATCTTCTTACTAGAGTTGGTATGCAAGGTGCGAAGCCTATGCCCTCTCCTATGGCCTCAACACCAAATATCTCAGCTAGTAGTGGTTCTCCTATTTCTGATCAAGCTGCATACAGATCACTTGTGGGAGCATTACAATATATCACCATTACTAGACCAGAATTATCATATAGTGTGAACAAAGCTTGTCGATTTATGCATTGCCCTACAGATGTACATTGGAAGTTGGTTAAACGAATACTGAGGTATCTAGCAGGCACCATATGTCATGCTCTAGTTTTCCAAAGATCATCTGCTCTTGAGCTCACTGCCGTTTGTGATGCTGATTGGGCATCAGACATTGATGATAGGCGTAGCACCTCAGGTTTTTGTGTTTATCTTGGCCCTAATCTCATTTCTTGGTCATCTAAAAAGCAACAGTGTCTAGATCAAGTACTGAAGCTGAATATAGAAGTCTTGCAAGTGCAGCGGCAGAATTGGCTTGGCTGTAGTCTTCACTCAGAGAACTCAGCATTCAACTACCAAAAGTTCCTAGAATATACTGTGATAATATGAGCACAGTCAGCTTGTCAGCAAATCCGGTCCTTCATTCAAAGACTAAGCATATTGAACTAGATCTTTATTTTGTTCGTGAAAAGGTCAACAATAAAGAAATTGAAGTCTATCATATTCCATCCCTTGATCAAACAGCAGATATCTTCACCAAGGCAGTCTCAACTTCAAGGTTTCTTCAATTTAGAGACAAGCTCAGTGTCATTCCTCTTCCAAGTCATGCCACTGATCTTGAGGGGGGATGTTAGAGATAAGGCTGCATGCTTCTTAGGCTGCTTGTTTCATTGGGTGCAGGTGCAGTGCTTAAGGAGTCACGTGGTTCTGATCTTGATTATTAATCTTGTCTCAGTTTATTAGTTAGGGACATTAGTGTAATTTAGTAATTGAGTCTTAGTCTATAAATTGTAATCTCAGCTACATAATTTGGGGATCAATTTCATTGAATAAGATTTTCGTTTCAGAGCTTTAACATCTAGAAGTTCTGAGCTTTCTTTCTTGCCTTCTTTCTTCCTTCTTCTGAGGTTCTTGAAAATTCCAACAGTTAGGGAGAAAGAGAGAAAATGAGAGAGGGAGGGAGGGAGGGAGAGAGAGATGTGTTAAGTCCAATTTCTTCCATTATACCATAACGTTTTTCTTAGTTTTAGAGAGTCATCGTTGGGAAGTTAGAGAGAGACAGGAAAAGAGATAAAGAGAGAGGTGTTTTAGAGAGAGACAGAGACATACATGTTGGAGAAAGAGAGAGGGAATTTTAGAAATAAAGAGAGGTATGTTAGACAAAGAGAGAGAGAGAAAGAGAGAGAGAGAGAGAGTGTGTGTGTGTGTTGGGGAGAGAGAGAACAAGAGATAGAGAGAGAAAGCAAGGGAGAGAATGATAGAGAGAAAGAGCATTAAGTCTAATTTTTTCCATTATACCATGTCCTTTTTCTTAGTTTTAGGGAGTGAATGAGAGAGAGCAAGAGTGTGAGAGAGAGAGAGAGAGAAAGTGTTGATAAGGGAGGAGAGTGATAGGGAGAGAGATAGAGAAAGAAAGAGGGACAGATAGAGAAGAAGTTTCAGAGACATAGAGAGTGAGTGAGAGAAATTGTTGTCAAAGAGGGATAGAAGTATTAGAGAGAAGGCAAGAGAAGTTTTAAACATGAAGAGAGAGAGAGAGAGAGAGAGAGAAAGAGAGAGATAATGATGGGGAGAAAGAGTGTTAGGGAGGAAGCAAGAGAGATAGAGAGAGGGTGTTGGGGAGAGAGAGAAGGAGAAACAGTGGGAGATGGAGAGAAGGAAGATGTGTACATGTGTTATTAGAGAGAGATGGAGAGAGAGACTTGGGGGAGAGATAGTGTCTATATGCGTGTGTTAGGGAGAGCAGGAGATTGTGGGGGAGGGATAGAGAGAGATGGAAAGAAGGTGTTAGGGAGAGAAAGAGATGGAGTGTCTATGTGCATTGGGAACAAAGAGAGAGAGAGTTGGGGAGTGGGAGGAGAGAGAGTGAGTGAGAGAGAAGTTTTAGACAAATAGAGACATAAAGTTCTTTGGGGGGAGAGAGAGTTGCAGAGAGAGAGAGAGAAGGAGGATTTAGTGAGAGAGAATGATACATGCTTGAGAGAGAGAGAGTGCTAGGAAGATATCTAGAGTGCGTATGTGTGTGTGTGTGTGTGTTAGGAAGAGAGAGAGAGACTGAGAGAGGGAGAGAGCATGACAAAGATGGAGAGAGACAGGGAGCAAGAAAGAGGGAAAGTGTGTTGGACTAAGTAATAGAGGGGGAGAGAGGGAGAGGAAGAGAGAGCTTGTGCCAGGGAGACAAAGAAAGAGTGTTGAGGAGGGAAAGAGATAGAATAAGTGGGTGTTAGGGGGAGAGGGAGGGACAGAGGGAGAGAGAGGAGGTTTTAGAGACAAAGAGAGACATGTTGGACAGAGAGAGAGAGAAAAAGAGGAGTGTGTGTTGGAGAGAGAGTACTGAGGTGGGAGTAAGAGTGATAGGGTGAGAGATAGAGGAAGAGAGAGGGAGAGAGAGAAATTTTAGAAAGAGAAGGAGAAGTTTCAGAAACACAGAGAGAGTGAGTGACAAATTTTTATCAGAGACAGTGAGAGATAGAAGTATTAGAGAGAAGGCAACAGAAGTTTTAAACACAGAGAGAGAGAGAGAGAGAGAGAGAGAGAGAGAGAGAGAAACATGTTGGACAGAGAGATAGAGGGAGTGACAGAGCAACAAAGAGAATGAGAGAGAGAGAAATAATGATGGGGAGAGAGAGTGTGTTAGGGAAGGAGAAGGAGAGATAGAGGGATGGTGTTTGGGGGAGAGATAGCAAGAGACAGAGGGAAGGAGAGAGAGAAAGTGAGGGAGAAAGGGAGTTAGGCAGGAAACAAGAGAGATAAAGAGAGGGTGTAAGGTAGAAAGACATAGTGTGTGTTGGCAAGAGAGAGAGAGAGACAGATACAGAAGTTTTAGAGAGTGAGGCAGAGAGAGAATTTGTATGTGTGAGTGTGTTGGGGAGGGATAGAGAGAAAGGGAAGTTTTAGCTAGAGAAAGAAGTTTTAAAGTGACTAAAGAGAGAAAGTGATAGTGAAAAGTTTCAAAGAGATTGAAAGAGAGAGAGAGAGAGAGAGAGCAAGAAAGAAGAGAGGGAAAAAGAGAGAGAGAAGTTTTAGAGATAGAGAAGTTGCAAAGAGAGATGTTTCAAAAAGAGTGAGAGAGGGAGAAAGACAAGTTTTAGAAAGATCAGGAGAGAGAGAGAAAGGGAAGTTTCTGAGAGACCAAGAGAGAAAGAGAGAATAAGAAGTTTTAGATAGAGAAAAAGAGTGAGTGAGAGAGAGTTGTAGATGTAATACTATGGAGAAACCAAGACAGATGTAAGGAAAGTGTTGGTAAGAGAGAGAGGTTTCAAAGAGTGCGAGTGATAGAGATAGAGAAAGAGAGAAAGAGAGAGAATGAAAGAGATTTTTTAAACAATGCAAGAGAGAGATAGAGAAGTTTCAAAGAGAGACCAACACATAGAGAAAGCAAGAGAGATAAGTTTTGTGGAGAGATCGAGTTATAGAACTTCTAGGGAGACAGCATGAGAAAGACAGAAAAGGATCTTTTAGAGAGACCAAGAGAGAGATATAGAGAAGTTTCACAAAGGGTGAGAGAGAGAGAAGGAGTGAAGTTTCTTAGACAACAAAAGGGAGAGAGAAGTTTCAAAGAATACAAGAGAGAGAGAGTAACAGAGAGAGAGAAAGACAAGTTTTGTGTAGAGAGTGAGTAAAAGAAGTTCTAGAGAGACATAAAGAGAGAGAAAGAGAGAGCAGTTTCAAAGAGATGAAAATAGAGACATAGATAGGGAAGTTTTAGATAGTCCAAGAGCAACAGACACAAAGAAAGAGAGAAAGAGAAGTTTTGTTTAGAGAGTGAGTAAGAGAAGCTCTAGAGAGACATAAAGAGAGAGAAAGAGAGAATAGTTTCAGAGAGATGAAAATAGAGAAATAGATAGGGAAGTTTAAGATAGACCAAGAGCAACAGACACAGAGAAAGAGAGAAAGAGAAGTTTTAGAGAGAGAAAAAGAGTGAGTGAGAGAGAGTGGTGGACTTAGTGCTATAGAGAGATTGAGAGAGATATAGAGAAGTTTTGCAAAGGGCAAGAGAGAGAGAAAGAGAGAAGTTTTGCATAGAATGTGAGAGAGAGAGAAGTTTCACAGGGGCAAGAGGGAGAGAAGTTTCACAAAGAGTGAGAGAGGCTAAGAGGGAGAAGTTTTAGAGAAAGTACGAGAGAGAGAGAAAGAGAGAGAAGTTTCCCAAAGGCAAGAGAGAGAAGTTTTGCGGAGAGTGAGAGAGGTTGACAGAGAGAAGTTTCAGAGAGAGTAAGAGAAAGCAAGGGACACAAAGTGGGAACTTTCAAGGAGAGGGAGGAAGACAGGGAGAAAGAAGTTTGAGAGAGACCAAAAGAGAGAAGGAAGTTTTAGAGAAAGCAGAAACTATCAACAAGAAGGAGAGAAATAGAGAGAGAAGTTTAAAAGAGAGCAAGAAAGAGAGAGAGAGAAGTTGAAAAGGGAGGAAGGGACAGAGATAGAGAGAGGTTTTAGAGAGAGTGAGAGAGAGAAATTCTATGGAGAGAGTGACTTAGAGAAGTTGTAGAGAGACATTGAGAGAGAGAGAAAGAGAAATTTCAGACAGAGAGAAAGAGGGAGATAGAGAAGTTTCAGACAGTCTAAGAGAGAGAGGTTTCAAACAGAGTATGAGAGAGAGGGTGCCAAAGAGAGAAAGAGAAGTTTTGGTGAGAGCGTTTGAGTGATTGAGAGAGAGTGGTAGACGGAGTGATGCAAAGAGACCGAGAGAGATATAGAGAAGTTTCGCAAAGGATGAGAGAGAGAGAGGAATAGAGTGAGAACTTTCTTAAACACTCAGGGGAGAGAAACAAGTCTCACAGAGAGCAACAGATAGAGAAAGAGAGAGAAAGTGATAAAGACATACAAGTTTCAAAGAGTGAGAGAAAAACAGAGAAAGTGAGAGAGACAAGTTTTGTTGAGAGAATGGGAGAGAGAAGTTCTAGAGAGACACTAAAAGAGAGAGAGGGGGGAGAGAGAGAGAGCAAGAGGTAGAGACACAAGGAGAGAGAAGTGTTTGAGAGAGCAAGAGATAGAGACACAGAGCGAGAAGTTTAGAGAGAGCAACAGATAGAAAGAGAAGTTTCAAAGAATGCAAAAAAGAAAGAGAGACAAAGAAGTTTCAAAAAGAGCAACAGATAGAGAGAGAAGTTTCAAAGAACGCAAGAAAGAGAGAGAGACAGAGAAGTTTTAGAGAGAGAGAAAGAGAGAGAAAAATAAAGAGACTGAGAGAGACAAGTTTTGTGGAGAGAGTGAGTTATAGAAGTTCTAGAGAGAAACTAAGAGAGAGAGTGTGAGAGAGAGAAAGAGAAGTTTCAAATAGAGAGAAAGAGAGAGAAAAGTTTCAGAGAGAACAAGAGAGAGACACAGAGAGAGAGAGAGGGAAGTTTTAGATAGATCAAGAGAGAGGAAAAGAGAGTAAGAGATTGGTAAATAGAGTGCTATGTTGAGACAAGAGAGATGTAGAGTAGTTTTGTAGAGAGAGAGGTTTCAAAGAGGGCAAGAGAGAGATAGAGAAAAGTTTTAGAGAGAGTGATAGACACACAGATATAGGGATAGAGATGTTTCAAAGAGGGAGACAAAGACAAAGAGAGTGAGAGAAACAAGTTTTGTGGAGAAAGTGAGCGAGAGAAAGGGATGTTTTAGAATGAGAGACACAAAGAGAGAAAGAGAAGTTTTAGGTAGAGAGAAAGAGAGAGAAGTTTTAGAGTGACTGAGAGAGAGAGGGAAGTGTAAGAGAGAAAGAAAGGGGGAGAGAGGGATAAAGAGAGAAATTTTAGAGGGAGAAAGAGAGTGAAGGAGAGAAAGTGGTAGATAGAGTGTTACAGAGAGACTGAGAGAAATATAGAGATGTTTCACAGAGAAAAGTTTCATAGAGGGTGAGAGAGAGAGAAATTTGGCAGAGAATGAAAGAGGTTGAAAGAGTGAAGTTTCAAAAAGAAAGTGAGAAAAAAAAGAGAAAGAGAAGTTTTAGGTGAGAATGAGTGAGAGACAGACAAGTTTTTATAGGGAGAGTGAGAGACAGAAAGTGAGTGAGTATCAGAGAGAGGAAGAGGGAGAGAGAAGTTCTAGAGAGAGCAAGAGAGAGAGGGAGTTTCAAAGAGAGCAAGAGACAGAGAGAAAGAGAAAGAAGTTTTAAGAGAGCAATAGGCAAAGAAAGAGAGAGAGAAGTTTTAGAGAGTGTGACAAAAAGAGGGAGAGAGAGACAGAAAGGGAAGTTTTAGAGAGAAAAATTAAGTGAGTATCATAGAGAGTGAGAGAGAGAAGTTTCATGGAGAGAGAAGTTTTTGAGAGAGCAAGAGAGAGAGAGAGAGAGAAGTTTCAAAGAGAGTAGGAGAGAGAGAGTGAGAACTTTCAATGAGATGGAGGGACACAGAGAAGGAGAAGATTCAAAGAGAGCAATGGCAAGAGTAGGAACTTCTAAGGTGTGGGAGAAAGACAGATAGAGAAGTTTTAGAGATACTAAGAGAGAGTGAAGTTTCAGAGAAAGCAAGAGACAAAGACATAGAGAGAGTAGTTTCAAAGAGAACAGGAGACAAAGACACAAAGAGAGAAGTTTCAGAGGGAGCGGGAGACAAAGACACAAAGAGAGAAGTTTCAGAGATAGCAAGAAAAAGTAAGAGAGAAAGAAAGAGAAAGTGAAGTTTCTTAGACACAGAGAGAGAAAGAGAGAAGTTTTAGAGTAAGAGAGAGCTTGAGAGAGAGAGAAAGAGGAAGAGAGAAGTTTCTAAGAGAGCAAGCGAGTGAGAGAGAGAGACATTTCAAAGAGAGTAGAAGAGAAAGAGCAAGAACTTTCAAGGAAAGGAGGTGACAAAGAGAGAGAAGTTTCGGAGTAAGCAAGAGAGAGAGAGCTTGAACTTTGAAGGAATACAAGAGAGATAAAGAGAGAGAAACTTTAGAGAGACTGAGACAAAGAAAGAAAGAGAGAGAGAGAATGAGAAGTTTTAGAGTAAGAGAGAAGAAAGAGAGAGAAATTTCAGTGAAAGCAAGAGACAATGACAAAGAGAGAGAAATTTCAGAGAGAATATGATAGGGAGAAAGGAGAGTGAGAAAGAGAAGTTTCTTAGACACCGAGAGAGAGAAAGAGAGAAGTTTTTCTTGAATACCAAGAGAGAGAGAGATAAGTTTTAGAGAGTGATAGACAAAGAGAGAAGTTTCAAAGAATGTGAGAGAGAGAAAGAGAGAGCGAGAGGGACAAGTTTGTGGAGAGAGTGACTTAGAAAAGTTCTAGAGAGACACTGAGAAAAAGAGAGAGAGGGAGAAAGAGAAGTTTAAAACATAGAAAAAGAGAGAGAAATTTTAGAGAGACCAAGAGGGAGAGAGAGGGAAGTTTTAGAGAGAGAGAGATAGAGAAATTTTAGATAGACCAAGAGAGAAAGGGAGGGAGGTTTCAGGCAGAGTAAGAGAGAAAGAGAAAGAGAAGTTTTAGAGAGAGAATAAGAAAGAGTAAGAGAGAGTCGTAGATAAACTGATGCAAACAGACTGAGAGAAAGTGAGTGAAGTTTCACAGAACTGGCCGTGAGTCTCGTAATATTACACAGATAGGAGTATCTATTCCTTCCTATGAAAAGGTTTAATTTCTACCTGTATTATCTTTTTTAGTTTAAGAAAATATTTATACTTTGGGTCAGTATCTTTAATTTTATCAATTATATCTATTAATAGAAGCTAATCTTAATGATGATTCTGTTTTCTTTAATAATTTTACTAATTATATTACTGATCTAAGAACCTTTGATGCTCATCATAATATTAAACTAGATATTAGAATTCCTAAAGGTATCTGGAATCTTAATGCATATCCTTTAGCTATTGTTTATAAAATTTACTATAAAGTAATGAGAACTAATATTAAGCCAAAAGATTTAAATGTTTCTTCTAGGTCTGAAACTCTTTTATTACAAGTAAATCTTAATCGATCTAATTATGTTACTTCTAAACTTTTAAATCATGAAGAAATCTCTAGAGGACTAGAATGGAATTTAGAAAACATCTTAACCCTGAAAAAGAAAATTCTCCTACCCTAAGTAAGATAATAGAATATAAATCAGGATATATAACACTCGATTTTAGAAGAAGTCCTTCAGTAAGAATAACATCCAGAAACAGTCCTACAGAACCAAGTCGTCAACCGATCAACCTCTTTTCCCAAATCTTTAAAATTAAAAGGAATTAAACCTCATCCAATCACACCTCAACCAGAATATCAAGTAGAAACTCCACCTAGTAATCAGGCTAGTAATTCTCCTACTAGATCTGAAATAGAATCTTATAATCAATTAAATATGCTTTCTATTTTTGAAATAAATAAAGAAAAATAAGATAGAGTTTTTATACCCCTGAGAATGATGAAAAAAGAAAATGATATTTTTCAACTTTTTCTCAAGAGAATCTTATTAAATATAGAGAGGATTTTTATAATCATTTATTACAACTTGAAGAGCATATTCCTTTCTATAAATGGTTTAAAAATAATATTTTAAATACTTTAAACATAGAAATTTTAGAAAGTTTGCCTCAAAGTTGGAAAACTGCCCGAGGAAAAAATATTATAGGAAGTGTTCCCCCTCTAGAAGAAATAATATTTCTTAATCAAGATAACATAGAAATAACTGCTTCCCCTTTAAAGAAAATCTTTCCTTAGGAGAAGAATTAAGTATCTCGACATCTAAAAAATACATAAAGAATGTACAAGAACAACTAAACTATACAAATAAATTAGTCCATAATATAGCTCCATCTATAAATCATAATGAAAATCCATCCATCTCTAGTTCTAAGCCAGAATTAGAAAAACCAATATTTAAGCCTTTTAAATTTTCTAATGAATAGATATCTGACATAAAATTAGGAAACTCCTCTAATAATGTATTAGCTGAAATCGATAAAAAAATTAAAACCCTTAAAATAACTGAAGATAAAAAACAAAAAAATGTTGTTATAAATACCTTAGAAAAGCCTGAAGAATCAGACAAAATTCAAAGAATAAGAACTAATAGACCCTATCCTATTTCTCATAATTATTATAATAGACCAACCCTTCCAGATATTTAGCATGAAGAATAGGATCTTGATCATCCTACTGCTTTTTATGGCAATAGTATAATTGATTGGAATATAGATGGCCTTACTAAAATTTAATACTTAGAAAATTAAACTCAATGACAATGGCCTCCATTGCTTACATCAAGCATGGTAATAATAGTCGTCAAGCAGCCCAACTCCTTATTTCCAGATTTACTGGAACTCTAAAAGGCTGGTGGGATAATATATTAACTGAAACTGATTGTTTTACTATTTTGACTGCTATAAAAATAGAGCCTACTACTGGTCAAGAAATAGGAACTCAAGTAGAGTCTTTAATTTTAGCAATCTCTCAAAACTTCATAGGAGATCCTAAACTATTTGAAGAAAGATCTAGTGAAATCCTACATGCGCTAAGATGTCCCCAATTATCAGACTTTAGATGGTATAAAGATAATTTTCTGGCAAAACTATTAGTCAAGCAAGACACCTCTGCCCTTTATTGGAAAGAAAAATTTATTTCTAATCTACCAAGAGCCTTGGCAAAAAAGGTTAGAGATAGGCTAGAACATGAAGCTTTAAGTCTAGCTAATATGACTTATGGTCAAATCATCTCTAATATTATTAAAATAGGATTAGAACAGTGTAATCAACTATCATTAACAACTCAGATCCTTACAGAGGACAAGTAAGTCCGAAAGGAATTAAAATATTTTTGCCAATAATATGGTTTAGAAAAGATAGAAGCTCCTTCTAAAAAATCTAAAAAACAAAAGAAATTTCTTAAAAAATATAATAGGCATAAAAAGACTAGTCTACCAGAAATTAGAGAAAAACCCCCTCAAAACCTAAAACGAAAAATAAAAAATTTTAGTAAAGCCTTAACTTGTTATAAATGTGGAAGAAAAGGTCATATTGCAAGAAATTGTTATGTTAAAAAGAAAATAAATGAATTAAGCGTAGACGACCTTGTAAAAGAACAATTAGTAAAAATCCTGTTTTATAAAACTGATAATACAGATAGTAGTTTAGAAGACTCCAGTCCCTCAGAAAGTGACACTTTAATAGAAAACATAGAAACCTCTAACAATAGTGAAATTGATTGTAAAAATTCTAATCCTGAAAATCCTTACGAAAATTGTAAAATAGAATTATTTTATTGTAATACTCTATCAAATGACTCAACATTTTAATAGATATAATTGATAAAATTGAAGATACTTACCTAAAGTATAAATATTTTCTTAAACTAAAAAAGATAATAAAAACCGATGAAAGTGAAATAGAAGCCTCCCCTTCCTTTGAACCTTATGATCTAACTAAAATCTTAAACATAGCTCAAAAACAAGAAAAGCTTCTAGGAATTCCCAAACTAAATAGAGAAGTAAAAAATCCTAAAAAATGAAGTTAAAACTTTGAAAGAAAAAAATTAGATTATTAGAAGCCAATGATGAACTTGAATCTTTGGCTAATGAAATTAAAACTTCTATAGATAGTCAAGAATTCCCTAAAGATGAAACTTTCCTTCAAAAAATAAATCTTTTACAACAAAAATGGAGATCTAAAGTTGATTTAAGAATAGGACAGTTTTCTTAAGACCTTTATTGCCTTAATAGACTCTAGAGCCGATTTAAATTGTATACAAGAAGGATTAATACCTACTCAATATTATGAAAAAACTCTTCAAAATTTATATTCAGCTAGTAGTCATAGTATGAATATTAAGTATAAATTAACAAATTCTTATATTTGTAATAATGGGATATGCCTCCCTAATGAGTTCTTACTTACTAAAAATATTAAGGAACAAATAATATTAGAAACTCCTTTTTTAGTCCAAATATATCCTACTCACCATATTGGTGAAACAGGAATAAGAACTTTCATAAATAATGTTAAACTTTTCTTTGAATTCATAAATCCTAAGAAAGAAAAGAAAATTAATATAATCCAAGAAAATTAATATTTTAATCTTCTTCAACAAAAACAAAACCAAATAGGTTTTCTTAATAAAGAAATTGATTTTAAAAGAATTGAACAACAGCTTCTTTCTCCACAAATTCAAGAAAGAATTTCTCTCTTAAAGAAACAAATAGAAACTGAAATTTGTGTGGATATCCCTAATGCTTTTTGGAATAAAAAAACTCATTATTTCTCTACCCTATGAAACTAGTTTTGATGACACAAAAATTCCTACTAAAGCTTGACCCATTCAAATGAATAAAGAAACTTCAGAATTCTATAAGAAAAAAATTCGAGATTTTCTTGACAAAAAACTAATAAGACCCAGTAGATCTCCCTGGAGTTGTGGAGCCTTTTATGTTTAGAAAGCTTCTGAATTAGAACGAGGAGCTTCTAGAATAGTAATTAATTATAAACCTTTAAATTCTGCCTTAAAATGGATTAGGTATCCTCTTCCAAACAAAAAAGATCTTTTAGGAAGATTATATGATGCTTTAATATTTTCTAAATTTGATATGAAATCTGGATTTTATCAAATTAAACTTAAAGAAGAAAATAAGTATAAAACTGCTCTCACCGTCCCTCTCTCACCCCCCAACACATCTCTCTCTGTGTAAAACTTCTCACACTCTCTCTAAAAGTTCTCTTTTGTTCTTTCCCTCTCTTCCCCTCCCCTAAACTTTCTATTAGTCTCTCTCTATTTGAAACTCATCTTTCTCTCTCCCTCCCTCTAAAACTTCTTCCTCTCTTTCTCTCTGTCTTTGTCTCTCTCTCTCTCTCTAACAATAAAACTTCTCTTTTTCTCTCTCTCTCAATCTCTCTGTCACTTAGTCTCTTTCTCTCTAACTAAAAATTCTCTCTCACTTACTCTCTTACTCTTTCTAAAGAATCTCTCTCTGTCTCTTTGTAAAACTTCTCACTCTGCCTCTCTAAAACTTCCCTTATGGTCTTTCCCTCTCTGTGCCTCCCTAAAAATTCTCTTAGTCTCTCTCCCTTTCCCTCTGAAACTTGTCTTTCTCTCTCTCCCTCCCTCCCTTTAAAACTTCTTCCTCTCTAATTGTCTCATGCTTTCTTTCTCTCTCTAACTAAATTTTGCTCTCACTCCTCTCTTTCTCTTTCTAACTAAAATTTCACTCTCCCTCTCTCTCACTCACTCTTTCTTTCTCTTTTTACCTAAAATTTCTCTCTATAACTTCTCTTTCTCTCTCTCTCAAACATGCCTTTCTTTATTTATCTCTCCCCCTAGTAATTTATCTCTCACTCTCTCTCAAAGACATCTATCTCTGTTTCTCTTGCTTGCTCTCCCTCCCCAAATTTCTCTCTCCTCTCTCCCCTAGTGTCTGTCTTTGTCTCCTTAATAATATCTCTCTCCTCCCAACACCTCTCTCTCTCTTTATCAATCTTCCTCTCTCTATTTCTCTCTCTCCCTCTCTCTGATGTACTCTCTCTTTCACTCACTAACTCTCTAAAATTTGAATTTCTCTCTTCCTCTATGTCTCTCTCACTCACTCTCTAAAACTTGAATCTCTCACTCTTTCTCTCTCTCACCCTCTGTAACATCTCTTTCTCTCTCCCCCTAAAACTTTCCTCTCTTTTCTCTAAAACTTCTACCTCTGTCTGTCTCTCTAAAACTGCTCTTTCTCTCTCTGTGTCCAAAACTTCTCTCTCACTCTCTCTAAAACACCTCTCTCTCTCCCAAAACCTCCCTCTATTTCTGTCTCTCTTCCGCTTTATTTTTGCAGCACACACTCACTCTCTCTCTCTCCCTATGCGATAGGTGGAGTTCATTGAGACATTCCCATATGTCATCCGATATAAGCAAGGTAAGGAAAATGTCATCACTGATGCACTCTCTCGCAGGTATGCCTTGATTTCTACTCTTGAAGCAAAATTGCTTGGTTTTAAACACATTAAAGAATTGTATCCATTAGACCAAGATTTCTGTGAAGAGTATAGGAATTGTGAGGGCAAGGCCATGGGTAAGTTCTTTAGGCATGATGATTTCTTGTTTCGAGAGAATAAGCTATGTGTGCTTAATTGCTCATTGTGAGACTTGTTAGTGAGGGAATCCCATGGAGGAGGGTTAATGGGACACTTTGGAGTTGCTAAGACATTAGCCATACTGCAAGCGCATTTCTTTTGGCCACACATGGAAATAGATGTTGAGAGAATGTGTGGAAGATGTGTCACTTGTAGGCAAGCAAAATCCCGAGTGCAACCTCATGGACTATACACATCACTTCCCATTCCTAGTGAACCTTGGGTTGACATTTCAATGGACTTTGTGTTAGGTTTGCCTAGGACAAAGCATGGTAACGACTCAATCTTTGTGGTTGTGGATAGATTTTCTAAGATGGCACATTTTATTCCATGTCACAAAATAGATGATGCATCACATATTGCTAATTTGTTCTTTAGGGAGGTTGTAAGGTTACATGGGATGCCTAGGACAATTGTTTCAGATCATGATGCTAAGTTTTTGAGCTACTTTTGGAAGACTTTGTGGTGTAAGTTATTATTTTCTACTACTTGTCATCCACAAACTGATGGTCAAACCGAAGTAGTAAATAGGACTTTAACAACCTTGTTAAGGGCTATCATTAAAAAGAATATCAAAACTTGGGAAGATTGGTTACCACATGTTGAATTTGCTTATAATCGTACTGTTCATTCTACAACAAGATTTTCACCTTTGAAATTGTTTATGGTTTTAATCCTTTAACTCCATTAGATTTAACACCATTACCTTTGAAAGAGTGTGTTAATTAGATGGCAAAAAGAAAGCTGAATTTGTCAAGCAGATACATGAGAAGGCAAAGTTCAACATTGAGCATCGAACGGAGCAATATGTGAAACAAGCCAACAAGGGGCGTCATAAGCTCATTTTTTAACCTGGAGATTGGGTTTGGTTGCACATGAGGAAAGAAAGATTTCCAACACAAAGGCGTTCTAAGTTACTTCCAAGAGGGGATGGACCATTCCAAGTTCTTGAGCACATAAATGAAATGCATACAAGCTAGCTTTTAAAGTGGAGTTAGGTGGGTTCATATGATATGGTACCATATGATATGAACCCACCTAACTCCACCTCAAAAGCTAGCTTGCAAGGGGAGGTTTGTGAACCCATATATATAACACCCAAGACCTCCCTACCTAACCAATGTGGGACTTCATCATTTTATGATATGAACCCACCTAACTCCACCTCAAAAGCTAGCTTGTAAGGGAAGGTTTGCGAACTCATATATATAACACCCAAGACCTCTCTGCCTAACCAATGTGAGACTTCATCATTCTCGACCCCTTTAGACTGTATGTCCTTGTACAGAGAACCAGGATCCATGACCCACACAACTAAAGTAGAGCAAGCTCTGATACCATATGATATGAACCCACCTAACTCCACCTCAAAAGTTAGCTTGTAAGGGGAGGTTTGCAAACTCATATATATAACACCCAAGACCTCTCTACTTAACCAATGTGGGACTTCATTAGTTTTAGAGAATGAGAAAGAGAGTGTGAAGTTTTCAGGAGAGAAAGAGAGTGAGAGAGAGAAATTTTAGACAAAAAGACAAAAGCCAAGAGAGAGAGAGCGAGATAAAAGTTTTGGAGAGAGATAGAGACATAGCGATAGAGAAAGAGAGAGTGAGAGAAATTTTAGAGAGTGGGGAAGGGGAGAGAGAGAAAGAGAAAATTTAGACAGAGAGAAGTTTTAGAGAGAAAGAGAATTTAGAGAGAGAGATGTGTTGGGGAGAGTGAGGGAGAGGAAGAAGTTTGAGAGAGAGAGGCTGAAGTGTTACAAAGAAATAGACAAAAGTTCTATAGAGAGAATGAAAGATGTTTTAGCAAAGAGAGAGAGATAAAGAGAAGTTTTAAAGAGAGAGTGAGTTAGAGAGTAAGGGGGTAGGACATAGTAAGAAATAAAAAAGAAGTTTTAGCAAGAGAGATATGCAGAGAGAAAGAGAGACATGCTAGAGAGAGACACAAAGAGATATGTTGCAGAGAGAGAGTGTGTTGGGGAGAGAAAGAGAGAGTGAATTTTGGGGCAAAGAGAAAGTGTGTTTGGGGGACACACAGAGAGAGACACAAAGAGAGATATGTTGTAGAGAGAGCATGTTGGGGAGAGAAAGAGAGTGAATTTTGGGGTGGGAGAGAAAGATAGAGAGAGGGAGAGAGGGAGAGAGTGAGAGTGAAAGAGAAATTTTAGACTCAGAGAGAGAAAAGTGTTACAGAGAAAGAGAGAAGTTTAAGAACAAGAGTGAGAGTAGTTTTAGTGAAGGGAGAGAGAGCAAAAGAGAGAAAAAGAAGTTTTAGAGAGAGAGTGAGTTAGAGAGAGGGAGGAGGGACATAGAGAGAAATAGAGAGGGAGAGAGAGTAGTTTAGAGAGGGTGAAAGATATAAGTTTTATAGAGATAGAGAGAGCAGAAGTTTTAGCAATAGTGACAGAGACAGCATAAGAGAAAGAAGTTTTAGAGGAAGAAAGAGTGTGTGTGAGAGAGAGAAAGAGAGAGAATGAGAAGGACAGAGAGAGAATGAGGTATTCAGTGAGAGGGAGTGAGATAAAGAAAGCTCTTAGAAAGAGAAAGAGAGATAGTGAGAGATGTTTTAGAGAGAAAGAAAGAGATTGAGTGAGAGAGAGAGAGAGAGAGAGAGAGAGACGAGGAGAGACAGAAATAGAGAAGAGTTTTAGAGAGAGAGAAGTGACACAGAGAGTGAGGGAGAGAAAAAGAAATAGATATTTTAGAAAGAGTGAAAGAGAATTTTTAAACATAGAGAGACACAGAGACAGAGAAAGCAAGAGAGAGAGAGAGAGAGTGACAGATAGAGAGGGGGAAGTTTTGTAGAGACAGATAGAGGTAGAGGTTTTAGAGAGAAAGAGAGGGAAGTTTTGGGGAGAGAGAGAGAAAGAGAAGTTATAGAGGGTGAGAGGAAGAAAGATTGAGCAATTAAAGTTTTAGAGAGTGAATGGAGAGAACGAGACCAAGACTAAGAAAAAGAGACAGAGTGAGAGAAAGAGAGACAAAGAGAGAGAGAGATAGAAAGAGAGAAAGTCAATTTTTAGAGATAGAGAAGGAAGTTTTAGAGAGAAAGGGAGAGAGACAGAAAGAGAGGAAGTCAATTTTTAGAGTTAGAAGAAAGAGACAGAAAGAAATAGAGAGAGAAGTTTTAGAGAGAGAGTAAGACATGTTGGGTAGAGAGAGTTTGTGCACACTAGGGAGAGAGACAAAGAGAAGTGTTGGAGAGAGAAAGAGTGAGAAAGAGAGAGAGTTGTTGGGGTGAAAGAGAGAGTGAACAAGGGAGAGAAAGTGTTGGGAAGAGAGAGAGAGAGAGACAAAGAGAGAAGTTTTAGAGAGAGAAAAAGAGAGATATGTTAGGGGGAGAGAGAAAGAGAAAAAGAGAGATGGAGAGACAAAGAAAGAAAGAAAGAGAGATAGAGAGAGATAGAAAGAGAGAAAGTCAATTTTTAGAGACAGAGAGAGATAGAGAAAAGTTTTAGAGAGAGAGACATGTTGGGTAGAGAGAGTTTGTGTCCATTGGGGAGAGGGAGGGAGAGAGACAGAGAGAGACAGTGGGAGAAGTTTTAGAGATAGAGAGAAAGATATGTTGGGTAGACAGTTTGTGCACATTGAGGAAGTGTTGGAAAGAGAAAGAGTGAGAAAAAGAGAGAGAGAGGTGCTAGGTGAGAAAGAGAGTGAGAGAGTGAGCAGAGGTGAGAGAGTGATCAGAAGAGAGAGAGAGAGCAAGAAACAAAGAGAGAAGTTTTAGAGAGAGAGAGAAAGAGAGAGATTGACTGAGGGAGAAAGAGAGGGAGAGGGAGAGAATGAGGGAACAAGAAAGGGGGAAGAGAGAGAGACAGATGTTGGAGAGAGACAACAGAGAGATGTGTTGCAGAGAGAAAGATACATGTTAGGGGGGAGAGAGACATGTTGGGGAGAGTGAGAGAGAGGGAGAACTTTAAGAGAGAGAGAGACCAAAGTGTTACCAAGAAAGAGATAGAAGTTTTAGAGAGAGATTTAAAAAAAGAAGGAAAGAGAACTTTTAGAGAGAGAGTAAGTTAGAGAGAATGGGAGAGGGACATAGTGAGAAATACAGAGAGAAGTTTTAGCAAGGAAAACAAAGAGAAGTTTTAGTGAGTGAGAGAGAGAGAGAGAAAGTGGGAGAAGTTTGATAGAGAGGGAGAGACAGAAGTTTTGAAGAGAGTTTTAGACAGGGAGACCAAAGTTTTAGAGTGACAGTGAGAGAAAGTTTAGCGAGAGTGATAGAGAGATAATGAGAGAAAGAGAGGTTTTAGTGAGAGAAAGTTTAGCAAGAGTGATAGAGAGTGAGCAAGAGAAAGAGATGTTTTAGAGAGAGGGAGTGGGATAAAGAAAAGTTTTAGAGAGAGAAAGAAAGAGTGAAAGAACTTCTAGAGTGAAAGAAAGAGATTGAGTGAGAGAGAAAGGGAGGGAGGGAGGAAGAGAGAGAGAGAGATGTTTCAAAGAGAGTGAGAGAGAAGTTTTAGAGTGAAAGAAAGAGATTGAGTGAGAGAGAAAGGGGGGAGAGAGAGAAAGATGTTTTAAAGAGAGTGAGAGAGAAGTTTTTAGGGAGACAAAGAGAGGCAAAGGCTTTAGAAAGAATGAGAGGGAAGTTTTGCTGTGAGAGAAAAAGAGAAGTTTTAGAGGGTGAGAGAGAGAAAGAGCAAGAGATTGAAGTTTTACAGAGTGAGTGAGAGAAAAAAAGAGAGAAAGTCAAATTTTAAAAAGAGAGAGAGTGGGTGAGAGAAAGATAAGTTTTAGAGAGTGAGTATGGTAGAGAGAAAGTGAGAGAGAGAGATAGAGAAGTTTCATAGAGAGAGAGTTAAAGAAGTTTTAAGGAGAGAGAAACAGAGTGAGTAAAAGAGAAAGGGGTAGACAAACGCAGAGAGAAGAGAGATAGAAAGTGTGTTGGGGTAAGAGCAAGAGAGTTAGTGAGAGAGGGCATTGGGGGGAGAAAGAAAGTGAGTGAGAGACAGT
This sequence comes from Dicorynia guianensis, assembly GCA_037013595.1. Classification (NCBI taxonomy): domain Eukaryota; kingdom Viridiplantae; phylum Streptophyta; class Magnoliopsida; order Fabales; family Fabaceae; genus Dicorynia; species Dicorynia guianensis. The sequence goes on from JASUAB010000023.1 coordinate 1,587,749, forward strand.
GACAAAGAAAGAGAGAAAAAGAAGAATGTTGGGGGGAGAGGGAGAGAAAGAAAGGTAGAGGGAGGAGAAGGAGAGAGAGGCATAGGGAGAAAGGGAGACAGAGAGAAAGTGTGTGTGTTACAGAGTGGAAGACATAGAGAGAGAGAGAGAGAGAGAGAGAGAGAGAGAGTGAGAGAAGTTTTCAAGAGAGAGAGATATGTTGGTAGGAAAGAGAGGGAAGTTTTAGCAAGAAAGAGAGAGGGAGGCAAGTTTTGGAAAGAAAGACAGAGATAGAGAAGTTTTAGAGAGAGACAGAGAAAGTGAGAGACAGACAGAGAAAAGGAGAGAGAGAATGTTGGGAGAAAAGTGAGAGATGAGTTGGAGAGAGATAGAGACTTGTTGAGTAGAGAGAATATTATGGAGAAAGAGAGAGGGAGAGATAGGTAGAAAAAGAGAGTGAGAGAGAGGAAGAGAAAGAGAGGGACTCTGTGTGTTGGGAGAGAGAGAGTGAGAAGTTTTAGAGGGAGAAAGTGAGTGAATGAGACAGAGAAAGAAGTTTTGGAGACTAAGTGACAAACAAAGAAAGAGAAGTTTTAGGAACAAAGAGAAAGTGGAAAAGAGAAATTTCAGAGAGAGCAAGAAATTCTAGATAGAGAGAGACACATGTTTTAGAGAGAAAGCGAGAGAAGTTTTAGAGGGAGAAGGACATCTTGGACACAGAGTGATGAAGTCCCACATTGGTTAGGTAGAGAGGTATTGGGTGTTATATATATGAGTTCGCAAACCTCCCCTTACAAGCTAGCTTTTGAGGTGGAGTTAGGTGGGTTCATATCATATGGTATCAGAGCCTACCCTGCTCTAGTCAGTGTGGGCCATGAATCCTGGTTCTCTGTACGAGGACATATAGTCTAAAGGGGTCGGGAATGATGAAGTCCCACATTAGTTAGGCAGAGAGGTCTTGGATGTTATATATATGAGTTCGCACACCTCCCCTTACAAGCTAGCTTTTGAGGTGGAGTTAAGTGGGTTCATATCACAGAGAGAGAAGAGAGAGAGTGGAGGGGACAAGAGTGAGAGAGAGAGAAGTTTCAAACAGAAAGAGAAAGCAAAAAATTTTTAATGAAACAAAGAGAAGTTTTGGAGCAAGAGATAGAGAGACAAAGGAAGAGTGAGTGTGTGTGTTTGTGTGTTGGAGAGAAAGAGAGAGAGAGAGAGGGAGAGAAAGAGTAACAGAGAGGGGGGAAGATAGACTATGTGTTAGGGATAGAGAGGGAGAGATTGACATATTCAAAAGAGAGAGAGAGCAATAGATAGAGAGTGTGTTGGAGAGAGACAATGTGTGTATCTTGGGAAGAGAGAGAGTACATGTTGGGGTCAAAGTCAAAAAGGGTATTACAAAGGGAGAGAGAGAGAGAGAGATAAGTTTTAAAGAGAAAGGGTGAGAGATAGCAATAAAGAAAGAGAGAGAGATGAATGTTGGTGGGCAAGAGAGATATAGAGAGAGGGAAGGAAAGAGAGAATGTTGGTGTAAGAGAGAGCATAGAGAGAGAGAGGGAGGGAGAGAGAGAATGTTGGGCTGAGAGATAGAGAGCAGTTCTAGAAAGAGAAAAAGACAAATTTTAAAGAGAGTGAGAGAGAAATTTTAGACAGAGAGAAAAGTTTTACAGAGACAAGTTTTAGAGAGAGAGAGAAATTTTGAAGAGCAAGCGAAAAAGATGCTTTAGAGAGAGAAATAGAGCAAAAGAGATGGAGAGAGTGAGAGAAGTTTTACAAAAAGAGAGGGAAAGAATGAAAGAGAAGTTTTAGAGAGAGAGAAAGGGAAAGACAGAGGCAGCCAGAGTGAAAGGGATAGAGAGAGCTTTGGGCGAGAGAGTGAGAAAAGTTTTAGATGGAGAGAGAGAAAGAGGGTATGTGAGAGAAGTTTTTAGATAGTGAAAAGGAGCAAATAGAGAAAGAGAGAGGGAGGCTATAAAGAGGTTGAGAGTGAGAGAGAAGTTTTAGAGAGAGATGTTTTGGGGGGTGAGCGAAGCTTTTGCAAAAGAAAGAGAGATAAAGAGAAAAAGAGAGGTGGTGAGAGAGAGAGGGAAAGTGTGATAGAGAGGAAAAGGGATAGAATTTTCAGAGAAGAGAAAGAGTGAAAGAGACTTTAGACAGAGAAAAGGACTAAGCGAGAGAAAGAGGACAACAGAGAGAGTGAGGACACACACAAAGAGAGAGTGTGTGACAAAAGGTTTAAAGAGAGAGAATTAGACAGAGAGAAGTTTTACAAAGAGAAAGAGAGTGAGAGAAGTTTTAGAGAGAGAGAGCATCAGAGACAGATGTATTGGTGAGAGAGAGAGGGGGAAGTTTTAGAAAGAAAGGGAGAGGGAGGCAATTTTTAGAAAGAAAGACAAAGATACAGAAGTATTAGAGAGAAAGAAAATGAGAGACAGAGAGACAAAGACAAGGAGAGAGTGATAGATAGACAGAGAGAATGGTGGGGGAAGAGAGTGAGAGACAAGTTAGAGAGAGAGGGAGGAAGAGGAAGAGAGAGACTGTGCACGAGTGTATCAGGGGGAGAGAGAGGGAGAAGTTTTAGAGGGAGAAAGAGAGTGAATGAGAGAGAGAAGTCTAAGAGTGAGTGAGAAATAGAGAATGAAGTTTCAGAGACAGAGAGCAAGAAAAAGAAGTTTTAGAGAGAGAGAAATTATAGACAAACAGAAAGAGATAGAAGTTGTAGAGAGAAAGCAAGAAAACTTTCAAATAGAGAGAGAAGTTTTAGAGAGAGACATCTGGGTGAGAGAGAGAGAAGAGAGAGAGGGGAGGGAATGAGGGAGAGAGGTTTTAGACATAAATAGAAAGCAAGAGAAGTTTGAAATAGACAGAGAAGTTTTGGAGAGAGAGATAGAGGGAGAGTGAGTGTGTGTTGGGGAGAGAGAGAAAGAGAGAGAAGGATGGAGTGCAAATGTGAGGGAGAGTGAGTGAGAGAGAGGGCAAAATAGGTTTGTTAAGCATAGAGAGGGAGAGAGAGATGTGTTGGGAAGAGAGAGACAGTGAGAGATAAAGAGTGTCTTGGGGGGGCAGAGAGAGAGTGTGTATGTTTTGGAAAGAGAGTGTGTGTTGGGGTCGAAGTGAGAGAGATAGTGAGAGAGGGCATTGGAGAGAGGGAGAGTGTGTGTGTGTTGGGGTCAAGGTAAGAGAGATAGTGAGAAAGGGCAATAGAGAGAGATAGAAGTTATGAGAGCCAAAGAGAAATTTTAGACACAGAGAGAGAGAGAGAGAGAAAGTGAAGTTTTAGAAAGAGTGTATGAGTTGACCATCAAAAGACAAAGTATGAGTTAGAGAGAGGAGGAGAAAGAACTTAGAAGGAAATCTAATCTTCTGACTTCCTTTTGATGGTTATCTTCTGCTCCATCTATACTTTGTTCCCTCTATGCAATTATTATCTCCCTGATTCTCTTTCTTTCCCACTTTTTTTTTGTGTTCCTCTCTGAGTTCTATGGAATCAGACAAGTGTTGTGTATTCCTCTCTATGGCAGGTGAGTTTTTTTCTTTCTTTCCTGTCAAAAACTAACTCTCCTAAAAACTTAAGCTATTAAGTGAAGGTTTATAAATGGTTTTATATTTCTAACATTTTCTAATGGCATTGTATTTTTCAAGGAAAGTTCAAATTATGTAGTGGTCATATAAATGATAGTGTATATTGATCTTCTTGTTTTTGCATATGGTACATCGACTACATTGGAAGAATCTACATTCACCCAGCAGTTCAAGGCAGATGAAGTGAAAGCAATCTGGATACAAACAAAGATGGAAAATCTTTTGCCTTCTAATTTTATTATAAAAGTGGTAATATTTTTGCTAATACTTATAGGTTGTAAGTTTTGCTTTAAAGATGTTATTTTAATTAGCCTTTTGTTTCTCTCGCAAGATGGTTGCTTTTAAATGATGGGTCCAAGAATCTAGTGACAACTGACTCAGTTCACTGTCATGTCATTCAACATAAGAGAATTATTGTTGGTTTCACATGAGAAACTAATAAGTTTAAAATCTATGCAGAACAATTTGCCTGTGGGTAATGCATTGGATTCCAGAGGAAGGTGAGTATCTAATGGCAATTTTCAGTCAGCTCATATGGATTTTAGGTTTTTTATGCTTGGAAATCTTTGGTCTATTGTTTTGTCTTTGGGCACCCTAAACAGAATCAGGCTATTTTAAAACCTGATAGAATTAAAATGGGATGATTTCGTGGGGTATATGCCTCTTATAGCATGTCATCCTGCCATGGAGTCTAAAGAGTGGCAAATCATTACTGGTAGTGACCCAAAAATACGTAAGTGCTTTCTTGACTTTTCCCCTCATTGTTTTCATGTCTTTAGTATTTTTTCAAATATATAGTGTCTTTATAGTGAGATTGCTGCTATGAAACATCTCAATTGAAACTCCTTGCTTACTTTTGAAGCCTCCTGATCATATCACAATGGCAGATCTTGGCCAACATATCTGTGGCAGGAAAGTTTTTTGCAATGGCATTATGTGATGTGAGGAAAGTTCAGAATATAGATGTCACATGCTCTTGTTTGTCTCTGTTTGCCATTCAGGGGATTTCCTATTTGGCCAAAATATGTTCCAGGCATTGCTTTCTAAACAGACAATGAGCCTTTAAAGGTTAAATAAATTTTGGACATCATTATTTACAAGGTCCCTCATATTCTGAATTTCATGTTACATGCAGATTAAAATTCTTAATTAAAAAATTCATCAAAGCAAAAGCAAAGTAGACAAAGATTGTGCTGAGGAAACTTAACTAACTTAACCAATAAGCTTCCATATATTGACCAATGTACAAAATTTATTTCTCTCTTCTTCCCCAAATTTCTCCCTGTCTCCATCCCTCTCTTCCTTTTATCTCTCTCTGCCCTCCCCCTACATGCTCTTTCTGACCCTGAAATTCACTCTCTCACTCTCTCTGTCCATCATCTCTCTCTCTCTCTCTCCACCCCAAAAACACACACACACATACTTACTCTGTCTCTCCCCCCAACAAGTCTCTTTCTCCATCTCTGTCTCTCTCTTTTTATTTTCTCTTTCTCCTTCTCCCCAACACACTTTCTCCCATTATCACTCTCTTTCTCCTTCTCCCCAACACACTTTCTCCCATTATCACTCTCTTGCTTTCTCTCCTTCTCCCTCTCCCTCCCCCCTATTTGCCCCTCTCTCCCTCCCTTTCCATAACACACACTCTCTCTTTCTCCAGAACATTTCTCTGTCTATCTCTAGAACTTTTTCTTTCTCTCTCTAAACTTCTCTTTCTCTATATCTCTAATGCTCCCATTGAAATTCTCTCTCTAAAATATCTCTTTCTCTATCTCTCTCTAACACTCTCATTGAAACTTCTCTCTTCCCCATTCTCTCTCTTACTCTCTTTCTCTCTCTAAAACTTCTATTTCTCTCTTTCTCTCCCACTCTCTCTAAAAGTTCTCTCACTCTCTCTCTATCTCACCAACTCTCCTGTGTCTCACTCACTCTCTCTCTCTTTCTCTCTGTCCCTAAAACTTGTCTCCCTCTCTCAATGAAACGTCTCTCTATCTAAAACATCTTTTTCCTTCCCTCTCGCCTCTCTCTTTTTCTAAAGCATCTCTCTCCCTCTTTCTCTCATTTACTCACTTTCTCTCTCTAAAACTACTCTCCCTACTTAAAACTTATCGATATCTCTCTCCAAAACTCCTCTCTCTCTTTCTCTCTTGTTCAAACCAAGTTCTCTCTCTCTCTAATACTTCTCTCTCTATCTAAACCTTCTCTTCCTCTCCCTCTCTCTAAAAGTTCTCTCTCCCTATGTCTCTATCTCTCTCTTCTGAACATCTATCTCACTCTCTCCCCTTCTGTCTCTTTGTCTAAAATTTATCTCTCTCACTCTCTTTTGTCTCTCGAAAACTTCTTTCTCTCTCTCTCTCTAAAACTTTTCTCCCTTTCTATCTCTCTCTGTCACCTCTCTCTTTCTTTGAAACTTCTCTTCTCTCTCTCCCTCCCTCACTCTAAAAGTTCTCTTTATCACTTACTCTTTCTTTGTCTCTCTTTATGTTTGTTTGTTTGTCTCTTTCTCTTTCTCCAAATCTTTTCTTTCTTTCTCTATATCTCTCTTGTCTCTCTCAGTTTGTCTAAATTCTTTTCACACACACTCTCTCTCTAAAACATCACCTCTTATCCCTCTCCCCCCACACGTCTCTATCTCTATATCTAAAACTTTTCTCTCTCATATTCTTTGTAAAACATCTCACAATCTCTCTAAAATTCTCTTTGGTTCTCTCTCTCTCTCTGTGTAAAACTTCTTAGTCTCTCTATCTGAAACTTCTCTTTCTCTGTCTACCTCTTTCTCTCATTTAATGACTTTGTCACTCTAAAACTACTCTCTCTACTTAAAACTACACTTTCTCTTTAAAACTTTTCTCACTCACTCTTTCTCACTCTGTTACACTCTCTCCCTTTCTCTCTTGCTTAAAACTTCTCTCATTGTCTCTCTCCCCTATCTATAAAAATTCTCTCTCTCACTCTCTTTCTCAAACTTCTTTGTCTCTCTCTAAAACTTCTTTTCCCCTTCCCTATGTATCTCTCTATGTCTGAAACTTCTATTTTGCTCTCTCACTCTCTTTAAAACTTCCCTCTCTCTCTCCAACACATCTCTCCCTCACTCTCTTTCTCTCTCTAAAAATTTCTTTCTCTATCTCTCTCTCTAACTTCTCTTTCTCTCTTTGTTGCTCTTTCCCTTTCTTAAACTTCTCTCACTCTCTCATTCTCCCTCTCTCTAAAGCTTATCTCTCTCTCTAACTCCTCTCACTCTCTATCTCTTTCTCTCTCTCCCTCTTTATGTGTTACTCACTCTCTTTCTCTCCCTTGCTCTCTCGTATTCTGTCCAAATTTTCTCTCTCACTCTCTCTCTCCCTCCCTCCCTTTCTTTCCCCCTTCTCTCTCCTCTTGCTCACTCACTTTCTTTCTCTTTCTCTCCCTAAAACTTCTCTCACTTTGTTTCTATATCTCTCTCTCTAAAACATCTCTCATCACTCTCTCTCTCTCTTCTCTCATTTACTAAGTTTCTCTCTCTCTGTCCCTCTCAAAAACTTCTCTCTCTTTCTCTGTCCCTCCTTTTCTCTCCCCTTCTCTTTGTCTCTCTCTCAAAAACTTCTCTTTTTGTCTCTCTAAAACTTCTTTTACTCATTACTCTCTCACACTCTCTCACTTTCTCTCTCTGTCTAAAACTTCTTCCACTCCCTCTCCTTCGCTCAAAAAGTTCTCTCTTTTACTCTCTTTCGAAAACTCCTCACTTTAAAACTTCTCTTTCCCTTCCCTATGTATCTCTCTCCGTTAAAAATTTTTGTTTCACTCTCTCATTCTCTCTAAAACTTCTCTCTCTCTCTCTCTCTCTCTCTCTCTCTCACTCATATCTTTCTATCTCTCAAATTTCTCTCTCTGTGTCTCACCCTCTTCCTCTCTAAAACTTCTCTCACGCTCATTCTCCCTCGCTCTAAAGCTTATCTTTCTCTCTAAAACTCCTCTCACTCTGTAAAACTTTATTCTGTCTAAAATTTCTCTCTCACACACTCTCTCTCTTTCTCCCTCTCCATCTCTCTGTCACTCACTCTCTTTATTTCTCTATCACTCACTCTCTTCCTCTTTCTAAAGTCTCTTCTTCTCTCAAAAACTTCTCTCTTACTCCTTCTCCCTCGCTCTAAAACTTCTTTCTCTCTCAATCTAAATCTTCTCTTTCTCTCTTCTCTCTCTCTCCCTTTAAAGCTTCTCTCTCTCCCCCTCCCCCTTTCTTTCTAAAACTCCTATCACTCTCTCTCCCTCTCCCTCTCCTTAAAAGTTCTCTTTCTCTCTCACTCTCTTTCTAACACTTCTCACTCTCCTGAAAACTTCTGTCACCCTCTCATTCTCTTTAAAATTCCCACCCTTTCTCTTTCTCAAACTTCTCTTCTGTCTCTCTCCCTCTCTCTACAAGTTCTCTCTCTCTATGTCTGTCTCTCTCAAGCTCTCTCTCTCTCTCTAAAACTTCTATCTCCCTCTCCCCTCACTCTCTCTAAAATTTCTCTTTCTCACACACACTCTCACTCTAAAATGTCACTCCCTCTCTCTCTCCCCAACACATCTCTCTATGTAAAACTTCTCACTCTCTCTCTAAATGTGCTGTTTTGCTCTTTCCCTTTCTCTCCCCCTGAAACTTTTATTAGTCTCTCTCTATCTGAAACTCATCTTTCTCTCTTTCTCTCTCTCTCCCTCTAAAACTTCTTCCTCTCTTTCTCTCTGTCTTTCTCTCTCTCTCTCTCTCTCTCTCTCTCTCTCTCTCTCTCTCTCTCTCTCTCTCTTTAACAATAAAACTTCTCTCTTTCTTGCTCTATCTATCTCTCTCTCACTTAGTCTCTTTCTCTCTAACTAAAAATTCTCTCTCTCAAAAACTTCTCTCTCACTCACTTTCTTACTCTTTCTAAAGTATCTCTCTCTCTATCTCTCTGTAAAACTTCTCACTCTGCCTCTCTAAAAGTTCTCTTATGGTCTTTCCCTCCCTCTGTCTCCCTAAAAATTCTCTTAGTCACTTTCCGTCTCCCTCTGAACCTTGTCTTTCTCTCTCTCCCTCCCTCCCTCTAAAACTTCTTCCTCTCTCTCTCACTCTCTCACACTTTCTTTCTCTCTCACTAAAATTTGGCTCTCCCTCTCTCTCTCTCTCACTCACTCTCTTTTGCTTTCTAACTAAAATTTCACTCTCCCTCTTTCTTTCTCTTTTTACCTAAAATTTCTCTCTCTAAAACTTATTTTTCTCTCTCCCCCCAGTAAGTTATCTCTCTCAAAGACATCTCACTCTGTTTCTCTTGCTCACTTTCCCTCTCCAAATTTCTCTCTTTCTCTCTCCTCTCTCCCCCAGTGTCTGCCTCTATCTCCTCGATAATTTTTCTCTTCCCCTGTTAGAGATAAGGCTGCTTAGGCTGCTTGTCTTGGTAGGTGCAGGTGCAGTGTTCTATAAGGAGTCTCGTGTGGTTCTGATCTTGTATTATTAGTCTTATCTTCAGTTTATTACTTAGGGACATTAGTGTAATTCAATAATTGAGTCTTAGTCTATAAATTGTAATCTCAGCTACATCATTTGTAGAATAATTCATTTTGGAATCAGATTTTCGTTCAGAGCTTTCACACCTAGAAGTTCTGAGCTTTCTTTCTTTCTTCCTTATTCTGAGGTTCTTGAGAATTCCAACATGGTATCAGAGCTTTGATCCAATGGGAGAGAATATGAATACGTTTTCTTTAGCATCTCTGAATGCTTCATTAGTTTCTTTTAGTCATTCTATTTCTGTGAAGTTAGACAGCAATTCCTATCTACTTTGGAAACAGCAAGTTCTTGCAGCCATCAGAGGGCATGAACTAGAGAAATACATCAGTGGTGGTCAAGAAGTGCCATCAAGATTTGCAATAGATGAGCAAGGAAGAGTTCTTGGGATTTTGAGTCAGCAGTATGTTCTTTGGAAGAAGCAAGATCAGCTCTTGCTGTCTTGGCTTCTGTCAACAATGTCAGAAAACATTCTTACAAGAATGGTGGGGTGTGAATACTCATACCAGGTCTGGGAAAAGGTGGAAACTTTCTTTGCCTCTCATACAAAGGCAAAGATCAAGCAATTCAAGGTGCAGCTATAGACTATGAAGAAGGGATCCATGACAGCTACTGAATATCTTTTAAAGATCAAGAATCTTGTTGATTCTTTGGCTTCAGTTGGACATGCAATTACAGAAAGTGACCATATAGAGGTAATTCTTGATGGTCTTTCCTCAGAATATGATGGTTTTGTTACATCCATTCTCTCTAGAACTTATCCGTATTCAGTAGAAGAGATTGAGGCATTATTGCTTGCACAAGAAAATAGAATTGAGAAGCATCATAAAGAAGTAGAAGCTATGACAGTGAATCTTGCTACACATCCTCAGAATTACAATGTGAATCGAAGTGGTTATCAAAGCTCAAACTGTTGAAGAAGCTCTTAATATACTAGAATGGAAGTGTGCCATGGATCTTGAGTATGCAGCGCTCATGAGCAACAAGACATGGAGTTTAGAAGCTTTACCCAAAGATAGGAGGCCTATAGGGTGCAAATGGGTGTTCAAAGTTAAAGAAAATCCAGATGGCACTGTCAACAAATATAAAGCAAGATTAGTTGCAAAAGGTTATAATCAGGAGGCAGGAGTTGATTTTTATGAAGTTTTTAGTCCAGTAGTAAAACCAGTCACAATTCGGGTTCTTCTCACTTTGGCCTTGTCAAAAGGATGGAACATCCATCAAATAGATGTTAATAATGCCTTTTTAAATGGTGATTTGAATGAAGATGTATACATGCTGCAGCCTCCTGGATATGAATCAGCTGACTCATCTCAAGTTTGCAAGCTTCATAAGGCTCTCTATGGCCTTAAGCAAGCTCCTCGTGCATGGTTTCAAAAATTGTCTGAAGCTTTACTTGATCTTGGTTTTACCAAGGCAAAATGTGATTCTTCCTTGTTTCTTCAGGTTACTTCTCATCATTCTCTCTATGTTTTAGTCTATGTGGATGATATTTTGATTACTGGATCTTCATCAACTTTGGTTCAGCACTTGATTGATCAACTGAATGCAAAGTTCTCATTAAAGGATCTTGGGAAACTTAAATACTTCTTAGGTATTGAAGTTACTTACAGTTCTGCTAGTGCAATATACTTATCTCAGTCCAAATACATTAAGGATCTTCTTACTAGAGCTGGTATGCAAGGTGCAAAGTCTATGCCCTCTCCTATGGCCTCAACACCACATATCTCAGCTAGTAGTGGTTCTCCTATTCCTGATCAAGCTGCATGCAGATCACTTGTGGGAGCATTACAATATATTACCATTACTAGACCAGAATTATCATATAGTGTGAACAAAGCTTGTCAATTTATGCATTGCCCTACAGATGTACATTGGAAGTTGGTTAAACGAATACTGAGGTATCTAGCAGGCACCATATGTCATGCTCTAGTCCTCCAAAGATCATCTGCTCTTGAGCTCACTGCCTTTTGTGATGCTGATTGGGCATCAGACATTGATGATAGGTGTAGCACCTCAGGTTTTTGTGTTTATCTTGGCCCTAATCTCATTTCTTGGTCATCTAAAAAGCAAGCAATAGTGTCTAGATCAAGTGCTGAAGCAGAATATAGGAGTCTTGCAAGTGCAGTGGCAGAATTGGCTTGGCTGCAGTCTTTACTCAAAGAACTCAGCATTCAACTACCAAAAGTTCCTAGAATATATTGTGACAATATGAGCACAGTCAGCTTGTCAGCAAATCCGGTCCTTCATTCAAAGACTAAGCATATTGAACTAGATCTTTATTTTGTTCGTGAAAAGGTCAACAATAAAGAAATTGAAGTCTATCATATTCCGTCCCTTGATCAAACAGCAGATATCCTCACCAAGGCAGTCTCAACTTCAAGGTTTCTTCAACTTAGAGACAAGCTCAGTGTCATTCCTCTTCCAAGTCATGCCACTGATCTTGAGGGGGGATGTTAGAGATAAGGCTGCTTAGGCTGCTTGTCTTGGTAGGTGCAGGTGCAGTGTTCTATAAGGAGTCTCGTGTGGTTCTGATCTTGTATTATTAGTCTTATCTTCAGTTTATTACTTAGGGACATTAGTGTAATTCAATAATTGAGTCTTAGTCTATAAATTGTAATCTCAGCTACATCATTTGTAGAATAATTCATTTTGGAATCAGATTTTCGTTCAGAGCTTTCACACCTAGAAGTTCTGAGCTTTCTTTCTTTCTTCCTTATTCTGAGGTTCTTGAGAATTCCAACATCCCCCAACACCTGTCTCTCTCTTTCTCACTCTTCCTCTCTATCTCTCTCCCTACCTCTCCTCGATGTACTCTCTCTCTCACTCACTAACTCTTTAAAATTTAAATTTCTCTCTTTCTCTATGTCTCTCTCACTCACTTTCTAAAACTTGAATCTCTCGCTCTTTCTCTCTCTCACCCTCTATAACATCTCTTTCTCTTTCCCCCCAAAACTTCCCTCTCTTTCTCTCTAAAATCTATACCTTTATCTGTCTCTCTAGAACTGCTCTTTCTCTGTGTCCAAAACTTCTCTCTCACTCTCTCTAAAACACCTCTCTCTCTCCCAAAATCTCCCTCTATTTCTGTCTCTGTCTCTGTCTCTCTCTCTCTCTTTGTTCCCATAGCACACACTCACTTTCTCTCCCCTTCTCTCTAACTTCATCCTCTCTTGCTCTCTCTCTCTCTCTCTCTCTCTCTCTCTCTCTGTGCCTCCCTTTCAATCACTCTCTTTCTCCCTAAATAAAATTACTCTCATTCTCGCTCTAAAACTTCTCTCTCCCACTCCATCTTGAACACATCTCTCTCTATTATTCTCTCTCTTCCCCACGGTAAATTTCTGTCTCTCTATCTTCCCAAATATCTCTCTCTCTCTGTTCCCCCAATACTCTCCCTCTCTATGGCTCCAATACCTCTCTCTCTTTTTGATGTGAACCCTGCCAAGAATAACATGACCCGTTAACGAAATTGATTCCCAAGACTGTTCTATGATCAGATTTTTGTAAGTGGAAACCTCGACCTCATGTTTATAAGAAATCAAGAATCTTGGTATGTGGAGACACCACAAATGGGATGGTGAACTATTTGATAAGTCAGATGAACACCACAAGAACCAGTTCTTGATAAGTTCGAAAAGTTTTTTAAAGAACCAAAGAGAAAACTCTCAACTTTAATATAGAAAACTGATTTGAACTTCTCACCTTAGTATACATATATATAGGCTAAGTTATTACAATTTTAAAAAGGAAACAAATAGCAAAAGGAAGGTAATTCCTAGAATTATGGCATGCTAGCCTTTACATGAGAATAATTAGCCAAATAATAAGCCCAATGACAATAATTGCTGAAAATATATTCCAAAAGGTTGACCAAACCCCATAAAAAAGGTAAGTTATCCCAAATTCGTTGGGTAATAATCGCCAAATCTGATCTCCTTGATTCTCTCAAATCCACATCCTGGGGCTAAAAATAATCCTTCCAAGGTATGGGCTTCAATAAAAAGGCTGAAATTAATCTTTCTAAGTGTATGGGCTTCAAAAAAAGGCTGAAATTACTCCACCACTTAGATCAATGAAATCCACCCTTGATCTGTACTTGAGTCTAAGTATTTGGGCCTTAAAAAACACTCCTCAACCCAAATGCTTTGCATCAATCCATTGAAAGCCTCCTTGCACCTTTTAGCTCTAGCTCTTGTAACTGGACCACTTGGAATTTGAATTGGATCAGCTGTATCTATCATGGTTTTATCATCATTCCCCTCCTCTTGAAGAGAATTTGTCCTCAAATCATCCCCTGCATCAAAGGGGGTTAAATTAGTAATGTTGAATGTGGCACTAACATTATACTCACCTGTCAGTAATGATGAAGTCCCACATTGGTTAGGCAGAGAGGTCTTGGGTGTTATATTTATGAGTTCGCAAACTTTCCCTTACAAGCTATCTTTTGAGTGGAGTTAGGTGAATTCATATCATATCGTATTGAGCCTGCCCTACTCTAGTCGGTGTGGGCCATGGATCCTGGTTCTCTGTACAAGGACGTACAGTCTAAACAGCTTGGGAATGATGAAGTCCCACATTGGTTAGGCAGAGAGATCTTGGTTGTTATATATATGGGTTTGCAAACCTCCCCTTACAAGCTAACTTTTAAGTGGAGTTAGGTGGGTTCATATCACTTTCTCACTCTTTGTCTCTCCAACATCTCTCTCTCTCTCTCTCTCAATCACTCACACTCACTCTTTAAACTTTGACTTTCTCTCTTTCTTTGTCTCTCTCACTCCCTCTCTAAAACTTGATTCTCTCACTTTTTCTCTCTCTCACCCTCTATAACATCTCTTTCTCTCTCACTCCAAAATTTCCCTCTTGTTTTCTCTAAAACCCCTATCTCTCTTTGTCTCTCTAAAACTTCTCTTTCTCTCTTTGTCTAAAAACTTCTCTCTCACTCTCTATAAAACATCTCTCCCTATCTCTCTCTAAAACTCCTCTCTATCTTCCTCTTTGTCACACACAATATCTTTCTCTCTAAAACTTTTCTAACTATCTCTCTTTCTCTCTCTAAAACTTTTATATATCCCACTCCTTATCTCTAAAACTTCTCTTAGACCATCATCACTCTCTCTCTAAAACTTCTGTCTCTCTTTGTCTAAAACTTTTATCTCTCTCTTTCTCTCTATCAAACTTCCCCCTATTTTCTCTCTCTAACTCTCTTGTTTTGGGTTTCTCTCTCTCTCTTTTTCTCTCTATATCCCTCTCTCTCTAACTTACTCTCCCTCTAAAACTTCTCTTTCTCTCTCTCTCTCTCTCTCAGGTACAACATCTGGTATCAGAGCCTTGTGTCTATCTTTTACATTTAAATAAACTCTACGTTAAGTCTGCTAAAACAAGTTAAGTTCTAGTGTTCGTAGTAACTTCCAAAACTAGAGGGTAGCAGAACTGCTGTAAGCCTTGGATTAGCAGTAAGACGTGTTCACTACAAAGGGCTAGTAGAGGAAGAAACTATAAGCGTTAGAAGTTAGCTACTTTTAGTAGATAAGATGAAGAGGATATTTAAAGGTAAAGATAAAATCGAGGAAGGAGAACCCAGTTGGGTACAGAATCAAGAAGATAACACTGTAATGGATTATACACTAGTTAATAAACAAGAAGTCACTATAGAAGATATAGAACAAAAACTAAAGAATTGGTCAATTCCTGAACACAAAGTCAGTCAAGTATACCAAGTCGGTATTTTTGATAATCTAAAGCATGACTATGTTATTAAAATATCTGAACATACTCTAGCCTTAGAAAGCCTCCAAGAAACAATAGATCTTTTAACAGTTGAATTAATAAAAGAACATAGACGTAAAGGATTTAAATTTATCCATGTTGGATTAATACAAGTAGCGGTAAAACCCCTCCACAGATTAGGAATAGATACACCAGTCTGTATTATTTTAAGAGATTCTCGACCTATAAAATTTAAAGATCAGTTGTTATCTATAATAGAAGCTAATTTAAATGATGGTCCCGTTTTCTTTAATAATTTTGCTAATTATACAGCAGATTTAAGAACTTTTGATTCTCATCATAATATTAAATTAGATGTCAAAATTCCTGAAGGAATCTGGAATTCTAATTCTTATCCTTTAGCTATAGTTTATAAATTATATTATAAAGTAATGCGAACAAATATTAAACCTAAAGCTTTAAATATTTCTTCTAAAACAGAAACTTTACTTTTACAAGTAAACGTAAATCGTTCTAACTATGTTACTCCTAAACTTTTAAATCATGAAGAAGTGTCTCGAGGATTAGAATGGAATTTAGAAAATATCCTCACCCCAGAAAAGGACGAACCTCCTACCCTTAACAATATTATCGAATATAAATCAGGAAATGTCACTTTAGACTTTAGACGAAGCAAGTCTATAAGAATAGCCTCTAGATCAAGCTTTTTTGAGCCAAGCCGCCGTTCAGTTGATATAGGATCTATAGGAACTATTCCTAAATCTCTAAAACTTAAAGGAGTTCAACCTCATCCAGTCACCCCACAACCAGACTATCAAGTTGAGATGCCCTCAACTCAAGCAAACAATTCCCCTACTAGATCTGAGGTAGAAGCCTTTAGTCAGTTAAATATGTTACAAATTTTTGAAATAGACAAAGAAAAACTAAGACAAACTTTTTATACTCCAGAAAATGATGAAAAACGAAAATGGTATTTTTCGACTTTCCATCCTGAAGATCTTATCAGGTATCGTAATGAATTTTATAATTACTTAATAAAAATTGAAGAACATATTCCTTTCTTTGATTGGTTTGAAGATCATATTCTAAAAAATCTCCAGTTAGAAATTTTAGAAACCTTACCCTTAAGTTGGAAGACAACCAGAGGAAAGACTATACTAGGAAGTGTCCCTCCCTTAGAAGAAATATCTTTTTTAAATCAAGATAATATAGAAATTATTGCCTCACCCTTAAAAAAGGTTCTCTCTAAAGGAGAAGAACTTAGTGTTTCTGCTTCTAAACGAGATGTTAAAAACATACAAGAACAATTAAATTATACAAATAAAGTAGTTCATAATATTGCCTTAACCTTAGATGCTCCTTTGACTAATAACATCCCTTCTGTTAGTAATACTAAACCAGAATTAGTAAAACCATTATTTAAACCTTTTAAATTCTCTAATGAAGAAATCTCTGAAATAAAATTAGGAAATTCAACTTCAAGTATCTTAGCTGAAATTGATAAACGTTTACAAAATCTAAAACTTGCTGAAGATAAAAAACAAAAGAATATTGTCATTAATACTTTACAAGAGGAAGCCCCTAAAGTAGAAGATCAGATCCAACGAATTAGGACAACTCGACCTTACCCAATTTCCCGAAATTATTATACTCGTCCTACTCTTCCTGACATTCAACATGAAGAATGGGATTTAGATAATCCTGCTGCTTTTGATGGTAATAGTATTATAGAATGGAATGTAGATGGACTCCCAGAACATTTAATTTTGAGAAAATTAAATTATATGACCATGGCCTCTACTGCTTATATTAAACATGGTAATAATTCTAGGCACGCCGCCCAACTCCTTATCTCCGGTTTTACTGGTATTTTAAAAGGCTGGTGGGATAATATACTTTTAGAAACAGACCGTTTCACCATTTTAAATGCCATTAAAGTAGAACCTTCTACAGGACAAGAAATAGGGACTCAAGTCGAGTCTTTAATTTTAGCAATCTCCCAAAACTTTATAGGAGATCCTAAACTTTTTGAGGAAAGATCAAGTGAAATCTTACATGCTTTAAGATGTCCAAAATTGTCTGATTTCCGTTGGTATAAAGATAATTTTTTAGCCAAATTACTAACCAGGCAAGACGCCTCAGCTCTTTATTGGAAAGAAAAATTTATATCTGGCTTACCTAGAGCTTTTGCCCAAAAGGTAAGAGATAGGATAGAACATGAAACCTTAAGCCTTAATTATATACCTATGGCCAAATTATTTCTAACATAATTAAGACAGGATTAGAGCAGTGTAATCAACTCTCTCTAACCACTCAAATTCTTAAAGAAGATAAGTCCGTTCGTAAAGAATTAGGATATTTTTGTCAGCAGTACGACTTAGAAAGAATAGATGCACCCTCTAAAAAATCTAAACGACAACATAAGTTTTTTAAAAAACATAGAAAACATAGATCTTCTAGTAAGAAAGAATTTTTAGAAAAGCCCTTTAAGAAAAAGAAATTTAAAAAATTTAATGACTCTTTAACCTGTTATAAATGCGGTCGTAAAGGACATATAGCAAAAAATTGTTATGTTAAGAAAAAGATAAATGAATTGTCTTTAGAAGAACCTGTTAAACAACAATTAGCAGAATTACTTCTATACAAATCTGATAGTACAACTTCTAATAGTTCAACTGATGAAGAATTAATAGAAACTCTAGAAACCTCTAGTAGTTCGGAGAGTGAAGAAATAAGTTGTAAAAACTGTACTAAAGAAAATCCTTGTGAAGATTGTAATATCAATTTATTTTACTGTAATACCTTAACAAGTGATAATAAATTCTTAGTAGATCTTATTGAAAAAATAGAAGACCCTGAGTTAAAATATCAGTATTTTCTTAAATTAAAAAAATTAATAAAAACTGAAGAATTTGAAAATTCTCCCACAGATTCATTTGAACCTTATGATTTGACTAAAATCCTTACTATTAACCAAGTTCAAAAAGAACCTCTTTTAGGTATTCCAGAATTAAATCATGAGATTAAAGCCCTTAAAACTGAAATCCGACTAATACATGAGAAAATATCTTCTATAGAAACCAATGCTTGTAAAGAAGTCTTACTTAAGGATGATCCTTCTAATATTGAGTTTTTGAATAACCTGACCTTTTTACAGCAACGATGGCGTTGTAAAATAGATCTAAGAATAGGGAAAACTTTTCATAAAAAATTTATAGCTTTAATAGACTCAGGAGCTGATTTAAATTGTATCCAAGAAGGATTAATACCAACACAATATTATCAGCAAACCCTCCAAAATTTATACTCTGCTAGTAGTCATAGTATGAATATTAAATATAAATTAACAAACTCTTATATCTGTAATAATGGTATATGTCTTCCTAATGAATTCTTATTAACAAAAAATATAAAAGAACAACTAATATTAGGAACTCCCTTTTTAACACAAATATACCCTATACATTACGTAGGAGAAAAAGGTATAAAAACTAAGATAAAAGGTGTTGAACTCTTTTTTGAATTTGTTCAGCCCGTACAAGAAAAAGAAATTAAAGTTTTAGAATCCCATTACTTTAATCTACTTCAGCAAAAACAAAGTCAAATTAGTTTTTTTAAAACAGAAATTAATTATAAAACTCTTGAAGGATTATTACAAAAACCCCAAATTCAGGAAAAGATAACCCAGTTAGAAAATTAAATTAAAACAGAAATTTGTGCTAATATTCCAACCGCCTTCTGGAATAGAACAACTCATATGGTATCCTTACCATATGAAGATACCTTTGATGAAACTAAAATTCCTACAAAAGCTAGGCCTATTCAAATGAATAAAGAAATCTTAGAATTTTGTAAAAAAGAAATTCAAGATTTTCTTGATAAAGGGTTAATTAAACCAAGTAAGTCTCCTTGGAGTTGTGCAGCTTTTTATGTTCAGAATGCTTCTGAAATAGAACGTGGTGCACCAAGAATGGTAATTAATTATAAACCTCTAAACTCTGCTTTAAAATGGATTAGATATCCCCTTCCTAATAAAAAAGATCTTTTAGGTCGACTTTATGATGCTCTTATCTTTTCTAAATTTGATATGAAATCAGGCTTTTATCAAATTAAGTTAAAAGAAGAGGACAAATATAAAACTGCTTTTACAGTTCCATTTGGTCAGTTTGAATGGAATGTTATGCCTATGGGACTTAAGAATGCCCCCTCAGAATTTCAAAATATTATGAATAAAATTCTTTATCCTTACTCTGAATTTATTATTGTTTATCTCGATGATGTGCTAATTTATTCTAAAACTATTGATCAGCATTTTAAGCATTTAAAAGTCTTTATCCAAGCCATTAAATATAATGGTCTAGTCGTTTCTGAAAAGAAAGTTAAAATCTTTCAGACAAAGATAAGATTTTTAGGACATAATATTCACCTCGGGATGATTACTCCTATCTCTAGAAGTCTAGAGTTTGCAGATAAGTTTCCTACTGAAATTAAAGATAAAACTCAGTTGCAGAGATTTTTAGGATGTCTAAATTATGTTGCTGACTTTATACCAAATATTCGCATCCTTTGTAAACCTCTTTTTTCTCGTCTTAAAAAGAATCCTCCCCCTTGGTCAGATGAGATGACCCAAACCATTATTAAAGTCCGCTCTTTAATAAAGCAGATTCCTTGCCTAGGATTGCCTCATCCTGATGCCTTTTTAATAATTGAGTGTGATGCCTCTGAATTTGGATTTGGAGGAATCTTAAAACAGTCCTTCCCTCCAGACACTAAAGAACAAATAGTTCGATATCATTCCAGTGCTTGGAATTCTACTCAGAAAAATTATAGTACTATTAAAAAAGAAATTTTAGCCATTGTTTTATGTATTACTAAATTCCAAGATGATTTAATAAATAAGGAGTTTTTACTTCGCACTGATTGCAAAGCTGCTAAAGATGTTTTACAAAAAGATGTTAAAAATCTTGTTAGTAAACAAATTTTTGCCCGATGGCAATCTCTTTTGTCTTGTTTTGATTTTAAAATTGAGCATATAAAAGGAGAGCAGAATAGTCTTCCTGACTTTCTGACTCGGGAATTCTTGCAGGGAAAATCATGAGTGATAAACAGCAGCCCTCACGGCCCTTAACAAGATCTCAGTTTGCTTTAAGCAAACCTGCTCCTATTAAATCTAATGTATTTTCTGCAGGTACTTCATATGCCTCTAAGGCTAATATAAGGCCGGCTTCTCCGGCAATTACCCAGACCTCTCTTTTTGAAGCAAGCCGCTTCTTACCATTAAGACCACCTTTCTCACCAACCCGAACCCCTGAATCTCCTCCTTGCACCTTTAAAACTAAAAGTACTCCTCTCCCTATAATAACCCTTGAACCTGGTCAGCTAAATCTTCAACCCCAAGAAATTGTGGCACAAACCATTCCAAGAGGATGGACATGGATCCCTACTGATCTTAAGAAAAATAAACTTTATTATCAAGCCATCCTTGTGGATACTGATTCTGCTCAGATTATCCATGATTATGATCCCAAAGATAAAAACATTGTTACCTATTCTCGGTTACAAATTTTAAAGGTACTCACTCCCAATCAATGGAACCAACACCCTTTCACGGGGAAGAAATTCTCATTTCCTTTTGATCCTCCCCACTATGATTACTTTGATTACCAAAAGGCTTGGTATAATGTTCTGTTTGAACTTTGTCCAACCCATTCATGGTTTCTTAGCTTTAACAACCAGCAAGCTGCTTATCCCAATTGGTTTCTTGAATGGTTTCTTTACTTCGGACCATTGCTTGGTCAGTTTCCCCCAACCACTAAAAATACGTATGATCAATTTAAAAAATCAGCCACTAATATTTCCATGCAGGAAAGATTCCTTATGTTCTGCTCTATTACTAAACTCGGATGGATCATGCAGACCAGATTTAAAATAGATCAAGTTCTACCTGTTGGGTATCCTCAATCTTTGGTTAGAACTATTCAGACTAAATGGTGGATAAAATTTGATGAGACCCTTATTGAAGAAAGATTCTCCTCATGGAAGAATTTGCAAGCCGCAACTTCATCTGTAAAAATAGAATCTCCTAAAGGGTCTATCACTTTACCAGACTTATCTCAACTAAGTCCGGCACAATTAAAAGAATATAAAAAGAAGTTAATGGATTTAGCATCATCAATTGATTCAGAAGAAGAGCCCTCTCAAGAAGCTGAGTCAGATCCTAGCTATCCTTCTCATCTTCAAAATGAAGACGATTGCTACGGAATCCCATTTCAGCAGACACCATAATTAAAGCCGACATAATCATTCAAGATTCTGGTACAACGTGACAAGCTGTCTAAAGATCAGACCATTATTCTAACAGCTGGCTGCTGACACAACTACGGATCTCAAAGTTTGAAGTCCGAATAAAAGTCTATTGTATTTTATTTCAAGTCCGCCGTATTAAACTCTATTGTAAAAAAGTTTGAAGTCCAGACTTTTCTATAAATAGCTAGTAAGTCATTCGTTCTAGGCAGAGCGAATTTAGTTCAGCTCAATGCACTGTAAACTGCTCCTTTAAAGCTCTCTCTGTAAGCATCTTTCTTCATAAATAAAGCTTTTAAGTATGCTCTGCACTCGCCCCCAAGGGATCTTGTGCATCAGAAATTTCTTTTAAAATTCTTCTGTTTATTTTCTTCTTTCAGTTTAAATTTATGTTTCTAATTTGTATTCCTTTAAATTTTCCACATTTAATCTGTATTCCTGTTTATTATTTTCCTATTTGTAGACTCTCTTATGTTAGAGAACCATAATTGTTTCTTCTTTCTCTCTTTGTCTAAAAACTTCTCTCTCACTCTCTATAAAACATCTCTCCCTATCTCTCTCTAAAACTCCTCTCTATCTTCCTCTTTGTCACACACAATATCTTTCTCTCTAAAACTTTTCTAACTATCTCTCTTTCTCTCTCTAAAACTTTTATATATCCCACTCCTTATCTCTAAAACTTCTCTTAGACCATCATCACTCTCTCTCTAAAACTTCTGTCTCTCTTTGTCTAAAACTTTTGTCTCTCTCTTTCTCTCTATCAAACTTCCCCCTATTTTCTCTCTCTAACTCTCTTGTTTTGGGTTTCTCTCTCTCTCTTTTTCTCTCTATATCCCTCTCTCTCTAACTTACTCTCCCTCTAAAACTTCTCTTTCTCTCTCTCTCTCTCTCAGGTACAACTTCTCTCACTGTCTCTATAACTTCTCTCTCTTTCTTTATAACACTTCTATCTCTCATTCTCTCTCTATATATCTAAAATTTCTCTTTCACACTCACTCACTCTCTCTTTTGTCTCTAAAACTTCTGCCTTTCTCTCCCTCTCTCTCTCCCTTAGTCCCTCCCTCTGTGGCTCTCTCTCTCTCTCTCTCTTCCTTTATCTCCATCTCTCTCTCTCTGTGTCTTTCCTAACATCTCTCTCTCTCTTTGGAACATGTCTCTCTTTGTGTATCTCTCCAACAAGTCTCTTACTCTCTAGATCTGTCTCCCCCCCCCCTCTCTCTCTCTCTTTCAAATACACACACTCTCTCCAAGACTTCCCCCCCTCTCTCTCTCTCTTTCTTTGTCTCCTACTCCCAACATCTGTCTCTCTTTGCAACATGTCTCTATCCAACAAGTCTCTGTCTTCCCCCCTCCACCACTCTCTCTTCCTTTCTCACTCTCTAGCTCTCTCTCCCTCTCTCTCTCCCTCCCCCTAAACACACATGCACTCTCTCTCCCTCTCTCTTTCTCCCCCAATACAAACTCTTGCTCTCCCCCAACATGTCACTCTCCCTCTCTCAAATGCGTACACACTCTCTATCTAAAACTTCTCTCTCACTACAACATATATCTCCCCCCGATACAAACTCTCTCTCTCCTCCATCGTGTCTCTTTCTCTCATATTCTCTCTCTCTCTCTCAGATACACACACTCTCTCTAAAACTTTTCTCTCTCTCGCTCTTACTCTCTCTCCTCCCAACACACAATCTTTCTCTCTCACTGCCAGTGCACACATTCTCTCTTTTTTCAACACATTTCTCTTTCTCTCTCTAAAACTTCTCTCTTTATCACTCTCCAAAACATCTCTTTCTCTGGCACTCTCACTGAAAATTCTCTCTATCCGTGTCTTTCCTACTCTCTCTTACTCTCTTTCTCTCTCTAAAACTTCTATTTCTTTGTTTCTCTATCTATCTCTCTCTCACTCTCTCTGTGTCTCTCTCTCTAAAACTTTTCTTTTTTTGTGTCTTTAAAACTTCTCCCTCTCACTCTCTCTAAAACTTCTTTTTCCCTTTCTCCCTCTCATTTACTCACTTTCTCTCTCTAAAACTACTCTCTTTGTTTTAAACTTCTCTATCTCTCTCTAAAAAATAGGAAATCTCACTCTCTCTATGTCTCTAACCAATTTCTCTTTTCTCTCTCTCCCTTTCCCTCTCTATAAAACTTCTCTCATTCTCTCGTCCTTTTTCCCTACATGTCTATCTCTCTCTCCAAAGCTTCTTTCTCGCTTCACTCTCTCCCTTTGTCTCTTTGTCTAAAATTTCTCTTCTCACTCTCTTTCTCTCTTGAAAACTTCTCTCTCTCTCTATGTCATTCTCTCTACAATTTTGCTCCCTTTCTCTCTCTCCACATCTCTCTCTCTTTTTAAACCTTCTCTTCTCTTTCTCTCTCTCCCCCCCTCACTCTTAAGTTCTCTCTATTACTCACTCTTTCTTTATCTCTCTTTATGTTTGTTTGTTTGTCTCCCACTCCAAAGCTTCCTTTTCTCTCTCTATAGCTCTCTTGCTCTCTCTTATTCTGTCTAAAATTTCTCTACCACACACACTCTCTCTCTCTAAGTCCTCCCCTCTCTCTCCAACATGTTTCTGTCTCTCTCTCTAAAACTTCTCTCTCTCTCATTTCCTTTGTAAAACTTCTCACACTCTCTCTCCAAAAGTTCTCTTTGGCTATTTCCCTCTCCCTCTCCCTAAAACTTCTCAGTCTCTCTCTTTGAAACTTGTCTTTCTCTTTTTCTCTCTCCCTCCCTCTAAAACTTCTCTCTCTCTCTCTCTCTCTCTCTCTCTCTCTCTCTATCTCCCTGTCTCTTTCACTCACTCTTTCCCTCTCTAAAACTATACTCTTTAACTAAATTTCTCTCTTACTCACTCTTTCTCTCAAAATCTTTCTCCTTCCCTCTCTTTCCCCCTTTCATAAATTTCTTTCTCAGAGACATCTTTCTCTATTTCTCTCACTCTCTCTCCCCATAAATCTCTCTCACGCTCTCTCTTGAGGACATCTCTCTCTCCAAATTTCTCTCTTTCTCTGTCTTTCCCCAACACGTCTCTCTCTTACTATCTCTGCCCAACACATCTCAGTCTTGCTCTCTCTCTAACATGTCTCTCTTATATTTCTCTCTCTTCCTTCCGAAACAGACACTTTCTCTAAAACATCTTTTTCTCTCTCTATCTCTATCTAAAACTTCTATCTCTCTGCCTCTCTCTCTCCCTTTCTAAAACTTTCCTCTCCCTCTCTCTTTCTTTTTCTCTGTCTAAAACTTCTCTTACCCTCTCTCCAAAAGTTCTCTCTCTCACTCTCCCTCCCTCTCTCTTACTCCCTCTTCTTATCTCTCTATCTCTTTAAAACTTCTCTCTCTCTCTCTCCTCTGTGTGTGTGTGTAAAACTTCTCTTTCTCCCTCTCTCCAAAACTTCTCTCCGTCTCCCTAAAATTACTCTTGCTCTCTTTAAATCTTGTGTCTCTTGTTCTCTCTTTCCCACTCTCTCCCTCAAACTGCTCTCTCCTTCTCTCTCTCTCTAAAACTTTCCTTCCTCTCTCTCTCTCTCTCACACACACTCTCTCACCCCCTTTCACTTTCTCTCTAAAACTTCTATCTCTCTCTCTGTGTCTCTATCTAAAACTTATCTTTCTCTCTCCTACTCTCTTACTTTCTTTCTCTCTCCAAAACTCTTATCTCTCTCTTTCTCTCCCTCTTTATCTAAAACTTTCCTCTTTCTCTTTATCTCATTCACTTGCTGTCTCTATCTCTCACTCTTTTTCCCTTTCTCTTTCTCTGTCTAAAACTTCTCTCTCTTTCTCCCTCTCCAAAACTTTTCCATCTCCTTCCCTCCCTCCCTCTCTCTCCTCTTCGTCTCTTGCAAAAACTTCTTTTTGTCTCTTTAAAACTTCTCTTTCTGTCTCTCACTCTCTTACACTCCCTCCTTCTCTCCCTCTGTGTAAAAGTTTTCTCACCCTCTCTCCCCCTGCTTGTAAAAGTTATCTCTTACTCTCTTTCTAAAACTTCATTCTCTCTCTAAAACTTCTTTTTCCCTTGCCTATGTATCTCTCTGTGTCTAAAAGTTGTCATGCCCTCTCACTCTCTTTAAAACTTTCCCCCTCTCTCTCTAGCACCTCTCTCTCTCTCACTCTTTTCTCTCTCTAAAACTTCTCTTTCTCTTTTTCTCACTCTTTTCTTTTCTTAAACTTCTCTCACTCTCTCATTGTCCCTCTCTCTAAATCCTCTCACTCTCTAAATATTCTCTATCTCTTGGTCTTTCACATTCTATTTAAAATTTCACTCTCTCACTCTCTCTATATCCTTCTCTCTCTCTGCCTCTCTCTCCCTCTTTCTCTGTCTCTCACTCTCTCACACTCAGTATAAATTTTCTCTCTCACACTCTCTCTCCCACTCTAAAACATTTCTAAAACATCTCCTTCCTGCCATCTCTTTGTCTCTCCCTCTCTTTCCCTCTTTCTCCCCTTCTCTTTGTCTCTCTCTAAAACTTTTTGCTTTACCATCTAAAATTTCTCTCTCACACACACTCTCTCTCTCTTTCTCTCTCTAACTTTACGCACTCTCTCTATAACTTTTCTCTTCTGCTCTCTCTCTCTATGTCTAAAATTTCTCTTTCACTCTCACTCTCTCTCTAAATTAATTGAAAATCTACGGCGGTTCTGCTACCCTCTAGTCCTAGAAGTTACTATTCAACACTAGAAAACTTAAAAGGTTTAAATAAAGGCTTTACTAATTCTGGTTTAGTATTACTAACAGAAGGGGCTTCTTTTGGTGAGACGGATAAGGCGATATTATGAACTACCTTATTTGTATAATTTAATTGTTCTTGGATATTTTAATATCTCTTTTAGAGGCTGAAATACTAAGTTCTTCTCCTATAGACTGAATTTTCTTTAAAGGAGAGGCAATAATTTCTATATTATCTTGATTTAAAAAAGATATTTCTTCTAGGGGAGGAACATTTCCTATTATAGTTTTTCCTCTAGATGTTTTCCAACTCAAGGGTAAGGATTCTAATATTTCTAAATTTAAAGTTTGTAATATATTATTTTCAAACCAATCAAAGAAAGGGATGTGATTTTCTATTTTTCTTAAATAATCATAAAATTCTTCTCTATATTGTACAAGGTCATCAGGTGAAAAGGTTGAAAAATACCATTTTCATTTTTCATTATTTTCAGGGATATAAAAAGTCTGTCTTATCTTTTCTTTATCAATTTCAAAAACTTGTAACATATTTAGTTGATTATAAGCTTCTACTTCAGATCTAGTAGGAGAATTATTAGCCTGAGTTGAGGGAATTTCAACTTGATACTCAGGTTGTGGGGTAACTGGGTGTGGTTGAACTCCTTTAAGTTTTAAAGATTTTGGAATAGTTCCTATAGATCCTATATCTACGGAATGCCGACTAGGCTCAGAGGAACTAGTTCTAGATGATATTCGTATAGACAGGCTTCGTCTAAAGTCTAAGGTTATATTTCTTGACTTATATTCGATGATATTATTAAGAATAGGAGGTTCTTCCTTTTCTGGAGTCAGGATATTTTCTAAATTCCATTCTAACCCTCGGGAGACTTCTTCGTGATTTAAAAGCTTAGGAGTAACATAATTAGATCGATTTAAATTTACTTGTAAAAGTAAAGTTTCTGTTTTAGAAGAAATATTTAAAGCTTTAGGCTTAATATTAGTTCTCATTACTTTGTAATATAATTTATATACTATAGCTAAAGGATAGGAATTAGGGTTCCAAATTCCTTCAGGTATCTTAACATCTAACTTAATATTATGATGTGAATCAAAAATTCTTAAGTCTGCAGTATAATTTGCAAAATTATTAAAGAAAACAAGACCATCATTTAAATTAACTTCTATAATAGATAACAGTTGATCTTTAAATTTTATAGGTCTGGAATCTCTTAAGACGATACAAACTGGGGTATCTATTCCTAGTCTGTGAAGGGGTTTTACAGCTACTTGTATTAATCCAACATGAATAAACTTAAATCCTTTACGCCTATGTTCTTTTATTAGATCTACAGTTAGTAGGTCTATTGTTTCTTGAAGATTTTCTAAAGCTAGAGTATGCTCAGATATTTTAATGACATAGTCATGATTTAGATTATCAAAAATACCGACTTGGTATACTTGACTAACTTTATGTTCAGGAATCGACCAATTTTTTAATTTTTGTTCTATATCTTCTATAGTGACTTCTTGTTTATTCACTAAAGTATAATCCATTACAGTTTTATCCTCTTGATTCTGTACCCAACTTGGTTCTCCTTCACCTAATTTATCTTTACCTTTAAACAATCTCTTCATTTTGACTACCAAATTTAACTAAATTCTAACGCTTATAGTTCCTTCTTCAACTAGCACCTTGTAGTGAACACGTCTTACTGCTAGTCCAGGTCTTACGGCGGTTCTGCTACCCTCTAGTCCTAGAAGTTACTATTCATCACTAGAACTTAATTATTTTAGCAGTACCTATGAACAGTTTGCTTAAATGTAAAAGATAGACACAAGGCTCTGATACCAGATGTGAACAGGATCTGTGGGGTTGGTGTAATTTAAACGGAGGATATTATACAGAGTATTATAATTCAAAATTCTAGGGGTTCTTATATAAGAAATTCGATTTAAAGGAAAATAATTAACAGGTATACAGATCAAAAATGGAAAATATAAAGGAATACAAATTAAAAACATAGATTTAAACTGAAAGAAGAAAATAAACAGTAGGATTTAAAAATAATTTCTGATGCACAGAATCCTCGTAAGGCAAGTGCAGAGCATACTTAAACAAACTTTTATTTAAAGAAAGATGCTTACAGAGAGAGCTTTACAAAGGAGTAGTTTACAGTGCATGAAGCTGAACTAAATTCGCTCTGCCTATAACGACTGAACTCAGGGCTATTTATAGAGTCTTATGGACTCCAAACAACTATACAATAGAATTTAATTCGTCGGACCTGACAAATTTATACAATAAAATTTATTTCGGAACTCAAACTCTTGAAGTCCGAAAAGAGAGTTACAGCTGGTCTGTTAATCAATCTGGCTTTGTCTGACTTTGTCTTTAAGTAGCCGCTTTAGACAGCTTGTCTTCTAGTGCCAAGGACTTTAATAATTAAACTTGCTTTAATCATGGTGTCTGATGAAAATTTATTCCATAGCAATCATCCTCATTCTGCAGATGAGAGGGATAGCTAGGATCTGACTCAGCTTCTTGAAAGGGCTCCTCTTCAAAATCAATTGATGATGCTAAATCCATTAATTTCTTTTTATATTCTTTTAATTGGGCAAGACTAAGCTGAGACAAATCGGGTAAAGAAATAGGTCCTTTATTGGGTTCCATTTTTACAGAAGAGGTTGCAACTTGCAAATTCTTCCATGAAGAGAATCTTTCTTCAATAAGTGTCTCATCAAATTTTATCCACCATTTTGTTTGGATAGTCCGAACTAATGATTGAGGATATCCAACAGGTAAAACTTGATCAATGTTATATCTGGTCTGCATGATCCAGCCAAGCTTAGTAATGGAACAAAACATAAGAAATCTTTCCTGCATGGAAATATTAGTGGCCATCTTCTTAAATTGCTCATAAATCTTTTTAGTAGTAGGGGGAAACTGTCCAAGCAATGGACCGAAGTATAGAAACCATTCCAAAAACCAACTAGGGTAAGTGGTTTGGTTATTATTAAAGCTGAGAAACCAGGAATGAGTGGGACAAAGCTCATATAAGACATTATACCAAGCTTGCTGATAGTCAAAATAGTCATAATAAGGTGGGTCAAAAGGAAAAGTGAACTTTTTCCCTGTAAAGGGGTGTTGGTTCCACTCAGTGGGAGTGATGATTTTTAGAATTTGGAGATGAGAATAAGTAATAATAGTATTATTCTTAGGATCATAATCATGGATTATTTGAGCTGAATCGGTATCAACTAAGATGGCTTGATAATAAGTTTTATTTTTCTTAAGATCACGGGGAATCCATGACCATCCTTTTGGAAAACATTGGGCGGCTATTTCAGGAGGTTTAAAATTAAGATGCTCGGGCTCAAGCGTCATAATTGGCAAAGAGATACTTTTATTTTTAAAGGTGCAAGGATTAGATTCAGGAGTTCTTATTGGAGAAAAGGGTGGTCTTAATGGTAAGAAGCGGCTTGCTTTAGAAAGGGAGGTTTGGGTGATTGCCGGAGAAGCCGGTCTAATATTAGCCTTAGAGGCATAAGATGTACCTGCAGAAAAAATATTAGATTTAATGGGTGATTGTTTGCTTTAAGCAAACTGGGCTCTTGTTAAAGGCCGAGAGGGCTGCTGTTTTTCACTCATAGTTTTCCCTGCAAGAATTCCTGGGACAGAAAGTCAGGAAGACTGTTCTGCTCTCCTTTTATATGCTCAATCTTAAAATCAAAACATGATAAAAGAGATTGCCATCTAGCAAATATTTGTTTACTAACAAGATTTTTAACATCTTTTTGTAAAATATCTTTAGCAGCTTTGCAATCAGTACAAAGTAAAAACTCTTTGTTAATCAAATCATCTTGAAATTTAGTAATACACAAAACAATAGTTAGAATTTCTTTTTTAATAGTACTATAATATTACTCCTATTTCTAGAAGTCCAAGTACTGTTCACATCTGGTATCAGCTAGTTTTGTCAGCAGTATGGTCTAGAAAGACTAGATGCACCCTCTAAAAAGTCAAAAAGACAACATAAGTTTTTTAGAAAACATAAAAAACATAAAACTGATTTTTTAGAAAAACCCTCTAAGAAAAAGAAATTTAAAAAATTCAATGAGTCTTTCTCTTTCCCTCCCCATGTCTAAAATTTCTCTTTGAATCTCATGCTCTCTCTCTAAAGCTTCCATCTCTCTCTCTTCCATAACACACACACACTCTCTCTCTATCTCCCTTTGTCTCCATCTCTCATCCTTTGTCTCTCTCTCTTTCTCTCTCTATCTGTCTCCCCCATGACATGCTCTCTTTGCTGCCAAAATTCACTCTCCTCCTTGCCAAACATGTCTCTCTCTCTCCCCGACACTCTCTCTCACTTTTTCACACTCTAACTCTCTCTCCCTCCGTCTCTCTCTTGCCGCAACATGTCTCTCTCTCCCTTTCTCACTCTCTCTTTCTCTCTCTCCCCCTCCCTCCCTCTCCCCAACATACACACTCTTTCTCTTTATCCAACAAATTTCTCTATCTGTCTCTCTAAAACCTCTCTTTCTCTCTGTCTCTTCCTCTCTCTACTGCTCTCTTTGAAATGTCTTTCTCTCTCGCTAAAACTTTTCTCTCTCTCCTTCCCTCTCTCACTCTCTTTCTCTCTTGCTAAAACTTCTCTCTCTCACCTTCTCTATCTTTCTATCTTTGTCTCTAAAACTTCTATTTCTCTTCCACTCTCTCTAAAACATCTCTAACTATCTTTCTCTCAATAACTCTATCTTTCTTTGTGTCTCACTCACTCTCTCTCTAAAACTTCTCTCACTCTCTTTCTCACTCTTTCTAAAACTTCTTGTACTCTCTCTCTGAAACTTCCCTATGTCTCATTCAATCTTTTTCTCCCTCTCTCTAAAACTTCTCACTCTGTTTCTAAAACTTCTCTTTCTGTCTCTCTATCTCTCTTTCTCCTTCTTTCTATGTCCCTACAACTTCTCCCCCTCTCTCTTTCTAAAACTTCTCTCCCTCACTCTCTTTCTCTCTCTCTAAAACTTCTATCTCTCTTTCTTTCTCCCTCTCTATACAAAACTTCTCTCTCTCTCTCATTCTGTGTCTCTAAAACTTCTCCCCTCTCTAGTTGAAACCTCTCTCTATCTAAAACTTTTCTTTCCCTCTTTTTCTTTCATTTACTCACTTTCTCTCTCTAAAATTGCACTCCTTGCTTAAAACTTCTCTATATCTCTCTCTAGAACTCCTTTCACACTCTCTGTATCTTGTTCAAACCAACTTCTCTTTCTCTCTCTATCTAATTCTTTTCTTTCTCTCTCTCCTTCCCCCTTTCCCTCTCTCTAAAACTTCTCTCATTCTTTCATTCTCTCTCTATGTCTGTCTATCTTCCTGTCTCTCTCCAAACCTTCCTTTTCTCTCTTTATAGGTATTCCTCTCACTCTCAGCCTGTCTAAAATTTCTCTCTCATACACTCTCTAAAACTTCACTCTCTTTTCCCTCTCTTCCCAACATATCTCTATCTCTCTGAGACTTCTCTCTCTTCTTCTTTGTAAAATTTCCCACACTCTCTCGCTAAAAGTTCTCTTTTGCTCTTTCCCTCTCTTTCTCCCTAAAACTTCTTAGTCTCTCCTCTGAAACTTGTCTCTCTCCCTCTCTCTCTCTCTCTAGGTCTAAAATTTCTCTTTCACTCCCCCTTTCTCTCTCTTTATCCCACAACACATACTCTCTTTCTCTCCCTCTCTCTTTAACTTTTTCCTATCTTTCTCTCCCTCTTTGTCTTTCTCTCTCTCTCTCTCTCTCTCACTCACTCACTCTCTTTCTCTCCTACTCTAATTAAAATTTGTCTCTCATGCTCTCTCTCTCAGAAACTACTCTCTCCGCTCTCTCGCAAAGTTGTCTTTATCTTATTCTCTCATTCTATCCCTCCCCAAATCTCTCTCTTCTTCTCTTCTCCTCTTCCCAACTCTCTCTCTCTCCCCATATGTCTCTCTTTGTCCCCCTAGCACCTCTCTCTCTTTCTCACTCTTTCTCTCTCCACCACATCTCTCTCTGTTTCTCTCCCTCCGTCTCCCTGATACTCTCTCTCTCTCTCACTCACTCACTCACTCACTTTCTAAAATTTGGCTGTCTCTCTTAGTCTCTTTCTCACTCACTCTAAAAATTTTAATCTCTTGTGCTTTTTCTCTCTCCCTCTATAACATCTCTTTCGCTCTCCCCAAAACCTCCCTCTCTTTCTCTCTAAAACCAATTTGTCTATCTCTCTAAAACTTCTCTTTCACTCTCTGGCTAAAGCTTCTCTCTTACCTTCTCTAAAACATCTCTCTCTTTTTCTTTCTGTCTCTCTAAAAGTTCTCTCTATTTCATTGTCTCTCTCTGTTCCTGTCGCTAACACCAAATCTCTTTCTTTATCTCTAAAACTTCTCTAGTGATCTCTCTTTCTCTCTGTAAAACTTTTCTTTATCCCACTATCTTTCTCTAAAACTTCTGTTACACTCTCTCTTTGTCTCACTCTAAAACATCTCTTTCTCTTTATGTCCCTCTCCTTCTCTCTCACCCACTCACACTCTTTCTCTCTCTAAAACTTTATTTTTTCTCATTCTCCCTCCGTATTCTCTCCTTGTCTAAAACTTCCATCTCTCTCTTTCTCTCTCCCTCTAAATTACTCTGTCTCTCTCCCTCTCTATCAAACTTCCCCCTCTTTTTCTCTCTCTAACTCTCTCGTTTTAGTTCTTTCTCTCTCTCTCTCTATGTCCTTCTCCCTCTCTCTCTAACTCACACTCTCTCTCTTTTGATGGTCCACTCACACACTTTCTCTAAAGCTTCTCTCTCTCTGTGTATGTCTGAAATTTCTCCTTAATTCTCATGCTCTCTCTCTAAAACTTCCATCTCTCTCTCTCTCTCTCTCTCTCTCTCTATGTCTCCCCCCACCCAACACGCTCTTCTTGGCCCCAAAATTCACTCTCTCTATCTCCAGCAGATCTCTCTTTCTTCCCCCAGCACTCTCTCTCCCTCTCCCTCTCTTCCTCCCCCTCTCTCTCTAATACACACACACACACACTCTCTCTCTTTCAAACTTCTATCTCTGTCTCTCTCGTTGCAACATACTCTCTCTCTCTTTCTCCCTTTCTCACTCTCTCCCTCTCTCTCTCTGTGTTTCTCTTTGTCTCTCTCTCCCTCTCTTTCTCCAACACACAAACTCTCTCGACCCCTAACACACACTTTCTCTTTCCCCAATATGTTTCTCTATCTCTCTCTTTAAAACATCTTTTTATCTCTTTCTCCATCTCTCTTTGATACTCTCACTAAAACTTCTCTCTCTCCTTCTCTCTCTTACTCTCTTTCTCTCTCTAAAACTTCTATCTCTCTTTCTCTCCCACTCTCTTTAAAATTGTCTTACTCTTTCTCTCACTCACTAACTCTCTGTCTGTCTCTTGTCTCACTCTCTCTCTCATTCACTTTCTTTCTCTCTCTAAAACTTCTCTCACTCTATTTCTCTCTCTGTCTAAAACTTCTCTCATTCTCTCTCTAATGTCTCTTTCTCTTTCTCTCTCTCTTATTCTTTCTGTCTCTAAAACTTCTCCCTCTTCCTCTTGCTAAAACTTCTTTGTCTATCTAAAACATTTCTCTCCCTCCCTTTCTCCCTCTTTCTCACATTTACTCACTTTCTCTCTCTAAAACTATTCTCTGTACTTAAAAATTGTCTATCTCGCTCTTCAAAACTCCTCTCACACTCTCTCTCTTTCTAAAACTACTTTGACTCTCTCTCTAAAACTTCTATGTCTCTCTTTCTCCCTCTCTCTCCAAAACTTCTCACTCTTTCTGTGTCTCTAAAACTTCTCCCCCTCTATTGCAGAAGTCTCTCTCTATTTAAAACTTCTCTTCCCCTTGCTCTCCCCATTTTTCTCTGATTTACTCATTTTCTTCTTCTAAAACTACTCTTTTTTGCTTAAAACTTCTCTATATCTCTCTCTAAAACTCCTCTTACTCTCTCTTGCTCGAACCAAGTTTTCTTTCTCTCACTCTCTCTAAAACATCTCTCTCCATCTAAATCTTCTCTTACTCTCTCTCTTTACCCCAGTCTCTTTGTTTAAAATTTCTCTCTCTCACTCACTTTCTCTCCTGAAAACCTCTCTATCTCTCTCTATCTCTGTCTCTCTCTCTTTCTCATTCTCTCTAAAATTTCTCTCCCTTTCTCTCTCTCTCAAAAAATTCTCTTTTCTCTCTCCCCCTCACTTTGAAAGTTCTGTCTTTCACTCACTCTCTCTTTATCTCTCTCTCTATGTCTATTTATCTCTCTCAAATGCTTCCCTTTCTCTCTCTATCGCTCTTCCTTTCTCTCTTAGTCTGCCCAAAATTTCTCTCTCACAGACACTCTCTCTAAAACTTCATTCCCTTTTCGTCTCTCCTTAACAGGTCTCTAGATCTCCATAAAACTTCTCTCTCTTTTTCTATAAAACTTCACACTCTCTCTCTAAGAGTTCTCTTTCACTTTCTCTCCCTAGAACCTCTTAGTCTTTCTCTAAAACTTTTCTTTCTCTCATTTTCACTTTATCACTCTCTCTTTGTCTAAAACTTCTCCCTCTCTCTCCCTCTAAACTACTCTGTCTCTCTCCCTCTCTCTAAAACTTATCTTTCTCTCTCCATCTTTCCATGTGTTTAAAATTTCTCTTTCACTCTGATGCTTTCTCTCTCTCCTGCAACACCCTATCTTTCTCTCTCTCCCTCCTCCTTCCCTCCCTCACTCTCTTTCTCTTTCTCTTTCCTTGTTCTCTATCTCCATCTCTCTCTCTCTCCCTTTATCTCTAGCCCCAAAATTCACTCTCTTCCTCTGCCCAACATCTCTCTCTCTCTCTGGAACATGTCTCTCTTTGTGTCTCTCTCCAACAAAACTCTCTCTCTCCCTCTCTTTCTCCCTCTCTCTCACAAATACACATTCTCTTTAAAACTTCTCTCTTTGCATCTCCCTCTCTCTCTCTCTATGTTTCTTGCTGTCTCTTGCTGCAACATGTCTCTCTCTCTCTCCTTTTCTAACAATCTCGCTCTTGCTCCCTCTTCCTCTCTTTCTCTCTCTCCCCCTCCCTCCCTCTCCCCAACACACACAGTCTCTCTTTCTCCAACACATTTCTCTCTCTCTCTCTCTCTCGCTGATCTTCTCTTTTTCTTTTTCTCTACCTCTCTTTAATGCTCTCATTGAAACTTCTCTGTAATGATAAAAGCATGGCAGATATGGTGGATCCAAATCAAATTCCAAGTGGTCCAGTTACAAGAGCTAGAGCTAAAAGGTTCAAGGAGGCTTTCAATGGATTGATGCAAAGTATTTGGGTTGAGGAGTGTTTTTTGAGTCCCAAATACTTAGACTCAAGTGCAGATCAAGGATAGATTTTGTTGGTCCAAGTGGTGGAGTAATTTTAACTTTTTTCTGAAGCCCATACACTTAGAAGGATTAATTTCAGCCTTTTTATTGAAGCCCATACACTTGGAAGGATTACTTTCAGCTCAAGCATGTGGATTTGAGAGAATCAAGGAGATCAATTTGGCTGATTATTACCCAGTGATTATGGGATAACTTTCCTTTTTTATGGGATTTGGTTAGCCTTTTGAAATATATTTTTAGCAATTGTTGTCATTGGGCTGATTATTTAGCTAATTATTCTCATGTAAAGGCTAATTATTTGTTTTCTTTTTCAAATTGTAATAACTCAGCCTATATATATGTATACCAAGGCTGAGAAGTTCAGATCAGTTTTCTAGATAAAAGTTGAGAGTTTTTCTCTTTGGTTCTTTAAAGAATTTTCTGAACTTATTAAGAACTTGCTCTTGTGGTATTCATTTGACTTATCAAATGGTTTACCATCCCATTTGTGGCGTCTCCATATAGTAAGATTCATATTTTCTTATAAACATAGTCGAGGTGTCTACCTAGAAAAATCTAATCATAGAACGGTCTTAGGAATCAATTTTTTTAATGGGTCTCATTATTCTTGGTGGAGTTTGCATCACTCTCTCTCTCTCCATCTTTCTCTCTTACTCTCTTTCTCTCTCTAAAACTTCTATTTCTCTCTTTGTCTCCTGCTCTCTCTAAATCATGTCTTACTCTTTCTCTCTCTCACTAACTCTCTGTCTCTCCTTGTGTCACACTCACTCTCTCTTTCTCATTCACTCTCCTTCTCTCTTTATAAAACTTCTCTTGCTTTTTTTCTCTCTCTTTCTAAAACTTCTCTCATTCTCTCTTCCCCTTTTTTCTTTCATTTACTCACTTTCTCTTTGTAAAACTACTCTTTCTGCTTAAAACTTCTCTATATCTCTCTCCAAAACTCCTCTTATCCCTCTATCACATCAAACTAGGTTCTCTTTCTCTCTCTAAAACTTCTATGTCTCTCTTTGTCTCCAACTCTCTCTAAAACTTCTCTTTCTCTCTCTCACTGACTCTCTGTCTCTCCTTGTATCTCACTCTCTCTCTCACTCTCCCTCATTCATTCTCCTTCTCTCTTTATAAAACTTCTCTCACTCTTTTTCTCTCTCTTTCTAAAACGTCTCTCATTCTCTCTTCCCATTTTTTCTTTCATTCACTCACTTTCTCTTAGTAAAACTACTCTTTCTGCTTCAAACTTCTCTATATCTCTTCAAAACTCCTCTTATCCCTCTATCACATCAAACCAGGTTCTCTTTCTCTCTATGTTTGAAATTTCTCTTTGAATCCCACACTCTCTCTAAAGCTTTCATCTCTCTCTCTTGCCCGCAACACTCACTTTCTCTCTCTCTCTCTCCCCCTCCCTCCTTTCCCACTCTCTTTCCTTCTTCCTTTGTCTTCATCTCTCCCTTCCTTTATCTCTCTCTCTCTGTGTCTCCACCCGAACATGGTCTCTTCGGCCCCAAAATTCACTCTATCTTTCTCTGCCCTGCACTCTCTCTCTCTCTTTGGAACACATCTCTCTTTGTGTTTCTTTCTCCCCCAACAACTCTCTCTATTTGGAACATGTCTCTCTTTGTGTTTCTCTCTAACAAGTTTGTCACTCTCTCTCTCTTTCTCACTCTCTAACTCTCTCTCTGTGCCTCTCCCTCTCTTAGACACACACACACACTTACTCTCTCTTCCCCCAATACAAACTCTCTCTCTCTTGTCCCAACATGTCTCTTTCTCCTTCTGTCTCTTTCAAATACACATGCCTCTCTCTAAAACTTCTCTATCTCTCCCTTTCTCTCTCTCCCCAACACTTTCTCTTCCTTTCTCACTTTATCACTCTCTCTCCCCTCACTCTCCCAACCATGCATGCACACACTTACTCTCTCTCTTCCCAACATGTCTTTTCCTCACTCTCTCAAATACACATGCCTCTCTAAAACTTCTCTCTCTCTCAAATACACATGAAGAATATAATAGAGTGAGGAATACGTTAAAATAATAGGATCTCTTATCCACAAAATTCTATTTAAAGGAAAATAATTAATAGGTACACAAATTAAATATGGAAAAGTTAATGGAATACAAACTAAAAACATAAATTATTAAAAACTGAAAGAAGAAAATAAATAAGAAAGCTTTTAAATTTTCCAACGAAGAAATATCTGAGATAAAATTAGGAAATTCTACTACAAATATTTTAGCTGAAATTGATAAAAAAACTGAAAAACTTAAAATTAGCCGAAGATAAAAAACAAAAAGGAATTGTTATAAACACCTTACAAGAAACACTCCCAAGAAATGATGAAAAACTCGAAGAACAAGTCCAAAGAATTAGGACTACCCGACCCTATCCAATCTCTAGGAATTATTATACCCGTCCAACTCTTCTTGATATTCAACATGAAGAATGGGAATTAGATAACCCTGCTGCCTTTTATGGTAATAGTATAATTGAATGAAATATGGATGGCCTCCCTGAACATCTTATTTTAAGAAAATTAAACTCAATGACCACGGCCTCTACTGCTTATATTAAACATGGCAATAATTCTCGGCATGCCGCCCAATTACTTGTTTCTGGGTTTACTGGAATTCTAAAAGGTTGGTGGGATAACATACTTCTTGAAACTGATCGTTTTACTATTTTAAATGCTATCAAAGTAGAGCCTTCCACAGGACAAGAAATAGGAACTCAAGTCGAGTCTTTAATCCTAGCTATCTCTCAAAACTTCATAGGAGATCCAAAACTTTTTGAAGAAAGATCAAGTGAAATATTACATGCGTTAAGATGTCCTAGGTTATCTGATTTTAGATGGTATAAAGATAATTTTCTAGCTAAATTATTAATAAGGCAAGATGCCTCTGCCCTTTATTGGAAAGAAAAGTTCATCTCTGGATTACCTAGAGCCTTTGCCCAAAAGGTTAGAGACAGAATAGAACATGAAACCCTAAGCCTTAATTATATGACCTATGGACAAATCATTTCTAATATAATTAAGACAGGGTTAGAGCAGTGTAATCAACTCTCTTTGACTACCCAAATTCTTAAAAAGACAAATCTGTCTGAAAAGAATTAGGATATTTTTGTCAGCAATTTGGTTTAGAGAAGCTTGATGCACCTTCTAAAAAATTTAAAAACCAACATAAGTTTTTCCAGAAACATAAAAAACATAAAACTCTAAGTAAACAAGAACCCTTAGATAAGTCCTTTAAGAAGAAAAAATCTAAAAAATTTAACGATTCATTAACATGCTATAAATGTGGACGAAAAGGACATATTGCAAAAAATTGTTATGTTAAGAAAAGAATTAATGCATTAGATTTAGAAGAACCTGTTAAACAACAATTAGTAGAAATACTTCTCTATAAATCTGACAGTTCTACCTCTAATAGTTCAACTGAAGAAGAAGTAATAGAAAATCTAGACACTTCTAGTAGTTCAGATAATGATAAAATAAATTGTGAAAAATGCACTAAACAAACTCCGTGTGAAGACTGTAAAGTAGAATTATTTTACTGTAATACTTTAAATAGTGATTTTAAATTTCTTATAGAAATTATTGATAAGCTAGAAGACCCTGATGTAAAATATCAATATTTTCTTAAACTTAAAAAGCAATTAAAAACGGAAGAAGATGATAACCCCTCAACTTCTACTTTTGAACCATATGACTTAACCAAAATACTTAATATAACCCAACCTCAGAAAGAACCTTTGCTAGGTATCCCTAAATTAAATTATGAAGTTAAACAATTAAAAAACGAAATAAAAATCTTGCATGAAAAGATATTAATTCTAGAACATGAAAAAGAACCTGAACCTAAAAATGAATCTTCTAATAATGACTTTTTACAAAAAATAACTTTTTTGCAACAAAAATGGCGTTGTAAAGTAGATTTAAGAATTGGAAACAGTTTTCATAAATCTTATATTGCCTTAATAGATTTAGGAGCAGACTTAAATTGCATCCAAGAAGGACTAATCCCTACTCAGTTTTAACAAAAAACTCTCCAGAACCTATATTCTGCTAGTAGTCATAGCATGAACATTAAATATAAATTAACTAACTCTTATATATGCAATAATGGAATATGCCTTCCCAATGAATTTTCACTTACTAAAAATATAAAAGAACAAATAATTTTAGGAACTTCTTTTTTAGTTCAAATTTATCCTATTCACTATATAGGAGAAAAAGGAATAAAAGCGACTGTTAATAATATAGAACTTTTCTTTGAATTTGAGCACCCTGCTCAAGAAAAAGAAATTAAACTATTAGAATCTCAATATTTTAATCTATTACAACAAAAACAAAACCAAGTTAATTTTCTTAAAAGAGAAATTAATTATAAGAATATAGAAAATCAGTTAAGTCTCCCCACAACTAAAGAAAAAATATCTCATTTAGAAAACCAAATTAAATTAGAAATTTGTGCTAATATTCCTAATGCTTTTTGGGATAGAAAAACACATCTTGTTTCTCTTCCATATGAAGATACATTTGATGAAACAAAAATTCCTACTAAAGCCAGACCTATTCAAATGAATTCTGCCACTTTAGAATTTTACAAAAAAGAAATTCAAGATTTTCTTGATAAAAAATTAATTAGACCAAGCAAAATCTCCTTGGAGTTGTGCAGCCTTTTATGTCTAGAATGCTTCCGAATTAGAAAGAGGAGCACCCAGAATGGTAATTAATTATAAACCCTTAAACAGTGCATTAAAATGGATTAGATATCCTCTTCCTAATAAAAAAGATCTTTTAGGCAGATTATATGATGCCCTTATTTTCTCCAAGTTTGATATGAAATCAGGATTCTATCAAATACAACTCAAAGAAGAAGATAAATATAAAACAGCTTTTACGGTCCCTTTCAGACAATATGAATGGAATGTCATGCCTATGGGATTGAAGAATGCTCCCTCTGAATTTCAAAATATTATGAATAAAATTCTTTACCCTTATTCTGAATTTATAATTGTCTATTTAGATGATGTCTTAGTTTATTCTAAAACTATAGATCAACATTTCAAACACCTAAAAACGTTTATTCAAGCAATTAAATATAATGGTCTAGTAGTTTCTGAAAGAAAGTTAAGTTATTTCAGACTAAGATAAGATTCTTAGGTCATAATATTCATTTAGGAACTATTACACCTATCTCTAGAAGTTTAGAGTGTGCTGATAAATTCCCTAATGAGATAAAAGACAAGACCCAGTTGCAAAGATTCTTAGGCTGTCTCAATTATGTTGCTGACTTTATACCTAATATTCGTCTTATCTGTAAAACACTTTTTAGCCGATTAAAAAAGAATCCTCCCCCTTGGTCAGCTGAAATGACCCAAGCTATTATTAATGGTCGTACTTTAATAAAGCAAATTCCTTATCTAGGAATACCTCATCCTGATACCTTTTTAATAATTGAATGTGATGCCTCTGAAATTGGATTTGGAGGAATCCTAAAATAGTCCTTTCCACCAAACTCCAAAGAACAAATTGTTCGTTATCATTCCAGTGCTTGGACCCCTCCTCAGAAAAACTATAGTACTATTAAAAAAGAGATTTTAGCTATTGTATTATGTATTACTAAATTTCAAGATGATTTAATCAATAAAGAATTTTTACTTCGAACTGATTGTAAAGCTGCAAAAGATGTTTTGCAAAAAGATGTTAAGAATCTTGTTAGCAAGCAAATATTTGCCAGATGGCAATCTACCTTATCATGTTTTGATTTTAAAATCGAACATATAAAAGGAGAGCAGAATAGTCTTCCTGACTTTCTGACCTGTGAAATTTTGCAGGGAAAATTATGAGTGATAAACAGCAGCCCTCACGGCCATTAACACTATCTCAGTTTGCTTTAAGCAAACCAGTTCCAATTAAATCTAATATTTTCTCTGTAGGTACTTCATATGCCTCTAAAGCTAATATCAGGCCGGCATCTCCGGCAATCACCCAAACTTCTCTTTTTGAAGCAAGCCGCTTCCTTCCTATAAGACCACCTTCTCCACTAGTTAAAACTTCGTCTGAGACAAATCCTTGTTCATTTAAAAATAAAAGTATTTCCCTACCTATTATTACACTTGAACCAGAACATCTCAATTTTAAACCCTTTGAAATAGCCTCACAATGCTTTCCTAGAGGATGGACATGGATACCCCATGATCTTAAAAAATCCAAAAATTTCTATCAAGCGATCCTAATAGACACCGACTCAGCCCAAATAATTCATGATTATGATCCTAAAAATAATTCTATCATCACTTATTCTAAACTTCAAATCCTTAAAGTAATCACTCCTACTGAGTGGAATCAACATCCTTTTAGTGCTAAAAAATTCTCCTTTACTTTTGACCCACCTTATTATGATTACTTTGACTACCAGCAAGCTTGGTATAATACGTTGTTCGAATTATGCCCTACTCGCTCCTGGTTTCTTAGTTTTAATACTCAACAATCCAATTATCCAAATTGGTTTTTGGAATGGTTCCTATATTTTGGTCCTTTGCTTGGACAATTTCCCCCTATTACCAAAAAGACCTATGAGACTTTTAAAAAGCTGGCAACCAATATCTCCGTGCAAGAGTGTTTTCTAATGTTTTGTTCTATTACTAAAATTGGCTAGATCATGTAGACCAGATATAATATTGACCAGATTTTACTGGCAGGGTACCCTCAGTCCCTTGTTCAAAATGTTCAAACTAAATGGTGGATTAAATTTGATGAGTCCCTTATTGAAGAAAGATTTTCTCTCTGGAAGAATCAGCAAGTTGCTAAATCTTCACTCAATATAGAAAAAGATAAAGGACCCATCTCTTTGCCAGATTTATCTACTTTAAGTCCTGCTCAACTTAAAGAATATAAAAAGAAATTAATGGATTTAACTTCGTCAATTGATTCTGATGAGGAGCCCTCTCAAGAAGCTGAATCAGACCCTAGCTATCTTTCTCACTTGCAGAATGAGGATGACTGCTATGGAATAAACTTTCAGCAGACACCATAATTAAAGTTGCTGCAATTATTAATGTACCTATCTTAATCCGACAAGCTGTCCTTTCTCTCTAGGTCAAGCAGACAAGACTATAATCGGATTTCAGAATTTTGAGCTCCGCATTTAGCTCTATTGTAATATTTTGTCAAGTCCGGCATTTTAAACTCTATTGTATTATAGTTTGATGTCTGAACCTCTCTATAAATTCTCCTCTTGTCTTTCGTTCTAGGCAGAGTGAAATAGAATTAGAAAAATTTTCTAAACTTGACTCCTTTGTAAAGCTCACAATCTCTGTAAGCATTTCTCTATAAATAAAGATTGTTTAAGCATGCTTGCACTTGCCTTTCGAGGATCCTGTGCATCAAAAATTATTTTTAAAAGCTTTCTTATTTATTTTCTTCTTTCAGTTTTTAATAATTTATATTTTTAGTTTGTATTCCATTAACTTTTCCATATTTAATCTGTGTAGCTATTAATTATTTTTCTTTAAATAGAATTTCGTGGATAAGAGATCCTATTATTTTAACATATTCCTCACTCTATTATATTCTTCGTTGTAATTATCCCCATCCTATCGATCCTGTACACATCTGGTATCAGAGCCTCGTGTCAATCTTTTACATTTAAATTTTCTGTTCATAGGTACTGCTATAAATAATTAAGTTCTATTGTCTTAAGTAACTTCTAGGACTAGAAGGTAGCAAAACCGCCGTAAGACCTGGACTGGCAGTAAGACGTGTTCACTACAAAAAGACTAGTTTAGAAGAAACTATAGACTTTAGGATTTAGTTATTTAGAGAAGACACCATGAAGAGATTATTTAAAGGGAAAGAAAAACTAGAGGATGGAGAACCCAGTTGGGTACAAAACCAAGAAGATAAGAGTGTAATGGAATATACATTAGTTAATAAGAAAGAAATCACAATTGAAGATGTAGAACAAAAGCTAAAAAATTGGTCAATTCCCGAACATAAGATTAGTCAGGTATACCAAGTCGGTATATTAGACCATTTAACCCATGATTATGTTATTAAAATTGCTGAGCATACTTTAGCCTTGGAAAGTCTCCATGAAACCATAGACCTTTTAACAGTAGATTTAATAAAAGAACACCGTCAAAAAAGATTTAGGTTTATACATGTCGGATTAATACAGATAGCTGTAAAGCCACTACACAGACTAGGAATAGACACTCCTGTCTATATTATATTAAGAGACTCAAGACCTGTTAAATTTAAAGACCAATTATTATCTATAGTAGAAGCCAATCTAAATGATGGTCCTGTATTCTCTAATAATTTTGCAAATTATACTGCAGACTTAAGAACTTTTGATTCCCATCATAATATTAAATTAGATGTTAAAATCCCTGAAGGAATTTGGAACCCTAATTCCTATCCTTTAGCCATAGTCTATAAACTATATTATAAAGTGATGAGAACAAATATTAAACCAAAAGCTTTAAATGCTTCTTCTAAAACAGAAACTTTACTTTTACAAGTAAATTTAAATCGGTCTAATTATGTAACACCCAAACTCTTAAATCATGAAGAAATTTCTCGTGGTTTAGAATGGAACTTAGAAAACATTCTCACCCTAGAGAAGGAAGAACCTCCTATTCTTAACAATATTATAGAATATAAATCAGGAAATATAACCTTAGACTTTAGACAAAGCCCATCTATAAGAATTACTTCGCAAACAAGTCCTTCCGTACCAAGCCGTCACTCAGTTGACATAGGATCGATTCCAAGATCTTTAAAACTTAAAGGAGTTCAACCTCATCCCGTTACTCCACAACCAGAATATCAAGTTGAGAGAGTCCAACCAATCAGGCTAGTAATTCTCCTACTAGATCTGAAATGGAAGCTTATAACCAATTAA
This sequence comes from Dicorynia guianensis, assembly GCA_037013595.1. NCBI lineage: Eukaryota > Viridiplantae > Streptophyta > Magnoliopsida > Fabales > Fabaceae > Dicorynia > Dicorynia guianensis. Next base: position 1,631,743 of record JASUAB010000023.1, read on the forward strand.
ACATATTAAATGTCTTTGAAATAGATAAAGAAAAAATAAGACAAACTTTTTATATTCCAGAAAATGATGAAAAAAGAAAATGGTATTTTTCAACATTTTCTCAAGAAGATTTAGTTAAATATAGAGAAGAATTTTATAATTATCTAATAAAAATAGAAGATCATATTCCTTTCTTTGAGTGGTTTGAAAATAATATTTTAAACACTTTAAAATTAGATATTCTAGAAACTTTACCATTAAGTTGGAAAACAACCAGAGGAAAAACCATTATAGGAAATACTCCTCCTTTAGAAGAAATCACCTTTTTAAATCATGATAATATAGAGATAACAGCCTCTCCTTTAAAGAAGATGCTTTCGTCAGGAGAAGAACTCAGTGCTTCAGCTTCTAAAAGAGATATTAAAAATGTTCAAGAACAATTAAATTATACTAACAAAGTAGTTCACAACATCGCTCTCTCCCTTTCTCTCTCTCCCCAACACTTTCTCTTCCTTTCTCACTCTATCACTCTCTCTCTCTCTCCTCACTCCCCCAACCATGCATGCACACACTTACTCTCTCTCTCCCCAACATGTCTTTTCCTCTCTCTTTCCAAAATACACACTCTCTCTATCTAAAACTTCTCTCCTCGTCTCATCCTTTCTCACTCACTCTCTTTCCTCTCTCTCTCTCTCTCCCTTTTTCTCTCCTTTGCTCACTTTCTCTCTTTAAAACTACTCTCCCTACTTGAAACTTCTCTATATCTCTCTCCAAAACTCCTCATTCACTCTCTCTATCTAAATCTCCTCTCTCTCTCTTTCTCCCTCTCCCCCTCTCCCTCTCTCTAAAACTCCTCTCACTCTCTCTTTCTCTCTCCCTATGTTGCTATTTCTTTCTCCAAAGCTTCTGTGTCACTCACTCTCTCTCCCCTTTCTCTCTTTGTCCAAAAGTTCTATCTCTCATTCTCTTTCTCTCCTGAGAACTTCTCACTCTCTCTCCCTCATTCTCTGTAAAACTTCTCTCCTTTCTCTCTCTCCATCACCTCTCTCTCTCTCTCTAAAATGTCTCTGCCCTTTTGTCTCTCTCTCTCTCATCACTCTCTCTTTGTCTTTCTTCATGTCTGTCTCTCTTGGGCTATTCCTCTCTCTGTCTATCTAAAATTTCTCTCTTTCACACATATACTCTCTCTATAAAACTTCACTCTCTTTCCCTCTCTTCCCAACATGTCTCTATCTCTCTCTAAAACTTCTCTCTCTTTCTCTCTATAAAACTTCTCACTCTCTCTCTAAAACTTCTCTTTTGCTCTTTCCCTCTCTCTCCCCCTAAAACTTCTCTGTCTCTCTTCTCTCTCTCTCTCTCTCTTGTCTCCATCTCTTACTCTGTGGCTCCAAATCTTTTCTCTCTCTCTCTCTTGCTCTTTCTCTCTTTCTTTCTCTCTCTCTCTCCCCCCTCCCTCTCACTCACTCTCTTTCTCTCTAAAACTTTTGTTTCTCTAAAATTACTTCTCACTCTCTTTAAATCTTCTCTCTCTTTGTCTCTCTCTCTCTCTCTCTCTCTTAGTCTATCTTTAAAAATTCTCTCTCTTAAAATCTTCTTCCTCTCTCTCACTCACTTTCTTTCTCTCTCTAAAGTAACTCTCTCTCTTTAAGACTTCTCTTTCTCTTTCTTTCTCCATCTAAAATTTCACTCTCTCTCTGTCTCTCTCTCACTCTCTATCTCTCTTTCTTTCTGCCTTTAAAACTTCTCTCACTCACACACACACGCTCACTCTCTAAACTTCTTGTCCTCTTTCTCTCTTTGTGCGTCTATCAAGCTTTGCATTCTCTCAATATTTCCCACTCTCTTACTTTCTCTCTCTAAAAATCATATTTCTCTCTTTCTTTCCTTCTCTATCTAAAACTTCTCTTTCTCTCTTTCTAAAACATCTCTGACTCACTCTCTCAGTCTCTGAAACCCGTCTCTATCTAAAACTTCTCTTTCTTACTTTCTTCCTCTTTCTCTCATTTGTTGACTTTCTCACTCTAAATCTACTCTCTCTACTTAAAACTACTCTTTCTCTTTAAAACTCCTCTCACTCACTTTAAAGAGAAAGAAAGAAAACTTGGTTAGAGACACCATGAGAGTGAGAGGAGTTTTGGAGAGAGAGATAGAGAAGTTTTAAGCAGCAAAAGTAGTTTTACAGAGAGAAAGTGAGTAATGAGAGAGAGGGAGAGAGAAAGGGAACAACAAATTTTAGATAGAGAGAGGTTTCAGCAAGAGAGAGTGGAGAAGTTTTATAGACACGAGAGAGAAAGAAGTTTTAGAGAGAGACATAAAGAGAGAGAAAGAGAGAAGAGACTTTATGGAGAGAAAGTGAATGAGTGAGAGAGAGAGAGAGAGACAAAGAGACATAGAGAGAGACATGAGTTAGTTAGGGAGAGAGAAGGGGAGAGAAATAGAGAAATGAAAGTTTTAGAGAGAGAAAGAAAGTAAGAGAGAGAAGTATCAATGAGAGCATCAGAGAGAGAGAAAAAAGAGAGAAAGATAAGTTTTAGAGAAAGAGAAAGAGAGAGAGAGGTAGAGACAAAGAGACAGAGAAAGAGAAGGAGAAAAAGATGGAGCTAGAACTAGAGCTAAAAAGGTTCAAGGAGGCTTTGAATGGATTGATGCAGAACATTTGGGTTAAGGAACCTTTTTTGAGGCCCAAATACTTAGATTCAAGTGGAGATCAAGGATGGATTCTGTTGATGCAAGTGGTGGAGTAATTTCAGCCCTTTGCTAAAGCCCATATACTTGGAAGGTTTACTTTCAGCTCAAGCATGTGGAATCATTCAGCAATTATAGGCCATAATTAGCAAGATACATGTAGATTTGAGTGATTCAAGGAGATCAATTTGGCTGATTATTGAAGAGCAATTTGCTTTATTTATTTGGGATAACTTTCCCTTTTTATAGATTTGGTCAGCCTTTTTCATAATAGCTGATTTGTTTCCATTTCTCATTTTAGTTATTCTAGATTGTAATAGATTTGGTCAGCCTTCTTCATAATGGCTGATTTGTTTCCTTTTAGTTATTTTAGGAAATCAAATTGTACTAACTCAGCCAATTTAAAGGTGTATACCTAGGCTGAAAATAATCAAATCAGATCAGTTTCAGTTTTCGTTTTTGGTTCTTTCAAGAACTTTTTGAACTTATTAAGAAGTTGTTCTTGTGGCGTTCATCTGACTTTGAAATGGTTTACTATTCGGTTTATGGCATCTCCACATACCAAGGTTTGTGTTTTTTTATAAACAATGGGTCAAGGTTTCCACCTATAAATCTGATCGTAGAACAGTCTTGGGAATCAATTTCACTATCAAGTCTTGTTATTCTTGGTGGGGTTTGCATCAGATAAAGAGAGGGAGGCAAGTTTTAGAGAAAGAGACATAGATAGAGATAAAGAGTTAGAGAAATAGAAAGAATGTGAAAAGTTTTAGAGAAACTAGGAGAGGAAGAGATAAATAGAAGATTTAGAGGGAGAAAGAGAGTAAGGGAGAGAAGGAGAGAGAGAAAGACAAGTTCCAGAGAGAGAGACTAAGAGAAGTTTTTGGGAAAGAGTAAAAGAGAACTTTTAGAGAGAGTGAGAAGTTTTATAGAGCAAGAGAGAGAGATAAAGAGAAAGAGAGAAAAACAAGTTTCAGAGAAAGAGAGAGACTATGAAGTTTTTGGGGGAGAGAGGAGAAAAGAGAGAAAGAGAACTTTTAGAGAGAGAAAGTGCAATGTTTTGCAGAGAAAAAGAGAGAGAAGTTTTAGAGAGAGATAGAGGCGTGTTGGGGAGAGAGGGAAAGGGACTGAAGTTTTAGAGGAAGAGTGCGTGTGTGAGAGAAATTTTAGACGGACTGAGAGAAAGGGAGAGCTATAGAGAGGGAAGGGGAAGCTTTGGAGAGACAGAGATAGACAGGTAGATATATATATAGAGAGAGAGAGAGAGAGAGAGAGAGAGAGAGAGAGAAAGAAAGTGAGAGAGAGAGAGAAACGAGAAAATTTTGGGAGAGAGAGGTGGGGAGAGAAGTTTTAGAGAGAATGAGAAAGAGAGTGAGTGAGAAGTTTCTAAGAGAGAAAGAGAGTGAGAGATAGAAATTTTAGACTAAAAGACAAGCGGGGAGAGAGAGAGAGAGAGAGAGAGAGAGAGAAGATTTAGATGGAGGAGAAGCATTAGAGAGAGTAAGAGAAACAAAACTTGGTTTGATCAAGAAAAGAGTGTAAGAGGAGTTTTGGAGAGAGATATAGAGAAGTTTTAAGCAGAGAGAGTAGTTTTAGAGAAAAAAAGCGAGTAAATGAGAAAAAAAGGGGGAGTGGGTGGGGGGGAAGAGGAGTTTTATATAGAGGTTTTAGCGAGAGAGGTGGAGAAGTTTTAGAGACATAGAGAGAGAGAGAGAGAGAGAGAGAGAGAGAGAGAGAGAGAGAGAGAAAGAAAGGGAAAGATAGAAGTTCCAAAGAAAGAGTGAGAGAAGTTTTAAAAAAGAGAGAAAGAGAGAGAGTGAAAGGACTTTTGGCAAGAAAGAGAGAAGTTTTAAGCATAGAGAGTAGTTTTAGAGAGAGAAAGTGAGTAAATGTGAGAAAGAAGGGGAGAGAGAGAGGGAAAGAGATGTTTTAGATAGAGAGATGTTTCAATGAGAAAGAGGGGAAGAAGTTTTAGACACATAGAGAGAGAAGAGAGATGTTTCAGAGTGAGTGAGAGAAAGAAAGAGAAGTTTTAGAGCGAAAAAGGGAGTGAATGAGAGAGAGAGACACAGAGAGATAAAGAGTTAGAGAGAGAGAGATAGTAAGGGAAGTTTTAGAGAGAGTGGGATTGAAAGAGAGAAATAGAAGTTTTAGAGAGAGAAAGAGGGTGAGAGAGAAGTTTCAGTGAGAGTATCACAGAGAGATATAGAGAGTAATTTTAGAGAGAGATATAAAGGAACGTGTTGAAGAAAGAGAGTGTGTGTTGGGGGTGAGAGGAGAGCATTTGTATGTGTTGGGGAGAGGGAGGGAGGGGGAGAAAGAGAAAGAGAGAGGAAGAGGGAGAGAGAGTGAAAGAGCATTGAGGAGTATGAGAGAAGTGTTGCAGCAAGAGCGAGGGAGGGAGAGATAGAGAGAGAAGTTTTAGAGAGGGTGTGTGTATTTGTGTGTGTGAGAGAGAGGGAGATAGAGAGAGAGTTAGAGAGTGAGAAAGGGAGAGAGAGTTTGAAGGGGAGAGAGACATGCTAGGCAGAGAAAGAGAGCAAATTTTGGGGTTAGAGAGAGCATGTGGGGGGGGGGGGAGACCCAGAGAGAGAGATGGAGACAAGAAAGAAAGTGAGAGAAAAAGAGGGTGAGAGAGGGAGGGAGGAAGAGAGAGAGAGAGTGTGTGTTGCAGGAGAGAGAGATGGAAGCTTTAGAGAGAGACAGAGCATGAGAGTCGAAGAGATATTTTAGACACAGAGAGAGATAGAGATAGAAAGAAGTTTTAGAGAGAGATAGAGAGAGAGTGAGAGTGAAAGAGAAATTTTAGATATAAAGAGAGAGAGCGAAGCATTATAGAGAAAGACAGAGAAGTTATAGAGAGAGTGGGAAAAGTTTTAGCAAAGATGGGGGGAGAGAACGAAAAAGAAATTTTAGAGAGAATGTGTGTTTGAGAGAGAGGGAGAGGACATGGAGAGAAATAGGGAGAAAATGAGAGAGTTAGAGAGAGAAAAAGAAGGGGAAGTTTGATAGAAAGGGAGAGATTAAGAGTAGTTTAGAGGGGGGAGAGAGAGAATGAGAGAAAGAAAAGTTTTAGAGAGAGAAAGAGTGTGAATGAGAGAGAGAAGGGAAGGGACATAAAGAGAAAGAGATGTTCTAAAGAGAGACAAAGAGAGAGTGTAATAGAAGTTTTGGAGAGAGGGAGTGGGATAAAAAAGTTTTAGAGAGAGAAAAAGTAGCTAGAGAGATTGACTGTGAGAGAATGTTAGAGAAAAGTTTTAGGGAGAGAGAAAGAAAAAGAGAGAGATATTTTAGAGAGTGGGAGAGAGATTTTAGGCACAGAGAAAGAAAGAAAAGTTTTAGAGAGATAGACAAAGTAAGAGATTTTACAGAGAAAGAGAGGAAAGTTTTGGGGAGAGAGAAAGAGATGTTATAGAGGGTGAGAGAGAGAAACAGCATGAGATTCAAGTTTAAGAGAGTGAGTGAGAGAGAGAGATAGAGAAAGAGAGAAAGCCAAATTTTACAGAGTGAGTGAGAGGGGGGGAGTGAGAGTGCATCAGGGAGAGGGAAGGAGAGAGACAAAGAAAGATGTCATGGAGATAAAAAGAGTGAGAAAGAGAGAGAGGTGTTGGGGGAACAGAGAGAGATACATGGCGAGAGAGAGAGCTGGGTAAAGGTGGAGAGAGAAAGAGAAAGAGAAATTTAGGGAGGGAGAGAGAGTGAGAGAAACAGAGAGAGACAACTTTGAGAGAAAGCAAGAGAGAGAAATTTAGCGGGGGCAAGAAGAGATGTGTTCAAGATAGAATGAGAGAGGGAACTTTTTTAGGGAGAGTGAGAGAAAAATTTTAGTTAGAGTGAGAAAGAAAGAGAGTGAGTAAGAGAGAGACAAAGAGAGAGAGAAAGGGAGGAAAAAGTTAGAGAGAGGGAAAGCAGAAGTGTGTGTGTTGCGAGAGAGAGAAACAGACATATTAATAGAGAGAAGTTTTAAAGAGAGATAGATTAATTGAAGTTTTAGAGAGAGAGGAAGAGAGAGATGTTTTAAAGAGAGGGGGAGAGAGAGTGTGTGTGACAGAGAGAGGGGAGGGGAAGTTTTAGAGAGTGAGATGTCTTCAAGAGAGTGAGAGAGAAGTTTTAGAGAGAGTGAGAAAGATAGGGAAGTTTTGAGGGGAGAGAGAATGAGATGTTATGGACAGTGGGAGAGAAAGAGCAAGAGATTCAAGTTTTAGAGAGCGAGGGAGGGAGAAACAAAGAGAGAAATTCAAATTTCAGAGAGTGAGTGAGGAAGGGGAAGAGAAAGAAGTGTTGGGGGAGGATAGAGAGTATTGGGGGCACACAAAGAGATTATTGGGGAGATAGAGAAAGTGAGAGCAGTTTTAGAGAGAGAGAGAGATAAGCTTTAGTGGAAGGGAGAATGAGAGAGTGAGAGAAGTTTTAGAGAAGGAAAGAGCAAGAAATAGAGAAAAAGAAGTTTTAAAGAGAGAAAGAGGGTGAGAGAGAGGGAAGTTTTAAAGAGATGGAGGAAAGTTTTAGAGAGAGTGAGAGAGCGAGACAAAAGTATTAGACACAGAGAGACATACATATGCAAGGGAAAGAGAAGTTTTAGAGAGAGAAAAAGAGAGAAGTTTCATAAAGAGAGTGAGAGAAAGAGTGAGAGAACTTTTAGAGGGAGAGAGAAAGTGAGAGAGTGTAAGAGAGGGAGAAGTTTTAGAGAGACAAAAAGAGAAGTTTTTGAGAGAGTTAGAGAGAATGAGAGAGAGAAAGAGAGAGAGAGGGAAGTTTCAAAGAGATAGAGATAGGGAAGTTTTAAAGAGAGTGATTGAGTGAGATAGAAGTTTTAGACATAGAGAGAGACACATAGGGAAGGGAAGGAGAAGTTTTAGAGAGAGAGATTTTAGGGAGGGAGGGAGAGAGAGAAAGGAGTTTTGAAGAGAAAGAGAAAGAATAGTTTAAGAGTGAGAAAGTCAGTAGAGAGAGGACAAGAAGTTTTAGATAGAGAGAAGTTTCACAGAGAGGGAAAGACTAAGAGAACTTTTAGGGAGAGAGAGGGGAAGAGAAAAAGAGAACTTTTAGAGAGAGTGTGTGAGAAGTTTTGTAGGGGAAGAGAGAGAAAGAGACACAGAGAGAGAAAGAGGGAAAGACGAGTTCCCAAGAGAGAGAGACTAAGAAGTTTTAGGGAGAGAAAGAGAAGGAAAAAGCAAAAGAGATCTTTTAGAGAGAGTGAGAACTTTTACAGAGACAAAGAACGATAAGTCTTAGAGAAAGAAAAGACATGTTGGGGAAAGAGGGAAAGGGAATGAAGTTTTAGAAAGACCCTGTGCATGAAAGAAATTTTAGATAGACTGAGAGGGAGAGCTATAGAGAGAGAAAGTGAAACTTTGGAGAGACAAAGAGATAGATAGACATAGAGAGAGATAAAGAGAGAGTGAATAAGAGAGAACTTTCAGAGTAAGGGGGAGAGACAGAGAGAGAAGAGAAGTTTTAGAGAGAGAGGTGATGAGTGAGAAAGAAAGGGAGAGAAGTTTTAGAGAGAATGAGAGAGAGAGAGTGAGAGAGAGAAACTTTAGACAAAGAGACAAAGGGCAAGAGAGAACAAGTGAGATAGAAGTTTTGGAGAGATAGATAGAGACACAAGGAGAGAAAAAGAGTGAGAGAAATTTTAGGGAAAGAGGAAGGGGAGAGAGAGAAAGAGAGAAAGAGAAGATTTAGATAGAGAGAAGTTTTAGAGAGAGCTGTGTTGGGGAGAGTGAGGGAGAGGAAGAAGTTTGAGAGAGCGAGGCTGAAGTGTTACAGAGAAATAGACAGAAGTTCCAGTGAGAGAATGAAAGATGTTTTAGAAAAGAGAGAGAGATAAAGAGAAAGAGGTAAACAGAAGTTTTAGAGAGAAAGTTAGAGAGAAAGCGAGTGGGACATAGTGAGAAATAAAAAAGAAGTTTTAGCAAGAGAGAGAAAGAGAGACATGTTGGAGAGAGACACAGAGAGAGATGTGCTGCAGAGATAGAGCATGTTGGGGAGAGGGAGAGAGTGAATTCTAGGGCAGAGAGAAAGCATGTTGGAGGGGACACAGAGAGAGAGAGACATGCTAGAGACAGACATGTTGCAGAGAGAGCATGTTAGGGAGAGAAAGAGAGTGAATTTTAGGGCAAAGAAAGCGTGTTAAGGAGGGAGACACAGAGAGAGATAAAGGGAGAGTTACAGATAGAGGGAGTAAGAAACAGAGAAAGAAAGAAAGCAAGAAAAGGAGGGAGAGAGAAAAAGTGAGAAAGAGAGAGTGAGAGTGGAAGAGAAATTTCAAACATAGAGAAAGAGAAGTTTTGGAGAGAGAGTGTGTGTGTGTTGTGGGAGAGAGAGAGTGAGAATGGAAGAGAAATTTTAGACCTAGAGAGAGAGAAGTGTTACAGCAAAAGAGAGGGAACTTTAAGAGAGAGAGTAAGAGCAGTTTTAGTGAAGGGAGAGAGAACAAAAGAGAGAAAAAGAAGTTTTAGAATAGAGTGAGTTAGAGTAAGGGAGGGGGGACATAAAGAGAAATAGAGAGAGAGAGGGAGAGAGAGAGAGAGAGCAGTTTAAAGAGGATGAAAGATGTAAGTTTTACAAAGAGAAAGAAGTTTTAGCAAGAGTGATAGAGACAGCATAAGAGAAAAAGAAGTTTTAGAGGGAGAAAGAGTGAGAATGAGACAGAGAATGAGAGAATGAGAGGGATAGAGAGAGAAAGAGGTATTTAGTGAGAGGGAGTGAGATATAGAAAACTTTTAGAAAGAGAAAGAGAAATAGTGAGAGATGTTTTAGACAGAAAGAAAGACATTGAGTGAGAGAGAGAGGAGGAGATAGACAAAGAAATAGAGAGGAATTTTAGAGAGAGAGAGAAGGAACACAGAGAGTGAGGAGAGAAAAAGAAAGAGATGTCTTAGAGAGAGTAAAAGAGAAGTTTTAAACACAGGGAGAGACAGAGACAGAGAAAACAAGAGAGAGAGAGAGAGAGAGAGACAAATAGAGAGGGAAAAGTTTTGTAGAGACAGATAGAGGCAGAGATTTTAGAGAGAAAGAGAGGGAAAGTTTTGGGGAGAAAGAAAGAGAGAGAAAGAGAAGTTATGGAGGGTGAGAGGGAGAAAGAATGAGAGATTCAAGTTTTAGAGAGTGAGTGGAGAGAAAGAGACAGAGACCAAGAAAAAGAGACAACAAGTGAGAGAAAGAGAGACACAGAAAGAGAGAGAGAGAGAGAGAGAGAGTCAATTTTTAGAGATAGAGAGAGAAGTTTTAAAGAGAGTGGGAGAGAGAGATGGAAAGAGAGAAAGTCAATTTTTAGAGTTAAAGAGAAAGAGATAGAAAGAGAAGTTTTAGAGAGAGAGAAACACGTGTTGGGTAGAGAGAGTTTGTGCACATTGGGGAGAGAAAGGGAGAGAGACAAAGAGAAGTGCTGAAGAGAGAAAGAGAGTTGTTGGGGTGAAAAAGTGAGCAAGGGAGAAAGAGTGTTGGGAAGAGAGAAAGGGAGAAACAAAGAGAGAAGTTTTAGAGAGGAAAAAGAGAGACATGTTGGGGGGAGAAAGGGACAGAGAGAGATAGAAAGAGAGAAATAGAGAGAGAAAGACGTGTCGGGTATAGAGAGTTTTACACACTAGGGAGAGAAAGGGAGAGAGACAAAGAGAAGTGTTGGGGAGAGAAAGAGAGTTGTTGGGGTGAAAGAGAGTTAGAAAGAGTGAGCAAGGGAGAAAGAGTGTTGGGAAGAGAGAAAGGGAGAAACAAAGAGAGAAGTTTTACAGATGAAAAAGAGAGACATGTTAGGGGGGAGAGAGAAAGAGACAGAGAAAGATAGAAAGAGAGAAATAGAGTGAGAAAGACATGTCGAGTAGAGAGAGTTTGTTCACACTGGGGAGAGAAAGGGAGAGAGACAAAGAGAAATGTTGGAGAGAGAAAGAGAGTTGTTGGGGTGAAAGAGAGAGTGAAAGAGTGAGCAAGGGAGAAAGAGTGTTGGGAAGAGAGAAAGGAAGAAACAAAGAGAGAAGTTTTAGAGAGGAAAAAGAGAGACATGTTGGGGGAAGAGAGAAAGAGACAGAGAGATTGAAAGAGAGAAAGTCAATTGCTAGAGATAGAGAGAAGTTTTAGAGAGAGAGACATGTTGGGTAGAGAGAGTTTGTATCCATTAGGGAGAGGGAGGGAGAGAGACAAAGAGGAAGTCAATTTTTAGAGGTAGAGAGAAAGAGACAAAGAGAGATAGAGAGAGAGAGAGACAAAGACATGTTGGGTAGATAGAGTTTGTGCATGTTAGGGAAGTGTTGGAAAGAGAAAGAGTGAGAAAGAGAGAGAGAGAGAGAGAGGTGCTAGGTGATCAAGTGATCAGAAGAGAGAGAGCGAGAGACAAAGAGAGAGGTTTTAGAGAGAGAGAAAGATAGAGATTGACTGAGGGAGAAAGAGAGGGAGAGGGAGAGAGTGAAGGAGTAAGAAAGGGCAAAAGAGAGAGAAAGAGCGAGAGAGAGAGACATGTTGGAGAGGGACATGTTGCAAAGAGAAAGATACATGTGGGGGGAGAGAAATGTGTTGGGGAGAGTGAAAGAGAGAGAGAAGTTTAAGCAAGAGAAAGGCCAAAGTGTTACCAAGAAAGAGATAGAAGTTTTAGAGAGAGAGTGAAAGAAAGAGGGAAAGAGAACGTTTAGAGAGAGAGCAAGTTAAAGACAAAAAGAGAGGGACATAGTGAGAAATACGGAGAGAAGTTTTAGCAAGTGAGATAGAGAGAGAGAGAGAGAGAGAGAGAGAGAGAGAGGGAGAAGTTTGATAGAGAGGGAGAGACAAAAGTTTTGAAGAGAGTTTTAGACAACGAGAGATAGACCAAAGTTTTAGAGAGAGAGTAAGAGAAGGTTCAGTGAGAGTGATAGAGAAAGAATAAGAGAATGAGAGGTTTTAGAGAGAAAGTGTGAGTGAGAGAGAGAGAGAGAGACATAGAGAGAAAGAGATGTTTTAGAGAGAGGGAGTGGGATAAAGAAAACTTTTAGAGAGAGAAAGAAAAAGAGTGAAAGAAAGAGATTGAGTGAGAGAGAAAGGGGGGGAGAGAGAGATGTTTTAAAGATAGTGAGAGAGAAGTTTTAGGGAGACAGAGAGAGGCAAAGGTTTTATAAAAGAATGAGAGGGAAGTATTGGTAAGAGAGAAAAAGAGAAGTTGTAGAGGGTGAGAGAGAGAAAGAGTGAGAGATTAATGTTTTATAGAGTGAATGAGAGAGAGAAAGAGAGAAAGTCGAATTTTAAAAATAGAAAAAGAGTGGGTGAGAGAGAGATAAGTTTTAGAGAGTAAGTCTGGTAGAGAGAGATAGAGAAGTTTCAGAGAGAGAGAGATAAAGAAGTTTTAAGGAGAGCAAAACAGAGTGAGTGAAAGAGAAATGGGTAGACAAGGACAAAGAGATAGAGAGTGTTTTGGGGTCAGAGCAAGAGAGATAGTGAGAGAGGGCATTGGGGGAGAAAGAGAGTGAGTGAGAGACAGTGACAGAGAAAGAGAGAGAGAAGAATGTTAGGGGGAGGAAGAGAGAGAAAGGGAGAGGAGGGAGAAGGAGAGAGAGGCATAAGGAGAGAGGGAGACAGAGAGAGAGTGTGTTATGGAGTGGAAGACATAGAGATAAAAAGAGGCTGATAGAAGTTTTAGGGAAAGAAAGAGAGTGAATGAGAGGGAGAGAAAGAGAGAGAGAGAAGAATTAGGGAGAGTGGGGAAGAGAGAGAGGGAGAAGTTTTACAAAGAGAAAGAGAGAGTGAGAGAAGTTTGAGAGAGAGAGAGATATGTTGGTAGAAAAGAGAGGGAAGTTTTAGAAAGAGAGAGAGAGAGAGGGAGGCAAGTTTTAGCAAGAAAGATAGAGATAGAGAAGTTTTAGAGAGAGAGAAAAAGTGAGAGAGAGACAGAGACAATGAGAGAGAGAATGCTGGGGGAAGAGTGAGAGATGAGTTGGAGAGAGATAGAGGCTTGTTAGGTAGAGTATTGTAGAGAGAGAGAGAGACAAAGAGAGGGAGAGACAGGTAGAAAAAGAGAGAGTGAGAAAGAGGAAGAAAGAGAGAGACTCTATGTGTTGAAAGAGAGAGTGAGAAGTTTTAGAGGGAGAAAGTGAATGAATGAGAGAGAGAAAGAAGTTTTGAAGAGTGAGTGAGAAACAAAGAAAGAAAAGTTTTAGGAACAAAGAGAGTGGGAAAGAGAAGTTTTAGAGAGAGTGAAAAATTCTGAATATAGAAAGACAGATGTTTTAGAGAGAAAGTGAGAGAAGTCTAAATAGAGAGAGAAGTTTTAGAGAGAGAAGGACATCTTGGACATAGAGAGAGAGAGAGAGTAGAGGGAATGAGAGAGAGAGAGAGACAGAAGTTTTAGACAGAAAGAGAAAGCAAGAAAAGTTTTAATGAAATAGAGACAAGTTTTTGAGAGAGAGACAGAGGAAGAGTGTGTGTGTGTGTTTATGTGTTGGAGAGAGAGACAGAGAGATAGAGGGAGAGAAAGAGTAACAAAGAGGGGGGAAGACAGACTATGCATTAGGGATAGAGAGGGAGAGATTGACATATTCGAAAGGGAGAGGAGCAATAGATAGAGAGTGTTGGAAAGCGATAGTGTGTGTATCTTGGGAAGAGAGAGAGGGCATTGGGGAGAGAGAAGAGAGAGAAAAGTTTTAAAGAGAGAGAGATATATAGCAATGGAGAAAGAGAGATGAATGTTGGGTGAGAGAGAGACATAAAGAGAGGGAAGGAGTGAGAGAATTTTGGTGTGAGAGAGAGACATAGAGAGAGAGAGGGAGGGAGAGAGAGAGCATGTTGGGCTGAGAGATAGAGAGAAGTTTTAGAAAGTGAGGGAGAGAGAGGTTAAGAGTGAGAGAGAAGTTTTTGCAAAAGAAAGAGAGATAAAGAGAAAAAGAGAGGTGGTGAGAGAGAGAGAGGGAAAGTGTAACAAAGAGGAAAAGGGATAGAATTTTCAGAGAGAAGAAAGAGTGAAAGAGCCTTTAAAGAGAGAAAAGGAGTGAGGGAGAGTGAGAGTCACACACAAAGAGAGAGTGTGTGACAAAAGGTTTAAAGATAGAGAATTAGAGAGAGAAGTTTTACAAAGAGAAAGAGAGTGAGAGAAGTTTTAGAGAGAGAGAGTGATTGAGACAGATGTGTTGGTGAGAAAGAGAGGGGAAAGTTTTAGAAAGATAGGAAGAGGGAGGTATTTTTTAGAACAAAAGACAAAGATAAAAAAGTATTAGAGAGCAAGAAAGTGAAAGACAAAGAGAAAAAGACAGGGAGAGAGAACAAGAGTTGAGGAGACAGTATAGATAGAGAGAGAGAAGGAGAAAGAGAATGGTGGGGGGAGAGAGGGAGGGAGAGCAAGAGAGAGACTATGTAAGGGTGTGTTAGGGAGAGAGAGAAGGAGAAGTTTTAGAGGGAGAAAGAGAGTGAATGAGTGAGAGAAAGAAGTTTGAGAATGAGTGAGAAATAGAGAATGAAGTTTTAGGGACAGAACGGAGGAAAGAAAAGTTTCAGAGAGAGAGTGAGAGAGAGATTATAGATAGACAGAGAGAGATAGAAGTTGTAGAGAGAAAGCTAGAAAAGTTTCAAATAGAGAGAGATGGTTTAGGGAGAGAGGGGAGGGAACAAGAGAGAGAGACATTTTAGACAAAAACAGAAAGCAAGAGAAGTTTGAAATAGAGAGAGAAGTTTTGGAGAAAGAGATAGAGGGAGAGTGAGTGTGATTGTGTTGGGGAGAGAGAGAGAGAGAAGGGGAGAGAAAGAAAGAGAAGGATAGAGTTCAAAAAAGAGGGAGAGTGAGTGGGAGAAAGGGAAAAGAGGATTGTTGAGCATAGAGAGGGAGAGAGAAACATGTTGGAAAGAGAGAGACAGTGAGAGATAGAGTGTCTTAGGGGGGGAGAGAGAGAGTGTGTGTGTGTGTTTTGAAAAGAGAGTGTGTGTTGGGGTCAGAGTGAGAGAGATAGTGAGAGAGGGTATTGGAGAGAGGGAGAGTGTGTGTGTTAAGGTCAGGGTGAGAGAGAGATAGAAGTTGTAAGAGCCAAAGAGAAATTTTAGACACAGAGAGAGAGAGAGAGAGCTAAAATGAAAGAGTTAGAGAGAGAAAAAGAGGGAAAAGTTTGATAGAGAGGGAGATAGAGAGTAGTCTAGGACAAAGAGAGAGTGACAGAGAGAGAATGAGAAAAAGAAAAATTTTAAAGAGAGAAAGTCAGAGAGAGAGAGAGAGAGAAGGAGAGGGACATAAAGTGAAAGAGATGTTTTAGAGAGAGAGTGTGTGTGAGAAGTTTTAGAGAGGAGTGGGATTAAAAAGAAGTTTTACAGAGAGAAAGAGATCGTTAGAGAAAGAAAAAAAGAGATTTAGTGTGAGAGAGAGGAAGAGTTAGAGACAATGAACTAGAGAGAAGTTGTAGAGAGACAAAAAGAAAGAGAGATGTTTTAGAGAGAGAGGGAAGTTTTTGACAGAGAGAGTAAGAAAAGTTTTAGAGAGACAAACAGAGGTAGAGGTTTTAGAAAAAGAGAGGCAAGTTTTGGGGAGAGAGAAAGAGATGTTATAGAGGGAGGGAGAGAGAGAGAGCAAAAGATTCAAATTTTAGAGTGAGTGAGACAGAGACTAAGAAAGAGAGAATGCCAAATTTTAGAGAGTGAGTGAGTGTGAGAGAGGGAGTTCATTAGGGAAAGGGAGGGAGGGAGACAGAGAGAGACATGGTGGAAAGAGAAAGAGTTAGAAAGAGAGAGAAAGGTGTTGGGGGGACAGAGAGAGACATAGGGGGAGAGGAAGAAAGAGAAATTTGGAGAGGGAGAGAGAGTGAGAGAATAAGAGAGATGACTTCAAGAGAGAACAAGAGAGAAAAATTTAACAGGGGAGGAGAGAGAGAAATAGAGGGAAGTTTTTGAGAGAGAGAGAGAGAGAAAATGAGAGAAAAATTTTAGTTAGCATAGGAGAGAAAGAGAGTGAGTGTGAGAGAGGGAAAGAGAGAGAAAGAAAGGATAAAGTTAGAGAGAGTGAGAGAAAGAATGTGTGTGTGTGTGTTGTGGGACACAGAGAGTGAGAGTGAAAGAGAAATTTTAGACCTAGAGAGAGAGAAAGAGAGACTGATTAATAGAGAGAAGTTTTAGAGAAAGAGAAAAAAAGAGAGAGGGAGAGAGAGGAGAGAGTGTGTGAGAGAGAGGGGGAGGAGAAGTTTTAGAGAGAGTGTGTGTGAGTGAGTGAAGTTTTAGAGACATAGAGATACAGAGATTGGAAGAGAAAGAGAGAGAGTGAAATTTTGAGGGAGAAAGAGAAGTTTTAAAGAGAGTTGTTTTAGAGAGAGAAAGAGAGCAAGTGAGAGAGAGAAGATTTGAGACTGGGAGAATGAGACAAAGAGAGAACAGTTTTAAAGAGAGAAAAAGAGAAAGAAGATTGAGTAAGAGTAATTTTAGAGAGACAGAATTTTTAGAGAGAGAGAAAAAAGATTTGGAGAAAGAGAAATAGAGTGAGTGAGAGTGACAAAGAGAGAGAGAGAGAGAGAGAGAGTTTTAGATTGGGGGAGAGAGAGACATAAAGAGAGATGAAGAGAAGTTTAAGAGGGAGGGAGATAGGCAGAGAGCGAGAGAGTGAGAAAGGTAGAAGAATATTGGGGGGAGAGAGAGAGAGAGAGAGCATGAGAGTCAAAGAGAAATTTTAGACATAGAGAGAGATAGAGAGGGAATGAGAAGTTTTAGAGAGAGGGAGAGAGTGCTGGAAGTTTTAGAGAGAGACAAATGGATAGAGAGAGAGTGAGAGTGAGAGTGAAATTTTAGACATAGAGAGAGATGTTATAGAGAGAGTGGGAGAAGTTTTAGTGAAGAGAGAGAGAGAGAGGAAGAAAAGTTTTAGAAAGAGGGAGAATGAGAGAGTGAGAGAAGTTTTAGAGAAGGGGTGTGCAAGAGAAGTTTAAGAGAGAGAGTGCATTAAGGAGAGGGAGGGAGATAGACAGAGAAAGAATGTGAAAAAGTGAGGTGTTTGGGGCAGAGAGTATTGGGGGGATAGATAGAGACACAGGGGGAGAGGGGGAGAGAGAAAGAGTTCTAGGGACGGAGAGAGAGTGAGAGAAATAGAGAGAAACAACTTCAAGAGAGAGAAATTTAACAGGTGGAAGAGAAAGAGAGAGACGAGTTCAAGACAGAGAGAGACAGAAGTTTTAGAGAGAGAGTGAGAGAAAAATTTTAGTTAGAGTAGGGGAGAAAGAGAGTGAGTGACAGAGAGAAAGAGAGGAAAATGTTAGAAAAAGGGAGAGAAGGAGAGAGTGTGTGTGTGTGTGTGTTTTGAGAGAGAGAGATAGACATATTAATGAAGAGAAGTTTTAGAGAGAGGGGGAGAGACTGTGTGCACAACAAAGAGAGGGGAGGGGAGGTTTTAGAGAGAGAGAAAGTGAGAGAGGGAGAGAGAGATGTTTAGAAAGAGTGAGAGAGAAGTTTTAGATAGAGAGAGAAAGAGAAGCTTTAAAAAGATAAACTTCGAGGTTTTAGAGAGAAAGAGAGGGAAGTTTGCAGGGAGAGAGGAAGAGTTGTTATAAAGGGTGAGAGAGAAAGAGTAAGAGATTCAAGTTTGAGACAGAGAGTGAGAGAGACAAAGAACGAGAGAAAGTCAAATTTTTGCGAGTGAGTGGCGGAGAGAGGGAGTATTAGGGGGGGACACAGAGATTATTGGGGAGATAGAATAGTTTTAGAGAGAGCGAAAGAGAGAAAAGTTTTAAAGAGACAAAAAGAGAAGTTTTTGAGAGAGATGGAGAGAATATGAGAAAGAGAAAGAGAGAGAGGGAAGTTTTAAAGAGATAGAGGGAGAGAAGTTTTAGAGAGAGTGATAGAGCGAGACAGAAATTTTAGACACAAAGAGAGACACATAGGGAAAGGAAGGAGAAGTTTTAGAGAGGGAGAGAGAGTGAGAGAGAGCAAAGTTTTAGAGAGGAAGAGAGAGGAGTTTTGAAGAGAGAGAGAAAGAGAAACAGTAGTTTTAAGTGGAGAGAGTAGTTTTAGAGTGAGAAAGTTTGTAAATGAGAGAAAGAGGGAGGAAGACTAGTTTTAGATAGAGAGAGGTCTTAGAGAGAGAGAGAGAGAGAGTGAGTCAAGGATGTTTTAAAAAGAGAGAGAAGTTTTAGATAGAATGAGAGAGAAAGAGAAAAAGGAGCTTTGGAGAGAATGAGAGCAAGAGAGATAGAGAAGTTTTAGAGAGAAGGGGGAGAGAGTGTGCGAGAGAGAGAGAGGAGGGGAAGTTTTAGACAGAGAGTGTGTGTGAGTGAGAGAAGTTTTATAGATTGTGAGAGTGTGTAAATTTTAGAGGGAGAAAACAAGAAAAATGGAAGTTTAAAAAAGACTTATTTTAGAGAGAGAAACATTGCAAGTGAGAGAGAAACAAAGAGAGCAATTTTAGAAAGAGAGAGAAGATTCAAAGGAAGTGAGAGAGTAATTTGAGAGAGATAGAAGTTTTAGAGAGAAAGAAAGAGAAAGAGATTGACTGAGAGGGAGGAAGAGAGGCAAAGAGAGAGATAGAGGGAGAGGTTTTAAAGTGGGAGAGAGAGATAGACATAGAGAGAGGCAAAGAGAGGAAAAGTTTTAGAGGAAGAGAGAAAGAGAGAAAAACAAATTTTAGAGAGAGAGACAAATAGACAAGAGAACTTTTAGAGAGAGAGTGTGTAAGAAGTTTTATAGAGGAAAAGAGAGAAACAAATAGAGAGAAAGAAGCAAAAGACAAGTTTTTGAGAGAGAGACTAAGAAGTTTTAGGGAGAGAAAGAGAGGGAAAGAGCAAAAGAGATTTTTTATAGAGAGAGTGAGAACTTTTATAGAGAAAGAGAGAGAAAGAGACACATTGGGGTGAAAGGGAAAGGGAGTGAAGTTTTAGAGAGAGTGTGTATGAGAGAAATTTTAACAGACGAAGAGAGATGGATAGCTATAGAGAGAGAAAGGGAAACTTTGGAGAGACAGACAAACATAGAGAGAGAGAGTGAGAGAGAGAACTTTCAGAGAAAGGGGAGAGAGAGAAGAGAGAAAGGGAGAGAAGTTTTAGAGAGAATGTGAGAGAGAGAGTAAAAAGTTTTCAAGAGAGAAAGAGAGTGAGAGAAATAAATTTTAGGCAGAGAGACAAAGGGGGAGAGAGTGAGATAGAAGTTTTGGAGAGAGGTATAGAGACATAGGGAGAGAGAGAACTTTTAGAGAGAGGGAGAGGGGGAGGGAGAGGAAGAGAAGATTTAGATAGAAAGAGAAGTTTTAGAGAGAGAGAACTTGGTTTGAGCAAGAGAGAACGAGGGAGAGGAGTTTTGAAGAGAGATATAGATAAGTTTTAAACAAAAAGAGTAGTTTTAGAGAGAGAAAGTGAGTAAATGAAAGAAAAAGGGAGAGACATGCTTTAGATAAAGAGAGAGGTTTCTGTGAGAGAGGGAGAGAGGGAGAGAGTGAGTGAGACATAGAGAGAGTGAGAGAACTTTTAAAGAGAATGGGAGAGAATGAGAGAAATAGAAGTTTTAGAGAGAGAAAGAGAGTAAGAGAGAGAGAATGGGAGGGAGAGAAGTTTTAGTGAGAGATTAGAGAGAGACAGAGAAAGAGATCTTTAGAGAGAGAAGTTTCAATGAGAGCATAAGAGAGAGATAGAAAAAGAGAGTTTGAGTTAAAAAGAGAGGGAGAGGGACATAGAGAGAGAAAAACGCAAAATGTGAGAGTTAGAGAGAAAAAGAGGTGTATGTTTGAGAGAGAGGGAGATAGACAAAGAATTTAGAGAGAGAGGGGGGAGTGAGAGAAATTTTGGAGAGAGTGACAGATAGAGAATGAGAGAAAGAAAAGTTTTAGAAAGTGAAAGAGTACGAGTTTGTGGGAGAGAGAGAAGAGAGGGACATAAAGACAAAGAGATGCTTTAGAGAGAGACAAAGAGAGAAAGTGTAACAGAAGTTTTAGAGAGAGGGAGTGGGATAAAAAAGAGTTTTAGAGAGAGAAGGAAAGATAGGTGGAGAGGCTTTAGAGAGAAAGAAAGAGATTGCATATGAGAGAGAGGAAGAAAAAGAGATAAAGAAATAGAAAAGTTTTAAAGAGTCAGAAGAAAAAAAGAGAGATGTTTTAGAGAGAGTAAGAGAGAAGTTTTAGACACAGACAGAGAAAGAGATGTGAAAGACACAAACCCAATTTTAGAGAGAGACATCGAGAAGAGGGAGGGAGAGAGACATGGTAGAAAGAGAAAGAGAGAGAAATTTGGGGAGGGAGAGAGAGTGAGAGAAATAGAGAGAGACAACTTTGAGAGAGAGAGTGAAAGAGAAATAGAGAGACATGTTTGAGATAGAGTAAGAGAGGGAAGTTTTTGAGAAAGAGAGTGAGAGAACAATTTTAGTTAGAGTAAGAGAGAAAAAGTGAGTGGGAGAGAGAGAGAGGCTGAGAGAAAGAGAGGAAAAAGTTAGAGAGGGAGAAAAAGAGTGTGTGTGTGTGTGTGTGTGTGTGTGTGTGATATAGAGAGAGTAAGAGTGAAAAAGAAATTTTAGACTAAGAGAGAGAGAGAGAGAGACTGATAGACAGTCAGATTAATAGAGAGAAGTTTGTCACAGAGAGAGAAAGAGAGAGCTGGAGAGAGAGATGTTTAGAGAGAGTGAGAGAGAAGTTTTAGATAGATAGACAGATATAGAGGTTTTAGAGAGAAAGAGAGGGAAGTTTTGGGGAGAGAGAGAAAGAGCAAGACAAGTTTTAGAAAGTGAGTGAGAGAGAGGAAGAGAAGAAGAGAAAGTCAAATTTTAGATAGTAAGTTAGAGAGAGAGTGTTGGGAAGACATCAAGATAGAGACAGAAAGAGATGTTTTAGAGAGAAAAAGTGAGAGAGAGAGAGAGAGAGAGAGAGGCGTTAAAGGACATAGAGAAAGAGTTTTGGGGAGACAGAGAGAGATATAGGGTAGAGAGAGTTGGGGATAGGGGAAGAGAGAAAGAGAGAGAAATTTGAGGAAGAGAGAGGGAGAGAAATAGAGAAAGATGTCTTCAAGAGAAAACAAGAGAAGGAAATTTACAAGAGAGAGAAATAGAGACGTGTTCGAGAGAAAGTGAGAAAAATTTTAGTTAGAGAGAGAAAGAGAGTGAGTGAGATAGAGAAAGAGAGAAAGAGAGGAAGTAGTAGAGGGAAGGAGAGAAAGGGAGGGAGGGAGGGGGAGATAGAGAGATAGGGAGAGAAGTTTAAGAAAGAATGAGAGAGTGCAAGAGAAAAGTTCTCAGGAGAGAAAGAGAGTAAGAAAGAGAAATTTTAGGCAAAGAAACAAAGGGAGAGAAAGAAAGACCAAGACAGAAGTTTTGGAGAGAGAGATACAGGCATAGGGAGAGAGAAAGAGAGAGTGAGAGAAGTTTTAGAGAGAGGGGAGGGAGAGAGAGAAGTTTTGGATAGAGTAAGAAAGAAAAAGAGAGAGTTTTGGAGAGACATAGAGAAGTTTTAAGCAGAGAGAGTAAATGAGAGAAATAGGGAGAGAGAGAGGGAAAAATAAGTTTGAAATAGAGAGAGATTTTAGCAATAGAGAGGGGGAGAAGTTTTAGAGAAACACAAAGAGAGAAGTTTTAGAGAGAGAGGAAGAAAGAGAGAGACAGCAAGAGAAGCTTTAGAGAGAAAAAGACAAGTTTTAGAAAGAGAGAGGGGTAGAGTGAGAGCAAGAGAAGCTTTAGAGAGAAACAAACATAGAGAGAAAAGGGGAGAGAGAGAGAGAAGAAAAGTTGTAGAATGAGAGAGAGGCATTGGAGAGAGAGAAAGGGAGGGAAGTGTTAGAGATAATGTGAGAGCAATTAGAGTTTTCAGAAAAATGAGAAGTTTCAAAAAGAGAGTATGTGTGTGTTGAGAGAGAGAGAGAGAGAGAGTGAGCATGTGTGCGAAAGAGAAGTTTTAGAAAGAAAGAGAAAGGGAGAGAGTGGGAGAGAGAGAGTAGTATTAAAGAGATAAAAAGATTTGAGAGAGACTGAGAGAAGGAGAGGAAGGGAGGGAGCGAGACAAAGAAGTTTTAAGAGAGGGAGAAAAAGAGGGTGAGAGTGAGAGGAGTTTTAAAGAGAAAGAGTAGTTTTAAGCAGAGAGAGTAGATGTAGAGTGAGAAAGTCAGTAAATGAGAGAAAAAGGAAGAAAGTAAGAAAGAGAAGTTTTAGATAGAGTAGGAAAGAAAGAGAGAAATATGAGTTTTAAAGAGAGAAAGTAAGAGAGTGGGAAAGATTGAGAGAATGCAAAGCTGTCGAGAGACACACAAAGAGAGAAAGAGGACGGGAAGTTTAGAGAAGGAGTGTGTGTGAGTGAGAGAAGTTTTAAAGGTAGAAAGAAAGAGAGATAAAGAGTGAGAGTGAAATTTTAGATGGAGAAAGAAAGAGAAAGAGAAGTTTAAAAGAGAGAGGGTTACTTTAGAGAGAGAAAGAAAGCGAGTGAGAGAGAGGAATTAAGAGAGAGAATTTTTAAAGTTAGACTAAGAGAGAGTGAGAGAGACAAAGAGAGAGAAGATTTAAAGAGAGTGAGAAGTAATTTTAGAGAAACAAAAGTTTTAGAGAGAAAGAGAGTGGGTGAGAGAGAAAGTGCAAGATAGAGAGAAAAGATTTGGAGACACAGAGAGAGAGAGAGAGAGAGAGAGAGAGACAAAGATAGGAAGAAGTTTTTGAGGGAGGGAGGGGGAGGGAGGGAGAAAGAGAGAGAGACAAAGAGAAGTTTTAGGGGGAGAGAGAGGGAAAGAGCAAAAGAGAACTTTAGAGTGAGAATGAGAAGTTTTACAGAGAGAAAGAGAGAAAGTTTTAGAGAGAGATAAAGACATGTTGGGAAGAGAGGGAAAGAGTGAAATTTTATAGAGAGAGTATATGTGTGAAAGAGAGAAATTTTAGACAAACAAAGAGAGAGGAATAGCCAAAGAGAGAGAAAGGGAGGCTTTACAAAGAGAGACAAACAAGCAGACATAAAGAAAGACAGAGAGAGAGAGAGAAGAGAAGAGACATTTTAGAGAGAGGGAGAGAGGTGATGGAGAAAGAGAAAGGGAGAGAAGTTTTACAGAGAATGAAGGAGAAAGAGTGAGAAGTTCTCAGAAAGAGTGTTAGATAGAAATTTTAGACAAAGAGACAAAGGGGAGAGAGAGTGAGTGACATAGAAGCTTTGGAGAAAGAAATAGCAACATAGGAAAAGAGAAAGAGAGAGTGAGAGAAGTTTTAGAGGAGGGAGAAGGGGAGATGGAGAAAGAGAGAGAGAGGAGATTTAATAGAGAGAGTGAATGAGGAGTTTTGGAGAGAGATATAGAGAAGTTTCAGGTAGGGAGAGTAGTTTTAAAGAGAGAAAGTGAGCAAAGGAGAGAAAAAGGGAGAGAGAGCGAGTGAGAAAGGGTGAGACAGGGAGAGTTGTTTTAGATAGAGAGTGTGTGTATTTTGGAAAGAGAGAGGAAAAGACATGTTGGGGGGAGAGAGAGTACGTGTGTGCATGCATGGTTGGGAGAGTGAGGGGAGAGAGTGATAGAGTGAGAAAGGAAGAGAAAGTGTTGGTGAGAGAGAGAAAGGGAGAGATAGAGAGAGAAGTTTTAGAGAGAGGCATGTGTATTTGAGAGAGAGAGAAGTTTTAGAGAGAGGTGTGTATATTTGAGAGAGAGAGGAAAAGACATGTTGGGGAGAGAGAGAGTAAGTGTGTGCATGCATGGTTGGGAGAATGAGGGGAGAGAGAGTGATAGAGTGAGAAAGAAAGAGAAAGTGTTGGGGAGAGAGAGAAAGGGAGAGATAGAGAGAGAAGTTTTAGAGAGAGGCATGTGTATTTGAGAGAGGGAGGAAAAGACATGTTGGGAAGAGAGAGAGAAAGTGTGTGCATGCATGGTTGGGAGAGTGAGGGGAGAGAGAGTGATAGAGTGAGAAAGGAAGAGAAAGTGTTGGGGAGAGAGAGAAAGGGAGAGATAGAGAGAGAAGATTTAGAGAGAGGCATGTGTATTTGAAAGAGAGAGTAGGAGAAAGACACATGTTGGGACGAGAGAGAGAGTTTGTATTGGGGGAAGAGAGAGTAAGTGTGTGTGTGTGTGTCTAAGAGAGGGAGAGGCACAGAGAGTGCGTTAAAGAGTGAGAAAGAGAGAGAGAGTGAGAGACTTGTTAGAGAGAAACACAAAGAGAGACATGTTCCAAAGAGAGGGAGATGCTGGGGGAGAGAGAGACACAAAGAGAGATGTGTTCCAAAGAGAGAGATGTAGGGCAAAGAAAGATAGAGTGAATTTTTGGGCCAGAGAGACCATGTTCGGGGGGAGACACAGGGAGAGAGATAAAGCGAGGGAGAGATGGAGACAGAGGAAGAAGGAAAGAGAGAGAGAAAGAGTAGGAAAGGAGAGAGAGAGAGAGAGAGAGAGAGAGAGAGTGAGTGTGAGATTCAAAGAGAAATTTCAAACATAGAGAAAAAGAGACGAAGAGACAAGGAGAAAGAGAGAGAAAGCTAGACAAAAGTTTTGTAAAAAGAGATAGAGACATAGGTATAGAGAATAAGATAGAAATAGGGGTGAGGAGAGAGAGAAGATTTAGATAGAGAGAGAAAGAGAACCTGGTTTGATGTGATAGAGGGATAAGAGGAGTTTTGGAGAGAGAGATAGTAATTTTAGAGAGAGAGGGGGAGAGAGAAAAAGAGAAAGAAAATTTAAAGAGAAAGAGTAATTTTCGAGAGATAGAAATTTTAGAAAAAAAAGAGCAAATAAGGGAGATGAGAGAGACAGAGAGATAAAGAGAGAGAGATAGAAATAGAGCAAGAGAGAGAGAGATATAAAGAGAAATTTTAGAGTGGGAGAGAGAGACAGAGAGAAAAAAATTTGAGGAAGAGATAAAAAAAGAAAGACAAGTTTCAAAGAGAGAAAGAGAGACTAAGAGAAGTTTTGGGGGGAGAAAGAGGGAGAAAGAGAAAAAAGAGAGTGTGAGAAGTTTTATAGAGAAAGAGAGAGAGAAAGAAGGAAAGACGAGAGAAAGATAAGGAGAGAAAGAGAAAGGAAGAGCAAAAGAAATCTTTTAGAGAGAGTGAAAACTTTAACAAGAAAAAGAGAGAAGTTTTAGAAAGAGTAGGAAAAAGAGAAAAGCGAAAGTTTTGGAGAGAGAATGTAAGAGAAACTGAGAGAGGGAGAGATATAGAGAGAGAAAGGGAAACTTTGGAAAGACAAAGAGATAGGCAAACATAGAGGTAAAGAGAGAGTAAGCGAGAGAAAACTTTCAAAGTAAGGGGGAGAGAGAGGAGAAGTTTTAAAGAGAGATGATGAAGTGAGAGAGAAAGGGAGAAAAGTTTTAGCATCAGAGACAAATAGAGAAAGATGTTTTAGAGAGAGAAGAGACAGAGCAAGAGAGTGTGTTAGGGAGAGGGAGAGAGAGAGAGAAAGGCAAAGTAGAGAGAGAAGTTTTAGAGAGTGAGTGTGTATTTCACAAAAAGAGAGGGAGAGAGAAAAAGACGTGTTAGGGGAAGAGAGAGTGATAGTGTGCATATGTTTGGGGGGAAAGAAAGAGAGGTGTTCCAAAGAGACAGAGAGATGCTGGGGGATGAAAGAAAGAGAGAGAGAAAGATGTTGGACAGAGAAAGAGTGAATTTTAGGGCCCCAGAAAGCATGTTGAGAGAGAGAGAGAGAGAGAGAGAGAACGTCTAGATGAAGGGAGGGATAGAAAGATAGAAGTTTTAGATAGAGACACATAGAGAGTGAGAGTGAAAGAGAAATTTTAGACAGAAACACAGAGCAAGAGAGATAGAGAGAACAAAATGTTTGAGAGTAATAGTGAGTGAGAGAGAGTAAAAGGGAAAGAGTGTGTTAGGGAGAAAGAGAAAGGGAGAGATAGAGAAAAAAAATTCTAGAGTAGAGAGAGAGAGTTTGTATTGGGAGGAGAGAGAAAGAGAAAGAGAGGAAGTGAGTTAGAGAGTGCGAAAGGCAAAGACTGTTAGGGCTAGAGAGAGAGACTTCTTGGAGAGAGACACAAAGAGTGACATGTTTCAAAGAGAAAGAGAGATGTTGGGAGGGAGGGAGGAAGGGAGAGAGCAATAACAAGAAAGTATTAAGTGATCTACCCTAAAATTTGTTATATTTTTTTTAGTTTTCTAAAATAAAGATACTAATAAGAAATATTTAAAGAACAATAAATAAAACTAAAAGAATCTAATGGGAAATAGGAAAAGAATACTTTAAAATTAAGTTTTACAACCCAAACAAAAATTAAAGAAAAATAAAAAATAAATATAAAAGAGAAACAAAATTAAGAGAAAATGAAAAAAAAAAAAAAAAAACCAACTCCAATTGCTTCAATGTAGCTTACAATCTAAAAACTTGAAGTCCCAAAATTACCTTCAAAAGAAAAGAATCAAAGTTAGCAAAAATGACCTTTAATAACGCCAACTAAAAACAAGAACTCTTTTTTTTTTTTTTTTACAAATAATAAAGATGCCAACCAAATTAAATATAACAATAGGAATTTAAAGAAATCAAAGAAAAGACAAACAAAACTAATGACAACCCTAAATTAGAAATAGCCTAATTTGTATTAATATTAGCCTATGTAAGGCAAATTCCTACATCAGCATTAAAAACTATGTGAAATTAGTTACACTAATATTCTTAAGTGCAAGTATATACTATTAGACATATTAAAGCAATATTCCTAAGATGTCAAACCTATAAAGATGTGGCTAATAATCTAACCACTAAAATTGTCTTAGGCTAAAATTTATTTGGGAAGTTAGAAATATGTAAAATAAACAATCTAAACAAAAAATGTAAAACTAAACTATCTAGCTAAAAAGATTGCAATAATGTTCTTTTAACAAATTAAGAGACTAAGAATTTCACAATTTCATTAACAATCCTAATCAACAACTAATAATCTTACTATTTTTTAACCTTTAAGACTACCAAACAATGCACTTTTATAGGTAATCCTTTATTCCACCCTTGCATCTAATCGATTAGATGCGTATATCAATAAAATTAAGAAACGCATGAAGCTTGGGCATATAAAATATTGCACCTATAGTTAGGGACATTTTACGTAATTAAACCTAGAGTAAGGTTATCTATTTCTAGTATCACTTAACTTTTTTTAAATCTAATTAGTTGATTAGGTTAATTAAATTCATTAAGCTTAGAGTAAAAAAAAATCTTTAGGTTAAGAATAGAAAAAACAACTAATTTACCAACTATTCATGTCAGCTCAAATGCTAATCCCTAACAAAGATTTAGCCACACATAATCATAAAATTCAAATCAAGATTTAAATATATACAAGTTGCCATGTAATCAAAATCTTGAAAAGAATTAAGAAATTAAGAAGAACAAGAATAATAACAAAGATACAAAACAAGAATTAAAGAAATCTAATTTTAAGGTATCTATTTCTAGACTCTCTTGAACAAGGTCTCTTTTCTCCTTAGATCACACTTTCAAGCCTGCAAGAACATGTTTAGCCTAAGATTCAAGTGTATCATTTTCTTGTATTCAAGATTCCGTTGCCATGCTTAGATCCTTACCAAGATGTGCTACACTCTTGCTTTCTTCACCAAGATTTACCTCCAAGATGTGTTACCCCTCTCTCTGTAAACTGAGTTAGAAAATATGCTTTTACAACTACTGAGTACCGCAAACTCGTCCCAAACCCATGGATCACTAAAAATGAGTTTGATCCAGAACTTCTGAATCTATGTTAGACATTGCAATGTAATTTTGGAATGGAGGATTACTAAATTTAGGCTTGTAGCCCTTTTACTTTTTGTAACTAAAGCCAAATGGACCTTAAATTAGCAAAAAAAGCACAACTCCATAATATCTTACACTCATTTCTACACCAAAAACTTCATGCAATAGAGAAAGAAAGCTTCCAAGTTGGGAAGAAACATTGAATGGTCCATAAAA
Organism: Dicorynia guianensis; assembly: GCA_037013595.1. NCBI lineage: Eukaryota > Viridiplantae > Streptophyta > Magnoliopsida > Fabales > Fabaceae > Dicorynia > Dicorynia guianensis. The sequence continues at coordinate 1,659,144 of JASUAB010000023.1, forward strand.
ATACCAGACTAACTCCATAATTGATGAGCTCATAAGCAACGCCACAATGCAATAAGAGGTGACTGCTTATTCAGATCTTTGGTAATAAATCACACCAAGAAGTAATGAGCAAGCAAATGGGTAAAATTCAAATTCAATTGCACTTACTTACATCTAAGACTACTTAATTGTTTTAATCAAATCGCAAACTGTAAGGGGGCAATCTTAATTTTGATAAATATACTTATATAGCATCTTAACTAGATGATATGATGGTGTAAAAAAACCATAACAAGGCATATCAAGCAATGCCCTTACTTATGTGAATAGGCACTAAGGTTTTAAATGTAATACTAGAAAATGGAATCCAAACAAAAAAAGAAAAAGATTAGAATGACTTTCTTTTGGTAGACTAATGACTTTTTCAAACTACATCTTAAATCACCTTATGCGAACACTTAAAATATTTAACCCAGAATAATGAACATCAAAATTGTGACTGGTTGCAGCTACATCTAGGTAAGATGAACATCAGTAACAATAGAAAAATCAATATCATTCTATAATGCATTAGGGAATGTCAATAGCCATCAATGTAAGAAATATTTATACAACATTAAATAGTGATGCATCCCAAATAGAATAGATTCAATTTCACAAAGGGCATCTTCAAAACAAGCTAAGATTATACAGCATAGCAAATAATAAAGCTTCAAAGATAACAATCTACTAAATTTGTTACTCATCATATTGCTCTATTGTAAAATTAAATGCTAATGGATATAGCATTGCAAAAATCTCATGCAATTAAATGTTGAAGATATAAGCATAGCCCACAAGAAAGACAATGCATACATGACCAACCTTAATTTGTCCTTTATTTAGAATTGTAAACCACATGAATGTCACAAATCACAGATTACTACAACCTGTCAAGTTGCAAGCTGATAGAATATAAAAGCAAAGAAAATCATCCCACATTAAAGGAATGATAAAACAAAACATGAAAATAACACCTATAATGTGCATAAATGCCTCGATCATGAGAACAATGTATCAAGAAAGGCACAAGTACCTTGATGGTAGATTTTGATTAATCAATTGCTCAGTAGGGTAAGATATGATCAAAATATGCAAGCACACAAATCAAGGAGAATAAATGTTAGTAATCCAAAATTGTTATTTAACTCAAGAAATTGTATAACTGTGACTAACCTCCAGTACATATCTGAGTAATGTTATACCAACACCCATGCTTATTAACTTCAACACCTTCTTCATATAGCAAATTGGATCTCAGAAACATGAAAAAGAATAATATTGTTATTATTAATATTCTTATTATTATCATTATTATGAAATGAAAAACATTGAACACAAAATGTTGTCTAGTCGCATTAGATCAGGTCAAGTCAACCAAAAGCAAAAACGAAACATAAAATTATGCATAGGTAATGCCAAATAAATACAAAATGGGCTAGTGGTACTAACGTAATTGCAAGACAATATATCAACCTTCTGCAACTTCTAATATGGAACCACTTCTATCCCTCTATTCCAAATATCCTAGACTGCCCTCTAAGTGACATTACCAACCTAGTAACTATGATAGGGAATTAGAAAATAATACTCTTTTTATGGTCAATTAGATTTTCCAATTCCAGTACACACAATGAACCTTTAATGTTTTCTCAGAGTCTAAATAAAAATTAAAAAAAGACAATTCCAAAGATGTAGATCCTACTAAGAATTTAATGCACCTTAAAAGATCGGTTCAAAACTCAAGCAAAGTATATTTCCAAACCTAAAGTAGAATATATACTGAAATATTAAAATCCAAGTAGGCATAAAAAATTTTTATGAGAAGAGCCTCTCTTCTAATATAACATTCTTGGACAAGCCAAACTAAACCTTCCATGTTAGAACTAAGCATTTCAGTGTAATATGGAACAATATCATAAATTGCAACGACATGATATCAGTAGATCACAACCCAAGTTCAAAACTTATACTTCTCTTTCTCCACTACAAGGTCAACTTGTGATGAGGTAGTCAACCAATATATTATATCAAAGAACCATAAACTGTTTTGTGAAGCATAAAAACAAAATGGATAATAATCCTCAAACATAATTTTGGACACATCATCCTCACTTTATGTGGGACCCCACGAATGGTGTGCATCCCACACCATATGATGTGACACTTGCACCATCTGAGGATTCCAGCATGATTATGTAAAAATGGTATATCCAAAATTATATGCAAATAGTGTCACCAAAACAATATATCACAGTTAAACCAACACAAAACAGGAAGCAAACAATAATTGTTACTCAAGCTTGGAAACTTTCAACACCAAAAACTAGACACGCTTGCATTTGTGATGATTTCAATTCCAACACGATCAATTAGCAATAAAAGAAAGACATAAAATAAAGCTGATAAATAATGGAAGAGTAACCTATTCCTGAATTCCCTCCACTCCCTTGCTGTTTCAGTAAAGTCTTACAACATTTTCATCATATAATGTTTATGCTTTACTCACTTTAAAATCCTACCTAGGGTGTGTTTTTGGTAAAAGACCAATGTACAAAACCAACTAATTCTATCTATTACAACCCATCCTCACATTTTAATTATACATGACTGTGTCATGGGTATCATCAAAAAGTAAGTGTTTTTCATCAAAGACGACTGAAAACATCATAAACAACCCTAACCACAAATTTTTGTTCTCCTCTTCTGACCAAATCTTAAGACCCATCCATCCTCCCCTTCGAAGGCTAAGAGAGTCATGATCTTCTGTGGAGTCCAACCTAGAGAGTTGCAAATGGAGCTTGAGAAGGACCTTGAGAGTCACATCAGACTAAATTGCAACCCGCTTCTTGTGTTTGAGGCAAGCTCAATCCAGTTATGAATGTTGTTAGCAGCAAAGTTGCAATTCCTTGTGTAAGTTGACGCATTCAAGTTACAGTTTAGTGGGGGAAGTCATTAAGAAATAGAGTGGCTTCAATTTTTGATGTGTTAGGACCAGTTTGGAGTGGCTTACACTAGATAGGAGAGATTTCATTTGATTTGAATGTTCTGTAATTGGTCATCTTGAAATCAAGGCAGAGTTTGCATTCTTTAAATTGTAGTAGGGACAAAAGGCCAAGGGTGAACCTTTGCTGACCATCTTATGCATTGGACAACGCTATCTTGTTGTGTGATGATAGTATCAAGTGAAAAATATGTTTATTGGCATAGGAGATGCACCCATTGAACAAATCAGCACTCCTAAGTCACCACTTTCTTCATTAGCCACCTTTTCAACTAGACATTGTTCAGCTAGTGCATTCTTAATATCAATAAACATGGTCTTCTCCAACAATACCTCCCACACACAATACAGTAGTTTCATGTGGCCAAAAATGGTTTCTGATCACTAACGCAACAAACCAATGCACAACCCATCCTAATTTTAGATTGCCCAACTCCAGACCAGTCAATTTTTACACTCAATCACACCAAATTGCAGCCACCCAAGTCACTAACGCATAAAATTACAGTCAAACGAACACAACTGGAGCTACCCACTCACAGTCACGTCCCAACACAACAACCAACCACAAGATTGCGCCCCCTAGATCAATTTTGCAACAAGCTCAAGTTGTAGGCCCAAAGATCTCCAAATGCAACACCCTAGATCACAAACCTCATGCCAAACACGACTCAATGTCGCAGCCCCATCTAAGAGTCATGGCATTCCAAGCCATACAAAGGAAGGGAAGGAGAAATGCCATGGTTCAATTAGCAAAGGAAAATTTTAGGGTTATGGATAGAGTTCCTAGATCAAGGTTAGGGCTTTAGTAATTTGAGGTTTTAAGCTTTGAGGAGGAGCAGAAACTAGATAAAATAGTACGAAAATAGTTATTTTAGCACTTCACAAGTAAAGACAACTCTAAATGTATAAAGACCAAATAAAGATAAGCAATAAGGGTTACAAAACTATGTTGGTTGTTACTAAAACCTAGCTAGCTCTGCCCAAACTAATGTCACAACTCAGCTTGGTTCAAGTTACAACTCAACTACCACAAAACCTATACAAGAAATGTCAATGCCTTCTAACACTTCATGTCTAACAAGGTTTTTCATTGTTGAACAACATTAACTTCCTCGTAGAGTTGTGTCAATCACTAAACATGTAACATGAAGAAAAGTAAAGAATTACAACAGTACACCTTTTTGTTCAGTGATATAGTTTTGCAATGGACTCAAACAACTAAAGAATGTTTTTATCATAATAGTCTATGACAAGCTGATAGCATTTTATAAAAAGATAGTAAAAAGTACATGGAAAGAATAACCTTAGTGGTGGAATTCAAATCCACATAGATAACAACAGGAGCATCAACAAAGGATTTTGAAACAAACTTGGCCCTATCTGGTAGCACTTTAACTTGCTAGATAGAGATATACAGCAAACATAGAAAGAAATTACAAAAAAGAATTTGAAATAAATTTTTTTTAAATACAGCTTCCAAAATAATCAAGAATTCGAAGGGTAGAAAACAACCAGAATCATAGGACATTAAATATATTATTTTCTGTTCAAACAAGTAAACAATTGACAAATTGACAAAAATGCATATTCAATCGAATTTCTAAACATTTAAGACATTGCGCAGCATTCAAAAAAATTGCAAATTGTAAAGAGAATGTTGATACGTATAAATATACCTTATAGGGTCATAACTATATGACAGTATGGTGCAAAAATAATCATAAAGGGGGCTTCAAGCATCCCACTTACTAAATTCAAGTGAATAGGCACAAAGGTTTCAAATGAATGATGGCATATGAAACACAAATACAATATGACTTCAACAGAAAACAATTATCATCAAATTGCATCATATTTGGCATTTGAAAAGAAAAAATATTTTAAAGAAACTGTAGTACGATTTTCAATGAACATAGATGTGGACACATGTAGAAGGATATTACTATATGAACTTACAATGACCAAGTCTAGCTTTTATCAAGAAACTCCATATTAGAGAAGTGCAGCCACCATAATAAGGCCTTCCCTATTCAGTATGTCGATGTTACCTAATAAATAAACATTATGTTGTAAGCAATAAAGAATTAATTAAAGAAGCAATTCTAATTGGTGCCCATTTAAATTAGCCTTTTAATTTTACCATTTGAAATTTGCATATAGTAATGATCCACATATCATTTATTCACTACTACTAAGATATATAAAAACCATTAAATAATAGCTATATAGTTGCAACAAAGACTAATATAATAAAAAAAGAAACAAAAAGCCAAAAAGGGGGTAGATAAACTAAACAATTATAATGTTACATTCAAAAGATTAATTAATTGTGACAGGGTGGAATATTTTTCAACATTTAGGTCCCAACCCAACAAAACTACAAGTTCATGTACTTGGACAGCCTTAGCCATAGCAAAAACATGTACTTCTATATATTTCTATTTTCTAATTTTGCGTTAGCTTATAATATTTTCATTACAATCAAATTTCACATAAATATTATATAATATCCAAAGTCAAAAGATTTTAATATCTCAATTACTTCCCAGGAATTCATATAGAAATATATCATGAATTCGGCAAATGTATATCTAAAATAAAGTTTATTGTGAATTATTCTTGTCAAGTAGAAAATTAGTAAACATGGAACAAAAACCATACCAACAATAGAGAGGATGGAGCACTCAATATTCCAACTTGGAATAAGGCAAACATTTAAAAGAGCTATAAGTTGCATGAAGGAATAGCAAAACGATATAAACATACAAATTCTAGATGAATAAAACATACAACTGCACTGCAAACTGATTTGAAATTCATACACTATAATGCATATCCAATAACACTACAACCTGCAAAGTAGAATGCAATTCCATTAAAGAATTTAAAATCATATTTTATAAAATTTGGCAGCTGATAAAATCAATTACAAATTCAAAGACTCAAAAAGAACATCAAATATATTTATTGTTCAAAGTAGTTAAAAGCTACAAGACGGACAAATTTCATATTCAATTGAATTTGCTTATGTTTAAGAGTACTTCATAGCTATAAAAAAAAATAGCAAGGTATAAGGGGGCATTGTTGATATTGATAAAGATGCTTATATAAGGTCTTAACTTGATGACAGCATAGTGTAAAAAAAATAAAATAAAATGAAACCATTAAGTGGCATCTCAAGAAACTCCCTTACTCAATTCAAGTGAGTAAGGCACCAGGGTTTCAAATGAATGACAGGGATATCAAACAAAAAAAAATTACTTAATGAAAATAATTTATCATCAAATTGCAGCATTTTAAACACATTATACCAACACTTTATAATATTTAGCCAATCAAATAATTAAAAGATGCAAAGGTAATCATGATTAGAAACCATTGCAACAGCATTGATGGAAGATGGGAAGAAACCAGCCTTAATTTCTCCCCAATCAGGATTGCAAAGGCCGTCAATGTTACAAATCATATATTGCTTGAATCTGTCAAGCTACAGATAGATATAATACGATATTGTTATATAGAGCACAAAAAATCATCCCATGCTACAAAGGAATCATATTAAAAAAAATATATTGTTATACTCGTTGCTCATTCATCAAAAGAATGCTCCAAGAGGGGCACAAGTACCTTGATAGTATATTTTGGTTAATCAACTATTCAAGTGGGTAAAATATAATTAAAATCTACAAGCATGTTGACCAAGGATAAAAATGAGTAAAACAAAAATTATTATATAGCTCAGCATAAATTGTATGACTACATGACGTACATCTCTTACACATCTAAGTAACATTATCTCAAAGTCCCCCATGTTAAATTCAATGCATTCTTCATATGGCAAACTGAACCTAAGAGACATCAAGATGAATAATATTATTATTGGTATCATTATCATTATTATAAAACAAAGAAAATTACTCAAAATCTTGTTTGAAGGCATTAGGACCAGTCAAGTTAACCAAAAACAGAAAAGAAAAATAACTTTCATACATAGATAAAGCCAATTAAATGTAAAATGAGTCAACGGTATAAACATAAACACAAGACAAAATAGAAACAAAGAAAGCACAACAAATACCACAAAAATTCAATACCACAGAAGTATTAATTTCAATTTGTTAGGCATATATACAAAAAAAACATCACCTATTCCAAATGCAATCTTTCCATGCCTCATATTTCGAAATGTTGAGCTACATATTTATTCTTACACATTTCCTATAGATCACCATTTGACACCGGTATTCTATGGGTTTCAAAATTTTGCACCATTCGACACTAGTTTTCTATTAACATTTGTACAAAATATATAGATATAGTAGTGTAAGCCTAACATTACTCTATTTGAAATTCAACTTTTCACTATGCATAATATTTCCATAACTCAATTTTTGACTAGTGATTTTTGGTAATATCAATTTTTTTAGCATTCAATATATATGGGACAATTATGTATACAAAACAAAAAGAAAATATGGATCGACATCCAAAGTGCAAAAGATACATATAATTTTGTGTAGCAAAAAAGAAGCTTAACAAGAACAATGCGTGCAAGAATGTCATGAATGCAAAATCATTAGCAAAGAAAATTGACATTGATAAGTCAAATGTGGCATTTAGGTTTCAAAATAAACATGGCACAAAATGAAGTTATAGAGAATTAAATGTTGAAGAAATAAGTAGAGTCCTCAATAAAGACAATGCATACACGACCAATCTTAATTTATCCTCTATTTAGAATTATAAAGCACATGAATGTTACAAATCATAGATTACTAGAACCTCAAGAAAGACAAATGCGTACATGACCAACCTAAATTTGTCCTCTATTTAGAATTGCAAACCACATGAATGTTACAAATCACAAATTACTAGAACCTATCAAGCTACAGGTAGATACCTCACAAAAGCATAAGAAATCATCCCACATTATAAAGGAATGATAAAAAAAATAAAAATAAAACTTATAATATGTATCAATGCCTCATTTATGAGAAGAATGTATTAAGAAAGGCACAAGTACCTTGATGAAAGATTTTGATCAGTCAATCGCCCAATAGGGTGAGATATGATCAAAATATGCAAGCACACAAATTAAGGATCATAAACATTAGTAATCAAAAATTGTTATCTAGCTCAAAAGAAATTGTATAACTACATCACATGCCTCTAGTACATATCTGAATAACACTATATCAACACCCACTCTTATAAACTTCAACAAATTCTTCATATAGCAAATTGGACCTAAGAGACAAGAAGAAGAATAATATTGTTATTAGTAATATTCTTATTATTATCATTATTATGAAATGAAGAACATTGAACACAAAATGTTGTTTGGGGGCGCTAAGTCAGGTCAAGTCAACCAAAAACAGAAAAGAAAAATAACATTATGCATAGGCAATGCCAAATAAATAAAAAATGGACTAGTGGTACTAATGTTATTATAAGACAATACCCAAAAAGAGAAAGGACCCACAACAAACACCACAAAAATTTAATGTCACAAGTATTAATTTCAATTTTTCAAGCATATGTACCTCTGATAGACATTAACTGTTCCAAACAATTTATTTCCATGCCTCATTTGGAACAAGACTTTTCTCTGCACATCACATTTGCATATATCAATTCATATTAGACTAGAGAATTTTGACAATATCATTTTAGCCTTACAGTTAAATGGGCAATTAAGGATACAAAACAGAAATGATGTACACATTGACCTCCAAGATGCAAAAGATACATTGATTAGTTAAAATTGGCATTTAGATTTCAAAATAAACATGGCACAAAATGAAGCCATATAGAACCTTCATCGTGTGCCATAAGGTTGCACAACCATAAATTGGAATGCCTGTCTGCATTTATATGTTGATTGAAACATCGTTAGACTTCACTATGCAACACAAATCAAATTTTTGGGAGAAAAACATGGTATAAAACATAATTAGTCAACAAGAGGATAATTACCTTCCGAATGCCACTATAGCCTTTAGTACTGGCACAGGAAATGCACCCATTGAACAAAGCCAAACTAGAAAAAAATCATAGGAAGAAAGTAATTATATGAAAATGCTGATTGAAATCATATCTAACACTAAAATCATAGATAGTGTGAAAACAATATTGACTTGGTAGATCATCTGACTGAAAGCCCTCCATCTATTAATGATTGTTTAATTCAACAATCATCATCGACATATTTTTCGCCACTTTGCTAGAAGGAGGATCGTCCATTAGATGGACTCATAAATCAATTTAATTAAGGTATCTCCGGAATGTCCTCTTCCACTATCCATTATTCTTTCTTCCTTTCAAGTATTGCATTAGATATAATCCTTAGTCAACACTCGTAAGTCATCACTTTCTTCATTAGCCACCGTTTCAATTTGACATTGTTCAACCAATGCATTCTCAATATTAGTAAACATGGTCTTCACCAACAATAGCTCCTACACACCAATATAGGAGTTCCATGTGGCCAAAAATGGTTTCCAACCACTGATGCACCAAACCAAAGCACAACCCAGCTTAATTTTAAATTGCCCAACTCCAGAACAGTCAATTTTTACACTCAATCACACCAAATTTTAACCACCCAGGTCACTAATGCATAAAATTACAGCCAAACAAACTCAATTGGAGCTACCCACACACAGTCACGTGCCAACACAACATCCAACCACAAGATTGTGTCCCCTAGATTGATTTTGCAACAAGCTCAAGTCACAGGCCCAAAGATTTCCAAATGTGACACCCAATATCACAAACCTCATGCCAAACGTGACTCCACGTCATAGCCCCATCTAAGAGTCATGGCACTCCAAGCCACATGAAGGAAGGGAAACGGAAAAGCCATGGTCTGATTAGCAGGGGAAAATTTTAGGGTTACGGATAGAGTTCAAAGATCAAGGTTAAGGCTTTAGTAATTGGAGGTTTAAAGCTCTAAGGAGGAGTAGAAACTAGATAAAATTGTATGAAAATAGTTAGCACTTCACAAGTAAAGACAACTCTAAATGTATGAAGGACAAACAAGGATAAGCAACAAGTGTTACAAAACTATGTTGGTTGTTACTACAACCTAGCTAGCTCAGCCCAAACTAACATCACAACTCAGCTTAGTTCAAGTTACAACTCAACTCCCACAAAACCTATACAAGAAATATCAATGCCTTCAAACAATTCATGTCTAACAAGGTTTTTCATTGTTTAACAACATTAACTTCCTTGCAGTGTTGTTTTATTAGCTTAGCCTATGTCAACCACTAAACATGTAACATGAAGAAAGTAAAGAACTACAATGTAAAACTTGTTTCAATCACTAAACATATAACATGAAGAAAGTAAAGAACTACAAGAGTACACCTTTTTGTTCGGTGATATAATTTTGCAATGAACTCATACAAATAAAGAATATTTGTGTCATAATAGTTTGTGATAGGCTGATGGCATTTTATAAAAACATAGAAAGATAAATGGAAAGAATAACCTTAGTGGTGGAATTCAGAAAAAAATTGCAAACAATAGAGAGACGATGTTAATACATGTAAAGATACCTTATAGGGTCATAACTAAATGACAGTATGGTACAAAAATTCATAAGGGGGCCTTCAAGCATCCAATTACTAAAGTGACTAGGCACAAACATTTCGAATGAATGATGGCATATGAAACACAAAAACAATATGACTTCAACAAAAAACAACTTATCATCAAACATCATATTTGGCATTCGAAAAGAAACGGAATTTTAAAGAGATTGTGGTAAGATTTCAGTGGACATAGATGTGGATACATGTAGAAGGATATTACTATATGAATTAACAATGACCAGGTCTAGGCATCATGAAGAAACTCCATATAGAGAAGTGCAGCAATCATAATACAGCCTTCCTCATTCAGTATGTTGATGCTGCATTTATCTAAAAAATAAATAAATATCAAGTTGCAAACAATAAAGAATCAATGAGAGAAGTAATTCTAATTGACACCCATTTATATTGGCCTTTTAATTTTACCATTTCAAATTTGCATATGGCAATGATCCACATATCATTTATACACTCCTGCTAAATCATTAAATAATAGCTATACAGTTGCAAAAAAGACTAATATAACAGAAAAAGAAACCAAGAGCCAAAAAGAGAATGGATAAACTAAACAATTATAATGTTACATTCAAAGAATTAATTAATTGTGACAGGATGGAATATTTTTCAGCATTTAGGTCCCAACTCCACAAAACTACAAGTCCATGCACTCAGACAACCTTAGGCACACAAGCAAAAAATTGTACTTCTATATATTTCTATTTTCTAATTTTGCATTAGCTTATAATATTTTCATTACAATCAAATTTCACATAAATGTTAGACAATATCCAGAGTCAAAAGATTTCAATATCTCAATTACATCACAGGAATTCATATAGAAGTATACTATGAATTCAGCAAATTTATATCTGAAATAAAGTTCACTCTGAATTATTCTTGTCAAGTAGAAAATTAGTATACTATGATTTGAGTTGTATAAATTTGTCTCTAACTTGATATGGATGAGTTCTTCCTAAAATAGTTTTTCATTGATATAAGATGAGATGCTTATGCTTGTGCATGTTTGACATGATAATGTAAAATTCCAATTTTTAATTTTAGGGACATGCTTGACCTGTGAAAGTTTAAATTTTTTAAGAATTTAGGTAATGATGGTATGCTTGCATGCAACGATGCAATATTATCCTATGATGATGCATGCTGACATATTTAAAAATGCTACTCCATGACCTTTGGGAGCTTTTGAGTTGACTTTGGCACTTTTGGGTCTTCTAACTTGCTCTCTCCAGAAGGATTGGTCGAGTGTCATTGAATCCTTAGTACATTCCTTGACCAAGTTTTCTATTCATGTCATTATTTGCTATACTGCCCCTGTTTGCATGTCTGGGCTAAAACCCTTGTTGACATAGTCCTTGAACATAACTTGTCTCTTTCTCTTCTAAGAGAAATTAAGGTTGTGATGCTTTGAGTATTAACTTAAGACATTTTTCATTCATCATGTCTTGAAGTCATAGTTTAAAACTTTTTTTTCTCTCATCATTAGAGTTTCGCCAATTTTCAATTCATGTCTTATCCGTTTAGGCAGTAACTTCTACTGGCACCTGACAATTTTTGCTTTGCATGAGAATGCATTTTAAAGAATAAGGATGGCTTATGACATAAAGGATATGCAACTTGGTACTTTGGCCTTTCAAATGAGATATCAATGAATTGATCGGTAACCCATTGCCCCAGTTTAAACAGGTTAAAGTGTTGGAAACTTTGGGAGCAATACCTTTGAGGATCAAGCTTGATTCTTTTTGGTGGGTTATAGCCCCATAGGAGAAGTTTCTTTATATCTTTCTGAGTCTCTCCTTTCTTTAAAGGTGGGTCATTTAGGTATGGGTTTTTCTATTTGATTGCCCCCCAATTTAGATTTTGACTGCCCATGAGCAAAAAATGTTGAAAAGAGTTTTTCTTAACTCATTCTCTTTTATTATCCAAGTCATGCCTCAAGGGAATGCTCAATATATTCAATTCTCTGGAATCAAAAGTGCTTTGTTAAGCACCCGCTCTAATCTCTCTAGTATTTGCACTTTAGTTAAGTGTTTACTCTAATCACTCTTAAGTGTTTGCACTCACAGATACCCCATAAGCTTGTTTTCGTGTCCCTCTCCACTTCAATTAGTTCACCATATTAGCCAAGATCACTAGGACTTTTCTTAGCTTGTAATATAAGGCCTAGGTAACGGGTATGAATAAAAGAGGTAAGGTTTTATCAAATAAGGAGAGCATGAAGTATGATGTCTCATTTTTTCACTTTTTCTTTTTTGGATAAGCTTGTGGCTCAAGGTGAAGTCTATTTCTCTTTCCTAGTCTCTTTTTTCTTTCGACTAGCCCCGCTTTTTTTTTATCTAGCACTTTTCTTTTTCATTTTTCCTCAATATTTCTTCTCTTTTTCTTTTCTCTGTTTGTGCTTTTTCACATAGTTTTGGAAGGAATACCTTCAATCCTTTCACTTGAGCCTTATATTGTTGCTCATAGCATTTTCCTTCTTTGATAGTAAGGATACTCCTTTTAGCTCTCCTTCAAGGTAAAGTAATAGCTTTTCAAATTGAAAGGTTAAAGTTGACGCAGGTCAAAGAAAGGAAGTCAGATGATGGTCTTGCCATCCTTTTATAGGCTCAAATGGGTAACTATGGAAGTTCTGATATTAGGGTTTGGTTTGAAAGGCTCAAACTATCCAAAGATGGCCTAGGTCATTTCTTAAATAATGTGATGTCTAACAAATAGTCTCAAGGGGCATTCAGACAAGTTCTAGGGTATCTGTTTTCCCACAATAAGCACACTCTCACTATAGGCTCTTTTTTCATCATTCTTTAACGATGAGACACTCAGTCATCCAAGAGAATTGAGTATTTAAGCAAACGTATTTTATCATTGGCAATTGGATTTATTACGAATGAGATTAAGAAAAGTTTTTCTTCATTTATTAGCTCATGAGCGTCAATCATATTGCCCCACTGTTAATTTAGTTTAATAGGCAAAAGAAATTGGATGGAAAGTAATGCATTCATCATGCTAAGCATTTTATTGAATTGAAAGGTGTGCCCATACAAACTTCTTGCTAAGGCCTTAGACAGAGCCATTAGCAGGTATCATGAAAACTTGAAAAGATGCAAAACAAAGAAATAGTTCAACTTGCAGTAGGTGGTGCGAGAATGGACCCATTATCTCAAACCAACTAGTTTTCTCTGATCACAAGGTCTTGATTTTGCCTACTTCGAGAACGTGTTGTCAGAGCCATAATTACTTCTTTATCCTTTGGAGTAAAGAATGCATTATTGGTGTGCAAATGAGAATATATGTATGTGAATGTGATGCCATGCATGAAGTCGAAAGTGTGCAACTTATGCAAGTGTTAATGAAGAATGCATGCTTCTTTTTTTTTTTAGACCTATTTCTACCCATATTGGTAAAAGTCTACATTTCCTAGGCAAATGCCTAAATTATCCCCTATTCTAATTTACTTTGTCAAAGAAAGGGTTTTAGAAATCTTAAAAGGCTCTTCCCTTTTCCTTTTTTTTTTTTTTTTTTTTGCCCCCATCTATCCTAAATGTATATAAATTTTAACTTAGGGACTTCATGTATATAGAAATAACATGTATATGGTAGGAGAATTGAGCTAAAAATATAATCACAAGCATGCGATGAAATAAAGGAAATGTTCCCCATTGTGCCTAATTTCAGGTAAGTCCTAGGTCCTTATTCACTCTCATGGGCTTGGGCCAACACTTGCTCTCACAAGGGGCAGCTCTAAGGCTATTATTAGTGCGAAGGTAGGTTTTATGTTTCCTACATCAGATCCCCAAATTGCCCTTAGAAGGATAATCCTTAGTCAACACTCCTAAGTCACCACTTTCTTCATTAGCCACCTTTTCAACTTGACATTATTCAGCCAATGCATTCTCGATACCAGTAAACCTAACCTTCACCAACAATAGCATCCACACACCAACGCAATAGTTCCATGTGGCCAGAAATGGTTTCCAACCACTAATGCAGTGAACCAATGCACAACCCAGCCTAATTTCAAATTGCCCAACTCCAAACCAGTCAATTTTTACCCTCAATCACACCAAATTGCAGCCACCCAGGTCACTAATGCATAAAATTACAGCCAAACGAACTCAACTGGAGCTACCCACGCACAGTCACGTCCCAACACAACAACCAACCACAAGATTGTGTCCCCTCGATCAATTTTGCAACAAGCTCAAGTTGCAAGCCTAGAGATCTCTAAATGCGACATTCTAGGTCACAAACCTCATGCCAAACGCGACTCAATGTCATAGCCCCATTTCGAAGTCATGGCACTCCAAGCCACACAAAGGAAGGGAAAGTAAAAGCCATGGTCTGATTAGCAAGGGAAAATATTAGGGTTATGGATAGAATACCTAAATCAGGGTTAGGGCTTTAGCAATTTGAGGTTTTAGCCTTTGAGGAGGAGTAGAAACTAGATAAAATTGTTGAAAACAATTATCTTAGCACTTCACAAATAAAGACAACTCTAAATGTATAAAGACCAAATAGGGATAAGCAACAAGGGTTGCAAAACTATGTTGGTTGTTACTACAACGTAGCTAGCTCAACCCAAACTAACGTCACAACTCAGTTTGGTTCAAGTTACAACTCAACTCCTACAAAACCTATACAAGAAATATCAATGCCTTCAAACACTTCATGTCTAACAACACTTCATGTCTAACGAGGTTTTCCATTGTTTAACAGCATTAACTTCCTTGCAATGTTGTTTTATTAGCTTAAACTATGTCAATCACTAAACATGTAACATGAAGAAAGTAAAGAACTACAATGTAAAACTTGTGTCAATCACTAAACAAAGTAAAGAACTACAAGAGTACACCTTGTTGTTTGGTGATATAGTTTTGCAATGGACTCAAACAAACAAAGAATATTTGTATCATAATAGTCTATAACAGGCTGACAACATTTTATAAAAAGATAGTAGAAAATTCATGGAAAGAATAACCTTAGTGGTGGAATTCAAATCCACATAGATAACAACAGGAGCATCAACAAAGGATTTTGAAACAGCCTTGGCCTTATCCAATAGCACTTTAACCTGCTAGACAAAGATGTATAGCAAACATAGAAAGAAATTATAAAAAAGAATTTGAAATAATTTTTTTTAAATGCAGCTACCAAAATATTCAATTAAGAATTCAAAGACTAAAATAGAACTAGAATCATAGGACATTAAATATATTATTTGTTGTTCAAAAAAGTAACAACTGGCAGATGGACAAAATGCATATTCAATCGAAATTGCAAACAATTTAAGACATTGTGCAGCTTTGAAAAAAATTGCAAACGTTAAAGAGACAATGTTGATACGTATAAAGATGCCTTATAGAGTTATAAAGAATCAATAAGAGAAGCAATTCTAATTGACACCCATTTAAATTGGCCTTTTAATTTTACCATTTGAAATTTGCATATGGCAATGATCCATATATAATTTATTTAATATCGCTAAGATTTATCAAAATCATTAAATAATAGCTGTATAGTTGCAACCAAGACTAATATGGCAGAAAAAGAAACCCAAAGCCAAAAAGAGAATGGATAAACAAAACAATTATAATGTTACATTCAAAGAATTAATTAATTGTGACAGGATGGAATATTTTTCTGCATGTAGGTCCCAACTCAACAAAACTACAAGTTCATGTACTTGGACAACCTTAGGCACACAAGCAGAAAAATGTACTTTTGTATATTTCTATTTTCTAATTTTGCATTAGCTTATAATATTTTCATTACAATCAAATTTTACATAAATGTTAGACAATATACAAAGTCAAAAGATTTCAATATCTCAATTACTTCACAAGAATTCATATAGAAGTATACCATGAATTTGGCAAATTTATATCTGAAATAAAGTTCACTCTGAATTATTCTTGTCAAGTAGAAAATTAGTAAACATGGAACAAAAACCATACCAACAATAGAGGATGGAGCACTCAATATTCCAACTTGGAATAAGGCAAACATTTGAAAGAGCTATAAGCTGCATGAAGGAATAGCAAAACAATATAAACTTACAAATTCTAGATGAATAAAACATACAACTGCACTGCAAACAGATTTGACATTAAAATGTCATAATGCATATCCAGTACCACTACAACTTGCTAGACAAAAATCGATCATAGAAGTAGAATGCAATTACAGACTCCATGCAATCTCTCCAAATAGAGTAGCCTTCCTTAAAATGTAAAAATGTGCAACTGTTATGAAACTACAACCAAACATAGCATACCTATCAAGAGTCAGCACATTGTGTGGTGTACAATGTGTAACATGCCATCAACATTACAACCTTACATAATATACAAATCAGGAAAGCACTCTAGATTCTACAAATCTAGATCATATAATTAGTATTAATCAATTGAGTAGTGCTATTCAAAAGATGAACTTGTACATGTACCAACAGCAGAATAGTACATACCAGGGCAAAAATTTAGAGCACCATACAAACAATATTAACTAAAATTTTCTTGAACAGGTTATCAAAAAGATGATTCTTATACTAATGAAGCAAACTCTTCTTTGCTCCTTAAGAGCATAAAGGCTAACCCCACATACATCTAGAATCCTTGTCATCTTCACAATCTACTAAAGTATATCAAATACTGGTAAAATTTTCTCTTCCATTACATTGGTTGATCTCTTTCTCAAATTGTAATATCATATCCACCATTTAAGACAAAAAATCTTAAAAACTAGTCACTGCAAAAGATTTTAGACTGACCAACAATGCAATCATTTCATTGCTTCTCTAATTATCATAGCTAGGTATACTCATGTTTAGAATTTTTAGCTACAAAACTTCATGATCATCTCTTGCACTTTAATTTTTATTAATGGAAAGGTATATATCAAACAGTTGAAGGAACAATAACTATAGTATATTAAATTAGTCTTTTCTCTTAAAAAAATGTTGTTAACAGCGAATAAAAATAACAAAATCCAAAGAACCAAAAAATGTAAACCTAGTGGCAAAAGAAATGCAGTGTATATAGTATCATGCATCCTAGGGTAATCTGAACTAAATATCAACAATAAGAGCACATTAGAATACTATGTATATAACAGATATAAGTAAGAAATGCATGATGAAAAAAGTTATGCCACAGCTGACCATAAAAAATTCCAAACATTACCAGCTGAACTAAGGTAATCAAACAAGTTGTACACAAACACAAATTCTATACAAGGGATTATGCTCATGTCCCTACTATGTTCTCAGAAAGCATTGAGTATACTATAATGAAAATAAACAAAATATTGATTATTTCGTGCAGTTTGTCATGTCCTTATGTTTATAAATCAACTTTTGTCTAATAAGCTACTTGGTTTAATTGTTGATTTCACATATAACATAATTAGTTAACATGTAACAAATGCTCAGCGACTAAAGTAGTAAAGTACTACTTGAAACTGACATAAAATTACAATCCGTAACATTTATCCATTGAAAGGAATGCGCAATGGTTTTTCTCAAAATAACTTCAAGGCATGGAAAACAAATAAATTATCTGCACCAAAGTTATATTTTAAATTTTCCTCTTCCTTCTATGAATTATCTTTTAGACTTTAAATGTTATTATGTCAACGTCTGTCTCTCTTTCAACCAAAACAAAGGAAAGGAAAAATGAAGAAGACAAATAAACAACACCAGCAAAAATAAATAAATAAATCAATAATTTCAAGTGTAATGAGTGTAGCAATAATGAAAAAAAAAATGCCTAATAGAAGATTGTAAAACCTTGGCAAATGCAGCAAGCTTGTAGCTAACACAAATGGAGGAGCACAAGTGATGTGAGTAGGGCACCTGAAAGAATAACACAACTAAGAATATAACATATAGAATCATTTCACTAACACTAGTCAACAATCTGATTCAAGATAACAATATGAATAATATAACTTTTTACAAACAAACAAACTAAAACAGCAATAGTGAAATAAGCTAATGAGAACCCCAAACAACAGAATTGGGTTCCCAATTGGCATAAAACATATGCAACATAAGCTATGTGACATACAAATGAGTCCAAATGGGTTATTTTCCTCATAAGTCACATACTTTCATAAAAAATCAGTAAGGCATAAAAGCATTTCATGATTCATGGCAGTGTTAAAAATGAATGTGTCAACTAAAGAACATATTGGAGTAAATTCACCAATAATTGCACACTAAAGATATTTTCATTTTGGATTGCATCTTTATTCATAAATCATAAGCATGTATGACATGAAGAAAAGAGATACAAAGATAACCAACTGACAGAAATAGCAGTGTGGCAAGCTCGGACATCAATTTCACCTTCATCATGCATCCTGATTAAAGTATTCAATAATGCAAAAGAACTAATTAACAAGGATGGACCAGATCAAATCAACAATGAAACTAATAAGCACTAATGCATCAGTAGGCCATTATTTATAATGAATCTTTAGCTTTGAAATAACATAATAAACTAAAACAGATCTAAACTCTTATTTCTAAAACAACCCATGGAGATGAATAAGATATCACACCTGAATCCCCCACCAGGATGTTTCATCCGCCGCAAGAACCCAAACAATTTATGTCTGGAAAATTTGATATTATTTTTAAAGATCCTATCAATACTTCCAAATGTCTGAAAATTATAGCTAAAACAAGAAATATAATATTCCATGCTATGAAAGCTTGCTTTCAAGAGAATAAACTGACCGCCTATTAATTGATGACAAAGATTTGTTACCACCCAAAGTAATTAATGAATTGACTGCAGATAAGTCATGGCATATTTATTATTTTAAACTCTTAAAGAATGCAAAGACACAGCATTATTGCTTTAAATGTTCAAAAAATTCAAATTCTTCAAAGCTGACAGTGCAGCAACAAATTTTTAAAAAATTTAGGGGAAAAAAATCATAACAATATTAGGCGTCTACCCTTCCCCCCTTACCAGCCAAAGAAGAAAAGATCAGATTAAAAGAAGTACTTAATAAATTTTTTAACAAGATGACATGCGGACAAAACTAATAATAGGAAGGCCTCACACATTCAATTACAATTGATTAAACTCAAATACTACAGCCTTTTCGAGCCACCCAGCCAATTCATTTGAGCACTGTGCTAAATAACACCCCCCTTGCTTACACTATGCTACATATGTACAGACCCATACATTACCTCATTGCTAAAACGTTATCACCTGTTTTTTATGCTCAAATAAATTAATATAACAGTTTGCATGAGAGCAAGAGATGAAAAATGCAATTTCAGAGAGAATGAAATACAGAGAGTTTAAGAATAAAGTCTAACAAAATTTCAAAACAAATCTACTGATATACTAGTGGTAGAATTCAACAAGAACATAGCTCAACACTCATCAACAAATGGGTCAAAAGTAGAATAGATGCTTGCCTAACCAGGTCCACCACCATATCCACCATTTGGATCCTGCGAGTATAAGAAAACCATGGAAAAGAAATGAAATGAGAAAAAGTGGCCAGGAAAGAATTGTCTGTCTTAATGAAAAGAACACTAAACATGTCATGCTTACACGACAACAATTAATGGATCAGCTAATAACAACTAACGATAAAATCACCAACAACACAATATATATAAGTGACAATGAAATTGTAGTATGCCATTGATATACAAGTTAAGGAGCTAAGAGGCTCACCCAGTGAGAAATCAGCCAAATTAGTAGCAACAGCCACAGTAGCACCACTAGAGGTGTCACCTACAACTCGAGCAGGCTCAGTAGGATTCGTTGGTGTTCCATAATGCTTATTTTCACCGCTAATACTGAAAATAAAGAACGTTGAAAAGAACAAAAATTTTAACATAACCAAAAAAACCCAGCAGATTGAATCATAGGTCTAAAACAATGTCATACCAAATCCAGTGTGCAGTATCAGTGCATAAAACTCACATTTGTTATTAACTACATTGTAAAAAACGTATACAAGTTACATCTGGTTTCTATTTGGTATGCAACTAGTACACCCAAGTCCCAAAAAGTTTGAAATTTCTGTTTGTACAGCACTGACTGCAAACAACTTAACAACCTAACATCAACATATATTTCTTCAAAAGTATCATTACTTATTTTAAAGCAGGCCTACAGGATATCTTACAAGCAAATAATCAAACAAAGGCCCACCTATTTATTGTTAATAAAGGCCTTTAAGCATGCAGATTAGAGCAGTGGCTATTAAAACAAATTTTACTTAATTCCATCTTGACATAATATCTGGGTTATGGCATTCCCTGCAGTTTCATATGATGCTAACAATAAATTAGAAAACGGAGGCATTTTACATATGCACATTAGAGCAATGGCTACCAATACAAGTTCTCCTTCCTTCCATTTTGTCATAACCTCAGGAACTCAGGTGCTCTCCAGATTTCTAATATGATAGTTATCTATGGAAGTTTGGAAGAAGGAAATTAAGGTTGCTAAAAGCAAGATGATTAGGAGAATGTTACTGGATTCCTTATATGGTAAAAGGAAGATAATTTGAAGCATATTTTCCAACAAACTTTGCTGCAAAGGCTGTGCACTGATCATTCAGATTTTCAGGTTAACTCTTGGGCTGAATCTAGACAGCATAACCTTTAAAGATTAATCGTTTTACTAACTAAATTGATGGGGAGGTTAATTTTGTTCAAATGTTTTCTTTTCAATAAATTGCTAATTACCTTAGCAAGGAACACAAACCCTAACCCCCCTTCCCACTAAGATGAAGCCCAAGGGGTTATTATTGAAATGTCATTTACTGAAATGGATGTAGAAAAAGCACCCAGTTAGGCACTTATCAGTTTCGGTATTAGATTAAATTACATCTACAGTTGATAGGCTGTAGTAAAATTGCAAAAGAATATGATACCAACCCATATGCTGGTTCATCCACAACAGTTCTCCCAATGCAGGTTGCACCGTCTTCAACAAGAGCGGAAACTGCAGGAGATGTTCGAGAAGCTGCTTCATGCGTTCTTGTCCAGTCTGGATGGCCAAACGTGGTAACTTGTCCATAAATGTGAAACCTGGCAACCATTTGACAAGATTCTTTCTTTTAATTTAAAGACCACACGAGCTACAATAGCAAATGTAAATGTGCATAGAGAGGTAGCCCTATGGACCTAGCACTACATGCAAATGAAAATTAAAGAATAGAAATTCTTCAGAAAAACCAAAGAATTCATTATATGGATCAAGAAAGGAAAATTTTCTGTAGCGAGAAGCCCAAATATACATAATGAACAGAGTGCAGTGAGATATTAGAGTCAACCAATCAAGCATGACAATAAACTAACTCACTATTTTGCAATTCCCTTAACGAATTTTCCCGGGAAACAAAGAAATCTACAAGAAGAGAGAACTAAAGAGTGTCTCACACGTCAAAAATGGCGAAAGTGAGGCCAGTGAGTGGATGAGGAACTTTAGGGGGAGCGGGCTGCGGTGGAGGAAGTAGCAGAAACTTCTCGACAAAAGCGCCAAAGTCTTCTTGATAGTCTTCTTGAGCTTTCTAGTCATCAGCAGAATTCCAGTGAGACCCAACTCAAAAGAACCCAAAGATTGACGGATTGAGACGCCATGTGTTCGACGAAATTCCACAAATCTACAAAATGAATTGCCGGAGACGAATGAAGAAGAGTGGGATGGAATAGCAGAGTATAGTAAAGACCGAAACCTAGAAAGAGAGACCAGGAAGAAAGAGTAAGAGAAGACGGAAGCACCAAGCTGAAACAAATATGTAATCGTAAAACTTTTATGACGTCTTCCGAGTTTCAGCTATTTTAGCCCACCACCACACCATAAAAAAATTATTTTTTATTAAATTAACCAAATTAAAAATTTTCTGTTTCAAGTTATAATTTTATTGATATGAAAAAAATTAATTTTTATTAAACAATTATTTTTTATTAAATTGATCAAATTAAAAAATTTTATAAAAAGATATCATCTTTTTATTTTTATATTTATAATTTTAATTTTTTCATTAAATTAAATTATTATACTTGTTAAATTTTATATATTAAATTATAAAATTTTACTAATTTAATAATCTTTACAATATGCAAATTTTTATTGTTATAATAAATAATTATAACTTGATTATAATAAAAATTTATAATAAAATTAAGATAGAATCATTATATATTTTTATATTGAAAAAGAATTTTTTTAATATTTATTGTCACCATAATTAAAGAATCAAAATTAAATCAAAAAAAATTGTGTAAAGAAATAACTGATTAATTGTCAAAATAAAGTAATTATTTAAATTGATTTATTGTTAAAAGTTATTTATTATTATAATAAATATTAACACATTATTATCATAAAAAAATTATATATTATAAAAGAATCTTAAGAGTTAGCATTTATTATTCTAATAAATATTAACATTAATAATTAAAAATAAAATTAAATAATTGAAATGTACTAAAATTTAAAATTAAAATTTATTAACATTAAATAATTTAAAATAGATGAAAAGTAAAATAAGGAAACAAAAAAGAAAACTCTTAAGTATCCTTCCATATTAGAGCGTAAAATTATCTAAAAAAGAATAAAATTATGAGTTTAAAAAATGAATTAGGAGAATTGAATCGCGTGACTAAACTGTAGATTCTAATTAATGTAAGAATATTTCAAGATTTTGGGTTACCATTGACGGTTGAGTTTTGGTTTTACGAAACAAGTCTAATTAAATAATAATAATAAGGATGAGTTAGCTTTTTAGATGCGGGTAGAGTCGATTTTTACAATCCATTATGGGCAGACTACAAGGTTTTGTTTAAGGTCAAATTCCTTTTTGTCTATTAGTAAGTACCCTGTATGGCCATTCAATATCTATGGATAAGGAAAAGCAGAGGAAAACTTTAATTTCAATGTGTATACTTGTGCATGTAAAGTTTGCATTAGTGTTTTCTTTCAGTATTATTGTTGTGTATGCTTGAATCTCTTCTTGAGCAGCAATGGTTTAGTAAGAATTTGTTGCCAAATTAATTTGATACCATGGAATGAATTTATTTTGCTGCCATGTTATCAAAATGTTTGGTAAGAACTTTCATCTTGATTCTTGATTAATTATATAATTGTGTGGTTTTAGATTAGTATACATATTAAAATTCTTACATGTGGCACTAGAGCATGTTATACTCAATCTAAAACTCCAATTATTTGCATCTTTAATTTAAGATATAAGATACATTTTGTGAAATTATTCTGTTGTGTTAAAGTGTAAAATTATTTCTTCTAAATATATATAACTTTAGAATATTCAGAATAAAGCATGATACAAATATGATATGTGTTTGCCTATGCATGTTGCTTTTCTTTAGTCTATGCAATCTAAATCTCAACTACTAATCATTGACCAAATTTTTCTCTTTTAACACATTTTGACTTTATTAATTATGACTAGAAAAAAAAAATCATATTCCATTCATGAGAAAGTTGTTTTCTTAAGCGTTGGGATTCAAAAGGGAATGTTGTCCTTATTGCCATTAATCTTGTGAATGGAATTAAAAAGAATTCCTAAGAAAATCCATTGAAGCTCACCGTAGTCTCACAATAGTCCATCATTGTGGATTTGAGGAGACCACTGTGCCTCCTTTGAGAATGCCATCATTCTAGGATTATTAGGCAGAAAGAAACCCAAATGATGGATGCTATTTGCAGTTTGGAGCCATTGGCCACCGTGCTTCTTCTAAGAACTTTCATGCCATGGGTTGTTGTGGCACCATGGCATGGTTTGCAAGCTAGGTTGCTGCACTAATGAAGCAACTAGGTCACTGGGTAAAGCTTAGGTTGCAAGAGATTCTATGAGTTATAGAGATGCAACTAAAATATGGTGGAACCAACCATTTTGCATTAAAGGTGTGCTTAGGTCCAAGTGGCTGATGGGTTAGGTTTCAATCAGAATTACCAAATGCTAAACTATCATAAGAGTTTATTGATTCTGCATTGAAAAACCACAGTATTGTCTTCTCAGGCTGTACAAAGTGAAAATGGCACTAGGTTAAAGATGAGTAAAGAGCGGGATCTAAAACTATGGTTAGCAATAACTTAGGCCCAAGGCTAATATGAGTCAAGAACAAATGTCTCCTCTTGGTCAGCTATAATAATAATTAATAAATAAATTTAACATTAGAAAAAAAACTAAAAATTAGATGCACTGGTGCTTTATGGTTTAAGACTCATGTATGGGAGGATTATTTTCTGACTCCTTTTCTCTAAGGACTAAGATGAGGCTACTTTTTTCAGCTTGATTTTCATATGATTAGAACTAAATGTTTTGTATAATTTATTGCTTGAGAATTATTTAGATAAAGAAATAATTGAGCTAAAAACTTAATAAGCTAGGGTATGGTCCTTGCCAAAAATTTTGTTAATGAGATAAATGCTACTACCACAATGGCACATTTATTAAATCAACTAAAATTTTTATTGTACTTAATAGAGATGTTTGTGTTATTTAAATTAATTTATGTAATATTTTTATCTACAGATGATTATTATATAAATTATTTAAGTAACATGCAGTCTTTAAAATGATAGATATGTTAATTATCTTGCTGCCTATAAGTGTTAGATATTAATTTTACCTATTATTTTATTATTGTGATATTTTGAATTACCTTAAAAGGATGTGATATTTCTATTGAAAATTTTATTGACAAGGACAAATATTTGTGACCATAGTGACTCATTTATTTAAATAAATAAATAAATTTTCTATTATAATTTACAGGATGTTATTACTATTTAATTAATTTGGGTAGCATTCTGCTCATAGGTAGTTATTACATAAATTGTTTAATTAAGCATGGAGTTGTTACAATAATGAGCAATTTAGGAACCTTCTGCACATAATATTGGATACTAAATTTGTTTTTCATTTTATAACTAGTTACTTTTAAGGA
This sequence comes from Dicorynia guianensis, assembly GCA_037013595.1. Classification (NCBI taxonomy): domain Eukaryota; kingdom Viridiplantae; phylum Streptophyta; class Magnoliopsida; order Fabales; family Fabaceae; genus Dicorynia; species Dicorynia guianensis. The sequence goes on from JASUAB010000023.1 coordinate 1,684,741, forward strand.
ATTACCATATTTTATTCCTAATTTGAAATTATTATTGTTTGTCCATATATTTGGACAAAATATATAAAACCCCCTACACTTTACCTCATATGCAAAAGACCCACTGCGCTTCAAATTGCATCAAATATATTCTTACACTTTACACATTGTGTAAATCATCCCCTCCATCCAAAATCGTTTGTTCCTCTGATAGTGGCGTAGAACACAGGTCATTCACTTGGGAACTACTTTGCAAATTGAACCCTAATCCCCAAATCAACCCAAGCACCCACATAACTGTAAACCCAAATCAACCCACAAGAACCTTAAGCCCTAAATTGACCACAAATTAAAGGCAAATCAAAGGCGTTGTTTGTCCATATATTTGGACAAAATATATAAAACCCCCTACCCTTTACCTCATATGCAAAAGATCCACTGCGCTTCAAATTGCATCAAATATATTCTTACACTTTACACATTGTGTAAATCACCCCCTCCATCCAAAATCGTTTGTTACTCTGTTAGTGGCATAGAACACAGGTCATTCACTTGGGAACTACTTTGCAAATTGAACCCTAATCCCCAAATCAACCCAAGCACCCACATAATTGTAACCCCAAATCAACCCACAAGAACCTTAAGCCCCAAATTGACCACAAATTAAAGGCAAATCAAAGGCAACTTGTTTTGGTCTCCTAAAATTGAAGGCAACTCATTTCAATCTCCTCTTCGAAGGCTACTACTCCATTTCAACATGAGGAGGTATTGGCGAGGAGGCTTTGGCATAGGTCACTCACAACTTACTCTATTTCTAGTTGTTGCTCCATTTCTACGCTCCATTTTAGCATGGACCACTCACCAAATCCAAGGTATGTAATTAAACTCCTTTGCTTCAATGATCATGTATACTGCACTAAGTTTCTAATGTTGCCCGGTGGCAACAATTTGTAGTAAATTGAGTGTGTGGTCCTCATTGATAGTGAATATGTGTGTGTTCCAAGACCATTATTGAATGTTAAAGTAAAGTGAGTGCTTCCCTTCTTTTTGTGAATTGATGAATATAATAGAATTTTATAATGGATTATTTGCAATTGATATGTTATAAAGCAAAATCTTTACCATGGAAGTTGACAAAGTAAGTGCTTCCCTTTGCAACTATAGGTAACTTTTGATTGATTAAAGCAACTCAGTTATAAGACAGATATTGACTCTATTTTACCATGTTGTATAGCAATGTTGGTAATGCTAGTGCTTCCACATATGTTGCTAATTGAGAATAATTAATTAAAAAACTAAATGGTTTAAAAACTTAAGTGTGGATCAAGAAAAGTGTTTGAAGTTTTCAAGTTTTTTTCAAGGGAAAGGAAAGTTTGAGTTTAAAGGTTGGAAATAGCATAAAATTTATACTTACCAATTATGAAGAAATTTCTTCACTTGGCTCATCATTGTGACCAACTTTGGTACTTTGATCACAAGTGCTTCCACTTCCACCTATGTTAACCAAGATACAATCATTAAAATTTATATAATTTTTGTTAGGGGAATTTGTAGCTGAAACCTTGGATACCATGCTCTTAATATTAAATTAAGTTGATTGAGCATTAGGGAACCTTTCTTTTTTTTTTTTTTTTTTTGGTCAGCAAATTTAGCATCTTATATTATTCTAGTAGAAGGATGGCAAATTTGTCCTTAATTATTGTAGCAGCAAGAGTTGTAAGCTTACTTTGAGGTTACCCTAAGAACTGAAATATGGAACTTTGGACACAAAATGCTTCTAAGTTCCAGGAGGAAAAATATGTATCCCATGATGACTTTACATTGCCTATAGTTACTAGATTTGCTCTTACCTCTTTGTCTCACAAATTGGTTCAGCCTCTTGAATTGGGTACAATTTCCTATGCATTACTTTTTTATTATTAAGTGATGTACACAAACTTAATTTAGTGTCTTGAGTCATGATATGCTACCAACCTGATAATTGATATGATGCATACCCATTCATTAATGCATTGCTTTCATGTTTCTTCTATGTATATGATATTCCATGGATAATTCAAAGGCAGGAACGATAGCAAAAGAGGTTGGTCATGCTTTATTGCCTAGCAATATGTGTTCAAGAAGATAAAACTTTTGGTACTTCAATTTATGCTAATATCCATTAGTTTCACATGACATGTGGTTTGTGTTTATGGTGAGTTTGAATGAATAGGGCTAAGATGAGAGTGAAGGGTAATAAAGTATGTATGACCATTTAACAAGTCATTTGACATAAGCTTCATGATATTTTCCACCTATCCTTCTATCATTTCTACAGATATGTCTTGATTGACGTAAGCTTCATTTTGGACTTTCATAAGTGCTTTTCAGTGGGGCTTAAACTTCAAAAATAGTGAGAGTAATGATATCTTGGTAGGGGTTCGATTAAGCTGCTCAATCACTCAATACTCACTTTGCTTGATCAGCTGGAGGAACTCAAATGCTTCTTCTTTAGATATCAACTTTTTAATAGATCCCTGAGCAATCTTCTCTATCTTCACAGGGTCTGGCTCTTCACAAACATCTTTCCCTATTTCACGATTTTCGCCCCCTCCTTACCCCGTTTTCTTACCTCAAAAATTGGAGTAGCACCGTAGCATCATCCACTCCTTGTAATGCCACTAACACCTAATATGTTAGTCACAAGTCGTTCTTCTAATGAGTTTCCTATGACTATCTTACAGTCATAATTCCATGGGACGATCATATTGCTTTTATAAGGAAATGGTTTGGGGACCTTGATGGTCACCTTCTTCATTTTAGTTGTAACAGCTAGAGGTTCCTAATAATATTAGATAATTACCGGTTTAAAACCAGTTGGTGCACGAGGAAATACTAAGATCATTCTTTGGTCCTCATCTTGTGGGCCAATGGCTTGCACTTCATTGGTTAACTCTCTCCTTGTGCCTACTTGTAAAATTTTTCTATTAAGTAGGTCTTGAAGGAAAACCTTAAAGGTCTCACAATCCACTAACTTGTGATGCATGTCGCATTTAGAGAATTAACAACCAAACTTGTGATCTTCCTTTGTCTCTATAAACTTGTTCTCAAATAGAACTTTCAAAATGTAATTCAAAGGCATCTTGATGTCTAATACATAATCCTTTAAAATTAATTCACCATCATTAGAAATGGTGTTGATAGGCCTCTCCCCATGATTTGGTAAAGGATTTTGATTAACACTAGGTAGAGAGGGAATCTTCTGAAAATCTAACCATTTGGCATCTATTAATTCTTGTACTTTCTTTTTAAAGTCTTACAATTATCTGTTGACCCTAGGACCCCTCCATGATAATCGCAAATGTCATTTTCATTGTACCACACTGGGTATGGAGGTTGCAATGGTTTGAGCAGGGTCACCGTTACACCCTTATTCTCAATCAACTAAGGTAACAATTGGGTATAAGACATGGGTATTGGGTCAAAGTGTTCCATTCTTCTACCTTGCGGCCTCAGTTGACTTGGTTATGGGTACTGAGGTATAGATAGGCTTCGTGCCATAAATCATGGTGCTAAAGTGATAATACTCACAGGGGAATCCTGATGAGTGTAAAATGACTGGTAAGGTTTCTTTTGCACATACCGTCCACGATATCTTCCTTCATATGCCACAATGTTTGCTTCTTCTTTTTTCTTCCCAAATGAGGGCTTTTTGGCTGAAGACTCTGACATTGCATTTGGCATCTTTCCACTTTTCATTCCATTTTCAATTATTTTCCCAATAATCACTAGATCTGCTAAATTATTGGAAGAATTGCTGATCATTCTATCATAGTAGAATGTGGGGAGGGTGTCGATGAAGATAGAGACCATCTCTTTATCTGACTGGGGCAGTTGAATCTGTGTCGCTATCTCTCTCCACCTTTTAGCATAGTTCTTAAAGAATTCAATAGGAACCTTTTCCATATTTTGTACGTAAAGACAATCTGGTGCCATGTCTAAGTTGAATTTATAATTGCATGAATGCTTCAGACAGTTCCGTCTAAGTTTTATCACTACACGATCAAGACCCATATACGATTCCATTGCAACACTAGTGAGACTGTCTTGGAAGATGTGGATGAGCAATTTTTCATCCTTAGAGTATGCTGGCATTTTTCTTGAATACATTACCAGATAGGCTCTTGGGCATGTAGTCCCGTCATACTTATCAAATTCAAGTACTTTGAATTTATGCGGTATTACTATGTCTAGTACCACACACATAGGATTAAGGAAGAACTTGATTCTTTTCCCAATATATAGGAAGAAATGTCATTTTAAGCAACTTATTGAATATCACAATTCAAATCAACATGTAGCACTCAACCACACATCAAAATGCGCTTGTCTCTTTTATCTCTATTTTTCCTTGTGTGAACCCAAGTACACCATTATGGTAACATCAAGCAGATAGTAACATAGAATGCACAAGACATACACAACTAGTAACTTCGGACTGGGCATCTAGTTCACAAAAGGAGCCCTCAAGAGTTGAAGATTAAAAAACAGTTTTAAAGTATAAACATAGGATTATTTTCAACCTAATACAAAATGAGATAGTGTGGCATCTTTTTTTGGCTTCTATCCAAACACAAGCACAGACCTAATAGAGCAGCTGACACTATCTAGCTCAATTCAAACCCATACTAGCTCATAATGCAACAGCAAGTGACTAGCATATGACTACATTCTTTGTTGCTTTTTAGAAATAAATTTCTACCCTCAAATTTGGTTAAGATTATATCCTTAACTTATAGTTGTTAATTATGAATTGCACACTGTTGAGCATCAAGCTCCAAATAAAGGATTTGGCCTTAAAGGCAACATTAGATTTCCAAAGGCATTTATCAAGAAGCAATTTTTCTATAAATGGAGTACAAGTATTGGGCGAGAAGTATGAAAGAGAAATTATGAGAATGCACATGAGGATAAATGCCAAACAGTGTAAAATTTTACTACATATAAAAACTAATGATTACTACACATACTATGTTAGGATTTTTTCCCCATAAAAACTGATAAAAAGACAAATCCCCCACCCCACTTGATGATTGAAAATTTTAAGGGAATTAGTGATCAAGAAACATACAACCTAGAAAGAGGACGTGTGCAATACGGTTGACCTAAAAATAAAAATAAAAAGTGAAAAGCATAATCAAAGGAATTTTAAACAAGCTTCAATACTACAAACAGAAAACATCATAAAAGGGCACTGGCCTAAACACAATTATTCAAAATTGATTTTTATTTCTCCCAAAATCCTCTTTTTATATTGAATACCAGATTATATACCACTCCAACAGCATAATAAAACTTTGTCCAACTTATCAATCGACCATAGAGTTTGTTAAAAAATGTATGCATAGTTGTATATTAAGATAAATTAACAACTTCACATAACAAAAAAAAAATTCATGAATAAAATAAATGTATGTCTAACAACCTTAATTAGATGCCTGTAAAGAAGACCAGAAAGTCTTACCATTACTCGTAAAATAGTCAAAGGTCTCAAGGGCCTCAGAAGTATTTCGGTATATGTTGGGAGACAGAACATGCATCAAGTGATTATCAACCTACCTGTATCATGACAGAAAAAAACAACTAACTTAATAGATTTATAGGCTAAGCCAAAGGCAAGATTCAATCATGTCCACTTGCTTTTCCTCCGATTGAATTTTCTATAACTAGTTCAATTTAATCCAATCATTGATAGCAACCTAGGCTGTTTATATAATCAACACTTGGTAAACAATGCAAGAGTGTTGGCTTGTTTGAAAGGTCAGTTTAAATTATATGCAACGGATGCTAACAAGTCAGCAGCCTTGTCTACAATTTAACTCTCATTAGGAAGAAAGTTTCAACATTATCCTCAGTATTAAATGCCAATGAAATAGCCCCAGAGCTATGTAAAGGGCATTAGATGGTTGAACCATTCATGTCAAAACTGAACAGTTAGAAGGTTAACTGTATCCAACCACAATTATGATTTAATAAACATGCATAGCTGATAGTACAAAGGTTGTTAGCATGTTATACGTCCCATAACAAGGAAAGACAATCATATCCAGTATGGAAAGAAAGCTAGTAATTAACAGCATCAGGTAGAAATGGAGCAGCAACTTAACCAATAATGTATTTACATACTAAAGACTCCATTGGATGTATGCTTGATAGTGAAACATCTATAAATCTACAATGTAGAAAGAACATAAAAATCTTTTTAAAATAATAGAAGACATACTCTCTTACATGCTATAGCTTAAGGGAGTAAATGAAAGAATGAATAAGAAACAAAGAAAGCAATAAAGTCTTCTGTTCCAATTACACAGGCACCACCTTCAATAAAGTCAAGTAATAGTGTCCAACTTTTGAGACAAAATCAAGCAGAAAAAGCAAAATGCACATGCAATAACTTCACTCTCTGGCACATGTTAGAGATGTGCACATGCTTAATTGAAACAAAGAAATAGACAAAAAGAAAGAGATATATACCTCCGCCATTTTGTCTTTCAGCATCCTTTGAGGTTGAGTCTCTTTCTTCCTTCAACAGAATTTTCTGGCTCAACTTGTGGATTATAGCTGCAAAAGCAAAGGCAAAATTAATCAAACTTTGTAGAATAGATCATTCAGTGGAAATAAGTCAATGAGAAAACTTAATTAATTTTGAGGCAAAAATGTCAAGAACCTGATGAGTCATTCAGCTGCTCGCCATCTACCATCAATATTGGCACCTTTTCGTAATCAGACCATTTGATTTCTTTCTTACTAATTGGATTGACCTCCACAACTTGGTAAGGTATATCATAATAGTCCAAGAATGCTGATAAAGCAATTCAAATATCAGCAACAGCAAGCAGTAATATGCTATTTCAACTTCAAAGGAACTAAAGCAAACACAAAACCTAAATTATCACAATAAGTATCATCATCCTAGCACCCCATCACCCTTACATGCGAGATTGATTAATGGGAAAATGAGCTTACTCATAAGTGATAATTAACTACCATTAAGGTCTTTTTCTTTTCTTTCTAAGAGTCAGGCATCCATTTAATTTTAAAAACAGCAATCCCAGGTCAAGAAGAAAAAAGAAGGAGGAAGAAGAGAACAGAAACTCTTTCCCCTCATTTGAATTTATTTATTTATGTTCTAGGAAACAATTTTTACATTGATCTGAGCGTTATATAAGTATTAATAATTTCTATAGTATTTAAAACTATGTGAAGATAAAACAGTGAAAGTTTAATAATGTTAAATCGCGGATCACAATAAGTAAGTGAATATTCTTAGCTTTTCATCCATCTGTACCAAACACATCCTGACAAAACAAACGCCATGTGCTTCAAAACTTAAAGAGGAAAATACAGTAAGAAATTACCTTTAACTTTGTTACAGAAAGGGCAAGCCTCATACTGATAAAAAACAACGTCCTTTGGAACAGCCTCCAGTGGTTGGGGCTCCCTTGCATAAACTTCCTGACAAAATGAAGTGGTGGCAGCAACTGTGATAAGAGCTCGAGCGATGGTAAGGGATGCCACACGCGCAGAGCTCCCAAAAAATGGGCCGAGTACGAAAGAAGACCACTTGTGGGGAGTGTTCGCATTGCTGGTGCTGCCACCATAAAGAGCCACCTGTAGTAGACGTGATTGAGTGGCAATTGAGGTGGCAACCATGTTGGCTCTGCCGTGAGCAGCAGCAAGGGTTCTGGATAGAATGGGGGAGGCAAGGGTCGATGCTTTTCTCATAGTGTGATAGATAGAGAGGCGAGGGGGGTGATGCGGAGATATCTCTCTAGTCTCTTCTATGTTAGGGTCATTAGAACTAAAACAGAACGGTTTATGTCGGCTTGCAGGACACGAAAATGGGGTCTCAGCATTGCACCCCCGGGATTGTCGTTGCTGACATGGAGTTGAGTAAATTAGTTTTTTTTAATAAAATAAATTTTATTTTTTATAAAATTTATATTTTATTTCAATTTAATCATATTAATTAATTTTTATTCAAAAATTTAAATAAAATATTTTAAAGTAATTTAATATAATTTTACATGTATTTTTAAAAATTAAACTTAAAAATATATAAATTAATTAAAAATTTTCATACAACTAATATTTTTTATAAAAATTTTAAAAATTTTTACTATAAAATACTAATTGAATGATTATTAATTTAATATGTTTAATTTATTTATTTAAAAATGTAATTTATAAGATTTAAAATTTAAAAATGCTAAATATTAAAATTTAGAATCTTAAACTTAAAATCCTTAAATTTAAGCATAACTCCAAACATATATGGCATTGAATATTTAACTTTAAAATCTTAAATAATAAACCTTAAAATCCTAAAATATAAAATGCTAAACTTTAAATACCACATGATACTAAACTCTTATCTATAAATTTCATATCATAAATTATAAATCTAAAATTAAATATCTTAAAACTTAAAACCCCAAACATAATGTTCTTTTAAGCCCAAAATCTAAAACACTATATCCTAAACTCTATATAATATAGCCTTAATATGTTAAACCCTAAAATGTTAAATCTAAAAACATTAATATAAACATTTTAGACCCCAAAACCTTAAGTTGAATGGTACGTTAACTCCTAAACTACAAAACAAACACCTCAAATTTTAAATCCTAAACTCTAAAACTCAAAATATTAAAATCTTGGGATAAGAGTACGAGGAAAGGAAAAGGAGAGCATTAGGAAAACAATATTGGGATTAAATAATATTAAAACAATATTTCTAAAATACAAGATCCTCACTTGAGGTAAGTACAGAACATACTTAAGGAAAATAAAATTTAATAGAATGGAAGATAAAAAATTAAAAATAAATCTTTATTTAAAAATTTGAAAAGAGCTTAATAGAGATCTATGGAAGTGGTATCATCAATATATTCTTACAAGACTCTCTATGTCTATTTTTAAGGAGAGGTGAGGTTTTTCTAAGAATTTTTTAGGATTACTCAAAACTTGCCTATTATAATAGGAGAAGGGGTACTTATTTTCTACTGAAGAGTCAGACTTCAAACAAACTCTTTTAAAATTGTCTGAAGAATCTTTTTATTGTGTAAACTTGAAATTCTTGGCTTTCAATTCTGCCTCTTATCTACTGACCTTTGCTTTCAGCAAAAAAGCAGATGTTGTTAGCTGAGCAGTTTAACTTTTAGATTTATCTTTTTCTTTTGCCTTTGATGGATGTTGACTGGCATAGACTGGCACCAAAAGTAGATGGCTTTTGTCAATCACCTACTTGGAAGTCATTATGGCAAGTTTTGAAAATTTAGTTCATAACAATCATCTTCGTTATGAAGATAGCTTGGATAACTGAGGACTTCATTTGAGTACTTCTCATCTGAGTTGATTGAAGATGATAACTCTGGTAGTTTCTTTTTAAATTCTTTTAATTATTTTGAATTATGTGTTTTGGGTTTGGTAGCTTGACAACACATGTAGCCCCTGATATGGTCTTTTTCTTTTTGGTTAGCTTAGCCTGAGGAGTGATCTTTTGGATCTTCCATGCTTTATATTTATTAACAACAATTTGTACATCAAATTTATCCCACCACCAAACATAGGCAATGCGGACAAGAAACTGGGGATATCCTAGAGGAAGAACTTGGTTAATGACATACTTTAATTGCATTATCCATCCAACTCTCATGTGAGAGCAAAAAATTAAAAATTTCTCCTATAATGGAATTGAGATTGCTTTCTTTTTAAATTCATTATAAATTTGTTTGGGTTTAGGAGGGAATTGGCCTAAAAGGGGTAAATAAAGGAACCACTCTTGGAACCAGACTGGATAGGTGAGCTAGCCTATTTTAAAATTTAAGAAACCATGAATGAGTAGGTGAAGGTTCATACAGTACATTATACCAAGCTTCTTGGTAATCATAATAATTAATATGAGGTGGGTCAAAATTAAAGAAAAATTTTTTAGCTGTGCAAGGGTGCTGTTTCCAATCTGACAAGGAAAGGATTCTAAGGACTTTAAGTTTAGAGTAGGTGACCTTGGAAGGGATTTTAGGGTCAATTTCTTTGGTGATCATAGCCAATTCGATGTCTACTAGAATGGCTTCATAAAAGGTTTTAGTCTTTTTATAGTCATTTAGGATCCAAGTCTATCTTCGAGTCAAGACTTGTGTAGCAATTTGTTCTAAATTAAGGTTGTAGTGCTCTTGCTCCAAAGGAAGTATAGGAATATGGGTATTTTTTTTTTAAACAGGTAAGGCTAAGCTTTAGTACTTGTTGAATGTGTTTGAAGGGGAAGGAAGCAATTTGCTTTTGATAATAAGGATTTGGTTATTGTCGAAGAAGTCAGCCTTATACTTTGAGCTCGCACACACGAGGCATATGATGTACCTACAATATTAGAAACATTAGTAGAGGAAGTTGCTTGCCTACGTGGCATGGCAAACTAAGCGTTAGTTAGGGGCCATGAGGGCAGTTTCTCACTTAGCTTGAACCCTATAAAAATTCTCTAGTTAGAAAGTCGGGAAGGTTATTTTGCTCTTCTTTTACATGTTTGATTTTAAAATCAAATCTTGATCAAATTGATTGCCATCTAGCAAAAATTTGTTTAGAGACAAGGGTTTTAGTGTCCTTTTGTAAAACATTTTTTGTAGCTTTGCAATCCATTTTCAAAAGAAACTCTTTATTTATTAAATCATCTTGAAATTTAGTAATGCATAAAACAATTGATAAATTTTTTTTTTACTAGTACTATATTTTAATTGGGAAGAATTCCAAGATCCAAAGTGGAAACAAATAACTTGTTCTTTGCAACCCTCAGGATGAATTTGTTTAAGAATACCTCTGAATCCAACTTCAAAGGCATCACATTCAATAACTACGGAAGCATTGGGATGAGGAATTCTTAGACAAAGGAGATTCTTTACAAGAGACTTTATTTAAATTATAGCTTGAGTCATTTCTAAGGACCAAGGGGGAGGACTCCTTTTGTGTCCTTTAAAAAAGAGGGTTACAAATGATACAGATATTAGGAATAAAGTAAGAAACATAATTAAGATAATCAAGGAATCTTTGAAGCTGCTACTTTTCTTTTATTTCATTTGGAAATTTATCAACAAATTCTAGACTCCTATTAATTGTGTAATAGTGCCTTGATAAATGTTATGTTTAAAAACCTAATTTGGGTTTAGAATAACTTTATCTTTTTAACCGACACTACTAGCCCATTATGTTTTATTGCCTTTATGAAAACATTTAAATATTTAAAGTGTTGACCTATCGACTTTGAATAAATCAAGACATCATCTACATAGACTATTATAAAATCAATATAATTATTAAATATTTCATTTATTATCTTTTGAAACTCAATAAGAGCATTTTTTAATCCCATGGGCATTACATTCCATTCATAATGTGCATAAGGCACAATGAAACTAAGGCTTCATATAATCTTCCTAGAAGGTCTTTCTTGTTAGGGATTAGATATCTAATCCATTTAAGGGCTTTATTTAAAAGTTTCTAATTAATTACCATTCTTGGAGCTCCTTTTTCTAACTTGGAAGGATTCTGCACATAAAAGGTTGTATAACTCCAAGGAGATTTACTGGGCCTAATTAATTTTTTAGCAAGAAATTCTTGGATTTCCTTTTTATAGTATTCTAAGGTTTCCTTATTCATTTGAATAGGATGGCCCTTAGTTGAAATTTGCTTTCATGAAAGTCAAATTCATAGGGTAATGATACCATATGAGTCTTTCTTTCCTAAAAACCATTTGGAATATCTGCACAAATTTCTTTCTCAATTCTTTGTTGTAGATTTTTAATTTTCTCTTATATTTTGGGATTTTTTTAGTTGTTCTTCAATTTGCTTAAATTTTATCTCTTTAGATAGAAAAGCTATCTAGCTATTCTTTTGATCTAAGAGATTAAAATAGTGGCTTTATTCTACTAAATTAATCTTCATTTCTACTTTAGGGTGATGAATTCAAAGAAAAGTTTTACATTATTTATATTAGTTTCTATTCCCTTTTTAGTTATTGTCATTGGATAAATGTGTTAAAAAAAGGGCTTCCTAGGATTAATTGTTCTTTTATATCTTTATCTAATAAAAATTCATTAGGAAGACAAACTACATTATTACAGATATAAGAATTTGTTAGCTTATATTTTACATTTAAACTATGGCTACTTGTTGAATAAAAATTTTGAAGGGTTTTTTCATAATTTTGGGGAGGTATTGGTCCTTCGTGGATATAATTAAGATCAGCTCCTAAGTCTATTAAAGCATTAAAAGTTTTATGGAAGCTTTTTCCTATCCTTGGATCTATATTACATCGTAATTTTTGTCGCATAACTTTTATTCTATTAAGGAAAGTTTCTTCTTTAATTTAGTCTCCTATCTTATAAGTAATTTCCAATTCTTTTGCTAGGGCTTCTAACGACCTTTTGTTTTTGAAGTTCTAACATTTTCTTTTAATTGTTTAACTTCATGTTTTAGATTTTTTAACTCTTTATTTAGTTCTAGTATTCCTAAGAGTTTTTCTTTCTCTTGGTCTATTTTTAAGATTTTATTTAAATCATAGGGTATGAAGGAAGGGACTAGTTCCTTCTCTTCTTCTTTTACACCTATTATGTTTCTTAATCTGAGAAAATATTTATACTTAAGGTCGGATTCTTCTATTTTATCTATTATATCTATTAAAAACTTAGAATCTTCTGTTAAAGTATTGCAATGAAAAATTTCTTATTTACATTACTCACATGGGTTGTTAGCTTCGCATTTATCACAAGAATTTTTTTATTTCTTCTTCAGTGGTACTTGCACTAGATTCTTCTAATTGTTCTATCAAAGATTCTTTGTCTAACAAAATATCTTCAGTTTCTAAATTACTTTCATTATGTAAACAAAGTTCATTTATTTTCTTTCTAACATAATAGGTTTTTGCAATATGACCTTTTCTACCACACTTGTAGCAGGTTAAGGCTTCGTCAAACTTCTTTTCATGTTTTCTTTTTAACTTTTTAGGGGACTTGTTTTCTTCTTTCTAATATTTTTGTCTTTTATTTTTTTTAAGTATTTTCTTTCATTTTTTATTTTTTTTAGAGGGTGGTTTAAAACGATATAGACCTTACTGTTGACAAAAATATCCTAATTCTTTTTAGATAGATTTGTCTTCTCTTAAGATTTGAGAGGTTAGAGACAGCTGATTATATTGTTCTAAACTTGTTTTAATTATTGTAGATATGACTTGGCCATAAGTCATATTTTCTTGTTAGAATTTTCTTGTTCTAACTTATCTCTGACTCACTGAGCAAATGCTCTTGGAAGTTTAGATATAAATCTTTCCTTCCAATGAGGTGTTGAGACATCTTGCCTAATTAAAAGTTTAGCTAATACATTATCTTTGTATCATCTAAAATCTAACAACCTAGGACATCTTAGGGAATGCAAAATTTCACTAGATCTTTCTTCAAAAAGTTTAGGATCACCAATAAAACTTTGAGCAATTGCAAATGTTAAGGCTTCTATTTGGGTTCTTACTTCCTGCTGGGTAGTAGGTTCAAGTTTTATTGAATTTAAAATATTGTTTCTATCTACTTCAGTAGTTATGTTATCCCACAAACCCTTTAGATTTCTAATACAACCAAAAATAATTAGCTGAGTGGTGGCTCTACCATTATTTTCATGTTTTTCTACAGGCAGTGGCCACCATAATCATCTCATTTAATTTTCTCGTTATTAAATGCTCAGTTAGACCATCTATATTCTATTCTATTATTCCTTCTCCATTAAAGCTAGAGGGGTTGTCTAAGTCTCATTCTTCAAACTGGATGTTAGGAAATGTAGGTTTTTTTATAATAATTTCTAGTGGTAGGAAATTGCTTTTTTCCATAGATTCTATGGATTTGCTCCTGACCTTACTGGATCAGGGTATTTCTCACTACTTCTTTTTGTATTTTATCTTCATTTATTTTTAAAGCATTAAGTCATTTATCAATTTCATCTAAAATTTCATTAGTTAATTTTCCTAATTTTATATTAGCTAACTCTTCATCAGAAAATTTATAAGGTTCAAATAATGGTTTTTCTAATTCTGGCTTAGAACTAGAACAAGAAGGCTTTTCCTGATTTATTACAACTACTAAGTCATGCACAATTTTATTGGTGTAATTTAATTGTTCTTGAACATTTTTATGTCTTTTTTAGTGGAGAAGCTGTTATTTCTATATTATGGGGATTGACAAAAATTATGTCTTTTAAGGGAGGAACTTTCTCTATTATTTTGTTTCCTCTAAAGGTTTTCTAGCTTTGCGACATCCTTTCTAAGACATTAGTAGTTAGGGTTTTTAAGACACACACACACTCTCTCTCTTTAAACCTTCTCTCCATGTTGCTTTCTCTATAACTTCCCTCTCTTTTTCTTTCTCTCTCACTCTCGCTCTTCCCAACATATACATTTTGTCTCTCTTACTTTGCCTACCAATCTCTTTTGCTACCTCCCCACAATTCTCTCTCTCTATGTCTTTCTCTATCTTCTCTCTCTTTCTCTCTCTCAAACCTCTTTCTCTCCCACCCTCCCTCTTAAAAACTTCACTTTATCTCTTTGTCTCATACTCTCCTACTAAAAATTTTCTTACTCTTTCTTTCCTAAATCTTCCCCTTCTCTCTCTCTCCCCAACACTCACACACTCTCTCTCCCCACCCAACAATCTCTCTTTCTATTTCTCTACATCTCTCCCTCTCTTCCTCTCTCTTCAATTTTTTTCTCTCCCACTCTCCTTTCAAAAACATCACTTTATCTCTCTCTTTCTCTCCGTCTATCGCTCTATTTTGCTCTCTTTCTCCCTCATAGACCCCCTACAAAACTTTTCTTTCTCTCGTTCTCTTTCTATCTTCTATCTCTCTCTATTCCCAATGATCTCTCTTACTATTTCCCCTACCATTCTCTCTCTTGCTCTCCCTCTTAGTCTCTCTCTTTCTCTCTACCTTTTTATCTCTCTCTCTCTCTCTCTCTCTCTCTCTCTCTCTCTCTCTTCTTTACATCTCTCCTTCTCAATCTCTCTTTCCAAAACTTCTCTTTCTCCCTCCCTTTCTTTCTCTCTCTTAAACTTCTTTCTCTCACACTTTCTCAGAAACATCACTTTATCTCTCTTTGTCTCTTTATCTCTCTCTCTTTGTTTTGCTCTCTCTTTGTGTCTCTCTTGTTGTCTCCCTTCAAAACTTTTCTTTCTCTCTCTCCAAATCTTCTTCTTCTTCTCTCTCTCTCTCTCACTCGCTCTCTTTATTTTCTCTCTCTTGCTCTCTTTCTCTATCTTTCTCTAGCAAAAACTTTACTTTCCCTCTCGTCTAGCTATTTGTCTCTCTCCCCCCCATGCAATCTCTCACTAAAACTTCTCTACCTCACTCTTCAAATCTTCTCTTTGAAACCTCTTTCTCTTGCTCCTACTTCACCAAACACCTCCCTTTCTCTCTCTTTAAAACTTTTCCCTTTGTTTAAAACTTGTTTCTCTCAAAAACTTTTGTCTATCTCATTCTCTCTTTGTCTATAAGTTCTCTCACTAACTCTATCTCTCTCTTCCTCCCCAACACACACACTTCCTCTATCTCTCTCTCTAAACCTTCTCTCCATGTCACTCTCACTAAAACCCCCCCTTCTCTCTCTCTCTCTCTCTCTCTCTCTCTCTCTCTCTCTCTCTCATTTACACTTTCCCCAACTCACACACTCTCTCTCCAAAACCATAAATCTTTTTAAAAATTTTCAAATTAAAATATGTCGACATGCGACACAGAGCGACGATCCCGAGGCGATAAAAATAGATTTAAATTTTGGTGAGGTTTTAGAAAATGATAAAAAAAATAGAGTCGCCACTGACCTAGATTGAAATGGTGAAGTCGAACACTGAATAGTATGGTCTGCATCACAGAAAAATGGATTCGGGGGTTGGTCACATGTAGGGAAGGTATTAGCACCCTACAATGCCCTTTCGGTACCACGTTGGTGTTTGCTACTTTTGATTTCAAAACTATGCTTTGTCTTTTGTTAAATAAATTGATTTTTGCATGTGATCGTGATTTAAGATTATTTGTAAATGCCTAAATAGAGTCATGCCAGTTGACTAGCTAAACTCATAATATAATTTCCTTTAAAATAATTATGTAGCGGCCAGTTGACTGGCAACTATATTTATCCATCATTGGAAATTTCTTTTCAATGCATCAATAAAATCATGCCAGTTGACTGACTAGATTCATGACATGATTTCCCTCAAGATAGTTTGATGGCGGCCAGTTGACTAGCAACCTTCTTTATCCATCATCGAAATATCTTCTTAAAGGCATTAATTCATGAGGCAATTTCCCTCAGGATAGTTTGATAGCGGTCAGTCGACTGGCAACTACATTTATCCATCGTCGGGAGTTTCTTTCTAACCAAGATAATGGATCAAAATAGTTGACTGGAAACTCCTTGTATTTGCTTACCTTCATAAGTATACTGGGAGACAAAGTTTATGGGCTCAATTATAGGATTTTAACATTACAACAGCTCAATCATGGAATTTAGCATTATGATAGTGTGTGATTATAAAAAATTATAGCAATATGTAGCTTAATCACAGCAACTTCATAGTATTGTAATTTAATTGCAGCATTACAATAATACAGCAATGAGGCATCACAACAGCTTAATTACAGCACTATAGTGATGCAGCAACTTAATTACAACAATGCAGGAAATAATATAGCAGAATACAGAAACAACATACAAAACTACAGCAATAGAAACAGAAAAAATAATACAGCAGAATGCAAAAACAGCATGCAGAATTACAGCATCAAAGTCAGAGAAAATATCACAGCAGGATGTAGAAACAGCATGCAATATTACAGCAACAAAAACAGAGAACTGAATAATACAGCAGCATACAGAAACAGAATGCAGAATCACAGCAGCAGAAACAGAGACAGCAGAATACAGAAACAGAATGTAGAATTACAGCAGCAGAAACAGAGACAGCAGAATACAGAAACAGAATGCAAGCTTACAGCAACAGAATATATAAAAATGCACAGCTAACAGATGAACTAGCATTTACGCCAAACTAGGACAAAGAACTGGGACAGAGAGCAACATAAGGCATGTAATGCTGCAGGTACATCATCATATGCTGCTGCATCATGGCCATGGTTGCAGCCGAATACTGCATGGTCACCCATTGATGCTGGTACTGCTGCAGCTGCTGTGCCCGTTGCTGTGGATGTGATGCTGGTTCAGATTGGCTACAAAACTGTTTGTAGGCCAAGTCATGGTCCTAATTTCTTTTTTTTTCTTCACTCACGGCTCCTTTCTCTGATTTTCTCCTCCTTCACCCGAGTTCCTTCTTTTTCCTCTTTCTTACGGGCTGCCTTCCCCCCTCACTATCTCTAGTTTTTTCTTCCTCTTCATCTCAGCTCTCTTTCCCTTTTTCCCCTCTTTTTTCCTCCTTTCTTCAACATTTTCTTCTCTTCTTTCAACAATTTCTCCTCTTCTTCATCATTTTCCAACTTTCTTCAACATTTTCTTCTCTTCTTTCAACAATTTCTCCTCATGACCAACAACCCTTTTCACTCTTTCCACCTTCACCCACCTTCTTTGATTTGCTTTTATTCAATTCACACTTCTTTTTTCTTTTGTTCTCTTTTTTTTTCTTTTTTCTAATTTTTTAATTTTTAACCATTTTTGAACAATATTATTCACATTTGGGACCCAAAAATGTCTTTAAATTTTTTATTTGTGCTCAATTAATTTCTAGAAAAATATATATTCAAGTAGGATAATTTTAGAATTTATGCATGGGTCCACTTTAATTTTTAAGGTCCGGACAAAATCTAGTGTCTACAGATTGCCCCCCTTTGCCTATCTTTTAGGGACTAAAAGATAGGCAAATGTTGAGAGACACTCTTTTGTCCAGATGCGAAGGGTTATCATCCACCCAATGGGGACACTGAAGGGTACAAAATCCAACTTTGGGGATACCTAAGAGTAACTTAGGATTTAAAACAACCTGATGTAACCCGTCTCAGGATGAACTTGGGATAACTCATCCCAAGTTTTGAAATAATTACCTGGAGAAACGCATTCCAGGATTTGAAAGGGTTATGATCCACGTAATGGGGATACCTAAGAGCAACTTAGGATTTGAAATAACATGAGGTAACCTGTCTCAAGATGAACTTAGGGTAACTCGTCCCAAGTTCAAAATAATCACCTGGAGAAACTCATTCCAAGATTTAAAAGGGTTATGATCCACCCAATGAGGATACCTAAGAGCGACTTAGGATTTAAAATAACTTGAGGTAACCTGTCTCAGGATGAACTTAGGGTAACTAGTCCCAAGTTTTGAATTACCTGGAGAAACCCATCCCAGGATTTGAAATAAAATAACCTGAGGTAACCCGTCTCAGGATTTAAAGAAAAGAACTTGGAGTAACCCATCCCAAGTTTTAAATTACTTGGAGAAACTCATTCTAGAATTTGAAAACAACCTGAGGTAACCCGTCTCAACATGAACTTAGGGTAACTCATCCTAAGTTTTGAAACAATTACCTGGAGAAACTCGTTCCAGGATTTAAAAACAACCTGAGGTAACCCGTCTCAGGATAAACTTGGGATACCTCATCCCAAGTTTTGAATTACCTGGAGAAGCCCATTCTAGGATTTAAAGAAAAGAAACTTGGGGTAAGCCATCCCAAGTTACAATATCTTGGAAAATCATGTTCCAAGATTTGAATGGTTTTAATCCACCCAGTGGAGACACCTAAGAGTGACTTAGGATTTGAAGGGTTTTAATCCACCCAGTGGGGATACCTAAGAGCGACTTAGGATTTGAAGGGTTATCATCCACCCAGTGAGGATACCTAAGAGCGACTTAGGATTTGAAACCAAATAACCTAAGGTAACCCGTCTCAAGATTTAAAGAAAAGAACTTGGGGTAACCCATCTCAAGTTTGAAATAATCACCTGGAGAAACTCGTCCAGGACTTAAAAACAAACTAAGGATTTCCTTACTTACCTAGGCTTGATTTATGACTTATGAATTTGATTTAACATGAAGAGTTACTGTCCTCCCAATAGGAACCAAACATTATGATCTAAGATTTCCTTGCTTACCTAGGCTCAAGGGGTTAAGTCGAATGAAGCCCAACTTTGGCATTGGTGACAAAGGATAAGTCAAACGAGGCCTGACTCTGGCACAAATGATAATTGATTGAGTCCAATGAAGCCTGACTCTGGCTTGTCTTGCTTAACAGGATAAGGTACTTGACATATGGAGAGGCTTAACCTCAAAATGGCATGCTTGACATGCGAACCTGCTTAACAAGATAATGTGCTTGACACATGGAGAGGCTTGACCTCAAAGTGGCATGCTTGACATGAGAACCTACTTGACAGGTTAATATGCTTGACACATGGAGAGGCTTAACCTCAAAGTAGCATGCTTGATATGCAAACCTACTTGATAGGATAACGTGCTTGACACATGGAGAGGCTTGACCTCAAAATAGTATATTTGGCATGCAAACTTGCTTGACACAGCTTAGCATGCGAACCTACTTGATAGGATAATGTGCTTGACACATGGAGAGGCTTGACCTCAAAGTAGTATGCTTGACATGTGAACCTGCTTAACAGGATAATGTGCTTGACACATGGAGAGGCTTGACCTCAAAATAGTATATTTGTCATGCGAACTTACTAGACACAGCTTAGCATGCGAACCTACTTGATAGGGCTTGGCGCATAAAGAGGCTTGACCTCAAAATGATATATTTGGCATGCAAACTTGCTTGACAAGGCTTAGCATGTGAACCTGCTTAACATGGCTTTGTATGCGAACCTACTTTACAGGGCTTGGCACATGGAGAGGCTTGACCTCAAAATGATATATTTAGCATGCGAACCTACTTGACAGTGTTTGGCACATGAAGAGGCTTGACCTCAAAATGATATATTTGGCATACAAACCTGCTTGATAGGGCTTAGCATGTGAACTTGCTTGACATGGCTTTGTATGTGAACCTACTTTACAGGGCTTGGCACATGAAGAGACTTGACCTCAAAATGATATATTTGGCATGCGAACCTACTTGACAGGGCTTAGCATGCAAACCTACTTGATAGGATTTGATGTGCAAACCTGCTTGACAAGGCCTGCTTGGTAGGATTTGATGTGCGAACCTACTTGACAGGGCTTGGTGTGCAAACTTGCTTGACATGGCTTAGCACATAGAGAAGCTTGACCTCAAAATGATATATTTGGCATACAAACTTGCTTGATAGGGCTTAGCATGTGAACTTGCTTGACAGAGCTTTGTGTGCGAACCAGCTTGATAGTGTTTGGCAATGAAGAGGCTTGACCTCAGAATGATATATTTAGCATATAAACCTACTTGATAGGGCTTAGCATGCGAACCTTCTTAACAAGATTTGATATACGAACCTGCTTGATAGGGCCTGGCACATGAAGAGGCTTGACCTTACAATGATATATTCGGCATGTGAAAGGCTTAAATGACATGCTTAATATAAAAAGGCTTGACCTGAAAATAGCATGCTTGATAATGCAAAATTGCTTGACCTGAAATGGCATGCTTGTCATGCTTGACATGCAAAAAATGTTTGACAGATGAGGAGGTCGACCTAAAATAGCATGCTTGACATGCAAACGTGCTTGATATATGAAAGGCTTGACCTTAAATGGCATGCTTGACATGCTTGATATAAATGGCTTGACCAAAAAATGGCATGGTTGAGATGAATACATGCTTGACATGTGAAATGTTTAACTTGAAATGGCATGCTTGACATGCTAGGCTTGACCTTAAAATAGCATACACGACATGCTTGCCATCTAACATGCTTAACACATGATGGACTTGACTGAAATGGCATGTTTGATATGCAAACGTGCTTGGATCTGAACTGAAATGTATGTATGTAGATATACTTGGCATGCTTAAAGGCTTAATCTAAGAAGGCATGCTCAACATGCGAGCATGCTCGATACATGAAAGACTTAACCAAAAATGACATGCTTGACATGTAAACGCACTAGACATGAGAAAAAATTAATGCAAATGCCAAAACCACAATGCAAAGTGTGAGTTATGGCTTGTTGCCCTAATTATGAGTGAATTAGAATGTCAGACCACATGGAAGCAGTACCTTCTGATATCAGTATTTGGTAACTAATCTTTTTTTTTTCGAGAAGTCTCTTTGTCAATCCTCATCTTGAACCCCTCTGCTCTTTCAGGGATATTTTAGATTCGAGGGTCATTATCCCAATTCTTTCCCTGGTTTAGATTTGGTACTCCCTAAGCAATGGAAGATTTTTTTTTCTCTTCAACTTTGGGTTTAATCTCTTCATAATTCCCCAGTTTGCTTTTGAACATTTTTAAACTCAAGGTTCACTCCCCCAGTTATTGCCCTTACTTTGCTTTGATTACCTTTGAGGAAAGAAATGTTGAAAAGATTTTCTTAGTTCATCATTTCCCTTTTAAGAACATGCCTAAAAAATCATTTGGACCTCGAGTCGGGCCTCGTTTGACTCAACCATATGATTGCGCCTCGAGTCGGGCCTCGTTTGACTCAACCATATCATTTGTGACTCAAGTTCGGCCTCGTTTGGCTCAAGTATATCATTTGCGCCTCAAGTCGAGCCTCGTTTGACTCAACCATATCACTTGCACCCCGAGTCGAGCCGCTTTGACTCAATCACATCATTTGCGCCTTGAGTCGAGCCTCATTTGACTCACCCATTTCATATGCGCCGCAAGTTAGGCCTCATTTGACTCAACCATATTATTTATGCCTCAAGTTGATCCCGTTTGACTCACCCATGTCATATGTGCCTCAAGTCATGCCTCATTTGATTCACCCTTATCATTTACGCCTCAAGTGGAGCCTTGTTTAACTCAACCATATCATTTATGCCTCGAGGTGGGCCTCGTTTGACTCACCCATATCATTTGCGCCTCGAGTTGATCCCTGTTTGACTCTCCTATATGTTTGCGCCTCAATCGAGCATCATTTGACTCAAACATATCATTTGTGCCTCAAGGTGGGCTCGTTTGACTCACGCATATCATTTGTGCCTCGAACCGGGCCTCATTTGACTCACCTTTATCATTTACGCCTCATTTAACTCATCCATGTCATTTACGCCTCAAGGTGGCCTCATTTGACTCAACGATATCATTTACGCCTCAAGTCGGGCCTTGTTTGACTCACCCTTATCGTTTGCGCCTCGAGTCAGACCTCATTTGACTTAACCATATTATTTGCACCTCGAGTTGGGCCACGTTTGACTCACCCATATCATTTGTTCCTTGAGTCAGGCCTCATTTGACTCACGCTTATCATTTGCACCTCGAGTTGGGCCTCGTTTGACTCACCCATATCATTTGTGCCATGAGTGGGGCCTCGTTTGACTCAACTATAGGATTTATGCCTCTAGTCGATCCTCGTTTAACTCACCCTTATCATTTACGCCCTGAGTTGGGCCTTGTTTGACTTAACCATATTAGTTACAACTCGAGTCAGGCCTTGTTTAACTTACCCATATGTTTTCACCTCGAGTCGGGCCTCGTTCGATTCATGCATGTCATTTGTGGCTCGAGTCAAGCCTCGTTTGACTTAACCATATCATTTGCACATCCAGCCGGGCCTCATTTGACTCAACCATATGATTTGCACCTCAAGTCGGGTCTTGTTTGACTCAATCATATCATTTGCGCCTCAAGCCGGGGCTTGTTTGATTCACCTATTTCATTTGTGTCTCGAGTCAGACCTCATTTGACTCACACTTATAATTTGTGCCTCTAGTCGGGACTCGTTTGACTCTCCCATATCATTTATGCCTCAGGTCGAGCCTTGTTGAACTTAAACATATCATTTGTGCCTCGAGTCAGGCCTTGTTTGACTTAACCATATCATTTGCACCCTGAGTCGGGCCCTGTTTGACTCAACCATGTAAGTTACACCTCAAGTTGTGCCTCGTTTGACTTACCCTTATCATTTGTACCTTGAGTTGGACCTCGTTTGACTCAAACATATCATTTGCACCTTGAGCCGGGCCTCATTTTGACTCACCCATATGTTTGTGCCTCGAGTCGGGCCTCGTTCGACTCACCCATGTCATTTGTGTCTCGAGTCAGGCCTCATTTGACTCAACCATATCATTTGTGCCTCGAGTTGGGCCTCATTTGACTCATCCTTATCATTTGTGTGTTGAGTCGGGCTTCGTTTGACTCACCCGAATTATTTAAGCCTCGAGTCGGGCCTTGTTTTGACTCACCCATATGTTTACACCTCGAGCTGGGCCTTGTTTGACTTACCCATATGTTTGCACCTCAAGTTGGGCCTCGTTCGATTCACACATGTCATTTGTGCCTTGAGTCAGGCCCCGTTTGACTCAACCATATCATTTGTGCCTCTAGTCAGGTCTCGTTTGAGTCAACCATATCATTTGTACCTCAAGCCGGGGCTCATTTGACTCATCTATATCATTTGTGCCTTGAGTCGGGGCTCATTTGACTCACCCTTATCATTTGTGCCTTAAGTCGGGCTTCGTTTGACTCACCCATATCATTTGTGCCTCGAGTTGGGCCTCGTTTGACTCAAACATATCATTTGCGCCTCAAGTCGGGCATCGTTTGACTCACCCATATCATTTGCACCCTGAGTTAGGCCTTGTTTGACTCAACCATATCTGTTGCACCTCGAGTTGGGCATCATTTGACTCAACCTTATCATTTGTGCCCCGAATCGATCCTCGTTTGACTCAATCATATCCTTGTTTTGGCTAACCCATATGTTTACACTTCGAGTTAGGCCTCGATCGACTTACCCATATGTTTGCAACATGAGTTGGGCCTCGTTCAACTCACCCATGTCATTTGTGCCGCAAGTCAGGCCTCGTTTGACTCAACCATATCATTTGTGCATCGAGTTAGCCCTCAATTCACTTAACCATATCATTTGCACCTCAAGTCAGGCCTCATTTGACTCACCCATATCATTTACCCATCGAGTTGGGCCTCGTTTGACTCAACCATATCATATGCGCCTCAAGTCAGGCCTCGATTGACTCACTGTTCTCATTTATGCCTCGAGTCAGACCTTGTTTGACTCAACCATATCAGTTGCACATCAAGTTGAGCTTTGTTTGACTCACCCATATTATTTGCACCTCGAGTCAAGCCTCGTTTGACTCAACCATATCTTTTGTTCCTCGAGTCAGGCCTCGTTTGACTCACCCATATGGTTGCACCTTGAGTAGGGCCTCATTTGACTCTCCCATATCATTTGTGCCTCGAGTTCAGCCTCGTTTGACTGAACAATATCATTTGTGCCTCAAGTCGAGCCTCATTTCACTCACCTATATCATTTGCACCTCGAGTCAGTCCTCCTTTGACTCACCCATATGTTTGCACCTAGAGTCGGGCCTTGTTTGACTCAACCATATTATTTGTGCCTTAAGTTAGGCCTCGTTTGACTAACCCAAGTGTTTGCACCTCGAGTCGGGCCTTATTTGACTCAACCATATCATCTATGCCTCAAGTCAGGCCTCATTTGACTCACCCATAGCATTTGCGCCTCCAGTCGGGCCTCGTTTGACTCACGCATATCATTTGCGCCTTGAGTCAGGCCTTATTTGACTGAACCATATCATTTGTGCCTCAAGTCAGGCCTCATTTGAGTCACCCATATCATTTGCACCTTGAGTCAGGCCTTGTTGGACTCAAACATATCATTTGTGCCCCGAGTTAGGCCTCGTTTAACTCAACCATATCATTTGCGCCTTGAGTCAGGCCTTGTTTAACTAATCACATCATTTGCACCTTGAGTCAGGCCTCGTTTTGACTTACCCATATGTTTGTGCCTCGAGTCAGGCCTCATTTGACTTACCCATATGTTTGCAGCTTGAGTCGAGCCCCGTTCAACTCACCCATGTCATTTGTGCCTCTAGTCAGGCCTCATTTGACTCAGCCATATCATTTGTGCCTCGAGTCAGGCCTCGTTTGACTCAACTATATCATTTGCACCTGAGTCGGGCCTTATTTGACTCAACCATATCATCTGCGCCTTGAGTTGGACCTCATTTTGACTCACTCATATGTTTGCGCCTTGAGTCAGGCCTTGTTTGACTTACCCATATGTTTGCACCTCGAGTCGGGCATCGTTCAATTCATGCATGTCATTTGTGCCTCGAGTCAGGCCTCGTTTGACTCAACCATATCATTTGCACCTTGAGCCGAGGCTCATTTGACTTACCAATATCATTTGTGCCTTGAGTCGGGCCTCATTTGACTTACCCTTATCATTTGTGCCTCGAGTTAGGCCTTGTTTGACTTACCCATATCATTTGTGCCTCGAGTCGGGCCTCGTTTGACTCAAACATATCATTTGTGCCTTGAGTCAGGCATCGTTTGACTCACACTTATCATTTGCGCCCTGAGTTGGGCCTTGTTTGACTCAACCATATCAGTTGCACCTCGAGTTGGGCCTCATTTGACTCACCCTTACCATTTGCACCCTGAGTCAGTCCTCATTTAACTCAATCTTATCCTTGTTTTGACTCTACTATATCATTTGTGCGTCGAGTTGGGCCTCGTTTGACTCAACCATATCATTTCTGCCTTGAGTCGGGTATCATTTTGACTTACCCATATGTTTGCTCCTCGAACCGGGCCTTGTTTGACTTACCCATATGTTTGCACCTCGAGTCGGGCATCGTTTGATTCATGCATGTCATTTGTGCCTCGAGTCAGGCCTCGTTTAACTCAACCATATCATTTGCGCATCGAGTCAGGCCTCATTTGATTCAACCATATCATTTGCACATCCAGTCGAGACTTGTTTGACTCAACCATATTATTTGTGCCTCGAGTTGGGACTCATTTGACTCAACCATATCATTTGTGCCTCGAGTTAGGCCTCGTTTGACTCACCCTTATCATTTGCACCTCGAGTTGGGCCTCGTTTGACTCACCCATATCATTTACAACTCGAGTCGTTTCACTCAACTATATCATTTGTGCCTCGAGTCGGGCCTCGTTTGACTCTACTATATCATTTGTGCCTCGTGTCGAGCCTCGTTTGACTCACCCGTATGATTGTGCCTTAAGTTGGGAATCATTTGACTCGCCCATGTCATTTGTGCCTCAAGTTTGGCCTCATTTGACTCAACCATATTGCTTGCGCCTTGAGTCGGGTCTTGTTTGACTCAACAGTATCATTTGCCCCTCGAGTTAGGCCTCATTTCACTCTACCATATCATTTGTATCTCAAGTCAGGCCTCATTTGGCTCAACCATATGATTGCGCCTCGAGTCAGGCCTCGTTTGACTCGTCCATATCATTTGTGACTCGAGTTCGGCCTCGTTTGACTCAAGTATATGATTTGCGCCTCGAGTCGAGCCTCGTTTGACTCAACCATATCACTTGCGCCCTGAGTCGGGCCGCGTTTGACTCAACCTAATCATTTATGCCTTGAGTCAGGCCTCGTTTGACTCACCCATTTCATATGCGGCACAAGTCAGGCCTCGTTTGACTCAACCATATTATTTATGCCTCGAGTTGGTCCTTGTTTGACACACCCATATCATATGTGCCTCAAGTTAGGCCTCATTTGATTCACCCTTATCATTTACACCTCGAGTCGGGCCTTTTTTAACTCAACCATATCAGTTGCGCCTCGAGTCGAGCCTCGTTTGACTCTCCCATATGTTTGCACCTCGAGTCGGGCATCGTTTGACTCAACCATATCATTTGTGCCTTAAGGTGGGCCTCGTTTGAGATCAAGAAACGGGAGGAACTTGCATCGGGAACATTTCTATTCCAATATGTATGCAAACTCATTTCAAAATAGGAAATCTAGAAGTAGGGGAAACCTATAGTGGGTATTCTCCTCTATTTGTAATTAAATTTAGTATTGGAGAAAAGGAGATCTAGAAGTGGGGGTATCATGCAGGAATTGAATCTATATCACATTCAACCAAGCATGCCAAGTAATCAAAAAGTTACATCAAAGTGCATACCTGATTTCACATGCTCAACCAAACACTAGGAACATTGCTCAATTACATACTAACGACAATTGTCTCATTACCACCATCGATCAAAACTATCAAGCAATGTTATGCATATGATTATGTGTGGAAGATTCACTATCCTATCTTTTTCTTTAAGAATATGTGATGAATAAAATGTATGGTATGTTGTGAAACATAACTTTTAATAGCATATAAGAAGTGTAGAAACCATAAAAAGAAAATTATAGAAAGCATAATAGCATGCTTGATGAATAGAGAAAGTGACATGAGAGTTGGGTTAATGCATGATAACAATAAATCATGATAGAAAACAAACAAAATCAGAATCACAGATCTTTTCCAGCAGAAACAGAACTACAACAGAAACTGAATTGCAGAATATTTTTACAGCGGAATCAGAGTTGCAGAATTTTTTACAGCAGCAGAAATTGCAGAAACAGCAAACAAAAACAGAATTACAGCAGCAGAAATTACAGAAACAGCATTACAGCAGTAGAAATTGCGGAAACAGCGAGTAAAACCTGGAGCAAAAATTACAGAAACAGAATTACAGCAATAGAAATTTGCAGCAACAGCAAACAGAATCTGAATTACAAAAGTAGAAATTTGCAGAAAAAGCAAACAGAACCTCAAATCCGCTAGTTCCTCTGACTTGTGGCTCTCTTTTCAGGTTCTCAGCGTGCTGCCCCCAATTGATTCTCCTCCTCTTAGTGTTGGGTGCTTGAGGGCTCCAAATGCTAGAATCCCAACGGAAGTGAGTGAGAGAATGCCGAGAGGGAAAGGAAAATTGATGAGTGAATCCACCAAAAGAGAAAAGAGACTACTCCCCCTTGAGTCATTCACCGAAACAGCAAGAGAATCCCTAAGAAAGAACCCCCAAAGAGAGAGTGACGAAAAGAACCAGAAGAAGACACTAGAGAGAGTGAGTGGAAGAAGACTTTGTGATGCGGGTGGAAAAGGCAGAACCAAGCTTAAAGAGAACGATGCCGTTGCGCTTAAAGAGAAGGAAGAGAAGAAGACAGGGTACGACATCGTGGGAAGAAATTAAGGGAGTCAGTTAGAGGGGTACTTAGTGCATGAGAGGTTTTTCTTGTTTTTAGTAGTGGGACTAATGAATGGGTCTGTTTTGTAATGATGAGAAAATGAGTAGTGTATATAGGATAGGAGGCATGTAATGGGAAAGATCAGAGAATTTCAGTAGAAAAGACAGAAGGAACCAGCGAGCTCAGTCCTTTTTCGTTTCTTTTTTTGTCGCTAATTACCACCCGTATCAGTGGTATCAGAGCAATGGTGATGAACAGAGAATTAGAGCAGAGGGCAGAGGAGATGGATAGGACGATTACTGAGATGCAGAGTCAGCAAAGAGACATACTAGGGCAGCAAAGAGAATTGCAAACCCAGCAGAGGGTCGGTGATGTGAAGATGTATCATCTCATGGAGCAGATGGAGGCACTGCAACAGATGGTCCTGGAGCCTTCGAGGAAAGACCAGCAAGATCAGAGAGCAAAAGTACAGGAGTATAGGGAAGAGATAAGGGAGGAATGAACAACCACCACATTACCTGAGCTTCCGATGTTGGACGGGTATGAATTCCGGGTCTGGAAAAGAAAGGCTGAATAGGTTTTTCAACTGGAGCAGGTGCCCGAGGAACTAAAACTAAGAGCGATTTTACGGTACTTGAATGGGAAAGCGTATCTATGGAAGCAGAACTACGCACATCTCCAAGGAAACCAACTTCCACAGTGGGCGGAGTTCATCGCAGACATGGCATTACGCTTTGATGATGGATTCTATGAAGATCCGTTATCCGAGCTTATGCACGTGAAGCAAGTAGCGTCAGTGGGGGAGTACCTAGAAAACTTCGGTGAACTTGCGAGGGCCAACCTGTTAGAGGTGCGCTAAGTTGTTTATTGGGAGGTGTCGACCCTGAAAAATTTTATGTCTGTGTTATTTGTGAAATTGTCACCGATTTAAGTTATTTAAAGTAAGATTGGACACCTAATTAAAATGGTCTATATCTAAAAGATTAAAAGATTGAGTTCGATGATTGATTACGTTTTAGGGAAGGTGTTAGCATCATAAACGCTCTTTCGTTACCAAAATGATCTAATTAATTTACTTTATTTAATTAACGTTAGTTTTAAATAAATATTTTTGAAAAATAATTCTTACCCATTCCAGGTTAGAATATTTAATTAATCACTTCATGCAAATCCCCTTTTTATTCCAGTTTGGGGTTTGAAAATAATTTCAAGAAAATCACATCTCTATTCTAGATCAAGGTTTTGAAAAAAATATATTTTTTAGAAAAATCTCATCCCTATTCTAGATCAAGGTTTTAAATATTTTGAGAAAATTCTCTTTCTATTTCAGATTGAGATTTTAAAAATGATTTAAATAAAGTTCCCTTTCTATTCCAAATCGAAATTTTCAAAGATAATTTTATAAAAGTCCCCATTCTAATCCAGATTGAGGTTTTAAGATAATTCCAATAAAAATTTCTTTCTATTTCAAATGAGGGTTTTAAAATAATAATATGAAGTAAGAAAGAAATATTTACATCATCCATATCATTATTTATTTTTAATTTATTTTAATTAACAAAATTTACCTAGTGAAAAACCCAAGTATTTTTTTTTAACCCACATCTCCTCTCTTTATTTTATTCTTCTCATAAACTAAAAAAAAATTAAAATGATTTACAAATAATATTACACCAAAAATTAATAAGGTCCACATAAAATGCGACACCCGCACTAAAATTTGCTACATGAAAATCTCTAGCATGACAGCATCTTAAGTGATCATACTTGCGGCACGTGCGTCCTTTTCAACAGTAAGCACTAACCGTAGAGCAGTGGTGTAGCAAAAACATGGCTTGATGCCAAGGCTTCTCAAGATGCTACGTTGGAGGGGTTTCGCTAGTGTTGGTGGCGAGGCGCGAAGTCCTGGGCGAATGTTTGCTCACTGTGATATTCACGACAATCACATGCAATGCTTGCAGCTTCGTTAACTGCAGCGAAAGGACTTTGGTCTGGGCAAAGATGACGGGCTCTAGTCCGAATAGCAGACCTCCTTAGAGAAGTAAGGACGAAAGTGCTTAAGCATTGTCTCGGGACTACAACTCGCTAGAGTGGGAGAAAGTTTTCGTCTTGGCCTAAGGAGACGTTGCTTCCTGGCTACAAATACTGAAGAGTGTTCAGCTTCAGAAAAGGAAATCTTGGAGGGAGGGTGTTTGAGAGTGACTCTGCAGAAATGGATGGTAGCTAGGTTTCCTTGACAACAGTAGTGTGACTCAGTTTCCCTGGTGTGACTCGATGACGAAGCCGACGTTGGATCAAGGACGAAGCTTCAGGAGATAGAAGGAAGGTTGTATAGGTGGGCTAGGCGTTGTGACAGGGGCAGCAAAACTGAGCAGCAACAGGGCCACAGCAGTTTATGGTAATCGAACGAAGGCACCGAGATTACAGCTTGCCATGGTGGATCGCGAGTTTCTAAAGATGACAGCTATCAAAGTCATTGGTTTCTTCAGAGCGAAGACAGGGACCTTGAATGAGAGAAGGAAACGGGTCTTGCGTCTTTGGTGAAGTGAACTGAGTTGGTGTGAATGGCACGGACAAACTATTCTTTAGCAGCGAAGAGTTCTGGTTTCCCTGCAGTCAAGAGACTTCATCCAGTTGTTCCTTTCATGTTCTGTTCATAATATGAGGTACAGAGACGGCATGCAAAAGTGAGGTGGATGTGATGTTTTGGTGCACTGGTCGGCCAAAGTGATGGGTGCTGATAGGTGAAGACACTTCAACGTGAGGTAAGTCCAGGAGCGCTGCAAAGTGGGTACGCTAGGCAACGTTGTTCGTTAGAGTGAAGGGTTCAAAACATGCAGTTGAGTTGTTCTGGATGAAAACTTTCTCCAAACTCCCTCTTTCGTGCGTGCTCAAGACGGAAGAAGGTGCTTTCCGGTTGAAAGTTGACTCCTCTTCCTCATAGGCTCAAGTTTTCTTTTTCGTGCGTGTGTTGATGTGCATGAAGTGTTCATGGCACGGCCAAAAATGGATGAGTGAGGTCTAACAAAGTTGTAGGGCCTTACTTACACGATGGTGAAGTATAGAAGGTTCCAAAGACATTGGGATGTTAGCTGGTCTTGGAAGAAGAAGATGGGATTCCGGGTCAATGAGGAAAGGGTGTTTCTGATTTCTAGTTCAATGGGGTATTTCTGATTTTAGATTCATTGGGGGCTGTTTCTCTTTGGAGTGAGCTAATGGAAAACTCTTCTGTTTTTTCCCATGCCTTTTTAGGCTGCAAGCGTTTTTGTTCCTCTTATTTCATGTGTTTGGCTGAGGTTTTCTTGGCTGAGGTTTTCTTGGGTGAAGTCTTAGCTTCTAAGGTGACGGGGTGTTGTTGAGAGTGATGAGATCAGGGTGCCGTTGAGCTTCGGTGTTTTTTAGTGAGCGGAAGTGCCTTCCTCTGAAGGTGAGGGTAGAAAAGTCTGGGTGAAGGCCCCCCCTTTTCTGAATGTCAAAGGTGGAGAAGTGTTTTTCTTTCGTGCTCACCTATTCCTCCTTAGATGTCAAGATATTCGGCCTTTTTTTCTACCTTGTTACCTTATTTCTTCATAACTTCCTTCTTTCTTCTTCTTTGGCTGCTTGTCCACCTTCGTTCTATCTAAGTCTTCCCCTTCTTTTCTTTCTTTTTCTCCTCATGGCCGACAACCATCTCACTCTTTCCACCTTCACCCACTTTGATTTTCTTTCCTTGCTTTTCACACTTCTTTTTCTTTTGTTCTATTTTTTCCTTTTTTCTAATTTTTTAGTTTTTAATTTTTTAATTTTTTAACAATTTTTAAACAATATTATTCACATTTGGATCCCAAAGATATCTTTAAATTTTTCATTTTCGCTCAATTAATTTATGGAAAAATATACATTCAAGTAGGATAATTTTAGAACTTATGCATGGGTCCACTTTAATTTTCAAGGTCCGGACAAAATTAGGTGTCTATAGATTGCCCCCCTTTGCTCATATTTTAGGGATTAAAAGATGGGCAAAGGTTGAGAGACACTATTTTGTTTGGATGCGAAGGGTTACCGTCTAACCAACGGGGACATTAAAGGGTACTAAAATCCACCTTTGGGGATACCTAAGAGCAACTTAGGATTTAAAACAACCTGAGATAACCCGTCTCAGGATGAACTTGGGGTAACTCGTCCCAAGTTTAAGATAATCACCTGGAGAAACTCGTTCCAGGATTTAAAGCAACCTGAGGTAACTCGTTTCAGGATGAACTTGAGGTAACTCGTTTCAGGATGAACTTGAGGTAACTCGTCCCAAGTTTGAAATAATTACCTGGAGAAACTCATTCCAGGATTTGAAAGGGTTATGATCTAGGATTTCCTTGCTTATATAGGTCAAAGGGGTTGAGTCGAATGAACCCTAACTCTGGCATAAATGATAAGGACGAGTCAAATGAGGCCTGACTCTGGCACAAATGATAAAGATGAGTCAAATGAGGCCTGACTCTGGCACAAATGATAATGATGAGTAAATGAGGCCCGACTCTGGCAAAAATGCTAAAGACGAGTCAAATGAGGCCCGACTCTGGCACAAATAAAAAGATGAGTCAAACGAGGCCTAACTCTGGCACAAATGATAATTGATTAAGTCAAACGAAGCCCGACTTTGGCTTGAATGATAAAGATGAGTCAAAGAAGGCCTGACTCTGGAACAAATGATAATGACGAGTCAAATGAGGCCCGACTCTAGCACAAATGATAAAGACGAGTAAAATGAGGCCCAACTTTGGCACAAATGATAAAGATGAGTCAAACGAGGCCTGACTCTGGCACAAATGATAATTGATTGAGTCAAACAAAGCCCGACTCTGGCTTGAATGATAAAGATGAATCAAACGAGGCCTGACTCTAGTACAAATGATAATTGATTGAGTCAAACAAAGCCCGACTCTGGCTTGAATGATAAAGATGAGTCAAACGAGGCCCGACTCTAGCCCAAATGATAAAGACAAGTCAAATGAGGCCCGACTCTGGCACAAATGATAAAGATGAGTCAAACAAGGCCTAACTTTAGCATAAATGATAATTGATTGAGTCAAACGAAGCTCGACTCTGACTTGAATGATAAAGATGAGTCAAACGAGGCCTGACTCTAGCACAAATGATAATTGATTGAGTCAAACAAAGCCTGACTCTGGCTTGAATGATAAAGATGAATCAAACAAGGCTTGACTCTGGCACAAATGATAATTGATTGAGTCAAACGAAGCCCGACTTTGGCTTGAATGATAAAGATGAGGTGCTTGACACGTGGAGAGGCTTGACCTCAAAATGGCATGCTTGACATGCAAAATTACTGGACAAAGCTTAGCGAAATTGCTTGACAGGGCTTGGCACATAGAGAGGTTTGACCTCAAAATGGCATATTTGGCATACGAACCTACTTAACAGGTCTTGGCACATGGAGAGACTTGACCTTAAAATGTTATATTTGGCATGCGAACCTGCTTGACAGGGCTCAGCATGCGTACTTGCTTGACAAGATTGGTGTGCAAACTTACTCGACAGGGCTTGGCACAGGCAGAGGTTTGACCTCAAAATTATATTTGGCATGCAAATTTGCTTGACAGGGCTTAGCATGCAAACTTGCTTGACAGGACTTGATGTGCAAACTTACTAAACAGGGCTTGGCATAGGCAGAGGCTTGACCTCAAAATTATATTTGGCATGCAAACTTGCTTGAACCTGCTTGATAGGACTTGATGTGCAAACTTACTAGATAGGGCTTGGCACAAGCAGAGGCTTGATCTCAAAATTATATATTTGACATGTTTAACATGAAGATGCTTGAGCATGAAAACACATTTGTCATGTGAAAGGCTTAAATGACATACTTGATGTAAAAGGCTTGACCTGAAAATAGCATGCTTGATAATGCAAATTGCTTGATCTGAAATGGCATGCTTGTCATGCTTGACATGCAAAAATGTTTGTCACATGAGGAGCTTGACCTAAAATAGCATGCTTGACATGCAAATGTGCTTGATATGTGAAAGGCTTGACCTTAAATGGTATGCTTGACATGCTTGATATAAAATGCTTGACCTAAAAATGGCATGGTTGAAATGAATACATGCTTCACATAAGAAATGTTTGACTTGAAATGGCATGCTTGACATGCTAGGCTTGACCTTAAGATAGCATACATGACATGCTTGCCATGCTAACGTGCTCAACACATAATGGACTTAACTGAAATGGCATGTTTGATATGCAAACATGCTTGGATCTGAACTGAAATGTATGCATGTAGATATACCTGGCATGCTTAAAGGCTTAACCTAAGATGGCATGCTTGACGTGAAATGCTTAACATGTGAAATAGTTTTCCTTAAAAGGCATGCTTGACATGTGAACATGCTCGATACATGAAAGACTTGACCAGAAATGACATGCTTGACATGTAAACGCTCTTGACATGAGAAAAATTAATGCAGATGCCAAATCCTTAATACAAAGGGTGAGTTATGGTTTGTTGTCCTAATTATGACTGAATTAGAATGTCAGACCCCCTAAAAGCAATACCTTCTGGTATCAGTATTTGGTAACTCATCTCTCTCTATTTTTTCTATAAATCCTCATCTTGAACCCCTCTGCTCTTTCAAGGATATTTAGATTCGAGGGTCATTCTCCTAATTCTTTCCCTGGTTTAGATTTGGTACTCCCTAAGCAATGGAAGGTTTTTTTTTTCTTTTTCTTCAACTTTGGGTTTAATCTCTTAATAATTTCCCAGTTTGTGCTTTTGAACATTTTTAAACTCTAGGTTCATTCCCCAATTATTGCCCCTAGTTTGCTTTGAATACCTTTGAGCAAATAAATGTTGAAAAGATTTTCTTAGTTCATCATTTCCTTTTTAAGAACATGCCTAAAAGGAATCCATATATTGGATGAAGATTACTCAATTCTCTGGAATCAAGGTTTCTTTGTTGAGCATCTCCCTAATTAGGAAACTCTCGAGTGTTTGTGCTCTCATACAAGTGTTTGTCCCCTTGACAAGTGTTTGCACTCAAGTATTTGCCCTCTTGACAAGTGCTTGCACTCATAAGTATCCCATAAGCTTGTGTTCATGTCCCTTTCTACATCTGTTATTTCACCACAATAACCAGGATCACTAGGTCTTTATTTTAGCTTGTAATGTAAGGTTTAGGTAATGGCTTAGAAAGGAATGGATAAGGGTTTAGCAAACAAGGAGAGCGCAAGATTGAGCACATAAAGCCTTGTATTTCCCTTTTCATCTTCCACAACTTAGGAATCTTACTGGACATGGGAGGAACTAACTTTCTTTTGCCCATATTTCATTTTTTCTATTTCTGGGCTTGCTCTTTTCTTTTCCAGTTTCCCAAATTCTGTTGTTTTTTTTTCATTTCCCTT
Source organism: Dicorynia guianensis (assembly GCA_037013595.1). Lineage (NCBI taxonomy): Eukaryota > Viridiplantae > Streptophyta > Magnoliopsida > Fabales > Fabaceae > Dicorynia > Dicorynia guianensis. Next base: position 1,720,265 of record JASUAB010000023.1, read on the forward strand.
TTATTCCTGCCTTTTTATAATTAAGGCATCAACCAATGCAAAAGGATTCCTAAGTTATTCTTGATAGCATTCTTTCTCGACCAATAGCTTTAGTCTCCTTTTACTCTCTTTTAGGGTAAGGATCATAGTCTTCTTGGTTGAGAGGTTAAGGTGAATAAGAGTCAAAAAAGAACATTTGATGGTGGCCTTGCCATCTTTTAAGGCTCAAATGGGTGACTAGGGATATTTTACTTTAAGGTTAGCTTAAAGGGTTCAAACGGTGCAAAGACGGCCTAGATCACTTCTCTAGTTAATGTGGCATCCAACAAATTATTTCAAGGGGCATTCAAACAAGTTCTAGGAAACTCACTTTCTCATAGCATTCTCATGAGCTACAAGACATCACTCCCTCACCACTGCTTATGATCTGAGATACTCTATCATCCAAGAGAATTGAGTATTTTGTTAGGTAATCCAATTTTATCATTAGCAAAAATGGATTTGGTTAGGATGAACTTAAGATATTCGATCACCAATTAATTGCTCTTAGGCATCAAAACGTGAAAAAAAAGGTATTATAACCCTAATTGCCCCCAGTGTTAGTTCATTCTGGTGGTGGTAACCCTCCTTAAGTGTCTGCCATTCATCAATCACTCATATGACATAGAATACATGCAAGATGTGTTATTGAACTTAAGAGGGTGCTCACATACAGTCATTGCCAAAGCCTTGAGCAGAACCATGCCATGAGATTACATGAAAAATATGTGCACAAGAGATGCAACAAAAGATGCATATGACACTTCCAATGAGTCAAGGGTTAAGAATAACTCTTTACTTTGCCACAAGACTACATGAAAGACATGTACAGAAAGACAACATTTTTCCTTTTTGGATGCCAGTGACATGCTTAGTATGGTAAGAGTGATCTCTTGAACATCAGCAACATGCTTTACAAATGCAATCTAGATTTATTGAAAATCAAAGAATGAGAATATGTTGACATACGGTGAATTTCATATCAAGTCAATGCATTGAAACAAAATTATCCAGATGCCCTTAACACGCAATGCAATGATATTGTGCTGACATAAGAGGCATGATAAATCTCATTGGACTGTGCAAGAGCTTTTTTTCTTTTTTTGTGGGTGATACTTCCATAGTTTTTGAAAACTCTAAAGGTGAAATCATGAATGAACCATCTCTGTCCCTCTTAACCCCCTTTTTTTTTTTATCATGATACCCTTGCCCCAGATTTAGTTCAATGCAATATTTTTGACTTTGGACTCATTCCACTGGTAATCAGCTAACTTTGTGATGCACCATGTTCTATGAGTCTTTAATACATTGTAGCATTGTTTACCATCCAAGAATTGAATACTTTAAGCAATCCTATTTCTTCATTAGCAAAAGAGTTTGATTAGGATGAACATAAGATATCTGATTACCAATTCATTGTTCTTATGTATGAAAAGACATTATAACCTTGATTGTCTTCATTGTTGGTTCATTCTGGTGATGGTAACCCCTTCTTAAGCATCTGCCATTCATCAATCACTGACATAAAAAAGGAAAAAAATGACATACAATACATTCATCATGCAAGACATCTTATTGAATTCAAAAGGGTATCTCCATGCAGTCTACCAAGGCCTTGGACAGGGCCATTAAAAGATGCAATAACACTACACAAAAGACATGTGTAAAGAGACATGTAACATTTTCTTTTGAAGCAGAAGACGCTTATGATGCTCCTAATGAGTTGTGCATGGGATGCATATCAAGAGTTAAGAACAACTCTTTACTCTGCCATAAGACTCCATGAAAGACATGCACAATAAAGAAAAACAACACACTCTTTTTTTTGTTTTTTGTTTTTGGATACACAAGAATGCATATGATGATTCTAATAAGATACACATGGGATGTGTATCAAGAGTTAAGAATAACTCTTTACTCTGCCATCCATCACACACTTCGATCTCGATAACTTTACTTAGCCATTCTTCCACTCGAACCATCCTTCCTAGACTTGTACATTACCCCAATAACACAAAAATAACAAAAAGTAAAGACACGATAAGTTACAATCGAAGCATGGTATCTATTTTACGCTTCCTGCTACCATTGGGAGACTGTTCATCCACTTGTTTCACCAATAAGTAAGGTTGAAATACATAGGCTTGCAGTCGATCAATCAATCGATTGACGTCTGAACCTGATATTATGGCACAGCGGGCCTTCAGAGATATGAAGTGTTGTTCCACAGCTGAATCTATAAAAGACAACAAGCCATCATAGAAGCCATTAACATTTAATAATCCTAACGGCCTCTTTTGATAGTTAAACTTGATCCAGAATAACACACTAGAAATTCCTTCTAGAGTTTCTAGATCACCAGGTAATGCGATAAAGGCTTCAGCATTGCAAAACATGTGCCCGAAGTGTTCATGCATAGATGAAACCTTTAACTCAGTACCAAAGGTGTAGTCTCTGACTCTTTTGTTGGCCAACCCTTTTATAAGGATGCCTGAGACATGGCTCCTTCCTGTAAATGCAGTTGCAGCTGCACATCCTCTTATCCCATGGATGCCTCCACCATACACTAGGTTTATTTTTTTGGTAGCTAAAACCCTACCAAGTTCATTGGCTACCTTTATAAACTCATTATCCTTCCCTAGAATGGAAGCACCAAAGACACAGATAGATTTGAATCTACGTGCCGATGATGTTTCTCCTTCTTTTTCTGCCCCAGCCATGCATGGACGATACAATGTGAAGGTGTATTTGTAAGCAAGAAATGAACAACAGAAAATAGTCAGGTGCAATAATTTCAGACAATGACAATAAGAAAGTCCAAAAGACAAGAGACGCCTACATATACGATAGTCCTCCAGTGAAGAAAAGTCGTAAAGCTACCAATAATGAATAGGCAACTAGCTAGCTTTCTTAAAGTTTGTGTGCAGAGTCAAAAAGTGAGCAGCAAAACTAATAAATGCATTGTCAATCGTCAAAAAGAAAAGACAATCATGCAAGCAAAGTCAGAAAGCAAACAGTAGATGTGCCAACGATTAAAAAGGAGAAAAGACAACTATACCAACATTGTCAAAATTATGCATGCAAAGTCAGAAACCTAACAGTGAATATGGCAGATGTGCCAGCAATTAAGAAGGAGAAAAGACAATTACACCGATATTATCAAAATCATGCAGGCAAAGTCAGAAAGCAAATAGTGAATATGACATACGTACCGACAATTAACAAGGAAGAAAAATTACTAACAACCACTGTACTAATCGAAACCATGCATACACAGTTAGAAAGCAAATAATGAAAATGATGAATTCATCAGTGATACACAATGATTTAATGCCGCATCCCTTAACAGACACCATCAAGGACTTCCTTTCTGATCTACTGGCAAATAGGGTCTTTTAACGTCCGATTCGCAAGACAAATCGCTTCTTTGCTTTGTAGAATATGTCCACTAAGGCAAGAAACATGAAGATGTCCATTAAGATGTGTCTCAAGAGTCTATTGGATATTATCCAAAGATTCTTTACTCAGTCCATCTTTAATGATTTTGTCTTCCTGCTAGGAATATCACCCTTCATCCTTGCAGTGTGCTATTCATGGATCAAGGTTGTTATCCAATTTCCTTACGAACTGGCAAACAGGGTCATTTAGTGTTAACTTCTCAAGATAGTGGCACTCCTTTTCTTTGTAGAATTTGTCTGCTAAAGTGAGAAGAACACCATGAACATGTCCACTAGGATACGTCTCAAGAGACTGAAGAATATTATCCAAGAACTCTTTACTCAGTCCATTCTTTATGAACTGGATTTTGTCTTCTTGATTCGTGGACACCATTCCTTTCCCCCTACATCGTGTATTATACGTTCACCTTGCACACTTATAACAAACCTTCATCCTTTTAGCTCTTCTTTTCTTAGCATAAGAGCTTCTTCCCATTCCTGGTAGATGTTTCACTAATGAATGTTGAAAATCATCTGCTAGGCGTACCTTAGCTTCAATAATCCAACGTACATCGTCAGGGAGTCCTAGATGTGTGAGTGTCTTCATTCTTTCAAGTTGGCACTTATACATCTTTCGAAGTGCATCTTGGGGAAGAGAGGGAAATCTGACTCTAAGCCTTGCAAGGCCTTCCTCCATTTTTGGCTCTCTGGTAAGGTGATGGATTAGGACCCTCGAATGATGCTTCCCAGAATCCTTTGAGTCTTTCCTTTTTTGCAAGGTGGCTTCAAAAATGAACCTCTCAGTCAGTCGTGGAATGATGTCAGGTTGGTTACTGACTGAAACCTGAGTGTGAATAGTAAGACATGTAAAAAGGGTAACCAGACGCCTTTGCGCAATCGGGCTTCAGCTAGTCTACACATGTTGATGGGCCTTAAGTTACTCACTAGGCCCAAAGCCAAAAATTCGGTGGGCAGAACATGTTTAATGCTACATGTATAATCAAATGATGGCACAACTATGATCGTCCCTTGGGAATGTAAGCTTAAGATGTTAATGCATTTGGGTGCAAGGAAATGATTCATTTGGTGCAAAAAATGATTTGTTGAAATAGAGGTTATAAGTTTTAATAACTCAAATCCACTATCTCAATTACAAACTCATGAGTATGTCATAAGACTACCTGCAAAAGGAAGCACAAAATTGCCCAATTATCTAGCCTTGATATTGCCTTATCATTTTGACATGTGAAAGGCTTTAAAGTATTAATTATCAACTGTCCTGTGGCTTCTGTAAGAAGTTATGGCATTGGTAGCCCATTAACTACACACTCAATGGATGAGGGCCCTATTGCCCCAGCTTGTAGCTACACCACTCTTATCACTTACCCAATCGTTAATAGTTCATTGGAATCTGGGCATCAAATTGCCCCAATGACTACCATATTAAAGAAGCATCAGCCATGCTTATATCACTTGGCTACACTTTGACTAAAAATGTCATATCCAATTAACTAGAAGCCTGTTTCATTATCTTGCGGCATGCAAGAGATTGGCACTTGTTGCCGATGTTGGATGACATTTGCTAGTCATGAGATAACTTGGAGACTAAAAGTCTTGTAAAGGTTAACCTTACTTTACTCCCTATTGATGCATCTGTACAAAGACTAAAAGCATCATAAGGTTAGCCTTACTTGACCCCTTGCTAACCTTCAGGTAAGGCAAACTCAAGTTGAGAAGGTTATGCATGAAACAACAATAAGTGCAATAAGGATGCTTGAAACACAAATGTCAAAGTTGGACATGCAATACGAAGTAAATAGCATTTTTCCCACAGTGGCTAGATTAAGATTCATCCTAAGTTTCCGTTCACTCTCATGGTTATGGGCCAAAATTCTCTCTTACAAGGGGTAGCTCTAAGGCTATTAATTGTGGGGGTAGGTTCTATGTTTGCTACATCAGGTCCCCAAATTGTCCTTGAGAGGATCAATTCGAGTGGGGTGTTTCGGGCGCCCATGCGGAGACTGAAGGTCTCTCAAAGGCTAACCTTACTACTCCCCCTCTAACCTACAAGGTATCCTACATGGCCTGGGTATAGGACACAGGGGTCATGACCTCCCCTTTTATTCTAGTGTGTGGTGATAGTGACAGTGTGTGCGAGGAATCAGATTTCAAGAAAATACCAAATACACACATTTATAAATATGTACAAATTTAAACCAACAAATCAATCAATAAATTAATAAGATCATTTTTAATTAGCCTAACCCTCTTAAAAGTCCCCAGTGGAGTCGCCAAGCTATCGACCCTGAAAAATTTTATGTTTGTGTGATTTGTGAAGTCACCACCGATCTAAGTTATCTAAGGTGAGATCGGACACCTAATTAAAAATGGTCTACATTTAAAAGATTGAGTTCGAAGGTTGGTTACATTTTAAGGAAAGTGTTAGCACCCTAAACGCCCTTTTGGTACCAAAATGATCTAATTAATTTACTTGATTTAATTAACGTTGGTTTTCAATAAATATTTTTGAAAAATGGTTCTTACCCATTCCGTGTTAGAATATTTAATTAATCACTTCATGCAAATCCCTTTTCTATTCCAGTTTGTGGTTTGAAAATAATTTCAGGAAAATCCCATCTCTATTCTACATTAGGGTTTTAAAAATATAATTCTGAAAAATCCTATCTCTATTTCAGATCAGGGTTTTAAATATTTTGAGAAAATTCTCTTTCTATTTCAGATTGAGATTTTAAAAATGATTTGAATAAAGTTCCCTTTCTATTCCAGATTAGAATTTTCAAAGATAATTTTATAAAAGTCCCCATTCTAATCTAGATTGAGGTTTTAAGATAATTCCAATAAAAATTTCTTTCTATTTCAAATGAGGGTTTTAAAATAATAATGAAGTAAGAAAGAAATATTTACATCATCCATATGATTATTTATTTTTAATTTATTTTACTTAAAAAAATATAATTTATTTTAATTTACAAAATTTACCTAATTAAAAATGGTCTACATTTAAAAGATTGAGTTCGAAGGTTGGTTACATTTTAAGGAAAGTGTTAGCACCCTAAACGCCCTTTTGGTACCAAAATGATCTAATTAATTTACTTGATTTAATTAACGTTGGTTTTCAATAAATATTTTTGAAAAATGGTTCTTACCCATTCCGTGTTAGAATATTTAATTAATCACTTCATGCAAATCCCTTTTCTATTCCAGTTTGTGGTTTGAAAATAATTTCAGGAAAATCCCATCTCTATTCTACATTAGGGTTTTAAAAATATAATTCTGAAAAATCCTATCTTTATTTCAGATCAGGGTTTTAAATATTTTGAGAAAATTCTCTTTCTATTTCAGATTGAGATTTTAAAAATGATTTGAATAAAGTTCCCTTTCTATTCCAGATTAGAATTTTCAAAGATAATTTTATAAAAGTCCCCATTCTAATCCAGATTGAGGTTTTAAGATAATTCCAATAAAAATTTCTTTCTATTTCAAATGAGGGTTTTAAAATAATAATGAAGTAAGAAAGAAATATTTACATCATCCATATGATTATTTATTTTTAATTTATTTTACTTAAAAAAATATAATTTATTTTAATTTACAAAATTTACCTAATTAAAAATGGTCTACATTTAAAAGATTGAGTTCGAAGGTTGGTTACATTTTAAGGAAAGTGTTAGCACCCTAAACGCCCTTTTGGTACCAAAATGATCTAATTAATTTACTTGATTTAATTAACGTTGGTTTTCAATAAATATTTTTGAAAAATGGTTCTTACCCATTCCGTGTTAGAATATTTAATTAATCACTTCATGCAAATCCCTTTTCTATTCCAGTTTGTGGTTTGAAAATAATTTCAGGAAAATCCCATCTCTATTCTACATTAGGGTTTTAAAAATATAATTCTGAAAAATCCTATCTCTATTTCAAATCAGGGTTTTAAATATTTTGAGAAAATTCTCTTTCTATTTCAGATTGAGATTTTAAAAATGATTTGAATAAAGTTCCCTTTCTATTCCAGATTAGAATTTTCAAAGATAATTTTATAAAAGTCCCCATTCTAATCCAGATTGAGGTTTTAAGATAATTCCAATAAAAATTTCTTTCTATTTCAAATGAGGGTTTTAAAATAATAATGAAGTAAGAAAGAAATATTTACATCATCCATATGATTATTTATTTTTAATTTATTTTACTTAAAAAAATATAATTTATTTTAATTTACAAAATTTACCTAGTGAAAAACCCAAGTATTTTTTTTTAACCTACATCTCCTTTCTTTATTTTATTCTTCTTATAAACTAAAAAAAAAATTAAAATGATTTACAAATAATATTACACCAAAAATTAATAAGGTCCACATAAAATGCGACACCCGCACTAAAATTGGCTACATGAAAATCTCTAGCATGACAGCATCTTAAGTGATCATACCTGCGGCATGTGCATCTTTTTCAACAGTAAGCACTAACCGTAGCGCAGTGGTGTAGCAAAAACATGGCTTGATGACAAGGCTTCTCAAGATGCTACGTTGGAGGGGTTTCGCTAGTGTTGGTGGCGAGGCGCGAAGTCCTGGGCGAATGTTTGCTCACTGTGATATTCACGACAATCGCATGCAATGCTTGTAGCTTCGTTAACTACAGCGAAAGGACTTTGGTCTGGGCAAGATGACGGGCTCTAGTCCGAATAGCAGACCTCCTTGGAGAAGTAAGGACAAAAGTGCTCAAGTGTTGTCTCGGGACTGCAACTCGCTGGAGTGGGAGAAGGTTTTCGTCTTGGCCTAAGGAGACATTGCTTCCTGGCTGCAAATACTGAAGAGTGTTCAACTTCAGATAAGGAAATCTTCGAGGGAGGGTGTTTGAGAGTGACTCTGCAGAAATGGATGGTAGCTAGGTTTCCTTGACAACAGCGGTGTGACTCAGTTTCCTTGGTGGGACTCGATGACGAAGCCGACGTTGGATCAAGGATGAAGCTTCAGGAGATAGAAGGAAGGTTCTATAGGTGGGCTAGGCGTTGTGACAGGGGCAGCAAAACTGAGTAGCGACAGGGCCGCAGCAGTTTATGGTAATCGAACGAAGGCACCGAGATTACAGCTTGCCATGGTGAATCGCGAGTTTCTAAAGATGACAACTATCAAAGTCATTGGTTTCTTCAGAACGAAGACAGGGACCTCGAAAGAGAGAAGGAAACAGGTCTTGCATCTTTGGTGAAGTGGACTAAGTTGGTGTGAATGGCACGGACAAACTATTCTTTAGCAGCGAAGAGTGCTGGTTTCCCTGCAGTCAAGAGACTTCATCCAGTTGTTCCTTTCATGTTCTGTTCATAATATGAGGTACAGAGACGGCATGCAAAAGTGAGGTGGACGTGATGTTTTGGTGCACTGGCCGGCCAAAGTGATGGGTGCTGACAGGTGAAGACGCTGCAACGTGAGGTAAGTCTAGGAGCGCTGCAAACTGGGTATGCTGGGCGACGTCGTTCGTTGGAGTGAAGGGTTCGAAACATGTAGTTGAGTTGTTTCAGATGAAAACTTTCTCCAGACCCCCTCTTTCGTGCGTGCTCAAGACGAACGAAGGTACTTTCCGGTTGAAAGTTGACTCCTCTTCCTCATAGGGTCAAGTTTTCTTTTTTGTGCGTGTGTTGATGTGCATGAAGTGTTCATGGCACAGCCAAAAATGGATGAGTGAGATCTAACAAAGTTGTAGGGCCTTACTTACACGATGGTGAAGTATAGGAGGTTCCAAAGACATTGGGATATTAGCTGGTCTTGGAAGAAGAAGACGAGATTTTGGGTCAATGAGGAAAGGGTGTTTCTGATTTCTGGTTCAGTGGGGTATTTCTGATTTTAGATTCATTGGGGCCTGTTTCTCTTTGGAGTGAGCTAATGGAAAACTTTACTATTTTTTCCCATGCCTTTTTAGGCTGCAAGCGTTTTTGTTCCTCTTATTTCATGTGTTTGGCTGAGGTTTTCTTGGGTGAAGTCTTAGCTTCTAGGGTGACGGGGTGTTGTTGAGAGTGATGAGATCAGGGTGCCATTGAGCTTCTGTGTTTTTTAGTGAGCGGAAGTGCCTTCCTCTGAAGGTGTAAGCCTCTCTTTTTTAAGTGCCGTGAAGGTGAGGGTAGAAAAGTCTAAGTGGAGGCCCTCCCCTTTTTTGAATGTCAAAGGTGGAGAAGTTTTTTTCTTTCGTGCTCACCTATTCCTCCTTAGATGTTAAGATATTCGGCTACTTTTTCTACCTTGTTACCTTATTTCTTCATAACTTCCTTCTTTGTTTTTCTTTGGCTGCTTATCCACCTTCCTTCTATCTAAGTCTTCCCCTTCTTTTCTTTCTTTTTCTCCTCATGGCCGACAACCATCTCACTCTTTCCACCTTCACCTACTTTGATTTTCTTTCCTTCCTTTTCACACTTTTTGTTTCTTTTATTCTCTTTTTTCCTTTTTTTTAATTTTTTAGTTTTTAATTTTTTAATTTTTTAACAATTTTTAAACAATATTATTCACATTTGAGACCCAAAGATATCTTTAAATTTTTTATTTTCGCTCAATTAATTTCTGAAAAAATATATATTCAAGTAAGATAATTTTAAAATTTATGCATGAGTTCACTTTAATTTTTAAGATCTGGACAAAATTAAGTGTCGGTTGCATTTCACTTTAGAAAAAGCCGTTCGGGTAATGAAACCCAAGACCCTCATGGAGGCCATGCATCTGGCCAAGTTACAGGAAGAGATCATGATGGGCACGAACAAGATACCATACCAACCCAAAGACCTTCCAAATGCCACGCCATGAAAACGGAGTCCCTCATCCTACAACTCGGGGGGCGGTAGCGGGGGAGGGAGAATGAAGGGGGAGTCAGCCCTACACCACTTACCAAAACACCAACTTAGCCCAAGCCCAAAATAGAAACAAAACTGAACCCAAATCTATAAACGCAATCCCCAACAAACCTACCCAAAACACCGAACCGAACAAGCCTTTCTGAAATATAGAGCCAGCCATCATGACAGAAAGGAAAGCCAGTGGCCTCCGCATCTTCTATGGAGAACGATATTCTCCAAATCACATCTGCAAGGGTAGGTCAATGAGGACGAAGATGGAGGGAAAGAGGAAGAAACCGAACAATGCAGGGAGTAAGCACAGAAGCAAGGGGGTAAGGAAGAGAGACCTGAGGAAGAAGTTACTATATCTCTCCATGCCCTTCACGGATGGGAGAATTGTCACACTATGCAGATAGAGATCAGTATTAAAAGGCAGAGTTTAATAGCTCTTGTAGATACCGGTAGTACACATAATTTTATTAGCCTGGATTGTGTGAAGAGATTGGGGTGGAAGGTGATACCTGTGGGAATGAAAAGAGTTAAGGTGGCGAATGGAGAGGAATTAGAAGTAAATTTGTATTGTCCAGATTTACCTTGGAATTCAAGACCACTTTTTTTGTGATAACCATGAAAGGGTATAGTGATATTGGGGATGCAATGGTTATATCAAATTGGAAGAGTTGATTGGGACTTTATCCAACGGACCATGAAATTCCAGCAGAGGGGTAAGGAGGTTTGCCTACAGGGACTTGCTCCTAAATGGTGTGGTGACAATAGAAAAATGTTAGGGCTATAAATATCTTTAGCTACAACTCTAATGTAATTGAAGATTTATATGTTAAAAATAAATAAATTAATTAACTAAATAAAAATAAAAATTATAAATTATAAATATAAATATATAAATATTTGTAAAAATAAAAATATTGAAAAAGGAGGGAGGTCGAAGTTCCAACACTATTGCTGCTTCACACTTATCCCAATGGTGACTGAGGGACAGCAAACCAAGACAAAGGAAGCGATGGGACAACTCAAGCAGAGACATTGACTAAAAGACAACAGGATGAACTGAAGATGTTACTAGAGGGCTACACTAATGTCTTTGAAAAACCCACCTCTCTTCCCCCGAAAGAAATCAAGACCACCACATATCCTTAAAGGAAGGAAGCCAACCTTTCTCCTACTGTCCTACAGACCCTGTGGATAGATATTCACATATACAAAACGAAATTCTGGAAGGATTGATTGACTAGATGCTTCAATATGGTTTTATTCAAGACAGTGATAGCCCCTAGGCATATTTGATAGTGTTGCTTAGAAAGAAAGATGGGTCGTGGTGTTTTTGCATGGACTATAGGAAGCAAAATGCTGATACCATCAAGGGCAAATTTCGATGCCTTTAGTGGAGGAACTAATTGAAGAGTTAAATTTTTGGTTAAAATATATAAAATTTTTTTGAATTAAAGATTAATTTTAAAAAATTTATTAAATTTTAAAAATTTTTATAAAACTATCTTCAATTATAAAAAATATACAAAAAAATTATTTCCGTTAGTTTTCCTATAAAATTTTGGATGGAACCATAATTTATCATGATAAAAGGACCAAAATGAGCCCCTAATCCAATGCTCCTCTCCTACTCAGTTGTGATGCTGCTTGGGGACTTTAGCGCCATTGTTCACGTCACTACAAGTGGATTCTAATTCCTACAATTGTAACTCAATGCCTGTATGCAAGTGTTTGTCCACTAAGGCTCATACGATCGGAGAACAAATAGAACTTCAAACATGCAGTGACCTCTCTGAGACTTTGTTCATTCTCTCAAGCCCTGTTTCATGTACGATCATGCAGCAAATGTGTAGCTTGGGTCCAACGTCTACGTAGATCTGGTGCTTGCTTCACTACAGTCGGAAGTCTTAGTCTTGCAACTCCTTTCACATGCGCTGGTGTTGTGATATGGATTGTAGGGATAGCATACGTAAGTGAGATGGAAGAAGGTCAAGAAGCGTTACATGCACCTGACAGAGGACATCTTGAAAGAGAACCCCAACATGTGCACTTATATGGCTCCTTCTCTGGATGCTCATCAAGATATAGTGGTTGTGGAAGTGCCAAAGTTTGGAAAAGAAGCTGCAACAAAGGCAATTAAAAAATGGGGTCAACCCAAATCCAAAATTACTCACCTTGTTTTCTGTACCACATTTGGCGTGGATATGCTTGGAGCTGATTACCAGCTTACCAAGCTTCTTGGACTCAGACCCTCTATGAAGCGCCTCATGATGTACTAGCAGGGTTGCTTCGCTGGTGACACCATCCTTGATTTGGTGAAGGATTTGGCTGAGAACAACAAGGGCGCATAGGTTCTCATCATTTGTTTTGAGATCACTACTGTCACTTTCCATGGGTCCTCCGACTCCCACCTGAACTCAATGGTGGGCCAGGCACTGTTTGATGACGACGCGGCTGCGATGATTATTGGGGTTGACCCTGACAACTCCATTAAGCACCCCATTTTTCATATCATCTCAACAGTGCAAGCCATCTTGCCAGACTCAAAAAAGGCCATCGATGGGCACTTGCAGGAGGTGGGGCTCACGTTCCACTTGCTGAAGGATGTGCCGGGGATCATCTCGAAGAACAATGAGAAGAGCTTGGTCGAGGCGTTTATGGCACTGGGGATATTTTGGTCTTTTATCCAAAATTTAATGAAAAAATTGATGGAGGAATTCTTTAGCATGTTTTTTATGATTGAATAGTATTTTGTGAAAATTTTTAAAATTGAAGAGAATTTTTTAAAATTTACTATTAATTTAAAAAAATTTTGTATATTTTAATTTTTTTTTAAGTTGGAATTTTCCTCAAGCTATCATCAAGTACATATGTAGCCACAAGATGTATACAAAATTGCATTTCATACACACTGTGGACATTATCAATGGCTAGAGATGCCATTTGGATTAGCCAATGCCCCTCCAACCTTTCAAAGCCTCATGAACTCTTTAGTCAAACCTTTTCTTCAAAAATTTGTATTAGTTTTTTTGTTTTTTGTTTTTGGTTTTTTTTTTTTTTACAATATCCTGATGTACAGTGAAAGTTGGGAAAAGCATATGAATCACTTACAGCAAGTTTTAGAGGTTCTGCGCAGACATCAACTGTTTGCAAACAGAAAAAAAATGTGCTTTTGCCAGGAAGGAAATAGAATATTTGGGCCATCGAATTTCTGACTCTGGGGTGGCCACAGATCCTTCAAAGATTGAAGCTATGGTAAACTGGCCTCTACCTAAGACCTTGAAGGAGTTGCGTGGGTTCTTGTGAATCACGGGGTATTATAGGCGCTTTATTAAGGACTATGGCAGGATTGCTCAACCACTCACTGAGTTACTAAAGAAGGACAACTTCCACCGGAGATCCAATGCACAGCTTGCATTCGAGAAACTCAAGGAAGCGATCACCAGGCCTCCCATCTTAGCATTGCTTGACTTCACTAAGGAGTTCACTGTTGAAACTGATGCTTCAGGCAATGGAGTGGGTGCTGTGCTTCTCTAAGAAGGGCGACCAGTGGCACATCTAAGCAAGGCAATGGGACCCCGTTTTGCAGCCTTTTCCAGCTATGAGAGGAAACTTCTCGCCCTTGTCTTGGCAGTCAAATGCTAGTCTTCTTACCTCGTGCAAGAAATTTGTGATCAAAACTGATCAACAAACCTTGTAGTATCTGTTAGAACAAGCTTTACGTACCCCCATGCAACATAAATGGCTGAGGAAGCTGCTGGGGCTTGAATTTGAAGTGCAGTATAAAAGGGGCAGTGAAAATGTCTTGGCAGATTCCCTATCCAAGAGATATTCAAAAGGGCACCTATGTCCCATGTCCATGGTCACGTCAGATTTAATAGGCCAAGTCTGAGAGAGTGGGTGCATGATGGAGTTAATCAAGGAAAAATCCAAGCCCAACAAACTAACCCACAATCGGTCCCAAATATGCATGGAACGATGGTGTCTTGACATGTAACGGTAAGCTGGTAAAAGGTGATAGCTCAACACTTAAGGCCCAACTGCTTGAAGAATTCCATGGGTCCGTAGAAGGAGGGCATTCAGGATCCACTAACACATACAATAGGCTGGCCCAGGTTTTTTATCGGAAAAAATTGCAAAAGGATGTCTGCAACCATGTAAGATCTTGCACCACTTGTCATTTGTCAATGCCATAAACCTGATTGCGTAGTTACTATGGACTGTATCGCTAGTCTCCCGAATTCACAAGGCTACTCCGTCATTCTTACCATTGTAGATCGGTTGACAAAATATGGGCATTTCCTTACCCATAAGCATCCTTTCACAGCTACTACAGTGGCTGAGTTGTTTATGAAACACGTATGGAAACTGCATGGAGTACCTCACACGATCATCACCGACTGTGACCCTGTTTTTCTTAGTAATTTCTAGCAAGAGATTTTTCTGGTCCATGAAGTCCAACTCTTGAAGTCCACGGCCTACCATCCTCAGACAAATGGTCGGTCTGAAGTAGCAAATCGCACCATTGAAGCCTATCTCAGGTGTGTATGCTCAGACATACCGAGCCAGCGGGCTAAATGGCTTCATCATGGTGAGTTTTGGTACAACACTTGCTTTCATTCATCAATAGGCATGAACCCATTTGAAGCCATGTATGGGTATGCTCCTGCACCACATACCCCCTATCTTATAGGAGATTCCACCGTTGAGGCTGTGGACTTCGAGATGTAAAAAAGAGAGAGATTTTTCAATGCTCAAACAGAATCTCGAGAAAGCTCAGCTCCGCATGAAAATGTTGGCCGACAAAAGGAGGTCCGAGCGTGTTTTTCAAATAGGTGACTGGGTCTACCTCAAACTCCAACCCTATCGCTAGTTGCCGATGGTAAACAGAGCATTGCACAAATTGTCAGCCACGTACTATGGACCTTTCGAAGTTCTAGATCGGATTGGAGAGGTCGCATATCGCTTGAACTTGCCACCAAATGCTCGTATGCACGATGTATTTCACGTTTCCCTCCTCAAACAGCATCATGACCACCACCCCGTTACTGCTACACTCACTCCTCTGGGAGATGACCATTCTAGAATGCTGAGTGAAGGAGAAAGGCCACGGGCTGTAACTGAGGTATTGATTCAATGGGAGGCTCTACCTCTGTAAGAGGCATCATCGGAAGAGTTACACCGAATTTAACAGAAATACCCTAATTTTCTGTCACCCTTCTCTATTTTGATCCTTGAGGATAAGGATACTGCTCATCCCCCGGGGGGAGGGGGGTATTGATGCCGGTGGAAAAGGCAAAACCAAGCTTAAAGAGAACAATGCCGTTGCACTTAAAGAGAATGAAGAGAAGAAGACAGGGCACAACATCGTGGGAAGAAATTAAGGGAGTCAGTTAGAGGGGTGCGTAGTGCATGAGAGGTTCTTTTTCTTGTTTTCAGTAGCAGGACATGTGTGATGTAAGCTTCCTTTGACTCAACCAGATCATTTGCGCATAAAGTTGGGACTCATTTGACTCAACCATTTCATTTGTGCCTCGAGTCGGGCCCCGTTTGACTCACCAATAACATTTGTACCTCGAGTCGGGCCTCGTTTGACTCACCCATATCATTTGTACCTCGAGTCAGGCCTCGTTTGACTCAACCATTTCATTTGTGCCTCGAGTCGGGCCTCATTTGACTCAACCATATCATTTGTGCCTCGAGTTAGGCGTCATTTGAGTCATCCATGTGTTTGCGCCTAGAGTTAGGCCTCATTTGACTCACTGATATTATTTGTACCTCCAGTCGGGCCTAGTTTCACTCACCGATATCATTTATGCCTCTAGTCGGGCCTTGTTTGACTCACCCATATCATTTGTGCCTCAAGGCGGGCATTGTTTGACTCAGCCATATCATTTGCACCTCCAATCAAGCATCGTTTGACTCAACCATTTCATTTGTGCCTCGAGCCGGGCCTCATTTGACTCACCCATATCATTTGTGCGTCAAGTCGGGCCTCGTTTGACTCAACCATATCATTTGTACACCAAGTCAGGCCTCGTCTGACTCAGTCATATCATTTACGCCATGGGACAGGCCTCGTTTAACTCACCCATATCATTTGCACATAGAGTAGGGCCTCGGTTGACTCACCCATATCATTTGTGCCTCGTGTTGAGCCTTATTTGACTCAACCTTCTCATTTGCACCGCGAGTCAAGCCTGGTTTGACTCCGCCATCTCAGTTGCACCTCGAGGCAAACTTCGTTTGACTCAACCAAATCATTTGCACCATAAGTCAGGACTCATTTGACTCAACCATTTCATTTGTGCCTCGAGTCGGGCCTCGTTTGACTCACCAATAACATTTGTACCTCAAGTCGGGCCTCGTTTGACTCAACCATTTCATTTGTACCTCGAGTCGGGCCTCATTTGACTCAACCCTATCATTTGTGCCTCGAGTTGGGCGTCGTTTGAGTCACCAATGTGTTTGCGCCTAGAGTTTGGCCTCATTTGACTCACCCATATCATTTGTACCTCCAGTCGGGCCTCGTTTGACTCACCCATATCATTTGTGCATCTAGTCGGGCCTCGTTTGATTCAACCTTTTCATTTATGCCTCAAGTCAGGCGTTGTTTGACTCGGCCATATCATTTGCGCCTCCAATCAGGCATTGTTTGACTCAACCATTTCATTTGTGCCTCAAGTTAGGCCTCATTTTACTCAACCATATCATTTGTGCCTCAAGTTGGGCCTCGTTTGAGTCACCCATGTGTTTGTACCTAGAGTTGGGCCTCATTTGACACAACCTTGTCATTTGCGCCTTGAGTCAGGCCTCGTTTGACTCAACCATATCATTTGCACCTCAAGTCGGGCCTCGTTTTGACTCAACCATATGTTTGCGCCTCGACCTGGGCCTCATTTGACTTACCCATATTTTTGCAGCTCGAGTTGGGCCTCGTTCAACTCACTCATCTCATTTGTGACATGAGTTAGGCCTCGTTTAACTTAACCATATCATTTGCGTCTCAAGTCAGGTCTCGTTTCACTCAACCATATCATTTGTGCCTAGAGTCGGACCTCGTTTGACTTACCTATATCATTTGTGCCTCGAGTCGGGCCTTGTTTGTCTCAACCATATTATTTGTGCCACAAGTCAGGCCTAGTTTGACTCACCCATATAATTTGCTCCACAAGTCATGCCTTGTTTGACTCACCCATATCATTTTTTCCCCAAGTCCTCGTCTGACTCAATCATATCATTTGCGCCATGAGACGGGCCTTGTTTGACTCAAGCATATCATTTGCGCCTCGAGTTGAGTCTTATTTGACTCAACCTTCTCATTTGCGCCACGAGTCGAGCCTCGTTTGACTCCACCGTATCAGTTGCGCCTCGAGGCGAGCTTTGTTTGACTCAACCAAATCTTTTGTGCTTTAAGTCAGGCCTCATTTGACTCAACCATTTCATTTGCGCCTCGTGTCGGGCCTTGTTTGACTCACCAATATCATTTGTCCCTCGAGTCAGGCCTCGTTTGACTGACCCATATCACTTGTACCTCAAGTCGGGCCTCGTTTAACTCAACCATTTCATTTGTGCCTAGAGCCGGGCCTCATTTGACTCAACCATATCATTTGTGCCTCGAGTTGGGCATCGTTTAAGTCACCCATGTATTTGCGCCTAGAGTTGGGCCTCATTTGACTCACCCATATCATTTGCACCTCCAGTCGGGCCTCGTTTGACTCACTGATATCATTTATGCCTCGAGTCGGGCCTCGTTTGACTGACCCATATCATTTGTACCTCAAGTCGGGCCTCGTTTGATTCAACCTTTTCATTTGTGCCTCGAATCAGGCCTCGTTTGACTCAGCCATATCATTTGTGCCTCCAGTTGGGGCTCATTTGACTCAACCATATCATTTGTGCCTCGAGTTGGGCATCGTTTGAGTCAGCCATGTGTTTGTCCCTAGAGTTAGGCCTCATTTGACTCACCCATATCATTTGTACCTCCAATCAGGCCTCGTTTGACTCACCGATATCATTTATGCCTCTAGTCGGTCCTCGTTTGACTCACCCATATCAGTTGTGCCTCAAGTTGGGCCTCATTTGATTCAACGTTTTCATTTGTGACTCGAGTTGGGCCTCGTTTGACTCAGCCATATCCTTTGTGCCTCAAGTCGGGCATTGTTTGACTCAGCCATATCATTTGTGCCTTCAATCAGGCATCGTTTGACTCAACCATTTCATTTGTGCCTCAAGTCGTGCCTCATTTAACTCAACCATATCATTTGTGCCTCAAGCTGGGCCTTGTTTGAGTCACCCATGTGTTTGTACCTAGAGTTGGGCCTCATTTGACACAACCTTGTCATTTGCGCCTTGAGTCAGGCCTCGTTTGACTCAACCATATCATTTGCACCTCAAGTCAGGCCTCATTTTGACTCAGCCATATGTTTGCGCCTCGACCCGAGCCTCATTTGACTTACCCATATTTTTGCACCTCGAGTTGGGCCTCGTTCAACTCACCCAACTCATTTGTGACATGAGTCAGGCCTCGTTTGACTCAACCATATCATTTGCGCCTTAAGCTGGGCCTCGTTTCACTCAACCATATCATTTGTGCCTCGAGTCGGGCCTCGTTTGACTCACCTATATCATTTGTGCCTCGAGTCGGGCCTCGTTTGTCTCAACCATATTATTTGTGCCACAAGTCAGGCCTAGTTTGACTCACCCATATAATTTGCTCCACAAGTCATGCCTTGTTTGACTCACCCATATCATTTTTTCCCCAAGTCCTCGTCTGACTCAATCATATCATTTGCGCCATGAGACAGGCCTTGTTTGACTCAAGCATATCATTTGCGCCTCGAGTTGAGTCTTATTTGACTCAAGCTTCTCCTTTGCGCCACGAGTCGAGCCTCGTTTGACTCCACCGTAGCAGTTGCGCCTCGAGGCGAGCTTTGTTTGACTCAACCAAATCTTTTGTGCTTTAAGTCAGGCCTCATTTGACTCAACCATTTCATTTGTGCCTCGTGTCGGGCCTTGTTTGACTCAACCCTATCATTTGTGCCTCGAGTTGGGCGTCGTTTGAGTCACCAATGTGTTTGCGCCTAGAGTTAGGCCTCATTTGACTCACCCATATCATTTGTACCTCTAGTCGGGCCTCGTTTGACTCACCCATATCATTTGTGCGTCTAGTCGGGCCTCGTTTGATTCAACCTTTTCATTTATGCCTCTAGTCAGGCGTTGTTTGACTCGGCCATATCATTTGCGCCTCCAATCAGGCATTGTTTGACTCAACCATTTCATTTGTGCCTCAAGTCGTGCCTCATTTTGACTCGCCCATATGTTTGCGCCTTGAGCTGGCCCTTATTTGACTTACCCATATGTTTGCACCTCGAGTCGGGCCTCATTTGACTCACCCATGTTGTTTGTGCCTCGAGTCAGGCCTCATTTGACTCAACCATATCATTTGTGTATCGAGTCGGGCATCATTTGACTCAACCATATCATTTGTGCCTTGAGTCGATCATCATTTGACCCAACCTTCTCTTTTGCGCCACGAGTCGAGCCTCATTTAACACCACCTTATTAGTTGCGCCTTGAGGCGAGCTTTGTTTGACTCAACTAGATCATTTGTGCCTTAAGTCATGCCTCATTTGACTCAACCATTTTATTTGTGCCTTGAGTCGGGCCTCGTTTGACTCACCGATATCATTTGTACCTTGAGTCGGGCCTCGTTTGACTCAACCTTATAATTTAAGCCTCGAGTTGGGCCTCATTTGACACAACGATATCATTTGTGCCTTCAGTTAGGCCTCATTTGACTCTTCTATACGTTTGTACCTCGAGTCAGGCATCATTTGACTCAACCATATCATTTGCGCCTTGAGTTGGGCCTCATTTGACTCACCCATATCATTTGCGGCTTGAGCTGAGCCTCATTTGACTCACCCTGATCATTTGTGCCTTTAGTCAAGCCTCGTTTAACTCAACCATATCATTTGTGCCTTGAGTTAGTCCTCATTTGACTCAACCATGTCTTTGTGCCTTGAGTCGGGCTCATTTGACTCAACCATATCATTTGCACCGAGAGTTGGACCATGTTTTGACTCACCCATGTGTTTGCACCATGGGCCAAGCCTCATTTGACTCACCCTTATCATTTGCGCCTCGAGTCGGGCCTCGTTTTAGTCAACCATATCATTTGCGCCTCGAGTCAGACCTTGTTTGACTCACCCATATCATTTGTGCATCCAGTCAGGCCTCTTTTCACTCAACCATTTCATTTATGCCTTAAGTCGGGCCTCATTTGACTCAACCATATCATTTATGCCTCGAGTTGGGCCTCGTTTGAGTCACCCATGTGTTTGCACCTAGAGTTGGGCTTCATTTGACATACCCTTGTCATTTGCGCCCCTAGTCAGGCCTCGTTTGACTGAACCATATAATTTGCACCTCAAGTCGGGCCTCATTTTGACTCAGCCATATGTTTGCGCCTCGACCTGGGCCTCATTTAAGTTACCCATATGCTTGCACCTTGTGTCGGGCCTCGTTCAACTCACCCATCTCATTTGTGACACGAGTCAGGCCTCGTTTGACTCAACCATATCATTTGCGCCTCAAGATAGGCCTTGTTTCACACAACCATATCATTTATGCCTCGAGTCGGGCCTCGTTTGACTCACCTATATCATTTGTGCCTCGAGTCGGGCCTTGTTTGTCTCAACCATATTATTTGTGCCTCAAGTCAGGCCTAGTTTGACTCACCCATATAATTTGTGCCACAAGTCGGGCCTCGTTTAACTCACCCATATCATTTGTACCTCAAGCCGGGCCCTGTTTGACTTAATCATATCATTTGCGCCACGAGACGGGCCTTGTTTGACTCACCCATATCATTTGTGCCTCGAGTCGAGCCTTATTTGACTCAACCTTCTCATTTGTACCGCGAGTCGAGCCTTGTTTGACTCAACCGCATCAGTTGCGCCTCGAGTCGAGCTTCATTTGACTCAACCAGATTGTTTATGCCTCAAGTCGAGCCTCATTTGACTCAACCATTTCCTTTGTGCCTCGAGTTGGGCCTCGTTTGACTTATCTATATCATTTGTGCCTCGAGTCAGACCTCATTTGACTTTCTATTATAATTTGTGCCTCGAGTCAGTCCACGTTTGACTCAACCATATTATTTGCGCTTCGAGTCGTGCCTCATTTTGACTCACCCATATGTTTGTGCCTTGAGCTGGCCCTCATTTGACTTACCCATATGTTTGCACCTTGAGTTGGGCCTCGTTCGACTCACCCATGTTGTTTGTGCCTTGAGTCAGGCCTCATTTGACTCAGCCATATCATTTGCGCATAGAGTCGGGCATCGTTTGACTCAACTACATCATTTATGCCTTGAGTCGATAATCATTTGACTCAATCTTCTCTTTTGTGACACGAGTCGAGCCTCGTTTAACACCACCGTATCAGTTATGGCTCAAGGTGAGCTTCGTTTAACTCAACCAGATCATTTGTGCCTTAAGTCAGGCCTAACTCAACCATTTCATTTATGCCTTGAGTTAGGCCTCGTTTGATTCACCGATATCATTTGTGCCTTGAGTCGGGCCTCGTTTGACTCACCCATACATTTGTGCCTCGAGTCGAGCCTCATTTGACTCACCGATATCATTTATGCCTTGAGTCAGGCCTCGTTTGACTCACCCATATCATTTGTGCCTCAAGTCGGGCCTTATTTGACTGACCCATATCTTATGCATCTCGAGTCAGGCCTCAATTGACTCAACCAAATTATTTACGCCTTCAGTTGGGCCTCATTTCACTCACCTAAATCATATGTGCCTCATGTTGGGCCTCATTTGACTCACCTAAATCATATGTGCCTCATGTCGGGCCTCATTTCACTCAACCTTATAATTTACGCCTCGAGTTGGGCCTCGTTTGACACAACGATATCATTTATGCCTTCAGTTAGGCCTTGTTTGACTTTCCCATTTGTTTGCACCTTGAGTCAGGCATCATTCGACTCAACCATATCATTTGTGCCTTGAGTTGGGCCTCATTTGACTCACCCATATCATTTGTACCTTGAGCTGGGCCTCATTTGACTCACCCTTATCATTTGTGCCTCTAGTCAAGCCTCATTTAACTCAACCATATCATTTGTGCCTTGAGTTGGTCCTCATTTGACTCAACCATGTCTTTGTGCCTCGAATCGGGCTACATTTGACTCAACCATATCATTTGCACTTAGAGTCAGACCACGTTTTGCTCAACCATGTGTTTGCGCCTTAGGCCGAGCCTCGGTTGACTCACCCTTATCATTTGCACCTCGAGTCGGGCCTTGTTTTAGTCAACCATATCATTTGCACCTCGAGTCGGACCTTGTTTAACTCACCCATATCATTTGTGCCTCCAGTCAGGCCTCTTTTGACTCAACCATTTCATTTGTGCCTCAAGTCAAGCCTCATTTGACTCAACCATATCATTTCTGCCTCGAGTTGGGCTTCGTTTGAGTCACCCATGTGTTTGAGCCTAGAGTTGGGCCTCATTTGACACACCCTTGTCATTTGCGCCTCGAGTCAGGCCTCGTTTCACTTCACCATATCATTTGCACCTCAAGTCGGGCCTGGTTTTGACTCAGCCATATGTTTGTGCCTCGACTCGGGCCTCATTTGACTTACCCATATGTTTGCACCTCGAGTCGGGCCTCGTTCAACTCACCCATCTCATTTGTGACATGAGTCAGGCCTCATTTGACTCAACCATATCATTTGCGCCTTAAGTTGAGCCTTGTTTCACTCAACCATATCGTTTGTGCCTCAAGTCGGGCCTCGTTTGACTCACCTATATCATTTGTGCCTCGAGTCGGGCCTTGTTTGTCTCAACCATATTATTTGTGCCTCAAGTTAGGCCTAGTTTGACTCACCCATATAATTTGCGCCACAAGTCGGGCCTCGTTTGATTCACCCATATCATTTGTACCTCTAGTCAGGCCTCGTCTGACTCAATCATATCATTTGCGCCACGAGATGGGCCCCATTTGACTTACCCATATCATTTGTGCCTCAAGTCGAGCCTTATTTGACTCAACCTTCTCATTTGCGCTGCGAGTTGAGCCTTGTTGGACTCAACCAGATTATTTGCGCCTCGAGTCAGGCCTCATTTGACTCAACCATTTCATTTGTGCCTCGAGTCGGGCCTTGTTTGACTCACCTATATCATTTGTGCCTCGAGTCGGACCTCATTTGACTTTCTGTTATCATTTGCGCCTCAAGTCAGTCCTCGTTTAACTCAACCATATTATTTGCGCTTCGAGTCGTGCCTCATTTTGACTCGCCCATATGTTTGCGCCTCGAGCTGGCCCTTATTTGACTTACCCATATGTTTGCACCTCGAGTCGGGCCTCATTTGACTCACCCATGTTGTTTGTGCCTCGAGTCAGGCCTCATTTGACTCAACCATATCATTTGTGTATCGAGTCGGGCATCATTTGACTCAACCATATCATTTGTGCCTTGAGTCGATCATCATTTGACCCAACCTTCTCTTTTGCGCCACGAGTCGAGCCTCGTTTAACACCACCTTATTAGTTGCGCCTCGAGGCGAGCTTTGTTTGACTCAACTAGATCATTTGTGCCTTAAGTCATGCCTCATTTGACTCAACCATTTCATTTGTGCCTTGAGTCGGGCCTCGTTTGACTCACCGATATCATTTGTGCCTTGAGTCGGGCCTCGTTTGACTCACCCATACATTTGTGCCTCGAGTCAGGCCTCGTTTGACTCACCCATACATTTGTGCCTCGAGTCGGGCCTCGTTTGACTCACCGATATCATTTATGCCTCAAGTCGGGCCTCGTTTGACTCACCGATATCATTTATGCCTTAAGTCGGGCCTTATTTGACTGACCCATATCTTATGCGTCTCGAGTTGGGCCTCATTTGACTCAACCATATCATTTATGCCTTGAGTTGAGCCTCGTTTGACTAACCTAAATCATATATGCCTCGAGTCAGGACTCATTTGACTCAACCATATAATTTACGCGTCAAGTTGGGCCTCGATTGACACAACAATATCATTTGCGCCTTCAATTAGGCCTCGTTTGACTCAACCATATCATTTGTGCCTCAAGTTGGCCCTCGTTTGATTCACCATATCATTTGTGCCTCGAGATGGGCCTCATTTGACTCACCCTTATCACTTGTGCCTCTAGTCAGGCCACATTTGACTCACCCTTATTATTTGTGCCTCTAGTCAAGCCTCGTTTAACTCAACCATATCATTTGTGCCTTGAGTTGGTTCTCATTTGACTCAACCATGTTTTTGCGCCTCGAGTCGGGCTCATTTAACTCAACCATATCATTTGCACCTAGAGTCGGACCACATTTTGACTCACCCATGAGTTTGCGCCTTGGGCCGGGCCTCGTTTGACTCACCCTTATCATTTGCACCTCGAGTCAGGCCTCGTTTCAGTCAACCATATCATTTGCACCTCGAGTCAGACCTTGTTTGACTCACCTCCAGTCAGGCCTCTTTTGACTCAACCATTTCATTTGTGCCTCAAGTCAAGCCTCATTTGAGTCAACCATATCATTTGTGCCTCGAGTTGGGGCTCGTTTGAGTCACCCATGTGTTTGCTCCTAGAGTTGGGCCTCATTTGACTCACCCTTGTCATTTGCGCCTCGAGTCAGGCCTCGTTTGACTTAACCATATCATTTGCACCTCAAGTTGGGCCTCGTTTTGACTCAGCCATATGTTTGCACCTTGACTCAGGCCTCGTTTGACTTACCCATATGTTTGCACCTCGAGTCAGGCCTCGTTCAACTCACCCATCTCATTTGTGACACAAGTTAGGTCTCATTTAACTCAACCATATCATTTGTGCCTCAAGTCGGGCCTTGTTTCACTCAACCATATCATTTGTGCCTTGAGTCAGGCCTCGTTTGACCACCTATATCATTTGTGCCTCGAGTCGGGCCTTATTTGTCTCAACCATATTATTTGTGCCTCAAGTCAGGCCTAGTTTGACTCACCCATATAATTTGTGCCACAAGTCGGGCCTCGTTTGACTCACCGATATCATTTGTACCTTAAGTCGGGCCTCGTCTGAGTCAATCATATCATTTGCGCCATGAGTTTGACTCACCCATATCATTTGCGCCTCGAGTCGAGCCTTATTTGACTCAACCTTCTCATTTGCACCGTGAGTCGAGCCTCGTTTGACTCAACTAGATTATTTGCACCTCGAGTCGAGCCTCATTTGACTCAACCATTTCATTTGTGCCTCGAGTCGGGCCTCGTTTGACTCACGTATATCATTTATGCCTCGAGTTGGACCTCGTTTGACTTTCCGTTATCATTTGTGCCTTAAGTCAGTCCTCATTTGACTCAACCATATTATTTGTGCTTCAAGTCGTGCCTCATTTTGACTCACCCATATGTTTGCGCCTCGAGCTGGCCCTCATTTGACTTACCCATATGTTTGCAGCTTGAGTTGGGCCTCGTTCGACTCACCCATGTTGTTTGTGCCTCGAGTCAGGCCTTATTTGACTCAACCATATCATTTGCGCATCGAGTCGGGCATCATTTGACTCAACCATATCATTTGTGCATTGAGTCGATCATCATTTAACTCAACCTTCTCTTTTGTGCCGCAAGTCGAGCCTCGTTTGACACCACCGTATTAGTTGTGCCTCAAGGCGAGCTTCGTTTGACTCAACCAGATCATTTGTGCCTTAAGTCAGGCCTCATTTGACTTAACCATTTCATTTCTGCCTCGAGTTGGGCCTTGTTTGACTCACCAATATCATTTGTGCTTGAGTCGGGCCTCGTTTGACTCACCCATACATTTGTGCCTCGACTCGGGCCTCGTTTGACTTAACTATATCATTTGTGCCTCTAGTCGGGCCTTGTTTGTCTCAACCATATCATTTGCGCCTCAAGTCAGGCCTAATTTGACTCACCCATATCATTTGCGCATAAAGTAGGGCCTCGTTTGACTCACCCATATCATTTGCGCCTCGGGTCGAGCCTTATTTGAGTCAACTTTCTAATTTGTGCCGCGAGTTAAGCCTCGTTTGACTCCACTGTATCAGTTACATCTCGAGGCGAGCTTCGTTTGACTCAACCAGATCACTTACGCGTTAGTTCAGGCCTCATTTGACTCAACCATTTCATTGGTGCCTCGAGTCGGGCCACGTTTGACTCATCGATATCATTTGTACCTCGAGTCAGGCCTCGTTTGACTCGCCCATATGATTTGTGCCTCAAGTCGGGCCTCGTTTGACTCAACCATTTCATTTGTGCCTCGAGTCGGGCCTCGTTTGGCTCAACCATATCATTTGTGCCTCGAGTTGGGCCTCGTTTGACTCACCCATGTGTTTGCGCGTCGAATCAGGCATCCTTTGACTCATCCATATGTTTGCACTAAAAGTCGGGTCTCGTTTTGACTCACCCATATGTTTGCGCCTCGAGCTGAGCCTCGTTTGACTTACCCATATGTTTGCACCTTAAGTCGGCCCTCGTTTGACTCACCCATATCATTTGTGGCTCGAGTCAGGTCTCGTTTGACATAATCATATCATTTGTGCCTGAAGTCCAGCCTCGTATGACTCATCCATATCGTTTATGCCTCTAGTCGGGCCTCGTTTGACTCACCTATATCATTTGTACCTTAAGTCGGGCCTCATTTGACTCACCCATATCATTTGTGCCTCAAGTCAGGCCTTGTTTCACTCAACCATTTCATTTGTGCCTTGAGTCTGGCCTCGTTTGACTCATGCATATGTTTACACCTCGAGTCGGGCCTCATTTGACTCAAGCATATCATATGTGCCTCTAGTCGAGGCTCGTTGGATTCACCCATGTCATTTGTGCCTTGAATCAGGCCTTGTTTGACTCACCATTATCATTTGCGCCTCGAGTCGGGCATCATTTCAGTCAACCATATCATTTGCACCTCAGTCGGGACTCGTTTGACTCACCCTTATCAATTGCGCCTCATGTCGGGCCTCGATTGACTTAACCATTTCATTTGTGCCTCGAGTCAGGCCTCGTTTGACTTACCCTTATCATTTGTGCCTCAAGTCGAGCCTCGTTTGTATCAACCATATCATTTGCGCATCGAGTCGGGTCTCATTTGACTTGCCCATGTGTTTACACCTCGAGTCAGGCCTCGTTTGACTCAACCATATCATTTGTGCCTTGAGTTAGGCCTCGTTTAACTCACCCTTATCATTTGTGCCTCAAGTTAACCCTCGTTTGACTCAACCATTTCATTTGTGCCTTGAATCAGGCCTCGATTGACTCACCCATATGATTGCACCTCGAGTTGGGCCTCGTTTGACTTGCCCATATCATTCGTGCCTCAAGTTTGGGTTCATTTGACTCAACCATATCATTTGTGCATCGAGTCGGGCCTCGTTTGACTCAAGCATATCATTTGCGCCTGGAGACGGGCCTCGTTTTGACTCACCCATATGTTTGAGCATCGAGTCGGGCCTTGTTTGACTTATCCATATGTTTGCACCTCAAGTCAGGCCTCGTTCAATTCATCTATGTCATTTGTGCCTTGAGTCAAGCCTCGTTTGACTGAACCATATCATTTGCGCATTGAGTCAGGTCTTGTTTGACTCAACCATATCATTTGCACCTCGGGTTGGGCCTCATTTGACTCACCCTTATTATTTGCAACCTAAGTCGGGCCTTGTTTGACTTAACCATATCAGTTGCACCTCAAGTCAGGCCTCGTTTAACTTACCCCTATCATTTGTGCCTCGAGTCGGTCTTCGTTTAACTTAACCATATCATTTGCGCCTCAAGTCAAGCCTCGTTTTGACTTACCCATATGTTTGCTCCTCAAGCTGGGCATTATTTGACTTACCCTTATGTTTGCAGCTCAAGTTGGGCCTTATTCGACTTACCCATGTCATTTGTGCCTTGAGTCAGGCCTCGTTTGACTTATTCATATCATTTGCGCATCAAGGCAGGCCTCGTTTGACTCAACCATATCATTTACACCACAAGTTGGTCCTCGTTTGACTTACCCTTATAATTTGCACCTCGAGGCAGGCATCGTTTGTCTTAATCACATCATTTGTGCCTCAAGGCGGGCCTCGTTTGACTCACCCATATCATTTTTACCTTAAGTCGGTCCTCGTTTGACACAACCATATTATTTGTGCCTCGAGTCGTGCCTCATTTGACTCACCCATATCATTTACGCATCAAGTTGGGCCTCATTTGACTCACCCTTATATTTGTGCCTCGAGTCAAGCCTCATTTAACTCAACCATATCATTTGTGCCTCGAGTCAGCCCTCAACCATATCATTTGTGCCTCGAGTTAGCCCTCATTTGACTCACCCATATGATTGCGCCTTGAGTTGGGCCTCGTTTGACTTAATCATATCATTTGTGCCTCAAGTCGAGCCTTATTTGACTTACCCATATCTTATGCGTCTCGAGTCAAGCCTCGTTTGACTTACCCATATCTTATGCGTCTCGAGTCAGGCCTTATTTGACTGAACCATATTATTTATGCCTTGAGTTAGGTGTCGTTTAACTCAACTAAATCATACGTGCCTCAAGTCGGGCCCCATTTAACTCACCCTTATACTTTACACCTCGAGTCAAGCCTCGTTTGACTCCACCATATCATTTGTGCCTTGAGTTCGGCCTCATTTCACTCAACCATATCATTTGCGCCACGAATTGGCCCTCATTTGACTCAACCATATCATTTGTGCCTCGCATCGGGCATCATTTGACTGACTCATATCTTATGCACCTCGAGTTGGGCCTTGTTTGACTCAACCATATTATTTATGCCTCAAGTTAGGCCTCGTTTGACTCACCTAAATTATATGCGCCTCGAGTCGGGCATCATTTGACTTACCCTTATAATTTATGCCTCGAGTCGGGCTTCATTTGACTCAACCATATCATTTGCGCCGCGAGTCAAAGCTTGTTTGACTTAACCATATCATTTGCGCCTCGAGTTGGGCCTCATTTGACTCACCCATATCATATGCGCCTTGAGTCGGGCCTCGTTTGACTGAACCATATATTTGTGCCTCGAGTTGGGCCTCGTTTAACTTACCCATATTACATGTGCCTTAAGTTAGGCCTCATTTAACTCACCCATATCATTTGCACCTTGAGCCGGGCCTATTTGACTCAACCATATTATTTATGCCTCAAGTTGTGCGTTGTTTGCCTAGCCCATATCATATGTGCCTCGAGTTGGGCCTCGTTCAATTCACCCATGTCATTTGCGCCTCGAGTCAAGCCTCGTTTGACTCACCCTTATCATTTGCACCTTGACTTGGTGTCATTTCAGTCAACCATATCATTTGCGCCTTGAGTCGGGCCTCATTTGACTCACTCATATCATTTGTGCCCCAAGTCGGGCCTCGTTTGACTCAACCATTTCATTTGTACCTCGAGTCAGGCCTCATTTGATTTACCCATATCTTATGCATCTCGAGTCAGGCCTCGTTTGACTTACCCATATCTTATGCGCCTTGAGTCGGGCCTATTTGACTGAACCATATTATTTATGCCTTGAGTTAGGCGTCGTTTGACTCACCTAAATCATATGTGCCTCAAGTCGGGCCTCATTTGACTCACCCTTATACTTTACACCTCGAGTCAAGCCTCATTTAACTCAACCATATCATTTGTGCCTTGAGTTCGGCCTCGTTTCACTCAACCATATCATTTGCGCCACGAATCGACCCTTATTTGACTCAACCATATCATTTGTGCCTTGCGTCGGGCCTCGTTTGACTAACTCGTTTCTTATGTGCCTCGAGTTAGGCCTTGTTTGACTCAACCATATTATTTATGCCTCAAGTTAGGCCTCATTTGACTCACCTAAATTATATGCGCCTCAAGTCAAGCATCATTTGACTCACCTTTATAATTTATGCCTTGAGTCAGGCCTCATTTGACTCAACCATATCATTTGCACTGCGAGTCAAAGCTTGTTTGACTTAACCATATGATTTGTGCCTCGAGTCGGGCCTTGTTTGACTCACCCATATCATATGCACCTCGAGTCGGACCTCGTTTGACTGAACCATCTATTTACGGCTCGAGTTGGGCATCGTTTGACTTACCCATATCACATGTGCCTCAAGTCAGGCCTCATTTGACTCACCCATATCATTTGCACCTCGAGCTGGGCCTTATTTGACTCAACCATATTATTTATGCCTCAAGTTATGCGTTGTTTGCCTAGCCCATATCATATGT
Source organism: Dicorynia guianensis (assembly GCA_037013595.1). NCBI lineage: Eukaryota > Viridiplantae > Streptophyta > Magnoliopsida > Fabales > Fabaceae > Dicorynia > Dicorynia guianensis. Next base: position 1,750,795 of record JASUAB010000023.1, read on the forward strand.
GCCTCGAGTTGGGCCTCGCTCAATTCACCCATGTCATTTGCGCCTCGAGTCAAGCCTCGTTTGACTCATCCATATCATTTGCGCCTTGACTCAGGCGTCGTTTCAGTCAACCATATCATTTGCGCCTTGTGTCAAGCCTCGTTTGACTCACCCATATTATTTGTGCCTCAAGTTGGGCCTCGTTTGACTCAACCATTTCATTTGTGCCTCGAGTCGAGCCTCATTTGACTTGCCCTTATCATTTGTGCCTTGAGTGGAGCCTCATTTGTCTTAACCATATTATTTATGCCTCAAGTCGGGCCCTGTTTGACTTAACCATATCATTTGTGCCTCAAATCGGGCCTTGTTTGACACACCCATAACATTTGCGTATTGAGTTGGGGCTCGTTTGACTCGCCCATGTGTTTACACCTCGAGCCGATGCTCGTTTGACTCAGCTATATCATTTGATCCTTGACCCAGGCCTCGTTTGACTTACCTATATCATTTACGCCTTGAGGCAAGTCTAGTTTGACTCAACCATATCATTTGCACCTCAAGTCGGGCCTCGTTTGACTCACCCATATGATTGCACCTCGAGTCAGGCCTCGTTTGATTCATACATGTCATATGCACCTTGAGTCGGGCTCATTTGACTTAACCATATTATTTGCGCCTTGAGTTGGGCTTCATTTGACTCACCCATATCATTTGAGCCTTGAGCCGGGCCTTATTTGACTCACCTTTATCATTTACGTCTTGAGTCGGGCCTCGTTTGACTCAACCATATCATTTATGCCTCAAGTTGGCCCTCGTTTGACTCACCATATCATTTGTGCCTCGAGATAGGCCTCATTTGACTCACCCTTATCACTTGTGCCTCTAGTCAGGCCACATTTGACTCACCCTTATCATTTGTGCCTCAAGCTGGGCCTCATTTGACTCAATCATATCATTTGTGCCTTGAGTTGAGCCTCGTTTGACTCACCCATATCATTTATGCATCGAGTTAGGCATCATTTGACTTATCCATATGTTTGGGCCTCAAGTCAGGCCTCGTTTGACTCACCAATATGTTTACGCCTCAAGTTAGGCCTCATTTGGCTCAACCATATGTTTGCGCCATGAGTCAGGCCTCATTTGGCTCAACCATATGTTTGCGCCATGAGTCAGGCCTCATTTCACTCAATCATATCATTTACGCCTCGAGTCAGGCTTCGTTTGACTCAACCATATTATATGCACCTCGAGTCGGGCCTTGTTTGACTCACCCATATGTTTGCACCTCGAGTCAGGCCTCGTTTAGCTCAACCATATGTTTGCACCTTGAGTCGGGCCTCATTTCACTTACCCTTATCATTTGTGCCTCAAGTCAGGCCTCATTTGACTCAATCATATCATTTGTACCTCGAGTGGGGCCTCGTTTGACTCGTCCATATCATATGCGCCACGAGTCAGGCCTCATTTGAGTCACCCATATCGTTTGTGCCTCGAGTTGAGCCTCGTTTGACTCTCACATATCATTTGCGCCTCTAGTCGGGCCTCATTTAACTCAACCATATCATTTGCGCCTCGAGTCGGGCTTCGTTTGACTGAGCCTTATCAATTGACTTACCCATATGTTTGTGACTCAAGTTAGGCCTCGTTTGACTCACCCATATCATTTGCAGCTCGAGTCAGGGATCGTTTGACTCACCCATTTCATTTGTTGCTTGAGTCAGGCTACTTTTGACTCACCCTTATGTTTGTGCCTCAAGTCAGTCCTCGTTTGACTCAACCATATCATTTGCACTTTGAGTTGGGCCTCATTTAATTCACCCATATGTTTGCGCATTGAGTCGGGCCTCGTTTGGCTCACCCATAAATTTGCGCCTCGAGTTGGGCCTCATTTGACTTACTCTTATCATTTGCGCCTTAAGTCAGGCCTCATTTGACACAACTATATCATTTACACCTTGAGTTGGGCCTCATTTGACTCACCCTTATCATTTGCACCTCGAGTCAAGGCTCGTTTGACTCAACCATGTCATTTGTGCATCGAGTCAGGCGTTGTTTGACTCAACCATATCATTTATGCCTTGAGTCATGCCTCGTTTGACTCACCCATATGTTTGCACCTTGAGACGGGCCTCATTTGGCTCAACCATATACTTGCACCTTGAGTCAGGCCTCATTTGACTTACCCTTATCATTTGTGCCTTAAGTCGGGCCCCATTTGACTTACCCATATCATTGGCGCCTCGAGTTGGGCCTCATTCAACTTACCCTTATCATTTGTACCTCAAGTCGGGCCTCGTTTGACTTACCCATATCATTTGTACCTTGAGTTAGACCTAGTTTGACTCAACCATCATTTGTGCCTCGAGTCAAGCCTCGTTTGACTCAACCATATCACTTATGGCTCGAGTTGGGCCTTGTTTGACTCAACCATATCATTTGCGCCTTGAGTCGGGCCTCGTTTGACTCACCATATCATTTGTACCTCGAGTTAGGCCTCGTTTGACTCACCCATATCATTTATGCCTCGAGTCCGGCCTCGTTTGACTTACCCATATGTTTGCACCTCGAGTCAGGCCTCATTTGAATCACCCATATGTTTGCGCCTCAAGTCAGGCCTTATTTGGTTCAACCATATGTTTGTGCCTTGAGTCAGGCCCCATTTGACTCACCCTTATCTTTTGTGCCTCAAGACAGGCCTCATTTGAGTCAATCATATCATTTACGCCTCGAGTCAGGCCTCATTTGACTTATCCATATCATATACGCCACGAGTCTATCCTCGTTTGACTCACCTATATCTTTTGTGCCTCAAGTTGTGCCTCGTTTGACTCACCCATATCATTTGCGCCTCGAGTTGGGCCTCGTTTTACTCACCCATATCATTTACACCTCAAGCTGGGCCTCATTTGACTCAACCATATCATTTGTGCCTCGAGTCGTGCTTCGTTTGACTGAGCCTTATCAATTGACTTACCCATACGTTTGTGCCTCAAGTTGGGCCTCGTTTGACTCACCCTTATTTTTACACCTCGAGTCAGGCCTCGTTTGACTCAACCATATCATTTGTGCCTCGACTTAGGCCTCGTTTGACTAAACCATTATTTGCGCCTTGAGGCGGGCCTCATTTGACTCAACCATATCATTTGCGCCTCTAGTCGGCCCTCGTTTGACTTAACCATATTATTTGCACCTCGAGATGGGCCTCGTTTGACTCACCATATCATTTGTGACTCGAGTTAGTCCTCGTTTGATAAAACCATATTATTTACGCCTCGAGACGGGCCTAGTTTGACCCAACATATAATTTGCCCCTCGAGTTAGGCCTCGTTTGACTCACCCATATATTTACGCCTCGAGTCAGGCCTCATTTGACTCAACCATATCATTTGTACCTCGAGTCAGGCCTCATTTGAATCAACCATGTGTTTGTGCCTCCAGTCGGACCTCATTTGACTCACCCATATGTTTGCGCCTCAAGTCGGGCCTCAGTCAACTCAACCATATAATTTGCACCTCGAGTCGGGCCTCATTTGACTTAACCATATTTTTGCACCTCTAGTCGGGCCTCGTTTGAGTCACCCATATTATTTGTGCATTGAGTTTCACCTCTTTTGACTCACCCATATATTTGCGCCTCAAGTTGGGCCTTGTTTTACTCATCCATATGTTTACACCTCGAGTCGGGCCTTATTTGACTCAACCTTATCATTTGTGCCTCAAGTCGGGTCTCATTTGACTCAATCATATGATTTGCGCCTCGAGTTGAGCCTTGTTTGACTCACCCATATCATTTATGCCTCGAGTTAGGCATCATTTGCCTTACCCATATGTTTGCACCTCAAGTTGGGGCTCGTTTGACTCACCCATATGTTTGCACCTCGAGTTGGGCCTCGTTTAGCTCAACCATATGTTTGCGCCTCGAGTCGGGCTACATTTCACTCACCTTTATCATTTGTGCGTCAAGTCGGGCCTCATTTAACTCAATCATATCATTTATGCCTCAAGTTGGGCCTTGTTTGACTCACCCATATGTTTGCACCTTGAGTGAGGCCTCGTTTGGCTCACCCATATGTTTGTGCCTCGAGTTGGGCCTCATTTGACTTACCCTTATCATTTGCGCCATAAGTTGGGTCTCGTTTGACACAACTATATCATTTGCGCCTTGAGTTGAGCCTTGTTTGACTCACCTTTATCATTTGTGCCTCAAGTCAAGCCTTGTTTGACTCAACCATGTCATTTGCGTATCAAGTCGGGTCTCGTTTGACTCACCCTCATCATTTGTGCCTCGAGTTGGGCCTCATTTGAGTCAACCATATCACTTGTTCCTCAAGTCGGGCCTCGTTGGACTCACCTTTATCATTTGCACCTCGAGTAGAGCCTCATTTTACAAACCCATATCATTTGCACCTCGAGTCGGGCCTCATTTGACTCACCCTTATCATTTGTGCCTCGAGTCGGGCCTCGTTTGACTCACCCTTATGATTTGCACCACGAGTTTGGCCTTGTTTGACTCACCCATATCATTTGTGCCTTGAGTCGGACCTTGTTTGAGAGAACCATATTGTTTGCACCTCGAGTTGGGCCTCATTTTACTCACCCATATGATTCACACCTCGAGCCGAGCCTTATTTGACTCTCCCTTGCCATTTGCGCCTCGAATCATGCCTCATTTGACTCAACCATATCAGTTGTGCCTCGAGTCGAGTCTCGTTTGACTCACCCATATCATTTGTGCCTTGAGTCGGAATATGTTTGACTCACCCTTATCGTTTGCGCCTCAAGACGGGCCTTGTTTGACTCAACCTTATCATTTGCACTTCAAGTTGGGCCTTGTTTAACTCACTCTTATGTTTGCGCATTGAGTCGGGCCTCGTTTGGCTCACCCATATGTTTTTGCCTCTAGTTAGGCCTCGTTTGACTTACCCTTATCATTTGCACCTCAAGCCGGGCCTCGTTTGACTCACCCTTATCATTTGTGCAACTCGAGTCAAGCCTCGTTTGACTCACCCTTATCATTTGCAACTCGAGTCAAGCCTCGTTTGACTCAACCATGTCATTTGCGCATCGAGTCGGGCCTCGTTTGGCTCAACCATATGTTTGTGCCTCAAGTCAAGCCTCATTTGACTCACCCTTATTATTTGTGCCTTAAGTCATGCCTCAATTGACTTACGCATATCATTTGAGCCTCAAGTCAGGCCTCATTTAACTCACCCTTATCATTTGTACCTCGAGTCGGGTCTTGTTTAACTTACCCATATCATTTGTACTTGAGTTAGGCCTCGTTTGACTCAACCATCATTTGCGCCTTGAGTTAGGCCTCGTTTGACTCAACCATATCATTTATGGCTCGAGTTAGGCCTCGTTTGACTCAACCATATCATTTGCGCCTTGAGTCAGGTCTCGTTTGATTCACCCATATGTTTACACCTCGAGTCGGGCCTCGTTGGACTCACCCATATGTTTGCGCCTCGAGTCGAGCCTTATTTTGCTCAACCATATGTTTGCACCTCGAGTTGGGCCCCATTTGTCTCACCCTTATCATTTGTGCCTCAAGACAGGCCTCATTTGAGTCAATCATATCATTTGTGCCTCGTGTCGGGTCCTGTTTGACTCAACCATGTCATTTACGCCTCAAGTCCGGCTTCATTTGAGTCAACCTTATCATTTGTGCCTCAAGTTGGGCCTCATTTGACTTAACCATATCATTTGCACCTTTAGTCGAGCCTCATTTGACTCACGCTTATCATTTCTGCCTTGAGTCAGGCCACGTTTTACTCACCCATATCATTTGCGCCTCGAGTTAGTACTCGTTTCACACAACCATATTATTTGCACCTCAAGTTGGGCCTTGTTTGACTCACCCATATCATTTATGCCTCGAGTCGGCCCTCATTTGACTAACCTGTATGTTTGCGCCTTGAGTCGGGCCTCATTTGATGCACCCATATGTTTGTGCCATGAGTCGAGCCTCGTTTGGCTCAACCATATGTTTGCGCCTCGAGGCAGGCCCAATTTGACTCACCCTTATCATTTTTGTCTCAAGACGGGCCTCATTTGAGTCAATCACATCACTTGTGCCTCAAGTCGAGCCTCGTTTGATTGAACCATATCATTTGCGCCTCGAGTTGGGCCTCATTTGACTCAACCTTATCATTTGTGCCTCAAGTCGAGCCTTATTTGACTTATCCATATCATTTGCACCTCTAGTCGAGCCTCATTTGGCTCACCTTTATCAATTATGCCTCGAGTCAGGTCTCGTTTTTCTCACCCATATCATTTGTGCCTCGAATCAGGCCTCGTTTGACTCAACCATATCATTTGTGCCTCGAGTCGGGCCTCGTTTCACATAACCATATTATTTGCGCCTCAAGTTGGGCCTCATTTGACTCACCAATATCATTTATGCCTCGAGTCGGGCCTTGTTTGGCTAACCCCTATGTTTGCGGCTCTAATCGGTCCTCATTTGACTCACCCATATATTTGTGCTCGAGTCGGGCCTCGTTTGACTTAACCATATCATTTGTGCCTCAAGTCAAGCCTTATTTGACTCACCCTTATCATTTGCGCCTCGTTTTACAAACCTATATCATTTGCACCTCGAGTCGGGCCTTGTTTGACTTACCCTAATCATTTGTGCCTCCAGTCGAGCCTCGTTTGACTCAACCATATCATATACACCACAAGTTCGGCCTCGTTTGACTCATCCATATCATTTGTGCCTCGAGTTGGGCCTCGTTTGACACAATTATATCATTTGCGCCTCGAGTTGGCCCTCGTTTTACTCACCCATATCATTTACGCCTCGAGTCGGGCCTTATTTAACTCACCCTTATCATTTGCACCTCAAATCGGGCCTCGTTTGACTCAACCATATCATTTGTGCCTCGAGTCGAGCCTCGTTTGACTCACCTATATCATTTCTGCCTTCAGTCGAGACATGTTTGACTTACCCTTATTGTTTGTGCCTTAAGCCGGGCCTCGTTTGGCTCACCCATTTGTTTGCACCTCGAGTTGGACCTCGTTTGACTCACCCTTATCATTTGCACCTCGAGTCAGGCCTCGTTTGACTCAACTATATTATATGCGCCACGTGTTGGGCCTCGTTTGACTCACCCATATCATTTGTGCCTCGAGTCTGGCCTCGTTTGACACAACCATATCATTTGTGCCTTGAGTCAGGCCACGTTTGACTCAACCATATAATTTGTGCCTTCAGTCGGGCCTCATTTGACTCACCCATATCATTTGCGCCTTGAGTCAGGCCACATTTGACTCACCCTTATCATTTGCTCCTTGAGTCGGGCCTCATTTAACTCACCCATATCATTTACACCTCGAGTCGGGCCTCGTTTGACTCTACCATATATTTTTGTGCCTTGAGTCGGGCCTCGTTTGACTCACCCTTATCATTTGTGCCTCAAGTCAAACCTTATTTTACTCACCCATATCATTTGCACTTCAAGTTGGGTCTCATTTGACTCAACCATATCAATTGCGCCACGAGTTGGGCCTCGTTTGACTTACCCATATCATTTGGGCCTCGAGTCAGGCCTTGTTTGACACAACCATATCATTTGTGGCTCGAGTCAGGCCTTGTTTGACTCAACCATATAATTTATGTCTATAGTAGGGCCTCGTTTGACTCACCCATACAATTTGTGCCTCGAGTTGGACCTCGTTTGGCTCAACCTTATCATTTGCGCCTCGAGATGGTCCTTGTTTTACTCACCCATATCATTTGTACCTTGAGTCGGTCCTCGTTGGAATGAACCATATCATTTGTGCCTTGAGCCGATCCTCGTTTGACTTACCTTTATCATTTGTGCCTTGAGTCGAGCCTCATTTTACTCACCCATATCATTCATACCTCGAGTTGGGCCTCATTTAACTTACTCATATGTTTGTACCTTGAGTCGGGCCTCATTTGACTCACCCATATCATTTGTGCCTCGAGTTAAGCCTCGTTTGACTCAACCATATCATTTGTCCCTCAAGTCGGGCCTTGTTTGACTCTCCCTTATCAATTGCGCCTCGAGTCGGGCCTCGTTTTACTCACCCATATAATTTGCACCTCGAGTCAGGCCTTGTTTAACTTAACCACATCATTTGCACCTCGAGTCAGGCCTTATTTAACTTACCCATATGTTTGCACCTCGAGTCGAGCCTTGTTTGACTCAACCATATCGTTTTTGCCTTGAGTTAGGCCTCATTTGACTCAACCATATCATTTACGCCTCGAGTCGGGCCTCGTTTGACATAACCATATTATTTGCGCCTCGAGTTGGGTCTCGTTTTGCAAATCCATATCATTTGTACCTCGAGTCGAGCCTCGTTTGACTCACCCTTATATTTGCATCTTTAGTCAGGCTTCGTTTGACTCACCCTCACCATTTGCACCTCAAGTTAGGACTCGTTTGACTCAACCATATCATATGCGCCATGAGTTAGGCCTCATTTGACTCACCCATATGTTTGCAACTCGAGTCGGGCCTATTTGGCTCAACCATATGTTTATGCCTCGAGTCGGGCCCTATTTGACTCACCCATATAATTTGTACCTCAAGACGGGCCTTATTTAACTTAATCATATCATTTGCACCTCGAGTCAGGCCTCATTTGACTCAACCATATCATTTACAGCTTGAGACGATACTCATTTGACTCACCCTTATCATTTGTGCCTTAAGTTGGGTATCAGTTGACTCACCCATATGATTTGCACCTCTAGTCGGGGGTCATTTGACTCACCCTTATAATTTGCGCCTCGAGTCTAGCCTCGTTTTACTCACCCATATCATTTGCTTCTCGAGTTGGACCTCGTTTGACTCAACCATATCCTTTGTACCTTGAGTCGAGCCATGTTTGACTCACCCTTATCAATTGTGCCTCAAGTCGGGCCTCATTTTACTCACCCATATCATTTGCACCTTGAGTCGGGCCTTGTTTGACTCAACCATATCATTTGTGCCTTGAGTCGAGCCTTGTTTGACCCACCCTTATCAATTGTGCCTCGAGTCGGGCCTCGTTTTACTCACCCATATCATTTGCACCTCGAGTCGGGCCTCATTTGACTTAACCATATAATTTGCTCCTCGGGTCGAGCTTCATTTAACTTACCCATATGCTTGTACCTCGAGTCGGGTCTTGTTTGACTCACCCATATCATTTGTGCCTTGAGTTGGGCCTCATTTGACTCAACTATATCATTTGTGCCATGAGTCAGGCCTTGTTTGACACAACCATATTATTTGTGCCTCAAGTTGGGCCTCGTTTGACTCACCCATATCATTTATGTCTCGAGTCGAGCCTCGTTTGACGTACCCATATGTTTTCGGCTCGAGTCAGGCCTCATTTGACTCACCCATATGTTTGCGCCTCGAGTCAGGCATCGTTCGACTCAACCATATCATATGCACCATGAGTTGGGCCTCATTTCACTCACCCATATAATTTGTGCCTCGAGTCAGGCCTCATTTGACATAACCATATTATTTGTGCCTCGAGTTGGGCCTCGTTTGACGCACCCTTATCATTTGTGCCTCGAGTTAGGCCTCATTTGACTCAACCATATGTTTGCGCCTCAAGTTGGACCTCGTTTCACTCACCCATATGTTTGTGCCTCGAGTTGGGCCTTGTTTGACTCATCCATATCGTTTATGCCTCAAGTCAAGGCTCGTTTGACTCACCCTTATCATTTGTGCCTCGAGTCAGGCCTTGTTTTACAAACGCATATCATTTGCACATCGAGTCAGGCCTCGTTTGACTCACCCTTATCATTTGTGCCTCGAGTTAGGCCTTGTTTGACTCAATCATATCATATGCGCCACGAGTTGGGCCTTGTTTAACTTACCCATATCATTTGTGCCTCGAGTCGGGCCTTGTTTGACACAACTATATTATTTGCGCCTCGAGTTGGGCGTTGTTTTACTCAACCATATCATTCGCGCCTCGAATCGGGCCTCATTTAACTCAACCATATGATTTGCTTCTCAAGTCGAGCCTCATTTAACTTACCCATATATTTACACATTGAGTCGGGCCTCATTTGGCTCAACCATATGTTTCTGCCTCGAGTTGGGCCTCGTTTGACTTACACATATCATTTGCATCTTAAGTCAAGCCTCGTTTGACACAACAATATCATTTGTGCCTTGAGTCGGTCCTCATTTAACTCACCCTTATTATTTGTGCCTCGAGTTAGGCCTGGTTTGACTCAACCATATCATTTATGGCTCGAGTTGGGCCTCGTTTACCTCAACCATATCATTTGCGCCTCAAGTTAGGCCTTGTTTGACTTACCTATATCATTTGTGCCTCAAGTCAGGCCTTGTTTGACTCACCCATATTATTTCTACCTCGAGTCGACCCTCATTTGACTTACCCATATCATTCGTACCTCTAGTCAGGCCTCATTTGACTCACCCTTATCATTTGCGTCTCGAGTCTGGCCTCGTTTTACTCACCCATATCATTTGCACCTCGAGTCGGGCCTCGTTTGACTCAACCATATCATTTGTGCCTTGAGCCGATTCTCGTTTGACTCACCCTTATTAATTGCACCTCGAGTTAGGCCTCGTTTTACTCAACCATATCATTTGCACCTCGAGTTGGGCCTCGTTTGACTTAACCATATCATTTGCGCCTCGAGTCAGGCCTCATTGAACTTACCCATATGTTTGTACCTCGAGTTAGGCCTCGTTTGACTCACCCATATCATTTGTGCCTCGAGTGAGGCCTCATTTGACTCAACCATATCATTTACGCCATGAGTTAGGCCTTGTTTGACATAACCATATTATTTGTGCCTCAAGTTGGGCCTCATTTGACTCACCCATTTCATTTATGCCTCGGACGAGCCTTGTTTGATGTACCCTTATGTTTTTGGCTTGAGTCGGGCCTCATTTGACTCACCCATATGTTTGTGCCTCGCGTCGGGCATCGTTCGACTCAACCATATCATATGTGCCATGAGTTGGGCCTCATTTCACTCACCCATATCATTTGTGCCTTGAGTTGGGCCTCGTTTGACATAACCATATTATTTACGCCTTGAGTTGGGCCTCATTTTACTCACTCATATCATTTATGCCTCGAGTCAGGCCTCATTTGACTCAACATTATCATTTACACCTCGAATTAGGCCTCATTTGACTCAACCATATCATTTGTGCCTCGAGTCGAGCCTCATTTGAGTCACCCATATCATTTCTACCTTGAGTCGGGACACGTTTGACTCACCCTTATTGTTTGTGCCTTAAGTCGAGCCTCATTTGACTAAACCATATCATTTGCACTTTGAGTCGAGCCTCGTTTAACTCACCCATAAGTTTGCGGCCCGAGTCGGGCCTCGTTTGACTCACCCATATCATTTCTACCTCAAGTGGGCTCTTGTTTGACTTACCCATAAGTTTCCACCTCGAGTCAGGCCTCGTTTGGCTCAACCATATGTTTGCGCCTCGAGTCGGGCCCCATTTGACTCACCCTTATCATTTGTACCTCAAGACTGGCCTTATTTAAGTCAATCATATCATTTGCGCCTAGAGTTAGGCCTCATTTGACTCAACCATATCATTTGCACCTTGAGTCGGTACTCATTTGACTCACCCTTATCATTTGTGCCTTAAGTCGGGCATTAGTTGACTCACCCATATGATTTGCACCTCTAGTCGTGGCTCATTTGACTCACCCTTATAATTTGCCCCTCGAGTCTGGCATCATTTTACTCACCCATATCATTTGCACCTCGAGTCGGGCCTCGTTTGACTCAACCATATTATTTGTGCCTTGAGTCGAGCATTGTTTGACTCACCCTTATCAATTGTACCTTGAGTCGGGCCTCGTTTTACTCACCCATATCATTTGCACCTCGAGTCAGGTCTCATTTGACTTAACCATATCATTTGCACCTTGAGTCAGGTCTCCTTTAACTTACCCATATGTTTGTACCTCGAGGCGGGGCACGTTTGACTCACCCATATCATTTGTGCCTAGAGTTGGGCCTCGTTTCACTCAACCATATCATTTGCGCCACACGTCAGGCCTCGTTTCACATAACCATATTATTTGCACCTCGAGTTGGGCCTTGTTTGACTCACCCATATCATTTATGCCTTGAGTCAAGCCTCGTTTGACTTACCCATATGTTTATGCCTCGAGTCGGATGTCGTTTCACTCACCCATATGTTTGCACCTCGAGTCAGATCTCGTTTAACTCATCCATATCATTTGTGCCTCAAGTCAAGCCTCATTTGACTCACCCTTATCATTTGTGCCTCAAGTCGGGCCTTGTTTTACAAACCCATATCATTTGCACCTTGAGTCGGGCCTTGATATGGACCCACCTAACTCCACCTCAAAAGCTAGCTTATAAGGGGAGGTTTGCGAACCCATATATATAACACCCAAGACCTCCCTACCTAACCAATGTGGGACTTCATCAGGCCTCGTTTGACTCACCCTTATCATTTGCGCCTCGACTCAGGCGTCATTTAACTCAACCATATTATTTGCACCTCGAGTTGTGCCTCGTTAGACTCAGCCATATCATTTATGCCTCGAGTCGGGCCTCGTTTTACACAACCATATTATTTGAGCCTTGAGTTAGGCCTCGTTTGACTCACCCATATCATGTATACCTCAAGTCGGGCCTTGTTTGACTTACCCATATGTTTGCGCCTCGAGTCGGGCCTCATTTGACTCAACCATATCATTTGTGCCTCAAGTCAGGTCTCGTTTGACTCACCCTTATCATTTGCACCTCTAGTCGAGACTCATTTTACAAACCCATATCATTTGCACGTCGAGTCAGGCCTTGTTTAACTACCCTTATCATTTGCGCCTCCAGTCGGGACTCGTTTGACTCAACCATATCATATGCTCCACAAGTTGGGCCTCATTTTACTCACCCATATCATTTGTGCCTCGAGATGGGCCTCGTTTGACACAACCATATTATTTGTGCCTTGAGTTGGGCCTCATTTTACTGACCCATTTCATTTGCACCTCGAATCGTGCCTCATTTGACTCAACCATATCATTTGTGCCTCGAGTCAAGTCTCGTTTGACTCACCATATCATTTCTGCCTTAAGTCAGGACACGTTTGACTCACCCTGATTGTTTGTGCCTTAAGTTGGGCCTCGTTTGACTCAACCAGATCATTTGCACTTCGAGTCGGTCCTCGTTTAACTCACCCATATGTTTGTACATCAAGTCGGACCTCGTTTGGCTCACCCATATTTTTGCGCCTTGAGTTGGGTGTCGTTTCACTTACCCGTATCATTTGCGCCTCAAGTCGGGGCTCATTTGGCACAACTATATATTTTGCACCTTGAGGTGGGCCTCGTTTGACTCACCCTTATCTTTTGCCCTCAAGTCAACCCTCGTTTGACTCAACCATGTCATTTGCGCGTTGAGTCGGGCCTCGTTTGACTTAACCATATCATTTGCGCCTCGAGTCGGGCCTCGTTTGACTCAACCATATCTTTTGCTCCTCGAGTCGAGCATCATGTGACTCAACAATATCATTTGTACCTCGAGTCGGGCCTCATTTGAGTCAACCATATCATTTGCGCCTCAAGTCGGGCCTTGTTTGACTCACTCACGTCATTTGCGCCTCTGGTCGGGCCTCATTTGACTCACCCTCATCATTTGTGCCTCGAGTTGGGCCTCGTTTGACTCAACCATATCATTTATGCCTCAATTCGGGCCTTGCTTGACTCACCCCTATCATTTATACCTTGAGTCGGCCCCCGTTTTACAAACCCATATCATTTATGCCTTGAGTCAGGCCTCGTTTGACACAACCATATCATTCGCGCCTTAATTCAGGCCTCGTTTGACTTAACCATATAATTTATGCCTCGAGTCGGGCCTCGTTTATCTCACCCATATCATTTTTGCCTCGAGTCTGGCCTCATGTGACTCACCCTTATCATTTGCTCCTTGAGTTTAGCCTCATTTTACTCAACTATATCGTTTGCATCTCGAGTCAGGCCTCGTTTAACTCAACCATATATTTTTGTGCCTTGAGTTAAGCCTTATTTGACTCACCCTTATCATTTATGCCTCGAGTTGGGCCTCATTTTACTCAGCCATATCATTTATACTTCATGTCGGGCCTCATTTGACTGAACCATATGCATTACGCCACGAGTTAGGCCTCCTTTAACTCAATCATTTCATTTGTGCCTTGAGTCAGGCCTCATTTGACACAACCATATCATTTGTGCCTCGAGTCAGGGCCTCGTTTGACTCATGTAAACAATTTGTGCCTTGAGTCAGGCCTTGTTTGACTCACGCAAACAATTTGCGCCTTGAGTCAGACCTCGTTTGACTCACCCTTATCATTTGCGCCTCGAGTCGGGCCTTGTTTTACTCACCCATATCATTTGCACCTTGAGTCGGTCCTCGTTTGTCTCAACCATATCATTTGTGCCTTGAGTCGAGCCTTGTTTGACTCACCCTTATCATTTGTGCTTTGCGTCAGGCCTTATTTTACTCACCCATATCATTTGCACCTAGAGTCGGGCCTTGTTTGACTCAACCATATCATTCGCGCCTCGAGTCGGGCGTCATTTAACTTACTCATATGTTTACACCTTGAGTCAAGCCTCGTTTGACACAAGCATATTATTTACACCTCGAGTTGGGCCTCGTTTGACTTACCCATATGTTTGCGCATCAAGTCGTCCCTTGTTTGGCTCACCCATATGTTTGCACCTCGAGTTGGGCCTCATTTGACTTACCCTTATCATTTGCACCTCAAGTTGGGCCTCATTTGACACACCCATATCATTTGTGCCTCGAGTCAGACCTCATTTGACACAACCATATCATTTAGGCCTCGAGTCGGGCCTCATTTGACTCAACCATATATTTGCGCCTTGAGTTGGGCCTCATTTAACTCACCCATATATTTGCGCATCGAGTCGGGTCTCGTTTGGGTCACCCATATGTTTGTGCCTCTAGTTAGGCATTGTTTGACTTACCCTTATCATTTGTGCCTCAAGTCGGGCATCGTTTGACACAAATATCTCATTTGCGCCATGAGTTGGACCTCGTTTAACTCACCTTTATCATTTATGCCTCGAGCGAAGCCTTATTTGACTCAAGCATGTCAATTGCTCCTCGAGTCGAGTGTTGTTTGACTTAACCATATCATTTGAACCTGGAGTTGAGTCTCGTTTGACTCAACCAGATCATTTGCACTTCGAGTCGATCCTCGTTTAACTCACCCATATGTTTGTACATCAAGTTGGGTCTCATTTGGCTCACCCATATCTTTGTGCCTGGAGTTGGGCGTCGTTTGACTTACCCGTATCTTTTGCGCCTCAAGTCGAGACTCATTTGACACAACTATATCATTTGCGCCTTAAGGTGGGCCTCGTTTGACTCATCCTTATCATTTGCCCTTGAGTCATCCCTCGTTTGACTCAACCATATCATTTGCGTATTGACTCGGGCCTCGTTTGACTTAACCATATCATTTGTGCCCCGAGTCGGGCCTCGTTTGACTCAACCATATCTTTTGTTCCTCGAGTCGAGCGTCATTTGACTCAACAATATCATTCGTACCTCGAGCCGGGCCTTGTTTGACTCAACCATAAAATTTATCCTCGAGTCGGGCCTTGTTTGACTCACCCACGTCATTTGCGCCTCTAGTCGGGTCTCATTTGACTCACCCTCATCATTTGCACCTCGAGTTGGGGCTCGTTTGACTCAACCATATCTTTTGTGCCTCAATTCGGGCCTCGTTTGACTCTCCCTTATCATTTATTCCTCTAGTCGGGCCCATTGTACAAACCCATATCATTTGTGCCTTGAGTCAGGCCTCGTTTGACACAACCATATCATTTGCACCTAAATTCAGGCCTCATTAGACTTAACCATATAATTTATGCCTCGAGTTAGGCCTCGTTTGTCTCAGCCATATCATTTACTCCTCGAGTCGGGCCTCATTTGACTCAACCTTATCATCTGTCCTCAAGTCGGGCCTCATTTGACTCACCCATATCATTTGCACCTCTAGTTGAGCTTTATTTGACTCACCTTTATAAATTGTGCATTGAGTCAAGTCTTGTTTTACTCACCCATATCATTTGTACCTCAAGCCGGGCCTCGTTTGGCTCACCTATATGTTTAGTGCCTCGAGTTGGCCCTCATTTTATTTACCCTTATCATTTACGCCTCAAGTCGAGCCTCATTTAACACAAGTATATCATTTGCGCCTTGAGTTGGGCCTCGTTTGACTCGCCCTTATTATTTGCACCTCGAGTCAAGCCTTGTTTGACTCAACCATGTTATTTGCGCATCGAGTCAAGCCTCATTTGACTTAACCATATCATTTGCACCTCTAGTCAGGCTTTATTTGACTCAACCATATCATTTGCACCTCTAGTCAGGCCTTATTTGACTCAACCATATCATTTGCTCCCTGAGTCGAGCGTCGTTTGACTTAACCATATCATTTGTACCTCGAGTCAGTCCTCATTTGACTTAACCATATCATTTGTGCCTCGAGTCGAGTGTCGTTTGACTCAACCATATAATTTAAACCTTGAGTCAGGCCTTGTTTAATTCAACCATATGTTTACGCCTTGAGTTGGGCCCTATTTGACTCTCTGTTATCATTTGTGCCTCAAGACGGGGCTCATTTGATCAATCATATCTTTTTTGCCTCAAGTCGGGCCTCGTTTGACTGAACCATATCATTTGCGCCTTGAGTCGGGCCTCATTTGACTCAACCTTATCATCTGTCCTCAAGTCAGGCTTCATTTGACTCACCCATATCATTTCCACCATTAATCGATCCTTATTTGACTCACCTTTCTCATTTGTGCCTCAAGTTACGCCTTGTTTTTCTTGCCCATATCATTTGTACCTCGAGCCAGGCCTCGTTTGACTTGCTCTTATGTTTACGCATTGAGTCAGGCCTCGTTTGGCTTGCCCATATGTTTAGCGCCTCGAGTTGGCCCTCATTTGACTTACCCTTATCATTTGCGCCTCAAGTCAGGCCTTATTTGACATAACTATATCGTTTGCACCTTGAGTTGGGCCTCGTTTGACTCACCCTTATCATTTACGCCTTGAGTCAAGCCTCGTTTAACTCAACCATGTTATTTGCGCTTCAAGTTAAGCCTCATTTGACTCAACCATATCATTTGCACCTCTAGTCAGGCCTCGTTTGACTCAACCATATCATTTGTTCCCTGAGTCAAGCGTCATTTGACTCAACCATATCATCTGCACCTCGAGTCGGTCCTCGTTTGACTCAACCATATCATTTAAACCTCGAGTTGGGCCTCGTTTGATTCAACCATATCATTTGTGCCTTGAGTCA
This sequence comes from Dicorynia guianensis, assembly GCA_037013595.1. NCBI lineage: Eukaryota > Viridiplantae > Streptophyta > Magnoliopsida > Fabales > Fabaceae > Dicorynia > Dicorynia guianensis. Next base: position 1,768,113 of record JASUAB010000023.1, read on the forward strand.
AGCCTCATTTGACTTAACCATATCATTTGCACCTTGAGTCGGGCCTCATTTGACTCAACAATATCAGTAGCTCCCTGAGTCAAGCGTCCTTTGACTCAACCATGTCATTTCCACCTCGAGTCGGGCCTCATTTGACTCAACCATATTATTTGCGCCTCGAGTTGGGCATCATTTAACTCAACAATATCATTTGTACCTTGAGTCGAGCATCGTTTGACTCAACCATATCATTTGCACCTCGAGTTGGGCCTCATTTAACTCAACCATATCCTTTACGCCTCGAGTCGAGCATCATTTGACTCAACCATATCATTTGCAGCTCGAGTTAGGCCTTGTTTGACTCAACCATATCATTTGCGCCTACAGTCGGGTCTCGTTTGATTCACCCATATCTTTACACCTCGAGTTGGGCCTTGTTTGAGTCACCCATATGTTTGTGCCTCGACTCGGGCCTCGTTTGGCTCAAACATATGTTTGCACCTCGAGTCAGGCCCCATTTGACTCGCCCTTATCATTTGTGCCTCAAGATAGGGCTCATTTGAGTCAATCATATCATTTACACCTCGAGTCGAGACTCGTTTGACTCAACCATTTCATTTATGCCTCGAGTCGGGCTTCATTTGACTCACCGTTATCATTTATGCCTCAAGTCGGGCCTCCTTTGACTCAACCATATAATTTGCACCTCTAGTCGAGCCTCATTTGACTCACCCATACGTTTGATCCTCAAGTCGAGCCTCGTTTGGCTTAACCATATGTTTGCACCTCGAGTCAGGCCCCATTTCACTTAGCCTTATCATTTGTGCCTCAAGATGGGCCTCATTTGAGTCAATCATATAATTTGCTCCTCGAGTTGGCCTCGTTTGACTAAACTATATCATTTGCACCTCGAGTCAGGCCTCATTTCACTCAACCTTATCATCTGTGCACCAAGTCGGGCCTCATTTGACTTACTCATATCATTTGCACCTCTAGTCGAGCCTCATTTGACTTACCTTTATCATTTGTGCCTCTAGTTAGGCCTCGTTTTACTCGCCCATATCATTTGCATCTCGAGTTAGGCCTCATTTGACTCAATCATATCATTTGCTACTTGAGGCGAGCATCGTTTAACTTAACCATATCATTTGAACCTTGAGTCGAGCTTTGTTTGACTCAACCATATTATTTGTGCCTCGAGTCAGGCCTCGTTTGACTCTCCCATATCATTTGTGCCTCGACATGGGCCTCATTTGACTCACCCTTATTATTTCTGCCTTCAGTTGGGCCTCGTTTGACTCAACCATAGCATTTATGCCACAAGTCTGGCTTTTTTAACTCACCCTTATCATTTGCGCCTCGAGTCGGGCCTCATTTTACAAACCCATATCATTTGCACCTCTAGTCGGGCCTCATTTGACTCAACCATATCATATGCGCCACAAGTTGGGCATCGTTTGACTCACCCATATCATTTGTGCCTTGAGTTGGGCCTCGTTTTACAAAACCATATTATTTGCACCTCGAGTTGGTCCTCATTTTACTCACCCATATTATACGTGCCACGAGTGGAGCCTCATTTGACTCACCCTTATCATTTGTGCCTCGAATTGGGCCTCATTTGACTCAGCCATACCATTTGTACCTCGAGTCGAGCCTCGTTCGACTCACTCATATTATTTCTGCCTTGAGTCGGGACACGTTTGACTCACCCTTCTTATTTGCACCTCAAGTTGGGCCTCGTTTGACTCAACCATATCATTTGCACTTTGAGTCGGGCCCCGTTTAACTCGCCTATATGTTTGCACATCGAGTCGGGCCTCATTTGGCTCACCCATATGTTTATGCCTCGAGTTGGCCCTCATTTGACTTACCCTTATCATTTGCGCCTTAGGTCGGGCCTCGTTTGACATAACTATATCATTTGCGCCTTGAGTTGGGCCTTGTTTGACTCACCCTTATCATTTGCGCCTCGAGTCAAGTGTCGTTTGACTCAACCATGTCATTTGCACATCGAGTCAGGCCTTGTTTGACTCTACCATATCATTTGTGCCTACAGTCGGGCCTCATTTGACTCAACCATCTCATTTGCTCCCCGAGTGGAGCATCGTTTGACTTAACCATATCATTTGTGCCTTGAGACAGGCCTCGTTTGACTTAACCATGTCTTGTACGCCTCGAGTCAGGCTTCATTTGACTCACCCTTATCATTTGTGTCTCAAGTCGGGCCTCATTTGACTTAACCATATAATTTGCACCTCTAGTCGAGCCTCATTTGACTCACCCTTATCATTTGTGCCTTGAGTCAGGCCAAGTTTTACTCACCCATATCATTTGCACTACAAGTTGGGCCTCGTTTGACTCACCCATATCATTTGTGCCTCGAGTTAGTACTCGTTCCACACAACCATATTATTTGTGCCTCGAGTCGGGCCTCATTTGACTCACCCATATGTTTGCGCCTCGAGTCGAGCCTCATTTGGCTCAACCATATGTTTGCGCCTTGAGTCGGGCCCCATTTAACTCACCGTTATCATTTGTACCTCAAGATGGGGCTCATTTGACTCAATCATATCATATGCGCCTCGAGTCGGGCTCGTTTGACTCAACCATATCATTTGTGACTCGAGTTGGGCCTCATTTGATTCAACCTTATCATCTATCCTCAAGTCAGGCCTCATTTGACTCACCCATATCAATTGCACCTCTAGTCAAGCCTTATTTGATTCACCTTTATCATTTGTACCTCAAGCAAGGCCTCATTTTACTCACCCATATCATTTGTACCTCGAGTCTATCCTTATTTGACTCACGCATATGTTTGCGCATCAAGTTGGGCCTCGTTTGGCTCACCCATATGTTGTGCCTCGAGTTGGCCTTCATTTGACTTACCCTTATCATTTGCACCTCAAGTTGGGCCTTGTTTGACACAACTATATCATTTGCGCCTTGAGTTAGGCCTCGTTTAACTCACCCTTATCATTTGCGACTCGAGTCAAGTGCCTTTTGCTTCAACCATGTCATTTACGCATCGAGTCAAGCCTCGTTTGACTCAACCATATCATTTGCGCCTAGAGTTAGACTCAACCATATCATTTGCTCCCCAAGTTGAGCATCGTTTGACTCAACCATAACATTTGCACCTCGAGTCAGTCCTCATTTGCTCAACCATATCATTTACGCCTCGAGTCGAGCATCATTTGACTGAGCCATATCATTTACACTTTGAGTTAGGCCTTGTTTGATTCAACCATATCATTTGCACCTTGAGTCAGGCCTTGTTTAACTCAACCATATCATTTGTGCCTTCAGTTGGGCCTCGTTTGACTCACCCTTATCATTTGCGCCTCAAATCAAGCCTCGTTTGACTCAACCATGTCATTTGTGCATCGAGTCAGGCCTTGTTTGACTAAACCATATCCTTTGCACTTTGGGTCGGGCCTCGTTGGACTCAACCATATCATTTGATCCTCGAGTCGAGCGTCCTTTAACTCAACCATATCATTTGTACCTCGAGTTGGGCCTTGTTTGACTCAACGATATGATTTGCGCCTCAAGTTAAGCATCGTTTGACTCAACCATATCATTTGCACCTCGAGTTGGGCCTCGTTTGACTCAACCATATCATTTGCGCCTCAGGTCAGTCCTCGTTTGATTCACCCATATGTTTGCACCTCGAGTTGGGCCTTGTTTAACTCACCCATATGTTTGTGCCTTGAGTCAGGTTTCGTTGGCTTAACCTTATGTTTGCACCTTAAGTCGAGCCCCATTTGACTCACCCATATCATCTATGCCTCAAGACGGGCCTCATATGAGTCAATCATATCATTTGCGCCTTGAGTTAGGCCTCGTATGACTTAACCATGTCATTTGTGCATTGAGTCAGGCCTCGTTTGACTCACCCTCATTATTTGCACCTCGAGTTGGGCCTTGTTTGACTCAACCATATCATTTGCGCCTCGGGTCGGGCCTTGTTTGACTGACCCATATGTTTGTGCCTCGAGTCGGGCCTCATTTGACTCACCCATATGTTTGTGCCTCGAGTACAGCCTCGTTTGGCTCAACCATATGTTTGTGCCTCGAGTCAGGCCCCATTTGACTCACCGTTATCATTTGTGCCTCAAGATGGGGCTCATTTGAGTCAATCATATCATTTGTGCCTCGAGTCGGGCCTCGTTTGACTAAACCATATATTTGTGCCTCAAGTTGGGCCTCATTTGACTTAACCATATAATTTGCACCTTTAGTCGAGCCTCGTTTGGCTAACCATATGTTTACAACTCGTGTCGAGCCCCATTTCACTCACCCTTATTATTTGTGCCTTGAGTCGGGCCTCATTTGACTCACCCATATGTTTGTGCCTCAAGTCGAGCCTTGTTTGGCTCAACCATATGTTTGCGCCTCGAGTCGGCCCCTATTTTACTCACCCTTATCATTTGTGCCTTAAGAAGGGCCTCATTTGAGTCAATCATATCACTTGCACCTTGAGTTGGGCCTCATTTGACTGAACCATATCATTTGTGCCTCGAGTCGAGCCTTATTTGACTAGACCTTATCATCTGTGCATCAAGTCGGGCCTCATTTGACTAGACCTTATCATCTGTGCATCAAGTCGGGCCTCATTTGACTCACTCATATCATTTGCAACTCTACTCGAGCCTCATTTGACTCACCTTTATCATTTGTGCCTCTAGTTAGGCCTCGTTATACTCACCCATATTATTTGCACCTTGACTTGGGCCTCATTTGACTACCCATATCATTTGTGCCTCGAGTCGGGCCTTGTTTCACACAACCATATTATTTGTGCCTCGAGTTGGGCCTCGTTTGACTCACCCATATCATTTATGCCAAAGTCGGGCCTCATTTGACTCACCCTCATCATTTGTGCCTCGAGTTGGCCCTCGTTTGACTCAACCATATCATTTGTGCCTCAAGTCGGGCCTCGTTTGACTCACCCTTATCATTTGCACCTTGAGTCGAGCCTTGTTTTCCAAACCCATATCATTTGCACCTTGAGTCGGGCCTCATTTCAGTCACCCATACCATTTGCGCCTTGAGTCGGGCCTTATTCGACTCACCCATATCATTTGTGCCTCGAGTCAGGCCTCGTTTGACATAACCATATCATTTGTGCCTTGAGTTAGGCTTCGTTTGACTCAACCATATAATTTGTGCCTTCAGTCAGGCCTCGTTTGACTCACCCATATCATTTATGTCTCGAGTTAGGCCTCGTTTGACTCAATCATATCATTTGTGCCTCGAGTTAGTACTCGTTTCACACAACCATATTATTTGCACCTCGGGTTGGGCCTCGTTCGACTCACCCATGTCATTTATGACTCGAGTCAACCCTCGTTTGACTGACTCATATGTTTGCACCTCGAGTTAGGTCTCATTTGACTGACCCATATGTTTGCACCTCGAGTCAAGCCTCGTTTGGCTCAACCATATGTTTGCACCTCGAGTCGGGCCCCATTTCACTTACCCTTATCATTTGTGCCTCAAGATAGGCCTCATTTCAGTCAATCATATCATTTGCATCTCGAGTTGGGCCTCGTTTGACTGAACCATATCATTTACACCTCAAGTCGGGCCTCATTTGACTGAACCTTATCATCTGTGCGTCAAGTCAGGCCTCATTTGACTCAACCATATCATTTGCCCCTCTACTCGAGCCTCATTTGACTCACCTTTATCATTTGTGCCTCTAGTCAGGCCTCGTTATACTCACCCATATCATTTGCACCTTGAGTCGAGCCTCGTTTAACTGACCCATATCATTTGTGCCTCGAGTTAGGCCTCGTTTGACTTAACCATATCATTTGTGCCTCAAGTCGGGCCTCGTTTCACACAACCATATTATTTGAGCCTCGAGTTGGGCCTCGTTTGACTCACCCATTTCATTTATGCCTCGAGTCAGGGCTCGTTTGACTTGCCCATATGTTTGTGCCTCGAGTCGGGTCTTGTTTGACTCACCCATGTCAATTGTGCCTCAAGTCAGGCCTCATTTGACTCACCCTCATCATTTATGCCTCGAGTTGGGCCTTGTTTTACTCAACCATATCATTTGTGCCTCAAGGCGGGCCTCATTTGACTCACCTTTATCATTTGTGCCTCGAGTCGGGCCTCGTTTGATTCACCCATATCATTCGTGCCTCGAGTCAGGCCTCGTTTGACATAACCATATCATTTGTGCCTTAAGTCGGGCCTCATTTGACTCAACCATATAATTTGTGCCTTCAGTTGGGCCTCGGTTCACTCACCCACATCATTTGTGCCTCAAGTTACGGCCTCGTTTGACTCAACCATATCATTTGCGCCTCGAGTTAGTACTCATTTCACATAACCATATTATTTGTGCCTCGGGTTTGGCCTCGTTTGGCTCACCCATATCATTTATGACTCAAGTTGGCCCTCATTTGACTGACCCATATGTTTGTGCCTCGGGTCAAGCCTTATTTGACTCACCCATATGTTTGCACCTTAAGTCGAGCCTCGTTTGGCTTAACCATATGTTTGCGCCTCGAGTCAGGCCTCGTTTGACTGAACCATATCATTTGTGCCTTGAGTTAAGCCTTATTTGACTCAACCTTATGATCTATGAGTCAAGTCGGGCCTCATTTGACTCACCCATATCATTTCCACCTCTACTTAAGCCTGATTTGACTCACCTTTATCATCTGTGCCTCTAGTCAGGCCTCGTTAGACTCACCCATATCATTTGCACCTTGAGTTCGACCTTGTTTGACTCACCCATATCATTTGTGCCTCAACTTAGGCCTCGTTTCTCTCAACCATATCATTTGTGCCTCAACTTAGGCCTCGTTTCTCTCAACCATATCATTTGTGCGTCGAGTCGGGCCTCGTTTCACACAACCATATTATTTGCGCCTCGAGTTGGGCCTCGTTTGACTCACCCGTATCATTTATGCCTCGAGTCAGGCCTCATTTGACTTACCCATATGTTTGCGCCTCATGGCGGGCCTCGTTTGACTCACCCATATGTTTATGCCTCGAGTCAGGCCTCGTTTGACTCAACCATATCATTTGTACCTCAAGTCGGGCCTTGTTTGACTGACCCTTATCATTTGCACCATGAGTCGAGCCGTTTCACAAACCCATATCATTTGCACCTCGAGTTGGGACTCGTTTGACTCACCCTAATCATTTGCGTCTCAAGTCGGGCCTTGTTTGACTCAACCATATCATATGCACCATGAGTTGGGCCTCGTTTGACTCACCCATATCATTTGTGCCTCGAGTCTAGCCTTGTTTGGCACAACCATATTATTTGCACCTTGAGTCAGGCCTCGTTTTACTCACCCATATCATTTGCGCCATGAGTTGGGCCTCATTTTACTCACCCTTATCATTTTATGCCTCAGTTAGGCCTCGTTTGACACAACCATATCATTTGTGCCTTAAGTCATGCCTCGTTTGACTCAACCATATCATATGCGCCACGAGTTGAGCCTCAATTGACTCACCCATATCATTTATGCCTCGAGTCAGGCCTCATTTGACACAACCATATATTTTTGTTCCTTGAGTTGAGCCTCATTTGACTCACCCTTAATATTTGTACCTCGAGTCGGGCCTCATTTGACTTATCTATATCATTTGTGCCGCGAGTTGAGTCTCATTTGACTCAACCATATAATTTGTGTTTGTAGTCGGGCCTCCTTTTACTCACCCATATCATTTGCACCATGAGTTGGGTCTCATTTGACATAACCATATTATTTGTGTCCCGAGTTAGGCCTCATTTAACTCACCCATATGTTTACGCCTCGAGTTGGGCCTCAGTTAACTTACCCTTATCATTTGCGCCTTAAGTTGGGCCTCGTTTGATACAACTATATCATTTGTGCCTTGAGTTGGGCCTCATTTCATTTACCCTTATGTTTGCACCTCAAGTCGGGACTCGTTTCACTCTCCCATATGTTTGTGCTTCGAGTCAGGCCTCATTTGATTGACCCTTATCATTTGCACCTTGTGTCGTGCATCGTTTGACTCAACCATATCATTTGTGCCTCGAGTCAGGCCTCGTTTAACCCAACCATATGATTGCGCCTTGAGTAACGCCTCGTTTGACTCACCTATATCATTTATGCCTTGAGATGAGACACGTTTGACTCACCCTTATTGTTTACGCCTCAAGTCGGGCCTCGTTTCACTCAACCGTATGTTTCTACATCGAGTCAAGCCTCATTTGGCTCAACCATATGTTTGCGCCTCAAGTTAGGCCTTGTTTGACTTACCCTTATCATTTACGCCTCAAGTTGGTCCTGGTTTGACATAACTATATCATTTGCACCTTGAGTTACGCCTCATTTGACTCACCCTTATCATTTGCACCTCGAGTCAAGCCTCATTTGACTCAACCATATAATTTGTACCTTGAGCCGGGCCTCGTTTGACTTAACCATATCATTTGCGTCTTGAGTCGGGCCTCATTTGACTCACCCTTATCATTTGCTCCTTAAGTCAGGCCTCGTTTCACTCATCCATATCATTTGCAGCTCGAGGCCTCGTTTGACTCAACCATATATTTTTGTGCCTTGAGACGAGCCTTGTTTGACTCACCTATTTCATTTATGCCTCGAGTCAGGCCTCATTTGACTCACCCTTATCATTTGCTCCTAGAGTTAGGGCTTGTTTTACTCACCCATTTCATTTGCACCTCGAGTCGGGCCTCATTTGACTCAACCACATATTTTTGTGCCTTGATTCGAGCCTCGTTTGACTCACCCTTATCATTTGTGCCTCGAGTCAGGCCTCATTTGACTCAACCATATCAATTGCGCCACGAGTTGGGCCTCGTTTGACTCACCCATATCATTTGTGCCTCGAGTCAAGCCTCGTTTGACATAACCATATCATTTATGCCTCGAGGCGAGCCTCGTTTGACTCAACCACATAATTTGTGTCTGTAGTCGAGCCTTGTTTGACTCACCCATATATTTTGCGCCTCGAGTTGGGCCTCGTTTGACTCACCCTTATCATTTGTGCCTCGAGCTAGGCCTCGTTTTACTCACCCATATCATTTGCACCTTGCGTCTATCCTCGTTTGACTTAACCATATCATTTGTGCCTTGAGTCGAGCCTCATTTGACTCACCCTTATCATTTGTGCCTTGAGTCGGGCCTCATTTTACTCACCCATATCATTTACAACTCGAGTCGGCCATCGTTTGACTTACCCATATCATTTATGCCTCGAGTTGGGCCTCGTTTGACTCAACCATATCATTTGCGCCTTGAGTCGGGCCTCGTTTGACACAACCATATTATTTACACCTTGAGTTGAGCCTCGTTTAACTCACCCATTTATTTGCGCATCGAGTCGGTCATCATTTGGCTCACCCATATGTTTGTGCTTGAGTTGGACCTCGTTTAACTCATCCATATCATTTGCACCTCGAGTCGAGCCTCGTTTGACTCATCCATATCATTTGTGCCTCAAGTCGGGCCTCGTTTGACTCACCCTTATCATTTGTGCCTCAAGTTAGGCCTCGTTTGACTCAACCATATCATTTGAGCCTAGACTCGAGCCTTGTTTGACTCTTCCATATGTTTGTGCCTCGAGCCAGGCCTCGTTTAACTTAACCTTATCATTTGTGCCTCGAGTCGAGCGTCGTTTGACTCAACCATATTATTTGCACCTCGAGTCGAGCCTCATGTAATTTACCCATATGTTTGCACCTTGAGTCAAGCCTCGTTTGACTCACCCATATCATTTGTGACTCGAGTCAGGCCTCATTTAACACAACCATATCATTTGCACCTGGAGTCAAGCGTCGTTGGACTCAACCATATAATTTTTGCCTTGAGGCAGGTTTCGTTTGACTCAACCATATCATTTGTGCTTCGAGTCGGGCCTCATTTTACTCGCCCTCATCATGTGTGCCTCGACTTGGGCCTCGTTTGACTCAACCATATCATTTGTATGTGAAGTCAGGTCTCGTTTGACTCGCCCTTATCATTTGCTCCTTGAGTCGAGCCTCATTTTACAAACCTATATCATTTGCAACTCAAGTCAGGCCTCGTTTGACTCACCATTATCGTTTGCACCTCGAGTCAGGCCTCGTTTGACTCAACCATATAGTATGTGCCATGAGTTAGGCCTCGTTTGACTCACCATATCATTTGGGCCTCGAGTCAGGCCTTGTTTGACACAACCATATCATTTGCACCTTAAGTCGGGCCTTGTTGGACTCAACCATATAATTTGTGCTTAGAGTCGGGCCTCATTTGACTCACCCATATCATTTGTGCCTCGAGTTGGTCCTCATTTGACTCACCCTTATCATTTGTACCTTGACCCAGGCCTCGCTTGACTCACCTATATCATTTGTACCTCGAGTCAGGCCTCATTTGACTCAACCATATCATTTGTGCCTCGAGTTAGGCCTCATTTGACTAAACATTATCATTTGTGCCTCGAGTCGGGCCTTGTTTGACTCAACGATGTCATTTGTGCCTTGAGTCGAGCCTCATTTGAGTCACCCATATCATTTGCAACTCAAGTCAGGCCTTAGTTAACTTAACCTCATCATTTGTTCCTCGAGTCAGGCCTCGTTTAACTTAACCATATCATTTGTGCCTAAGGTCAGGCCTCGTTTGACTCACCCATGTAATTTGTGGCTGGAGTTGGACCTCGTTTGACTCACCCTTATCATTTGTGCCTCGAGTCAGGCCTCGTTTGACTTACCAATTCATTTGCGGCTCAAGTTGGGCCTCATTTGACCCAACCATATCATTTGCGCCACAAGTTGGGCCTCGTTTGACTCATCCATATCATTTGTGCCTTGAGTCAGGTCTCGTTTGACTCAACCATATAAATTGTGCCTTGAGTTGGGCCTCGTTTGACTCAACCATATAATTTGCATCTTGAGGCGGGCCTCATTTAACTTACCCTTATCATTTACGTCTCGAGTCAGGCCTCGTTTTACTCACCCATATCATTTGCACCTCGAGTCAGCCTTGTTTGACTCAACATATTATTTGTGCCTTGAGTCAAGTTTCATTTTACTCACCGATATCATTTGCACCTTGAGTTAGATGTCGTTTGACTCAACCATATCATTTGCATCTAGAGTCCCGACTTGTTTGACTCACCCATATAAGTTGTGCCTCGAGTTAGGCCTCATTTAACTCAACCATATCATTTGCACCTAGAGTCGGGCCTCATTTGACTCACCCATATAATTTGTGCCTGGGGTCGGACCTTGGATGACTCGTCCTTATAATTTATGCCTGGGTTGGACCTTGTATGACTCGCCCTTATCATTTGTGCCTTGAGTCAGGCCTCGTTTGACTCAACCATAACATTTGCACCTCGTGTCGGGCCTCATTTGACTTAATCATATCATTTGTGCCTCGAGTTGGACCATGTTTGACCTAACCATATCAATTGTGCCACGAGTTAGGCCTCGTTTAACTCACCCATATCATTTGTGCCTCAAGTCGGGCCTTATTTGACTCAACCATATAAATTATGCCTTGAGTCGGGCCTCATTTAACTCACCCATATAATTTGCATCTCGAGTCGGGCCTAATTTAACTTAGCCTTATCATTTGTGCCCTGAGACGGTCCTCGTTTTACTCACCCATATCACTTGCACCTCAAGTCAAGCCTCGTTTGACTCAACCATATCATTTATGCCTTTAGTCGATCCTCGTTGGACTCACCCTTATGATTTGTGCCTTGAGTCGGGTGTCATTTTACTCACTGACATCATTTGCAACTTGAGTCAGACGTCATTTGACTCAACCATATCATTTACACCTCAAATCGGGTCTCATTTGACTTGCCCATATGTTTGCACCTCGAGTTGGGTCTTGTTTGACTCACCCATATTAGTTGTGCCTCGAGTTAGGTCTTGTTTGGCTCAACCATATTATTTACGTCTCGAGTCGGGCCTCATTTGGCTAAACCATATCATTTGCGCCTCGAGTCGGGACTTGTTTGACTTACCCATATGTTTGTAACTCAAGTTAGGCCTCGTTTGACTCACCCATATCATTTGCAACTCAAGCCGGACCTTATCTAACTCAACCTCATCATTTCCGCCTCGAGTCGGGCATTGTTTGACTCAACTATATCATTTGCGCCTCAAGTTGGGGCTCGTTTGACTCACACATATAATTTGTGCCTGGAGTCAAACCTCGTTTGACTTACCCTTATCATTTGCGCCTTGAGTCAAGCCTCGTTTCACTAAATCATATCATTTGCAACTCGAGTCAGGCCTCGGTTGACTCACCCATACCATTTGTGCCTCAAATCGGGCCTCGTTTGACCCAACCATATCATTTGCGCCATGAGTTGGGCCTCATTTGACACACCCATATCATTTGTGCCACGAGTCAATCCTCATTTCACATAACCATATCATTTATGCCTTGAGTCGGGCCTCGTTTGACTCAACCGTATAAATTGTGCCTCTTGAGTCGGGCCCTATTTGACTCACCCGTATAATTTGCGTCTTGAGTCGAGCCTCCTTTGACTCACCCTTATCATTTGCGCCTCGAGTTAGCCCTCATTTCACTCAAACAAATCATTTGCACCTTGAGTCGAGCCTCGTTTGACTCACCCATATTAATTGTGCCTCCAGTCAGGCCTCATTTAACTCACCCTTATCACTTGTGCCCCGAGTCGTGCCTCATTTTACTCACCCATATCATTTGCACCTCGAGTTGGGCCTCGTTTGACTCAACCATATCATTTGTGCCTTAAGTCGAGCCTCGTTTAACTCACCCTTATCATTTGTGCCTTGAGTCTGGCATCGTTTTACTCATCAATATAATTTGCACCTTGAGTCAAATGTCATTTGACTCAGCCATATTATTTGCACCTCGACTCGGGTCTCGTCTGACTTATCCATATGTTTTTACCTCAAGTTGGGTCTCATTTGATTGACCCGTATCAGTTGTGCCTCGAGTTAGACCTCGTTTGAGTCAACCATATCATTTGCGCCTTGAGTCGGGCCTCGTTTAAGTCAACCATATCATTTGCATCTTGAGTTAGGCCTCGTTTGACTCAACCATATCATTTGTGCCACGAGTTGGGCCTCGTTTGACTCACCCATATCATTTGTTCCTTGAGCCGGGTCTCATTTGACTTAACCGTATATTTGCACCTCGAGTTAGGCCTTGTTTCACTCACCCATATCATTTGTGCCTCGAGTTGGCCTCATTTGACTCAACCATATCATTTGTGCCTCGAGTCAGGCCTCGTTTGACACAACCATATTATTTGCACCTCGAGACGGGGCTCGTTTGACTCACCCATATGTTTATGCTCCAGTCGGGACTCATTTGACTCATCATATCATTTGCACCTCGAGTTGGGCCTCAGTCGACTCAACCATTTCATTTGCACCTTGACTCAGTCATCGTTTGACTCACCCATATGTTTCCACCTCTAGTCGGCCCTCATTCAACTCACTCGTATCATTTGTGCCTTGAGTTCGGCCTCGTTTGACTTACCCATATATTTGTGCCTTGAGCCTGGCATCACTTGACTCACCCTTATCATTTGCACCTTGAGTTCAACCTAGTTAGACTCACCCATATGTTTGCGCCTTGAGTCAGGACTCGTTTGACTCACCCATATCATTTGCGCCTCGAGTCAGGACTCGTTTGACTCACCCATATCATTTGTGCCTCGAGTCCCTCGAGGCGGTCTTAGTTTGACTCAACCATATCATTTGTGCCTCGAGTCAGGCCTTGTTTGACTCACCTATAAAATTTATACCTCGAGTCGGCCCCATTTGGCTCACCCATATCATTTGCACCTTGATGCAGTCCTCGTTTGACTCAACCATATCATTTGTCAACCTGATCATTTGTGCCTTGGTTCGGGCCTCATTTTTCTCACCCATATCATTTGCACCTCGAGTCGAGCTTCGTTTGACTCACCCTTATCATCTGTGCCTCAAGTTGGGCCTGGTTTGACTCAACAAATCATTTATATCTTGAGTCAGGTCTCGTTTGACTCACCCATATCAGTTGTGGCTCAAGTTAGGCCTCGTTTGAGTCAACCATATCATTTGCGCCTCGAGTTGGGCCTCATTTGACTCAACCATATCATTTGCACCTCGAGTTGGGCCTTGTTTCTCTTACCCATATGTTTGCACCTAAAGTTGGGCCTCGTTTGACTCACCCATATCATTTGTGCCTCGAGTTAGGCCTCGTTTGACTCAACCATATCATTTGTGCCTTGAGTCAGGCCTCGTTTGACTTAACCATATCATTTGTACCTCGATTAGGGCCTCGTTTGACTTACCCATATCACTTGCACCTCGAGTCAGGCCTCATTTGATTCAACCTCATCATTTGCGCCTTGAGTCAGGCTTCGTTTGACTCAACCTTATCATTTGTGCCTTAAGTCAGGCTTTGTTTGGCTCAACCATATAATTTGTGCCTGGAGTCAGGCCTCATTTGACTTAACCATATCATTTGCACCTCGAGTCAAGCCTCATTTGTCTCACCTATATCATTTGTGCCTCGAGTTGGGCTCGTTTGACCCAACCATATGATTTGCGCCACGAGTTGGGCCTTGTTTGGCTCACCTATATCAGTTGTGCCTAGAGTTAGGCCTCGTTTCACTCAATCATATCATTTGTACCTTGAGTCAGGCCTCATTTCACTTAACCATATCATTTGCACCTCAAGTTGGGTCTCATTTGACTTACCCATATGTTTGCAACTAGAGTCGGGTCTCGTTTGACTTACCCATATCAGTTGTGCCTCAAGTTAGGCCTCGTTTGACTCAACCATATCATTTGTGCCTCAAGTCAGGCCTTGTTTAACTCAACCATATGATTTGCACCTCAAGTCTGGCCTCGTTTGACTCATCCATATCATTTGCACCTCAAGTCGGGCCTCATTTGACTCAACCTCATGATTTGTGCCTCGAGTCGGGCCTCGTTTGACTCAATCATATCATTCATGGCCCAAATCGGGTCTCGTTTGACTCACCCATATAATTTATGCCTGGACTCGAACCTCATTTGACTCACTCTTATCATTTACGCCTCGAGTTAGGCCTTGTTTCACTCACCCATATCATTTGTGCCTCGAGTCGGGCCTTGTTTGACCTAACCATATGATTTGTGCCATAAGTTAGGCCTCATTTGACTTACCCATATCATTTGTGCCTCGAGTCAGGCCTCATTTAACGTAACCGTATCATTTGTGCCTCGAGTTGGGCCTCATTTGACTCAACCATAAAAAATGTGCCTTGAGTCGTGCCTCATTTGACTCACCCATATAATTTGCATCTCGACTTGGGCCTTGTTTGACTCAACCATATATTTATTCCTTGAGCTGAGCCTCATTTGACTCACCCTTATCATTTGTGCCTTGGGTCTAGCGTCATTTTACTCACCAATATCATTTGTACCTTGAGTCAGACATCGTGTGATTCAACCATATCATTTGTACCTAAAATTAGGTCTCGTTTGACTTAACCATATATTTGCACCTCGAGTCAGGTCTCGTTTGACTCACCCATATCAGTTGTGCCTCGAGTTAGGCCTCGTTTGGCTCATCCATATAATTTGCGCCTTAAGTGTGGCCTCATTTGACTCAACCGTATCATTTGCACCTCGAGTCAGGTCTCATTTGACTTAACCATATAATTTGTGTCTATAGTCAGGCCTTGTTTAACTCACCCATATAATTTGCACCGTGACTCGGCTTTGGTTAACTCACCCATATGATTTGCGTGACAAGTTGGGCCTCATTTGACTCACCCATATAATTTGTGCCTAGAGTCAGGCCTCGTTTAACACAACCATATCATTTGTGCCTCGAGTCAGCCCTCGTTTCACTCAAACAAATCATTTGCACTTCGAGTCAGGTCTCGTTTAACTCACCCATATTAGTTGTGCCTCGAGTCGGGCCTCATTTAACTCACCCTTATCATTTGTGCCCCGAGTCGAGCCTCATTTTACTCACCCATATCATTTGCACCTTTAGTTGGGTCTCGTTCGACTCAACCATATCATTTGCGCCTTGAGTTGAGCCTCATTTGACTCACCCTTATCATTTGTGCCTTGAGTCTGGCGTCATTTTACTCATCAATATAATTTGCACCTTGAGTCAGATGTCATTTGACTCAACCATATTATTCGCACCTCGACTCGGGTCTCGTCTGAGTTACCCATATGTTTTCACCTCGAGTTGGGTCTCATTTGACTGACCCGTATCCATTGTGCCACGAGTTAGGCCTCGTTTGAGTTAACCATATCATTTGTGCCTTGAGTCAGGCCTCATTTAAGTCAACCATATCATTTGTGCCTTGAGTCGGGCCTCGTTTGACTCAACCATATCATTTGCACCACGAGTTAGGCCTCGTTTGACTCACCCATATCATTTATTCCTCGAGGCGGGTCTTGTTTAACTTAATTGTATGTTTGCACCTCGGGTCGGGCCTTGTTTCACTCACCCATATCATTCGTGCCTTGAGTTAGGCCTCATTTGACTCAACCATATCATTTGTGTCTCGAGTCAGGCCTCGTTTGTCATAACCATATTATTTGCACTTTGAGATGGGGCTTGTTTGACTCACCCCTATGTTTATGCCTCCAGTCGGGACTCGTTTGACTCACCCATATCATTTGAGCCTCGAGTTGGGCCTCAGTTGACTCAACCATTTCATTTGCACCTTAACTCAGGCATCGTTTGACTCACCCATATGTTTCCACCTCTAGTCAGGCCTCGTTAGACTCACCCATATCATTTGTGCCTTGAGTTCAGCCTCGTTTGACTTACACATATATTTGTGCCTTGAGTCGAGCATCGTTTGACTTACCCTTATCATTTGTGCCTTGAGTTCATCCTCGTTTGACTCACCCATATGTTTGCGCCTCGAGTCAAAACTCGTTTGGCTCACCCATATCATTTGTGCCTCGAGTCCTCATTTGACATAACCATATCTTTTGTGCCTCGAGCCGGGCCTGGTTTGACTCAACCATATCATTTGTGCCTTGAGTCAGGCCTGCTTAGACTCACCCATAAAATTTGTGCCTTGAGTCTACCCCATTTGACTCACCCATATCATTTGCACCTTGACTCGGTCCTTGTTTGACTCAACTATATCATTTGTGCCTTGAGTCGTGCCTCGTTTGACTCACCCTGATCATTTGTGCCTTGGGTCAGGCCTCATTTTTCTCACCCATATCATTTGCACCTCGAGTCGGACTTCGTTTGACTCACCCTTATCATTTGTGGCTCAAGTCAGACCTGGTTTGACTCAACAAATCATTTGTACCTTGAGTCAGGTCTCGTTTGACTCACCTATATCAGTTGTGGCTCAAGTTAGGCCTCGTTTGAGTCAACCATATCATTTGCACCTCGAGATAGGCTTCAATTGACTCAACCATATCATTTGCGCCTCAAGTCGGGCCTCGTTTCTCTTACCCATATGTTTGCACCTCAAGTTGGGCCTCGTTTGACTAACCCATATCATTTGTGTCTCGAGTTAGGCCTCATTTGACTTAACCATATCCTTTGTGCCTTGAGTCAGGGCTCATTTGACTTAACCATATCATTTGCGCCTCGATTAGGGCCTCGTTTGACTTACCCATATCATTTTCACCTCGAGTTAGGCCTCATTTGACTTAACCTCATCATTTACGCCTTGAGTCAGGCCTCGTTTGACTCAACCTTTTCATTTGTGCCTCAAGTCGGGCTTTGTTTGGCTCAACCATATAATTTGTGCCTGGAGTCGGACCTCGTTTGACTCACCTTTATCATTTGTGCCTCGAGTCAGGCCTTGTTTGACTTAACCATATCATTTGCACCTCGAGTCAAGCCTCGTTTGACTCACCCATATCATTTTTGCCTCGAGTTGGGCTCGTTTGACCCAACCATATGATTTGCGCCACAAGTTAGGCCTCGTTTGACTCACCCATATCTGTTGTGCCTGGAGTTAGGCCTTGTTTCACTCAACCATATCATTTGTGCCTTGAGTCAGGCCTAATTTCACTCAACCATATCATTTGCACCTCGAGTTGGGTCTCATTTGACTTACCCATATGTTTGCACCTCGAGTCGGGTCTTGTTTGACTCACCCATATCAGTTGTGCCTCGAGTTAGGCCTTGTTTGACTCAACCATATCATTTGCACCTTGAGTCAGGCCTTGTTTGACTCACCCATATCATTTGTAGCTCAAGTCGGGCCTCATTTGACTCAACCTCATGATTTATGCCTCGAGTCGGGCCTCGTTTGACTTAATCATATCATTCGTGCCTGAAATCGGGTCTCGTTTGACTCACCCATATAATTTGTACCTAGAGTTGAACCTCATATGACTCACCCTTATCATATACGCCTCGAGTCAGGCCTTGTTTCACTCAACCATATCATTTGCGTCTTGAGTTGGGACTCATTTGACTTACCCATATCATTTGTGCCTCAAGTTGGGCCTCGTTTGACCCAACCATATGATTTGCGCCACGAGTTAGGCCTTATTTGACTCAACCATATCATTTGTGCCTCGAGTCAGGCCTCATTTAACGTAACCATATCATTTGTGCCTCGAGTCGTGCCTCATTTGACCTAACCATATAAAATGTGCCTTAAGTCGTGCCTCGTTTGACTCACCCATATAATTTACGTCTCGAGTTGGGCCTCATTTAGCTCACCCTTATCATTTGCGCAATGAGTTAGGCTGCGTTTTACTCACCCATATCATTTGCACCTTGAGTCGGGCCTTGTTTGACTCAACCATATATTTGTTCCTTGAGCCGAGCGTCATTTGACTCACCTTTATCATTTGTGCCTTGGGTTGGGCATCATTTTGCTCACTGATATCATTTGCACCTTGAGTCAGACGTCGTTTGACTTAACCATATCATTTGTACCTAAAATTAGGTCTCGTTTGACTTAACCATATGTTTGCACCTCGAGTCAGGTCTCGTTTGACTCACCCATATCAGTTGTGCCTCGAGTTAGGCCTCGTTTGACTTATCCATATCATTTGCACCTCGAGTGAGGCTTTATTTGACTCAACCATATCATTTGCACCTCGAGTCGGGCCTCATTTGACTCAACCATGTAATTTGTGTCTGTAGTCAGGCCTTGTTTGACTCACCCATATAATTTGCACCGCGACTCGGCTTCAATTGACTCACCCATATGATTTGCGTGACAAGTTAGGCGTCGTTTGACTCAACCATATTATTTATGCCTCAAGTCAGGCCTCATTTAACACACCCATACATTTGTGCCTCGAGTCAGCCCTCGTTTCACTCAACCATAAAATTTACGTCTCGAGTTAGGCCTTGTTTAACTCACCCTTATCATTTGCGCCCCGAGTTGGACCTTGTTTTACTCACCCATATCATTTGCACCTCGAGTCAGGCCTCGTTTGACTCAACCATATCATTTGTTCCTTGAGTTGAGTTTCGTTTCACTCACCCTTATCATTTGTGCCTTGGTCAGTCGTCATTTTACTCATCGATATCATTTGTACCTCAAGTCGGGCATCGTTTGACTCACGCATATGTTTGCACCTCTAGTCGGGACTTGTTTGAGTCACCCATATCATTTGTGCCTCGAGTTCGGCCTCATTTGACTCACCCAAATTTTTACGCCTCGAGTTGGGCATTGCTTGACTCAACCTTATCATTTGCGCCTCGAGTTCATCGTCATTTGACTCACCCATATGTTTGTGCCTCAAGTGGGGTCTTGTTTGACTCAACCATAACATTTGTGCCTTGAGTCGAGCCTCGTTTGACATAGCCTTATCATTTGCGCCTCAAGTCGAGCCTTTTTTTACTCACCCATATCATTTACATCTCGAGTTGGGTCTCATTTGACTCAACCATATCATTTGAACCTCGAGTTTGGCTTCATTTAACTTACCCAAATGTTTGCACCTCGAGTTAGGACTCGTTTCACTCACCCATATCATTCGTGCCTCAAGTTAGGCCTCGTTTGACTTAACCATATCATTTATGCCTCAAGTCGGTTCTTGTTTGACATAACCATATTATTTGCACCTCGAGTTGGGCCTCATTTGACTCACCCATATCATTTACGTCTTGAGTCGGGCCTCATTTGACTCACCCTTACCATTTGCACCTCAAATCGAGCCCCTTTGTCTCAACCATATCATTTATGCCTTAAGCCGAGCCTCGTTTAACTCACCCATATCATTTGGACATTGAGTCAAGACACGTTTGACTTACCCTTATCGTTTGCACCTCAAGTCGAGCCTCATTTGATTCAACCATATCATTTGTCCCTCGAGTCAGGCCTCATTTAACACAACCATATCATTTGCGCCTTGAGTCAAGCCTCATTTGATTCAATCATGTCATTTGTGCCTCAAGTCAGGCCTCGTTTAACACAACCACATCATTTGTGCCTTAAGTCAAGCCTCGTTTGACTCACCCATGTGTTTGTGCCCTAAGTCGGGCATCATTTGACTCAACCATATCATTTGCACCTCGAGTTGGGCCTCGTTTGAGTCACCTTTGTGTTTGCACCTCGAACCGGGCCTCATGTGACTCACTTATATGTTTACGCCTCGACTTGGGCCTCATTTGACTCTCTCATGTGTTTGCACCTCGAGTCAGGCCTTGTTTCACTCACCCATATCATTTGTGCTTGGAGTCAGGCCTCATTTGACTCACCCATATAATTTGTTCCTCTAGTCGGGCGTCATTTGACTCAACCATATGTTTGCACCTCGAGTCGAGCCTCATTTGACTAAACCATATGTTTGTGCCTCGAGTTTGGCCTTGTTGGACTCACTGATATCATTTAGGGCTCGAGTCGGGCCACGTTTGACTCACCCATATCATTTGCACCTTGAGTCGGGCCTCGTTTGACCCACCCATATCATTTGCGCCTCGAGTCAGGCCTCGTTTGCCTCAACCATATTATTTGCACCTCGAGCTGGGCCTCGTTTGACTCACCCATGTGTTTGTGCCTCAAGTTAGGCCTCGTTTGACTCACTCATATGTTTGTGCCTCGAGTCAGGCCTCATTTGACTCACCGATATCATTTTTGCCTCGAGTCAGGCCTCGTGTGACTCTTCCATATCATTTGTGCCTCGAGTTAGGCCTCATTTGACTCAATGATATCATTTGTGCCTTAACTCAAGCCTCATTTGACTCTCTAGTATGTTTGTGCCTTGATTCAGGCCTCGTTTGACTCACTCATATCATTTTTGCCTTGAGTCAAGCCTCGTTTGACTCAACCATATGTTTTCGCCTCGAGTTGGGCCTAATTTGACTCACCGATATCATTTGCACCCCAAGTAGGGCCTCGGTTGACTTAACCATATCATTTACGCCTTAAGTTGGGCCTCGTTTAACTCACCCATATTATTTGTGGCTCAAGTCTGGCCTCGTTTGACTCACCCATATCATTTGTGCCACGAGTCAGGCTTCGTTTTACTCAACCATATGTTTGCGCTTTGAGTTAAGCCTTGTTGGACTCAACCATATGTTTGCGCCTCGAGTTGGGCCTCGTTGGACTCGTCGATATCATTTGCCCCTCGAGTCCGGCCTCATTTGACTTAGCCAAATTCTTTTGTGCCTTGAGTCGGGCCTTATTTGACACAACCATATCATTTGGGCCTCGAGTCGAGCCTCGTTTGACCCACCCATATCATTTATGCCTCGAGTCTAGCATTGTTTGACTCACCCATATTATTTGTGCCTTAAGACAGGCCTCGTTTGACTCAACCACATCATTTGCACCTCGAGTTAGCCCTCGTTTTACTCACCTATATGTTTGCACCTAGAGTTGGGCCTAGTTGCACTCATCGTTATCACTTTTGCCTTGATGCAGGTCTCGTTTGACTCACCCATATTATTTGTGCCTCAAGTTGGGCCTCGTTTGACTCAACAATATCATTTGTGCCTCGACTCGAGCCTCGTTTGTCTCTCTCATATGTTTGCGCCTCGAGTCGAACCTCGGTTGACTCACCCATATCATGTGTGCCCCGAGTCAGGCCTCGTTTCACTCAACAAAATCATTTATGCCTCAAATCAGGCCTCGTTTGACCCAACCATATCATTTGCACCTCGAGTCAGCCCTTGTTTGACTTACCCATATGTTTGCACCTCCAGTCGAGCCTCGTTTAACACACCCATATCATTTGTGCCTCAAGTCAGGCCTCGTTTGACTCAACCAAATCATTTGCGCCTCAAGTCTAGCCTCGTTTGACTCAACCATATCATTTATGCCTCGAGTTGGGCTTTATTTGACTCACCTATATTATTTGTGCTCCGAGTCGGGCCTCGTTTGACTCACCCATATAATTTGTACCTCGAGTTGGGCCTCATTTGACTCAACCAAATCATTTGTGCCTCGAGTTTAGCCTCGTTTGACTCAACCATATCATTTATGTCTTGAGTCAGGCCTCATTTGACTCACCCATATCATTTATGCATCAAGTCAGGCCTCGTTTGACTCAACCAAATCATTTGTGCCCTTAGTCGAGCCTCGCTGGACTCAACCATATTATTTGCACATTGAGCTGGGCCACATTTGACTCACCCATGTGTTTGTGCCTTGAGTCAGGCATTGTTTAACTCACCCATATGTTTGTGCCTCAAGTCGGGCCTTGTTTGACTCACGCATATCATTTTTGCCTCGAGTCAGGCCTTGTGTGACTCTCCCATATCATATGTGCCTCGAGTTGGGCTCGTTTGACTCAACAATATCATTTGCGCCATGAGTTGGGCCTCGTTTGACTCTCCCATATATTTGTGCCTTGAGTCAAGCCTCGTTTAACTCAACCATATGTTTGCGCCTAGAGTTAGGCCTAGTTGGACTCACTGATATCATTTGCTCCCTGAGTCAGGTCTCATTTGACTCAACTATATCATTTACGCCTCGAGTCAGGCCTCGTTTAACTCACCCATATTATTTGTGCCTCGAGTCGGGCCTTATTTTATTCACCCATATCATTTGCACCTAAAGTCGACCCTCGTCATTTGTTCCATGAGTCGAGCTTCGTTTCACTCACCCTTATCATTTGTGCCTTGAGTCAGTCGTCATTTTACTCACTGATATCATTTGCACCTTGAGTCGGACATCGTTTGACTCACCCGTATGTTTGCACCTCTTGTCGGGCCTTGTTTGAGTCACCCATATTATTTGTGCCTCGAGTTCAGCCTCATTTGACTCACCCAAATTTTTGCGCCTCAAGTTGAGCATCGCTTGACTCACCCTTATCATTTGTGCCTCAAGTTCATCCTCATTTGACTTACCCATATGATTGTGCCTCGAGTCAGGCCTCGTTTGACTCACCCATATTGTTTGTGCCTCAAGTCAGGCCTCGTTTGACATAGCCATATCTTTTGTGTCTTGAGGTGGGCCTGGTTTGACTCAAGAATATCATTTACACCTCAAGTTGGGCCTCATTTGACTCACCCTCATCATTTCTGCCTAGAGTCAAGCCTCGTTTGACTCATCCATCTTAATTGCCCCTTGAGTCGGGTCTGATTTGACTCAACCATATCATTTGCGCCTCGAGTTGGGCCTCATTTGACTCACTCATATATTTACGCCTCGACTGGGACCTCATTTGGCTCACCCATATCATTTATGCCTCAAGTCAGGCCTCGTTTGACTAACCCATATGTTTGAGCCTCGAGTCGGGCCTCATTTGACTCACCCATACATTTGTGCCTCGAGTCAGGCCTCGTTTGGCTCAGCCATATGTTTGGGCCTTGAGTCGAGTGTCATTTGACTTACCTTTATCATTTGTGCCTCATGTCGGGCCTCATTTGACTCACCCATATCATTTGCACCTCGAGTTGGATCCCATGTGACTAACCCTTATCGATTGCGCCTCGAGTCAGACTTCGTTTTCCTTACCCATATCATTTGCACCTCAAGTCGAGTCTTGTTTGACTCAATCATAACATTTGTGCCTTCAGTCAAGCCTCGTTTGACTTAGCCTTATCATTTGCGCCTCAAGTTGGGCCTCGTTTTACTCACCCATATCATTTACACCTCGAGTTGGGTCTCATTTGACTCAACCATATCATTTGCACCTCGAGTCGACCCTCATTTAACTTACGCATATGTTTGCACCTTGAGTCAGGACTCGTTTCACTCACCCATATCATTCGTGCCTTGAGTTAGGCCTCGTTTGACTCAACCATATCGTTTACGCCATGAGTCAGGCATCGTTTAACATAACCATATTATTTGCACCTCGAGTTGGGCCTCATTTGGCTCACCCCTATCATTTGTGCCTCAAGTCAGGCATCATTTGACTCACCCTTATCATTTGTGCCTCGAATTGGGCCTCCTTTGTCTCAACCATATCATTTGTGCCTCGAGTCAAGCCTTGTTTAACTCACCCATATCATTTGTGCATTGAGTCAAGACACGTTTGACTCACCCTTATCGTTTGCACCTCAAGTCGGGCCTCGTTTGATTCAACCATATCATTTGCGCCTCGAGTCAGGCCTTGTTTGACATAACCATATCATTTACACCTCGAGTCAGGCCTCGTTTGACTCGCCCATGTGTTTGTGCCCCGAGTCATGCATCGTTTGACTCAACCATATCATTTGCACCTCAGGTTGGGCCTCGTTTGAGTCTCTCATGTGTTTGTACCTCAAGTCAGGCATCGTTTGACTCACCCATATCATTTGTGCCTAGAGGCAGTCCTTGTTTGACTCAACCATATAATTTGTTCCTCTAGTCGGGCCTTATTTGACTCAACCATATGTTTGTACCTCGAGTCGAACCTTGTTTGACTAAACCATATGTTTGCGCCTCAAGTTGGGCCTCGTTGGACTCACTGATATAATTTGTGCCTCAAGTCGGCCTCGTTTGACTCACCCATATCATTTGCACCTTGAGTTAGGCCTTGTTTGGCACAACCATATCATTTGTGCCTCTAGTTGATCCTCGTTTGACTCACCCTTATCATTAGCGCCTCGAGTTAAATCTCGTTTGACATAACCATGTCATTTGCACCTCGAGTTGGGTCTCATTTGACTTAACCATATCATTTGCGCCTCGAATCAGGCCTCGTTTGACTCACCCATATCATTTGTTCCTCGAGTTGGGACTCATTTGACTTAACCGTATATTTGCACCTCGAGTCGGGCCTTGTTTCACTCACCCATATCATTTGTGCCTCTAGTTGGTCCTCATTTGACTCACCCTTATCATTAGTGCCTCGAGTTAAGCCTCATTTGACTAAACCATATCATTTGCACCTCGAGTCGGGCCTTGTTTGACTCACTCATGTGTTTGCGCTCCGAGACGGGCCTCGTTTGACTCAACCATATCATTTACACCTCGAGTTGGGCCTCGTTTGACTCATCCATGTGTCTCTGTCTCGAGTTAGGCCTCATTTCACTCACCCATGTGTCTGCACCTCGAGTTGGGCCTCGTTTAACTCATCCATATGTTTGCGCCTTGAGTCAGGCCTTGTTTGACCCACCCATATCATTTGCGCCTCGAGTCAGGCCTCGTTTGATTCAACCATATCATTTGCACCTCGAACTGGGCCTCGTTTGACTCACCCATGTGTTTGCGCCTTGAGTGAGGCCTCATTTAACTCATCCATATGTTTATGCCTCGAGTCGGGCTTCGTTTGACTCACTGATATCATTTTCGCCTCGAGTCAGGCCTCGTGTGACTCTCCCATATCATTTATGTCTCGAGTAGGGCCTCGTTTGACTCAATGATATCATTTATGCCTCGACTCGGGCCTCATTTGACTCTCTCATATGTTTGCACCTCGATTCAGGCCTGATTTGACTCACCCATATCATTTGTGCCTCGAGTCAGGCCTCGTTTGACACAACCATATGTTTGTGCCTCGAGTCGAGCCTCATTTGACTCAACCATATGTTTGTGCCTCGAGTTCGGCCTCGTTTGGCTCAACCATATCATTTACGCCTTGGGACGAGCCTCGTTTGACTCACTCATGTATTTGCGCTCTGAGACAGGCCTTGTTTGACTCAACCATATCATTTGCACCTTGAGTTGGGCCTCGTTTGACTCACCTAGGTGTCTACACCTCAAGTTGGGCCTTGTTTAAGTCATCCATATGTTTGCGCCTCAGTTGAGCCTCGTTTGACTCACCTATATCATTTGCACCTCGAGTCTGGCCTTGTTTGACTCTCCCATATTATTTGTACATTAAGACGGGCCTCGTTTGACTTAACCACATCATTTGCACCTCGAGTCAGGCCTTGTTTTACTCACCTATATGTTTGCACCACGAGTTAGGTCTAGTTGCACTCACCGATATCATTTTCGCCTCAATGTGAGTCTCGTTTAACTCACCCATATCATTTGTGCCTCGAGTTGGGCTTCGTTTGACTCAACAATATCATTTGCACCTCGACTCGAGCCTCATTTGTCTCTCTCATATGTTGCGCCTTGAGTCGAACCTCGGTTGACTCACCCATATCTTGTGTGCCCTGAGTCAGGCCTTGTTTCACTCAACCAAATTATTTACGCCTTGAGTTAGGCCTCATTTGACCCAACCATATCATTTGCACCTCGAGTCGACCCTCGTTTGACTTACCCATATGTTTGCACCTCCAGTTGAGCCTCATTTGACTCACCCATATTATTTGTGCCTCGAGTTAGGCCTCATTTGACTCAACCAAATCATTTGCACCTCGAGTTGGGACCCATGGGACTAACCCTTATTGTTTGCGCCTTGAGTCAGGCTTTGTTTTACTCACCCATATCATTTGCACCTCCAGTCAGGTCTTGTTTGACTCAACCATAACATTTGTGCCTTGAGTTGAGCCTCGTTTGACTTAGCCTTATCATTTGTGCCTCAAGTCAGGCCTCGTTTTACTCACTCATATCATTTGCACCTCGAGTCGGGCCTCATTTGACTCAACCATATCATTTGCACCTCGAGTCGGGACTCATTTAACTAACCCATATGTTTGTCCCTCGAGTTTGTACTCGTTTCACTCACCCATATCATTTGTGCCTCAAGTTAAGCCTCGTTTGACCTAACCATATCATATGTGCCTTGAGTTGGGCCTCGTTTGACAAAACCATATTATTTGAACCCCGAGTTGGGCCTCGTTTGACTCACCCATATCATTTACGCCTCGAGTCGGGCCTCGTTTGACTCAACCTTATCATTTGTGCCTCGAATCGAGCCTCCTTTGTCTTAACCATATCATTTGTGCCTCGAGTTGAGCCTCGTTTGACTCACCCATATCATTTGCACCTTGAGTCAGGCCTCGTTTGGCATAACCATATCATTTGTGCCTTAGTTGGTCCTCGTTTGACTCACCCTTATCATTAGTGCCTCGAGTTAAACCTCGTTTGACATAACCATGTCATTTGCACCTCGAGTCGGGTCTCATTTGACTTAACCATATCATTTGTGCCTCGAGTCAGGCCTCATTTGACTCACCCATATAATTTGTTCTTCGAGTTGGGACTCATTTGACTTAACCATATGTTTGCACCTCGAGTCGGGCCTTGTTTCACTCACCCATATCATTTGTGCCTTGAGTTAGGCCTCATTTGACTCAACCATATCATTTGTGCCTCTAGTTGGTCCTCGTTTGACTCACGCTTATCATTAGTGCCTCGAGTTAAGCCTCATTTGACTCACGCTTATCATTAGTGCCTCGAGTTAAGCCTCATTTGACTCAACCATATCATTTGTGCCTCGAGTCGAGCCTCGTTTGACTCACTCATGTGTTTGTGCCCCGAGACAAGCCTCGTTTGACTCAACCATATCATTTACATCTCGAGTTGGGCCTCGTTTGACTCACCCATGTGTCTCCATCTCGAGTTAGGCCTCGTTTCACTCACCCATGTGTCTGCACCTCGAGTTGGGCCTCGTTTAACTCATCCATATGTTTATGGCTCGAGTCAGGCCTCGTTTTACCCACCCATATCATTTGCGCCTCGAGTCAGGCCTCGTTTGATTCAACTATATCATTTGCACCTCGAATTGGTCCTCGTTTGACTCACCCATGTGTTTGCGCCTTAAGTGAGGCCTCGTTTAACTCATCCATATGTTTATGCCTCGAGTTGAGCTTCGTTTGACTCACTGATATCATTTTTGCCTCGAGTCAAGCCTCGTGTGACTCTCCCATATCATTTGTGTCTCGAGTAGGGCCTTCTTTGACTTAATGATATCATTTGTGCCTCGACTCGGGCCTCATTTGACTCTCTCATATGTTTGCACCTCGATTCAGGCCTGATTTGACTCACCCATATCATTTGTGCCTCGAGTCAGGCCTCGTTTGACACAACCATATGTTTGCGTCTCGAGTTGAGCCTTGTTTGACTCAACCATATGTTTGTGCCTCGAGTTCGGCCTCGTTTGACTCAACCATATCATTTACGCCTTCGGTCGAGCCTCGTTTGACTCACTCATGTATTTGCGCTCTGAGACAGGCCTTGTTTGACTCAACCATATCATTTGCACCTTGAGTTGGGCCTCGTTTGACTCACCTAGGTGTCTACACCTCAAGTTGGGCCTTGTTTAAGTCATCCATATGTTTGCGCCTCAGTTGAGTCTCGTTTGACTCACCTATATCATTTGCGCCTCGAGTCTGGCCTTGTTTGACTCTCCCATATTATTTGTGCCTTAAGACGGGTCTTGTTTGACTTAACCACATCATTTGCACCTCGAGTTAGGCCTCGTTTTACTCACCTATATGTTTGCACCACGAGTTAGGTCTAGTTGCACTCACCGATATCATTTTTGCCTCAATGCGAGTCTTGTTTAACTCACCCATATCATTTGTGCCTCGAGTTGGGCCTCGTTTGACTCAACAATATCATTTGCACCTCGACTCAAGCCTTATTTGTCTCTCTCATATGTTGCGCCTTGAGTCGAACCTCGATTGACTCACCCATATCTTGTGCGCCCTGAGTCAGGCCTCATTTCACTCAACCAAATTATTTACGCCTCGAGTTAGGCCTCATTTGACCCAACCATATCATTTGCACCTCGAGTCGGCCCTCGTTTGACTTACCATATGTTTGCACCTCTAGTTGAGCCTCGTTTGACTCACCCATATTATTTGTGCCTCGAGTTAGGCCTCATTTGATTCAACCAAATCATTTGCGCCTTAAGTCTAGCCTCGTTTCACTTAACCATATCATTTACGCCTCGAATTAAGCCTCATTTGGCTCACCCATATCATTTATGCCTCGAGTCGGGCCTCGTTTGACTGACCCATATGTTTGATCCTCAAGTTGGGCCTCGTTTGACTCACCCATACGTTTGCGCCTTGAGTCAGGCCTCATTTACCTCAACCATATGTTTGCGCCTTAAGTCAGGCCTCATTTGACTCAACCTTATCATTGGTGCCTCAACTTGGGCCTCATTTAACTCAATCATGTCATGTGAGCCTCGAGGCGGGCCTCGTTTGAATCAACCGTATCATTTGTGCCTCGAGTCAGGCCTCGTTTGGCTCAGCCATATGTTTGCGCCTTGAGTCGAGCATCATTTGACTTACCCTTATCATTTGTTCCTCATGTCGAGCCTCATTTGACTCACAAATATCATTTGCACCTCGAGTTGGGCCCATGTGACTAACCCTTATCGTTTGCGCCTCGAGCCAGGCTTCATTTTACTCACCCATATCATTTGCACCTCTAGTCAGGTCTTGTTTGACTCAACCATAACATTTGTGCCTTGAGTCGAGCCTCGTTGGACTTAGCCTTATCATTTGTGCCTCAAGTCGGGCCTCGTTTTACTCACCCATATCATTTGCACCTCGAGTTGGGCTTCATTTGACTCAACCATATCATTTCCACCTCGAGTCAGGACTCATTTAACTAACCCATATGTTTGCACCTCGAGTCTGTACTCGTTTCACTCACCCATATCATTTGTACCTCAAGTTAGGCCTCGTTTGACTCAACCATATCATATGTGCCTTGAGTTGGGCCTCGTTTGACAAAACCATATTATTTGCACCTCGAGTTGGGCCTCGTTTGACTCACCCATATCATTTACGCCTCGAATTGGGCCTCCTTTGTCTTAACCATATCATTTATTCCTCAAGTCGAGCCTCGTTTAACTCACCCATATCATTTGTGCATTGAGCCAAGACACGTTTGACTCACCCTTATCGTTTGCACCTCAAGTCGGGTCTTGTTTTATTCAACCATATCATTTGTGCCTCGAGTCAGGCCTCATTTGACACAACCATATCATTTATGCCTCAAGTCAAGCCTCGTTTAACTCACCCATGTGTTTGCGCCCCGACTCGGGCGTCATTTGACTCAACCATATCATTTGCACCTCGAATTGGGCCTCATTTGAGTCACCCATGTGTTTACACCTTGAGCCGGGCCTCATTTGACTCACCTATATATTTGTGCCTCGACTTGGGCCTCGTTTGACTCTTTCTTGTGTTTGTGCCTCAAGTTGGGCCTTGTTTGACTCACCCATATCATTTGCGCCTCAAGTCAAGCCTCGTTTGACTCACCCATGTGTTTGCGCCTCAAGTTGGACCTCATTTGACTCACTGATATCATTTGCGCTTAGAGTCGGGCCTCATTTGACTCAACCTTATCATTTGTGCCTCAACTCAGGCCTCATTTGACTCAATCAAATCATGTGCGCCTTGAGGCAGGCCTCGTTTGAATTAACCGTATCATTTGCACCTCAAGTCAGGCCTCGTTTGGCTCAGCCATATGTTTGTGCCTTGAGTCGGGCGTCATTTGACTTACCCTTATCATTTGTTCCTCATGTCGAGCCTCATTTGACTCACCCATATCATTTGCGCCTCGAGTTCGGCCCCATGTGACTAACCCTTATCGTTTGCGCCTCGAGTCAAGCTTCATTTTACTCACCCATATCATTTGCACCTCAAGTCGGGTCTCGTTTGACTCAACCATAATATTTGTGCCTTGAGTCGAGGCTCGTTTGACTTAGCCTTATCATTTGTGCCTCAAGTCGGGCCTCATTTCACTCACCCATATCATTTGCACCTCGATTTGGGCCTCATTTGACTCAACCATATCATTTGCGCCTCAAGTTGGGCCTCATCTAACTAACCCATATGTTTGCACCTCAAGTCTGTACTCGTTTCACTCACCCATATCATTCGTGCCTCGAGTTAGGCCTCGTTTGGCTCAACCATATCATTTGTGCTTTGAGTCGGGCCTCGTTTGACATAACCATATTATTTGCACCTCGAGTTGGGCCTCGTTTGACTCACCCATATCATTTATGCTCGAGTCGGGCCTCATTTGACTCAACCTTATCATTTGCACCTCAAATCGGGCCTCCTTTGTCTCAGCCATATCATTTGTGCCTCGAGTCGACCCTCGTTTAACTCACCCATATCATTTGTGCATTGAGCCAAGATATGTTTGACTCACCCTTATCATTTGCACCTCAAGTCGGGCCTTGTTTGATTCAACCATATCATTTGCGCCTTGAGTCAATTTGACATAACCATATCATTTGCGCCTCGAGTCAAGCCTCGTTTAACTCACCCATGTGTTTACGCGCTGACTCGGGCATTGTTTGACTCAACCATATCATGTGCACCTCGAGTTGGGCCTCGTTTGAGTCACCCATGTGTTTGCACCTCGAGCCGGGCCTCATTTGACTCACCTATATGTTTGCGCCTCAACTTGGGCCTCGTTTGACTCTCTCATGTGTTTGTGCCTCGTTTGACTCACCTATATTATTTGCACCTTGAGTTATGCCTCCTTTGACTCACCCATGTGTTTGCGCCCCGAGTCGGGCATCGTTTGACTAAGCCAAATCATTTGCACCTCGAGTTGGGCCTCGTTTGAGTCACCCATGTGTTTGCGCCTCAAGTTGGGCCTCATTTGACTCACCGATATCATTTGCGCTTGGAGTCGGGCCTCGTTTGACTCAATTATATCATTTACGTCTTGAGTCGGGCCTTGTTCAACTCACCCATATTATTTGTGCCTCAAGTCAGGCCTCATTTGACTTAACCATATAATTTGTCCCACAAGTCAGGCCTCGTTTGACTTAACCATATGTTTCCATTTCGAGTCGAGCCTCATTAGACTCAACATATGTTTGCGACTCGAGTTGGGCCTCGTTGGACTCACTAATATCATTTACACCTTGAGTCAGGCCTCGTTTAACTCACCCATATTATTTGTGCCTCGAGTTAGGCCTCGTTTAACTCACCCATATTATTTATGCCTCGAGTCAAGCCTCGTTTGACTCACTCATATAATTTGTGCCATGAGTCGGGCCTCGTTTGACTAAACCATATGTTTGCGCTTCGAGTCGAGCCTCGTTGGACCCAACCATATGTTTCCATTTTGAGTCGAGCCTCATTAGACTCAACCATATGTTTGCGCCGAGAGTTGGGCGTCATTGGACTCACCGATATCATTTGCACCCTGAGTCGGGCCTTGTTTGACTCAACCATATCATTTACGCCTTGAGTCAGGTCTCGTTTAACTCACCCATGTTATTTGTGCCTCAAGTCGGGTCTCGTTTGACTCACCCATATAATTTGTACCATGAGTCGGGCCTCGTTTGACTAAACCATATGTTTGCGCTTTGAGTCGAGCCTCGTTGGACTCAACCATTTGTTTTTGCCTCGAGTTGGGCCTCGTTGGACTCACCGATATCATTTGCGCCTCCAGTCAGGCCTCATTTGACTCAGCCATATCATTTGTGGCTCGAGTCGAGCCTCATTTGACACAACCATATCATTTGCGCCTCGAGTTGGTCCTCGTTTGACTCACCCTTATCATTGGCGTCTCGAGTTAAGCCACATTTGACTCAACCAAATCATTTGCGCCTCGAGTCTGGTCTCGCTTAACTCAACCATATCATGTACGCCTCGAGTCGGTCCTCATTTGACTCACCCATATCATTTGTGCCTCGAGTCGGGGCTCATTTGAGTTACCCATATAATTTGTGCCTCAAGTAGGGCCTCGTTTGACTCAACCATATGTTTGCACCTCGAGTTGAGCCACATTTGACTCAACCATATGTTTGCGCCTCGAGTTAGGCCTAATTAGACTCAACGATATAATTTGTGCCTTGACTCGAGCTTCATTTGACTCACCCATATCATTTGTGCCTCGAGTTGGGCCTCGTTTGACTCACCCATATAATTTGTACCTTGAGTTGGGCTTCATTTGACAGAACCAAATCATTTGTGCCTGGAGTTTAGCCTCGTTTAACTCAACCATATCATTTATGCCTTGAGTCAGGCCTTATTTGACTCAACCTCATCATTTGCACCTCAAGGCGGGCCTCGTTTGACTCAACCACATCATTTGCACTTTGAGTCAGGACTCGTTTGACTTACACATATGTTTGCACCTCAAGATGGGCCTCGTTTGACTTAACCACATTATTTGCGCCTCGAGTCGGACCTCGTTCAACTCAACCATATCATTTGTACTTCGAGTCGGTCCTTGTTTGACTCAAGCACATCATTTGCACCTCGAGTCATGCCTCGTTTGACTCAACATATCATTTGCACCTCGAGTTGGGCCTTGTTTGACTCAACTGTATTATTTGCGCGTCAAGTTAGGCCTTGTTTGACTCACCCATGTGTTTGTGCCTAGAGTCAGGCCTTATTTAACTCAACCACATCATCTATGCCTCAAGTCAGGCCTTAATTTATGCCTCGAGTTGGGCCTTGTTTGACTCAACCAAATCATTTGCACCTTGAGTTGGGCCTCATTTGACTCACCCATGTGTTTGCGCCTTGAGTGGGGCCTCATTTGACTCATCCATATCATTTGTGCCTTGAGTCAGGCCTCGTTTGACTCACCGATATCATTTGCACCTCTAGTCACTCCTTGTTTGACTCACGCTTATCATTTGCACCTCGAATTGGGCATCTTTTGAGTCAACCATATTATTTGTGCCTAAAGTTAGGCCTCATTTGACTCACCCATGTGTTTGCCCATTGATTTAGGCCTCGTTTAACTTTACCATATCATTTATGCCTCGAGTCGGGCCTCGTTTGACTTAACCATGTGTTTGTGCCTCGAGTCTGGCCTTGTTTAACTTTACCATATTATCTGCGCCTCGAGACGGGCCTCGTTTCACTCACCCATATGTTTGTGCCTTAAGTCGGGCCTCGTTTGACTTGCCCATATCTTTTGTGCCTCAAGTTGGGCCTCGTTTCTTTCAACCATATCATTTGCACCTTGAGTTAGGTCTTGTATGACTGAACCATATCATTTGCACCTCGAGTTA
The DNA here is from genome assembly GCA_037013595.1 of Dicorynia guianensis. NCBI lineage: Eukaryota > Viridiplantae > Streptophyta > Magnoliopsida > Fabales > Fabaceae > Dicorynia > Dicorynia guianensis. The sequence goes on from JASUAB010000023.1 coordinate 1,802,269, forward strand.
GGCCTCGTTTGACTTACACTTATGTTTGCACCTCGAGAAAGGCCACGTTTGACTCAACCACATCATTAGCTTCTCGAGTTGGGCCTCGTTTGACTCAACCGTATCATTTGCGCCTCGAGTCAAGATTTGTTTGACTTACACATATGTTTGCACCTCAAGATGGGCCTCGTTTGACTCAACCACATTATTTGCGCCTAGTGTTGGGCCGCATTTGACTAAACCTTTTGCACCTCGAGTTTGTCCTCTTTTGACTCAACCACATCATTTGTACCTGAAGTTGTGCCTCGTTTGATTCAACCATATCATTTGTGTCTCGAGGTGGGGCCTCGTTTGACTCACCCATGTGTATGCACCTTTGCTTGACTGAGCCTTATCATTTGTGCCTCGAGTCAGGCCTCGTTTGACTCAACCATATCATTTGTGCCTTGAGTCGGGCCTCATTTGACTCATGCATATGTTTACGCCTCGAGTCAGGCCTCGTTTAACTCAACCATATCATCTGCGCCTAAAGTCGGGCCTTGTTTGACTCACCCATATGTTTCTGCCTCGAGTCTATCCTCGTTTGACTCACCCAATCATTTGCTCCCTGTGTTGGGCCCTGTCTTACACAACCAAATCATTTGCGCCTTCAGTTGGGCCTCGTTTGACTCACCCATGTGTTTGTACGTTGAGTAGGGCCTCATTTGACTCAACCATATCATTTGTGCCCCATTCTACTCACCCATGTGTTTGCGCCTTGAGTGAGGCCACGTTTGACTCTCGTATATCATTTATGCCTTGAGTCAGGCCTCGTTTGACTTTGCCATATCATTTACACCTCGAGTAGGGCCTGTTTTGAGTCAACCATATCATTTGTGCCTCGAGTTGGGCCTCGTTTGATGCACCGATATCATTTGCAACTCGAGTCGGGCCTCATTTGACTCACCCTTATCATTTGTGCCTCGAGTCAGGACTCGTTTGACTCACCTATATTCTTGTGCCTTGAGTCAAGTGTCATTTGGCTTGCCCATATGTTTGTGCCTCGAGTCAGGCCTCATTTCACTCACCCATATCTTGTGTGCCTCGAGTCAAGCATCATTTGACTTAACCATATCATTTGTGCCTCGAGTCGGGCTTCGTTTGACTAAGCCATATCAATTGGGCCTCGAGTCATGCCTCGTTTGACTCAACCATATCATTTGCGGCTCGAGTCAAGCCTTGTTTAACTCACCCTTATGATTTCCACCTTGAGTTAGGCTTCATTTGACTCAACCATATTATTTATGCCTAAAGTTAGGCCTTGTTTGACTCACCCATATGTTTGTGGTTTGAGTCAGGCCTCGTTTAACTTAACCATATCATCTACACCTCGAGTTAGGCCTCATTTGACTCACACTTATGTTTGCGCCATGAGTCGGGCCTCGTTTGACCCACCTATATCATTTACCCCCCAAGTTGGGCCTCGTTTCACTCAACCATATCATTTGTACCTCGAGTCAGGCCTTGTTTGACTCAGCCATATCATTTGCACCTTGACTAGGGCCTCCTTTGAGTCAACCATATCATTTGTGTGTCAAGTTAGACCTTGTTTGACTTACACATATGTTTGCACCTCGAGAAAGGGCTTGTTTGACTCAACCACATTATTTGCACCTCGAGTCGGGCCTCATTTGACTCAACTATATCATTAGTGCCTCGACACAAGACTTGTATGACTTACACATATGTTTGCACCTTGAGATGGGCCTCGTTTGACTCAACCACATAATTTGTGCCTCAAGTTGGGCCTCGTTTGACTCAGCCATATCATTTGCACCACAAGTCGGGCCTCATTTGACTTAACCATATCATTTGTACCTCGAGTCGGGCCTTGCTTAACTCAACCATATCATTTGCACCTCTTGTTGGGACTCGTTTGACTAAACCACATCATTTGCACCTCGAGTCGTGCCTCGTTTGACTCAACCATATCATTTACTCCTTGAGTCGGGCCTTGTTTAACTCAACCATATCAATTCAGCCTCGTGTCAGGACTCGTTTGACTTACACATATGTTTGCACCTCGAGATGGGCCTCATTTGACTCAACCACATCATTTGCGCCTCGACTCAGGCCTCGTTTGACTAAACCATATAATTTGCACCTCGAGTTGTGCCTCGTTTCACTCAACCACATTATTTACACCTCAAGTCGTGCCTCATTTGACTCAACCATATCATTTGCACCTTGAGGTGGGTCTCATTTGACTCACCCTTACATTTACAACTTGAGTCAGGCCTCGTTTGACTCACCCATATCATTTGTGCCTCGAGTTGAGCCTCTTTGACTCAACCATATCATTTACACCTCGAGTCAGGCTTCATTTAACTGAGCCTTATCATTTGTTCCTCGAGTCGATCCTCATTTGACTTAACCATATCATTTGTGCCTCGAGTTGGGCATCGTTTGACTCACCCTTCTCATTTGCGACTCGAGTCGGGCCTTGTTTGACTCAACCATATGAATAGCGCCTCAAGTCGGGACTCGTTTGACTTTCACATACGTTTGCACCTCGAGATAGGCCTCGTTTAACTCAACCACATCATTTGCTCCTTGAGTCGGGCCTCGTTTGACTCAACCATAACATTTGCACCTTGACTCGGGCCTCATTTGACTTAACCACATCATTTGCACCTCGAGTCGTGCCTCATTTGACTCAACCATATCATTTGCGCCTCGATTCAAGCTTTGTTTGACTAAGACTTATCATTTGTGCCTCAAGTCGAGGCTCATTTGATTCACCCATATGTTTGTGCCTCGAGTTGGTCCTCATTTGACTCACCCATATCATTTCCTCCTCGTGTCAGGAGCTGTTTGATTTAACCAAATCATTTTCACCTTGAGTTGGGACTCATTTCACTCACCCATGTGTTTACGCCTTGAGTGGGGCCCCATTTGTCTTAGCCACATCATTTGTACCTTGAGCAAGCCTCGTTTGTCTTAGCCATATCATTTGCACCTCGATTAGGGCCTCTTTTGAGTCAACCATATCATTTGTACATCGAGTCGGGCCTTGTTTGACTTATACATATGTTTGCACCTCGAAAAAGTCCTCATTTGACTCAACCACATCATTTGCGCCTCGAGTCGGGCCTCATTTGACTCAACCATATCATTAGTGCCCCAAGTTGGGACTCGTTTGACTTACACATATGTTTGCACCTTGACATGGGCCTCGTTTGTCTCAACCACATCATTTTCCCCTTGAGTCGAGCCTCGTTTGATTCAACAATATCATTTGCACCTCGAGTTGAGCCTCATTGGACTCAATCATATCATTTGCACCTTGAGTTGGGCCTCGTTTACCTCAACCATAACATTTGCACCTCTTGTCGAGACTCGTTTGACTGAACCACATCATTGCACCCCGAGTTATGCCTCATTTGACTCAACCATATCATTCGCAACTCGAGGTGGGCCTCGTTTGACTGAACCATATCATTAGCACCTCGAGTTAGGACTCATTTGACTTACACATATGTTTGCACCTCAAGATGGGCCTCGTTTGACTCAACCATATCATTTGCGCCTCGGGCCGGGGTTTGTTTGACTAAGCCTTATCATATGCGCCTTGAGTCAGGCCTCGTTTGCCTCAACCATATCATCTGCACCTCGAGGTGGGCCTCGTTTCACTCAACCAGGTGTTTGTGCCTTGAGTGGGGCCTCGTTTCACTCTCCCATATCATTTTTACCTTGAGTTAGGCCTCGATTAACTTAGCCATATCATTTGCGCCTCAACTAGGGCCTCTTTTGAGTCAACCATATAATTTGTGCATCGAGTCGGGCCTCGTTTGACTTACACATATGTTTACAGCTCAAGAAAGGCCTCATTTGACTCAACCACATAATTTGTGCCTCGAGTCGGGCCTTGTGTGACTCAACCTTATCATTTGCACCATGAGTCAGGCCTCGTTTAACTCAACCATATCCTTTGCACCTATTGTCGGGACTCATTTAACTGAACCACATCATTTGCACCTCGAGTCGGGCCTCGTTTGACTGAACCATATCATTTGGACTTCAAGTCGAGCCTTGTTTGACTCAACCATATCATTTGCACCTCGAGTCGGGCCTCGTTTGACTCAACCATATCATTTGTACCTCAAGTTAGGCCTCGTTTAACTCAACCATATCATTTGCACCTCTTCTTGGGATTCGTTTGGCTGAACCACATCATTTGCACCTTGTGTTGTGCCTCGTTTGACTCAACCATATCATTCATGCCCCTCATTTGACTTACACATACGTTTGCACCTCGAGATGGGCCTCGTTTGACTCAACCACATCATTTACCCCTCGAGTCGGCCTCGTTTGACTCAACCAGATCATTTGCGCCTTGAGTCTGTCCTCGTTTGACTCACCCATTTCACTTGCACCTCTACTCGGGCCTCGTTTGACTCACCCTTCTCATTTGTACCTCAAGTTAGGCCTCGTTTGACTCAATCATATCATTAACAACTCGAGTTGGGACTCGTTTGACTTACACATATGTTTGCACCTCGAAATGGGCCTTGTTTGACTCAACCACATCATTTGCTCCTCGAGTCGGGGTTCGTTTGACTCACCCATACGTTTGTGCCTTGAGTCAAACCTCATTTGACTCACCCACATAATTTGCTCCTCGAGTCGGGACTTGTTTGATTTAACCAAATGATTTTTGTCCCAAGTTGGGACTCGTTTCACTTGCCCATGTGTTTACGCCTTAAGTGGGGCCCCGTTTGACTCTCCCATATCATTTATACCTCTAGCAAGCCTCGTTTGACTCAGCCATATCATTTGCACCTCGACTAGGGCCTCTTTTGAGTCAACCATATCTTTTGTGCATAGAGTTAGGTCTCGTTTGACATAAACATTTGTTTGCACCCCGTAAAAGGCCTCGTTTGACTCAACCATATCATTAGCACCCCGAGTCAGGACTTGTTTGACTTACACATACGTTTGCACCTCGTGATGGGCCTCGTTTGACTCAACCACATCATTTACCCCTCGAGTCGGGCCTCGTTTGACTCAATCATATCATTTGCACCTCGAGTCGGTCCTCGTTTGACTCAATCATAACATTTGCACCTCGAGTTGGGCCTTGTTTAACTCAACCATATCATTTGCACTTCTTGTCGGGACTCGTTTGACTGAACCACATCATTTACACCTTGAGTCGTGCCTCATTTGACTCAACCATATAATGTATGCCTCGAGTCGTACCTCGTTTGACTTAACCAGATCATTTGCGCCTTGAGGTGGGCCTTGTTTGACTCACCCTTATGTTTGCAATGTGAGTCGAGCCTCGTTTAACTCACCCATATAATTTGTGCCTCGAGTCAGGCTTCGTTAAACTGAGCCTTATGATTTGTGCCTCGAGTCGGTCCTCGTTTGACTCAACCATATCTTTTGTGCCTCGAGTCAGGCATCGTTTGATTCACTCTTCTCAGTTGCGCCTCAAGTCAGGCCTTGTTTGACTCAACCATATCATTAACGCCTCAAGTCGGGACTTTTTTGACTTACACATATGTTTGCACCTTGACATGGGCCTCGTTTAACTCAACCACATCATTTGCTCTGTGAGTCAAGTCTCGTTTTACTCAACCATATCATTTGCACCTCGAGTCGGGCCTCGTTTGACTCAACCATATCATTAGCGCCTCTAGTAGGGACTCGTTTGACTTACACATTGTTTACACCTCGAGATGGGCCTCGTTTAACTTAACCACATCATTTGCTTCTTGAGTCGGGTCTCGTTTGACTCAACCACATCATTTACACCTCGAGTTGTGCCTCGTTTGACTCAACCATATAATTTGCGCCTCGAGTCAAGCTTCATTTGACTAAGCCTTATCATTTGTGCCTCGAGTCGAGCCTCGTTTGACTCACCCATATGTTTGTGCCTCAAGTCAGGCGTCATTTGACTCACCCATATCATTTGCTCCTCAAGTCGGGACTTGTTTGATTTAACCAAATCATTTTCGCCTCGAGTTGGGACTCGTTTCACTCACCCATCTGTTTGCAGCTTGAGTGGGGCCCCGTTTGACTCTCCTGTATCATTTGTACATTGAGCAGGCTTCGTTTGACTCAGCCATATCATTTGCACCTCGACTAAGGCCTCTTTTGAGTCAACCATATCATTTGTGCATCGAGTCAGGCCTCGTTTGACTTACACATATGTTTGCACCTTGAAAAAGGCCTCATTTGACTCAACCACATCTTTTGCACCTCGAGTCAGGCCTCGTTTGACTCAACCATATCATTAGCACCCCAAGTCGAGACTCGTTTGACATACACATGCATTTGCACCTTGAGATGGGACTTGTTTGACTCAACCACATCATTTACCCCTTGAGCTGGGCGTCGTTTAACTCAACCATATCATTTGCACCTCGAGTTGGTCCTCGTTTGACTCAATCATATCATTTACACCTCGAGTTGGGTCTCGTTTAACTCAACCATATCATTTGCACCACTTGTTGGGACTCGCTTGACTGAACCTCATCTTTTGCACCTCATGTTGTGCCTCGTTTGACTCAATCATATCATTTATGCCTCAAGTCGTACCTCGTTTGACTCAACCAAATCATTTGATCCTTGAGTTGGGACTCGATTAACTTACACATATGTTTGCACCTCGAGATGGGCCTCATTTGACTCAACCACATCATTTGAGCCTCGAGTCTGGCCTCGTTTGACTCAACCATATCATTTGCGCCTCGAGTTGCTCCTCGTTTGACTTAACTGCATCATTTGCACCTCGAGTCGTGCCTCGTTTGTCTCAACCATATCGTTTGTACCTCGAGTTAAGACTCGTTTGACTCAACCACATCATTTGCAACTTGAGTCGTGCCTCGTTTGACTCAACCATACCATTTGAGCCTCAAGTTGGGCTTTGTTTGACTAAGCATTATCATTTGCGCCTCGAGTCAGCCCTCGTTTGCCTCAACCATATCCTCTGCGCCTCAAGTCGCGTTTGAATCACCCATATGTTTGCACCTCAAGACTGGCCTCGTTTGACTCACCCATATCATTTGCGCCTCAAGCCGGGACTGTTTCACTTAACCAAATCATTTGCACCTCGAGTTGGGTCTCGTTTCACTCAACCATGTGTTTGAACCTTGACTAGGGCCTCATTTGACTCTCCCATATCATTTGTACCTCGAGCTAGGCCTTGTTTAACTTAACCATATCATTTGTGCCTCGATTAGGGCTTCTTTTGAGTCAACCATATAATTTGTGCATCGAGTTAGGCCTCGTTTGACTTGCACAAATGTTTGCACCTCGAGAAAGGTCTCGTTTGACTCAACCACATCATTTGTGCCTCGAGTCGGGCCTCATTTGACTAAACCATATCATTTGCACCTCTAGTCAGGCCTCGTTTAACTCAACCATATCATTTGCACCTCTTGTCGGGACTCGTTTGACTGAACCACATCATTTGCACCTCGAGTCGTGCCTCATTTGTCTCAACCATATCATTTGAGCCTCGAGTCTGGACTTGTTTGACTTACACATATGTTTGCACCATGAGATAGGCCACATTTGACTCAACCACATCATTTGAGCCTCGAGTCAGGCCTCGTTTGACTCAACCATATCATTTGCACCTCGAGGTGGGCCTTGTTTGACTCACTCACCCTAATGTTTGTAACTTGAGTTGGGCCTCGTTTGACTCACCCATATGATTTGCACCTCGAGTCAGGCCTCGTTTCACTCAAACATATCATTTGCGCCTCGAGTCAGGCTTCATTTGACAGAGCCATATCATTTGTACCTCGAGTCAGGTGTCGTTTGACTTAACCATATCATTTGCACCTCGAGTCGGGCATCATTTGACTCACCCTTCTCATTTGCGCCTTGAGACAGTCCTCATTTGACACAACCATATCATTAGCGCCTTGAGTCGGGAGTTGTTTGGCTTACACATATGTTTGCACCCCGAGATGGGCCTCGTTTGACTCAACCACATCATTTGTGCCTCAAGTTAGGCTTCGTTTGACTCAACCACATCATTTGCACCACGAGTCATGCCTCGTTTGACTCAACCATATCATTTGCACCTCAAGTCGGGCTTCATTTGACTAAGGCTTATCATTTGTGCCTTGAGTCGAGCCTTCTTTGACTTAACCATATCATTTGTGCCTCGAGTCAGTCCTCGTTTGACTCACCCATAGGCTTACGCCTCAAGTTGGGCCTTGTTTCACTCACTCATTTGTTTGTGCCTTGAGTTTGGCCTCGTTTGACTCTCCCATATCATTTGTATCTCAAGTCAAGTCTCGTTTAACTTAGCCATATTATTTGCGCCTCGACTAGGGCCTCATTTGAGTCAACCATATCATTTGTGCATTGAGTCGGGCCTCGTTTGACTTATACATATGTTTACACCTCGAGAAAGGCCTCGTTTGATTCAACCGCATCATTTGCGCCTCGAGTCCGGCCTCATTTGACTCAACCATATCATTAGTGCCTCGAGTAGGGACTCGTTTGACTTACACATATGTTTGCACCTCGAGATGAGCCTCCTTTAACTAAACCACATCATTTGCTCCTCGAGTCAGGCCTTGTTTGACTTAACCATATTATTTGCACCTTGAGTTGGGCCTCGTTTGACTCAACCATATCATTTGCACCTCTTGTCGAGAATCGTTTGACGGAACCACATCATTTCGACCTAGAGTCGTGCCTCATTTGACTCAACCATATCGTTTGAGCCTCGAGTCAGGACTCGTTTGACTTACACATATGTTTGCACCTCGAGATAGGCCTCGTTTGACTCAACCACATCATTTGCACCTTTAGTCGGGCCTGGTTTGACTCAACCATATCATTTGCACCTCAAGTCGGGCCTCGTTTAACTCAACCATATCATTTGCACCTCTTGTCGGGACTCGTTTGACTGAACCACATCATTTGCACCTTAAGTCATGCCTTGTTTGACTGAACCATATCATTTGCGCCTCGAGTCGGGCCTCGTTTGACTCAACCATATCATTTGAGCCTCGAGTCGGGAGTCGTCTGACTTACACATATGTTTGCACCTCGAGATGGACCTCGTTTGACTCAACCACATCATTTGCGCATCGAGTCAGGCCTCGTTTGACTCAACCATATCATTAGCACCTCGAGTCGAGACTCGTTTGACTTACACATATGTTTGCACCTCAAGATGGGCATCGTTTGACTCAAGCATATCATTTGCACCTCGAGTCGGGCCTCGTTCAACACAACCATATCATTTGAGCATCGAGTTGGGACTCGTTTGACTTACACATATATTTGCACCTTGAGATGGGCCTCATTTGACTCAACCACATCATTTGCGGCTCGAGTCAGGCCTCATTTGACTCAACCACATCATTTGCGCCTTGAGTCAGGCCTCGTTTGACTCAACCATATCATTAGCACCTCGACTCGGCCTCATTTCACTCAACCATATCATTTGAGCCTCGAGTCAGGCTTCGTTTGGTTAAGCCTTATCATTTGCACCTCGAGTCGGGCCTCGTTTGACTCAACCACATCATATGCGCCTCAAGTCAGGCCTCGTTTGACTTAACCATATCATTAGCACCTTGACTTGGGACTCATTTGACTTATAAATATGTTTGCACCTCGAGATGGGCCTCGTTTGACTTAATCATATCATTTACACCTCGAGTCGGGCCTCATTTGACTTAACTGTATCATTTGCACCTCAAGTCGGGCCTCATTTAACTCAACCATATCATTTGCACCTCTTGTCGGGACTCGTTTAACTAAACCACATCATTTGCACCTCAAGTCGTGCCTCGTTTAACTCAACCATATCATTTGCACCTCGAGTCGGGCCTCGTTTCACTCAACCATATCATTTGAGCCTCGAGTCAGGCTTCGTTTGGCTAAGCCTTATCATTTGGACCTTGAGTTGGGCCTCGTTTGACACAACCATATCATTTGCATCTCAAATCGGGCCTCGTTTGACTCAACCAATCATTTGCACCTCTTGTCGGGAATCGTTTAACTGAACACCATCATTTGCACCTGGTGTCGTGCCTCGTTTGACTCAACCATATCGTTTGAGCCTTGAGTCAAGACTCATTTGACTTACACATTTGTTTGCACCTTGAGAAGGCCTCGTTTGACTCAACCACATCATTTGCGCCTCCAGTCAGGCCTGGTTTGACTCAACCATATCATTTGCACCTCGAGTCGGGACTCGTTTGACTTACACATTTGTTTGTACCTTGAGATCGGCCTCGTTTGACTCAACCATATCATTTGCACCTCGAGTCAGGCCTCCTTTAGCATAACCATATCATTTGCACATCGAGTCGGGCCTTGTTTGACACAACCATATCATTTGCACTTCGAGTCAGGCCTCGTTTAATTCAACCATATCATTTGCACCTTGAGTGAGCCCTTGTTTGACTCAACCATATCATTTGAGCCTCGAGTCAGGATTTATTTGACTTACACCTATGTTTGCACCACAAGATGGGCCTCGTTTGACTCAACCACATGATTTGTACCTCGAGTTGGGGCTCGTTTGAATTAACCATATTTTTTGTATCTTGAGTCGGGCTTCATTTGACTTAACCATATCATTTGCACCTCGAGTCAGGCCTCGTTTAACTCAACCATATCATTTGCGCCTCTTGTCAGGATTCGTTTGACTGAACCACATCATTCGCACATCAAGTCATGCCTTGTTTGACTAAACCATATCATTTGCGCCTCGAGTTAGGCCTCGTTTGACTCAACCATATCATTTGAGTCTCGAGTCAGGAGTCGTTTGACTTACACATATGTTTGCACTTCAAAATGGGTCTCGTTTGACTCAACCACATCATTTGTGCCTAAAGTCGGCCCTCGTTTGACTCAACCATATCATTTGAGCCTCGAGTTGGGACTCGTTTGACTTACACATATGTTTGCAACTCGAGATAGGTGTCATTTGACTTAACCACATTATTTGCGCCTCGATTCAGGCCTCGTTTGACTCAACCATATCATTAGCACCTCGAGTCGGGCCTCGTTTGACTCAACCATATCATTTGCACCTCTAGTTGGGCCTCATTTAACTCAACTATATAATTTGCACCTCTTATTGGGAATCATTTGACTGAACCACATCATTTGCACCTCAAGTCGTATCTTGTTTAACTTAACCATATCATTTGCACCACGAGTCGGGCCTCGTTTGGCTCAACCATATCATTTGAGCCTCGAGGCATGACTCGTTTACTTACACATATGTTTGCACCTCGAGATGGACCTCATTTGACTCAACCACATCATTTGTGTGTCAAGTTGGGCCTCGTTTGTCTCAACCATATCATTTGTACCTCGAGTCGAGCCTCGTTTGACTCAACCATATCATTTGAGCCTCGAGTCAGGCTTTGTTTGACTAAGCCTTCTCATTTGCACCTCGAGTTGTGCCTCATTTGACTCAAGCATATCATTTGAGCCCCGAGTCGGCACTCGTTTGACTTACACATATGTTTGCACCATGAGATGGGCCTCATTCGACTTAACCACATCATTTGAGCCTTGAGTCAGGCCTCGTTTAACTCAACCATATCATTTGTACCTCGAGTCGATCCTCATTTGACCCAACCACATCATTTGCACCTCGAGTCATGCCTCGTTTGACTCAACCATATCATTTGCACCTCAAGGTGGGCCTCATTTGACTCATCCTTATGTTTTTAACTTGAGTCAGGCCTTGTTTGACTCACCTATATCACTTGCACCTAGGGTCAAGCCTCATTTGACTTAACCATAACATTTGCGCCTCGAGTCAGGCTTCATTTGACTGAGCCTTATGATTTGCACCTTGGCTCACGCCTCGTTTGACTCAACCATATCATTTTAGCCTCGAGTCGGGACTCGTTTGACTTACACATATGTTTGCACCTTGAGATAGGCCTCGTTTGACTCAACCACATCATTTGAGCCTCGAGTCAGGCCTTGGTTGACTCAACCATATCATTTGCACCTCGAGTCGATCCTCATTTGACCCAACCACATCATTTGCACCTCGAGTTGTGCCTCGTTTGACTCAACCATATCATTTACACCTCGAGGTGGGCCTCATTTGACTCATACTTATGTTTTCAACTAGAGTCGGGCCTCGTTTGACTCACCCATATCGTTTGCACCTCGAGTCAGGCCTCGTTTGACTCAACCATATCATTTGCACCTCGAGTCAGGCTTCATTTGACCGAGCCTTATCATTTGTGCCTCGGCTCAGTCGTCGTTTGACTCAACCATATCATTTGCCCTTGAGTTGGGCATCATTTCACTCACCCTTCTCATTTGCGCCTCAAGACGAGCCTCATTTGACACAACCATATCATTAGTGCCTCGAGTCGGTAGTTGTTTATCTTACACATATGTTTGCACCCCGAGATAGGCCTTGTTTAACTTAACCATATCATTTGCACCTCGAGTTGGGCCTTGTTTAACTCAACCATATCATTTGCACCTCTTGTCAGGACTTGTTTGATTGAACCACATCATTTGCACCTCAAGTCGTGCCTCGTTTGACTCAACCATATCATTTGCGCCTTGAGTTGGGCCTCGTTTGACTCAGCCGTATCATTTGCACCTCGAGTCGGGCATTGTTTGACTCAACCATATCATTTGCACCACGAGTCAGCCCTCGTTTAGCTTATCCATATCATTTGCACCTCTTGTCGGGACTCGTTTGACTAAATCGTATCATTTGTACCTAAAGTCCTACCTCGTTTGACTCAACCATATCATTTAAGCCTCGAGTCGGCCTCGTTTGACTCAACCATATCATTTGCGCCTCGAGTCAGGCCTCATTTAACTCAACCATATCATTTGAGCCTCTAGTCAAGAGTCATTTGACTTACACTTATGTTTGCACCTCGAAATGGGCCTCGTTTGACTCAACCACATTATTTACACCTCGAGTCGGCCCTCGTTTCACTCAACCATATCATTTGAGCCTGAAGTTTGAACTCGTTTGACGTACACATATGTTTGCACCTCGAGATGGGCCTCGTTTGACTCAACCACATCATTTGTGCCTCGAGTCAGGCCTCATTTGACTCAACCATATCATTAGCACCTCGAGTCGGGATTTGTTTGACTTACACATATGTTTGCACCTCGAGATGGGCCTCGTTTGACTAAACCACATCATTTATGCCTTGAGTTAGGCATCGTTCGACTCAACCGTATCATTTGCACCATGAGTTGGGCCTCGTTTAACTCAACCATATCATTTGCACTTGTTGTCGGGACTCGTTTGACTGAACTGCGTCATTTGTACCTAAAGCCATGCCTTGTTTGACTCAACCATATCATTTGCGCCTCGAGTCGGGCCTCGTTTGGCTCAACCATTTCATTTCAGCTTCGAGGCAGGACTCGTTTGACTTACACATATGTTTACACCTTGAGATGGGCCTTGTTTGACTCAACCACATCATTTGTGCCTCGAGTCGGGCCTCGTTTGTCTCAACCATATCATTTGTACCTCGGGTCGAGCCTCGTTTGACTCAACCACATCATTTGCAGCTCGTGTCATGCCTCGTTTGACTCAACCATATCATTTGCGCCTCGAGTCAGGCCTCATTTAACTCAACCATATTATTTGAGCCTCTAGTCAAGAGTCATTTGACTTACACTTATGTTTGCACCTCGAAATGGGCCTCGTTTGACTCAACCACATTATTTACACCTCGAGTCGGCCCTCGTTTCACTCAACCATATCATTTGAGCTTGAAGTTTGAACTCGTTTGACGTACACATATGTTTGCACCTCGAGATGGGCCTCGTTTGACTCAACCACATCATTTGTGCCTCGAGTCAAGCCTCATTTGACTCAACCATATCATTAGCACCTCGAGTCGGGATTCGTTTGACTTACACATATGTTTGCACCTCGAGATGGGCCTCGTTTGACTAAACCACATCATTTATGCCTTGAGTTAGGCATCGTTCGACTCAACCGTATCATTTGCACCATGAGTTGGGCCTCGTTTAACTCAACCATATCATTTGCACTTGTTGTCGGGACTCGTTTGACTGAACTGCATCATTTGTACCTAAAGCCATGCCTCGTTTGACTCAACCATATCATTTGCGCCTCGAGTCGGGCCTCGTTTGGCTCAACCATTTCATTTCAGCTTCGAGGCAGGACTCATTTGACTTACACATATGTTTACACCTTGAGATGGGCCTTGTTTGACTCAACCACATCATTTGTGCCTCGAGTCGGGCCTCGTTTGTCTCAACCATATCATTTGTACCTCGGGTCGAGCCTCGTTTGACTCAACCACATCATTTGCAGCTCGTGTCATGCCTCGTTTGACTCAACCATATCATTTAAGCCTCGAGTCGGACTTCGTTTGACAAAGCTTATCATTTGCGCCTCGAGTCAGGCCTCGTTTGCCTCAACCATATCATCTGCGCCTCGAGTCGCATTTGAATGACCCATATGTTTGCACCTCTAGATTGGCCTCGTTTGACTCACGCATATCATTTGCACCTCGAGTTGAGATTTGTTTTACTTAACCAAATCATTCGCGCTTCGAGGTGGGCCTCGTTTGACGCAACCATGTGTTTGTGCCATGGCTGGGGCCTCACTTTACTCTCCCATATCATTTGCACCTCGAGTTAGGGATCGTTTGAGTTAACCATATCATTTGTGCCTCGTCTAGGGCCTCTTTTCAGTCAACCATATAATTTGGGCATCGAGTCGGGCCTCATTTGACTTACACATATGTTTGCACCTTGAGAAAGGTCTCGTTTGACTTAACCTCATCATTTGTGCCTTGAGTCGGGCCTCGTTTGACTCAACCATATCATTTGCACCTCAAGTCAGGCCTCGTTTGACTGAACCATATTTGCACCTCTTATCGGGACTCATTTGACTGAACCACATCATTTGCACCTCGAGTTGCGCCTCGTTTGACTCAACCATATCATTTGAGCTTAGAGTCGGGACTCATTTGACTTACACATATGTTTGCACCTTGTGATGGGCCTCGTTTGACTCAACCACATCATTTGAGCCTCGAGTCAGGCCTCATTTGACTTAACCATATCATTTGCTCCTCAAGTTAGTCCTTGTTTGACTCAACCACATCATTTGCACCTCGAGTCATGCCTTGTTGACTCAACCATATCATTTGCACCTCGAGGTGGGCCTCGTTTGACTCAACCTTATGTTTGCAACTTGAGTCAAGCCTCGTTTAAATCACCTATATCATTTGCACCTCGAGTCAAGCCTCGTTTGACTCATCCATATCATTTGCGCCTCAAGTTAGGCTTCATTTGGCTAAGCTTATCATTTGTGCCTTGAGTCAGGTGTCATTTGACTCAACCATATCATTTACGCCCCGAGTCAGGCATCATTTGACTCGCCCTTCTCATTTGCGCCTTGAGACGGGCCTCATTTGACACAACCATATCATTAGTGCCTCGAGTTGGGAGTTGTTTGACTTACACATATGTTTGCACCCTGAGATGGGCCTTGTTTGACTCAACCACATCATTTGTGTCTCAAGTTAGGCCTCGTTTGACTTAACCATATCATTTGCACCTCGAGTCGGGCCTCGTTTGACTCAACCACATCATTTGCACCTTGAGTTTTGCCTCGTTTGACTCAACCATATCATTTGCGTCTCAAGTCGAGCTTTGTTTGACTAAGCCTTATCATTTGCGCCTCGAGTCGGGCCTTCTTTGACTCAACCATATCATTTGCGCCTCGAGTCGGGCCTCATTTGACTCACCCATATGTTTGCGCCTCGAGTTGGGCCTCGTTTTACTCACCCATGTGTTTGTGCCTTGAGTGGGGCCTCGTTTGACTCTATCATATCATTTGTACCTCAAGTCAGGCCTCATTTGACTTAGTCATATCATTTGCGCCTCGACTAGTGCCTCGTTGGAGTCAACCTTATCATTTGTGCATGAGTCAGGCCTCGTTTGACTCAACCACATCATTTGCGCCTTGAGTTAGGCCTCGTTTGACTTAACCATATTGTTTGCACCTCGAGTCAGGCATCGTTTGACTCAACCTTATCATTTGCACCTTGAGTTGGGCCTCGTTTAACTCAACCATATCATTTGCACCTCTTGTCAGGACTCGTTTGACTGAACTGCATCATTTGCACCTAAAGTTCTGCCTCGTTTGACTCAACCATATCATTTGTGCCTTGAGTCAGGCCTCGCTTGACTCAACCATATCATTTGAGCCTCAAGGCCAGACTCGTTTGACTTACACATATGTTTACACCTCGAGATGGGCCTCGTTTGACTCAACCATATCATTTATACCTCAGGTCGGGCTTCGTTTGACTAAGCCTTATCATTTGCGCCTCGAGTTGGGCCTCATTTGTTTGAACCATATTATCTGCGCGTCGAGTCGTGTTTGAATCACCCATGTGTTTGCACCTCTAGACTGGCCTCATTTGACTTACCCATATCATTTGTGCCTCGAGTCGGGACTTGTTTCACTTAACCAAATCATTTGCGCCTCGAGTTTGGCCTTGTTTCACTCAACCATGAGTTTGCACCTTGACTGGGGCCTCATTTGACTCTCCCATATCATTTGTACCTCGAGTTAGGCCTCATTTGACTTAACCATATCATTTGCGCCTCGACTAGGGCCTCTTTTGAGTCAACCATATAATTTGTGCGTCAGGTCAGGCCTCCTTTGACTTACACATATGTTTGCACCTCGAGAAAGGTCTCGTTTGACTTAACCACATCATTTGTGCCTCGAGTCTGGCCTCGTTTGACTGAACCATATCATTTGCACCTCGAGTCAGGCCTCGTTTGTCTAAACCATATCATTTGCACCTCTTGTCGGGACTCATTTGACTGAACCACATCATTTGCAACTTGAGTCATACCTCATTTGACTCAACCATATCATTTGAGCCTCGAGTCGGGTTCGTTTGATTTACACATATGTTTGCACCTTGAGATGGGCCTCGTTTAACTCAACCACATCATTTGAGCCTAGAGTCAGGCCTCATTTAACTTAACCATATTATTTGCACCTCAAGTTGGTCCTTGTTGGACTCAACCACAACATTTGCACCTCGAGTTGTGCCTCGTTTGAATCAACCATATCATTTGCACCTCGAGGTGGCCTCATTTGACTCACCCTTATGTTTGCACCTTGAGTCAAGCCTCGTTTGACTCAACCATATCATTTGCGCCTCAAGTCAGGCTTCATTTGGCTAAGCCTTATCATTTGTGCCTCGAATCAGTGTCATTTGACTCAACCATATCATTTACGCCCCGAGTCGGGCATCATTTGACTCGCCCTTCTCATTTGCGCCTCGAGACGGGCCTCATTTGACACAACCATATCATTAGTGCCTCGAGTCGGGAGTTGTTTGACTTACACATATGTTTGCACCTTGAGATGGGCCTCGTTTGACTCAACCACATCATTTGTGCTTCGAGTCAGGCCTCGTTTCACTTAACCACATCATTTGCACCTCTAGTCGTACCTTGTTTGACTCAACCATATCATTTGCGCCTTGAGTGGAGCTTCGTTTGACTAAGCCTTATCATTTGCGCCTCGAGTCGGGCCTTCTTTGACTCAACCATATCATCTGCGCCTCGAGTTAGCCTCGTTTGACTCACCTAAATGTTTACGCCTTGAGTTAGGCCTCGTTTCACTCACCCATGTGTTTGCACCTTGAGTGGGACCTCGTTTGACTTAGTCATATCATTTGTGCCTCAACTAGGGCCTCATTTGAGTCAACCATATCATTTATGCATCGAGTTGGGCCTAGTTTGACTTAACCATATCATTTGCACCTCGAGTAGGGCCTCGTTTAACTCAACCATATCATTTTCACCTCGACTCGGGCCTCGTTTAAGTCAACCATATCATTTGCACGTCGAGTCAGCCCTTGTTTGACTTAACCATATCATCTGAGCCTCGAGTCGGGACTCGTTTGACTTACACCTATGTTTGCACCTCAAGATGGGCCTTGTTTGACTCAACCACATCATTTGTCCCTCGGGTCGGGCCTCGTTTGACTCAATCATATCATTTGCGTCTCGAGTCGGGCCTTGTTTGACTCAACCATATCATTTGCACCTCGAGTTGGGACTCGTTTACCCAACCATAATATTTGCACCTCGAGTCGGCCCTCGTTTGACTCAGCCATATCATTTGATCCTCGAGTTGGGACTCATTTGACTTACACATATGTTTGCAACTCGAGATGGGCCTTGTTTGACTCAACCATATCATTTGAGTCTCGAGTCAGGCCTCGTTTGACTCAACCATATCATTTGCACCTCGAGTCAGTACTCGTTTGACTCAACCCCATCATTTGCACCTCAAGTCGTGCCTCGTTTGACTTGGCCATATCATTTGCACCTCGAGGGAGGCCTCGTTTGACTCACCCTTATGTTTGCAACTTGTGTCGGGTCTTGTTTGACTCACTTATATCATTTGCACCTCGAGTCAGGCCTCATTTGACTCAATCATATCATTTGTGCCTCAAGTCAGGCTTCATTTGACTGAGCCTTATCATTTGTGCCTCGGGTCAGGCGTTATTTGACGGGCCTCATTTGACTCAACCATATCATTAGCGCCTCGAGTTGGGAGTTGTTTGACTTACACATATGTTTGTACACCGAGATGGGCCTCGTTTGACTCAACCACATCATTTGTGCCTCGAGTCAGGCCTTATTTTACTCAACCATATCATTTGCACCTCGAGTTGGGCCTCGTTTGACTTAACCACATCATTTACACCTCGAGTCGTGCCTCATTTGACTCAACCATATCTTCGCGCCTCGAGTCGGGCGTCATTTGACTAAGCCTTTTCATTTGTGCCTCGAGTCGGACCTTCTTTGACTCAACCATATTATCTGCACGTCGAGTCGGGCCTCGTGTGACTTGCCCATATGTTTGCGCCTCGAGTTGGGCCTCATTTCACTCACCCATGTGTTTACGCCTGGAGTTGGGCCTCATTTCACACACCCATGTGTTTTTGCCTTGAGTGGGGCCTCATTTGACTCTCCCATATCATTTGTACCTCAAGTCAGGCCTTGTTTGACTTAGCCATATCATTTATACCTCGACTAGGGCCTCATTTGAGTCAACCATATCATTTGTGCATCGAGTCGGGCCTCGTTTGACTTACACATATGTTTGCACCTCGAGTCTGGACTCTTTGACTTAACCACATCATTTGCACCTCGAGTCGGGCCTCGTTTGACTCAACCATATCGTTTGCACCTTGAGTCGGGCCTCGTTTCACTCAACCATATCATTTGCACCTCTTGTCGGGAGTTGTTTGACTGAACCACTTCATTTGCACCTCAAGTCCTGCCTCGTTTGACTCAACCATATCATTTGCACCTCGAGTCGGGCCTCATTTGACTCAACCATATCATTTGAGCCTCGAGGTAGGACTTGTTTGACTTACACATATGTTGGCACCTCGAAATGGGTCTCGTTTGACTCAACCACATCAATTGCTTCTCATGTCGGACCTCGTTTGACTCAACCATAACAATAGCAACTCGAGTCGGGACTCATTTGACTTACACATATGTTTGCAACTCGAGTTGGGCCTCGTTTAACTCAACCATATTATTTGCACCTCGAGTCGGCCCTCGTTTGACTCAACCATATCATTTGAGCCTCCAGTCGGGACTCGTTTGATGTACACATATGTTTGCACCTCGAGATGGGCCTCGTTTGACTCAACCACATCATTTGCGCCTCGAGTCAGGCCTCGTTTGACTTAACCATATCATTAACACCTCAAGTTAGGACTCGTTTGACTTACACATATGTTTGCATCTCGAGATGGGCCTCGTTTGACTCAACCGCATCATTTGCCCGTCGAGTTGAGCCTTGTTTGACTCAACCATATCATTAGTGCCTTGAGTCGGGACTCGTTTGTCTTACACATATGTTTGCACCTCGAGATGGGCCTCATTTGACTCAATCACATCATTTGCCCCTCAAGTCAAGCCTCGTTTGACGCAACCATATCATTTGTACCTCGAGCTGGGCCTCGTTTAA
Source organism: Dicorynia guianensis (assembly GCA_037013595.1). NCBI lineage: Eukaryota > Viridiplantae > Streptophyta > Magnoliopsida > Fabales > Fabaceae > Dicorynia > Dicorynia guianensis. Next base: position 1,822,289 of record JASUAB010000023.1, read on the forward strand.
CTTAACCATATCATTTGCACCTCTTGTCGGGAGTCGTTTGATTGAACCACATCATTTGCACCTTAAGTCCGGACTCGTGCGACTCAACCATATCATTTGCGTATCAAGTCGGGTCACGTTTGACTCAACCATACTATTTGAGCCTTGAGGTGGGACTCATTTGACTTACTCATTTGTTTGCACCTCGAGATGGGCCTCGTTCGACTCAACCACATCAGTTGCACCTCAAATCAGGCCTCGTTTGACTCAACCACATCATTTATACCTCGATCAGGCCTCGTTTAACTCAACCATATCATTTATACCTCTTGTCGGGAGTTGTTTGACTAAACTACATCATTTGCACCTCGGGTCATGCCTCGTTTCACTTAACCATATCATTTGCGCCTCGAGTGGGCCCTCGTTTAACTCAACCATATCATTTGAGCCTCGAGTCGGGACTCGTTTGACTTACACCTATGTTTGCACCTCGAGATGGTCCTCGTTTGACTCAACCATATCCTTTGTATCTCGAATCTAGCCTCGTTTGACTCAACCATATCATTTGCACCTCGAGTTAGGACTCGTTTGACTAAACCACATCATTTGCGCCTCAAGTCGTGCTCGCTTAACTCAACCATATCATTTGTGCCATGAGTCGGCCCTCGTTTGACTCAACCATATAATTTGAGCCCCGAGTCGGGAGTCGTTTGACTTACACACATGTTTGCACCTTGAGATGGTCCTTGTTCGACATAACCACATTATTTGCTCCTCGAGTCGGGCATCGTTTGACTCAACCATATCATTTGATTCTTGAGTTAGGACTCATTTGACTTACACATATGTTTGCACCTCGAGATGGGCCTCGTTTGACTCAACCACATCATTTACGCCTCGAGTCAGGCCTTGTTTGAATCACCCATATCATTTGCAACTTGAGTCGGGCCTCGTTTAGCTCAACCATATCATTTGCACCTCTTGTCAGGAGTCATTTGACTAAACCACATCATTTGCACCTCAAGTCCTGCCTCATTTAACTTAAACATATAATTTGCGCCTCGAATCAGGCCTTGTTTGACTCAACCATATCTTTTCAGCATCGAGGCGGGACTTGTTTGACATACACATATGTTTGCACCTCGAGATGGGCCTCGTTTGACTCAAGCACATCATTTATGACTCGAGGCAGCCCTTGTTTGACTCATCAATGTCATTTGCATCTCGAATCGGGCCTCATTTCACTCAACCACATCATTTGCACCTCGAGTTGGGCCTCAGTTAACTCAACCATACCATTTCCAACTCTTGTCCGAACTCGTTTGACTTAACCACATCATTTGCACCTCGAGTCGTGCCTTGTTTGACTCAACCATATCATTTGTGCCTCGAGTCGACCCTCGTTTGACTCAACCATATCATTTGAGCCTCGAGTTGGGACGCGTTTGACTTACACATATGTTTGCACCTCGAGATGGGCCTCGTTTGACTCAACCACATCATTTGTGCCTCGAGTCAGGCCTCGTTTAAATCACCCATATCATTTGCAACTTGAGTCGGGCCTCGTTTAGCTCAACCATATCATTTGCACCTCTTGTCGGGAGTCGTTTGACTAAACCACATCATTTGCACCACAAGTCCTGCCTCGTTTGACTCAACCATATAATTTGCGCCTCGAGTCGGGCCTTGTTTGACTCAACCATATCTTTTCAGCATCGAGGTGGGACTTGTTTGACATACACATATGTTTGCACCTCGAGATGGGCCTCGTTTGACTCAAGCACATCATTTATGACTGGAGGCAGCCCTCGTTTCACTCATCGATATCATTTGCACCTCGAATCGGGCCTCGTTTCACTCAACCACATCATTTGCACCTCGAGTTGGGCCTCATTTAACTCTACCATACCATTTTCACCTCTTGTCTGAACTCGTTTGACTTAACCACATCATTTGCACCTCGAGTCGTGCCTTGTTTGACTCAACCATATTATTTGCGCCTCGAGTCGACCCTTGTTTGACTCAACCATATCATTTAAGCCTCGAGTTAGGACTCGTTTGACTTACACATATGTTTGTACCCTGTGATGGGCCTCGTTTGACTCAACCACATCATTTGTGTCTCGAGTCGGTCCTCATTTGACTCAACCATATCATTAGCACCTCGAGTCGGGACTCGTTTGACTTACACATATGTTTGCACCTCGAGATGGGCCTTCTTTGACTTAACCACATCATTTGTGCCTCGGGTCGAGCCTCATTTAGCTCAACCATATCATTTGCACCTTAAGTCGGGCCTCATTTGACTCAACCTTATCAATTGCACCCCGAGTTGGGCCTCCTTTAACTCAACCATATCATCTGCACCTCTTTTCGAGACTCATTTGACTGAACCACATCATTTGCACCTCAAATCGTGCCTCGTTTGGCTCAACCATATCATTAGCAGCTCGAGTTGGGACTCGTTTGACTTACACATATGTTTGCACCTCGAGATGGGCCTCCTTTGACTCAACCACATCATTTGCTCCTCGAGATTGCCCTCGTTTCACTCAACCACATCTTTTGCGCCTCGAGTTGGCCCTCATTTGACTCAACCATGTCATTTGCACATCGAGTCGGGCCTCGTTTCACTCAACCATTTCATTTGCACCTCTTGTCAGGAACCGTTTGACCGAATCACATTATTTGTACCTAGAGTCATGCCTCGTTTGACTTAACCATATCGTTTGATCCTCGAGTCGTGACTCGTTTGAGTTACACATATGTTTGCGCCTTGAGATGGGCCTCGTTTGACTCAACCACATCATTTGCACCTCAAGTCGGGCCTCATTTAACTCAACCATATCATTTGCACCTCTTGTCGGGAGTCATTTGACTGAACCACATCGTTTGCACCTCAAGACCTGCCTTGTTTGACTCAACCATATCATTTGCGCATCGAGTCCAGCCTCGTTTGACTCAACCACATCATTTGATCCTTGAGGCGGGACTCGTTTAACTTACACATTTGTTTGCACCTCGAGATGGGCCTCATTTGACTCAACAATATCATTTGCACCTCGAGTTGAACCTCATTTGACTCATTGATATCATTAGCGCCTCGAGTCAGGACTCGTTTGACTTGCACATATGTTTGCACCTCGAGTCGGGCCTCATTTGACACAACCATATCATTTGTACCTCGAGTTGGCTCTTGTTTGACTCAACCATATCATTTGAGCCTCGAGTCAGGACTCGTTTGACTTACACCTATGTTTGCACTCGAGATGGGCCTCGTTTGACTCAACCACATCATTTGTGCCTCGGGTCGGGCCTTGTTTGACTCAACCATATCATTTGCACCTCGAGTTGGACCTTGTTTGACTCAACCATATCATTTGCACCTCTAGTCAGTCCTCATTTAACTCAACCATATCATTTGCACCACTTTTTGGGACTCGTTTGACTGAGCCACAACATTTGCACCTCAAGTCTTACCTCGTTTGACTCAACCATATCATTTGCGCCTCAAGTCGGGCCTTGTTTGACTTAACCGTATCATTTGAGCATCGAGGCGGGACTCGTTTGAATTACACATTTGTTTGCACCACGAGATGGGCCTCCTTTGACTCAACCACATCATTTGCACCTCAAGTCGGGCCTCGTTTACTCAACCATTTCATTTGCACCTCTTGTCAGGAACCATTTGACTAAATCACATTATTTCTACCTGGAGTCATGCCTCGTTTGACTCAACCATATCGTTTGATCCTCTAGTCGTGACTCGTTTGAGTTACACATATGTTTGCACCTTGAGATGGGCCTCGTTTGACTCAACCACATCATTTGCTCCTCAAGTCGGGCCTCATTTAACTCAACCACATCATTTGCACGTCTTGTTGGGAGTCATTTGATTGAACCACATCATTTGCACCTCAAGACCTGCCTTGTTTGACTCAACCATATCATTTGCACATCGAGTTGGGCTTCATTTGACTTAACCATATCATTTGATCCTTAAGGCGGGACTCGTTTGACTTACACATTTGTTTGTACCTCGACATGGGCCTCATTTGACTCAGCCATATCATTTACACCTCGAGTCGAACCTCATTTGACTCAACCATATCATTAGCACCTCGAGTCGGGACTCGTTTGACTTGCACATATGTTTGCACCTCGAGTCGAGCCTCGTTTGACTCAACCATATCATTTGTACCTCGAGTCAGGACTCATTTGACTTGCACATATGTTTGCACCTCGAGTCGGCCCTCGTTTGACTCAACCATATCATTTGAGCCTCGAGTCAGGACTCGTTTGACTTGCACAAATGTTCGTCCCTCAAGTCGGCGCTCGTTTGACTCAACCATATCATTTGAGCCTCGAGTCAGGACTCGTTTGACTTACACCTATGTTTGCAGCTCGAGATGGCCTCGTTTGACTCAACCACATCATTTGTGCCTCGGGTCGGGCCTTGTTTGACTCAACCATATCATTTGCACCTCGAGTCAGGCCTTGTTTGACTCAACCATATCATTTGCACCACTTTTTGGGACTCGTTTGACTGAGCCACAACATTTGCACCTCAAGTCTTGCCTCATTTGACTTGACCATATCATTTGTGCCTCGAGTCGGGTCTCGTTTGACTCAACCGTATCATTTGAGCATCGAGGCGGGACTCGTTTGAATTACACATTTGTTTGCACCTCGAGATAGGCCTCATTTGACTCAACCACATCATTTGCACCTCAAGTCAGGCCTCGTTTACTCAACCATATCATTTGCACCTCTTGTCGGGAGTCATTTGACTGAACCACATCATTTGCACCTCAAGACCTGTCTTGTTTGACTCAACCATATCAATTGTGCATTGAGTCGGGTCTGGTTTGACTCAACCACATCATTTGAGCCTCCAGGCGAGACTCGTTTGACTTACACATTTGTTTGAACCTTGAGATGGGCCTCATTTGACTTAACCACATCATTTGCACCTCAATTCGGGCCTCGTTTGACTCAACCATATCATTAGCACCTCGAGTCGGGACTCGTTTGACTTGCACATATGTTTGTACCTCAAGTCGGGCCCCGTTTGACTCAACCATATCATTTGCACCACGTGCTGGCTCTCGTTTGACTCAACCATATCATTTGGGCCTCGAATTGGGAATCATTTGACTTACACCTATGTTTGCACCACAACATGGGCCTCGTTTGACTCAACCACATCATTTGTGCCTTAGGTCGGGCCTTGTTTGACTCAACCGTATCATTTCCACCTCAAGATGGGCCTTGTTTGACTCAACCATATCATTTGCACCTCGAGTCAGGCCTCGTTTAACTCAACCATATCATTTGCACCTCTTTTTGGGACTCGTTTGACTGAGCCACATCATTTGCGCCTCAAGTCTTACCTCGTTTGACTCAACCATATCATTTGCACCTCGAGTTGGGTCCCGTTTGACTCAACCATATCATTTGAGCCTTGGGTCGGGACTCGTTTGACTAACACATATGTTTGCACCTCGAGGTGGGCATCGTTTAACTCAACCACATCATCTGCGCCTCGAATCGGGCCTCATTTGACTTAACCATATCATTTGTACCTTGAGTTGGGCCTCATTTGACTTAACCATATCTTTTGCACCTCGAGTCGGGCTTCGTTTAACTCAACCATATCATTTGCACCTCTGGCTGGGACTTGTTTGACTGAACCACATCATTTGCACCTCGAGTCGGGCCTCGTTTGACTCAACCTTATCATTTGCACCTCAAGTCTGGCCTCGTTTGACTCAACCATATCATCTGCACCTGTTTTCGAGACTCATTTGACTGAATCACATCATTTGCACCTCAAATCGTGCCTCGTTTTGCTCAACCATATCATTAGCGGTTCGAGTTGGGACTTGTTTGGCTTACACATATGTTTGCACCTCGAGATAGGCCTCCTTTGACTCAACCACATCATTTGCTCCTCGAGATTGCCCTCGTTTCACTCAACCACATCTTTTGCGCCTCGAGTCGGCCCTCGTTTGACTCAACCATATCATTTGCACATCGAGTCGGGCCTCGTTTCACTCAACCATTTCATTTGCACCTCTTGTCAGGAACCGTTTGATTGAATCACATTATTTGTACCTGGAGTCGTGCCTCGTTTGACTTAACCATATCGTTTGATCCTCGAGTCGTGACTCGTTTGAGTTACACATATGTTTGCACCTTGAGATGGGCCTCGTTTGACTCAACCACATCATTTGCGCCTCAAGTCGGGCCTCATTTAACTCAACCATATCATTTGTACCTCTTGTCGGGAGTCATTTAACTGAACCACATCATTTGAATTACACATTTGTTTGCACCACGAGATGGGCCTCGTTTGACTCAACCACATCATATGCACCTCAAGTCGGGCCTCGTTTGACTCAACCACATCATTTGAGCCTCGAGTCAGGACTCGTTTGACTTACACATATGTTTGCACCTTGAGATGGGCCTTCTTTGACTTAACCACATCATTTGTACCTCGGGTCGAGCCTCGTTTGGCTCAACCATATCATTTGCACCTTGAGTCAGGCCTCATTTGACTCAACCATATCATTTGAGCCTCGAGTCAGGACTCGTTTGACTTACACCTATGTTTGTAGCTCGAGATGGGCCTCGTTTGACTCAACGACATCATTTGTGCCTCGAGTCGGGCCTTGTTTGACTTAACCATATAATTTGCACCTCGAGTAGGCCTTGTTTGACTCAACCATATCATTTGCACCACTTTTTGGGACTCATTTGACTGAGCCACAACATTTGCACCTCAAGTCTTACCTCGTTTGACTCAACCATATCATTTGCGCCTCAAGTCGGGCCTCGTTTGACTCAACCGTATCATTTGAGCATCGAGGCGGGACTCGTTTGAATTACACATTTGTTTGCATCTCGAGATGGGCCTTGTTTGACTCAACCATATCATTTGCACCTCAAGTCGGGCCTTGTTTACTCAACCATATCATTTGCACCTCTTGTCGGGAGTCATTTAACTGAACCACATCATTTGCACCTCAAGACCTGCCTTGTTTGACTCAACCATATCAATTGTGCATTGAGTCGGGCCTCGTTTGACTCAACCACATCATTTGAGCCTCGAGTCGAGACTCATTTGAATTACACATATGTTTGCACCTCGAGATGGGCCTTCTTTGGCTTAACCACACATTTGTGCCTTGGGTCGAGCCTCGTTTGGCTTAACCATATCATTTGCACCTCGAGTCGGGCCTCGTTTAACTCAACCATATGATCTGCACCTCTTTTCGAGACTCGTTTGACTGAACCACATCATTTGCTCCTCAAATCGTGCCTCGTTCGGCTCAACCATATCATTAGCAGCTTGAGTCGGGACTCATTTGACTTACATATATATTTACACCTTGAGATGGGCCTCCTTTGACTCAACCACATCATTTGCTCCTCAAGATTGCCCTCGTTTCACTCAACCACATCTTTTGCGCCTCGAGTCGGCCCTCGTTTGACTCAACCTTATCATTTGCACATCGAGTCGGGCCTCGTTTCACTCAACCAATTCATTTGCACCTCTTGTCAGGAACCGTTTGACTGAATCACATTGTTTCTACCTGGAGTCATGCCTCGTTTGACTTAACCATATCGTTTGATCCTCTAGTCATGACTCGTTTGAGTTACACATATGTTTACACCTTGAGATGGGCCTCATTTGACTCAACCACATCATTTGCTCCTCAAGTCAGGCCTCATTTAACTCAACCACATCATTTGCACCTCTTGTCGGGAGTCATTTGACTGAACCACATCGTTTGCACCTCAAGACCTGCCTTGTTTAACTCAACCATATCATTTGCACATCGAGTTGGGCCTTGTTTGACTCAACCACATCGTTTGATCCTTAAGGCGGGACTCGTTTGACTTACACATTTGTTTGCACCTCAAGATGGGCCTCATTTGCCTCAACCATATAATTTGCAACTCGAGTCGAACCTCATTTGACTCAACCATATCATTAGCGCCTCGAGTCGGGACTCGTTTGCTTGAACATATGTTTGCACCACGAGTCGGGCCTCGTTTGACTCAACCATATCATTTGTACCTCGAGTCAGGACTCGTTTGACTTGCACATATGTTTGCACCTCGAGTCGGCCCTCATTTGAATCAACCATATCATTTAAGCCTCGAGTTAGGACTCGTTTGACTTACACCTATGTTTGCAGCTCGAGATGGGCCTCGTATGACTCAACCACATCATTTGTGCCTCAGGTCGGGCCTTGTTTGACTCAACCATATCATTTGCACCTCGAGTCGGGCCTTGTTTGACTCAACCATATCATTTGCACCACTTTTTGGGACTCGTTTGACTGAGCCACAACATTTTCAACTCAAGTCTTACCTCGTTTGACTCAACCATATTATTTGCGCCTCGAGTCGGGCCTCCTTTGACTCAACCGTATCATTTGAGCATCGAGGCGGGACTCGTTTGAATTACACATTTGTTTGCACCTTGAGATAGGCCTCGTTTGACTCAACCACATCATTTGCACCTTAAGTCGGGACTCGTTTACTCAACCATATCATTTGCACCTCTTGTCGGGAGTCATTTGACTGAACCACATCATTTGCACCTCAAGACCTGCTTGTTTGACTCAACCATATCAATTGTGCATTGAGTTGGGACTAGTTTGACTCAAACACATCATTTGAGCCTCGAGGCGGGACTCGTTTGACTTACACATTTGTTTGAACCTCGAGATGGGCCTCATTTGACTTAACCACATGATTTGCACTTCAATTCGGGCCTCGTTTGACTCAACCATATCATTAGCGCCTCGAGTCGGGACTCGTTTGACTTGCACATATGTTTGTACCTCGAGTCGGGCCCCGTTTGACTCAACCATATCATTTGCACCACGTGCTAGCTCTCATTTGACTCAACCATACCATTTGAGCCTCGAATTAGGAATCATTTGACTTACACCTATGTTTGCACCTCGACTTGGGCCTCGTTTGACTCAACCACATCATTTGTGCCTTAGGTCGGGCCTTGTTTGACTCAACCATATCATTTCCACCTCAAGTCGGGCCTTGTTTCACTCAACCATATCATTTGCACCTCGAGTCAGGCCTCGTTTAACTCAACCATATCATTTGCACCTCTTTTTGGGACTCGTTTGACTGAGCCACATCATTTGCACCTCAAGTCTTACCTCATTTGACTCAACCATATCATTTGCACCTCGAGTTGTGTCTCGTTTGACTCAACCATATCATTTGCACCTCGAGTTGGGTCTCGTTTGACTTAACCATATCATTTGAGCCTTGGGTCGGGACTCGTTTGACTGACACATATGTTTGCACCTCGAGGTGGGCATTGTTTAACTCAACCACATCATCTGCGCCTCGAATCGGGCCTCGTTTGACTGAAACATATCATTTGCACCTCGAGTTGGGCCTCGTTTGACTTAACCATATCATTTGCTCCTCGAGTCGGGCTTCGTTTAACTCAACCATATCATTTGCACCTCTTGCTGGGACTCGTTTGACTGGACCACATCATTTGCACCTCGAGTTGGGCCTCGTTTGACTCAACCTTATCATTTGCACCTTGAGTCGGGCCTCGTTTAACTCAACCATATCATTTGCACCTCTTTTCGAGACTTATTTGACTGAACCACATCATTTGCACCTCAAATCGTGCCTTGTTTGGCTCAACCATATCATTAGCGGCTCAAGTTGGGACTCGTTTGACTTACACATATGTTTGCACCTCGAGATGGGCCTCCTTTGACTCAACCACATCATTTGCTCCTCGAGATTGCCCTCGTTTCACTCAACCCATCTTTTGCACCTTGAGTCATCCCTCGTTTGACTCAACCATATCATTTACGCATCGAGTCGGGCCTCATTTCACTCAACCATTTCATTTGCACCTCTTATCAGGAACCGTTTGACTGAATCACATTATTTGTACCTGGAGTCGTGCCTCGTTTGACTTAACCATATCGTTTTTTCCTCGAGTCGTGACTCGTTTGAGTTACACATATGTTTGCACCTTGAGATGGGCCTCGTTTGACTCAACCACATCATTTGCTCCTCAAGTCAGGCCTCATTTAACTCAACCATATCATTTGTACCTCTTGTCGGGAGTCATTTGACTGAACCACATCACTTGCATCTCAAGACCTGCCTTGTTTGACTCAACCATATCATTTGCACATCGAGTCGGGCCTCGTTTGACTCAACCACATCATTTGATCCTTGAGGCGGGACTAATTTGACTTACACATTTGTTTGCACCTCTAGATGGGCCTCATTTGACTCAACCATATCATTTGCCCCTCGAGTCGAACCTCATTTGACTCAACGATATCATTAGCGCCTCAAGTCGTGACTCGTTTGACTTGCACATATGTTTGCACCTCGAGTCGGGCCTCGTTTGACTCAACCATATCATTTGTACCTCAAGTTGGCTCTTGTTTGACTCAACCATATCATTTGAGCCTTGAGTCAGGACTCGTTTGACTTACACCTATGTTTGCAGCTCGAGATGGGCCTCGTTTGACTCAACCACATCATTTGTGCCTCGGGTTGGGCCTTGTTTGACTCAACCATATCATTTGTAACTCGAGTCGGGCCTTGTTTGACTCAACCATAACATTTGCACCTCTAGTTAGGCCTCATTTAACTCAACCATATCATTTGCACCACTTTTTGGGACTCGTTTGACTGAGCCACAACATTTGCACCTCAAGTCTTACCTCATTTGACTCAAACATATCATTTGCACCTCAAGTCGGGCCTCGTTTGACTCAACCGTATCATTTGAGCATCGAGGCTGGACTCGTTTGAATTACACATTCATTTGCACCTCGAGATGGGCCTCGTTTGACTCAACCACATCATTTGCACCTCAAGTCGGGCCTCGTTTACTCAACCATGTCATTTGCACCTCTTGTCGCAGTCATTTGACTGAACCACATCATTTGCACCTCAAGACCTACCTTGTTTGACTCAACCATATCAATTGTGCATTGAGTCGGGGCTCGTTTGACTTAACCACATCATTTGATCCTTGATGCAGGACTCATTTGACCTACACATTTGTTTGCACCTCGAGATGGGCGTCATTTGACTTAACCACATCATTTGCACCTCAATTTGGGCCTCGTTTGACTCAACCATATCATTAGCGCCCCGAGTCGGGACTCGTTTGACTTGCACATATGTTTGCACCTCGAGTCGAGTCCCGTTTGACTCAACCATATCATTTGCACCACGTGCTGGCTCTCGTTTGACTCAACCATTTCATTTGAGCCTCGAATTGGGAATCGTTTGACTTACACCTATATTCGCACCTCGACATGGGCCTTGTTTGACTCAACCACATAATTTGTGCCTCAGGTCGGGCCTTGTTTTACTCAACCATATCATTTCCACCTCAAGTCGGGCCTTATTTGACTCAACCATATCATTTGCACCTCGAGTCAGGCCTCGTTTAACTCAACCATATCATTTGCACCTCTTTTTGGGACTCGTTTGACTGAGCCACATCATTTGCATCTCAAGTCTTACCTCGTTTGACTCAATCATATCATTTGCACCACGAGTCGGGTCTCGTTTGACTTAACCATATCATTTGAGCCTTGGGCCAGGAATCGTTTGACTGACACATATGTTTGCACCTCGAGGTAGGCATCGTTTAACATAACCACATTATCTGCGCCTCGAGTCGGGCCTCGTTTGACTCAAACATATCATTTGCACCTCGATTTGGGCCTCGTTTGACTCAACCATATCATTTGCTCCTCGAGTCGGGCTTCGTTTAACTCAACCGTATCATTTGTACCTCTTGCTGGGACTCGTTTGACTGAACCACATCATTTGCACCTCGAGTCGTGCCTCGTTTGACTCAACCATGTCATTTGTGCCTCGAGTCGGGCCTCGTTTGACTCAACCATATCATTTGCACCTCTTGCCGAGACTCGTTTGATTGAACCACATCATTTGCACCTTGAGTCATGCCTTATTTGACTTAACCATATCATTTGCGCCTCGAGTCAGCCCTCATTTTACTCAACCATATCATTTGAGCCTTGAGTTAGACTCGTTTGACTTACATATATGTTTGCACCTCGAGATGGGCCTCGTTTGACTTAACCACATCATTTGCACCTCGAGTCAAGCCTCGTTTAACTTAACCATATCATTTGCATGTTGAGTCAGGCCTCGTTTGACTCAACCTTATCATTTGCACCTCAAGTCAGGCCTCGTTTAACTCAACCATATCATAGGCACCTCTTGTCGGGATGCGTTTGACTGAATCACATCATTTACGCTTCAAGTCTTGCATTGTTTGACTCAACCATATCATTTGAGCATTGAGGCGGGACTCGTTTGACTTACACATATGTTTGCACCTCGAGATGGGCCTCGTTTGACTCAACCACATCATTTGCGCCTCGAGTCGGGCCTCGTTTGACTCAACCATATCATTAGTGCCTCGAGTCAAGACTCATTTGACTTACACATATGTTTGCACCTCGAGATGTGCCTCCTTTGACTCAACCACATCATTTGCGCCTCGAGTCAGCACCATATCATTTGCACCTCAAGTCAGACCTCGTTTGACTCAACCATATCATTTGCACCTCGAGTCGGGCCTCGTTTAACTCAACCATATCATTTGCACCTCTTGTCAGGAATCATTTGACTGAACCACATCATTTGCATATGGAGTCGTGCCTCGTTTGACTCAACCACTTCGTTTGAGCCTCGAGTTGGGACTCGTTTGACTTACACATATATGTGCACCTCGAGATGGACCTCGTTCAACTCAACCAGATCATTTGCGCCTCAAGTGGGGCCTCATTTGACTCAACCATATCATTAGTGCCTCGAGTCAACCTTGTTTGACACAACCATATCATTTGCACCTCCTTTCGAGACTCGTTTGATTGAACCACTTCATTTGCACCTTAAGTCATGTCTTGTTTGACTTAACCATATCCTTTGCGCCTCGAGTCAGGAGTCATTTGACTTACACATATGTTTGCACCTCGAGATGGGCCTCGTTTGACTCAACCATATCATTAACGCCTTGAGTCTGGCCACATTTGACTTACACATATGTTTGCACCTCGAGATAGGCCTCCTTTGACTCAACCACATCATTTGCGCCTCGAGTCGGGTCTCGTTTGACTCAACCATATCATTTGCACCTCAGGTCAGGCATCGTTTGACTCAACCATATCATTTGCACCTCGTGTCATCCCTCGTTTGACTCAACTGTCTCATTTGAGCCTCGAGTCAGGACTCGTTTGACTTACAACTATGTTTGCACCTCGAGATGGGCTTTGTTTGACTTAACCACGTCATTGTTGCCTCAGGTTGGGCCTCGTTCGACTCAAGCATATCATTTGCACCTCGAGTCGGGCCTCGTTTAACTCAACCATATCATTTGCACCTCGAGCTGTGCCTCGTTTCACTCAGCCATATCATTTGCACCTCTTGTCTAGACTCGTTTGATTGAACCACACCATTCGCACCTCAAGTCATGCCTCTTTTGACTCAACCATATCATTTGCACCTCGAGTCGGTCCTCATTTGACTCAACCATATCATTTGACCCTCGAGTCGAGAGTCGTTTGACTTACACATATGTTTGCCCCTCGAGATGGGCCTCGTTTGACTCAACCACATCATTTGCACCTCGAGTTAGCCCTCATTTGACTTAAGCATATCATTTGAGCCTCGAGTCGGGACTCGTTTGACTTACACATATGTTTTCACCTCGAGATGGGCCTCGTTTAACTCAACCACATATTTGCACCTCGAGTCAGACCTTGTTTAACTCAACCATATCATTAGTGCCTCGAGTCGAGACTCGTTTGACTTACACATATGTTTGCACCTCGAGATGGGCCTTGTTTGACTCAACCACATCATTTGTGCCTCGAATCAGGCCTCATTTGACTCAACCATATCATTTTCTCCTCGAGTCGAGCCTCGTTTCACTCAACCAGATCATTTGCACCTCTAGTCGGGCCTCGTTTCACTCAACCATATCATTTGCACCACTTTTTGGAACTTGTTTGACTGAACCATATCTTTTACACCTATAGTCAGGCCTCGTTTGACTCAACCATATCATTTGTGCCTCGAGTTAGGACTTGTTTGACTTACACATATGATTGCACCTCGGGATGGGATTCGTTTGACTCAACCACATCATTTGTGCCTCGAGTCGGGCCTCGTTTGACTCAACCATATCATTAGTGGCTGGAGTTAGGACTCGTTTGACTTACACATATGTTTATACCCTGAGATGGGCCTCGTTTGACTCAACCACATCATTTGCATGTCGAGTCGGGCCTCGTTTGGTTCAACCATATCATTTGCACTGCGATTTGGCCCTCGTTTGACCCATCCATATAATTTGTGCCTTAAGGTGGGACTTATTTGACTTACACATATGTTTGCACCTCGTTTGACTCAAGCACATCATTTGTGACTCGAGTCAGGTCTCGTTTGACTCATCAATATCATTTGCATCTCAAATCGGGCCTCATTTAACTCAACCATATGATTTCCACCTCTTATCGTGCCTTGTTTGACTGAACCACATCATTTACACCTCAAGCCGTGGATCATTTGACTCAACCATATGATTTGTGCCTAGAGTCGGGCCTTGTTTGACTCAACCACATCATTTGAGTCTTGAGTCGGGACTCGTTTGACTTACATATATGTTTGCACCTCGAAATAGGCCTCGTTTGACTCAACCACATCATTTGCGCTGCGAGTCTGTCCTCGCTTGAATCAACCATATCATTTGTACCTCGAGTCGAGCCTCGTTTGTCTCAACCATATCATTTGCAACTCGAGTCGAACCTCGTTTAACTCAACCATATTATTTGCACCTCTTATCATGCCTTGTTTGACCGAACCACATCATTTGCACCCCGAGCTGTGCCTCGTTTGGCTTAACCATATCATTTGCACCTCAAGTCAGGCCTCGTTTGGCTCGACCATATCATTTGAGCCTCGAGGCAGGACTCGTTTGAATTACACATATGTTTGCACCTCGAGATGGGCTTCATTTGACTCAACCACGTCATTTGCGATACGAGTCAGACCTCGTTTGACTCATCGATATCATTTGCACCTCGAATCAGGCCTCGTTTGACTTAACCATATTAGTTGCACCTCTTGTCGGGAATCGTTTGACTGAGCCACATCATTTGCACCTCAAGTCCTGCCTCATTTGACTCAACTATATCATTTGAGTCTTGAGGCAGGACTCGTTTGACTTACACAGATGTTTGCGCCTCGAGATGGGCTTCGTTTGACTCAACCACATCATTTGTGACTCGAGTCTAGCCTCGTTTGACTCATCGATAGCATTTACACCACAAATCATGCCTCGTTTAACTCAACCATATCATTTACACCTCAAGTTGGCCCTCGTTTGACTCAACCATTTCATTAGCGCCTCGAGTCGGGAGTCGTTTGACTTACACATATGATTGCACCTTGAGATGGACCTCCTTTGACTCAACCACATCATTTGTGTCTCGAGTCGGGCCTCGTTTGACTCATTCATATCATTTGCACCTCGAGTCGGGCCTCGTTTGACTTAAGCATATCATTTCCAACTCTTGTCAGGAATTGTTTGACTGAACCACATCATTTCACTTGCGGTCATGCCTCGTGTGACTCAACCATATCATTTGAGCCTCAATTCGGGACTCGTTTGACTTACATATATCTTCGCAACTCAAGATGGGCCTCGTTTGACTCAACCACATCATTTGTGCCCTGAGTCAACCCTCATTTGACTCAACCATAGCATTTGCACCTCGAGTCGGGCCTCGTTTGACTCAACCATATCATTTGCACCCCGAGTCAGCCCTCGTTTAACTCAACCATATCATTTGCACCTCTTGTCATGACTTGTTTCATAGAACCACATCTTTGGCACCTTGAGTCATGCCACGTTTGACTCAACCATGTCATTTGCGCCTCGAGTCAGTCCTCGTTTGACTCAACCATATCATTTAAGCATCGAGTCAAGATTTGTTTGACTTACACATATGTTTGCACCTCGAGATGGGCCTCGTTTGAGTCAACCACATCATTTGCACCTCGAGTTGGGCCTCATTTGACTCAACCATATCATTTGCACCTCTTGTCATGACTCGTTTGATAGAACCACATCTTTTGCACCTCGAGCCGTGCCTCATTTGACTCAACCATGTCATTTGTGCCTCGAGTCGGTCCTCGTTTGACTTAACCATATCATTTGAGCATCGAGTCAGGACTTGTTTGACTTACACATATGTTTGCACCTCGAGATGGGCCTCATTTGACTCAACCACATCAATTGCGCCTCGAGTCGGGCCTCGTTTGACTCAACCATATCATTAGTGCCTTAAGTTGGAGCTCGTTTGATTTACACATATGTTGGCACCTCGAGATGGGCCTCGTTTGACTCAACCACATCATTTGCACTACGGGTTGGGCCTCGTTTGACTCAACCATATCATTTGAGCCTCAAGACGGGACTCGTTTGACTTACACATACGTTTGCGCCTAGAGAAGGGCCTCATTTGACTCAACCACATCATTTGTGCCTCGAGTCGGGCCTCATTTGACTCAATGATATCATTTGCACCTTGAGTTAGGCCTCGTTTAACTCAACCATATAATTTCCACCTCTTATCGTGCCTTGTTTGACTGAACCACATCATTTACATCTCGAGCCATGGCTCGTTTGACTCAACCATATCATTTGCGCCTCGAGTCGGGCCTTGTTTGACTCAACCACATCATTTGAGCCTTGAGTCGGGACTCGTTTGACTTACATATATGTTTGCACCTCGAGATGGGCCTCGTTTGACTCAACCACATCATTTGCGCCGCGAGTCTATCCTCGCTAGAATCAACCATATCATTTGTACCTCGAGCCGTGGCTCATTTGACTCAACCATATCATTTGTGCCTCGAGTCGGGCCTTGTTTGACTCAACCATATCATTTGAGCCTTGAGTCAGGATTCGTTTGAGTTACACATATGTTTGCACCTTGAGATGGGCCTCGTTTGACTCAACCACATCATTTGCACCTCAAGTCAGGCATCGTTTGACTCAACCATATCATTAGTGCCTCGAGTTGGGACTCGTTTGACTTACACATATGTTTGCACCTCGAGATGGGCCTCGTTTGACTTAACCACATTATTTACACCTCGAGTCGGGCCTCGTTTGACTCAACCATATCATTTGCACCTCGAGTCAGGCCTTGTTTGACTCAACCATATCATTAGCGCCTCGAGTCGGGAATCGTTTGACTTACACATATGTTTGCACCTTAAGATGGGACTCGTTTGACTCAACCACATTAATTGCACCTCGAGTCTATCCTCGTTTGAATCAACCATATCATTTGTACCTCGAGTCGAGCCTCGTTTGTCTCAACCATATCATTTGCAACTCGAGTCGAACCTCGTTTAACTCAACCAAATCATTTGCACCTTTTATCGTACCTCGTTTGACTGAACCACATAATTTGCACCTCGAGCTGTGCCTCGTTTGGCTTAACCATATCATTTGCGCCTCGAGTCGGGCCTCGTTTGGCTCGACCATATCATTTGAGCCTCGAGGCAGGACTCGTTTGAATTACACATATGTTTCCACCTCGAGATGGGCTTCGCTTGACTCAACCACATCATTTGCGATACAAGTCAGACCTCGTTTGACTCATCGATATCATTTGCACCTCGAATTGGGCCTCGTTTGACTCAACCACATCATTTGCTCCCCGAGTTGGGTCTCGTTTGACTCAACCATATCAGTTGCACCTCTTGTCGGGAATCGTTTGACTGAGCCACATCATTTGCACCTCAAGTCCAGCCTTATTTGACTCAACTATATCATTTCAGTCTTGGGGCGGGACTCGTTTGACTTACACATATGTTTGCACCTCGAGATGGGCTTCGTTTGACTCAACCACATCATTTGCGACTCGAGTCTGGCCTCGTTTAACTCATCGATAGCATTTGCACCACAAATCGTGCCTCGTTTGACTCAACCATATCATTTATGCCTCGAGTTGGCCCTTGTTTGACTCAACCATATCATTAGCGCCTCGACTCGGGAGTCGTTTGACTTACACATATGTTTGCACCTTGAGATGGGCCTCCTTTGACTCAACCACATCATTTGTGTCTTGAGTCTGGCCTCGTTTGACTCATTCATATCATTTGCAACTTGAGTCGGGCCTCGTTTGACTCAACCATATCATTTGCACCTCGAGTCGGGGCTCGTTTAACTCAACCATATCATTTCCACCTCTTGTCGGGAATCGTTTCACTGAACCACATCATTTCACCTGGGGTCATGCCTCGTTTGACTCAACCATATCATTTGAGCCTCAAGTCGGGACTCGTTTGACTTACACATATCTTTGCACCTCGAAATGGGCCTCGTTTGACTCAACCACATCATTTGTGCCCTGAGTCAACCCTCATTTGACTCAACCATATCATTTGCACCTTGAGTCGGGCCTTGTTTCACTTAACCATATCATTTGCACCCTGAGTCAGCCCTTGTTTAACTCAACCATATCATTTGCACCTCTTGTCATGACTCATTTGACAGAACCACATCTTTTGCACCTCGAGTCGTGCCTCGTTTGACTCAACCATGTCATTTGTTCCTCGAGTCGGTCCTCATTTGACTCAACCATATCATTTGAGCATCAAGTTCAGACTTGTTTGACATACACATATGTTTGCACCTCGAGATGGGCCTCGTTTGACTCAAGTACATCATTTGCGCCTCGAGTCGGCCCTCGTTTGACTTACACATATGTTGGCACATCGAGATGGGCCTCGTTTGACTCAACCACATCATTTGCACCACGAGTTAGGCCTTGTTTGACTCAACCATATCGTTTAAGCCTCGAGGCGGGACTCGTTTGACTTACACATATGTTTGCACCTAGAGAAGGGCTCGTTTGACTCAACCACAACATTTGTGCCTCGAGTTGGGCCTCATTTGACTCAATGATATCATTTGCACCTCGAGTTAGTCCTCGTTTAACTCAACCATATGATTTCCACCTCTTATCGTGCCTTGTTTGACTGAACCACATCATTTACACCTCGAGCCGTGGCTCGTTTGACTCAAGTACATCATTTGCGCCTCGAGTCGGCCCTCGTTTGACTTACACATATGTTGGCACATCGAGATGGGCCTCGTTTGACTCAACCACATCATTTGCACCACGAGTTGGGCCTTGTTTGACTCAACCATATCATTTAAGCCTCGAGGCGGGACTCGTTTGACTTACACATATGTTTGCACCTAGAGAAGGGCTCGTTTGACTCAACCACAACATTTGTGCCTCGAGTTGGGCCTCATTTGACTCAATGATATCATTTGCACCTCGAGTTAGTCCTCGTTTAACTCAACCATATGATTTCCACCTCTTATCGTGCCTTGTTTGACTGAACCACATCATTTACACCTCGAGCCGTGGCTCGTTTGACTCAAGTACATCATTTGCGCCTCGAGTCGGCCCTCGTTTGACTTACACATATGTTGGCACATCGAGATGGGCCTCGTTTGACTCAACCACATCATTTGCACCACGAGTTGGGCCTTGTTTGACTCAACCATATCATTTAAGCCTCGAGGCGAGACTCGTTTGACTTACACATATGTTTGCACCTAGAGAAGGGCTCGTTTGACTCAACCACAACATTTGTGCCTCGAGTTGGGCCTCATTTGACTCAATGATATCATTTGCACCTCGAGTTAGGCCTCGTTTAACTCAACCATATGATTTCCACCTCTTATCGTGCCTTGTTTGACTAACCACATCATTTACACCTCGAGCCGTGGCTCGTTTGACTCAACCATATCATTTGCGCCTCGACTCAGGCCTTGTTTGACTCAACCATATCATTTGAGCCTTGAGTCGGGACTCGTTTGACTTGCATATATGTTTGCACCTCGAGATGGGCCTTGTTTGACTCAACCCCATCATTTGCGCCTTGAGTCTATCCTCGCTTGAATCAACCATATCATTTGTACCTCGAGTCGAGCCTCATTTGTCTCAACCATATCATTTGCAACTCGAGTCGAACCTCGTTTAACTCAACCATATCATTTGCACCTCTTATCGTGCGTCGTTTGACTGAACCACATCATTTGCACCCTGAGCTGTGCCTCGTTTGGCTTAACCATATCATTTGCACCTCGAGTCGGGCCTCGTTTGGCTCGACCATATCATTTGAGCCCCGAGGCAGGACTCGTTTGAATTACACATATGTTTGCACCTCGAGATGGGCTTCGTTTGACTCAACCACGTCATTTGCGATACGAGTCAGACCTCATTTGACTCATCGATATCATTTGCACCTCGAATCGGGCCCCGTTTGGCTCGACCATATCATTGGAGCCTCGAGGTAGGACTCGTTTGAGTTACACAGATGTTTGCACCTCGAGATGGGCTTCGTTTGACTCAACCACATCATTTGCGACTCGAGTCTGGCCTCGTTTGACTCATCGATAGCATTTACACCACAAATCATGCCTCGTGTAACTCAACCATATCATTTGCGCCTCAAGTTGGCCCTCGTTTGACTCAACCATATCATTAGCACCTCAAGTTGGGCGTCGTTTGACTTACACATATGTTTGCACCTTGAGATGGGCCTCCTTTGACTCAACCACATCATTTGTGTCTCGAGTCGGGCCTCGTTTGACTCATTCATATCATTTGCACCTCGAGACGGGCCTCATTTGACTCAACCATATCCTTTCCAACTCTTGTCGGGAATCGTTTAACTGAACCACATCATTTCACCTGGGGTCATGCCTTGTTTGACTCAACCATATCATTTGAGCCTCAAGTCGGGACTCGTTTGACTTACATATATCTTCGCACCTCAAGATGGGCCTCGTTTGACTCAACCACATCATTTGTGCCCCGAGTCAACCCTCATTTGACTCAACCATAACATTTGCACCTCGAGTCGGGCCTCGTTTGAGTCAACCATATCATTTGTACCCCGAGTCAACCCTCGTTTAACTCAATCATATCATTTGCACCTCTTGTCATGACTCGTTTGACAGAACCACATCTTTTGCACCACGAGTCGTGCCACGTTTGACTTAACCATGTCATTTGCGCGTCGAGTCGGTCCTCGTTTGACTCAACCATATCATTTGAGCATCGAGTCAAGATTTGTTTGACTTACACATATGTTTGCACATCGAGATGGGCCTCGTTTGACTCAACCACATCATTTGCACCACGAGTTGGGCCTTGTTTGACTCAACCATATCATTTAAGCCTCGAGGCAGGACTCGTTTGACTTACACATATGTTTGCACCTAGAGAAGGGCTCGTTTGACTCAACCACAACATTTGTGCCTCCAGTTGGGCCTCATTTGACTCAATGATATCATTTGCACCTCGAGTTAGGCCTCGTTTAACTCAACCATATGATTTCCACCTCTTATCGTGCCTTGTTTGACTGAACCACATCATTTACACCTCAAGCCATGGCTCGTTTGACTCAACCATATCATTTGCGCCTCGACTCGGGCCTTGTTTGACTCAACCATATCATTTGAGCCTTGAGTCGGGACTCGTTTGACTTACATATATGTTTGCACCTCGAGATGGGCCTTGTTTGACTCAACCCCATCATTTGCGCCTCGAGTCTATCCTCGCTTGAATCAACCATATCATTTGTACCTCGAGTCGAGCCTCGTTTGTCTCAACCATATCATTTGCAACTCGAGTCGAACCTTGTTTAACTCAACCATATCATTTGCACCTCTTATCGTGCCTCGTTTGACTGAACCACATCATTTGCACCCCGAGCTGTGCCTCGTTTGGCTTAACCATATCATTTGCACCTCGAGTCGGGCCTCGTTTGGCTCGACCATATCATTGGAGCCTCGAGGCAGGACTCGTTTGAATTACACATACGTTTGTACCTCGAGATGGGCTTCGTTTGACTCAACCACGTCATTTGCGATACGAGTCAGACCTCGTTTGACTCATCGATATCATTTGCACCTCGAATCGGGCCTCGTTTGGCTCGACCATGTCATTGGAGCCTCGAGGTAGGACTTGTTTGAGTAACACAGATGTTTGCACCTCAAGATGGGCTTCATTTGACTCAACCACATCATTTGCGACTCGAGTCTGGCCTCGTTTGACTCATCGATAGCATTTACACCACAAATCGTGCCTCGTGTAACTCAACCATATCATTTGCGCCTCAAGTTGGCCCTCGTTTGACTCAACCATATCATTAGCGCCTCAAGTCGGGAGTCGTTTGACTTACACATATGTTTGCACCTTGAGATGGGTCTCCTTTGACTTAACCACATCATTTGTGTCTCGAGTCGGGCCTCGTTTGACTCATTCATATCATTTGCACCTCGAGACGGGCCTCGTTTGACTCAACCATATCCTTTCCAACTCTTGTCGGGAATCGTTTGACTGAACCACATCATTTCACCTGGGGTGATGCCTCGTTTGACTCAACCATATCATTTGAGCCTCAAGTCGGGACTCGTTTGACTTACATATATCTTCGCACCTCAAGATGGGTCTCGTTTGACTCAACCACATCATTTGTGCCCTGAGTCAACCCTCGTTTGACTCAACCATAACATTTGCACCTCGAGTCGGGCCTCGTTTGAGTCAACCATATCATTTGCACCCCGAGTCAGCCCTCGTTTAACTCAATCATATCATTTGCACCTCTTGTCATGACTCGTTTGACAGAACCACATCTTTTGCACCTCGAGTCATGCCACGTTTGACTTAACCATGCAATTTGCGCCTCGAGTCGGTCCTCGTTTGACTCAACCATATCATTTGAGCATCGAGTCAAGATTTGTTTGACTTACACATATGTTTGCACCTCGAGATGGGCCTCGTTTGACTCAACCACATCATTTGTGCCTCGAGTTAGGGCTCGTTTGACTCAACCATATCATTTGCACCCCAAGTCGGGCCTCGTTTGACTCAACCATATCATTTGCACCCTGAGTCAGCCTTCGTTTAACTTAACCATATCATTTGCACCTCTTGTCATGACTCATTTGATAGAACCACATCTTTTGCACCTCGAGTCGTGCCTCGTTTGACTCAACCATGTCATTTGCGCCTCGAGTCGGTGCTCGTTTGACTTATCCATATCATTTGAGCATCGAGTCAGGATTTGTTTGACATACACATATGTTTGCACCTCGAGATGGGCCTCGTTTGACTCAACCACATCATTTGCGCCTCGAGTCGGGCCTCGTTTGACTCAACCATATCATTAGTGCCTCAAGTTGGATCTCATTTCACTTACACATATGTTGGCACCTCGAGATGGGCCTCGTTTGACTCAACCACATCATTTGCACTACGAGTTGGGCCTTGTTTGACTCAACCATATCATTTGAGCCTCGAGGCGGGACTCGTTTGACTTACACATGTGTTTGCACCTAGAGAAGGGCCTCGTTTGACTCAACCACATCATTTGAGCCTCGACTCGGGCCTTATTTGACTCAATGATATCATTTGCACCTTGAGTTAGGCCTCGTTTAACTTAACCATATGATTTCCACCTCTTATCGTGCCTTGTTTGACTGAACCACATCATTTGCACCTCGAGTCGTGGCTCGTTTGACTTAACCATATCATTTGCGCCTTGAGTCGGGCCTTGTTTGACTCAACCATATCATTTGAGCCTTGAGTCGGGACTCGTTTGAGTTACACATGTTTGCACCTCGAGATGGGCCTCGTTTGACTCAACCACATCATTTGTGCCTCGAGTTGGGCCTCGTTTGACTCAACCATATCATTTGCACCCCAAGTCGGGCCTCGTTTGACTCGACCATATTATTTGCACCCCGAGTCAGCCTTCGTTTAACTCAACAATATCATTTGCACCTCTGGTCATGACTCGTTTGATAGAACCACAACTTTTGCACCTTGAGTCGTGCCTCGTTTGACTCAACCATGTCATTTGCGCCTCGAGTCGGTCCTCGTTTGACTTAGCCATATCATTTGAGCATCGAGTCAGTGCTTGTTTGACATACACATATGTTTGCACCTCGAGATGGGACTCGTTTGACTCAACCACATCATTTGCACTACGAGTTGGGCCTTGTTTGACTCAACCATCTCATTTGAGCCTCGAGGCCGGACTCGTTTGACTTACACATGTGTTTACACCTAGAGAAGGGCCTCGTTTAACTCAACCATATGATTTCCACCTCTTATCGTGCCTTGTTTGACTGAACCACATCATTTGCACCTCGAGCCCTGGCTCGTTTGACTCCACCATATCATTTGCGCCTTGCGTCGGGCCTTGTTTGACTCAACCATATCATTTGAGCCTTGAGTCGGGACTCGTTTGAGTTACACATATGTTTGCACCTCGAGATGGGCCTCGTTTGACTCAACCACATCATTTGTGCCTCGAGTCAGGCATCGTTTGACTCAACCATATCATTAGTGCCTCGAGTTAGGACTCGTTTGACTTACACATATATTTGCACCTCGAGATGGGCCTCGTTTGACTTAACCACATTATTTACACCTCGAGACGGGCCTCGTTTGACTCAACCACATCATTTGCACCTCGAGTCAGGCCTTGTTTGTCTCAACCATATCATTAGCGCCTCGAGTCGGGAATCGTTTGACTTACACACATGTTTGCACCTCAAGATGGGACTCGTTTGACTCAACCACATCAATTGCGCCCCGAGTCTGTCCTCGTTTGAATCAACCATATCATTTGTACCTCGAGTCGAGCCTCGTTTGTGTCAACCATGTCATTTGCAACTCGAGTCGAACCTCGTTTAACTCAACTATATCATTTGCACCTTTTATCGTGCCTCATTTGACTGAACCACATCATTTGCACCTCGAGCTGTCGTTTGGCTTAACCATATCATTTGTACCTCGAGTCGGGCCTCATTTGGCTCGACCATATCATTTGAGCCTCGAGGCAGGACACATTTGAATTACACATATGTTTGCACCTCGAGATGGGCTTCGTTTGACTCAACCACGTTATTTACGATACGAGTTAGACCTCGTTTGACTCATCGATATCATTTGCACCTCGAATCGGGCCTCATTTGACTCAACCACATCATTTGCTCCCCGAGTTGGGCCTCGTTTGACTCAACCATATCAATTGCACCTCTTGTCGGGAATCATTTGACTGAGCCACGTCATTTGCACCTCAAGTCCTGCCTCATTTGATTGAACTATATCATTTGAGTCTCGTGGCAGGACTCGTTTGAGTTACACAGATGTTTGCACCACGAGATGGGCTTCGTTTGACTCAACCACATCATTTGCGACTCGAGTCTGGCCTCATTTGACTCATCGATGGCATTTACACCATAAATCGTGCCTCGTTTAACTCAACCATATATTTGCGCCTCAAGTTGGCCCTCGTTTGACTCAACCATATCATTAGCGCCTTGAGTCGGCAGTCGTTTGACTTACACATATGTTTGCACCTTGAGATGGGCCTCCTTTGACTCAACCACATCATTTGTGTCTCGAGTCGAGCCTCGTTTGACTCACTCATATCATTTGCACCTCGAGTCGGGCCTCGTTTGACTCAACCATATCCTTTCCAACTCTTGTCGGGAATCGTTTGACTGAACCACATCATTTCACCTGGGGTCATGCCTCGTTTGACTCAACCATATCATTTGAGCCTCAAGTCGGGACTTGTTTGACTTACATATATCTTCGCACCTCATGATGGGCCTCGTTTGACTCAACCACATCATTTATGCCCCAAGTCAACCCTCGTTTGACTCAACCATAACATTTGCACCTCGAGTCGGGCCTCGTTTGACTCAACCATATCATTTGCACCCCGAGTCAGCCCTCGTTTAACTCAACCATATCATTTGCACCTCTTGTCATGACTCGTTTGATAGAACCACATCTTTTGCACCTCGAGTCATGCCACGTTTGACTCAACCATGTCATTTGCACCACGAGTCAGTCCTCGTTTGACTCAACCACATCATTTGAGCATCGAGTCAAGATTTGTTTGACTTACACATATGTTTGCACCTCGAGATGGGCCTCGTTTGACTCAACCACATCATTTGTGCCTCGAGTTGGGCCTCGTTTGACTTAACCATATCATTTGCACCCCAAGTCGGGCCTCGTTTGACTCAACCATATCATTTGCACCCCGAGTCAGCCTTCGTTTAACTCAACCATATCATTTGCACCTCTTGTCATGACTTGTTTGATAGAACCACATCTTTTGCACCTCGAGTCGTGCCTCGTTTGACTCAACCATGTCATTTGCGCCTTGAGTCGGTCCTCGTTTGACTTAACCATATCATTTGAGCATCGAGTCAGGACTTGTTTGAGATACACATATGTTTGCACCTCGAGATGGGCCTCGTTTGACTCAACCACATCATTTGCGCCTCGAGTCGGGCCTCGTTTGACTCAACCATATCATTAGTGCCTCAAGTTGGATCTCATTTAACTTACACATATGTTGGCACCTCGAGAAGGGCCTCGTTTGACTCAACCACATCATGTGCACTACGAGTTGGGCTTTGTTTGACTCAACCATATCATTTGAGCCTCGAGGCGGGACTCGTTTGACTTACACATGTGTTTGCACCTAGAGAAGGGCCTCGTTTGACTCAACCACATCATTTGAGCCTCGAGTCGGGCCTTATTTGACTCAATGATATCATTTGCACCTCGAGTTAGGCCTCGTTTAACTCAACCATATGATTTCCACCTCTTATCGTGCCTTGTTTGACTGAACCACATCATTTGCACCTCGAGCCGTGGCTCATTTGACTCAACCATATCATTTGTGCCTTGGGTCGGGCCTTGTTTGACTCAACCATATCATTTGAGCCTTGAGTCGGGACTCGTTTGAGTTACACATATGTTTGCACCTCGAGATGGGCCTTGTTTGACTCAACCACATCATTTGTGCCTCGAGTCAGGCATCGTTTGACTCAACCATATCATTAGTGCCTCGAGTTAGGACTCGTTTGACTTACACATATATTTGCACCTTGAGATGGGCCTCGTTTGACTTAACCACATTATTTACACCTCGAGACGGGCCTCATTTGACTCAACCATATCATTTGCACCTCGAGTCAGGCCTTGTTTGACTCAACCATATCATTAGCGCCTCGAGTCGGGAATCGTTTGACTTACACACATGTTTGCACCTCAAGATGGGACTCGTTTGACTCAACCACATCAATTGCGCCTCGAGTCTGTGCTCGTTTGAATCAACCATATCATTTGTACCTCGAGTCGAGTCTCGTTTGTGTCAACCATGTCATTTGCAACTCGAGTCGAACCTCGTTTAACTCAACTATATCATTTGCACCTGCTTAACCATATCATTTGTGCCTCGAGTCGGGCCTCATTTGGCTCGACCATATCATTTGAGCCTCGAGGCAGGACACGTTTGAATTACACATATGTTTGTACCTCGAGATGGGCTTCGTTTAACTCAACCATGTTATTTACGATATGAGTCAGACCTCGTTTGACTCATCGATATCATTTGCATCTCGAATCGCGCCTCATTTGACTCAACCACATCATTTGCTCCCCGAGTTGGGCCTCGTTTGACTCAACCATATTAGTTGCACCTCTTGTCGGGAATCATTTGACTGAGCCACATCATTTGCACCTCAAGTCCTGCCTCATTTGATTGAACTATATCATTTGAGTCTCGTGGCAGGACTCGTTTGAGTTACACAGATGTTTGCAACCCGAGATGGGCTTCGTTTGACTCAACCACATCATTTGCGACTCGAGTCTGGCCTCATTTGACTCATCGATGGCATTTACACCATAAATCGTGCCTCGTTTAACTCAACCATATCGTTTGCGCCTCAAGTTGGCCCTCGTTTGACTCAACCATATCATTAGCGCCTCGAGTCGAG
Organism: Dicorynia guianensis; assembly: GCA_037013595.1. Taxonomy (NCBI): domain Eukaryota; kingdom Viridiplantae; phylum Streptophyta; class Magnoliopsida; order Fabales; family Fabaceae; genus Dicorynia; species Dicorynia guianensis. Next base: position 1,850,259 of record JASUAB010000023.1, read on the forward strand.
AGTCATTTGACTTACACATATGTTTGCACCTTGAGATGGGCCTCCTTCGACTCAACCACATCATTTGTGTCTCGAGTCGGGCCTCGTTTGACTCATTCATATCATTTGCACCTCGAGTCAGGCCTCGTTTGACTCAACCATATCCTTTCCAACTCTTGTCAGGAATCGTTTGACTGAACCACATTATTTCACCTGGGGTCATGCCACGTTTGACTCAACCATATCATTTGAGCCTCAAGTCGGGACTCGTTTGACTTTCATATATCTTCGCACCTCAAGATGGGCCTCGTTTGACTCAACCACATCATTTATACCCCAAGTCAACCCACGTTTGACTCAACCATAACATTTGCACCTCGAGTCGGGCCTCGTTTGACTCAACCATATCATTTGTACCCCGAGTCAGCCCTCGTTTAACTCAACCATATCATTTGCACCTCTTGTCATGACTCGTTTGATAGAACCACATCTTTTGCACCTCGAGTCATGCCACGTTTGACTTAACCATGTCATTTGTGCCTCGAGTCGGTCCTCGTTTGACTCAACCACATCATTTGAGCATCGAGTCAAGATTTGTTTGACTTACACATATGTTTGCACCTCGAGATGGGCCTCGTTTGACTCAACCACATCATTTGTGCCTCGAGTTGGGCCTCGTTTGACTCAACCATATCATTTGCACCCCAAGTCGGGCCTCGTTTGACTCAACCATATCATTTGCACCCCGAGTCAGCCTTCGTTTAACTCAACCATATCATTTGCACCTCTTGTCATGACTCGTTTAATAGAACCACATCTTTTGCACCTCGAGTCGTGCCTCGTTTGACTCAACCATGTCATTTGCGTCTCGAGTCGGTCCTCGTTTGACTTAACCATATCATTTGAGCATCGAGTCAGGACTTGTTTGACATACACATATGTTTGCACCTCGAGATGGGCCTCGTTTGACTCAACCACTTCATTTGCGCCTCGAGTCGGGCCTCGTTTGACCCAACCATATCATTAGTGCCTCAAGTTGGATCTCATTTCACTTACACATATGTTGGCACCTCGAGATGGTCCTCGTTTGACTCAACCACATCATGTGCACTACGAGTTGGGCTTTGTTTGACTCAACCATATCATTTGAGCCTCGAGGCGGGACTCGTTTGACTTACACATGTGTTTGCACCTAGAGAAGGGCCTCGTTTGACTCAACCACATCATTTGAGCCTCGAGTCGGGCCTTATTTGACTCAATGATATAATTTGCACCTCGAGTTAGGCCTCGTTTAACTCAACCATATCATTTCCACCTCTTATCGTGCCTTGTTTGACGGAACCACATCATTTGCACCTCGAGCCGTGGCTCGTTTGACTCAACCATATCATTTGTGCCTTGAGTCGGGCCTTGTTTGACTCAACCATATCATTTGAGCCTTGAGTCGGGACTCGTTTGAGTTACACATATGTTTGCACCTCGAGATGGGCCTCGTTTGACTCAACCACATCATTTGTGCCTCGAGTCAGGCATCGTTTGACTCAACCATATCATTAGTGCCTCGAGTTAGGACTCGTTTGACTTACACATATGTTTGCACCTCGAGATGGTCCTCGTTTGACTTAACCACATTATTTACACCTCGAGTCGGGCCTCGTTTGACTCAACCATATCATTTGCACCTCGAGTCAGGCCTTGTTTGACTCAACCATATCATTAGCGCCTCGAGTCAGGAATTGTTTGACTTACACATATGTTTGCACCTCAAGATGGGACTCGTTTGACTCAACCCCATCATTTGAGCCTCGAGTCTATCCTCGCTTGAATCAACCATATCATTTGTACCTCGAGTCGAGCCTCGTTTGTCTCAACCATATCATTTGCAACTCGAGTCGAACCTCGTTTAACTCAACCGTATCATTTGCACCTCTTATCGTGCCTCGTTTGATTGAACCACATCATTTGCACCCCGAGCTGTGCCTCATTTGGCTTAACCATATCATTTGCACCTCGAGTCGGGCCTCGTTTGGCTTGACCATATCATTTGAGCCTCGAGGCAGGACTCGTTTGAATTACACATATGTTTGCACCTCGAGATGGGCTTTGTTTGACTCAACCACGTTATTTGCGATACGAGTCAGACCTCGTTTGACTCATCGATATCATTTGCACCTCGAATCGGGCCTCATTTGACTCAACCACATCATTTGCTCCCCGAGTTGGGCCTCGTTTGACTCAACCATATCAGTTGCACCTCTTGTTGGGAATCGTTTGACTGAGCCACATCATTTGCACCTCAAGTCCTACCTTATTTGACTCAACTATATCATTTGAGTCTTGGGGCGGGACTCGTTTGACTTACACATATGTTTAGACCTCGAGATGGGCTTCGTTTGACTCAACCACATCATTTGTGACTCGAGTCTGGCCTCGTTTGACTCATCGATAGCATTTGCACCACAAATTGTGCCTCATTTGACTCAACCATATCATTTATGCCTCGAGTTAGCCCTCATTTGACTCAACCATATCATTAGCGCCTCGAGTCGGGAGTCATTTGACTTACACATATGTTTGCACCTTGAGATGGGCCTCCTTTGACTCAACCACATCATTTGTGTCTCAAGTCGGGCCTCGTTTGACTCATTCATATCATTTGCACCTTGAGTCGGGCCTCGTTTGACTCAACCATATCATTTCCACCTCTTATCGGGAATTGTTTGACTGAAGAACATCATTTCACCTGGGGTCGTGCCTCATTTGACTCAACCATATCATTTGAGCCTCAAGTCGGGACTCGTTTGACTTACATTTATCTTCGTACCTCAAGATGGGCCTCGTTTGACTCAACCACATCCCCGAGTAAACCCTCATTTGACTAACCATATCATTTGCACCTCGAGTCAGGGCTCGTTTGACTCAACCATATCATTTGTCCCCCGAGTCAGCCCTCATTTAACTCAACCATATTATTTGCAACTCTTGTCATGACTCATTTGATAGAACCACATCTTTTGCACCTCAAGTCATGCCTCGTTTGACTCAACCATGTCATATGCGCCTCGAGTCGGTCCTCGTTTGACTTAACCATATCATTTGAGCATTGAGTCAGGACTTCTTTGACTTACACATATGTTTACACCTCGAGATGGCCCTCGTTTGACTCAACCACATCATTTGTGCCTCGAGTCCGGCATTGTTTGACTCAACCATATCATTAGTGCCTCAAGTTGGGGCTCGTTTGACTTACACATATGTTGGCACCTCGAGATGGGCCTCATTTGACTCAACCACATCATTTGGACCACGAGTTGGGCCTTGTTTGACTCAACCATATCATTTAGGCCTCAAGGCGGGACTCGATTTACTTACACATATGTTTGCACCTAGAGAAGGGCCTCGTTTAACTCAACCACATCATTTACGCCTCAAGTCGGGTCTCGTTTGACTCAATGATATCATTTGCACCTCGAGTTAGGCCTCGTTTAACTTAACCATATCATTTCCACCTCTTATCGTACCTTGTTTGACTGAACCACATCATTTGCTCCTCGAGTCGTGGCTCGTTTGACTTAACCATATCATTTGTGCCTCGAGTTGGGCCTTGTTTGACTCAACCATATCATTTGAACCTTGAGTCGGGACTCATTTGAGTTACACATATGTTTGCACCTCGAGATGGGCCTCGTTTGACTCAAGCACATCATTTGCGCCTCGAGTCAGGCATCGTTTGACTTAACCATATCATTAGTGCCTCGAGTTGGGACTCGTTTGACTTACACATATGTTTGCACCTCGAGATGGGCCTCGTTTGACTTAACCACATTATTTACAGCTCGAGTCAGGCCTCGTTTGACTCAACCATATCATTTGCACCTCGAGTCAGCCTTGTTTGACTCAACCATATCATTAGCACCTCGAGTCGGGAATCATTTGACTTACACATATGTTTGCACCTCAAGATGGGACTCGTTTGACTCAACCACATTAATTGCGCCTCGAGTCTGTCCTCGTTTGAATCAACCATATCATTTGTGCCTCGAGTCGAGCCTCGTTTGTCTCAACCATATCATTTGCAACTCGAGTTGAACCTCGTTTAACTCAACCATATCATTTGCCCCTCTTATCGTGCCTCGTTTGACTAAACCACATCATTTACACCTCGAGCTATGCCTCGTTTGGCTTAACCATATCATTTGCGCCTCGAGTCGGGCCTCGTTTGGCTCGACCATATCATTTGAGCCTCGAGGTGGGATTCGTTTGAATTACACATATGTTTGCACCTCGAGATGGGCTTCGTTTGACTCAACCACATCATTTGCGATACGAGTCAGACCTCATTTGACTCATTGATATATTTTGCACCTCGAATCGGGCCTCGTTTGACTCAACCACATCATTTGCTCCCCGAGTTGGGCCTCGTTTGACTCAACCATATCAGTTGTACCTCTTGTTGGGAATCATTTGACTGAGCCACATCATTTGCACCTCAAGTCCTGCCTCATTTGACTCAACTATATCATTTGAGTCTTGAGGCGGGACTCGTTTTCCTTACACATATGTTCGCACCTCGAGATGGGCTTCGTTTGACTCAACCACATCATTTGCGACTCGAATCTAGCCTCATTTGACTCATCGATACCATTTGCACCACAAATTGTGCCTCATTTGACTCAACCATATCATTTGCACCTCGAGTCGGGAGTCGTTTGACTTACACATATGTTTGCACCTTGAGATGGGCCTCCTTTGACTCAACCACATCATTTGTGTCTCGAGTCAGGTCTCGTTTGACTCATCCATATCATTTGCACATCGAGTCAGGCCTCGTTTTGCTCAACCATATCATTTGCACCTCGAGTCGAGCCTCGTTTAACTCAACCATATCATTTCCACCTCTTGTCGGGAATCGTTTGACTGAACCACATCATTTCACTTGGGGTCGTGCCTCGTTTGACTCAACCATATCGTTTGAGCCTCAAGTCGGGACTCGTTTGACTTACACTTATCTTTGCACTTCAAGATGGGCCTCGTTTGACTCAACCACATCATTTGTGCCCCGAGTCAACCCTCGTTTGACTCATCCATATCATTTGCACCTCGAGTCGGGCCTCGTTTGACTCAACCATATCATTTGCACCCTGAGTCAGCCCTCATTTAACTCAACCATATCATTTGCACCTATTGTCATGACTTGTTTGACAGAACCACATCTTTTGCACCTCGAGTCGTGCCTCATTTGACTCAACCATGTCATTTTGCGCCTCAAGTCGGTCCTCGTTTGACTCAACCATATCATTTGAGCATCAAGTCAAGACTTGTTTGACTTTGACTCAACGACATCATTTGCGCCTCGAGTCAGGCCTTGTTTGACTCAACCATGTCATTTGAGCCTCGAGTTAGGTCTCGTTTGATTTACACATATGTTTGCACCTCGAGATGTGCCTTATTTGACTCAACCACATCATTTGTGCCTCGAGTCAAGCCTCGTTTGACTTAACCATATCATTAGCTCCTCGAGTCGGGACTCATTTGACTTACACATATGTTTGCACCTCGAGATGGGCCTCGTTTGACTCAACCACATCATTTGCACCTCGAGTGAGTTCTCGTTTGACTCAACCATATCAATTGCACCTCGAGTCGTGCCTTGTTTAACTCAACCATGTCATTTGAGCCTCGAGTTGGGACTCGTTTGATTTACACATTTGTTTGCACCTCGAGATGTGCCTTGTTTGGCTCAACCATATCATTTTAGCCTTGAGTCGAGACTGGTTTGACTTACACATTTGTTTGCAGCTCGAGATGCACCTCGTTTGACTCAACGACATCATTTGCGCCTCGAGTTAGACCTCGTTTGACTCAACCATGTCATTTGAGCCTCGAGTTAGCACTCGTTTGATTTACACATATGTTTGCACCTCAAGATGTGCCTCGTTTAACTCAACCACATCATTTGTGCCTCGAGTCAAGCCTCGTTTGACTCAACCATATCATTAGCGCCTTGAGTCCGGACTCATTTGACTTACACATATGTTTGCACCTCGAGATGGGCCTCGTTTGACTCAACCACATCATTTACGCCTCGAGTGAGGTCTCGTTTGACTCAACCATATCAATTGCACCTCGAGTCGTGCCTTGTTTAACTCAACCATGTCATTTGAGCCTCGAGTTGGGACTCGTTTGATTTACACATTTGTTTGCACCTCGAGATGTGCCTTGTTTGGCTCAACCATATCATTTGAGCCTCGAGTCGAGACTGGTTTGACTTACACATTTGTTTGCAGCTCGAGATGCACCTCGTTTGGCTCAACGACATCATTTGTGCCTCGAGTTAGACCTCGTTTGACTCAACCATGTCATTTGAGGCTCGAGTTAGCACTCGTTTGATTTACACATATGTCTGCACCTCAAGATGTGCCTCGTTTAACTCAACCGCATCATTTGTGCCTCGAGTCAAGCCTCGTTTGACTCAACCATATCATTAGCGCCTTGAGTCGGGACTCATTTGACTTACACATATGTTTGCACCTCGAGATGGGCCTCGTTTGACTCAACCACATCATTTGCGCCTCGAGTGAGGTCTCGTTTGACTCAACCATATCAATTGCACCTCGAGTCGTGCCTTGTTTAACTCAACCATGTCATTTGAGCCTCGAGTTGGGACTCGTTTGATTTACACATTTGTTTGCACCTCGAGATGTGCCTCGTTTGACTCAACCATATAATTTAAGCCTCGAGTCGAGACTGGTTTGACTTACACATTTGTTTGCAGCTCGAGATGCGCCTCGTTTGACTCAACAACATCATTTACGCCTCGAGTCAGGCCTCGTTTGACTCAACCATGTCATTTGAGCCTCGAGTTAGGACTTGCTTGATTTACACATATGTTTGCACCTCTAGATGTGCCTTGTTTGACTCAACCACATCATTTGTGCCTCGAGTCAAGCCTCGTTTGACTCAACCATATCATCAGCGCCTCGAGTTGGGACTCATTTGACTTACACATATGTTGGCACCTCGAGATGGGCCTCGTTTGACTCAACCACATCATTTACTCCTCGAGTCAAGTCTCGTTTGACTCAACTATATTATTTGCACATCGAGTCGGGCCTCGTTTAACTCGACCATATCATTTGCACCTCTTGTCGGGGCTCGTTTGACTGAATCACATCTTTTACGCCTCGAGTCGTGCCTCGTTTGACTAAACCATATTATTTGCAAGTCGAGTCGGCCCTCGATTGACTCAACCATATCGTTTAAGCCTCGATTTAGGACTCGTTTGGCTTAGACATATGTTTGCATCTCGAGATGGGACTCGTTTGACTCAACCACATCATTTGCTTCTGGAGTCGGGCCTCGTTTGGCTCAACCATATCATTTGCATCACGAGTTAGGCCTCGTTTGACTCAACCATATTATTTGAGCCTCGAGTCGGGACTCGTTTGACTTACACATATGATTGCACCTCAAGATGGGCCTCGTTTGACTCAACCGCATCATTTGCGCCTCGAGTCGGGCCTCATTTGACTTAACCATATCATTAGCGCCTCAAGTTAGGACTTGTTTGACTTACACATATGTTTGCACCTTGAGATGGGCCTCGTTTGACTCAATGACATCATTTACGACCGAGTCAGGCCTCGTTTGACTTATCGATATCATTTGCAACGCGGATCGGACCTCGTTTTACTTAACCACAACATTTGCCCCTTAAGTCGAGCATCGTTGGACTCAACCATATCATTTGCACCTCAAGTTAGGACTTGTTTAACTTACACAGTTGTTTGCACCTCGAGATGCGACTTGTTTGACTTAACCATATCATTTGCGCCTCGAGTCGGGCCTCGTTTGGCTCAACCATATCATTTATGCCACGAGTTAGGCCTCATTTGACTTACACATATGATTGCACCTCGAGATGGGCCTCATTTGACTCAACCATATCATTAGCACCTCAAGTCAGGACTCGTTTGACTTACACATATGTTTGCACCTCGAGATGGGACTTGTTTGACTCAACCACATCATTTACGACTAAGTCAGGCCTCGGTTCACTTATCGATATCATTTGCACCGTGAAATGGGCCTCGTTTTACTAAACCACAACATTTGCCCCTTAAGTCGGGCATCGTTTGACTCAACCATATCATTTGCACCTCGAGTTAGGAGTTGTTTGACTTACACAGTTGTTTGCACCTTGAGATAGGACTCGTCTGACTCAACCTCATCATTTGCGCCTCGAGTCGAGCCTTGTTTGGCTCAACCATGTCATTTGCGCCACGAGTTAGACCTCATTTGACTTACACGTATGATTGTACCTCACGATGGGCCTCGTTTGACTCCTCCACATCACTTGCACCTCGAGTTGGGCCTCGTTTGGCTCAACCATATCATTAGTGCCTCGAGTCAGGAATCGTTTCACTTACACATATGTTTGCACCTCGAGATGGGCCTTGTTTGACTCAACCACATCAATTGCGACTGAGTCAGGCCTCATTTCACTTATCGATATAATTTGCACCTTGAATTGGGGCTCGTTTGACTCAACCACATCATTTGCACCTCGAGTCATGCCTCGTTTGACTCAATCATATCATTTGCACCTCGAGTCGGCCCTCATTTGACACAACCATATCAATTGAATTTCGAGTCAGGACTCATTTGACTTACACATATGTTTGCACCTCGTGATAGGCCTCGTTTGACTCAACTACATCATTTGCGACTGAGTCAGGACTCGTTTCACTTATCGATATAATTCGCACCTTGAATCGGGGCTTGTTTGACTCAACCACATCATCTGCACCTCGAGTTAGACCTCGTTTGACTCAACCACGTCATTTGAGCCTCGAGTTAGGACTCGTTTTAATTACACATATGTTTGCACATCGAGATGTGCCTCGTTTGACTCAACCACATCATTTGTGCCTCGAGTCAAGCCTCGTTTGACTCAACCATATCATTAGCGCCTTGAGTCAGGACTGATTTGACTTACACATATGTTTGCACCTCGAGATGGGCCTCGTTTGACTCAACCACATCATTTGCGCCTCGAGTCAGGTCTTATTTGACTCAACCATATCAATTACACCTCAAGTCGTGCCTCGTTTAACTCAACCATGTCATTTGAGCCTCGAGTTGGGACTCGTTTGATTTACACATCTGTTTGCACCTCGAGATGTGCCTCGTTTGACTCAACTATATCATTTGAGCCTCAAGTCGAGATTGGTTTGACTTACACATTTGTTTGCAGCTCGAGATGTGCCTCGTTTGACTCAACGACATCATTTACGCCTCGAGTCAGGCCTCATTTGACTCAACCATGTCATTTGAGCCTCGAGTTAGGACTCGTTTGATTTACACATATGTTTGCACCTCGAGATGTGCCTTGTTTGACTCAACCACATCATTTGTACCTCGAGTCAAGCCTCATTTGACTCAACCATATCATTAGCGCCTCGAGTCGGGACTCATTTGACTTACACATATGTTTGCACCTCGAGATGGGCCTCGTTTGACTCAACCGCATCATTTGCTCCTCGGGTCAGGTCTCGTTTGACTCAACCATATCATTTGCACGTCGAGTCGGTCCTTGTTTGGCTAAACCATATCATTTACGCCACGAGTTAGGCCTCATTTGACTTAACCATATTATTTGAGCCTCGAGTCAGGACTCGTTTGACTTACACATATGATTGCACCTCAAGATGGGCCCCGTTTGACTCAACTGCATCATTTGTGCCTCGAGTCAGGCCTCATTTGACTCAACCATATCATTTGCGACTGAGTCAGGCCTCGTTTCAGTTATCGATATCATTTGCATAGCGAATCGGGTCTTGTTTGACTCAACCACATCATTTGCACCTTGAGTCGTGCCTCGTTTGACTCAATCATATCATTTGTGCCTCGAGTCGGCCCTCATTTGACACAACCATATCAATTGTGCCTCGAGTCGACATTTGTTTGACTTACACATATGTTTGCACCTCGAGGTGGGCCTCGTTTGACTCAACCACATCATTTGTGCCTCAAGTCTGGCCTCGTTTCACTAAACCATATCAGTTGCACCTTGAGTCAGTCCTCGTTTGACTCAACCATATCATTTGCACCTCAAGTCGGCCCTTGTTTACCTCAACCACTTCATTTGCACCTCGAGTCGGCCCTCGTTTGACTCAACCATATCATTTAAGCCTCGAGTCAGGACTCGTTTGACTTACACCTATGTTTGCACTTCGAGATGGGCCTTGTTTGAGTCAACCACGTCATTTGTGCCCCAGGTCGGTCCTTGTTTAACTAAACCATATCATTTGCACCTCGAGTCGGGCCTTGTTTGACTCAACGATATCATTTGCACCTCAAGTTAGGCCTTGTTTAACTCAACAATATCATTTGTACCTCTTGTCGAGACTCATTTTACTGAACCACATCATTTGCACCTCAAGTCGTGGCTGGTTTGAATCAACCATATCATTTGTACCTCAAGTCGGGCCCCGTTTGACTCAACCATATCATTTGAGCCTCGAGTTAGGAGTCAATTGACTTACACATATGGTTGCACCTCGAGATGGGCCTCGTTTGATTCAACCACATCATTTGCACCTCGAATTGGCCCTCGTTTAACTCAACCATGTCATTTGAGCCTCGAGTTGGGACTCGTTTGATTTACACATCTGTTTGCACCTCGAGATGTGCCTCGTTTGACTCAACCACATCATTTGCGCCTCGAGTCAAGACTCGTTTGACTCAACCATATCATTAACGCCTCGAGTCAGGACTCATTTGACTTACACATATGTTTGCACCTCGAGATGGGCCTTGTTTGACTTAACCACATTATTTGCTCCTTGAGTCAGGTCTCGTTTGACTCAACCATATCATTTGCACCTCGAGTCGGGCCTCGTTTGACTCAACCATATCATTTGCACCTCTTGTCGGGTCTCTTTGACTGAACCACAACTTTTACGCCTCGAGTCGGCCCTCGTTTAACTCAACCATATTATTTGCACGTCGAGTCGGCCCTCATTTGACTCAACCATATCGTTTGAGCCTCGATTCAGGACTCGTTTGGCATAGACATATGTTTGCACCTTGAGATGGGACTCGTTTGGCTCAACCACATCATTTGCTTCTCGAGTCGGGCCTCATTTGTCTCAACCATATCATTTGCGCCACGAGTTAGGCCTCGTTTGACTCAACCATATTATTTGAGCCTCGAGTCGAGACTCGTTTCACTTACACATATGATTGCACCTCCAGATGGGCCTCGTTTGACTCAACCGCATCATTTGCGCCTCGAGTCAGACCTCATTTGACTCAACCATATCACTAGCACCTCAAGTCAGGACTCATTTGACTTACACATATGTTTGCACCTCGAGATGGGCCTCGTTTGACTCAACCACATCATTTACGACTGAGTTAGGCCTCGTTTCTCTTATCGATATCATTTGCACTGCAAATCGAGCCTCGTTTTACTTAACCATAACATTTGCCCCTTAAGTCGGGCATCATTTGACTCAACCAAATCATTTGCACCTCGAGTCGGGCCTCGTTTGGCTCAACCATATCATTTGCACCACGGGTTAGGCCTCATTTGACTCAACCATATTATTTGAGCCTCGAGTCGGGGCTCGTTTGACTTACACATATGATTGCACCTCAAGATGGGCCTCGTTTGACTCAACCGCGTCATTTGCGCCTCGAGTCGGGCCTCATTTGACTCAACCATATCATTAGTGCCATGAGTCAGGACTCGTTTGACTTATACATATGTTTGCACCTCGAGATGGGTCTCATTTGACTCAACCACATTAATTGTGACTGAGTCAGGCCTCGTTTCACTTATCGATATCATTTGCACCACGAATCGGGCCTCGTTTGAGTCAACCACATATTTGCACCTCGAGTCGTGCCTTGTTTGACTCAATCATATCATTTGCGCCTCGAGTCGGACCTCATTTGACACAACCATATCAAATAAGCCTCGAGTCGACACTCGTTTGACTTGCACATATGTTTGCACCTCGAGATGGGCCTCGTTTGACTCAACCACATCATTTGTGCCTCATGACGGGCCTTGGTTGACTCAACCATATCATTTGCACCTCGAGTCGGACCTCGTTTGACTCAACCATGTCATTTGTACCTCGAGTCAGCCCTTGTTTAACTCAATCATTTCATTTGCACCTCGAGTCGGCCCTCGTCTGACTCAAGCATATCATTTGAGCCTCGAGTAAGGCCTCGTTTGACTTACACCTATGTTTGCACCTCGAGATGGGCCTTGTTTGACTCAACCACATCATTTGCACCTTGGGTTGGGCCTCGTTCGACTAAACCATATCATTTGCACCTCGAGTCAGGCCTTATTTCACTCAACCATATCATTTGCACCGCGAGGTGGGCCTTGTTTAACTCAACCATATCATTTGCACCTCTTGTCGAGACTCATTTTACTGAACCACATCATTTGCACCTCAAGTCATGCCTGGTTTGACTCAACCATATCATTTGCGCCTTGAGACGGCCCTCGTTTAACTCAACCATATCATTTGAGCCTCGAGTTAGGAGTTAATTGACTTCCACATATGGCTGCACCTCGAGATGGGCGTCGTTTAACTCAACCACATCATTTGCACCTCGAGTCGGCCCTCGTTTAACTCAACCATGTCATTTGAGCCTCAAGTTGGGACTCGTTTGATTTACCCATATGTTTGCACCTCGAGATGTGCCTCATTTGACTCAACCACATCGTTTGCGCCTTGAGTCAAGACTCGTGTGACTCAACCATAGCATTAGCACCTTGTGTCGGGACTCATTTGACTTACACATGTGTTTGCACCTCGAGATGGACCTCGTTTGACTCAACCACATCATTTGTGCCTCGAGTCAGGTCTCGTTTGACTCAACCATATCATTTGCACCTCTAGTCGGGCCTCGTTTAACTCAACCAGATCATTTGCACCTCTTGTCGGGGCTCGTTTGACTGAACCACATCTTTTACGCCTTGAGTCAGGACTTGTTTGACTTAGACATATGTTTGCACCTCAAGATGGGACTCTTTGACTCAACCACATCATTTGCGCCTCAAGTCGGGCATCGTTGGACTCAACCACATCATTTGCGCCACGAGTTAGGCCTTGTTTACAGCTCGAGATGCGCCTCGTTTGACTCAACCACATCATTTGCCCCTCGAGTCAGATCTCGTTTGACTCAACCATATCAATTGCACCTCGAGTTGGACCTCGCTTAACTTAACCATATCATTTGTACCTCTTGTCAGGGCTCCTTTGACTGAACCACATCTTTTACGCCTCGAGTCGTGCCTCATTTGAATCAACTATATCATTTGCACATTGAGTCGTCCCTCGTTTGACTCAACCATATCGTTTGAGCCTCGAGTCAGGACTCATTTGACTTAGACATATGTTTGCACCTCGAGATCGGCCTCTTTGACTCAACCACATCATTTGCGCCTCAAGTCAGGCATCGTTTGACTCAACCATATCATTTGCACCTCGAGTTAGGACTTGTTTGACTTACACAGATGTTTTCACCTCGAGATGGGACTCGTTTGACTCAACCACATCATTTGCGCCTCGAGTCAGGCCTTGTTTGGCTGAACCATATCATTTGCGCCATGAGTTAGGCATCGTTTGACTCAACCATATTATTTGAGATTTGAGTCAGGACTCGTTTGACTTACACATATGATTGCACCTCAAGATGGGCCTCGTTTGACTTAACCGCATCATTTGTGCCTCGAGTTGGACCTCGTTTGACTTAACCATATCATTAGCGCATCGAGTCAAGACTCGTTTGACTGACACATATGTTTACACCTCAAGATGGGCCTCGTTTGACTCAACCATATCATTTGCACCTCGAGTCGTCCCTCGTTTAGCTCAACCATGTCATTTGAGCCTCGAGTTGGGACTCGTTTGATTTACCCATATGTTTGCACCTCGAGATGTGCCTCATTTGACTCAACCACATCGTTTGCGCCTCGAGTCAAGACTCGTTTGACTCAACCACAGCATTAGCACCTTGTGTCGGGACTCATTTGACTTACACATGTGTTTGCACCTCGAGATGGACCTCGTTTGACTCAACCACATCATTTGTGCCTCGAGTCAGGTCTTGTTTGACTCAACCATATCATTTGCACCTCTAGTCGGGCCTCGTTTAACTCAACCATATCATTTGCACCTCTTGTCGGGGCTCGTTTGACTTAACCACATCTTTTACGCCTTGAGTCAGGACTTGTTTGACTTAGACATATGTTTGCACCTGGAGATGGGACTCTTTGACTCAACCACATCATTTGCGCCTCAAGTCGGGCATCGTTGGACTCAACCACATCATTTGCACCTCGAGTTAGGACTTGTGTGACTAACACAGATGTTTGCACCTCAAGATGGGACTCATTTGACTCAACCACATTATTTTGCCTCGAGTCGGTCCTCGTTTGGCTCAACCATATCACTTGCGCCCCGAGTTAGGCCCCGTTTGACTTAACCATATCATTTAAACCTCAAGTCGAGACTTGTTTAACTTGCACATATGATTGCACCTCAAGATGGGCCTCGTTTGACTCGAGTCAGGACTTGTTTGATTTACACCTTTGTTTGCACCTCGAGATGGGCCTTGTTTCACTCAACCACATCATTTGTGCCTCAGGTTGGGCCTCGTTTGACTAAACCATATCATTTGCACCTCGAGTCGGGCCTTCTTTGACTCAACCATATCATTAGAGCCTTAAGTTAGGCCTTGTTTAACTCAACTATATCATTTGCACCTCTTGTTGAGGCTCGTATTACTATACCACATCATTTACACCTCAACTCGTGCCTGGTTTGACTCAACCATATCATTTGCGCCTCGAGTCGGCCCTCTTTGACTCAACCATATTATTTGAGCCTCGAGTTAGGAGTCAATTGACTTACACATATGGTTGCACCTCGAGATGGGCCTCGTTTGACTCAACCACATCATTTGCACCTCGAGTCGGCCCTTGTTTAACTCAACCATGTCATTTGAGCCTCGAGTTGGGACTCGTTTGATTTACTCATCTGTTTACACCTCGAGATGTGCCTCGTTTGACTCAACCACATCATTTGCGCCTCGAGTCAAGCCTCATTTGACTCAACCATATCATTAGCGCCTCGAGTCGGGACTCATTGACTTACACATATGTTTGCAGCTCGAGATGTGCCTCGTTTGACTCAACCACATCATTTGCGCCTCGAGTCAGATCTCGTTTGACTCAACCATATCAATTGCACCTCGAGTCGGGCCTCGCTTAACTTAACCATATCATTTGTACCTCTTGTCAGGGCTCCTTTGACTGAACCACATCTTTTACGCCTTGAGTCGTGCCTCATTTGAATCAACCATATCATTTGCACATCGAGTCGTCCCTCGTTTGACTCAACCATATCGTTTGAGTCTCGAGTCAGGACTAATTTGACTTAGACATATGGTTGCACCTCGAGATCGGCGTCTTTGACTCAACCACATCATTTGCGCCTCAAGTCGGGCATTGTTTGACTCAACCATATCATTTGCACCTCGAGTTAGGACTTGCTTGACTTACACAGATGTTTTCAACTCGAGATGGGACTCGTTTGACTCAACCACATCATTTGCGCCTCGAGTCAGGCCTTGTTTGGCTGAACCATATCATTTGCGCCATGAGTTAGGAATCGTTTGACTCAACCATATTATTTGAGATTTGAGTCAGGACTCGTTTGACTTACACATATGATTGCACCTCAAGATGGGCCTCGTTTGACTTAACCGCATCATTTGTGCCTCGAGTTGGACCTCGTTTGACTTAACCATATCATTAGCTCCTCGAGTCAAGACTAGTTTGACTGACACATATGTTTGCACCTCAAGATGGGCCTCGTTTGACTCAACCATATCATTTGCACCTCGAGTCGGCCCTCGTTTAACTCAACCATGTCATTTGAGCCTCGAGTTGGGACTCGTTTGATTTACACATCAGTTTGCACCTCAAGATGTGCCTCGTTTGACTCAACCACATCATTTGTGCCAGGAGTCAAGCCTCGTTTGACTCAACCATATCATTAGCGCCACGAGTCGGGACTCATTGACTTAAACATATGTTTGCAGCTCGAGATGGGCCTCGTTTGACTTAGCCACATCATTTGCACCTCGAGTCAAGTCTTGTTTGACTTAACCATATCAATTGCACCTCGAGTCATGCCTCGTTTAACTTAACCATATCATTTGCTCCTCTTGTTCGGGCTCCTTTGACTGAACCACATCTTTTACGCATCGAGTCGTGCCTCATTTGACTCAACCATATCATTTGCATGTCGAGTCGTCCCTCGTTTAACTCAACCATATTGTTTGAGCATCGAGTCAGGACCCATTTGATTTAGACATATGTTTGCACCTCGAGATTGGCCTCTTTGACTCAACCACATCATTTGCGCCTCAAGTTGGGCATTATTTGACTCAACCATATCATTTGCACCTCGAGTTAGGACTTGTTTGACTTACACAGATGTTTTCACCTCGAGATGGGACTCGTTAGACTCAACAACATCATTTGCGCCTCGAGTCGGGCCTTCTTTGACTGAACCATATCATTTACACCACGGGTTAGGCATCGTTTGACTCAACCATATTATTTGAGACTTGAGTCAGGACTCGTTTGACTTACACATATGATTGCACCTCAAGATGGGCCTCGTTTGACTCAACCACATCATTTGCGCCTCGAGTCAGACCTCGTTTGACTCAACCATATCATTAGTGCCTCGAGTCAGGACTCGTTTGACTGACACATATGTTTGCACCTTGAGATGGGTCTCATTTGACCCAACCACATCATTTGCGACTGAGTTAGGCCTCATTTCACTTATCGATATCATTTGCACCGTGAATCGGGCCTTGTTTGACTCAATCATACCATTTGCATCTTGAGTCAGCCCTCATGTGACTCAACCATCTCAATTGAGCCTCGAGTCGAGACTCGTTTGACCTACACATATGTTTGCACCTCGAGATAGGCCTCATTTGACTCAACCAATCATTTGCACCTCGAGTCAGGCCTCGTTTGGCTCAACCATATCATTCACGCCTTGAGTCAGGACTCGTTTGACTTACACATATGTTTGCACCTCGAGATGGGCCACCTTTGACTCAACCACATTATTTGCGCCTCGAGTCGGGCCACATTTGACTCAACCATATAATTTGCATCTCAAATCGGGCCTCATTTCACTCAACGATATCATTTGCACCTCTTATCGGGAATTGTTTGACTGAACCACATCATTTGCAGCTGGAGTCGTGCCTCGTTTGACTCAACCATATCATTTGAGCCTCGAGTTGGGAATCGTTTGACTAACACATATGTTTGCACATCATGATGGGCCTCGTTTGACTCAACCGCATCATTTGCGTCTCAAGTCGAGCCTCATTTGACTCATCCATATCATTAGCACCTCAAGTCAAGACTCGTTTGACTTACACATATGTTTGCACCTTGAGATAGGCCTCGTTTGACTGAACCACATCAATTGCGCCTTGAGTCGGGACTTGTTTGACCCGACCATACCATTTGCACCTCGAGTCGGGCTCGTTTTACTCAACCATATCATTTCCACCTCGAGTCAGGCCTCGTTTAACTCAACCATATCATTTCCACCTCCTGTCGAGACTCGTTTGACTAAACCACATCTTTTGCACCTCAAGTCGTGCCTCATTTGACTCAACCATATCATTTGCACCTCGAGTAAGCCCTCGTTTGGCTCAACCATATCATTTGTGCCGCGAGTCGGGACTTGTTTGACTTACACATATATTTGTTCCTCGGGTCGGGCCTCGTTTGACTCAAACACATCATTTGTTCCTCGGGTCGGGCCTTGTTTGAGTCAATCTATATCATTTGCACCTTGAGTCAGGCCTTGTTTGACTTAACCATATCATTTGCACGTTGAGTCGAGACTGGTTTGACTGAACCACATCATTTGCACCTCAAGTCATGCCTCGTTTGGCTTAACCATATCATTTGTGCCTCGAGTTGGCCCTCGTTTGATGCAACCGTATGATTTGAACCTCAAGTCAGGAGTCGTTTGACTTACACATATGTTTGCCCCTCGAGATGGTCCTCGTTTGACCCAACCACATCACTTGTGCCTCAAGTCAGCCCTTGTTTGACTCAGCCATATCATTTGAGCCTCGACTGGGGATTCGTTTAACTTACTCATATGTTGGCACCTCGAGATAGGCCTTGTTTGACTCAACCACATCATTTTCACCTCGAGTCAGGCCTCGTTTGACTCAACCATATCATTAGCGCCTCGAGTTGGGGCTCATTTGACTTACACATATGTTGGCAACTTGAGATGGGCCTTGTTTGACCCAACCACATCATTTGCGCTTCGAGTCGGGCCTCGTTTGGCTCAACCATATCATTTGCACCACGAGTTGGGCCTCGTTTGACTCAACCATATCATTTATACCTCGAGGCAGGACTCATTTGACTTACACATATGTTTGCACCTCGAGATGGACCTTGTTTAACTTAACCACATCATTTGCGCCTCGAGTCGGGCCTCGTTTGACTCAACCATATCATTAGCGCCTTGAGGTGGGATTCATTTGACTTACACATATGTTTGCTCCTCGAGATGTGCCTCGTTTGACTTAACCACATCATTTGCGCCTCGAGTCGGGCCTTGTTTAACTCAACCATATCATTTGCACCTTAAGTCAGGCCTCGTTTGACTCAATCATATGATTTGCACCTCAAGTCGGGCCTCATTTAACTCAACTATATCATTTGCAACTCCTATCGTTCCTCGTTTGATAGAACCACATCATTTGCACCTCGAGTCAGCCTCGTTTGGCTCAACCATATCATTTGCGCCACGAGTTGGGCCTCGTTTGACTCAACCATATCATTTGAGCCTTGAGCTAGGACTCATTTGACTTACACATATGTTTGCACCTCGAGATGGGCCTCCTTTGACTCAAGCACATCATTTGCAACTCGAGTAAGGCCTCGTTTGACTCATCGATATCATTTGTGCCTCGAGGCGAGCCTCGTTTGACACAACCAAATCATTTGAGCCTCGAGGGAGGACTCATTTGAGTTACACATATGTTTGCACCTCAAGATGGGCCTCGTTTGACTCAACCACATCATTTGCGCCTCGAGTCGGGAGTCGTTTGACTCAACCAACTCATTTGCAACTCGAGTCCGGCCTCGTTTGAATCAACCATATCATTTGCACCTCGAGTCGTCCCTCGTTTGACTCATCCATATTATCTAAGCCTCGAGTCGGGATTCGTTTGACTTACACCTATGTTTGCAGCTCGAGATGGGCCTCGTTTAACTCAAACACATCATTTGTTCCTCGGGTCGGGCCTTGTTTGAGTCAATCTATATCATTTCTACCTTGAGTCAGGCCTTGTTTGACTTAACCATATCATTTGCACGTCGAGTCGAGACTGGTTTGACTGAACCACATCATTTGCACCTCAAGTCGTGCCTCGTTTGGCTTAATCATATCATTTGTGCCTCGAGCTGGCCCTCGTTTGACGCAACTGTATGATTTGAGCCTCAAGTCAAGAGTCGTTTGACTTACACATATGTTTGCCCCTCGAGATGGGCCTCGTTTGACCTAACCACATCACTTACGCCTCAAGTCGGCCCTCGTTTGACTCAACCATATCATTTGAGCCTCGACTGGGGATTCGTTTGACTTACAAATATGTTGGCACCTCGAGATAGGCCTCGTTTGACTCAACCACATCATTTTCAACTCGAGTCAGGCCTCGTTTGACTCAACCATATCATTAGCGCCTCGAGCCGGGACTCGTTTGACTTACACATATGTTTGCACCACGACATGGGCCTCATCTGAATCAACCACATCATTTGCGCCACGGGTCAGGCCTCGATTGACTCAACTATATCATTTGCACCTTGAGTTGGGCCTCGTTTGATGCAACCATATCATTTGCAACTCAAGTCGGGTCTCGTTTCACTTAACCATATCATTTGCACCTCTTGTCGGGACTCATTTGACTGAACCACATCATTTGCACCTTGAGTTATGCCTTATTTGACTCAACCACATCATTTGCACCTCGAGTCGGCCCTCGTTTGACTCAACCATATAATTTGCGCCTTGGGTCGAGACTTATTTGACTTACACATATGTTTGCACCTCGAGATGGGCCTCATTTGACTCAACCACATCATTAGCGCCTCGAGTTGGGGCTCGTTTGACTCAACCATATCATTAGCACCTCGAGTTGGGGCTCATTTGACTTACACATATGTTGGCACCTCGAGATGGGCCTAGTTTGACTCAACCACATTATTTGCGCTTCGAGTTAGGCCTCGTTTGGCTCAACCATATCATTTGCACCACGAGTTGGGCCTCGTTTGACTCAACCATATCATTTATGCCTCGAGGCGGGAGTTTTTTTAACTTACACATATGTTTGCACCTCGAGATGGACCTCGTTTAACTCAACCACATCTTTTGTGCCTCGAGTCGGGCCTCGTTTGACTCAACCATATCATTAGTGCCTTGAGGTGGGATTCATTTGACTTACACATATGTTTGCTCCTCGAGATGTGCCTCTTTTGACTTAACCACATCATTTGCGCCTCGAGTCGGGCCTTATTTGACTCAACCATATCATTTGCACCTCGAGTCGGGCCTCGTTTGACTCAACCATATGATTTGCACCTCAAGTCAGGCCTCGTTTAACTCAACTATATCATTTGCGCCTCCTATCGTGCCTCGTTTGATAGAACCACATCATTTGCACCTCGAGCTATGCCTCGTTTGACTCAACCATATCATTTGCGCCTCGAGTTGGGCCTCGTTTGACTCAACCATATAATTTGAGCCTCGAGGCAGGACTCATTTGACTTACACATATGTTTACACCTCGAGATGGGCCTCGTTTGACTTAACCACATCATTTGCGAGTAGAGTCAGGCCTCGTTTGACTCATCGACATCATTTGCACCTTGAATCGGGCCTCGTTTGACTTAACCACATCATTTGAACCTCGAGTCGGGCCTCGTTTGACTCAACCATATCATTTGCACCTCTTGTCTGGAATCGTTTGATTGAACCACATCACTTGCACCTCAAGGCGGGCCTCGTTTGACTCAACCATATCTTTTGCGCCTCAAGTCGGCCCTCGTTTGACTCAACCATATCATTTGACCATTGAGTCGGGACTCAACCATATAATTAGCAACTTGAGTCGGGACTCGTTTGACTAAAGCACATCATTTGCACCTCGAGTCGTGCCTCCTTTGACTCAACCACATCATTTGCACCTCGAATCGTGCCTTGTTTGACTCAACCATATCATTTGAGCCTCGAGTCGGGACTCATTTGACTTCCACGTATGTTTGCACATCGAGATGGGGCTCGTTTGACTCAACCACATCATTTGCGCCTTGAGTCAGGCCTTGTTTGACTCAACCATATCATTAATACCTCAAGCCGGGACTCGTTTGACTTACACATATGTTTGCACCTCGAGATGGGCCTCGTTTGACTCAACCACATCATTTGCGCCTTGAGTTGGGCCTCGTTTGACTCAACCATATCATTAGCGCCTTGAGGCGGGATTCGTTTGACTTACACATATGTTTGCACCTCGAGATCGGCCTCGTTTGACTTAACCAGATCATTTGCACCTTGAGTCGGGACTCGTTTAACTCAACCATATCATTTGCACCTCTTGTCGGGAATCGTTTGACTGAACAACATCGTTTGCAGCTAGAGCCATGGCTCATTTGACTCAACCGTGTCATTTAAGCCTCGAGTCGGGACTCGTTTGACTTATACATATGTTTGCACATCGAGATAGGCCTCGTTTGACTCAACCGCATAATTTGTACCTTGAGTCAAGCCTCGTTTGACTTATCCATATCATATGCACATCCAGTCAGGACTCACTTGACTTACACATATGTTTGCACCTTGAGATGGGCCTGATTTGACTTAACCACATCATTTGTGCCTCGAGTCGAGACACGTTTGACTTAACCAACTCATTTGCAACTCAAGTCAGGCCTCATTTGACTCAACCATATCATTTGTACCTTGAGTCAGCCCTCGTTCGACTCAACCATATCATTTAAGCCTCGAGTTAGGATTTGTTTAACTTACACCTATGTTTGCAGCTCAAGATGGGCCTCGTTTGACCCAAACACATCATTTATTCCTCGGGTCAGGCCTCGTTTGAGTCATCCATATCATTTGCACCTTGAGTCAGGCCTTGATTGACTTAACCATATCATTTGCACCTCAAGTCGAGACTGGTTTGACTGAACCACATCATTTGCACCTTGAGTTGTTCCTTGTTTGACTCAACCATATCATTTGTGCCTCGAGTTGGCCCTCGTTTGACTCAACCATATCATTTGAGCCTTGAGCCGAGACTTATTTGACTTACACATATGTTTGCACCTCGAGATGGGCTGCATTTGACTCAACCACATCATTAGCGCCTCGAGTTGGGCCCCGTTTGACTCAACCATATCATTAGCGTCTCGAGTTGGGGCTTGTTTGACTTACACATATGTTGGCACCTCGAGATAGGCCTTGTTTGACTCAACCACATCATTTTCACCTCGAGTCGGGCCTCGTTTGACTCAACCATATGATTTGCACCTCAAGTCGGGCCTCATTTAACTCAATTATATCATTTGCACCTCCTATCGTGCCTCGTTTGATAGAACCACATCATTTGCACCTCGAGCTGTGCCTCGTTTGACTCAACCATATCATTTGCGCCTCGAGTTAGGCCTCGTTTGACTCAACCATATAATTTGAGCCTCGAGGCAGGACTCATTTGACTTACACATATGTTTGCACCTCGAGATGGGCCTCGTTTGACTCAACCACATTATTTGCGAGTAGAGTTAGGCCTCGTTTGACTCATTGACATCATTTGCACCTTGAATTGGGCCTCATTTGACTTAACCACATCATTTGAACCCCGAGTCAGGCCACGTTTGACTTAACCATATCATTTGCACCTCTTGGCTGGAATTGTTTGACTGAACCACATCATTTGCACCTTAAGTCGGCCCTCGTTTGACTCAACCATATCATTTGAGCATTGAGTCGGGACTCAACCATATCATTAGCAACTCGACTCGGGACCCTTTTGACTAAAGCACATCATTTGCACCTCGAGTCGTGCCTCCTTTGACTCATCCACATCATTTGTGCCATGAGTCGTGCCACGTTCGACTCAACCATATCATTTGTGCCTCGAGTCAGGACTCATTTGACTTACACATATGTTTGCACATCGAGATGGGGCTCGTTTGACTCAACCACATCATTTGCGCCTCGAGTCGAGCCTTGTTTGACTCATCCATATCATTAACACCTCAAGCCGGGACTCGTTCGACTTACACATATGTTTGTACCTCGATATGGGCCTTGTTTGACTCAACCACATCATTTGCGCTTCGAGTCGGTCCTGGTTTGACTCAACCATATCATTAGTGCCTAGAGGCGGGATTCGTTTGACTTACACATATGTTTGCACCTCGAGATTGGCCTTCTTTGACTTAACTAGATCATTTGTGCCTTGAGTCGGGACTCGTTTAACTCAACCATATCATTTGCACCTCTTGTCGGGAATTGTTTGACTGAACCACATCGTTTGTAGCTGAAGTCATGCCTCGTTTAACTTAACCATATCATTTAAGCCTCGAGTCGGGACTCGTTTCACTTATACATATGTTTACACATCGAGATGGGCCTCATTTGACTCAACCGCATAATTTGCACCTCGAGTCAGGCCTTGTTTGACTCATCCATATCATTTGCACCTCCAGTCAGGACTCACTTGACTTACACATATGTTTGCACCTCGAGATGGGCCTTGTTTGACTCAACCACATTATTTGCGCCTCGAGTTGGGACTCATTTGACTCAACCAACTCATTTGCAACTCAAGTCGGGCCTCGTTTGGCTCAACTATATCATTTGCACCTCAAGTTGGCCCTCGTTTGACTCAACCATATCATTTAAGTCTCGAGTCGGGATTCGTTTAACTTACACCTATGTTTGCAGCTCGAGATGGGCCTCGTTTGACTCAAACACATCATTTGTTCCTTGAGTCGGGCCTTGTTTGAGTCATCCATATCATTTGCACCTTGAGTCAGGCCTTGTTTGACTTAACCATATCATTTGCACCTCGAGTCGAGACTGGTTAGACTGAACCACATCATTTGCACCTCAAGTCGTGCCTCGTTTGGCTCAACCATATCATTTGCGCCTCGAGTCGGCCCTTGTTTGATGCAGCCGTATGATTTGAGCCTCAAGTCAGGAGTGATTTGACTTACACATATATTTGCACCTTGAGATGGGCCTCATTTAACCCAACCACATCTCTTGCGCCTCAAGTCAGCCCTCGTTTGACACAACCATATCATTTGAGCCTCGACTGGGGATTTGTTTAACTTACGCATATGTTGGCACCTCGAGATAGGCCTTGTTTGACTCAACCACATCATTTTCACCTCGAGTCAGGCCTCGTTTGACTCAACCATATCATTAGCGCCACAAGCTGGGACTCGTTTGACCTACACATATGTTTGCACCACGAGATGGGCCTCGTTTGAATCAACCACATCATTTGTGCCACGGGTCAGGCCTCGATTGACTCAACCATATCATTTGCACCTCGAGTTGGGCCTCGTTTGATGCAACCATATCATTTGCACCTCGAGTTGGGCCTCGTTTGATGCAACCATATCATTTGCACCTCGAGTCAGGTCTCGTTTCACTCAACCATATCATTTGCACCTCTTGTTGGGACTCGTTTGACTGAACCACATCATTTGCACCTCAAGTTGTGCCTTGTTTGACTCAACCATATCATTTGCGCCTCGAGTCGGCCCTCGTTTGACTCAACCATATCATTTGAGCCTTGAGTCGAGACTTATTTGACTTACACATATGTTTGCACCTTGAGTCGGGCCTCATTTGACTCAACCATATCATTTGAGCCTCGAGTCGAGACTTGTTTGACTTACACATTTGTTTGCTCCTCGAGATGGGCCTCATTTGACTCAACCACATCATTAGTGCCTCGAGTTGGGTCTCGTTTGACTCAACCATATCATTAGTGCCTCAAGTTGGGGCTCGTTTGACTTACACATATGTTGGCACCTCGAGATGGGCCTCGTTTGACTCAACCACATCATTTGCGCTTCGAGTCAGGCCTCGTTTGGCTCAACCATATCATTTGCACCACGAGTTGGGCCTCGTTTGACTCAACCATATCATTTGTGACTCGAGCCGGGACTCATTTGACTTACACATATGTTTGCACCTCGAGATGGACCTCATTTAACTCAACCACATCATTTGCGCCTCGAATCAGGCTTTGTTTGACTCAACCATTTCATTAGCGCCTTGAGGTGGGATACGTTTGACTTACACATATGTTTGCTCCTCGAGATGTGCCTTGTTTGACTTAACGACATCATTTGCGCCTCAAGTCGGGCCTTCTTTGACTCAACCATATCATTTGTACCTCAAGTCGGGCTTTGTTTGACTCAACCATATGATTTGCTACTCAAGTCGGGCCTTGTTTAACTCAACTATACCTCTTATCGTGCATCGTTTGATAGAACGACATCATTTGCACCTCGAGCCGTGCCTCGTTTGACTTACACATATGTTTGCACCTCGAGATGGGCCTCGTTTGACTCAACCACATCATTTGCGAGTAGAGTCAGGCCTCGTTTGACTCATCGACAACATTTGCACCTTGAATCGGGCCTCGTTTGACTCAACCACATCATTTGAACCCCGAGTCGGGCCTCATTTGACTCAACCATATCATTTACACCTCTTGTCTGGAATCGTTTGACTAAACCACATCATTTGCACCTCAAGTCGGGCCTCGTTTGACTCAACCATATCTTTTGCGCCTCGAGTCGGGACTCTACCATATCATTAGCAACTCGAGTCGGGACTCGTTTGACTAAAGCACATCATTTGCACCTCGAGTCGTGCCTCCTTTGACTCAACCACATCATTTGCGCCTCAAGTTGTGCCTCGTTCATCTCAACCATATCATTTGAGCCTCGAGCCGGGACTCATTTGACTTACACATATGTTTGCACATCGAGATAGGGCTCGTTTGACTCAACCACATCATTTGCGCCTTGAGTCGGGCCTTGGTTGACTCATCCATATCATTAGCACCTCAAGCCGGGACTTGTTTGACTTACACATATGTTTGCACCTCGAGATGGGCCTCATTTAACTCAACCAGATTATTTGCGCCTTGAGTCGGGACTCATTTGACTCAACCACATCATTTGTGCCTCGAGTAGGGCCTCGTTTAACTCAACCTTATTATTTGCTCCTTGAGTCGGGCCTCTTGCCGGGAGACATTTGACTAAACCACATCTTTTGCACCTCGAGTCGTCCCTCGTTTGACTCAACCATATCATTTGCACCTCAAGTCGGCCCTTGTTTGACTGAACCGCATCATTTACACCTAGGGTCGGGCCTTGTTTGATTCAACCATATCATTTATGCCCTGAGTCAGGCCTTGTTTCACTTAACCATATCATTTGCTCTTCTTGTTGGGACTTGTTTGACAGAACCACATCATTTGCACCTGGAGTCATGCCTCGTTTGACTCAACCATATCATTTGTGCCTCGAGTCGGGCATTGTTTGACTCAACCATATCATTTGCACCCCGAGCTAGCCCTTGTTTGACTTAACCATATCAATTGAGCCTCGAGTCGGGACTCGTTTGACTTACACATATGTTTGCACCTCGAGATGGGCCTCGTTTGACTAAACCACATCATTTGCAACTCGAGTCGCACCTCGTTCAACTCAACCATATCATTTCTGCCTCAAGTTGGGCCTCGTTTCACTCAACCATATCATTTGCACCTCTTGTCGGGACTCGTTTGACTTACACATATGTTTGCACCTCGAGATGGGCCTTGTTTGACTCAACCACATCATTTGCGTCTCAAGTCGGGCATCGTTTGACTCAACCATATCAATTGTACCTCGAGTCGGGCCTCATTTGACTTAACCATATCATTTGTGCCACGAGTTAGGCCTCGTTTGACTTAACCATATCATTAGCGCCTCGAGTTGAGACTCGTTTAACTTACACACATGTTTGCACTGCGAGATGGGCCTCGTTTGACTTAACCACATCATTTGCGCCTTGAGTCGGGCATCGTTTGACTCAACCATATCGTTTGAGCCTTGAGTTAGGACTCATTTGACTTACACATATGTTTGCAGCTCGAGATGGGCCTCGTTTGACTCAACCACATCATTTGTTCCTTGAGTCGGGCCTTGTTTTAGTCATCCATATCATTTGCACCTTGAGTCAGGCCTTGTTTGACTTAACCATATCATTTGCACCTCGAGTCGAGACTGGTTTGACTGAACCACATCATTTGCACCTCAAGTCGTGCCTCGTTTGGCTCAACCATATCATTTGCGCCTCGAGTCGGCCCTTGTTTGATGCAGCCGCATGATTTGAGCCTCAAGTCAGGAGTCGTTTGACTTACACATATATTTGCCCCTTGAGATGGGCCTCATTTGACCCAACCACATCTCTTGCGCCTCAAGTCAGCCCTCGTTTGACACAACCATATCATTTGAGCCTCGACTGGGGATTTGTTTAACTTACGCATATGTTGGCACCTCGAGATAGGCCTTGTTTGACTCAACCACATCATTTTCACCTTGAGTCAGGCCTCGTTTGACTCAACCATATCATTAGCGCCACAAGCCGGGACTCGTTTGACCTACACATATGTTTGCACTACGAGATGGGCCTCGTTTGAATCAACCACATCATTTGTGCCACGGGTCAGGCCTCGATTGACTCAAACATATCATTTGCACCTCGAGTTGGGCCTCGTTTGATGCAACCATATCATTTGCATATCTTGTTGGGACTCGTTTGACTGAACCACATCATTTGCACCTCAAGTTGTGCGTTGTTTGACTCAACCATATCATTTGCGCCTCGAGTCGGCCCTCGTTTGACTCAACCATATCATTTGAGCCTTGAGTCGAGACTTATTTGGCTTACACATATGTTTGCACCTTGAGTCGGGCCTCATTTGACTCAACCATATCATTTGAGCCTCGAGTCGGGACTTGTTTGACTTACACATTTGTTTGCTCCTCGAGATGGGCCTCATTTGACTCAACCGCATCATTAGCGCCTCGAGTTGGGTCTCGTTTGACTCAACCATATCATTAGTGCCTCAAGTTGGGGCTCGTTTGACTTACACATCTGTTGGCACCTCGAGATGGGTCTCGTTTGACTCATCCACATCATTTGCGCTTCGAGTCGGGCCTCGTTTGGCTCAACCATATCATTTGTGACTCGAGGCGGGACTCATTTGACTTACACATATGTTTGCACCTCGAGATGGACCTCATTTAACTCAACCACATCATTTGCGCCTCGAATCAGGCTTTGTTTGACTCAACCATTTCATTAGCGCCTTGAGGTGGGATACGTTTGACTTACACATATGTTTGCTCCTCGAGATGTGCCTTGTTTGACTTAACCACATCATTTGCGCCTCAAGTCGGGCCTTCTTTGACTCAACCATATCATTTGTACCTCAAGTCGGGCTTTGTTTGACTCAACCATATGATTTGCTCCTCAAGTCGGGCCTTGTTTAACTCAACTATATCATTTGCACCTCTTATCGTGCATCGTTTGATAGAACGACATCATTTGCACCTCGAGCCGTGCCTCGTTTGACTTACACATATGTTTGCACCTCGAGATGGGCCTCGTTTGACTCAACCACATCATTTGTGAGTAGAGTCAGGCCTCGTTTGACTCATCGACAACATTTGCACCTTGAATCGGGCCTCGTTTGACTCAACCACATCATTTGAACCCCGAGTCGGGCCTCATTTGACTCAACCATATCATTTACACCTCTTGTCTGGAATCGTTTGACTAAACCACATCATTTGCACCTCAAGTCGGGCCCCGTTTGACTCAACCATATCTTTTGTGCCTCGAGTCGGGACTCTACCATATCATTAGCAACTCGAGTCGGGACTCGTTTGACCAAAGCACATCATTTGCACCTCGAGTCGTGCCTCCTTTGACTCAACCACATCATTTGCGCCTCAAGTCGTGCCTCGTTCGTCTCAACCATATCATTTGAGCCTCGAGTCGGGACTCATTTGACTTACACATATGTTTGCACATCGAGATGGGGCTCGTTTGACTCAACCACATCATTTGCGCCTTGAGTCGGGCCTTGGTTGACTCATCCATATCATTAGCACCTCAAGTCGGGACTTGTTTGACTTACACATATGTTTGCACCTCGAGATGGGCCTCGTTTAACTCAACCAGATTATTTGCGCCTTGAGTCGGGATTCGTTTAACTCAACCATATCATTTGCATCTCTTGTCGAGAATCGTTTGACTGAACCACATCATTTGCAGCTTGAGTCGTGCCTCGTTTGACTCAACTGTATCATTTGAGACTCGAGTCGAGACTCATTTGACTTATATATATGTTTGCACATCTAGATGGGCCTCGTTTGACTCAACTGCATAATTTGCACCTTGAGTCAGGCCTCGTTTGACTCATCCATATCATTAGCACCTCCAGTCAAGACTCATTTGACTTACACATATGTTTGCACCTCGAGATGGGCCTCGTTTCACTCAACCATAGCATTTGCGCCTCGAGTTAGGCATCGTTTGACTCAACCATCTCATTAGTGCCTTGAGGCAGGATTCGTTTGACTTACACATATGTTTGCACCTCGAGATGGGCCTCGTTTGACTTAACCACATCAGTTGCGCCTCGAGTCGGGCCTCGTTTGACTCAACCATATCATTGGCACCTCGGGTTAGGCCTCATTTGACTCAACCATATGATTTGCACCTCTAGTCGGGCCTCGTTTAACTCAACCATATCATTTGCACCTCTTATCATGCCTCGTTTGACAGAACCACATCATTTGCACCTAGAGCCGTGCCTCGTTTGACTCAACCATATCATTTGTGCCACGAGTTGAGCCTCGTTTAGCTCAACCTTATCATTAGCGCCTCGAGTCGGGACTCGTTTGACTTACACATATGTTTGCACCTCAAGATGGCCTCGTTTGACTCAACAGCATTATTTGTGCCTCGAGTCGGGCCTCGTTTGACTTAACCATATCATTAGCGCCTCGAGTCGGGACTCGTTTGACTTACACACATGTTTGCACCTCGAGATGGGCCTCGTTTGACTCAACCCTGTCATTTGGGCCTCGAGTCGTGCGTCGTTTAATGTAACCATATCATTTGCACCTCTTGTCGGGACTCGTTTGACTGAACCACATCATTTGTACCTCGATTCATGCCTTGTTTGACTCAACCATATCATTTGCACCACTTGTCGGGAGTTGTTTGACTGAACCACAACATTTGCACCTCGAGTTATGCCTTGTTTGACTCAACCGTATCATTTGTGCCTCGAGTCAGCCCTCGTTTGACTCAACCATATCGTTTGAGCCTCGAGTCAAGACTCATTTGACTTACACATATGTTTACACCTCGAGATAGGTCTCGTTTGACTCTACCACATCATTTGCTCCTTGAGTCGGGCGTCGTTTCACTCAACCATATCATTTGCACCTTGAGTCGGGCCTCGTTTGACTCAACCATATCATTTGCTCCTCGAGTCTGGCCTCGTTTAGCTCAACCATATCATTTGCACCTCTTATCGGGACTCGTTTGATTGAACCACATCAATTGCACCTCGAGTCGTTCCTCGTTTGTCTCAACCACATCATTTGCACCTCGAGTCGGGACTCGTTTGACTCAACCATATATTTGCGCCTCGAGTCGAACCTCGTTTGACTCAACCATATCATATCGGGACTCGGTTAACTTACACATATGTTTGCACCTCGAGGTGGGCCTCGTTTGACTCAAACATATCATTTGCACCTCGAGTTGGGCCTTGTTTAACTCAACCATATAATTTGCACCTCGAGTTGGGCCTCGTTTAGCTCAACCATATGATTTGCACCTCTTGTTGAGACCCATTTGACTGAAGCACATCATTTGCACCTCGAGTCGTGCATCGTTTGACTTAGGCATATCATTTGCACCTCTTGTCGGACCTCGTTTGACTCAACCATATCATTTGTACCTCGAGTTGGGCCTCGTTTAACTTAACCATATCATTTGCACCTCTTGTCGGGACCCATTTGATTGAAGCACATCATTTGCGCCATGAGTTGTGTCTCATTTGACTCAACCACATCATTTGTGCCTCGAGTCGGGCCTTGTTTGTCTCAACCATATCATTAGCGTCTCAAGTCAGGACTTGTTTGACTTATACATATGTTTGCTGCTCGAGATGGGCCTCGTTTGACTCAACCACATCATTTGCGCCTCAAGTCGGGGCTCGTTGGACTCGACCATATTATTTGCACCTCAAGTCAGGCCTTGTTTGACTCAACCTTATCATTTGCTCCTTGAGTTGGGCCTTGTTTAACTCAACCATATCATTTGCACCTCTCGTGGGGACTCGTTTGACTGAACCACATCATTTGCACCTTGAGTCGCACCTCAATTGTCTCAACCATATCATTTGCGCCTCGAGTTGGCCTTCATTTGACTCAACCATATCATTTGAGCCTCGAGTCAGGACTTGTTTGACTTACACGTATGTTTGCATCTCGAGAAGGGCATCATTTGACTCAACCACATCATTTGCGCCTTGAGTCGGGCCTCGTTTGACTCAACCATATCGTTTGAGCCTTGAGTCGGGCCTCATTTGACTCAATCATATCATTAGCGGCTC
The DNA here is from genome assembly GCA_037013595.1 of Dicorynia guianensis. NCBI lineage: Eukaryota > Viridiplantae > Streptophyta > Magnoliopsida > Fabales > Fabaceae > Dicorynia > Dicorynia guianensis. The sequence goes on from JASUAB010000023.1 coordinate 1,882,122, forward strand.
GAGTCAAGACTTGTTTTACTTACACACATGTTTGCACCTCGAGATGGGCCTCGTTTGACTTAACCATATCATTTGTGCGTTGAGTCGGGCCTCGTTTGACTCAAACATATCATTTGCACCTCGAGTTGGGCCTCGTTTGACTCAACCATATCATTTGCTCCTCGAGGCAGGCCTCGTTTAACTCAATCATATCATTTGCACCTCTTGTCGAGACCCGTTTGACTGAACCACACCATTTGCACCTCAAGCCATGCCTCGTTTGACTGAACTATATCATTTGCGCCTTGAGTCGGGCCTCGTTTAACTCAACTATATCATTTGAGCCACGAGTCGGGACTCATTTGACCTACACATATGTTTGCACATTGAGATGGTCTCGTTTCACTCAACCACATCATTTGTGCCTCGAGTCGGACCTTGTTTGACCCAACCATATCATTAGCGCCTCGAGTTGGGACTCATTTGACTCAACCACATCATTTGTGCCTCGAGTAGGGCCTCATTTGACTCAACCTTATTATTTGCTCCTTGAGTCAGGCGTCTTGCCGGGAGTCATTTGACTAAACCACATCTTTTGCACCTCGAGTCGTCCCTCGTTTGACTCAACCATATCATTTGCACCTCAAGTCGGCCCTCATTTGACTGAACCGCATCATTTACACCTAGGGTCGGGCCTTGTTTGATTCAACCATATCATTTATGCCCCGAGTCAGGCCTTGTTTCACTTAACCATATTATTTGCTCTTCTTGTTGGGACTTGTTTGACAGAACCACATCATTTGCATCTGGAGTCATGCCTCGTTTGACTCAACCATATCATTTGCGCCTCGAGTCGGGCATTATTTGACTCAACCATATCATTTGCACCTCGAGCTAGCCCTTGTTTGACTCAACCATATCAATTGAGCCTCGAGTTGGGACTCATTTGACTTACACATATGTTTGCACCTCGAGATGGGCCTCGTTTGACTAAACCACATCATTTGCAACTCGAGTCGCACCTCGTTCAACTCAACCATATCATTTCTGCCTCAAGTTGGGCCTCGTTTCACTCAACCATATCATTTGCACCTCTTGTCGGGACTCGTTTAACTTACACATATGTTTGCACCTCGAGATGGGCCTCGTTTGACTCAACCACATCATTTGCGTCTCAAGTCGGGCATCGTTTGACTCAACCATATCAATTGTACCTCGAGTCGGGCCTCATTTGACTTAACCATATCATTTGTGCCACGAGTTAGGCCTCGTTTGACTTAACCATATCATTAGCGGCTCAAGTTGAGACTCGTTTAACTTACACACATGTTTGCACTGCGAGATGGGCCTCGTTTGACTTAACCACATCATTTGTGCCTTGAGTCGGGCATCGTTTGACTCAACCATATCGTTTGAGCCTTGAGTCAGGACTCATTTGACTTACACATATGTTTACACCTCGAGATGGGCCTCGTTTGACTCAACCACATCATTTGCGCCTCGAGTTGTGCCTCGTTTGACTCAACCATGTCATTTGCGCCTCAAGTCGGGCCTCGTTTCACTCAACCATATCATTTGCACCTCTTGTCAGGACTCGTTTGACTTATACATATGTTTGCAACTCGAGTTAGGCATTGTTTGAATCAACCATATCATTTGTACCTCGAGTCAGGCCTCATTTGACTCAACCATGCCATTTGTGCCTCGAGTCGGGGCTCATTTTACTCAACCATATCATTTGCGCCTTGAGTTAGGTGTTCTTTGACTCAAACATATCATTTGCACCTTGAGTTGGGCCTCGTTTGACTCAGCCATATCATTTACACCTCGAGTCGGGCGTTGTTTAACTCAACCATATCATTTGCACCTCTTGTCAGGACTCGTTCGACTTATACATATGTTTGCACCTCTTGTTGGGACATGTTTGACTGACCCACATCATTTGCACCTCGAGTCGTGTCTCGTTTGACTTAACCATGCAATTTGTGCCTTGAGTTGGCCCTCGTTTCACTCAACCATATCATTAGTGCCTCAAGTCGGGACTCATTTGACTTACACATATGTTTGCACCTCAAGATAGGCCCCGTTTGACTGAACCACATCATTTGCGCCTCGAGTCAAGCCTCGTTTGACTCAAACATATCTTTTGCAACTCAAGTTGGGCCTCGTTTGACTCAACCATATCATTTGCACCTCGAGTCAGGCCTCATTTAACACAACCATATCATTTGCACCTCTTGTCAGGACTCGTTTGACTGAACCACATCATTTTCACTTTGAGTCGGCCCTCGTTTGACTCAACCATGTCATTTATGCGTCAAGTCGGCCCTCGTTTGACTCAACCATATCAATTGAGCCTCGAGTTGGGACTCTTTTGGCTTACACATATGTTTGCACTTCGAGATGGGCATCATTTGATTCAACCACATCATTTGCGCCTCGAGTCGGGCCTCATTTGACTCAACCATATTGTTAGTGCCTCAAGTCGGGACTCGTTTGACTTACACATATGTTTGCACCGCGAAATAGGCCTCGTTTGACTCAACCATGTCATTTATGCATTGAGTCGGCCCTCTTTGACTCAACCATATCAATTGAGCCTCGAGTTGGGACTCTTTTGGCTTACACATATGTTTGCACTTTGAGATGGCCATCGTTTGACTCAACCACATCATTTGCGCCTCGAGTTGGCCCTCGTTTGACTCAACCAAATTGTTAGCGCCTCGAGTTGGGACTTGTTTGACGTACACATATGTTTGCACCTCAAGATAAGCCTCGTTTTACTCAACCACATCATTTGTGCCACGAGTTAGGCCTCATTTAACTCAACCATATCATTAGCACCTTGAGTCGGGACTCGTTTGACTTACACATATGTTTGCTCCTTGAGATGGGCCTCGTTTGACTCAACCACATGATTTACGCCTTGAGTTAGGCCTTGTTTGACTCAACCATATCATTAGCGCCTCGATTCGGGACTCGTTTGACTTACACATATGTTTGCACCTCGAGATGGGCCTTGTTTGACTCAACCACATCATTTGCGCCTCAAGTCAGGCCTCGTTTGACTCAAACATATCATTTGCACCACGAGTGGGGCCTCGTTTGACTCAACCATATCATTTGCACCTCAAGTCGAGCCTCGTTTAACTCATCCATGTCATTTCCACCTCTTGTCGAGGCCCGTTTGTCTGAAGCACATCATTTGCACCTGGAGTCGGGCCTCATTTGGACTCAGCCATATCATTTGAGCCTCGAGTCAGTACTCGTTTGGCCTACCCATATGTTTGCACCTCGAGTCAGGCCTCATTTGGACTCAGCCATATCATTTGAGCCTCAGGTCAGTACTCGTTTGACCTACCCATATGTTTGCACCTCAAGATGGGACTCGTTTGACTTACACATATGATTACACCTCAAGATGGGCCTTGTTTGACTCAACCGCATCATTTGCGCCTCGAGTCGAGTCTCATTTGACTCAACCATATCTTTAGCACCTCAAGTCAAGACTGGTTTGACTTACACATATGTTTGCACCTCGAGATGGGTCTCGTTTGACTCAACCACATCAATTACGACTGAGTCAGGCCTATTTCACTTATCGATATCATTTGTACCATGAATCGGGCCTCGTTTTACTTAACCACAACATTTGCCCTTAAGTCAGGCATCGTTTGACTCAACCATATCATTTGCACCTCGAGTTAGGACTTGTTTGACTTACACAGTTGTTTGCACCTCGAGATGGGACTCGTTTGACTCAACCACATCATTTGCGCCTCGAGTCGAGCCTCATTTGGCTCAACCATATCATTTGTGCCACGAGTTAGGCCTCATTTGACTTACACATATGATTGCACCTTAAGATGGGACTCGTTTGACTCCTCCACATCACTTGTGCCTCAGGTTGGGCCTCGTTTGACTCAACCATATCATTAGTGCCTCGAGTCAGGACTCATTTCACTTACACATATGTTTGCACCTCGAGATGGGCCTCGTTTGAATCAACCACATCATTTGCGACTAAGTCAGGCCTCGTTTCACTTATCGATATAATTTGCACCGTGAATCAGGGCTCGTTTGACTCAACCACATCATTTGCACCTCGAGTTGTGCCTCGTTTGACTCAATCATATCATTTGCACCTTGAGTCGGCCCTCATTTGACATAACCATATTAATTGAGCCTCGAGTCAGGACTCATTTGACTTACACATATGTTTGCACCTCGAGATAGGCTTCGTTTGACTCAACCACATCAATTGCGACAGAGTCAGGCCTCGTTTCACTTATCGATATCATTTGCACCGTGAATCAGGCCTCATTTGACTCAACCACATCATTTGCACCTCGAGTCGTGCCTTGTTTGACTCAATCATATAATTTGTGCCTCAAGTCGGCCCTCATTTGACACAACCATATCAATTGAGCCTTGAGTCGGGACTCGTTTGACTTACACATATGTTTGTACCTCGAGATGGGCCTCGTTTGACTCAACCACATCATTTGCAGCTCGAGTCAGGTCTCGTTTAACTCAACCATATCGTTTGCACCTCGAGTCGGGCCTCGTTTAACTCAAGCATATCATTTGCACCACTTGTCGGGGCTTGTTTGACTTATCCACATCTTTTACGTCTCGAGTCGTGCCTCATTTGACTTAACCATATCATTTGCACGTTGAGTCGGCTCTCGTTTGACTCAACCATATTGTTTGAGCCTCGAGTCAGGACTCGTTTGACTTAGACTTATGTTTGCACCTCGAGATGGGCCTCTTTGACTCAACCACATCATTTGCGCCTCAAGTCGGGCATCGTTTAACAAAACCATATCATTTGCACCTCGAGTTAGGACTTGTTTGACTTACACAGATGTTTGCACCTCAAGATGGGACTTGTTTGACTCGACCACATCATTTGTGCCTCAAGTCGAGCCTTGTTTGGCTCAACCATATCATTTATGCCACGAGCTAGGCCTTGTTTTACTCAACCATATTATTTGAGCCTCGAGTTGGGACTCGTTTGACTTACACATATGATTGCACCTCAAGATAGGCCCCGTTTGACTAAACTGCATCATTTGCGCCTCGAGTCAGGCCTCGTTTGACTCAATAATCTCATTAGTGCCTCGAGTCAGGACTCGTTTGACTTACACATATGTTTGCACCTCGAGATGGGGCTCGTTTGACTTAACCACATCATTTGCGACTGAGTTAGGCCTCGTTTCACTTATCGATATCATTTGTATTGCGAATCGGGGCTCGTTTTACTCAACCACATCATTTGCACCTCGAGTCGAGCCTCGTTTGACTCAATCATATCATTTGTGCCTCGAGTCGGCCCTCATTTGACACAACCATATCAATTGAGCCTCGAGTCGGGACTCGTTTGACTTACACATATGTTTGCACCTCGAGATGGGCCTCGTTTGACTCAACCACATCATTTGTGCCTCAAGTCGGGCCTCGTTTCACTCAACCATATTAGTTGCACCTCGAGTCGGACCTCGTTTGACTCAACCGTATCATTTAAGCCTCGAGTCAGGACTCGTTTGACTTACACCTATGTTTGCACCTCGAGATGGGCCTTGTTTCACTCAACCACATCATTTGTGCCCCGAGTCGGTCCTCGTTTAACTAAACCATATCATTTGCACCTCGAGTCAGGCATTGTTTGACTTAACCATATCATTTGCACCTCGAGTTAGGCCTTGTTTAACTCAACCATATCATTTGCACTCTTGTCGAGACTCATTTTACTGAACCACATCATTTGCACCTCAAGTCGTGCCTAGTTTGACTCAACCAAATCATTTGCGCCTCAAGTCGGCCCTCGTTTAACTCAACCATATCATTTAAGCCTCGAATTAGGAGTCAATTGACTTACACATATGGTTGCAACTCGAGATGGGCCTCGTTTGATTCAAGCACATCATTTGCACCTCGAATTGGCCCTCATTGAACTCAACCATGTCATTTGAACCTTGAGTTGGGACTTTTTTGATTTACACATCTGTTTGCACCTCGAGATGTGCCTCGTTTGACTCAACCACATCATTTGTGCCTCAAGTCAAGACTCGTTTGACTCAACCATATCATTAGCGACTCGAGTCAGGACTCATTTGACTTACACATATGTTTGCACCTTGAGATGGGCCTCGTTTGACTCAACCACATCATTTGCTCCTCGAGTCGGGCCTCGTTTAACTCAACCATATCATTTGCACCTCTTGTCGGGGCTCGTTTGACTAAACCACATCTTTTACGCCTCGAGTCGTGCCTCGTTTGACTCAACCATATTATTTGCATGTCGAGTCGGCCCTTGTTTGACTCAACCATATCGTTTGAGCCTCGATTCAAGACTCGTTTGGCTTAGACATATGTTTGCACCTCGAGATGGGACTCGTTTAACTCAACCACATCATTTGCTTGTCAAGTCATTCCTCGTTTGTCTCAACCACATCATTTGCAGCTCGATTCGAGCCTCGTTTGACTTACACATATGTTTGCACCTCGAGATGGGCCTCGTTTGACTCAACCACATCATTTGCACCTCGTGTCAGGCCTCGTTGCACTTAACCATATCATTTGCACCTCGAGTCAGCCCTCGTTTGACACAACCATATCATTTGCACCTCTTGTCGGGACTCGTTTGATTGAACCACATCATTTGCACCTCGAGTTGTGCCTCATTTGACTCAACCATATCATTTGCGCCTCGAGTCGGGCCTCATTTCGCTCAACCATATCATTTGCACCTCTTGTCGGGACTCGTTTGACTGAACCACATCATTTGTGCCTCGAGTCATGCCTCATTTGACTCAACCTTATCATTTGCGTGTCGAGTTATCACTCATTTGACTTAACCATATCATTGGAGCCTCGAGTCAGGACTTGTTTAACTTACACATACGTTTGCACCTTGAGATGGGCCTTGTTTTACTCAACCACATCATTTGCACTTCAAGTCGGGCCTTGTTTAACTCAACCATATCATTTGTGCCTCGAGTTGGGACTCGTTTGACTTACACATATGTTTGCAGCTCGAGATGGGCCTCGTTCGACACAGTCACATCATTAGCGCCTCGAGTTGGGACCCGTTTGACTCCACGATATCATTTGCACCTCTTGTCAGGACTCATTTGAGTCAACCATATCATTTGCACCTTGAGTTGGTCCTTGTTTGACTCAACCATATCATTTGCACCTCGAGTCGGCCCTCATTTGATTCAACCATATCATTTGCACCTCTTGTCGGGACTCGTTTGATTGAACTACATCATTTGCACCTTTAGTCGGCCCTCGATTGACTCGACCACATCATTCGAGCCTCGAGTCGGGACTCATTTGACTTACATATATGTTTGAACCTCGAGATAGGCCTCGTTTGACTCAACCACATCATTTGTGCCTCGAGTCGGGCCTCGTCTGACTCAACCATATCTTTAGCGCCTAGAGTCGGGACTCGTTTGACTTAGACATATGTTTGCACCTAGAGATGGGCCTCGTTTGACTCAACCACATCATTTGTACCTCGAGTCGGGCCTCATTTGACTCAACCATATCACTAGCACCTCAAGTCAGGAGTCATTCGACTTACACATATGCTTGCACCTCGAGATGGGCCTCGTTTGACTCAACCACATCATTTGCGCCTTGAGTCAGGACTCGTTTGACTTAACCATATCATTTGCACCTCTAGACGGACCTCATTTGACTCAATCATATCATTCACACCTCGAGTCAGGCCTCGTTTAACTCAACCATATCATTTGCACCTCTTGTCGGGACTCATTTGATTGAACCACATCATTTGCACCTCGTGTCATGCGCCGTTTGGCTCAACCATATCATTTGTGCCTCAAGTTGGGCCTCGTTTCACTCCACCATATCATTTGCACCTCTTGTCGGGACTCGTTTGTGTGAATCACATTATTTGTGCCTCAAGTTGGGCCTCGTTTGAGTCAACCATATCATTAGCACCTCGAGTCAGGACTCGTTCGACTTACACATATGTTTGCACCTCAAGATGGGCCTCGTTCGACACAACCACATCATTTGGGCTTCGAGTCGGGACTCATTTGACTCCACCATATTATTTGCACCTCTTGTCGGGACTCATTTGGGTCAACCATATCATTTGCGCTTTGAGTCGGCCCTTGTTTGACTCAACCATATCATTAGCGCCTCGAGTCGGGACTTGTTTAACTTACACATATGTTTGCACCTTGAGATGGGCCTCGTTCGACACAACCACATCATTTGCTCCTCGAGTCATACCTCGTTTAACTCAACCATATCAATTGCACCTCTTGTCGGGACTCGTTTGATCAAACCACATCATTGGCACCTCAACTCATGCCTCATTTGACTCAACCATATCATTTGCACCTCTTGTTGAGACTCGTTTGATTGAACCACATCATTTGCACCTTTAGTCGGCCCTCGTTTGACTCCACCATATCATTTGAGCCTCGAGTCAGGACTCGTTTAACTTACACATATGTTTGCACCTCGAGATGGGCCTTGTTTGACTCAACCACATAATTTGTGCCTCGAGTCAGGCCTCATTTGACTCAACCATATCTTTAGTGCCTCGAGTCGGGACTTGTTTGACTTATACATATGTTTGCACCTTGAGATGGGCCTCGTTTGACTCAACCACATCATTTGCGCCTTGTGTCGGGCCTTGTTTGACTCAACCATGTCATTACCACCTCGAGTCGAGACTTGTTTGACTTACACATATGTTTGCACCTCGAGGGAGGCATCATTTGACTTAACCACATCATTTGCACCTTGAGTCGGGCCTTGCTTGACTCAACCATGTCATTAGCACCTCGAGTCGGGACTCATTTTACTTGCACATATGTTTACCCCTCGAGATGGGTCTCATTTGACTCAACCACATCATTTGTGCCTCGAGGTGGGTCTCGTTTGACTCGACAATATCATTTGCAACTCAAGTCAGCCCTTGTTTGACTCACCATATCATTTGAGCCTCAAGTTGGGACTCGTTTGACTTACACATATGCTTGCACCTCGAGATGGGCCTCGTTTGACTTAACCACATCATTTGCGCCTCGAGTCGGGCCTCATTTGACTTAAGCATATCATTTGTACCTCGAGTCTGGCCTCGTTTAAATCAATCATATCATTTACACTTGTTGTCCGGACTCGATTGAGTGAACCACATCATTTGTACCTCGAGTTGTGCCTCGTTTGACTCAACCATAGCATTTGCGCCTCGAGTCGGGCCTCATTTAACTCAACCATATCATTTGCACCTCTTGTCGGGACTCGTTTGACCAAACCACATCATTTACACTGCAAGTCGTGCCTCGTTTGACTCAACCATATCTTTCGTGTCTCGGGTCGGGACTCATTTGACTTACACATATGTTTGCATCTCGAGATAGGCCTCGTTTGACTCAACTACATCATTTGCACATTGAGTTGGCCCTCGTTTGACCCCACCACATCATTTGAGCCTCGAGTCGGGACTGGTTTGACTTACACATATGTTTCCACCTTGAGACAGGCCTCGCTTGACTCAACCATATCATTAGCACCTCGAGTCGGGCCTCGTTTAACTCCACCATATCATTTGCACCTCTTGTCGGGACTCGTTTGATTGAACCACATTATTTGCTCTGTGAGTCGTGCCTCGTTTGACTCAACCATATCAGTTGTGCCTCGAGTCGGGCCTCATTTCACTCAACCATATCATTTGCACCTCTTGTCGGGACTTGTTTGACTGAACCACATCATTTGTGCCTCGAGTCGTGCCTTGTTTGACTCAACCATATCATTTGCACCTCGAGTTAGGACTGGTTTGACTCAACCATATTATTTGCAATTCGAGTCGGGACAAGTTTAACCCAACCATCTCATTTGAGCCTCAAGGCGGTACTTGTTTGACTTACACATATGTTTGCACCTCGAGATGGGCCTCGTTTGACTTAACCACATCATTTGCACCTCGTGTCGGGCCTTGTTTGACTCAACCATGTCATTAGCACCTCAAGTTGGGACTTGTTTGACTTACACATATGTTTGCACCTCAAGATGTGCCTCGTTTGACTTAACCACATCATTTGCACCTCGTGTCGGGCCTTGTTTGACTCAACCATGTCATTAGCACCTCGAGTCAGGACTTGTTTGACTTACACATACGTTTGCACCTCGAGGGAGGCATCATTTGACTTAACCACATCATTTGCACCTTGAGTCGGCCCTTGTTTGACTCAACCATGTTATTAGCACCTCGAGTCGGGACTAGTTTTACTTGCACATATGTTTACCCCTCGAGATGGGTCTCATTTGACTCAATCACATCATTTGTGCCTCGAGTCGGGCCTCGTTTGACTCGACAGTATCATTTGCAACTCAATTCAGCCCTCGTTTGACTCAACCATATCATTTGCACCTTTGTCAGGACTCGTTTGACCAAACCACATCATTTACCCCGCAAGTTGTGCCTCGTTTGACTCGACCATATCTTTCGTGCCTCGGGTCGGGACTCGTTTGACTTACACATATGTTTGCACCTCGAGATGGGCCTCGTTTGACTCAACCACATCATTTGCGCCTCGAGTCGGGATTCGTTTGACTTAACCATATCATTTGTCCCTTGAGTCGGGTCTCGTTTGACACAACCACATCATTTGCTCCTCGAGTCATGCCTCGTTTAACTCAACCTATCATTTACACCTCTTGTCGGGACTCGTTTGACTGAACCACATCATTTGCACCTCGAGTCGTGCCTCGTTTGACTCAACCATATCATTTGCACCTCGAGTCGGCCCTCGTTTGACTCAACCATATAAGTTGCACCTCTTGTCGGGACTTGTTTGATTGAACCACATCATTTGCACATTGAGTTAGCCCTCGTTTGACCCCACCACATCATTTCAGCCTCGAGTCGGGACTCGTTTGACTTACACATATGTTTCCAGCTCGAGACAGGCCTCAGTTGACTCAACCACATCATTTGTGCCTCGAGTCGGGCCTCGCTTGACTCAACCATATCATTAGCACCTCGAGTCGGGCCTCGTTTAACTCCACCATATCATTTGCACCTCTTGTCGGGACTTGTTTGATTGAACCACATCATTTGCACATTGAGTTGGCCCTTGTTTGACCCCACCACATCATTTCAGCCTCGAGTCGGGACTCGTTTGACTTACACATATGTTTCCACCTCGAGACAGGCCTCGGTTGACTCAACCACATCATTTGTGCCTCGAGTCGGGCCTCGCTTGACTCAACCATATCATTAGCACCTCGAGTTGGGCCTCGTTTAACTCCACCATATCATTTGCAGCTCTTGTTGGGACTCGTTTGACTGAACCACATTATTTGCACTGCGAGTCGTGCCTCATTTGACTAAACCATATCAATTGAGTCAGGCCTCATTTCACTCAACCATATCATTTGCACCTCTTGTCAGGACTTGTTTGACTGAACCACATCATTTGTGCCTCGAGTCGTGCCTCGTTTGACTTAACCATATCATTTGCACCTTATGTTAGGCCTCGTTTAACTCAACCGTATCATTTGCACCTCTTGTCAAGACTCGTTTGATTGAACCACATCATTTGCACCTCGAGTCGGGCCTCATTTCACTCAACCATATCATTTGCACCTCTTGTCGGGACTTGTTTGACTTATACATATGTTTGCACATTTAGATGGGCCTCGTTTGACTCAACCACATCATTTGCGCCTCGAGTCGGGCCTTGTTTCACTCAACCATATCATTAGTGCCTTGAGTCGGGACTCGTTTCACTTACACATATATTTGCACCTCGAGATGGGTCTCGTTCGACACAACCACATCATTTGCGCCTCAAGCCGGGACTCGTTTGACTCAACCATATCATTTGAACCTCTTTTCAGGACTTGTTTGAGTCCCCCATATCATTTACGCCTCGAGTCAGCCCTTGTTTGACTCAACTATATCATTTGCGCTTGGAGTCGGCCCTTGTTTGACTTACACATATGTTTGCACCTCAAGACGGGCCTCGTTTAACTGAACCACATCATCTGTGCCTCGAGTCGTGCCTCGTTTGACTTAACCATATCATTTGCACCTCTTGTCGGGACTCGTTTGATTGAACCACATCATTTGCACCTTGAGTCAGCCCTCGTTTGATTCCACCATATCATTTGGGCCTCGAGTTGGGACTCGTTTGATTTACACATATGTTTGCACCTTGAGAAGGGACTCATTTGACTCAACCACATCATTTGCGTCTCGAGTCTAGCCTCGTTTGACTCAACCATATCTTTGGCGCCTCGAGTCGGGACTCATTTGACTTACACATATGTTTGCACCTCGAGATGGGCCTTGTTTAACTCAACCACATCATTTGCGCCTCGAGTCGGGCCTCGTTTGACTCAACCATATCATTTGTACCTCTAGTCGGGCCTCGTTTGACTCAATCATATCATTTGCACCTCAAGTCAGCCCATGTTTAACTTGACCATATCATTTGCACCTCTTGTTGGGACTAATTAGATTGAACCACATCATTTGCACCACGAGTCGTGCCTTGTTTGACTCAACCATATCATTTGCGCCTGGAGTCGGGCCTCGTTTGACTTAACCATATCATTTGCACCTCTTGTTTGGACTCGTTTGACTTACACATATATTTACAGCTTGAGATGGGCCTTGTTTGACTCAACCACATCATTTGCGCCTCGAGTCAAACCTCGTTTAACTCAACCATATCATTAGCACCTCGACTCGGGAATCGTTTGATTGAACCACATCATTTACACCTTGAGTCAGCCCTCGTTTGACTCAACCATATCATCTATGCCTCCAGAGAGGCCCTGTTTCACTGAACCACATCAATTGCACCTTGAGTCAAATGAGTTTGACTCAACCATATCATTTCTCCATGAGTCAGGCATCGTTTGACTCAACCATATCTTTAGTGCCTCGGGTCGAGACTCGTTTGACTTACACATATGTTTGCACCTCGAGATGGGCCACGTTTGACTCAACCACATCATTTGTGCCTCTAGTCGGGCCTCGTTTGACTTAACTATATCGTTTGCACCTTGAGTTGGGCCTCGTTTGACATAACCACATCATTTGCACCTCGAGTCACGCCTCGTTTAACTCAACCATATCATTTGCACCTCTTGTTGGGACTCATTTGACTGAACCACATCATTTGCACCTCGAGTCGTGCCTCATTTGACTCAACCATATCATTTGGACCTCGAGTTAGCCCTCGTTTGACTCACCCATATCATTTGCACCTCTTGTCGGGACTCGTTTGATTGAACCACATCATTTGCACATTGAGTCGACCCTCGTTTGACTCCACCACATCATTTGAGCCTCGAGTCAGGACTCGTTTGATTTACACATATGTTTCCACCTCGAGATAGGCCTTGGTTGACTCAACCACATCATTTGTGCATCGAGTCGGGCCTCGTTTGACTTACACTTATGTCTGTACCTCGAGATGGGCCTCGTTTGAGTCAACCACATCATTTGTGCCTCGAGTCGGGCCTCGTTTGACTTAACCATACATTTGCTCCTTTAGTCGGGCCTCGTTTGACTCAACCATATCATTTGCACCTCAAGTCGGGGATCATTTAACTCAACCATATCATTTGCACCTCTTGTCAGGACTCGTTTGATTGAACCACATTATTTGCACCACGAGTCGTGCCTTGTTTGACTCAACCATACCATTTGCGCCTCGAGTCAGGCCTCGTTTCACTCAACCATATCATTTGCACCTCTTGTCGGGACTTGTTTGACTGAACCACATCATTTGCGCCTCGAGTCGCGCCTCGTTTGACTCAACCATATCTTTTGTGCCTCGAGTAGGCCCTCATTTGACTCAACCATGTCATTTGAGCCCCGAGTCGGGACTTGTTTGACTTACACATACGTTTGCACCTTTAGATGGGCATCGTTTGACTTAACCACATTTTTTCGCCTCAAGTCAGGCCTTGTTTGACTCAACCATATCATCAGTGCCTCGAGTCGGGACTCGTTTGACTCCACCATATCATTTGCACCTCTTGTCAGGACTTGTTTGAGTCAACGATATCATTTGTGCCTCAAGTCGGCCCTTGTTTGACTCAACCATATCAATAGCGCCTCGAGTCGGGACTTGTTTGACTGAACCACATCATTTGCACCTCGAGATGGGCCTCGTTTGACTGAACCACATCATTTGCGCCTCGAGTCGCGCCTCATTTGACACAACCATATCATTTGTGCTTCAAGTCGTCCCTCATTTGACTCAACCATATCATTTGAGCCTCGAGTCAGGAGTCGTTTGACTTACACATATGTTTGCACCTAAAGATGGGCCTCGTTTGACTCAACCACATCATTTGCACCTCGAGTCGGGCCTTGTTTGACTCAACCATATCATTAGCACCTCAAGGCGGGACTCGTTTGACTTACACATATGTTTGCACCTTGAGATGGGCCTTGTTCGACACAACCACATCATTTGTGCCTCGAGTCGGGACTCGTTTGACTCCGCATATTATTTGCACCTCTTGTCGGGACTCGTTTGGGTCAACCATATCATTTGCGCCTCGAGTCGGGATTTGTTTAACTTACACATATGTTTGCACCTCGCGATGGGTCTCGTTCAACAAAACCACATCATTTGCTCCTTGAGTCACGCCTCGTTTAACTCAACCATATCATTTGCACCTCTTGTTGGGACTCGTTTGATCGAACCACATCATTGGCACCTCGAGTCGTGCTCATTTGACTCAACCATATCATTTGCACCTCTTGTCCAGATTTGTTTGATTGAACCACATCATTTGCACCTTGAGTCGGCCCTCGTTTGACTCCACCATATCATTTGCACCTCTTGTCGGGACTCGTTTGACTTACACATATGTTTACACCTCGAGATGGGCCTCGTTTGACTCGACCACATCATTTATGCCTCAAGTCAGACCTTGTTTGACTCAACCATATCATTAGCGCCTCGACTCGGGACTCGTTTGATTGAACCACATCATTTGCTCCTTGAGTCATGCCTCGTTTGACTCAACCATATTATTTGTGCCTCGAGAGAGGCCCCGTTTCACTGAACCACATCGAATGCACCTTGAGCCGGGCTTGGTTTGACTCAACCATATCATTTGCACCTTGAGTCAGGCCTGGTTTGACTCAACCATATTATTTGCAACTCAAGTCGAGACAGGTTTGACCCAACCATATCATTTAAGACTCAAGGCGGTACTTGTTTGACTTACACATTTGTTTGCACCTCGAGATGGGCCTCATTTGACTCAACCACATCATTTGCACCTAGAGTCGGCCCTTGTTTGACTCAACCATGTCATTATCACCTTGAGTCGGGACTCGTTTTACTTACACATATGTTTGCCCCTTGAGATGGCTCTTGTTTGACTCGACAATATCATTTGCACCTCGAGTAGGGCCTTGTTTGACTCGACAATATCATTTGTGCCTCGAGTCGTGCCTCGTTTCACTCAACCATATCATTTGCACCTCTTGTCGGGACTCGTTTGACTGAACCACATCATTTGCGCCTCGAGTCGTGCCTTGTTTGACTCAACCATATCATTTACGCCTCGAGTCAGCCCTCATTTGACTCAACCAAATCATTTGAGCCTCGAGTTGGGACTCGTTTGACTTGCAAATACGTTTGCACCTTTAGATGGGCTTTGTTTGACTCAACCACATCATTTGCGCCTCGAGTTGGGCCTTGTTTAACTCAACCATATCATTAGCGCCTCGAGTTGGGACTCGTTTAACTTACACATATATTTGCACCTCGAGATGGGCCTCGTTCGACACAACCACATCATTTACGTCTCGAGTCGGGACTCATTTGACACCATCATATCATTTGTGCCTCGAGTCGGGACTTGTTTGACGCCACCATATCATTTGCGCCTCGAGTCGGCCCTTGTTCGACTCAACCATATCATTAGTGCCTCGAGTTGGGACTTGTTTGACTTACACATATGTTTGCACCTCTAGATGGGCCTCGTTTGACTGAAGCACATCATTTGCGCCTCGAGTCATGCCTCGTTTGACTCAACCATATCATTTGCATCTCTTGTCGGGACTCGTTTGATTGAACCACATCATTTGCACCTTGAGTCAGCCCTCATTTGATTCCACCATGTCATTTGAGCCTTGAGTCGGGACTCAATTGACTTACACATATGTTTGTACCTCGAGAAGGGCCTCGTTAGAGTCAACCACATCATTTGCGGCTTGAGTCAGGCCTCGTTTGACTCAACCATATCTTAGGTGCCTCGAGTCGGGACTCGTTTGACTTACACATATGTTTGCACCTTGAGATGGGCATCATTTGACTCAACCACATCATTTGCGCCTCGAGTCGGCCTCGTTTGACTGACCCATATCATTTGCACCTCTAGTCGGGCCTCGTTTGACTGAACCATATCATTTACACCTCGAGTCAGGCCATGTTTAACTCGACCATATCATTTGCACCTCTTGTCGGGACTCGTTTGATTGAAACACATCATTTGCACCTCGAGTCGTGCCTCGTTTGACTCAACCATATCATTTGCGCCAGGAATCGGGCCCCGTTTGACTCAACCATATCATTTGCACCTCTTGTTGGGACTCGTTTGACTTACACATATGTTTACACCTCGAGATGGGCCTCGTTTGACTCAACCACATCATTTGTGCCTCGAGTCGAACCTCGTTTGACTCAACCCTATCATTAGCGCCTCGACTCGGGAATCGTTTAATTGAACCACATCATTTGCACCTCGAGTCGTGCCCCGTTTGACTCAACCATATCATTTGTGCCTCGAGAGAGGCCCTGTTTCACTAAACCACATCAATTGCACCTCGAGTCGGGCTTGGTTTGACTCAACCATATCATTTGCAACTCGAGTCAGGCCTGGTTTGACTCAACCATATTATTTGCAACTCGAGTCGGGCCAAGTTTGACGCAACCATATCTTTTGCACCTCGAGTCGGGCCTTGTTTGACTTAACCATGTCATTAGCACTAGAAGTCGGGACTCGTTTTACTTACACATATGTTTGCCCCTCGAGTTGGCCCTTGTTTGACTCAACCATATCAATAGCGCCTCGAGTCGGGACTTGTTTTTCTGAACCACATCATTTGCACCTCGAGATGGACCTCGTTTGACTGAACCACATCATTTGCGCCTCGAGTCGCGCCTCGTTTGACATAACCATATCATTTGTGCCTCAAGTCGGCCCTCATTTGACTCAACCATATCATTTGAGCCTCGAGTCAGGACTCGTTTGACTTACACATATGTTTGCACCTCGAGATGGGCCTCGTTTGACTCAACTACATCATTTGCACCTCGAGTTGAGCCTTGTTTGACTTAACCATATCATAAGCACCTTGAGTGGAGAATCGTTTTACTTACACATATGTTTGCCCCTCGAGATGGGTCTCATTTGACTCAACCACATCATTTGTGCCTCGTGTTGGGCCTCGTTTGACTCGACAATATCATTTGCAACTCGAGCCGGCCCTCGTTTAACTCCACCATATCATTTGAGCCTCGAGTCAGGACTCGTTTGACTTACACATATGTTTGCAACTCGAGATGGGCCTCGTTTGACTCAACCACATCATTTACGCCTCGGGTTTGGCCTCATTTGACTTCAGCATATCATTTGTACCTCGAGTTAGGCCTCGTTTAACTCAACCATATCCTTGGCACCTCTTGTCGTGACTCGTTTGAGTGAACCACATCATTTGTACCTCTAGTCGTGCCTCATTTGACTTAACCATATCATTTGTACCTTGAGTCGGGCCTCGTTTCACTCAACCATATCATTTGCACCTCTTGTCGGGACTCGTTTGACTGAACCAGATCATTTGCGCCTCAAGTCACGCCTCGTTTGACTTAACCATATCAATTGCGCCTCGATTCAGCCCTCGTTTGACTCAACATATCATTTGCACCTCTTATCAGGACTCGTTTGACTGAACCACATCATTTGCGCCTCGAGTCATGCCTCGTTTGACTCAACCATATCATTTGTGGCTCGAGTCGGCTCTCGTTGGACTCAACCATATCATTTG
Source organism: Dicorynia guianensis (assembly GCA_037013595.1). Lineage (NCBI taxonomy): Eukaryota > Viridiplantae > Streptophyta > Magnoliopsida > Fabales > Fabaceae > Dicorynia > Dicorynia guianensis. The sequence goes on from JASUAB010000023.1 coordinate 1,900,183, forward strand.
AGCCTCGAGTCAGGACTCATTTGACTTACACATACATTTCCACCTTGAGATAGGCCTCGTTTGACTCAACGACATCATTTTCGCCTTGAGTCGGGCCTTGTTTGTCTCAATCATATAATTAGCACCTCGAGTCAGGACTCGTTTGACTTACACATATGTTTGCACCTCGAGATGGGCCTCGTTCGACACAACCACATCATTTGCGCCTCGAGTAAGGACTCGTTTGACTCCACCACATCATTTGCACCTCTTGTCCAGTCTCGTTTGAGTCAACCATATCATTTGCGCCACGAGTCGGTCCTTGTTTGACTCATCCATATCATTAGCGCCTCGAGTCGGGACTTGTTTGACTTACACATGTATTTGCACCTAGAGATAGGCCACGTTTGACATAACCACATCATTTGCTCCTCGAGTCACACCGCGTTTAACTCAACCATATGATTTGTACCTCTTGTCGGGACTCGTTTGACCGAACCACATCTTTTACACCTCAAGTCGTGCCTCGTTTGACTCAACCATATCTTTAGTGCCTCGGGTCAAGACTCGTTTAACTTGCACATATGTTTGCACCTCGAGATGGGCCTCGTTTGACTTAACCATATCATTTGCACCTTGAGTCGGGCCTTGTTTGACACAACCACATCATTTGCTCCTCGAGTCACGCCTCGTTTAGCTCAACCATATCATTTGCACCTCTTGTCGGGACTCGTTTGACTGAACCACATCATTTGTGCCTCGAATCGCGCCTCATTTGACTCAACCATATCATTTGCGCCTTGAGTTGGCCCTTGTTTGACTCAACCATATCATTTGAGCCTCGAGTCGGGACTCGTTTGACTTGCACATACATTTGCACCTTTAGATGGGCCTCGTTTGACTCAACCACATAATTTGTGCCTCGAGTCGGGCCTTGTTTGACTAAACCATATCTTTAGCGCCTCAAGTCGGTACTCGTTTGACTTACACATATATTTGCACCTTGAGATGGGCCTCGTTTGACTCAACCACATCATTTGCGCCTCGAGTCGGGACTCGTTTGACTCCACCATATCATTTCCACCTCTTGTCGGGACTCGTTCGAGTCAACCATATCATTTGCACCTCGAGTCGGCCCTTGTTTCACTCAACCATATGATTAACGCCTCGAGTTAGGACTTGTTTGACTTACACATATGTTTGCACATCGAGATGGGCCTCGTTTGACTCAACCACATCAATTGCGCCTCCAATCATGCCTCGTTTGACTCAGCCATATCATTTGTGCCTCGAGTCGGCCCTCATTTGGCACAACCATATCATTTGTGCCTCGAGACAGGACTCGTTTGACTTACACATATGTTTGCACCTCAAGATGGGCCTCGTTTGACTCAACCACATCATTTATGCCTCGACTCGGGCCTCATTTGACTCAGCCATATCTTTAGGGCCTCGAGTCGAGACTCGTTTGACTTACACATATGTTTGCAACTCGAGATGGCCCTCGTTTGAGTCAACCACATCATTTGTGCCTCGAGTTGGGCCACGTTTGACTCAACCATATCATTAGCACCTCGAGTCGGAACTTGTTTGACTTACACATATGTTTGCACCTCTAGATGGGACTCGTTTGACTCAACCACATCACTTGCACCTCGAGTCGGGCCTCGTTTGACTGAACCATATCATTTGCACCTCCAATCGGGCCTCATTTGACTCAACCGTATCATTTGCAACTCGAGTCGGGTCATGTTTAGCTCAACCATATCATTTGCACCTCTTGTCGGGATGCGTTTGATTGAACCACATCATTTGCACCTCAAGTCGTGCCTCGTTTGACTCAACCATATCATTTGTGCCTTGAGTCGGGCCTTGTTTCACTCAACCATATCATTTGCACCTTCAGTCATGCCCCGTTTGACTCAACCACATCATTTGTGCCTCGAGAGAGGCTTGTTTCATTCAACCACATTAATTGTGCATCGAGTCGGGCCTGGTTTGACTCAACCATATTGTTTGCACCTCGAGTCAGGCCTGGTTTGACTTAACCATATTATTTGCACCTCGAGTCGGGCCATGTTTAGCTCAACCATATCATTTGCACCTCTTGTCGGGACTCGTTTGATTGAACCACATCATTTGCACCTCGAGTCGTGCCTCATTTGACTCAACCATATCATTTGCGCCTCGAGTCGGGCCTTGTTTCACTCAACCATATCATTTGCACCTCGAGTCGTGCCCCATTTGACTCGATCATATCATTTGTGCCTTAAGAAAGGCCCCGTTTCACTCAACCACATCAATTGTGCCTCGAGTCAGGCCTGGGTTGACTCAACCATATCGATTGCACCTCGAGTCAGGCCTAGTTTGACTCAACCATATTATTTACACCTCGAGTCAGGCTAAGTTTGACCCAACCATATCATTTGAGCCTCAAGGCAGCACTCGTTTGACTTACACATATGTTTGCACCTCAAGATGGGCCTCGTTTGACTCAACCACATCATTTGCGCCTTGAGTCGAGACTTGTTTGACCCAACCATATCATTAGTGCCTCGAGTCGGGACTCGTTTGACTTACACATATGTTTGCCCTCGAGATGGGCCTCATTTGACTCAACCACATTATTTGCGCCTCGAGCTGGGCCTCGTTCGACTCAACAATATCATTTGCAACTCGAGTCAGCCCTCGTTTGACTCCACCTTATCATTTGATCCTCGAGTCGGGACTCGTTTGACTTACACATATCTTTGCACATCGAGATGGGCCACGTTTGACTCAATTACATCATTTGCGCCTCGAGTCGGGCCTCGTTTGACTCAACCATATCATTAGCGCCTTGACTCGGGACTCGTTTGACTTACACATATGTTTGCACCTTGAGATGGTCCTCGTTTGACTCAACCACATTATTTGCGTATCGACTCGGGCCTTGTTTGACTCAACCATATAATTTGCACCTCAAGTCGGGCCTCGTTTGACTTAACCACATCATTTGTGTCTCGAGTCGGGCCTCATTTGACTCAACCATATCTTTAGCACCTCGGGTCGGGACTCGTTCGACTTACACATATGTTTGCAACTCGAGACGGGCCTCGTTTGACTCAACCACATCATTTGTGCCTTGAGTCGGGCCGCGTTTGACTCAACCATATCATTAGCACCTCGAGTCAGGACTCGTTTGACTTACACATATGTTTGCACCTCGAGATGGGCATTAATTGACTCAACCACATCATTTGCGCCTCGAGTCGGGCCTCGTTTGACCTAACCATATCATTTGCACCTCAAGTTGGGCCTCGTTTGACTCAACCATATCATTTGCACCTCAAGTCGGGCCATGTTTAACTCAACCATGTCATTTGCTCCTCTTATTGGGACTCGTTTGATTGAACCACATCATTTGCACCTCAAGTCGTGGCTCGTTTCACTCAACCATATCATTTGCACCTCTTGTCGGGACTCATTTGACTTACACATATGTTTGTAACTCGAGATTGACCTTGTTTGACTCAACCATATCATTAGCACCTCGACTCGGGACTCGTTTGACTTACACATATGTTTGCACCTCTAGATGGGCCTCGTTTGACTCAACCACATTATTTGCGCATCGACTCAAGCCTCATTTGACTCAACCATATCATTTGCACCTCGAGTTGGGCCTCGTTTAACTCAACCATATCATTTACATCTCGAGTCATGCCTTGTTTGACTCAACCATATCATTGTGCCTCGAGTCGGGCCTCGTTTCACTCAACCATATCATTTACACCTCTTGTCGGGACTCGTTTGACTGAACCACATCATTTGCGCCACGAGTCGCACGTCGTTTGACTCAACCATATCATTAGTGCCTCGACTCATGACTCGTTTGACTTACACATATGTTTGCACCTCGAGATGGTCCTCGTTTGACTCAACCACATTATTTATGCATCGACTAGGGCCTCGTTTGAGTCAACCATATCATTTGCACCTCGAGTCGGGCCTCGGTTGACTCAACCATATCATTTGCACCTCGAGTCGGGCCTCGTTTAACTCAAGCATATCATTTGCAGCTCTTTTCGGGACTCATTTGATTGAACCACATCATTTGCACCTCGAGTCGTGCCCCGTTTGACTCAACCATATCATTTGTGCCTCAAGAGAGGCCCCGTTTCACTTAACCACATCAATTGTGCCTTGAGTCGAGGCAGGTTTGACTCAACCATATCATTTGCACCTTGATTCAGGCCTGGTTTGACTTAACCATATTATTTGCAACTTGAGTCGGGCCAAGTTTGACTTACTCACATGTTTGCACCTCGATATGGGCCTTGTTTGACTCAACCACATCATTTGCACCTCGAGTCGGGCCTTGTTTGACTCAACCATATCATTAGTGCCTCGAGTCAAGACTCGTTTGACTTACACATATGTTTGCCGCTCGAGATGCGCCTCATTTGACTCAACCACATCATTTACGCCTCGACTCGGGCCTTGTTTGACTCGACAATATCATTTGCAACCCGAGTTGGCCCTCGTTTGACTCCACCATATCATTTGAGCCTCGAGTCGGGACTTGTTTGACTTACACATATGTTTGCACCTCGAGATGGGCCTCATTTGACTCAACCACATCATTTGCACCTTGAGTTAGGCCTCGTTTGACTCAACCATATCTTTAGCACCTCAGGTCGGAACTTGTTTGACTTACACATATGTTTGCACCTCGAGATAGGCCTCGTTTTACTTAACCACATCATTTGGGCCTTGAGTCGGGCCTTGTTTGACTTAACCATATCATTTGCACCTCAAGTCGGGCCTCATTTGACTCAACCATATCATTTGCACCTCCAGTCTGGCCTCATTTAACTCAACCATATCATTTGCACCTCTTGTTAGGACTCTTTCCATTGAACCACATCATTTGCACCTCGAGTCGTGCTTCGTTTAACTCAACCATATCATTTGTGCCTTGAGTCAGCCCTTGTTTGAGTCAACCATATCATTTGCACCTCTTGTCGAGACTCGTTTGATTGAACCACGTCATTTTCACCTTGAGTCGGCTCTCGTTTCACTCAACCATATCATTTGCACCTCTTGTCGGGACTCGTTTTACTGAACAACATCATTTGCACCTCGAGTCGTGCCGTGTTTGACTCAACCATATCATTTGTACCTCGAGTTGGGACTCGTTTGGCTTACGCATATGTTTGCCCCTTGAGATGGGCCTCGTTTGACTCAACCACATCATTTGTGCCTCGAGTCAGGCCTCGTTTGATTCGATCATATCATTTGCAACTTGAGTCATTCCTCGTTTGACTTCACCATATCATTTGAGCCTCAAGTTAGGACTTGTTTGACTTATACATATGTTTGCACCTCGAGATGGGCCTCGTTTGGCTCAACCACATCATTTACGCCTCAGGTCGGGCCTCGTTTGACTAAACCATATCATTTGCACCTCGAGTCAGGCCTCGTTTAAATAGACCATATCATTTGCTCCTCGAGTCGGACCTCGTTTGACTCAACCATATCATTTGCACCTCTTGTCGGGACTCGTTTGACTGAACAACATCATTTGTGCCTCGAGTTGAACGTCGTTTGACTAAACCATATCAGTTTTGCCTCGAGTCAGCCCTTGTTTGACTCAACCATATCATTTGAGCCTTGAGTCGAGACTCGTTTGACTTACACATACGTTTGCACCTTGAGATAGGCCTCGTTTGACTCAACCACATCATTTGTGTCTCGAGTCGGGCCTTGTTTGACTCAATCATATCATTAGCGCCTCGAGGAAGGCCTCGTTTAACTCAACCATATCATTTGCACCTCTTGTTGGGACTCGTTTGATTGAACCACATCATTTTCACCTCGAGTCGTTCCTCGCTGGATGCAACCATATTATTTGCACCTCGAGTCGGGCCTCGTTTCACTCAACCATATCATTTGCACCTCTTGTCGGGACTCGTTTGACTGAACCACATCATTTGCGCCGAGAGTCGCGCCTCGTTCGACTCAACCATATCATTTGCACCTCGAGTCCAGCCTCGTTTAACTCAACCATATTATTTGCACCTCTTGTCGGGACTCTTTCCATTGAACCACATCATTTGCACCTCGAGTCTCGAGTCGTGCCTCGTTTGACTCAACCATATCATTTGTGCCTCGAGTCGGCCCTCGTTTGACTCAACCATATCATTTGCACCTCTTGTTGGGACTCGTTTTACTGAACAACATCATTTGCGCCTCAAGTCGTGCCCTGTTTGACTCAACCATATCATTTGAGCCTCGAGTCGAGACTCGTTTGACTTACACATACATTTGCACCTTGAGATGGGCCTCGTTTGACTCAACCACATCATTTGCGTCTCGAGTCGGGCCTCATTTGACTCCAACATTTCATTTGCACCTCTTGTCAGGACTCATTTGAGTAAACCATATCATTAGCGCCTTGAGGCGGGACTTGTTTGACCTACACATATGTTTGCAACATGAGATGGGCCTCGTTTGACACAACCACATCATTTGCTCCTCGAGTCATGCCTTGTTTAACTCACCCATATCATTTGCACCTCTTGTCGGGACTCATTTGACCGAAGTAGATCATTTGCACCTCGAGTCGTGCCTCATTTGACTAACTATATCATTTACGCCTCGAGTTGGTCCTCGTTTGACCCAACCATATCATTTGCACCTCTTATCGGGGCTTCTTTGATTGAACCACATCATTTGCACCTTGAGTCGGCCCGCGTTTGACTTCACCATATCATTTGAGCCTTGAGTTGGGACTCATTTGGCTTACACATATATTTGCACCATGAGTTAGGCCTCGTTTGACTCAACCACATCATTTGCGCCTCGAGTCAGGCCTCGTTTGACTCAACCATATCTTTAGCGCTTCGAATCAGGACTCGTTTGACTTACACATATGTTTGCACCTCGAGATGGGCCTCGTTTGACTCAACCACATCATTTGCGCCTGGAGTTGGGCATCATTTGACTCAACCATGTCTTTAGTGCCTCGGGTCAGAACTCGTTTGACTTACACATATGTTTACACCTTGAGATGGGCCTCATTTAACTCAACCGCATCATTTGCGCCTCGAGTCGGGCCTCGTTTGACTTAACCATATCATTTGCACCTCGAGTCGGGCCTCGTTTGACACAACCATATCATTTGCACCTCGACTCTGGCCTCGTTTAACTCAACCATATCATTTGCACCTCTTGTCGGGACTCGTTCCATTGAACCACATCATTTGCACCTCGAGTTGTGCCTCGTTTGACTCAACCAAATCATTTGCACCACTTGTCGGGATTCGTTTGACTGAACCACATCATTTGCACCTCGAGTCATGCCTTATTTAACTTAACCATATCATTTACGCCTCTTGTCGGCCCTCGTTTGACTCAACCATATCATTTGAGCCTCGAGTCGGGAATTATTTGACGTACACATATGTTTGCACCTCGAGCTGGGCCTCGTTTGACTCAACCCCATCATTTGCGCCTTGAGTCGGGCCTCGTTTGACTGAACCATATCATTTGCACCTCCAATCGGGCTTCGTTTGACTCAACCGTATCATTTGCAACTTGAGTCGGGCCATGTTTAGCTCAACCATATCCTTTGCACCTCTTGTCGGGACGTGTTTGATTGAACCATATCATTTGCACCTCGAGTCATGCCTCGTCTGACTCAACCATATCATTTGCGCCTTGAGTCGGGCCTCGTTTCACTCAACCATGTCATTCGCACCACTTGTCAGGACTCGTTTGACTGAACCACATCATTTGCGCCTTGGGTTGCACCTCATTTTACTTAACCATATCATTTGAGCCTCGAGTCGGGAATCATTTGACTTACACATATGTTTGCACCTCGAGCTGGGCCTCGTTTCACTCAACCCCATCATTTGCGCCTCGAGTCGAGCCTCGTTTGACTGAACCATATCATTTGCACCTCCAATCGAGCCTCGTTTAACTCAACCGTATCATTTGTAACTCGAGTCGGGCCATGTTTAGCTCAACCCTATCATTTGCACCTCTTCCCGAGACGCGTTTGATTGAAACACATCATTTGCACCTCGAGTCGCGCCTCGTTTGAATCAACCATATCATTTGCGCCTTGAGTCAGGCCTCGTTTCACTCAACCATATCATTTGCACCACTTGTCAGGACTCGTTTGATTGAACCACATCATTTGGGCCTCGGGTTACACCTCAATTTACTTAACCATATCATTTACGCCTCGAGTTGGCCCTCGTTTGACTCAACCATATCATTTGAGCCTCGAGTCGAACTTGTTTGACTTACACATATGTTTGCACCTTGAGATGGGCCTCGTTTGACTCAACCACATCATTTGCAACTCAAGTCGGGCCTTGTTTGACTCAACCATATCATTAGCGCCTCGAGTCAGGACTCGTTCGACTTACACATTTGTTTGCACCTTGAGATGGGCCTCGTTTGACTCAACCACATCATTTGCACCTCGGTTGGGCCTCGTTTGACTTAACCATATCTTTAGTGCCTCGGGTCAGAACTCGTTTGACTTACACATATGTTTACACCTTGAGATGGGACTCGTTTAACTCAACCACATCATTTGTGCCTCGAGTCAGGCCTCGTTTGACACAACCATATCATTTGCACCTCGAGTCTGGCCTCGTTTAACTCAACCATAGCATTTGCACCTGTTGTCGGACTCAATCCATTGAACCACATCATTTGCACCTCGAGTTGTGCCTCGTTCGACTCAACTATATGATTTGTGCCTCGAGTCAGCCCTCGTTTGACTCAACCATATCATTTGCACCACTTGTTGGGATTCGTTTGACTGAACCACATCATTTGCACCTCGAGTCGTGCCTCATTTAACTTAACCATATCATTTATGCCTCTAGTCAGCCCTCGTTTGACTCAACCATATCATTTAAGCCTCGAGTCGGTAATCATTTGACTTACACATATGTTTGCACCTCGAGCTGGGCATCGTTTCACTCAGCCCCAGCATTTGCTCCTCGAGTCGGGCCTCGTTTGACTGAACCATATCGTTTACACCTCCAATCGAGCCTCGTTTGACTCAACCGTATCATTTGGAACTCGAGTCGGGCCATGTTTAGCTCAACCATATCCTTTGCACCTCTTGTCAGGATGCGTTTGATTGAACCACATCATTTGCACCTCGAGTCGTGCCTCATCTGACTCAACCATGTCATTTGTGCCTTGAGTCAGGCCTCGTTTCACTCAACCATGTCATTTGCACCACTTGTCAGGACTCGTTTGATTGAACCACATCAATTGCGCCTTGGGTTGCACCTCATTTTACTTAACCATATCATTTACACCTCGAGTCGGCCCTCGTTTGACTCCACCATATCATTTGAGCCTCGAGTCAAACTCGTTTGACTTACACATATGTTTGCATCTTGAGATCAGCCTTGTTTGACTCAACCACATCATTTGCACCTCGAGTCGGGCCTTGTTTGACTCAACCATATCATTAGCGCTTCGAGTCAGGACTCATTTGACTTACACATATGTTTGCACCTCGAGATGGGCCTCGTTTGACTCAACCACATCATTTGCGCCTCGAGTTAGGCCTCGTTTGACTCAACCATGTCTTTTGTGCCTCGGGTCAGAACTCGTTTGACTTATACATATGTTTGCACCTCGAGATGGGCCTCATTTAACTCAACCACGTCATTTGTGCCTTGAGTCGGGCCTCGTTTGACTTAGCCATATCATTTGCACCTCGAGTCGGGCCTCGTTTGACATAACCATATCATTTGCACCTCGAGTCTGGCCTTGTTTAACTCAACCACATCATTTGCACCTCTTCTCGGGACTCATTCTATTGAACCACATCATTTGCACCTCGAGTCATGCCTCGTTTGACTTAACCATATCATTTGCGCCTCGAGTCGGCCCTCGTTTCACTCAACCATATCATTTGTACCTCTTGTCGAGACTCGTTTGATTGAACCACATCATTTGCACCTTGAGGCGGCCCTCGTTTCACTCAACCATATCATTTGCACCTCTTGTCGGGACTCGTTTGACTTACACATATGTTTGCAACTTGAGATGGGCCTCATTTGACTCAACCATATCATTAGTGCCTCGACTCATGACTCGTTTGACTTACACATATGTTTGCACCTCGAGATGGTCCTCGTTTGGCTCAACCGCATTATTTGTGCACCGACTCGGGCCTCGTTTTACTCAACCATATCATTTGCACCTCGAGTCGGGTCTCGGTTGACTTAACCATATCATTTGCACCACGAGTTAGGCCTCGTTTGACTCAACCATATCATTTGCAGCTCTTGTCGGGACTCGTTTTATTGAACCACATCATTTGCACCTTGAGTTGTGCCCTCTTTGACTTAACCATATCATTTGTGCCTCGAGTTGGGACTCGTTTGGATACACATATGCTTGCCCCTCGAGATGGGCCTCGTTTGACTCAACCACATCATTTGCTCGTCGAGTCGGGCCTCGTTTGACTTGACCATATCATTTGCAACTCGAGTCGGCCCTCATTTAAGTCCACCATATCATTTGACCCTCGAGTCAGGACTCGTTTGACTTACACATATGTTTGCACCTCAAGATGGGCCTCGTTTGACTCAACCACATCATTTGCGCCTTAGGTCGGGCCTCATTTAACTGAACCATATCATTTGCACCTCAAGTCAGGCCTCGTTTAAATCAACCATATCATTTGCGCCTCGAGTCTGCCCTCATTTGATTCAACCATATCATTTGCACCTCTTGTCAGGACTCGTTTGACTGAACCACATCATTTGCGCCTCGAGTCGCGCCTCATTTTACTCAACCATATCATTTGCGCCTCGAGTCTGCCCTCGTTTGACTCAACCATATCGTTTGAGCCTCGAGTCAAGACTCGTTTGACTTACACATATGTTTGCACCTCGAGTTGGGCCTCGTTTGACATAACCACATCATTTGTGTCTCGAGTCAGGCCTCGTTTGACTCCACCATTTCATTTGCACATCTTGTCGGGACTCGTTTGAGTAAACCATATCATTTGCGCCTCGAGTTGGGCCTTGTTTAACTGAACCATATCATTAGCGCCTTGAGTCGGGATGTGTTTGACCTACACATATGTTTGCAACATGAGATGGGCCTCCTTTGACACAACCACATCATTTGCTCCTCGAGTCACGCCTCGTTTAACTCAACCATATCATTTGCACCTTTTGTCAGGACTCGTTTGACCGAACCAGATCATTTACACCCTGAGTCGTGCCTCGTTTGACTCAACCATATCATTTGCACCTCAAGTTGGCCCTAGTTTGACTCAACCATATCATTTGCACCTCTTGTCGGGGCTTGTTTGATTGAACCACATCATTTGCACCTTGAGTCAGCCCTCGTTTGACTCCACCATATCATTTGAGCCTTGAGTTGGGACTCGTTTAGCTTACACATGTTTGCACAATGAGTTTGGCCTCGTTTGACTTAACCACATCATTTGCGCCTCGAATCAAGATTTGTTCGACTCAACCATATCTTTAGTGCCTTGAGTCGGGATTTGTTTGACTTACACATATGTTTGCACCTCGAGATGGACCTCGTTTGACTCAACCACATCATTTGTGCCTCGAGTCGGGCCTCGTTTGACTCAACCATATCATTAACTCCTCGAGTCGAGACTCATTTGACTTACACATATGTTAGCACCTCAAGATGGGCCTCGTTTGACTCAACCACATCATTTGCACCTCGGATCAGGCCTATTTTGACTGAACCATATCATTTGCACCTTGAGTCAGGCCTCGTTTAACTCAACTATATCATTTGCATCTTGAGTCATGCCTCATTTTACACAGCCATATCATTTGTGCCTCGAGTCGGGCCTTGTTTGACTCAACCATATCATTTGCACCTCTTGTCGGGACTCATTTGACTGAACCACATCATTTGTGCCTTTAGTCGTGCATCGTTTGACTCAACCATATCATTTGAGCCTCGAGTCAGGACTCATTTGACTTACACATACGTTTGCACCTTGAGATGGGCCTCGTTTGACTCAACCACATCATTTGCGTCTCGAGTCAGGCCTTGTTTGACTTAACCATATCATCTGCACCTCAAGTCAGGCCTCGTTTAACTTAACCATATCATTTGCACCTCTTGTCGGGACTCGTTTGATTGAACCACATCATTTGCACCTCGAGTTGTGCCTCGCTTGACTCAACCATATGTTTTGTGCCTCGAGTCGGGCCTCATTTCACTCGATCATATCATTTGCACCTCTTGTCGGGACTCGTTTGATTGAACCACATCATTTGCACCTCGAGTTGTGCCTCGCTTGACTCAACCATATCTTTTGTGCCTCGGGTCGCGCCTCGTTTGACTCAACCATATCATTTGCGGCTCAAGTCTGCCCACGTTTGACTCAACCATATCATTTGAGCCTCGAGTCAAGACTCGTTTGACTTACACATATGTTTGCACCTCGAGGTAGGCCTCGTTTGACATAACCACATCATTTGCATCTCGAGTCAGGCCTCGTTTAACTCCACCATTTCATTTGCACCTCTTGTCAGGACTCGTTTGAGTAAACCATATCATTTGTGCCTCGAGTCGGGCCTTGTTTAACTGAACCATATCATTATCGCCTTGAGTCGAGACTTGTTTGACCTACACATATGTTTGCAACATGAGATGGGCCTCGTTTGACACAACCACATCATTTACTCCTCGAGTCATGCCTCGCTTAACTCAACCATATCATTTGCACCTCTTGTCGGGACTCGTTTAACCAAACCAGATCATTTGCACCTTGAATCGTGCCTCGTTTGACTCAACCATATCATTTGCACCTCGAGTTGGCCCTCGTTTGACTCAACCATATCATTTGCACCTCTTGTCGGGGTTTGTTTGATTGAACCACATCATTTGCACCTTGAGTCGGCCCTCGTTTGATTCCACCATATCATTTGAACCTCGAGTCGGGATTCGTTTGACTTACACATATGTTTACACCACGAGTTGGGCCTCGTTTGACTCAACCACATCAGTTGCGCCTCGAGTCAGGCCTCATTTGACTCAACCATATCTTTAGCGCCTCGAGTCGGGACTCGTTTGATTTACACATATGTTTGCACCTCGAGATGGACCTCGTTTGACTCAACCACATCATTTGTGCCTCGAGTTGGGCCTCGTTTGACTCAACCATATCATTAGCTCCTCGACTCGGGACTCGTTTGACTTACACATGTGTTAGCACCTCAAGATGGGCCTCGTTTGACTCAACCACATCATTTGCGCCTTGGGTTTGGCCTTGTTTGAATGAACCATATCATTTGCACCTTGAGTCAGGGCTCGTTTAACTCAACCATATCATTTGCACCTTGAGTCATGCCTCGTTTGACTCAACCATATCATTTGCGCCTCGAGTCGAGCCTCGTTTGACTCAACCATATTATTTGAGCCTTGAGTCGGGCCTCGTTTAACTTAAACATATCATTTGCGCCTCGAGTCAGGCCTCGTTTGACTCAACCATATCATTTATGCCTCGAGTCGGTCCTCGTTTGACTCAACTATATCATTTGAGCCTCGAGTTAGGACTTGTTTGACTTACACATACATTTGCACCTTGAGATGGGCATCGTTTGACTCAACCACATCATTTGCACCTCGAGTTGGTTCTTGTTTGACTCAACCATATCATTAGCGCCTCGAGTCAGGACTCGTTTGACTTACACACTTGTTTGCACCTCGACATGGGCCTCATTTGACTCAACCACATCATTTGCGCCTCGAGTTAGGCCTTGTTTGACTCAACCATATCTTTAGCGACTCAGGTCAGAACTCGTTTGACTTACACATATGTTTGCACCTCGAGATGCGCCTCGTTTGACTCAACCACATCATTTGCGTCTCGAGTCGAGTCTCGTTTGACTTAACCATATCATTTGTGCCTCGAGTCCGGCCTCGTTTAACTCAACCATATCATTTGCACCTCTTTTTGGGACTCGTTCCATTGAACCACATCATTTGCACCTCAAGTCGTGCCTCATTTGACTCAACCATATCATTTGCAACTCGAGTCGGCCTTCGTTTGACTCAAACATATTATTTGCACCTCTTGTCGGGACTCATTCCATTGAACCACATCATTTGTAGCTCGAGTTGTGCCTCGTTTGACTCAACCATATCATTTGCGCCTCGAGTCGGCCCTCGTTTCACTCAACCATATCATTTGCACCTCTTGTTGGGACTTGTTTGACTTACACATATGTTTGCACCTTGAGATGGGCCTCGTTTGACTCAACCATATCATTAGCGCCTCGACTCGTGGCTCGTTTGACTTACACATACGTTTGCACCTCGAGATGGTCCTTGTTTGGCTCAACCACATTATTTGCGCACCGACTCGGGGCTCGTTTGACTAAACCATATCATTTGCACCTCGAGTCGGGCCTCATTTGACTCAATCATATCATTTGTAGCTCTTGTCGGGACTCGTTTTATTGAACCACATCATTTGCACCTCGAGTTGTGCCCTGTTTGACTCAACCATATCATTTGTGCCTCGAGTTGGGACTCGTTTGGCTTACACATTTGTTTGCCCTTCGAGATGGGCCTCGTTTGACCTAACCACATCATTTGCACCTCGAGTCGGGCCTCGTTTGACTCGACCATATAATTTGCAACTCGAGTCGGCCCCCGTTTGACTCCACCATATGATTTGAGCCTCGAGTCAGGACTCGTTTGACTTACACATATGTTTGCACCACGAGATGGGCCTTGTTTGACTTAACTATATCATTTGCGCCTCAGGTCAGGCCTCGTTTGACTGAACCATATCTTTAGCACCATCAGTCAGGCCTCATTTAAAACAACCATATCATTTGTCCCTCGAGTCATGCGTCGTTTGACTCAACCATATCATTTCCGCCTCGAGTCGGGCCTCGTTTAACTCAACCATATCATTTGAGCCTCGAGTCGGGCCTCGTTTAACTCAATCATATCATTTGCACCTCGAGTCATGCCTTGTTTGACTCAACCATATCATTTGCGCCTTGAGTCAGGCCTCGTTTGACTCGACCATATCATTTGAGCGTCCAGTCGGGACTCGTTTGACTTACACATACGTTTGCACCTTGAGATGAGCGTCGTTTGACTCAACCACATCATTTGCGTCTCGAGTCGGGCCTTGTTTGATTGAACCACATCATTTGCACCTCGAGTCAGGCCTCGTTTAACTCAACCATATCATTTGCACCTCTTGTCGGGACTCATTTGATTGAACCACATCATTTGCATGTAGAGTTGTGCCTCGCTTGACTCAATCATATCATTTGTGCCTCAAGTCGGGCCTCGTTTCACTCAGCCATATCATTTGCACCAGTTGTCGGGACTCGTTTGACTGAACCACATTATTTGCGCCTCGAGTCATGCCTCATTTAACTCAACCATATCATTTATGCCTCGAGTCGGTCCTCGTTTGACTCAACCATATCATTTGAGCCTCAAGTTAGGACTCGTTTGACTTACACATACGTTTGCACCTTGAGATGGGCCTCGTTTGACTCAACCACATCATTTGTACCTCAAGTCAGGTCTTGTTTGACTCAATCATATCATTAGCGCCTCGAGTCAGGACTCGTTTAACTTACACACATGTTTGCACCTCGAGATGGGCCTCATTTGACTCAACCACATCATTTGTGCCTTGAGTTGGGCCTCGTTTGACTCAACCATATCTTTAGTGCCTCAGGTCGGAACTCGTTTGACTTACACATATGTTTGCACCTCGAGATGTGCCCCATTTGACTCAACCACATCATTTGGGCCTCGAGTCGGGCATCGTTTGACTTAACCATATCATTTTCACCTCGAGTCCGGCCTCATTTAACTCAACCATATCATTTGCACCTCTTGTCGGGACTCGTTCCATTGAACCACATCATTTACACCTCGAGTCGTGCCTCATTTGACTCAACCATATCATTTGCGCCTCGAGTTGGCCCTCGTTTGACTCAACCTTATCATTAGCGCCTCGAGTCGGGACTTGTTTGACATACACATATGTTTGCCCCTTGAGATGGGCCTCGTTTCTCTCAACCACATCATTTGCGCCACGAGTCGGCCCTCGTTTGACTCCACCTTATCATTTGAGCCTCGAGTTAGGACTCGTTTGACTTACACATATGTTTGCACCTTGAGATGGGCCTCGTTTGACTCAACCACATCATTTGTGCCTCGGGTCGGGCCTCATTTGACTTAACCATATCATTTGCACCTCGTGTTAGGCCTCGTTTAACTCAACCATATCATTTGCACCTCTTGTCAGGACTCATTTGACTTACACATATGTTTGCACCTCGAGATGGGCCTCATTTGACTCAACCACATCATTTGCACCTCGAGTTGTGCCTCGTTTGACTCAACCATATCATTTGCACCTCGAGTCGAGCCTCGTTTCACTCAACCATATCATTTGCACCTCTTGTCAGGACTCGTTTGACTTACACATATGTTTGCACCTCGAGATGGGCCCCGTTTGACTCAACCACATCATTTGTGCCTAGGGTTGGGCCTCGTTTGACTTAACCATATAATTTGCACCTCAAGTCGGGCTTCGTTTGACTTATCCATATCATTTGCACCTCGAGTCAGGCCTCGTTTAACTCAACCATATCATTTGCACCTCTTGTCGGGACTCGTTTGATTGAACCACATCATTTGCACCTCGAGTCGTGCCTCGTTTGACTCAACCATATCATTTGCACCTCGAGTCGAGCCTCATTTCACTCAACCATATCATTTGCACCTCTTGTCGGGACTCATTTGATTGAACCACATCATTTACACCTTGAGTTGGACCTCGTTTGACTCCACCATATCATTTGAGCCTCGAGTCAGGACTTGTTTGACTAAAACATATGTTTGCACCTTGAGATGGGACACGTTTGACTCAACCACATTATTTGCACCTCGAGCCGGGCCTTGTTTGACTAAACCATATCATTTGCATCTCTAGTTGGGCCTCGTGTGACTCAACCATATCATTTGCACCTCGAGTCGGGCCTCGTTTAACTCAACCATATCATTTGCACCTCTTGTCGGGACTCGTTTGATTGAACCACATCATTTGCACCACGAGTCGTGCCTCATTTGACTCAACCATATCATTTGCACCTCCAGTCGGGCCTCATTTCACTCAACCATATCATTTGCCCCTCTTGTCGGGACTCGTTTGACTGAGTCACATAATTTACGGCTTGAGTGATGACTTGTTTGACTCAACCATATCATTTGTGCCTCGAGTCAGCCCTCGTTTGACTCAACCATATCATTTGAGCCTCGAGTCAGGACTCGTTTGACTTACACATATGTTTGCACCTTGAGATGGGCCTCGTTTGACTCAACCACATCATTTGTACCTCGGGTTGGGCCTCATTTGACTTAACCATATCATTTGCACCTCGTGTTAGGCCTCGTTTAACTCAACCATATCATTTGCACCTCTTGTCAGGACTCATTTGACTTACACATATGTTTGCACCTCGAGATGGGCCTCATTTGACTCAACCACATCATTTGCACCTCGAGTTGTGCCTCGTTTGACTCAACCATATCATTTGCACCTCGAGTCGAGCCTCGTTTCACTCAACCATATCATTTGCACCTCTTGTCAGGACTCGTTTGACTTACACATATGTTTGCACCTCGAGATGGGCCCCGTTTGACTCAACCACATCATTTGTGCCTAGGGTTGGGCCTCGTTTGACTTAACCATATAATTTGCACCTCAAGTCGGGCCTCGTTTGACTTATCCATATCATTTGCACCTCGAGTCAGGCCTCATTTAACTCAACCATATCATTTGCACCTCTTGTCGGGACTCGTTTGATTGAACCACATCATTTGCACCTCGAGTCGTGCCTCGTTTGACTCAACCATATCATTTGCACCTCGAGTCGAGCCTCATTTCACTCAACCATATCATTTGCACCTCTTGTCGGGACTCATTTGATTGAACCACATCATTTACACCTTGAGTTGGACCTCGTTTGACTCCACCATATCATTTGAGCCTCGAGTCAGGACTTGTTTGACTAAAACATATGTTTGCACCTCGAGATGGGACACGTTTGACTCAACCACATTATTTGCACCTCGAGTCGGTCCTTGTTTGACTAAACCATATCATTTGCATCTCTAGTTGGGCCTCGTGTGACTCAACCATATCATTTGCACCTCGAGTCGGGCCTCGTTTAACTCAACCATATCATTTGCACCTCTTGTCGGGACTCGTTTGATTGAACCACATCATTTGCACCTCCAGTCGTGCCTCGTTTGAATCAACCATATCATTTGCACCTCGAGTCAAGCCTCGTTTCACTAAACCATATCATTTGCACCTCTTGTCAGGACTCGTTTGACTTACACATGTGTTTGCACCTCGAGATGGGCCTCGTTTGACTCAACCACATCATTTGCGCCTCAGGTTGGGCCCCATTTGACCGAACCATATCATTTGCACCTAGTGTCAGGCCTCGTTTAACTCAACCATATCATTTGCACCTCTTGTCGAGACTCGTTTGATTTAACCACATCATTTGCACCTCGAGTCATGCCTCATTTCACTCAACCATATCATTTGCAACTCTGATCGAGACTCGTTTGACTTACACATATGTTTGCACCTCGAGATAGGCCTCGTTGGACTCAACCACATCATTTGCGCCTCGGCTTGGGCCTCGTTTGACTTAACCATATCATTTGCACCTCGTGTCAGGCCTCGTTTAACTCAACCATATAATTTGCACCTCTTGTCGGGACTCGTTTGATTGAACCACATCATTTACACCACGAGTCGTGCCTCGTTTTACTCAACCATATCATTTGCACCTCGAGTCGGGCCTCATTTCACTCAACCATATCATTTACACCTCTTTTCGAGACTCGTTTGGTTGAACCACATCATTTGCACCTTCAGTCGCCCTCGTTTGACTCCACCATATCATTTGAGCCTCGAGTTAGGACTCGTTTGACTTACACATATGTTTGCACCTCGAGGATGGCCTCGTTTGACTTAACCACATCATTTGCACCTCGAGCCGAGCCTGGTTTGACTCAAGCATATCCTTAGCGCCTCGAGTCAGGACTCGTTTCACTTACACATATGTTTGCACCTCGAGATGGACCTCGTTTGACTCAACCATATCATTTGTGCCTAGAGTCGGGCCTTGTTTGACTCAACCATATCATTAGCACCTCGAGTCAGGACTCGTTTGACTTACACATATGTTTGCACCTCTAGATGGGACTCATTTGACTCAACCACATCAGTTACGCCTCGAGTCGGGCCTTGTTTGACTCAACCATATCATTAGCGCCTTGAGTCGGGACTCGTTTGACTTACACATAAGTTCGCTCCTCGAGATGGGCCTCGTTCGACACAACCACATCATTTGCACCTCGAGTGGGACTCGTTTGACTCCACCACATCATTTGCACCTCTTGTCGAGACTCATTTGATTGAACCACATCATTTGCACCACGAGTCGTGCCTCATTTGACTCAACCATATCATTTGCACCTCCAGTCGGGCCTCATTTCACTCAACCATATCATTTGCCCCTCTTGTCGGGACTCGTTTGACTGAGTCACATAATTTACGGCTTGAGTGATGACTTGTTTGACTCAACCATATCATTTGTGCCTCGAGTCAGCCCTCGTTTGACTCAACCATATCATTTGAGCCTCGAGTCGGGACTCGTTTGACTTACACATATGTTTGCACCTTGAGATGGGCCTCATTTGACTCAACCACATCATTTGTACCTCGGGTTGGGCCTCATTTGACTTAACCATATCATTTGCACCTCGTGTTAGGCCTCGTTTAACTCAACCATATCATTTGCACCTCTTGTCAGGACTCATTTGACTTACACATATGTTTGCACCTCGAGATGGGCCTCATTTGACTCAACCACATCATTTGCACCTCGAGTTGTGCCTCGTTTGACTCAACCATATCATTTGCACCTCGAGTCGAGCCTCGTTTCACTCAACCATATCATTTGCACCTCTTGTCAGGACTCGTTTAACTTACACATATGTTTGCACCTCGAGATGGGCCCCGTTTGACTCAACCACATCATTTGTGCCTAGGGTTGGGCCTCGTTTGACTTAACCATATAATTTGCACCTCAAGTCGGGCCTCGTTTGACTTATCCATATCATTTGCACCTCGAGTCAGGCCTCATTTAACTCAACCATATCATTTGCACCTCTTGTCGGGACTCGTTTGATTGAACCACATCATTTGCACCTCGAGTCGTGCCTCGTTTGACTCAACCATATCATTTGCGCCTCGAGTCGAGCCTCATTTCACTCAACCAAATCATTTGCACCTCTTGTCGGGACTCGTTTGATTGAACCACATCATTTACACCTTGAGTTGGACCTCGTTTGACTCCACCATATCATTTGAGCCTCGAGTCAGGACTTGTTTGACTAAAACATATGTTTGCACCTTGAGATGGGACTCGTTTGACTCAACCACATTATTTGCACCTCGAGTCAGGCCTTGTTTGACTAAACCATATCATTTGCATCTCTAGTTGGGCCTCGTGTGACTCAACCATATCATTTGCACCTCGAGTCGGGCCTCGTTTAACTCAACCATATCATTTGCACCACTTGTCGGGACTCGTTTGATTGAACCACATCATTTGCACCTCCAGTCGTGCCTCGTTTGAATCAACCATATCATTTGCACCTCGAGTCAAGCCTCGTTTCACTGAACCATATCATTTGCACCTCTTGTCAGGACTCGTTTGACTTACACATGTGTTTGCACCTCGAGATGGGCCTCGTTTGACTCAACCACATCATTTGCGCCTCAGGTTGGACCTCATTTGACCGAACCATGTCATTTGCACCTAGTGTCAGGCCTCGTTTAACTCAACCATATCATTTGCACCTCTTGTCGAGACTCATTTAATTTAACCCCATCATTTGCACCTCGAGTCATGCCTCATTTGACTCAACCATATCATTTGCTCCTCGAGTCATGCCTCATTTCACTCAACCATATCATTTGCAACTCTGATCGAGACTCGTTTGACTTACACATATGTTTACACCTCGAGATAGGCCTCGTTGGACTCAACCACATCATTTGCGCCTCGGCTTGGGCCTCGTTTGACTTAACCATATCATTTGCACCTCGTGTTAGGCCTCGTTTAACTCAACCATATCATTTGCACCTCTTGTTGGGACTCGTTTGATTGAACCACATCATTTACACCACGAGTCGTGCCTCATTTTACTCAACCATATCATTTGCACCTCGAGTCGGGCCTCATTTCACTCAACCATATCATTTACACCTCTTGTCGAGACTCGTTTGGTTGAACCACATCATTTGCACCTTGAGTCGCCCTCGTTTGACTCCACCATATCATTTGAGCCTCGAGTTAGGACTCGTTTGACTTACACATATGTTTGAACCTTGAGGATTGCCTCGTTTGACTTAACCACATCATTTGCACCTCGAGCCGAGCCTGGTTTGACTCAAGCATATCCTTAGCGCCTCGAGTCAGGACTCGTTTCACTTACACATATGTTTGCACCTCGAGATGGACCTCGTTTGACTCAACCATATCATTTGTGCCTGAGTCGGGCCTTGTTTGACTCAACCATATCATTAGCACCTCGAGTCAGGACTCGTTTGACTTACACATATGTTTGCACCTCTAGATGGGCCTCATTTGACTCAACCACATCATTTACGCCTCGAGTCGGGCCTTGTTTGACTCAACCATATCATTAGCGCCTTGAGTCGGGACTCGTTTGACTTACACATAAGTTCGCTCCTCGAGATGGGCCTCGTTCGACACAACCACATCATTTGCACCTCGAGTCGGGACTCGTTTGACTCCACCACATCATTTGCACCTCTTGTCGAGACTCGTTTGATTGAACCACATCATTTGCACCACGAGTCGTGCCTCATTTGACTCAACCATATCATTTGCACCTCCAGTCGGGCCTCATTTCACTCAACCATATCATTTGCCCCTCTTGTCGGGACTCGTTTGACTGAATCACATAATTTATGGCTTGAGTGATGACTTGTTTGACTCAACCATATCATTTGTGCCTCGAGTCAGCCCTTGTTTGACTCAACCATATCATTTGAGCCTCGAGTGGGGACTCGTTTGACTTACACATATGTTTGCACCTTGAGATGGGCCTCGTTTGACTCAACCACATCATTTGTGCCTCGAGTCGGGCCTTGTTTGACTCAACCATATCATTAGCGCCTCGAGTCGAGACTTGTTTGACTTACACATATGTTTGCACCTCGAGATGGGCATCGTTTGACATAACCATATCATTAGCGCCTTGAGTTGAGCCTCGTTTGACTCCACCATTTCATTGCACCGCTTGTCGGGACTCGTTTGAGTCAACCATATCATTTGCGCCTTGAGTCGGGCCTTATTTAACTCAACCATATCATCAGCGCCTTGAGTTGGGACTTGTTTGACCTACACATATGTTTGCACCTCAAGATGGGCCTCGTTTGACATAACCACATCATTTGCTCCTCGAGTAATGGCTCGTTGAACTCAACCATATCATTTGCACCTCTTGTCGGGAATCTTTTAACCGAACCATATCATTTGCACCTCGAGTCATGCCTCGTTTGACTCAACCATATCATTTGCACTGTGAGTTGTCCCTTGTTTGACTCAACCATATCATTTGCACCTTTTGTCGGGACTTGTTTGATTGCACCACATCATTTGCACCTTGAGTCGGGCCTCGTTTGAATCCACCATATCATTTAGCCTCAAGTCGGGACTCGTTTGACTCACACATATGTTTGCACCTTGAGATAGGCCTCATTTGACTCCACCACATGATATGCGCCTTAAGTCGAGCATCATTTGACTCAACCACATAATTTGTGCCTTGAGTCAGGTATCATATCATTTGCACCTCGAATGGGGACTCATTTGACTCAACCATATCATTTGCGCCTCGAGACGGGCCTCGTTTGTCCCAACCATATCAGTAGTACCTCGAGTCGAGACTCGTTTGACTTACACATATGTTCGCACCTCGAGATGGGCCTTGTTTGACTCGACTACATCATTTGCGCCTCGAGTCAGGCCTGGTTTGACTCAACTATATTATTTGCACATCGAGTCGGGCCTTGTTTGACTCAAGCATATCATTTGCATCTCGAGTCGGGCCTCGTTTAACCCAATCATATCATTTAAGCCTCGAGGCGGGACTCGTTTGACTTACACATATGTTTGCACCTCGAGATGGGCCTCAGTTGACTCAACCACATCATTTGCGACTCGAGTCAGACCTTGTTTGACCCATCGATATCATTTGCACCTTGAATTGGGCCTTGTTTGACTCAACCATATCATTTGCTCATTGAGTTAGGCCTCGTTTAACTCAACCATATCATTTGCACCTCTTGTTGAGACTCGTTTGACTAAACCACATCATTTGCACCTTGAGTCGCTCCTCGTTTGACTCAACCGTATCATTTGCGGATCGAGTCGGCCCCCGTTAGACTCATCCATATCATTTTAGCTTCGAATCGAGACTCGTTTACCTTACACATATGTTTGCACCTCGAGATGGGCCTCGTTTGACTCAACCATATCATTAGCGCCTTGAGTTGGGACTTGTTTGACCTACACATATGTTTGCACCTCGAGATGGGCCTCGTTTGACATAACCACATAATTTGCTCCTCGAGTCACGCCTCGTTTAACTCAACCATATCATTTGCACCTCTGATCGGGAATCGTTTGACCGAACCATATCATTTGCACCTCGAGTCGTGCCTCGTTTGACTCAACAATATCATTTGCACCTCGAGTTATCCCTTGTTTGACTCAACCATATCATTTGCACCTTTTGTCGGGACTTGTTTGATTGAACCACATCATTTGCACCTTGAGTCGGGCCTCGTTTGACTCTACCATATCATTTAGCCTTGAGTCTGGACTCGTTTGACTCACACATATGTTTGCACCTTGAGATGGGCCTCATTTGACTCAACCACATGATATGCGCCTTAAGTCGAGCATCATTTGACTCAACCACATAATTTGTGCCTCGAGTCGGGCGTCGTTTGACTCAACCATATCATTTGCACCTCGAGTGGGGCCTCATTTGACTCAACCATATCATTTATGCCTCGAGACGGGCCTCGTTTGTCCCAACCATATCATTAGTGCCTTGAGTCGAGACTCGTTTGACTTACACATGTTCGCACCTCGAGATGGGCCTTGTTTGACTCAACCACATCATTTGCGCCTTGAGTCGGGCTTGGTTTGACTCAACGAAATTATTTGCAAGTCGAGTTGGGCCTCGTTTGACTCAACCATATCGTTTGCACCTTGAGTCGAACCTCGTTTGACCCAATCATATCATTTGAGCCTCGAGGCGGGACTCGTTTGTCTTACACATATGTTTGCACCTCGAGATGGGCCTCGTTTGACTCAACCACATCATTTGCGACTCGAGTCAGGCCTTGTTTGACCCATCAATATCATTTGCACCTTCAATTGGGCCTTGTTTGACTCAACCATATCATTTGCTCATCGAGTCGGGCCTCGTTTAACTCAACCATATCATTTGCACCTCTTGTCGGGACTCGTTTGACTGAACCACAGCATTTGCACCTTGAGTTGCTCCTTGTTTGACTCAATCGTATCATTTGCGGCTCTAGTCGGCCCCCGTTTGACTCAACTATATCATTTTAGCCTCGAGTCGAGACTCGTTTAACTTACACATATGTTTGCACCTCGAGATGGGCCTCGTTTCACTCAACCACATCGTTTATGCCTCGAATGGTGCCTTGTTTGACTCAACCACATCATTTGTGCCTCGAGTCGGGTGTCGTTTGACTCAACCATATCATTTGCACCTTGAGTCAGGCCTCATTTGTCTTAACCATATCATTTGCACCTCGAGTTGGGCCTCGTTTAACTCAACCATATCATTCGCACCTCTTGTCGGGACTCGTTTGACTGAACTACATCATTTGCACCTCGAGTCACACCTCGTTTGACTCAACCATATCATTTGCACCTCGAGTTGGCCCCTATTTGACTCAACCATATCATTTGAGCCTCGAGTCGAGACTCATTTGACTTACACATATGTTTGCTCCTCGAGATGGGCCTCATTTCACTCAACCACATCATTTGCGCCTTGAGTTGGGCCTCGTTTGACTCGACCATATCATTAGCGCCTCGAGTTGGGACTCGTTTGACTTACACATATGTTTGCACCTTAAGATGGGCCTCGTTTGATTCAACCACATCATTTGTGCCTCGAGTTGAGCATCGTTTCACTTAACCACATCATTTGTGGCTCGAGTTGGGCGTTGTTTGACTCAACCATATCATTTGTACCTCGAGTCGGGCCTCATTTGACTCAACCATATCATTTGGGCTTCAAGTCGGGCCTCGTTTGACCCAACCATATCATTAGCTCCTCAAGTCGAGACTCCTTTAACTTACACATATGTTTGCACCTCGAGATGGGCCTTGTTTGACTTAACCACATCATTTGCGCCTCGAGTCGGGGCTGGTTTGACTCAACCATATCATTTGCACCTCGAGTCGGGTCTCATTTGACTCAACCATATCATTTGCTACTCCAGTCGGGCCTCATTTACCCCAACCATATCATTTAAGCCTCGAGGTGACACTCGTTTGACTTACACATATGTTTGCACCTCGAGATGGGCCTCGTTTGACTCAACCACAACATTTACGACTCGAGTCAGTCCCCGTTTGACTCATCGATATCATTTAACTCAACCATATCATTTGCACCTCGAGTCGGGCCTCGTTTGACTCAACCATATGTTTGCAGCTCAAGATGGGCCTCATTTGGCTCAACCATATCATTTGTGCCTCGAGTTGGGCCTCATTTGATTCAACCATATCATTAGCGCCTTGACTCAGGACTCGTTTGACTTACACATATGTTTGCACCACGAGATGGGTCTCGTTTGACTCAACCACATCGTTTGCGCCTCCAGCCGGATCTCATTCGACTCAAGCATATCATTTGCACATCGAGTCGGGCCTCGTTTGATTCAACCATATAATTTGCACCTCTTGTCAGGACTCGTTTGACTGAACCATATCATTTGCACCTCGAGTCGTGCCTCGTCTGACCAAACCATATCATATGCGCCTCGAGTCGGTCCTCGTTTGACTCAACCATATCATTTGAGCCTCGAGTCAGGGCTCGTTTGGCATACACATATGTTTGCACCTCGAGATGGGCCTTGATTGACTCAACCACATCATTTGCACCTCGAGTCAAGCCTCGTTTGACTCAACCATATCATTTTAGCCTCGAGTTAGGAATCGTTTGACTTACGCATATGTTTACACCTCGAGATGGGCCTCGTTTGACCCAACCACATTATTTGTGCCTTGAGTCGGGTCTCGTTTGACTAAACCATATGATTTCCACCTCGAATCGGGCCTCGTTTCACTCAACCATATCATTTGCATGTCAAGTCAGCCCTCGTTTAACTCAACCATATCATTTGCACGTCAAGTTGTCCCTCGTTTAACTCATTTCACTGAACCACATCTTTTGTACCACGAGTCGTGCCTCGTTTGACTCAACCAATCATTTGTGCCTCGGGTCGGCCCTCGTTTGACTCAACCATATCATTTGCTCCTCTAGACGCGCCTTGTTTAACTCAACCACATCATTTGCACCTCAAGTCTCGCGTCATTTGACTCAACTATATCATTTGCGCCTCGAGCCAGCCCTCATTTGACTCAACCATATGATTTGAGCCTCAAGTTGAGGCTCGTTCAATTTAAATATATGTTTGCACCTCGAGATGGGCCTCGTTTGACTCAACCACATCTTTTGCGCTTCGAGTCAGGCCTCGTTTGACTCAACCATATCATTAGCGCCTCGAGTCGGGACTCGTTTGACTTATACATATGTTTGCAGCTCAAGATGGGCCTCGTTTGACTCAACCATATCATTTGTGCCTCGAGTCGAGCTTCGTTTGATTCAACCATATCATTAGCGCCTCGACTCAGGACTCCTTTGACTTACACATATGTTTACACCACGAGATGGTCCTCGTTTGACTCAACCAATCATTTGTGCCTCGGGTCGGCCCTCGTTTGACTCAACCATATCATTTGCTCCTCTAGACGCGCCTTGTTTAACTCAACCACATCATTTGCACCTCAAGTCGCGCGTCGTTTGACTCAACTATATCATTTGCACCTTGAGTCAGCCCTCGTTTGACTCAACCATATGATTTGAGCCTCAAGTTGAGGCTCATTCAATCTAAATATATGTTTGCACCTCGAGATGGGCCTCGTTTGACTCAACCACATCATTTACGCCTTGAGGCAGGCCTCGTATGCTAAACCATATCATTAGCGCCTCGAGTTGGGACTCGTTTGACTTACACATATGTTTGTAACTCCAGATGGGCCTCGTATAACTCAACCACATCATTTGTGCCTTGAGTCGGGCTCGTTTGACACAACCAAATCATTTGCACCTCGAGTCGTGCCTTGTTTGACTCAACCAAATCATTTGCGCCTCGAGTTGGCCCTCGTTTGACTCAACCATATCATTTGGGCCTCGAGTTAATACTCGTTTGACTCAACCATATCATTTGCTCCTCGAGTCAAGCCTCGTTTAACTTAACCATATCATTTGCACCTCTTGTCGGGACTTGCTTGGTGGAACCACATCATTTGCACCTCAAGCCAAACCTCGTTTGACTCAACCATATCATTTGCACCTCGAGTCGACCCTCGTTTGACTCAACCATATCATTTGTGCCTCGAGTTGGGCATCGTTTGACTTAACCACATCATTTGTGCCTCGAGTTGGGCGTTGTTTAACTCAACTATATCATTTGCACCTCGAGTTGGGCCTCATTTAACTCAACCATATCATTTAGGCTTCAAGTCGGGCCTCATTTGACCCAACCATATCATTAGCTCCTCGAGTCGAGACTCGTTTAACTTACACATATGTTTGCACCTCGAGATGGGCCTTGTTTGACTCAACCACATCATTTTTGCCTCGAGTCGAGGCTGGTTTGACTCAACCATATCATTTGCACCTCGAGTCAGGCCTCATTTGACTCAACCATATCATTTGCTGCTCCCGTCGGGCCTCATTTAACCCAACCATATCATTTGAGCCTCAAGGCAGCACTCGTTTGACTTACACATATGTTTGCACCTCGTTTGACTCAACCACAACATTTACGACTCGAGTCAGTCCCCGTTTGACTCATCGATATCATTTAACTCAACCATATCATTTGCACCTTGAGTTGGACCTCGTTTGACAGAACCATATGTTTTCAGCTCAAGATGGGCCTCATTTGGCTCAACCATATCATTTGTGCCTTGAGTCAGGCCTCATTTGATTCAACCATATCATTAGCACCTTGACTCAGGACTCGTTTGACTTACACATATGTTTGCACCACGAGATGGGCCTCGTTTGACTCAACCACATCATTTGCGCCTCGAGCCGGATCTCATTCGACTCAAGCATATCATTTGCACATCGAGTCGGGCCTCGTTTGATTCAACCATATAATTTGTACCTCTTGTCAGGACTCGTTTGACTGAACCACATCATTTGCACCTCGAGTTGTGCCTCGTCTGACACAACCATATCATATGTGCCTCGAGTCGGTCCTTGTTTGGCTCAACCATATCATTTGAGTCTCGAGTCAGGGCTCGTTTGACTTACACATATGTTTGCAACTCCAGATGGGCCTCGTATAACTCAACCACATCATTTGCGCCTTGAGTCGGGTCTCGTTTGACTCAACCAAATCATTTGCACCTCGAGTCATGCCTTGTTTGACTCAACCAAATCATTTGTGCCTCGAGTCGGCCCTCGTTTGACTCAACCATATCATTTGGGCCTCGAGTTAATACTCGTTTGACTTACACATATGTTTGCACCTCAAGATGGGCCTTATTTGACTCAACCACATCATTTGCGCCTCGAGTCGGCCCTCATTTTACTCAACCGTATAATTAGTGCCTTGACTCAGAAATCGTTTCACATACACATATGTTTGCACCTCGAGATGGGCCTCGTTTGACTCAACTACATCATTTGCGCCTCGAGTCAGACCTCATTTGACTCCACCATATCGTTTGCACCTCGAGTCGGGCCTTGTTTGGCTTAACCATATCACCTGCACCTCGAGTTGTGCCTCGTTTAACTCAACCATATCATTTGCGCCTCTTGTCGGGACTCGTTTGACTGAACCACATCATTTGCACCTCGAGTCAGGCCTCGTTGGATTCAACCATATCATTTGTGCCTCGAGGCGGGCCTTGTTTGACCCAACCATATCATTAGCGCCTCGAGTCATGACTTGTTTGCCTTACACATATGTTTATATCTCAAGATGGGCCTCGTTTGACTCAACCATATCACTTGCACCTCTTGTCAGGACTCATTTGACTAAACCACATCATTTGCACCTCGAGTTGTGCCTCGTTTGACTCAACCATATCATTTGCGCCTCGAGTCAGGCCTCATTTGACTCAACCATATCTTTTGAGCCTCGAGTCAGGACTTGTTTGACTTACACATATGTTTACACCTCGAGATAGGCCTCGTTTGACTCAACCCTAACATTTGCGCCTCGGGTTAAGCCTCGTTTCACTCAACCATATCATTTGCACCTCAAGTCAGGCCTAGTTTGACTCAACCATATCATTTGCACATCGAGTCGGTCCTCATTTAACTCAACCATCTTATTTGCACCTCTTGTCGGGACTCGTTTGGTGGAACCACATCATTTGCACCTCAAGCCAAGCCTCGTTTGACTCAACCATATCATTTGCACCTCGAGTCGGCCCTCGTTTGACTCAACCATATCATTTAAGCCTCGAGTTAAGAGTCGTTTGACTTACACATATGTTTGCACCTCGGGATGGGCCTCATTTGACTCAACCACATTATTTGTGCCTCGAGTCGGCCCTCGTTTAACTCAACCATATCATTTGAGCCTCGAGTTGGGAATCGTTTGACTTACACATATGTTTGCACCTCGAGATGGGCCTTGTTTGAATCAACCACATCATTTGCGCCTCGAGTCGGGTCTCATTTGACTAAACCATATATTTGCACCTCGAATCGGGCCTCGTTTCACTCAACCATATCATTTGCATGTCAAGTTGGCGCTTGTTTAATTCAACCATATCATTTGCACCTCTTGTCGGGACTCATTTCACTGAACCACATCTTTTGTACCACGAGTCGTGCCTCGTTTGACTCAACCAATCATTTGTGCCTCGGGTTGGCCCTCATTTGACTCAACCATATCATTTGAGCCTCGAGTCGGGACTCATTTGACGTTTACACATGTTTACAGCTCGATATGGGCCTCGTTTGACTCAACCACTTCATTTGTGTCTCAAGTCGGGCCTTGTTTGCTTCAAACTTATCATTAGCGCCTTGAGTGGGGACTTGTTTGACTTACACATATGTTTGCTCCTCAAGATGGTCCTCGTTTGACACAACCACATAATTTGCGCCTCGAGTTGGGCCTCATTTAAGTCGACGATATATTTTGCACCTTGGGTCGGGCCTCGTTTGACTCAACCATATCATTTGCTCCTCGAGTCAAGCCTCGTTTAACTTAACCATATCATTTGCACCTCTTGTCGAGATTTGTTTGGCAGAACCACATCATTTGCACCTCAAGCCAAGCCTCGTTTGACTCAACCATATCATTTGCACCTCGAGTCGGCCCTCGTTTGACTCAACCATATCATTTGAGCCTCGAGTTGGGACTCGTTTGACTTACACATATGTTTGCACCTTAAGATGGGCCTCGTTTGACTCAACCACATCATTTGTGCCTCGAGTTGGGCATTGTTTGACTCAACCATATCATTTGCACCTCGAGTCGGGCCTCATTTGACTCAACCACATCATTTGGGCTTCAAGTCGGGCCTCGTTTGACCCAACCATGTCATTAGCTCCTCGAGTCGAGACTCCTTTAACTTACACATATGTTTGCACCTCGAGATGGGCCTTGTTTGACTCAACCACATCATTTGTGCCTCGAGTCAGGGCTGGTTTGACTCAACCATATCATTTTCACCTCGAGTCAGGGCTGGTTTGACTCAACCATATCATTTGCTGCTCCAGTCGGGCCTCATTGAACCCAACCATATCATTTGAGCCTCGAGGCGGCACTCGTTTGACTTACACATATGTTTGCGCCTCGTTTGACTCAACCACAACATTTATGACTTGAGTCAGTCCCCGTTTGACTCATCGATATCATTTAACTCAACCATATCATTTGCACCTCGAGTCGGGCCTCGTTTGACTCAACCATATGTTTGCAGCTCAAGATGGGCCTCATTTGGCTCAACCATATCATTTGTGCCTCGAGTCGGGCCTCATTTGATTCAACCATATCATTAGCGCCTTGACTCAGGACTCGTTTGACTTACACATATGTTTGTACCATGAGATGGGCCTCGTTTGACTCAACCACATCATTTGTGCCTCGAGCCGGATCTCATTCGACTCAAGCATATCATTTGCACATTGAGTCTGGCCTCGTTTGATTCAACCATATAATTTGCACCTCTTGTCAGGACTCGTTTGACTGAACCACATCATTTGCACCTCGAGTCGTGCCTCGTTTGACTCAACCATATCATTTGAGCCTCGAGTCAGGGCTCGTTTGGCATACACATATGTTTGCACCTCGAGATGGGCCTTGATTGACTCAACCACATCATTTGCACCTCGAGTCAGGCCTCGTTTGACTCAACCATATCATTTGAGCCTCGAGTCAGGAATTGTTTCACTTACACATATGTTTACACCTCGAGATGGGCCTCGTTTGACTCAACCACATTATTTGTGCCTTGAGTCGGGTCTCGTTTGACTAAACCATATCATTTGCACCTCGAATTGGGCCTCTTTCACTCAACCATATCATTTGCACGTGAAGTCGGCCCTCGTTTAACTCAAACATATCATTTGCACGTCAAGTTGTCCCTCGTTTAACTCATTTCACTGAACCACATCTTTTGTACCACAAGTCGTGCCTCGTTTGACTCAACCAATCATTTGTGCCTCGGGTCAGCCCTCGTTTGACTCAACCATATCATTTGCTCCTTAAGACGCACCTTGTTTAACTCAACCACATCATTTGCACCTCAAGTCGCACGTCGTTTGACTCAACTATATCATTTGCGCCTCGAGTCAGCCCTCGTTTGACTCAACCATATGATTTGAGCCTCAAGTTGAGGCTTGTTCAATTTAAATATATGTTTGCACCTCGAGATGGGCCTCGTTTGACTCAACCACATCTTTTGCGCCTCGAGTCAGGCCTCGTTTGACTCAACCATATCATTAGCGCCACGAGTCGGGACTCGTTTGACTTATACATATGTTTGCAGCTCAAGATAGGCCTCGTTTGACTCAACCATATCATTTGTACCTCGAGTCGAGCCTCGTTTGATTCAACCATATCATTAGCGCCTCGACTCAGGACTCCTTTGACTTACACATATGTTTACACCACGAGATGGCCCTCGTTTGACTCAACCACATCATTTGTGCCTCGAGTCAGTCCTCGTTTGACTCAACCATATCATTTGATCCTCACGTTAGGTCTCGTTTGATTTACACATATGTTTGCACCTCAACATGGGCCTCGTTTGACTTAACCACATCATTTGCGCCTTGTGGCGGGCCTCGTATGCCGAACCATATCATTAGCGCCTCGAGTCGGGATTCGTTTGACTTACACATATGTTTGCAACTCCAGATGGGCCTCGTATAACTCAACCACATCATTTGCGCCTTGAGTCGGGCCTCGTTTGACTCAACGAAATCATTTGCACCTCGAGTCGTGCCTTGTTTGACTCAACCAAATCATTTGCGCCTCAAGTCGGCCCTCGTTTGACTCAACCATATCATTTGGGCCTCGAGTTAATACTCGTTTGACTTACACGTATGTTTGCTCCTCGAGATAGGCCTTATTTGACTCAACCACATCATTTGCACCTCGAGTCGGCCCTCATTTTACTCAACCATATAATTAGTGCCTCGCCTCAGAAATCGTTTTGCATACACATATGTTTGCACCTCGAGATGGGCCTCGTTTGACTCAACTACATCATTTGTGCCTCGAGTCAGACCTCATTTCACCCCACCATATCGTTTGCACCTCGAGTCGGGCCTCGTTTCGCTTAACCATATCACCTACACCTCGTGTTGTGCCTCGTTTAACTCAACCATATCATTTGTGCCTCTTGTCGGGACTCGTTTGACTGAACCACATCATTTGCACCTCGAGTCAGGCCTTGTTGGACTCAACCATATCATTTGTGCCTCGAGGCGGGCCTCGTTTGACCCAACCATATCATTAGCGCCTCGAGTCATGACTTGTTTGCCTTACACATATGTTTATACCTCAAGATGGGCCTTGTTTGACTCAACCATATCACTTGCACCTCTTGCCAAGACTCGTTTGACTAAACCACATCATTTGCACCTCCAGTTGTGCCTCGTTTGACTCAACCATATCATTTTCGCCTCGAGTCAGGCCTCATTTGACTCAACCATATCATTTGAGCCTCGAGTCGGGACTTGTTTGACTTACACATATGTTTACACCTCGAGATGGGCCTCGTTTAACTGAACCCCAACATTTGCGCCTTGGGTTAAGCCTCGTTTCACTCAACCATATCATTTGAACCTCAAGTCGGGCCTCGTTTGACTCAACCATATCATTTGCACATCGAGTCGGTCCTCATTTAACTCAACCATCTTATTTGCACCTCTTGTCGGGACTCGTTTGCAGAACCACATCATTTGCACCTCAAGCCAAGCCTCGTTTGACTCAACCAAATCATTTGCACCTCAAGTCGGCCCTCGTTTGACTCAACCATATCATTTGAGCCTTGAGTTAAGAGTCATTTGACTTACACATATGTTTGCACCTCGGGATGGGCCTGATTTGACTCAACCACATTATTTGTGCCTCGAGTCGGCCCTCGTTTGACTCAACCATATCATTTGAGCCTCGAGTCAGGAATCGTTTGACTTACACATATGTTTGCACCTCGAGATGGGCCTCGACTCGAGGATCAAATGATATGGTTGAGTCAAACGTGGGCTGACTCGAGGCGCAAATGATGTGGTTGAGTCAAACGAGGCTCATCTCGAGGTGCAAACATATGTGTAAGTCAAACGACTCCTAACTCGAGGCTCAAATGATATGGTTGAGTCAAATGAGGGCCAACTCGATGTGCAAATGATATGGTTGAGTCAAACGAGGCACGACTTGAGGTGCAAATGATGTGGTTTAGTCAAACGAGTCTCGACAATAGGTATAAATGTTATGGTTGAGTTAAACGAGTCCCAACTCGAGGTGTAAATGATATGGTTGAGTCAAACAAGGCCCGACTCGAGGTGCAAATGATATGGTTAAGTCAAACGAGGCTCGACTCGAGGGACAAATGATGTGGTTGAGTCAAACGAGGCCCATCTCAAGGTGCAAACATAGGTGTAAGTTAAACGAGTCCCGACT
Organism: Dicorynia guianensis; assembly: GCA_037013595.1. Taxonomy (NCBI): domain Eukaryota; kingdom Viridiplantae; phylum Streptophyta; class Magnoliopsida; order Fabales; family Fabaceae; genus Dicorynia; species Dicorynia guianensis. The sequence continues at coordinate 1,934,795 of JASUAB010000023.1, forward strand.
CAAGGCGCTAATGATATGGTTGAGTCAAACGAGTCCAGACTCGAGTTGCAAACATATGTGTAAGCAAAACGAGGCCCGACTCGATGCACAAATGATATGGTTGACTCAAATGAGGCCCTAGTCGAGGCACAAATGATATGGCTAAGTCAAAGAAGGCCTGACTTGAGGTACAAATGATATGAGAGAGTCAAATGAGGCCCCACTCAAGGCGAAAACACATGGGTGTGTGAAATGAGGCCCAACTCAAGGCGTAAACACATGGGTGAGTGAAATCAGGCCCAACTCGAGGCACAAACATATGGGCGAGTCATACGAGGCCCGACTCGAGGCGCAGATGATATGGTTGAGTCAAAGAAGGTCTGACTCGAGGAACAAATAAAAAGGCTTAGTCAAACGAAGCCTGACTCGAGACACAAATGATATGGCTAAGTCAAATAAGGAATGACTCGAGGTGTAAATGATGTGGTTGAGTCAAACGAGGCCCGGCTCGAGGTACAAATGATATGGTTGTGTCAAATGAGGCCTGACTCGAGGCACAAATGATGTGGTTCTATCAAACGAGGCCTATCTCGGGGTACAAACATATGTGTAAGTCAAACAACTCCCGACTCGAGGCGCTAATGATATGGTTGTGTCAAATGAGGCCCGTCAAATGACACCTGACCCGAGGCACAAATGATAAGGCTCAGTTAAATGAAGCCTGACTCGAGGCGCAAATGATATGGTTGAGTCAAACAAGGCATGACTCGAGGTGCAAATGATATGGGCGAGTCAAACGAGGCCCGACTCAAGTTGCAAACATGAGGGTGAGTGAAACGAGGCCTCCCTCGAGGTGCAAATGATATGGCCGAGTCAAACGAGGCACAACTCGAGGAGTAAATGATGTGGTTGAGTCAAACGAGGACTGACTCGAGGTGCAAATGATATGGTTAAGTCAAACGAGGCCTGACTCGAGGCTCAAATGATGTGGTTGAGTCAAACGAGGCCCATCTCAAGGTGCAAACAAATATGTAAGTCAAAGAAATCCCGTCTCGAGGCTAAATGATATGGTTGAGTCAAACAAGGCATGACTCGAGGTGCAAATGATGTGGTTCAATGAAATGAGTCCCGACAAGAGGTGCAAATGATATGGTTGAGTTAAATGAGGACTAACTCAAGGTGCAAATGGTATGGTCGAGTCAAACAAGGCCTGAGTCGAGGCACTAATGATATGGTTGAGTCAAACGAGGCCAGACTCAAAGCACAAATGATGTGGTTGAGTTAAACGAGGCTTTTCTCGAGGTGCAAACATATGTGTAAATCAAACAAGGCCCAACTCGATGCACAAATAATATGGTTGACTCAAATGAGGCCCTAGTCGAGGCACAAATGATATGACTAAGTCAAACGAGGCCTGACTTGAGGTACAAAAGATATGGGAGTGTCAAACGAGGCCCCACTCAAGGCACAAACACATGGGTGAGTGAAATGAGGCCCAACTCAAAGCGCAAACATATGGGTGAGTCAAACGAGGCCCAACTTGAGGTGCAGATGATATGGTTGAGTCAAAGAAGGCCTAACTCGAGGTGCAAATGACAAGGCTTAGTCAAACGAAGCTCAACTCGAGGCGCAAATGATATGGTTTAGTCAAATGAGGCATGACTCAAGGTGCAAATGATGTGGTTGAGTCAAACGAGGACTGACTTGAGGTGCAAATGGTATGGTTGAGTCAAACGAGGCTGACTTGAGGCACAAATGATGTGGTTGAGTCAAACAAGGCCCATCTTGAGGTGCAAACATTTGTGTAAGTCAAATGAGTCCCAACTCGAGGATCAAATGATATGGTTGAGTCAAACGAGGGCCAACTTGAGGCTCAAATTATGTGGTTGAGTCAAACAAGGCCCATCTCGAGGTGCAAACATATGTGTAAGTCAAACGACTCCCAACTCGAGGCTCAAATGATATGGTTGAGTCAAATGAGGGCTGACTTGAGGCACAAATGATATGGTTGAGTCAAATGAGGCACGACTTGAGGTGCAAATGATGTGGTTCAGTCAAACGAGTCTCGACAAGACGTGCAAATATTATGGCTGAGTTAAACGAGTCTCGAGTCGAGGTGCAAATGATATGGTTGAGTCAAACAAGGCCCGACTCGAGGTACAAATGATATGATTGAGTCAAACGAGGCTCGACCCGAGGGACAAATGATGTGGTTGAGTCAAACAAGGCCCATCTTGAGGTGCAAACATAGGTGTAAGTCAAACGTGTCCTGACTCGAGGCTCAAATGATATGGTTAAGTCAAACAAGGGTTGACTCAACGTGCAAATGATATGGTTGACTTAAGCGAGGCCCGACTCGAGGTGCATATGATATGGTTGAGTCAAACGAGGCCCAACACAAGGTGCAAATGATATGGTTGAGTCAAACAAGGCCCGACTCGATGCGCAAATGATGTGGGTGACTCAAATGAGGTCCTAGTCGAGGCGCAAATGATATGACTAAGTCAAACAAGGCCTAACTTGAGGTACAAAAGATATAGGATAGTCAAACGAGGCCCCACTCAAGGCGCAAACACATGGGTGAGTGAAACGAGGCCCAACTCAAGGCGCAAACATATGGGTGAGTCAAATGAGGCCTGACTCGAGGCGCAGATATATGGTTGAGTCAAAGAAGGCCCGACTTGAGGAACAAATGATAAGGCTTAGTCAAAGGAAGCTCGACTCAAGGCACAAATGATATGGTTGAGTCAAACAAGGCACGACTCGAGGTGCAAACGATGTGGTTGAGTGAAACGAGGGCTGACTCAAGGTGCAAATGGTATGGTTGAGTCAAACGAGGCCTGACTTGAGGCACAAATGATGTGGTTGAGTCAAACGAGGCCCATCTCAAGTTGCAAACATATGTGTAAGTCAAACAACTCCCGACTCAAGGCGCTAATGATATGGTTGTGTCAAATGAGGCCAGTCTCGAGGCACAAATGAGATGTGTGAGTCAAATGATGCCTGACTCGAGGCGTAAATGATATGGATAAGTCAAACGATGCCTAACCTGAGGCACAAATGATAAGGCTCAGCCAAATGAAGCCTAACTCCAGGAGCAAATGATACGGGTGAGTCAAACGAGGCCCGACTCAAGTTGCAAACATAAGGGTGAGTCAAATGAGGCCCACCTCGAGGTGCAAATGATATGGTTGAGTCAAACGAGGCACGACTCGAGGTACAAATGTTGTGGTTGAGTCAAACGAGGACTAACTCGAGGTGCAAATGATGTGATTGAGTCAAACAAAGCTTGACTCGAGGCTCAAATAATGTGGTTGAGTCAAACGAGGCCCATCTCAAGGTGCAAACATATGTGTAAGTCAAACGAGTCCCGACTCGAGGCTCAAATGGTATGGTTGAGTCAAACGAGGTATGACTCGAGATGCAAATGATGTGGTTCAGTCAAATGAGTCCCAACAAGAGGTGCAAATGATATGGTTCAGACAAACGAGGCCTGACTCGAGGTGCAAATGATATGGTTCAGTCAAACGAGCCCCAACTCGAGGCACAAATGATGTGGTTAAGTCAAACAGGACCTTTCTCGGAGTGCAAACATATGTGTAAGTCAAACGAGGCCCGACCTGATGCACAAATTATATGGTTGACTCAAAAAAGGCCCTAGTTGAGGCACAAATGATATGGTTAAGTCAAACCAGGCCTAACTCGAGGTACAAATGATATGGGAGAGTCAAATGATGCCCCAGTCAAGGCGCAAACACATGGTTGAGCGAAATGAGGCCCAACTCAAGGCGTAAATGATTTGGTTAAGTGAAACAAGTCTTGACTCGAGGCGCAAATGATATGAGTAAGTCAAATGAGGCCAGTCTAGAGGTGCAAACATATGGGTGATTCAAACACAACTCGACACGTAGATGATATGATTCAGGAAAACGAGGCCCGACTCGAGGCGCAAATGATAAGGCTTAGTCAAACGAAGCCCGACTTGAGGCTCAAATGATATGGTTGAGTCAAATGAGGCACGACTTGAGCTGCAAATGATGTGGTTGAGTCAAACGAGGCCTGACCCGAGGTACAAATGATATGGTTGAGTCAAACGAGGCCCATCTCAAGGTGTAAACATATGTGTAAGTCAAACGAGTCCGGCCTCGAGGCTCAAATGATATGGTTGAGTCAAAGAGGCCTGACTTGAGGCACAAATGATATGGTTGAGTCAAATGAGGCAGAACTTTAGGTGCAAATGATGCGGTTCAGTCAAACGAGTCTCGACAAGAGGTGCAAATGATATGGTTGAGTTAAACGATGCCCGACTCGAGGTGTAAACGATATGGTTAAGTCAAATCTAGGCCTTTCTTGAGGTGCAAACATATGTGTAAGTCAAACGAGGCCTGACTCGATGCACAAATGATAAGGTTGACTCCAATGAGGCCCTAGTTGAGGCGCAAATGATATGGCTAAGTCAAACGAGGCCTGACTTGAGGTACAAATGATATGGTAGAGTCAAACGAGGCACCACTCAAGGCACAAATACATGGGTGAGTGAAACGAGACCTAACTCGAGGCGCAAACATATGGGTGAGTCAAATGAGGCTCGACTCGAGGTGCAGATGATATGGTTGAGTCAAAGAAGGATCAACTCGAGGCACAAATGATAAGGCTTAGTCAAACGAAGCCCGACTCGAGGTGCAAATGATGTGGTTGAGTCAAACGAGGCCCGACTCGAGGTGTAAATGATGTGGTTGAGTCAAATGAGGCCCAACTCAAGGTGCAAATGATATGGTTAAGTCAAACGAGGCCTGACTTGAGACACAAATGATGTGGTTGAGTCAAACAAGGCCCATCTCGGGGTGCAAACAAATGTGTAAGTCAAACAACTCTCAGCTCGAGGCACTAATGATATGGTTGTGTCAAATAAGGCTAGTCTCGAGGCACAAATGAGATGGGTGAGTCAAATGATGCCCGACTCGAGGCGTAAATGATATAGTTGAGTCGAACGACGCCTGACTTGAGGTACAAATGATAAGGCTCAGCCAAATGAAGCCTGACTCGAGGCGCAAATGATATGGGTGAGTCAAATGAGGCCCCGACTTAAGTTGCAAACATAAGGGTGAGTTAAACGAGGCCCACCTCAAGGTGCAAATGATATGGTTGAGTCAAACGAGGCACGACTCGAGGTGCAAATGTTGTGGTTGAGTCAAACGAGGACCAACTCGAGGTGTAAAGATGTGGTTGAGTTAAACGAGGCCGGACTCGAGGCTCAAATGATGTGGTTGAGTCAAACGAGGCCCATCTCAAGGTGCAAACATATGTGTAAGTCAAACAAGTCCTGACTCGAGGCTCAAATGATATGGTTGAGTCAAACGAGGTATGACTCGAGGAGCAAATGATGTGGTTCAGTCAAATGAGTCCCGACAAGAGGTGCAAATGATATGGTTCAGACAAACGAGGCCTGACTCGAGGTGCAAATGATATGGTTCAGTCAAATGAGGCCCGACTCGAGGCACAAATGATGTGGTTAAGTCAAACGAGACCTTTCTCGGGGTGCAAACATATGTGTAAGTCAAACGAGGCCTAACCCAACGCACAAATTATATGGTTGACTCAAAAGAGGCCCTAGTCGAGGCGCAAATGATATGGTTAAGTCAAACTAGGCCTAACTCGAGGTACAAATGATATGGGAGAGTCAAATGAGGCCCCAGTCAAGGCACAAACACATGGTTGAGTGAAATGAGGCCCAACTTGAGGCGCAAATGATTTGATTAAGTGAAACAAGTCCTGACTTGACGCAAAAATGATATGGGTAAGTCAAACAAGGCCAGTCCAGAGGTGCAAACATATGGGTGATTCAAACATGACTCGACATGCAGATGATATGGTTCAGGCAAATGAGGCCCGACTCGAGGCGCAAATGATAAGGCTTAGTAAAACGAAGCCTGACTCGAGGCTCAAATGATATGGTTGAGTCAAACGTGGCACGACTTGAGCTGCAAATGATGTGGTTGAGTCAAACGAGGCTCGACCCGTGGTACAAATGATATGGCTGAGTCAAAGGAGGCCCGACTCGAGGTGCAAATGATGTGGTTGAGTCAAACAAGTCCCATCTTGAGGTATAAACATATGTGTAAGTCAAACGAGTCCGACCTTGAGGCTCAAATGATATGGTTGAGTCAAACGAGGCCCGACTCGAGGCGCAAATGATATGGTTGAGCCAAACGAGGCAGGACTTTAGGTGCAAATGATGCGGTTCAATCAAATGAGTCCCGACAAGAGGTGCAAATGATATGGTTGAGTTAAACGAGGCTCGACTCGAGGTGCAAATGATACAGTTGAGTCAAATGACACCCGGCTCGAGGTGCAAATGATATGGTTGAGTCATACGAGACCTAACTCAAGGCACAAATGATGTGGTTGAGTCAAATGAGGCCTTTCTCGAGTTGCAAACATATGTGTTAGTCAAACGAGGCCTGACATGATGCCCAAATGATAAGGTTGACTCCAATGAGGCCCTAGTCGAGGCGCAAATGATAAGACTAAGTTAAACGAGGCCTGACTTGAGGTACAAATGATATGGTAGAGTCAAACGAGGCCCCACTCAAGGCGCAAACATATGGGTGAATGAAACGAGGCCCAACTCGAGGCGCAAACATATGAGTGAGTGAAACGAGGCCCAACTCGAGGCGCAAACATATGGTTGAGTCAAAGAAGACCCGACTCGAGGCGCAAACGATAAGGCTTAGTCAAACGAAGCACGTCTTGAGGCACAAATGATATGGTTGAGTCAAACAATCCATAACTCAAGGTGCAAATGATGTGGTTGAATCAAATGAGGCCTGACTTGAGACACAAATAATGTGGTTGAGTCAAACGAGGCCCATCTCATGGTGCAAACATATGTGTAAGTCAAACGAGTGCCGACTCGAGGCTCAAATGATATGGTTGAGTCAAAGGAGGCACGACTCGAGGTACAAATGTTGTGGTTCAGTCAAACGAGTCTGGACAAGAGGTGCAAATGATAAGGCTTAGTCAAACAAAGCCCAACTCGAGGCTCAAATGATATGGCTGAGTCAAACGAGGCACGACTCGAGCTACAAATGATGTGGTTGAGTCAAACAAGGCTCGACTCGAGATACAAATGATATGGTTGAGACAAACGAGGCCCGACTCGAGGCACAAATGATGTGGTTAGGTCAAACGAGGTCCATCTCGAGGTGCAAACATATGTGTAAGTAAACGAGTCCTGTCTCGAGGCCCAAATGATATGGTTGTGTCAAACGAGGCCCGACTCATGGTGCAAATGATATGGTTAAGTTAAACGAGACACGACTTGAGGTGCAAATGATGTGGTTCAGTCAAATGATTCCCAAGAAGAGGTGCAAATGATATGGTTGAGTTAAATGAGGCCCAACTAGAGGTGCAAATGATGCGGTTGAGTCAAACTAGGCCCGACTCGAGGTGCAAATGATATGGTTGAGTCAAACGAGGACCATCTCGAGGGGCAAACATATGTGTATGTCAACCGAGTCCCGACTCAAGGCACTTATGATATGGTTGAGTTAAACGAGGCATAAATCGAGGTGCAAATGATGTGGTTAAGTCAAATGACACCCATCTCGAGTTGCAAACATATGTGCAAGTCAAACGAGTCCCAACTCGAGGCTCAAATGATATGGTTAAGTCAAACGAGGGCTGACTCAAGGCGCAAATGATGTGATTGAGTCAAACGAGGGCCATTTTGAGGTGCAAACATATGTGTAAGTCAAACGACTCCTGACTCGAGGCTCAAATGATATGGTTGAGTCAAATGAGGCCCGACTCGAGGCGCAAATTATATGGTTTAGTCAAACAAGGCATGACTTGATGTGCGAATGATGTGGTTTAGTCAAACGAGTCTTGACAAGAGACCCAAATGATATAGTTGAGTTAAACGAGGCCCGACTCGAGGTGCAAATGATATGGTTAAGTCAAACGAAGCCCGACTCGAGATAGAAATAATATGGTTAAATCAAACGAGCCCTGACTCGAGGCACAAATGATGTGGTTGAGTCAAACGAGGTCCATCTTGTGGTGCAAACATAGGTGTAAGTCAAACAAGTCCTGACTCGAGGCTCAAATGATATGGTTGAGTCAAACGAGGGCTCACTCAAGGTGCAAATGATATGGTTAAGTTAAACGAGGCCTGACTCAAGGTGCAAATGATATGGTTGTGTTAAACGAGGCCCGACTCAAGATGCAAATGATATGGTTGTGCCAAACGAGGCCTGACTCGAGGTGCAAGTGATGTGGTTGAGTCAAACGAGGCCCATCTCAAGGTACAAACAAATGTGTAAGTCAAACGAGTTCTGACTCGAGGTGCAAATGATATGGTTGAGTCAAACCAGGCTTGACTGGAGGCACAAATGATGTGGTTGAGTCAAACGAGGCCCTTCTCAAGGTGCAAACAAATGTATAAGTCAAACGAGTCCCGACTCAAGGCTCAAACGATATGGTTGAGTCAAACGAGGCATGACACCAAGTGCAAATGATGCGGTTTAGTTAAACGATTCCCAACAAGAGGTGCAAATGATATGGTTGAGTCAAACGAGGCCTGACTCGAGATGCAAATGATATGGTTGTGTCAAACGAGGCCTGACTCGAGGTGCAAATGATAAGGCTTAGTCAAACGAAGCCTAACTCGAGGCTCAAATGATATGGTTGAGTGAAACGAGGCCCGACTCGAGGTGCAAATGATATGGTTGAGTTAAACGAGGCACGACTTGAGGTGAACATGATGTGGTTCAGTCAAACGAGTCCCAACAGGAGGTGCAAATGATATGGTTGAGTTAAATGAGGCTCGACTCGAGGTGCAAATGATACGCTTGAGTCAAATGAGGCCCGATTCGAGGTGCAAATGATATGATTAAGTTAAACGAGGCCTATCTCGAGGTGCAAACATATATGTAAGTCAAATGAGTCCCGAGTCGAGGCACTAATGATATGTTTGAGTCAAACGAGGCCTAACTCGAGGCGCAACTGATGTGGTTGAGTCAAACGAGGCCCCTCTCCAAGTACAAACATATGTGTAAGTCAAACGAGTCCTAACTCGATGCTCAAATGATATGGTTGAGTCAAATGAGGCCCAACTCGAGGCGCAAATGATATGGTTGAGTCAAACAAGGCATGACTTGAGGTGCAAATGATGTGGTTTAGTCAAACCAATCCCAACAACAGGTGCAAATGATATGGTTGAGTTAAACGAGGCCCAACTCAAGGTGCAAATGATATGGTTGAGTCAAACCAGGCCCGACTAGAGGTGCAAATGATGCGGTTGAGTCAAACGAGGCCCATCTCGAGGTGCGAACATATTTGTAAGTCAAACGAGTCCTGACTCGAGGCTCAAACGATATGGTTGAGTCAAACAAGGCACGACTCCAGGTGCAAATGATGTGGTTCAGTCAAATGATTCCCGATAAGAGCTGCAAATGATATGGTTGAGTCAAACAAGGCCCGACTCGAGGTGCAAATGATATGCTTGAGTCAAATGAGGCCCGACTTGAGGAGCAAATGATGTGGTTTAGTCAAAGGAGGCCCATCTCGAGGTGCAAACATATGTGTAAGTCAAATGAGTCCCAACTCGAGGCACTAATAATATGGTTAAGTCAAATGAGGCCAGACTCGAGGTGCAAATGATGCGGTTGAATCAAACGAGACCTTTCTCGAGGTGTAAATATATGTGTAAGTCAAACGAGGCCCGACTCGATGCATAAATGATATGGTTGACTCAAATGAGGCCCTAGTCGAGGCGCAAATAATATGGCTAAGTCAAACGAAGCCTGACTTAAGGTACAAATGATATGAGAGAGTCAAACGAGGCCCCACTCAAGGCGCAAACAAATGAGTGAGTGAAACGAGGCCCAACTCGAGGCATAAACCTATGGGTGAGCCAAACAAGGCCTGACTCGAGGCGCAAATGATATGGTTGAGTCAAAGAAGGCTCGACTCAAGTCGCAAATGATAAGGCTTAGTCAAACGAAGCCCAACTTAAGGAACAAATGATATGGTTGAGTCAAACGAGGCATGCTCGTGGTGCAAATGATGTTGTTGAGTCAAACGAGGCCTAACTTGAGGCACAAATGATGTGGTTAAGTGAAACGAGGCCAATCTCGGGGTGCAAACATATGTGTAAACCAAACAACTCCCAACTCAAGGCTAATGATATGGTTGTGTCAAATGAGGACCGTCTCAAGGTGCAAATGAGAAGGGTGAGTCAAATGATGCCCGACTCGAGGTGCAAATGATATGGCTCTATCAAATGAAGCCTGACTCGAGGCACAAATGATATGGTTGAGTGAAACGAGGCCTGACTCGAGGTGCAAATCATATGGGTGAGTCAAACGAGGCCCGACTCAAGTTGCAAACATAAGGGTGAGTCAAACGAGGCCCACCTCGAGGTGCAAATGATATGGTTGAGTCAAACGAGGCCTAACTCGAGGCTCAAATGATGTGGTTGAGTCAAACAAGGCCCATCTCATGGTGCAAACATATGTGTAAGTCAAACGAGTCCTGACTCGAGGCTCAAATGATATGGTTGAGTCAAACGAGGCATGACTCGAGGTGCAAATGATGTGGTTCAGTCAAACGAGTCCCGACAAGAGGTGCAAATGATATGGTTGAGTTAAACGAGGCCTAACTCGAGGTGGAAATGATATGGTTTAGTCAAATGAGGCCTGACTCGAGGCACAAATGATGTGGTTGAGTCAAACGAGACCTTTCTTGAGGTGCAAACATTTGTGCAAGTCAAACGAGGCCCGACTCGATGCACAAATTATATGGTTGACTCAAAAGAAGCCCTAATAAAGGCACAAATGATATGGTTAAGTTAAACGAGGCCTAGCTCAAGGTACAAATGATATGGGAGAGTCAAATGAGGCCCTAGTCAAGGCGCAAACACATGGTTGAGTGAAACGAGGCCCAACTTGAGGTGCAAATGATTTGGTTAAGTGAAACAAGTCCCGGCTCGAGGCACAAATGATATGGGTGAGTCAAACGAGGCCAGTCTCAAGGTGCAAACATATGGGTGATTCAAACACGACTCGAGGCACAGAGGATATGGTTGAGGTAAACGAGGCCTGACTCGAGGCACAAATGATAAGGCTTAGTCAAACGAAGCCCGACTTGAGGCTCAAATGGTATGGTTGAGTCACACGAGGCATGACTCGAGCTGCAAATGATGTGGTTGAGTCAAACGAGACTCGACTCGAGGTACAAACAATATGGTTGAGACAAATGAGGCACGACTCGAGGTGCAAATGATGTGGTTGAGTCAAACGAGGACCAACTCGAGGCGCAAATAATATGTTGAGTCAAACGAGGATAGACTCGAGGCTCAAATGATGTGGCTGAGTCAAATGAGGCCCATCTCGAGGTGTAAAGATATGTGTAAGTTAATCAAGTCCCAACTCAAGGATCAAATGAGTCAAACGAGGTACGACTCGAGGCATAAATGATATGGTTGAGTTAAACGAGGCACGACATGAGCTGCAAAAGATGAGGTTCAATCAAACGAGTCCCAACAAGAGGTGCAAATGATATGGTTGAGTTAAACGAGGCCCAACTCAAGGTGCAAATGATATGATTGAGTCAAACGAGGACCAACTTGAGGTGCAAATCATATAGTTGAGTCAAACGAGGCCCGGCTCAAGGGGTAAATGATGTGGTTGAGTAAAACAAGTCCCATCTCGAGGTGCAAATGCATGTGTAAGTCAAACGAGTCCCGATTTGGGGCGCTAATGATATGGTTGAGTCAAACGAGGCCCAACTCAAGGTGCAAAAGATGTGGTTGAGTCAAATGAGGCCTTTTTCTAGGTGCAAACATATGAGTAAGTCAAACAAGGCCCGACTCAATGCACAAATGATATGGTTGACTCAAAAGAGGCCCTAGTCGAGGTGCAAATGATATGGCTAAGTCAAACGAGGCCTGCTCAACGTACAAATGATACGGGAGAGTCAAACGGGGCCCCACTCAAGCTGCAAACACATGGGTGGGTGAAACGAGTCCCAACTCGAGGCGAAAATGATTTGGTTAAATCAAACAAGTCTCAACTCGAGGAGCAAATGATATGGGTGAGTCAAATGAGGCCTGACTCGAGGTACAGACATATGGGTGAGTCAAACAAGGCTCGACTCGAGGCGCAAATGATAAGGCTTAGTCAAACGAAGCTTGACTCAAGGCGCAAATGATATGGTTGAGTCAAATGAGGCACAACTCGAGCTACAAATGATGTGGTTGAGTCAAACGAGACCCAACTCGAGAAGCAAATGATGTGGTTGAGTTAAACGAGGCCCATCTCAAGGTGCAAACATATGTGTAAGTCAAACGAATCCTAACTTGAGGCGCTAATGATATGGTTGGTCAAACGAGGCCCGACTCGAGGTGCAAATGATATGGTTGAGTAAAATGAGACCTGACTCACGGAGCAAATGATGTGGTTGAGTTAAACAAGGCCCATCTCGAGGTGCAAGCATATGTGTAAGTCAAAAGTCCTAACTTGAGGCGTTAATGATATGGTTGAGTCAAACGAGGCCCGACTTGAGGCACAACTAAGAAGAGTGAGTCAAACGATGCCTGACTCGAGGAGCAAATGATATGGTTGAGTCAAATGAGGACTGACTCGAGGCACAAATCATGAGCCTCAGTCTAACAAAGCTTGACTCGAGGCACAAATTATATGGGTGAGTCAAATGAGGCTCGACTCACATTGCAAACATAAGGGTGAGTCAAACGAGGCCCACCTCAAGGCGCAAATGATATGGTTAAGTCAAATGAGGTACGACTCGAGGCATAAATTATATGGTTGAGTCAAATGAGGCACGACTCGAGGTGCAAATGATGTGGTTCAGTCAAACGAGTCCCGACAAGAGGTGAAAATGATATGGTTGAGTTAAACAAGGCCCAACTCAAGGTGCAAATGATATGATTGAGTCAAACGAGGACCGACTCGAGGTGCAAATGATATGTTGAGTCAAACGAGGCCTGACTCAAGGGGTAAATTATGTGTCAGTCAAACAAGTCCCGACTTGGGGTGCTAATGGTATGGTTGAGTCAAACGAGGCCTGACTCGAGGTGCTAAAGATGTGGTTGAGTTAAATGAATCCTTTTACGGGGTGCAAACAAATGTGTAAGTCAAACGAGACCCGACACTATGCACAAAAGACATGGTTGACTCAAAAGAGGCCCTAGTTGAGGTGCAAATGATATGGCTGAGTCAAACGAGGCCTGCTAGAGGTACAAATGATATGGGAGAGTCAAACGAGGCCCCACTCAAGGCACAAACACCTGGTTGAGTGAAACGAGGCCCACCTCATGGCGTAAATGATTTGGTTAAGTCAAACAAGTCCCAACTCGAGGCGCAAATGATATGGGTGAGTCAAACAAGGCCCAACTCGAGGTGCAGATGATATGGTTGAGGCAAATGAGGCCTGACTCGAGGCACAGATGATAAGGCTTAGTCAATCGAAGCCTGACCCGAGGTGCAAATGATATGGTTGAGTCAAACGAGGCCCAACTCGAGGCGCAAATGATGTGGTTCAGTCAAACGAGGCCTGACTTGAGGTGCAAATGATGTGGTTCAGTTAAACGAGTCCCGACAATAGGTGCAAAGGATATGGTTGAGTTAAATGGGGCCTGACTCATGGTGCAAATGATAAGGTTGAGTCCCATGAGGCCCGACTCGAGGCACAAATGATGTGGTTGAGTCAAACAAGGCCTTTCTTGAGGTGCAAACATATGTGTAAGTCAAACGAGGCCCGACTCGATGCACAAATTATATGGTTGACTCAAAAGAGGTCCTAGTTGAGGCGCAAATAATATGGCTAAGTCAATCGAGGCCTAACTCGAGGTACAAATGATATGGGAGAGTCAAACGAGGCCCCACTCAAGGCGCAAACACCTGGTTGAGTGAAATGAGGCCCACCTCATGGCGTAAATGATTTGGTTAAGTCAAACAAGTCCCAACTCGAGGCGCAAATGATATGGGTGAGTCAAACAAGGCCCAACTCGAGGTGCAGATGATATGGTTGAGGCAAATGAGGCCTGACTCGAGGCACAGATGATAAGGCTTAGTCAATCGAAGCCTGACCCGAGGTGCAAATGATATGGTTGAGTCAAACGAGGCCCAACTCGAGGCGCAAATGATGTGGTTCAGTCAAACGAGGCCTGACTTGAGGTGCAAATGATGTGGTTCAGTTAAACGAGTCCCGACAATAGGTGCAAAGGATATGGTTGAGTTAAATGGGGCCTGACTCATGGTGCAAATGATAAGGTTGAGTCCCATGAGGCCCGACTCGAGGCACAAATGATGTGGTTGAGTCAAACAAGGCCTTTCTTGAGGTACAAACATATGTGTAAGTCAAACGAGGCCCGACTCGATGCACAAATTATATGGTTGACTCAAAAGAGGTCCTAGTTGAGGCGCAAATAATATGGCTAAGTCAATCGAGGCCTAACTCGAGGTACAAATGATATGGGAGAGTCAAACGAGGCCCCACTCAAGGCGCAAACACCTGGTTGAGTGAAATGAGGCCCACCTCATGGCGTAAATGATTTGGTTAAGTCAAACAAGTCCCAACTCGAGGCGCAAATGATATGGGTGAGTCAAACAAGGCCCAACTCGAGGTGCAGAAGATATGGTTGAGGCAAATGAGGCCTGACTCGAGGCACAGATGATAAGGTTTAGTCAATCGAAACTCGACCCGAGGTGCAAATGATATGGTTGAGTCAAACGAGGCCCAACTCGAGGCGCAAATGATGTGGTTCAGTCAAATGAGGCCCATCTCGAGGTGCAAACATATGTGTAAGTCAAACGAGTCCCAACTCGAGGTGCTAATGATATGGTTCAGTCAAACGAGGCCCGCCTTGAGGCGCAAATGAGAAGGGTGAGTTAAACGATGCCCAACTCGAGGCGCAAATGATATGGTTGAGTCAAACGAGGCCTGAGTCGAGGTGCAAATGATATGGGTGAGTCAAACGAGCCCCACCTCGAGTCGCCAATGATATGGTTGAGTCAAACGAGGCACAACTCGAGGTACAATGATGTGGTTCAGTTAAACGAGTCCCGACAAGAGGTGCAAATGTTATGGTTGAGGTAAACGAGGCCCGACTCAAGGTGCAAATGATATGATTGAGTCCAACAAGGCCCGACTCGAGGTGCAAATGATATTGTTGAGTCAAACGAGGCCCAACTCAAGGAGAAAATGATGTGGTTGAGGCAAACGAGGCCCATCTCGGGGTGCAAACGTATGTGTAAGTGAAACGAGTCCCGACTTGGGGTGCTAATGATATGGTTGAGTCAAATGAGGCCCGACACGAGGCGCAAATGATGTGGTTGAGTCAAATGAGGACTTTTTCAAGGTGCAAACATATGTATAAGTCAAACAAGGCCCGACTCGATGCACAAATGATATGGTTGACTCAAAAGAGGCCCTAGTCGAGGTGCAAATGATATGGCTAAGACAAACGAGGCCTGCTCAAGGTACAAATGATATGGCTAAGATAAACGGGGCCCCACTCAAGGCGTAAACACATGGGTGAGTGAAATGAGTCCCAACTCGAGGTGAAAATGATTTGGTTAAATCAAACAAGTCCCAACACGAGGAGCAAATGATATGGGTTAGTCAAATGAGGCCTAACTCAAGGCACAAACATATGGGTGAATCAAACGAGGCTCGACTCGAGGCGCAAATGATAAGTCTTAGTCAAACGAAGCTTGAGTCAAGGCGCAAATGATATGGTTGAGTCAAACGAGGCACGACTCGAGGTGCAAATGATGTCCAACTTGAGGTGCAAATGATATGGTTAAGTCAAACAAGGATCAACTCGAGGCACAAATGATAAGGCTCAGTCAAACGAAGCCTGACTCAAGGTGCAAATGATATGGTTGAGTCAAAGAGGCTCGACCCGAGGCACAAATGATATGGGTGAGTCAAACGAGGCCTAACTCAAGTTGCAAATGTAAGGGTGAGTCAAATGAGACCACCTCGAGGTGCAAATGATATGGTTGAGTCAAACGAGGCACGACTTGAAGTGCAAATAATGTGGTTGAGTGAAATGAGACACAACTCGAAGTGCAAATTATGTGGTTGAGTCAAACGAGGTCTGAGTCGAGGCGCAAATGATGTGGTTGAGTCAAATGAGGCCCATCTCGAGGTGCAAACATATGTGTAAGTTAAACGAGTCCTGACTCGAGGCTAAATTGATATGGTTGAGTCAAACAAGGCCCGACTCGAGGCATAAATGATATGGTTAAGTCAAACGAGGCACGACTCAAGGTGCAAATGATGTGGTTCAGTCAAACGAGTCCCAACAAGAGGTGCAAATGATATGGTTGAGTTAAATGAGGCCTGACTCGAGGTACAAATGATATGGTTGAGTAAAACGAGGCCCGAATCGTGGTGCAAATGATATGGCTGAGTCAAACGAGGCCCGACTCGAGGCACAAATTATGTGGTTGAGTCAAACGAGGCCTATCTTAAGGTGCAAACATATGTGTAAGTCATACAAGTCCTGTGTCGAGGCGCTAATGATATAGTTGAGTCAAATGAGGCCTGACTCGAGGTGCAAATGATGTGGTTGAGTCAAACGAGGCCTTTCTTGAGGTGCAAACATATGTGTAAGTCAAACAAGGTCCAACTCGATGCACAAATGATATGGTTGACTCAAAAGAGGCCCTAGTCAAGGCGCAAATGATATAGCTGAGTCAAACAAGGCCTGACTCTAGGTACAAATGATATGGGAGAGTTAAACGAGGCACCACTCAAGGCGCAAACACATGGGTGAGTGAAACGAGGCCTAACTTGAGGCGCAAATGATAAGGCTTAGTTAAACGAGGCCTAACTCGAGGCACAGATGATATGGTTAAGTCAAACGAGGCCCGACTCGAGGCACAAATGATAAGGCTTTGTCAAACGAAGCCCGACTCGAGGTGCAAATGATATTGTTGAGTCAAATGAGGCCTGACTCGGGGCCCAATTGATAAAGATCAGTCAAACGAGGCCCAACTTCAAATGATATGTTTGAGTCAAATGAGAGCTGACTCAAAGCGCAAAAGATATAGGTGAGTCAAACGAGGCCCAACTCAAGGCGCAAACAAATTGATGAGTCAAATAAGGCGTTTCTCGAGGTGCAAACATATGTGTAAGTCAAATGAGGCCTGACTCGAAGTGCAAATGATATGGTTGAGTGAAACGAGGCCCGACTTGGGGGGGAAATGATATAGGTGGGTCAAACAAGGCCCGACTCATGGCGCAAACATAAGTGCGAGTCAAACGAGGCCTAACTTTAGGCGCAAATAATATGGTTGATTCAAATGAAGCCTAACTCAAGGTGCAAATCATAAGGGTGAGTTAAACGAGGCCCGACTCGAGCCGCAAATGATATGGTTGAGTCAAACGAGGCACGACTCAAGGCCCAATTGATTTGGCTTAGTCAAATGAAGCCCAACTCGAGGCATAAATGATATGGTTAAGTCAAATGATGCTGACTCGAGGCACAAACGATATGGGTGAGTGAAATGAGGCCTGACTTGAGGCACAAACATATGGGCGAGCCAAATGACACCTGACTCGAGGCACAAGAATATAGGTGAGTCAAACGAGTCCTAACTCAAGGCACAAATGATAAGGGTGAGTCAAACGAGGCCCGACTCGAGTTGCAAATGATATCGATGCATCAAACGAGGCCCAACTCGAGGCACAAATGATATGGTTGACTCAAAATAGGCCCTACTCGAGGTGTAAATGATATGGCAAAGTCAAACGAGGCCTGACTCGAGGCACAAATGATATATGAGAGTCAAACAGGGCCTCACTCAAGGTGCAAACACATGGGTGAGTAGAATGGGGCACAAATGATATGGTTGAGTCAAACGAGGCCCTACTCAACATGCAAACACATGGGTGAGTTAAACAAGGCCTAACTCGAGGTGCAAATGATTTGGTTGTGTAAGACAGGGCCCAACACAGGGAGCAAATGATATGGGCGAGTCAAACGAGGATAGACTCGAGGCAGAAACATATGGGTGAGTCAAACGAGGCCTGACTTTAGGCGCAGATGATATGGTTGTGTTAAATGAGGCCTGACTTGAGGCGTAAACATATGCGTGAGTCAAACGAGACCCGACTCGAGGCACAAATGATATGGTTGAGTCAAACAAGGCCTGACTCGAGGCACAAATGATAAGGCTCAATCAAACAAAGGTGCATACACATGGGTGAGTCAAACGAGGCTCACCTTGAGACGCAAATGATATGGTTGAATCAAACGAGGCACAACTTGAGGTACAAATGATGTGGTTGAGTCAAAAGAGGACAAACTCGAGGTGCAAAAGGTTGAGTCAAATGCGGCCCAACTCTAGGTGCAAATAATGTGGTTGAGTCAAACGAGGCCCATCTTGAGGTGTAAACATATGTGTAAGTCAAACGAATCCTGACTCGAGGTGCAAATGATACGGTTGAGTCAAACGAGGCCCAACTCGAGAAGCTAATGATGTGGTTGAGTCAAACGTGGCCTTTCTCGAGGTGCAAACATATGTGTAAGTCAAATGAGGACTAACTCGAGGTGCAAATGATATGGTTGAGTCATACAAGACCTGACTCAAGGTGCAAATGATATGGTTGAAAGAAACGAGGCCTAACTTGAGGCGCAAAAGATATGAGTGAGTCAAACGAGGCCCGACTCGAGGAACAAACATATGGGTGAGTGAAACGAAGCCCGTCTCTAGGTGCAGATAATATGGTAAAGTTAAACGAGGCCAGACTCGAGCGCAAACACATGGGTGAGTCAAACGAGGCCCAACTCGAGGCATAAATGATATGGTAAAGTTAAACGAGGCCTGACTCAAGGGGCAAACACATGGGTGAGTCAAACGAGGCCTAACTTTAGGCACAAATAATATGGTTAACTTAAACGAGGCCCAATTCGAGATGCAAATGATAAGCGTGAGTCAAACAAGGTATGACTCGAGGTGTAAATGATATCGGTGAGTCAAACGAGGCCTGACTCGAGGCACAAATGATATGGATGAGTCAAATGAGGACCCACTCAAGGCGCAAACACATGGGTGACTCAAATGAGGCCTAACTTAAGGTGCAAATGATTTGGTTAAGTCAAACAAGGCCCAACTCGAGGCACAAATTATATGGGTGAGTCAAACGAGGCCCGACTCGAGGCAAAAACATATGGGTGAGTCAAACGAGGCTTGACTCGAGGCATAGATGATGCGGTTGAGTTAAATAAGGCCTGACTCTAAGCGCAAACACATGGGTGAGTCAAACAAGGCCTAACTTGATGTGCAAATAATACGGTTGAGTCAAACGAGGCCCAACTCGAGGTGCAAATGATATGGTTTAGTCAAACGAGGCATGACTCGAGGTGCAAATGATGTGGTTGAGTCAAACAAGGACCGACTCGAAGTACAAATGATATGGTTGAGTCGAATGAGGCCCGACTCGAGGCACAAATAATGTGGTTAAGTCAAACGAGGCCCATCTTGAGGTGCAAACATATGTGTAAGTCAAATGAGTCCTAACTCGAAGCGCAAATGATGTAGTTGAGTCAAACGAGACCCGCCTTGAGGCGCAAATGATGAGGTTGAGTCAAATAAGGCTCGACTCGAGGCGTAAATGATATGGTTGAGTCAAACGAGGCTAAGCTCGAGGCGCAAATGATTTGGTTGAGTCAAATGAAGCCGAACTCAAGGTACAATTATATGGGTGAGTCAAATGAGGCCCAACTCGGGGCACAAATGATATGGTTGAGTCAAATGAAGCTCGACTCGAGGCACAAATGATATCGTTGAGTCCAATTAGGCCTAACTCGAGGTGCAAACATATGGTTGAGTCAAACGTGGCTCGACTCGAGGTGCAAGCATATGGTTGAGTCAAACAAGGCCTTACTCAAGGCACAAATTATTTGGGGGACTCAAACGAGGCCCGACTCGAGGCACAAATGATATGGGTGAGTCAAACGAGGCCCGACTCGAGGCGTAAATGATATGGTTGAGTCAAGAGAGACCAGACTCGAGGCGCAAATGATTTGGTTGAGTCAAACATGGCTTAACCTGAGGTGCCAATGATAAGGGTGAGTCAAATGAGGACCAACTCGAGGCGCAAATGATATGGTTGTGTCAAATGAGGCTCGACTCGAGCCACAAATGATATGGTTGAGTCAAATGAGGCCTAACTCGAGGCTCAAATGATATCAATGAGTCCAACAAGGCCTAAGTAAAGACACAAACAAATGGTTGAGTCAAACGAGGCTCGACTCAAAGCGCAAACATATGGCTTAGTCAAATGAGGCTCGACTCATGGCACAAATTATATGGGTGAGTCAAACGAGGCCCGACTCGAGGCACAAATAATATGGGTGAGTTAAACGACGCCTGACTTTAGGCGTAAATGATATGGTTGAGTCAAATGAGGCCCGACTCGAGGCACAAATAATATCGGTGAGTCCAACGAGGCCCAACTCGAGGCGCAAACATATGGTTGAGTCTAATGAGGCTCGAGTCAAAATGGAAACATATGGTTGAGTCAATGAGGCTCGACTCGAAGCGCAAACATATGGTTTAGTCAAACAAGGCCTGACTCATGACACAAATTATATGGGTAAGTCAAACGAGGCCCGACTCAAGGCACAAATAATATGGGTAAGTTAAACGAGGCCCGACTCGAGGCACAAATAATATGGTGAGTTAAACGAGGCTTGACTCAAGGTGTAAATGATATCAGTGAGTCCAACGAGGCCCAACTCGAGTCGCAAACATATGTTGAGTTTAATGAGGCTTGACTCAAAACGGAAACATATGGTTAAGTCAAACAAGGCCTGACTTGGGGGACAAATTATATGGTTGAGTCAAATGAGGTTTGACTCGAGGCACAAATAATATGGGTGAGTTAAACAAGCCCGACTCAAGGCGTAAATGATATAGTTGAGTCCAACAAGGATCGACTCCAAGCACAAATGATATTGGTGAGTCAAATGAGGCCTGACTTGAGGCGCAAACACATGGGTGACTCAAACGAGGCCCAAGTCAAGCTGCAAATGATCTGGTTAAGTCAAATGATGCCCGACTCAGGGCGCAAACACATGGGTGAGTAAAATGAGGCTTAACTCGAGGCACAAATGATATGGGTGAGTCAAACGAGGCCCGACTCGAGGCGCAAACACATGAGAGAGTCAAACGAGGCCTAAGTCGAGGCGCAAACATATAGGTGAGTCAAATGAGGCCCAGCTCGAGGTGCAAACACATGGGTGACTCAAGCGAGGCCCAACTCGAGGTGCAAATGATATGGTTGAGTCAAACGACACCTGAGTCGGGGTGCAAACACATGGGTGAGTTAAACGAGGCTTGACTCGAGGTACAAATGATGTGGTTGTATCAAACGAGGCCTGACTCGAGGTGCAAATGATATGGTTGAATCAAACAAGGCTTGACTTGAGGCGCAAACGATAAGGGTGAGTCAAACGTGTCTTGACTCAATGCACAAATGATACGGGTGAGTTAAATGAGGCTTGATTCGAGGCACAAATGATATGGTTGAGACAAAGGAGGCCCGATTTGAGGGGCAAATGATAAGGTTGAGTCAAATGAGGCCCGACTCGAGGCGTAAATGATATGGGTGAGTCAAACGAGACCCAACTCGAGGTGCAAATAATATGGTTATGTCAAACGAGGCCCGACTCGAGGCGCAAATGATACGATTGAGTCAAACGAGGCCTAACTCGAGGCACAAATTATATGGGTGAGTGAAACGAGTACAGACTCGAGGTGCAAACATATGGGTTAGTTAAATGAGGCCCAACTCGAGGTTCAAATGATATGGTTGAGTCAAATGAGGCCCGACTCAAGGTGCAAATGATATAGGCGAGTAAAACGAGGCTCGACTTGAGGCACAAATAATAAGGCTAAGTCAAACGAGCCTCGACTCAAGGCACAAATGTTATGGTTGAGGCACAAATGATATCATTGAGTCAAACGAGGCCCTACTCGAGACACAAAAGATATGGGAGAGTCACACGAGGCCTGACTCGAGGCGAAAATGATATCAGTGAGTCAAACGAAGCCCGACTCGAGGCACAAACATATGGATGAGTTAAATGAGGCCTCACTCGAGGCGCAAACACATGGGTGAGTCAAACGAGGCCCAGCTAGAGGTGCAAATAATATGGTTGAATCAAACGAGGCCTGACTCGAGGCACAAATGATATGGGTGGGTCAAACGAGGCCCGACTCGAGGCGCAAACATATGGATGAGTTAAACGAGGCCCAATTCGAGGTGCAGACACATGGGTGAGTGAAACGAGGCCCAACTCGAGACGGAGACACATGGGTGAGTCAAACAAGGCCCAACTTGAGGTGTAAATGATATGGTTGAGTCAAACGAGGCCCGTCTCGGGGCGCAAACACATGAGTGAGTCAAACAAGGACTGACTCAAGGCACAAATGATATGGTTGAGTCAAACGAGGCTTAACTCGAGGCACTAATGATAAGGGTGAGTCAAATAAGGACCAACTAGAGGCACAAATGATATGGTTAAGTCAAATGAGGCCTAACTCGAGGCACAAATGATATGGGTGAGTGAAACAAGGCCCGACTCGAGGTGCAAACATACGGTTAAGTCAAATGGGTCCCAACTCAAGGAACAAATGATATGGGTGAGTCAAATGAGGCCCGACTTGAGGCACAAATGATATGGTTAAGTCAAATGAGACCTAACTCGAGGTACAAATGACATGGCTATGTCAAACGAGGTTTAACTCGAGGCACCAATGATAAGGGTGAGTCAAACGAGGACCAACTAGAGGCACAAATGATATGGTTGTGCCAAATGAGGCCTGACTCGAGGTGCAAATTATATGGGTGAGTCAAACGAACCCCGACTCGAGGCACAAATGATATCGGTGAGTCCAACAATATGGGTGAGTCAAATGACGCCCGACTCGAGGCCCAACTCGAGGCACAAACATATGGTTTAGTCAAACAAGGTTTGACTCAAGGTACAAACATATGGTTGAGTCAAATAAGGCCTGACTAGAGGGACAAATTATATGGGTGAGTCAAACAAGGACTGCCTTTAGGCACAAATGATATGGGTGAGTCAAACGAGGCCTGACTTGAGGTACAAACACATGAGAGACTCAAACGAGGCCCAACCTGAGGTACAAATGATATGGTTGAGTCAAACAATACCCAACTCGGGGCACAAACACATGGGTGAGTCAAACGAGGCCTAACTCGAGGTGTAAATGATATGGTTATGTCAAACAAGGCCTGACTCGAGGCGCAAATGATATAGTTGAATCAAACGAGGCCCGACTTGAGTTGCAAATGATAAGGGTGAGTCAAACGTGTCTTGACTCAATGCACAAATGATATGGGTGAGTTAAACGAGGCTCAACTCGAGGCACAAATGATATGGTTGAGACAAAGGAGGCCCGATTCGAGGCACAAATGATACAGGTGAGTCAAATAAGGCCCGACTCGAGGTGCAAATGATATGGGTGAGTCAAATAAGGCCCAACTCGAGATGCAAATAATATGGTTATGTCAAACGAGGCCCGACTCGAGGTGCAAATGATATGGTTGAGTCAAACGAGGCCTAACTCGAGGCACGAATGATATGGGTGAGTGAAACGAGTCCTAACTCAAGGTGCAAACATATGGGTAAGTTAAATGAGGCTCGACTCGAGGTGCAAATGATATGGTTGAGTCAAATGAGACCCAACTCGAGGTGTAAATGATGTGGGTGAGTAAAACAAGGCCCAACTTGAGGCGCAAATGATAAGGCTAAGTCAAACGAGGCTTGACTCAAGGCATAAATGTTACGATTGAGTCAAACAAGACCCGACCTGAGGTGCAAATGATATGGGTGAGTAAAACGAAGCCTGACTCGAGGCGCAAACGATAAGGGTTAGTCACATGGGGTCCAACTCGAGGTGCAAATGATATGGGTGAGTCAAATGAGGCCCAACATGAGGCACAAATGATAAAGGTAAGTCAAATGACGCCCGACTCAAGGCTCAAACATTGGCTGAGCCAAATGAGGCCTGACTCGAGGCGCAAATGTATGGGTGAGTCAAACGAGGCTCAAACATATGGGTCAGTCAAACAAGGCCCGACTTGAGGCATAAATGATATGGGTGAACCAAACGAGGCCCCACTCGAGGCATAAATATATGAGTGAGTCAAATGAGGCCCAACTCGAGCGCAAATGATATGGTTGAGTCAAATCAGACCCGACTCGAGGGGCAAATAATATGGATGAGTCAAACAAGGCTTGACTCGAGGCACAAATGATGAGGGTGAGTCAAATGAGGCCCGACTTGAGGTGCAAATGATATTCTTGAGTCAAACCAGGCCCACCTCGAGGCGTAAAAGATATGGCTATGTCAAACGAGGCCTGACTCGAGGTACAAACAATATGGGTGAGTCAAATGAGCCCTAACTCGAGGCACAATCATATGGGTGAGTCAAATGAGGATGAACTTGAGGCACAAATGATAAGGGTGAGTCAAGCGATGCCCAATTTGAGGCGCAAAAATTTGGGTGAGTAAAATAAGGCTGAATTCGAGGCACAAATAATATGGGTGACTTAAACAAGGCCCAACAAGAGGTGCAAACATATGGGTGAGTCAAACGATGTCCGACTCAAGGATCAAATGATATCGGTGAGTAAAATGACAACCGACTCAAGGCACAAATGATAAGGGTGAGTGAAACGAAGCTCAACTCATGGAACAAATGACGAGGCTTGACTCGAGGTGCAAATGATATGGGTGAATAAAATGAGGCCTGACTCGAGGCACAAATAATATGGGTAAGTTAAACGAGGCCTGACTCGAGGCGTAAATGATATAGTTGAGTCAAACGAGGCCCAACTCAAGGAGCAAATGATATCGGTGAGTCGAACTAGGCCCAACTCTACGTGCAAACATATGGTTGAGTCAAACGAGGCCTGACTCGAGGCACAAATATATGGGAGAGTCAAACGAGGCCCAACTCAAGGTGCAAATGATATTGTTGAGTCAAACAAGGGCCAACTCGAGGCACATATATATGGGAGAGTCACACAAGGCCTGACTCGAGGCGAAAATGATATGGGTGAGTTAAACAAGGCCCGACTTGAGGCACAAACATATGGGTGAGTCAAACGAGGCCTGACTCAAGGCACAAACACATGGGTGAGTCAAATAAGGCCCAGCTCGATGTGCAAATAATATGGTTGAGTCCAACGAGGCTCGACTCAAGGCACAAATGATTTGGTTGAGTCAAATGAGGCCTAACTTGATGCGTAAATGATATGGGTGAGCCAAATGAGGCCCGACTCGAGGCATAAATGATATGGTTGAGTCAAACGAGGCTAAACTCGAGGCGCAAATGATTTGGTTGAGTCAAATGAGGCCCAACTCGAGGTACAAATTATATGGGTGAGTCAAACGAGGCCTGACTCGGAGCACAAATGATATAGGTGAGTCAAATAAGGCCTGACTCGAGGCATAAATGATATGGTTAAGTCAAACGAGGCTAGATTCGAGGCACAAATGATTTGGTTAAGTCAAACAAGGCCTGACTTGAGGCACAAATGATATGGGTGAGTTAAATGAGGCTCGACTAGAGGTGCAAACATATGAGTAAGTTAAATGAGGGCTGACTCGAGGTGCAAATGATATGGTTGGGTCAAACGAGGCCTGACTCGAGGCATAAATGATTTTGTTGAGTGAAACGAGGCTGACATGGGGCACACATGATATGGGTGAGTCAACCGAGGTCCGACTCGAGGCGCAAACATATGAGAGAGACAAACGAGGCTCGAGGCGCAAATGATATTGTTGAGTCAAACGAGGCCCAACTTAAGGCACAAATGATATGGGTGAGTCAAATGAGACCTGCGTTGAGGCAAAAGTGATAACGGGGAGTGCAACTAGGCCCAACTCGAGGTGCAAACATATAGGTGAGTAAAACTAGGGCTGACTCGAGGTGCAAATGAAGTGGTTGGGTGAAACGAGGCCCATCTTAAGGCACAAATAATATGGGTGAGTCAAACGATGCTAGACTCGAGGCGCAAATGATATGGGTGGGTCAAACGAGGCTCGACTCGAGGCCCAAATGATATGGTTGTGTCAAATAAGGCTCGACCCAAGACGCAAATGATATGGCTAAGTCAAATGAGGCTCGACTTGAGGGACAAATGATATCGATGAGTCCA
This sequence comes from Dicorynia guianensis, assembly GCA_037013595.1. Classification (NCBI taxonomy): domain Eukaryota; kingdom Viridiplantae; phylum Streptophyta; class Magnoliopsida; order Fabales; family Fabaceae; genus Dicorynia; species Dicorynia guianensis. The sequence goes on from JASUAB010000023.1 coordinate 1,961,010, forward strand.
ACGAGGCCCAACTCGAGGCGCAAACATATGGTTGAGTCTAACAAGGCTTAACTCAAAGCGCAAACATATGGTTGAGTAAAACGAAGCCTGACTCGTGGTAAAAATTATATGGGTCAGTCAAACGAGGCCAGACTTGAGCCACAAATAATATGGGTGAGTTAAACGAGGCCCAACTTAAGGCGTAAATGATATGGTTAAGTCAAACGAGACCCAACTTGGGGTGCAAATGATATCGGTGAGTCCAACTAGGCCCAACTCGAGGCGAAAACATATGGTTGAGTCAAACGAGGCTTGACTCGAGGCATAAATGATATGGGTGAGTCAAACGAGGCCTAAATCGAGGCACAAACATATAAGAGAGTCAAATAAGGCACGAGTCAAGGTGCAAATGATATCATTGAGTCAAATAAGGCCCAACTCAAGGCACAAATGATATGGAAGAGTCACACAAGGCCTACCTCAAGGTGAAAATGATATCAGTGAGTCAAATGAGGCCTGACTCGTGGCACAAACATATGGGTGAGTCAAACGAGGCCTGACTTGAGGCACAAACACATGGGTGAGTGAAATGAGGCCCAGCTCGAGGTGCAAATAATATGGTTGAGGCAAACGAGGCCTGACTCGAGGCGCAAATGATATGGGTGGGTTAAACAAGGCCCGACTCAAGGTGCAAATGATATGGGTGAGTCAAACGAGGCCCGACTCGAGCCCCAAATTATATTGGTGAGTCCAACGAGGCCAAACTCGAGGCACAAACATATGGTTTAGTCAAATGAGGCTCGACTCGTGGTGCAAACATATGGTTAAGTCAAATGAGGCCCGACTAGAGGAACAAATTATATGGGTGAGTCAAATGAGGCCTGACTCCAAGCACAAATGATATGGGTGAGTTAAACGAGGCCTGACTCGAGGTGCAAACACATGAGAGAGTCAAACGAGGCCCGAGTCGAGGCGTAAACATATAAGTGAGTCACATGAGGCTCGGCTCGAGGTGCAAACACATAGGTGACTCAAACGAGGTCCAACTCGAGGTGCAAATGATATAGTTGAGTCAAATGATGCCCGACTCAGGGCACAAACACATGGGTGAGTCAAACGAGACTTGACTCAAGTCGCAAATGATATGGTTGCGTTAAACGAGGCCTGACTCGAGGCACAAATGATATGGTTGAATCAAATGAGGCTTGACTCAAGGCGCAAATGATATGGTTGTGTTAAACGAGGCCTGACTCGAGGCGTAAATGATATGGTTGAATCAAATGAGGCCTGACTTGAGGTGCAAACGATAAGGGTGAGTCAAACGTGTCTTGACTCAATGCCCAAATGATATGGATGAGTTAAATGAGGCTCGGCTTAAGGCATAAATGATATGGTTGAGACAAAGGAGGCCCGATTTGAGCTACAAATGATAAGGGTGAGTCAAATGAGGCCCAACTCAAGATGTAAATGATATGGGTGAGTCAAATGAGGCCCAACTCGAGGTGCAAATAATATGGTTATGTCAAACGAGAACCAACTCAAGGCGTAAATGATATGGTTGAGGTAAGCGAGGCCTAACTTGAGGCACGAATGATATGGCTGAGTGAAACGAGTCCTGACTCGAGGTACAAACATTTGGGTAAGTTAAATGAAGCCTGACTCGAGGTTCAAATGATATGGTTAAGTCAAATAAGACCCGACTTGAGGTGTAAATGATATGGGTGAGTAAAAAAAGGCTCGACTTGAGGCGCAAATGATAAGGCTATGTCCAACGAGGCTCGACTCAAGGCACAAATGTTATGGTTGAGTCAAACAAGACCCCACTTGAGGCACAAACATATGGGTGAGTTAAATGACGATGAACTTGAGGCGCAAATGATAAGGTTGATTCAAACGATGCCCAACTCGAGGCGTAAAAATTTGGGTGAGTCAAATGAGGCTAAACTCGATGCACAAATGATATGGGTGACTCAAACAAGGACTGACTAGAGGTGCAAACATATGGGTGAGTCAAACGATGCTCGACTCAAGGTACAAATGATATCGGTGAGTAAAACGACGACTGACTCAAGGGATAAATGATAAGGGTGAGTGAAACGAAGCTCGACTCAAGGAACAAATGAAATGGTTGAGTCAAACGAGGCTTGACTCGAGGTGCAAATGATATGGTTGAGTAAAACGAGGTCCGACTCGGGGTGCAAATGATAAGGGTGAGTTAAACGAGGCCTAACTCGAGATGCAAATTTTATGGTTGAGTGAAAGGAGGGCTGACTCGAGGTACAAATGATATGGTTGTGTTAAACGAGGCCTGACTCGAGGCACAAATAATATGGTTGAGTCAAACGAGGCCTAACTTGTCGCGCAAATCATATGGGTGAGTCAACCGAAGCCGAGTCACAGCGCAAATTATATGGGTGAGTCAAACAAGGCCTGACTACAGACACAAATTATATGGTTGAGTCAAATGAGGCTCGACTCGTGGTGCAAATGATATGGTTGAGTCAAATAAGGCCTCACTCGAGGCGCAAATGATATGGATGAGTCAAACGAGGCCTAACTTGAGGTACAACTTATATGGGTGAGTCAAACGAGACCCGACTCGAGGTGCAAACATATGGTTAAGTCAAACGAGACCTAATTGTAGTTACAAATGATATGGTTGACTCAAACGACATCTGACTCAAGGTACAAATGATATCAGTGAGTAAAATAACGCTCGACCCAAGGCACAAATGATAAGGGTGAGTCAAACGAGGCTCGGCTCAAGGAACAAATATATGGTTGAGTCAAACAAGGCCCGACTCGAGGTACAAATGATATGGGTGAGTAAAACGCGGCCCGACTCATAGCGCAAATGATAAGGGTGAGCTAAATGAGGCCCAACTCGAGACGCAAATTATATGGGTGAGTCAAACGAGGCACGACTCAAGGCACATTTTATATGGTTAGGTCAAATGAGGCACGACTCGAGGCATAAATGATATGGTTACGTTAAATGAGGCCTGACTCGAGGCACAAATGATATGGGTGAGTCAAATGAGGCCTAACTCGTGATGCAAATCATATGGTTGGGTCAAACGAGGCCTGACTTGAGGCACAAATGATATGGGTAAGTCAAATGAGTCCCCACTCGAGGCGCAAATGATATGGTTGAGTGAAACGAGGCCTGACTCGAGGCGTAAATGATAAGGGTGAGTCAAATGAGGTTCAACTTTAGGCACAAATTATATGGGTGAGTCAAACGAGACCTAATTTGAGGCACGAATGATATGATTGAGTCAAACGAGACCTGACTCAAGGCACAAATCATGAGGTTGAGTCAAATGAGGCCCGACTTCAGGTGCAAATGATATGGGTGAGTCAAACGAGGCCCGACTCAAGGTGCAAATGATATGGTTGTGTCAAATGAGGCCTAACTTGAGGCATAACTAATATGGGTGAGTCAAACGAGACCTGACTCGAGGTGCAAACATATGGGTAAGTCAAATGAGACCCGACTCGAGGTGCAAATGATATGGTTGAGTGAAATCAGGCCTGACTTAAGGAACAAATGATATGGTTGAGTGAAACGAGGCCTAACTCTAGGCACAACTGATATGGGTGAGTCAAACGAGGCCTAACTCGTGGCGCAAATCATATGGTTGGGTCAAATGAGCCCAACTCGAGGCACAAATGATATGGGTGAGTCAAACGAGGCTTGACTCGAGGCACAAATGATAAGGTTGAGTCAAACAAGGCCTGACTCGAGGCACAAAGGATGAGGTTGAGTCAAATGAGGCTTGACTCGAGGTGAAAATGATATGGGTAAGTCAAACGAGGCCCTAATCGAGGGGCAAATGATATGGTTAAGTCAAATGAGGCCCAAATCAAGGCACAAAGGATATGGTTGAGTCAAACAAGGCCTAACTCGAGGCACAAATGATATGGGTGAGTCAAACGAGGCCTAACTTGAGGTGCAAACATATGGGTAAGAGAAATGAGGCCTGACTCGAGGCGCAAATTGTATGGTTGCATCAAATGAGGCCTAACTCGAGGCACAAATGATATGGTTGACCCAAACGAGGCCTAACTTGAGCCACAACTAATATGGGTGAGTCAAACAAGACCTGACTCAAGGTACAAATGATTTGTTGAGTCAAAGCAGGACTGACTTGAGGCACAAATGATAAGGGTGAGTCAAACAAAGCCCAACTCGAGGTGCAAATGATATGGGTGAGAAAAATGAGGCTCGACCCAAGGCACAAATGATTAGGGTGAGTCAAACAAGGCACGACTCAAGGCACAAATGATATGGTTGAGTCAAACGAGGACCGAGTCAAGGTGCAAATGATATGGGTGAGTCAAATGGGGTAGACTCAAGGCGCAAATTTTATGGGTGAGTCAAACGAGGCCTGACTCGAGGCACAAATGATATGGTTGAGTCAAACCAGGCCTGGCTCGAGGCACAAAAGATATGGTTATGTCAAACGAGGCCTGACTCGAGGCACAAATGATATGGGTGAGTCAAACGAGTCCTGACTCGAGGTGCAAACATATGGGTGAGTCAAACAAGGATGAACTCAAGGCACAAATGAAAAGGGTGAGTCAAGCGATGCCCAACTCGAGGTGCAAATATATGTGTAAGTCAAATGAGGCCGAACTCGAGGCATAAATGATATGGGTGAGTTGAACGAGACCCGACCAGAGGTGGAAACATATGGGTGAGTCAAACGATGCCTGAGTCAAGATACAATGAAATGGTTGAGTCAACTGAGGCTCAAATGATATGGTTAAGTCAAACAAGGCCCGACTCGAGGTGCAAATGATAGGGTTGACTCAAACGAGGCATGACTCAAGATGCAAATGATATGGTTCAGTCAAACGGGTCCCGACAAGAGGTACAAAAAATATGGTTGAGTCAAATGCGGCCCGACTCAAGGTGCAAATGATATGGTTAAGTCAAACGAGGCCCAACACAAGGTGCAAATGATATGACTGAGTCAAACAAGGCCTGACTCGAAGCGCAAATGATGTGGTTGAGTCAAACGAGGCCCATCTCGAGGTGAAAACATATGTGTAAGTCAAACAAGTCCTGACTTCAGGTGCTAATGATATGGTTGAGTCAAACGAGGCCCGACTCAAGGCACAAATGATGTGGTTGAGTCAAACGAGGCCCATCTCGAGCTACAAACATATGTGTAAGTCAAACGAGTCCCCACTTGAGGCTCAAATGATATGGTTGAGTCAAACGAGGTCTGGCTTGAGGCGCAAATGATATGGTTGACTCAAATGAGGCACGACTCGAGGTGCAAATGATGTGGTTTAGTTAAATGGGTCCCGACAAGAGGTGCAAAGATATGGTTGAGTTAAACGAGGCCCGACTTGAGGCACAAATGATGTGGTTGAGTCAAACAAGGCCCATCTTGAGGTGCAAACATATGTGTAAGTCAAACGAGTCCCGACTCGAGGCGCTAATGATATGGCTGAGTCAAACAAGGCCCGACTTGAGACGCAATTGATATGGTTGAGTGAAATTAGGCCTGACTCGAGGTGCAAATATATGGTTGAGTCAAACGGCACCCAACTTGAGGTGTAAATGATGTGGTTGAGTCAAATGAGACCCATCTCGAGGTGCAAACATATGTGTAAGTCAAACGAGTCCCGACTCGAGGCGATAATCATATCGTTGAGTCAAACGAGGCACAACTTGAGGCACAAATGATGTGGTTGAGTGAAATGTGGCCCATCTCGAGCTAGAAACATATGTGTAAGTCAAACGAGTCCCAACTCGAGGCTCAAACGATATGGTTGAGTCACACGAGGGCCAACTCGAGGAGCAAATGATATGGTTAAGTCAAACAAGGCGCGACTCCAGGTGCAAATGATGTGGTTCAGTCAAACGAGTCCCAACAATAGGTGCAAATGATATGGTTGAGTGAAACGAGGCCTAACTCGAGGCGCGAATGATATGGTTGACTCAAATGAGGATGACTCGAGGTGCAAATGAAGTGGTTGAGTCAAACGAGGTCCATCTCAAGGAGCAAACATATGTGGAAGTCAAATGAGTCCTGACTCGAGGCATAAATGATCTGGTTGACTCAAACGAGGCACGACTCAAGGTGCAAATGATGTGGTTCAGTCAAATGAGTCCTGACAAGAGGTGCAAATGATATGGTTGAGTCAAATGACGCCTGACTCGATGCGCAAATGATATGGTTGAGTCAAACGAGGCCCGACTCGAGGTGCAAATGATATGGTTGAGTCAAATGACGCCCGACTCGAGTTACAAAGGATGTGGTTGAGTCAAACGAGGCCCATCTCGAGGTGCAAACATATATGTAAGTCAAACGAGTCCTGACTCGAGGCGCTAATGATATGGTTGAGTAAAACGAGGCTCGACTCGAGGCGTAAATGATATGGTTGAGTCAAACAAGGCCCGACTCGAGGTACAAATGATATGGTTGAGTCAAATGACACTCAACTTGAGCCACAAATGATATGGTTGAGTCCAACGAGGACCATCTTGAGGAGCAAACATATGTGTAAGTCAAACAAGTCCCGATTCGTGGTGCTAATAATATGGTTGACTCAAACGAGGCCCGACTCGAGGCACAAATGATGTGGTTGAGTCAAACGAGACCCAACTCGAGGAGCAAACAAATGGGGAAGTCATATGAGTCTCGACTTGAGGCGCTAATAATATTATTCAGTGAAATGAGGTCCCACTCGGGGTGCAAATGATATGGGTGAGTCAAACGAGGCCTGACTCGAGGCTCAAATGATATGGTTGAGAAAAACAAGGCACAACTCGAGGTGCAAATCATGTGCTTCAGTTAAACGAGTCACGACAAGAGGAGCAAATGATATGGTTAAGTGAAACGAGGCCCGACTTGAGGTGCAAATGATATGGTTGAGTAAAACGACGCCTAACTCGAGGTACAAATGATATGTTTGAGTTAAACGAGGCTCGACTCAAGGTGCAAATGATGTGGTTGAGTCAAACGAGGCCTATCTCGAGTTGCAAACATATGTGTGAGTCAAACGAGTCCTGACTCGAGGCGCTAATGATATGGTTGAGTAAAACGAGGCTCGACTCGAGGCGCAAAGATATGGTTGAGTCAAATGAGCCCTGACTCAAGGTGCAAATTATATGGTTGAGTCAAACGAGGCCCGACTCAAAGCGCAAATGATGTGGTTGAGTCCAACGAGGACCATCTTGAGGAGCAAACATATGTGTAAGTTGAACGAATCCCGATTCGACGTGCTAATAATATGGTTGAGTCAAACGAGGCCCAACTCGAGGCACAAATGATGTGGTTGAGTCAAACGAGGTCCATCTCGAGGAGCAAACATATGTTGAAGTCAAACAAGTCCCGACTTGAGGCGCTAATAATATGGTTGAGTCAAACGAAGCCTGACTCGAGGCACAAATGATATGGTTGAGACAAACAAGGCATGACTCGAGGTGCAAATCATGTGCTTTAGTCAAACGGGTCCGGACAAGAGGAGCAAATGATATGGTTGAGTGAAATGAGGACTCAAGGTGCAAATGATATGGTTGAGTCAAATGATGCCTAACTAGAGGTGCAAATGATATGTTGAGTCAAACGAGGCCCGACTCAAGCCGCAAATGATGTGGTTGAGTCAAATGAGGCCCATCTTAAGGTGCAAACATATGTGTAAGTCAAATGAGTCCTAACTCAAGGCGCTAATGATATGGTTAAGTAAAACGAGGCTCGACTCGAGGCGCAAATGATATGGTTGAGTCAAACGAGGCCCAGCTCGAGATGCAAATGATATGGTTGAGTCAAACAACACTCGACTTGAGCCACAAATGATGTGGTTAAGTCCAACGAGGACCATCTTGAGGAGCAAACATATGTGTAAGCCAAATGAGTCCCAATTTGAGGCACTAATAATATGGTTGAGTCAAACGAGGCCCGCATCGAGGCACAAATGATGTGGTTGAGTCAAACGAGGTCCATCTCAAGGAGCAAACATATGTGGAAGTCAAATGAGTCCTGACTCGAGGTGCTAATAATATGGTTGAGTCACACGAGGCCCGACTCGAGGCGCAAATGATGTGGTTGAGTCAAACGAGTCCCATCTCGAGCTGCATACATATGTGTAAGTCAAACGAGTCCTGACTCGAGGCTCAAATGATATGGTTGAGTCAAACGAGAGCCAACTCGAGGCGCAAATGATATGGTTGAGTCAAACAAGGTGCGACTCCAGGTGCAAATTATGTGGTTTAGTCAAACGAGTCTTGACAAGAGGTGCAAATGATATGGTTGAGTGAAACGAGGCCCGACTCGAGGCGCAAATGATATGGTTGAGTCAAACGAGGCACGACTCAAGGTGCAAATTATGTGGTTCAGTCAAACAAGTCCCAGCAAGTGGCGCAAATGATATGGTTAAGTGAAACAAGGCCCGACTCGAGGAGCAAATGATATGGTTGAGTCAAACGAGGCTCGACTCGAGGTGCAAATGATAAGGTTGAGTCAAACGACACTCGACTCGAGCAGCAAATGATGTGGTTGAGTCCAATGAGGCCGATCTTGAGGAGCAAACATATGTGTAAGTCAAACAAGGCCCGATTCGAGGTGCTAATAATATGGTTGAGTCAAACGAGGCCTGACTCAAGGTGCAAAGATATGGTTATGTCAAACGAGGCCTGACTCGAGGCACAAATGATATGGGTGAGTCAAACAAGTCCTGACTCGAGGCGCAAACATATGGGTGAGTCAAACAAGGATGAACTCACGGCACAAATGAAAAGGGTGAGTCAAGCGATGCCCGACTCGAGGCACAAATATATGTGTAAGTCAAACGAGCCCGAACTCGAGGCACAAATGATATGGGTGAGTCGAACGAGACCCGACCAGAGGTGGAAACATATGGGTGAGTCAAACGATGCCTGAGTCAAGGTACAAATGAAATGGTTGAGTCAACTGAGGCTCAAATGATATGGTTACGTCAAACAAGGCCCGACTCGAGGCGCAAATGATAGGGTTGACTCAAACGAGGCATGACTCAAGATGCAAATGATATGGTTCAGTCAAACGGGTCCCGACAAGAGGTGCAAATGATATGGTTGAGTCAAACGCGACCTGACTCAAGGTGCAAATGATATGGTTAAGTCAAACGAGGCCCAACACAAGGTGCAAATGATATGACTGAGTCAAACGAGGCCTGACTCGAGGCGCAAATGATGTGGTTGAGTCAAACGAGGCCCATCTCGAGGTGAAAACATATGTGTAAGTCAAACAAGTCCTAACTTCAAGTGCTAATGATATGGTTGAGTCAAACGAGGCCCATCTCGAGCTACAAACATATGTGTAAGTCAAACGAGTCCCCACTTGAGGCTCAAATGATATGGTTGAGTCAAACGAGGTCCGGCTTGAGGCGCAAATGATATGGTTGACTTAAATGAGGCATGACTCGAGGTGCAAATGATGTGGTTCAGTTAAATGGGTCCCAACAAGAGGTGCAAATGATATGGTTGAGTTAAACGAGGCCCGACTTGAGACACAAATGATGTGGTTGAGTCAAACAAGGCCCATCTTGAGGTACAAACATATGTGTAAGTCAAACGAGTCTCAACTCGAGGCACTAATGATATGGCTGAGTCAAACAAGGCCCGACTCGAGACGCAATTGATATGGTTGAGTGAAATTAGGCCTGACTCGAGGTGCAAATATATGGTTGAGTCAAACGGCACCCAACTTGAGGTGTAAATAATGTGGTTGAGTCAAATGAGACCCATCTCGAGATGCAAACATATGTGTAAGTCAAATGAGTCCCGACTCGAGGCGATAATCATATCGTTGAGTCAAACGAGGCACAACTTGAGGCACAAATGATGTGGTTGAGTGAAATGTGGCCCACCTCGAGCTAGAAACATATGTGTAAGTCAAACGAGTCCCAACTCGAGGAGCAAATGATATGGTTGAGTCACACGAGGCGCGACTCCAGGTGTAAATGATGTGGTTCAGTCAAACGAGTCCCAACAATAGGTGCAAATGATATGGTTGAGTGAAACGAGGCCTAACTCAAGGCACGAATGATATGGTTGACTCAAACGAGGCACGACTCGAGGTGCAAATGAAGTGGTTGAGTCAAACGAGGTCCATCTCAAGGAGCAAACATATGTGGAAGTCAAATGAGTCCCGACTCGAGGCACAAATGATCTGGTTGACTCAAACGAGGCACGACTCGAGGTGCAAATGATGTGGTTCAGTCAAATGAGTCCTGACAAGAGGTGCAAATGATATGGTTGAGTCAAACGACACCTGACTCGAGGCGCAAATGATGTGATTGAGTCAAACAAGGGCCATCTCGAGGTGCAAACATATGTGTAAGTTAAATGAGTCCTGGTTCAGTCAAACGAGGCCCAATTCGAGGCACAAATGATATGGTTGAGTCAAACGAGGCCCGACTCGAGGTGCAAATGATATGGTTGAGTCAAATGATGCCCGACTCGAGTTGCAAAGCATGTGGTAGAGTTAAACGAGGCTCGACTCGAGGCTAATGATATGGTTGAGTAAAACGAGGCTCGACTCGAGGCACAAATGATATGGTTGAGTCAAACAAGGTCCGACTCGAGGTGCAAATGATATGGTTGAGTCAAATGACACTCGACTCGAGCCGCAAATGATATGGTTGAGTCCAACGAGGACCATCTTGAGGAGCAAACATATGTGTAAGTCAAACGAGTCCCGATTCGTGGCGCTAATAATATGGTTGACTCAAACGAGGCCCGACTCGAGGCACAAATGATGTGGTTGAGTCAAACGAGACCCAACTCGAGAGGCGAACAAATGGGGAAGTCAAATGAGTCTCGACTTGAGGCGCTAATAATATTGTTCAGTGAAATGAGGCCCCACTCGGGGTGCAAATGATATGGTTGAGTCAAACGAGACCCGACTCGAGGCTCAAATGATATGGTTGAGAAAAACAAGGCACAACTCAAGGTGCAAATCATGTGCTTCAAATAAACGAGTCACGACAAGAGGAGCAAATGATATGGTTAAGTGAAACGAGGCCCGACTTGAGGTGCAAATGATATGGTTGAGTCAAACGACGCCTAACTCGAGGTACAAATGATATGTTTGAGTTAAACGAGGACCGACTCATGGTGCAAATGATGTGGTTGAGTCAAACGAGGCCCATCTCGAGGTGCAAACATATGTGTGAGTCAAATGAGTCCTGACTCAAGGCGCTAATGATATGGTTGAGTAAAACGAGGCTCGACTCGAGGCGCAAAGATATGGTTGAGTCAAATGAGCCCTGACTCAAGGTGCAAATTATATGGTTGAGTCAAACGAGGCCCGACTCAAGGCACAAATGATGTGGTTGAGTCCAACGAGGACCATCTTGGGGAGCAAACATATGTGTAAGTCGAACGAATCCCGATTCGACGCGCTAATAATATGGTTGAGTCAAACGAGGCCCAACTCGAGGCACAAATGATGTGGTTGAGTCAAACGAGGTCCATCTTGAGGAGCAAACATATGTTGAAGTCAAACAAGTCCCGACTCGAGGCGCTAATAATATGGTTGAGTCAAACGAGGCCTGACTCGAGGCGCAAATGATATGGTTGAGACAAACAAGGCACGACTCAAGGTGCAAATCATGTGGTTGAGTGAAACAAGGACTCAAGGTGCAAATGATATGGTTGAGTCAAATGATGCCCAACTAGAGGTGCAAATGATATGTTGAGTCAAACGAGGCCCGACTCAAGCCGCAAATGATGTGGTTGAGTCAAACGAGACCCATCTTAAGGTGCAAACATATGTGTAAGTCAAACGAGTCCTAACTCAAGGCGCTAATGATATGGTTAAGTAAAACGAGGCTCGACTCGAGGCGCAAATGATATGGTTGAGTCAAACGAGGCCCAGCTTGAGATGCAAATGATATGGTTGAGTCAAACAACACTCGACTCGAGCCACAAATGATGTGGTTGAGTCCAACGAGGACCATCTTGAGGAGCAAACATATGTGTAAGCCAAATGAGTCCCAATTTGAGGCACTAATAATATGGTTGAGTCAAACGAGGCCCGCATCGAGGCACAAATGATGTGGTTGAGTCAAACGAGGTCCATCTCAAGGAGCAAACATATGTGGAAGTCAAATGAGTCCCGACTCGAGGTGCTAATAATATGGTTGAGTCACACGAGGCCCGACTCGAGGCGCAAATGATGTGGTTGAGTCAAACAAGTCCCATCTCAAGCTGCATACATATGTGTAAGTCAAACGAGTCCTGACTCGAGGCTCAAACGATATGGTTGAGTCAAACGAGAGCCAACTCGAGGCGCAAATGATATGGTTGAGTCAAACAAGGTGCGACTCCAGGTGCAAATTATGTGGTTCAGTCAAACGAGTCTTGACAAGAGGTGCAAATGATATGGTTGAGTGAAACGAGGCCCGACTCGAGGCGCAAATGATATGGTTGAGTCAAACAAGGCACGACTCAAGATGCAAATTATGTGGTTCAGTCAAACGAGTCCCAGCAAGTGGCGCAAATGATATAGTTAAGTGAAACAAGGCCCGACTCGAGGAGCAAATGATATGGTTGAGTCAAACGAGGCCCAACTCGAGGTGCAAATGATAAGGTTGAGTCAAACGACACTCGACTCGAGCAGCAAATGATGTGGTTGAGTCCAATGAGGCCGATCTTGAGGAGCAAACATATGTGTAAGTCAAACGAGGCCCGATTCGAGGTGCTAATAATATGGTTGAGTCAAACGAGGCCTGACTCAAGGTGCAAAGATATGGTTGAGGCAAACAAGGCACGACTCGAGGTGCAAATCATCTGCTTCAGAAAAACGAGTCCCAACAAGAGGGGCAAATGATATGGTTGAGTGAAATGAGGCCCAACTCGAGGTGCAAATGATACGGTTAAGTCAAACGATGCCCAACTCGAGGTGCAAATGATATGTTTGAGTCAAATGAGGCCCGACTCGAGGCACAAATGATGTGGTTGAGTCAAACGAGGTCCATCTCGAGGAGCAAACATATGTATAAGTCAAACGAGTCCCGACTCGAGGCGCTAATAATATGGTTGAGTCAAACGAGTACCAACTCAAGGTGCAAATGATGTGGTTGAGTCAAACGAGGCCCATCTTGGGGTACAAACATATGTGTAAGTCAAACAAGTCCCGACTCGAGGCTCAAATGATATGGTTGAGTCAAACGAGGCCCGACTCAAGGCGCAAAGATATGGTTGAGACAAATGAGGCACGACTCGAGTTGCAAATCATGTGCTTCTAACAAACGAGTCCCGACAAGAGGAGCAAATGATATGGTTGAGTGAAATGAGGCCCGACTCGAGGTGCAAATAATCTGGTTGTATCAAACGATGCCTAACTCGAGGTGCAAATGATATGTTTGAGTCAAACGAGGCCTGACTCGAGGCGCAAATGATGTGGTTGAGTCAAACGAGGCCCATCTCATGGTGCAAACATATGTGTAAGTCAAACCAATCCTAACTCAAGGTGCTAATGATATGATTGAGTCAAACGAGGCCCGACTTGAGGCGCAAATGATGTGGTTGAGTCAAACGAGGCCCATCTCAAGGTGCAAACATATGTGTAAGCTAAACTAGTCCTGGCTCGAGGCACTAATGATATGGTTCAGTCAAATGAGGCCCGTCTCGACACACAAATGATATGGTTGAGTCAAACGAGGCCTGACTCGAGGTGCAAATGATATGGTTGAGTTAAACGATGCCTGACTTCAGGTGCAAATGATGTGGTTGAGTCAAACGAGGCCCATCTCGAGGTGCAAACATATGTGTAAGTCAAATAAGTCCTGACTCGAAGCGCTAATGATATGGTTGAGTCAAACGAGACACAACTTGAGGCACAAATCATGTGGTTGAGTCAAACGAGCCCTATCTCAAGGTGCAAACATATGTGTAAGTCAAACATGTCCTAACTCGAGGCTCAAATGATATAGTTGAGTCAAACGAGGCCTGATTTGAGGCGTCAATGATAGGGTTGACTCAAACGAGGCACGACTGAAGATGTAAATGATGTGGTTCTGTCAAACGGGTCCCGACAAGAGTTGTAAATTATATGGTTGAGTCAAACGCGGCCTAACTCAAGGTGCAAATGATATGGTTGAGTCAAACGAGGCCCAACTCGAGGAGCAAATGATATGATTAAGTCAAACGAGGCCCGACTCGAGGCGTAAATGATGTGGTTGAGTCAAACGAGGCCCATCTCGAGGTGAAAACGTATGTGTAAGTCAAGCAAGTCTCGACTTGAGGTGCTAATGATAAGGTTGAGTCAAATGAGACCCATCTCGAGCTGCAAACATATGTGTAAGTCAAACGAGTCTCGACTCGAGGCTTAAATGATATGGTTGAGTCAAACGAGGTTCGGCTTGAGGTGCAAATAATATGGTTCACTCAAACGAGGCACGACTCGAGGTGTAAATGATGTGGTTCAGTCAAACGGGTCCCGACAAGAGGTGCAAATGATATGGTTGAGTCAAACAAGGCCCGACTTGAGGCGTAAATGATGTGGTTGAGTCAAATGAGGCCTATCTTAAGGTGCAAACATATGTCTAAGTAAAACGAGTCCTGACTCGAGGCACTAATAATATGGCTGAGTCAAATAAGGCTTGACTCGAGGCGCAATTGATATGGTTGAGTGAAATTAGGCCTGACTCGAGGTGCAAAAGATATGGTTGAGTCAAACGGCACCCAACTCGAGGTGTAAATGATGTGGTTGAGTCAAATGAGGCTCATCTCAAGGTGCAAACATATGTGTAAGTCAAACGAGTCCCGACTCGAGGCAATAATCATATCATGGAGTCAAACGAGGCACAACTCGAGGCGCAAATGATGTGGTTGAGTCAAACGAGGCCCATCTCAAGCTGCAAGCATATGTGTAAGTCAAACGAGTCTCAACTTGAGGCTCAAACAATATGGTTGAGTCACACGAGGGCCAACTCGAGGCGTAAATGATATTGTTGAGTCAAACAAGGCACGACTCCAGGTGCAAATGATGTGGTTCAGTCAAACAAGTCCCTACAAGAGGTGCAAGTGATATAGTTGAGTGAAACGAGGCCTGACTCGAGGAGCAAATGATATGGTTGAGTTAAACGACGCCTGGCTCGTGGTGCAAACGATATGGTTGAGTCAAACGACACTAGACTCGTGCCGTAAATGATGTAGTTGAGTCCAACGAGGACCATCTTGAGGAGCAAACATATGTGTAAGTCTAACGAGGCCCGATTCGAGGCGCTAATAATATGCTTGAGTCAAACGAGGCTCGATTCGAGGCACAGATGATGTGGTTGAGTAAAACGAGGTCCATGTCGAGGAGCAAACATATGTGGAAGTCACACGAGTCCCGACTCGAGGCGCTAATAATATGGTTGACTCAAACAAGGCCCGACTCGAGGCGTAAATGATATGGTTAAGTCAAATGAGGGCCGACTCAAGGCGCAAATGGTATGATTGAGACAAACAAGGCATGACTCGAGGTGCAAATCATGTGCTTAAGTCAAACGGGTCCCAACAAGAGGAGCAAATGATATGGTTGAGTGAAACGAGGCCCGACTCGAGGTGCAAATGATATGCTTGAGTCAAACGATGCCCAACTCGAGTCACAAATGATGTGATTGAGTCAAATGAGGCCCATCTCAAGGTGCAAACATATCTGTAAGTCAAACGAGTCTTAACTCGAGGCGCTAATGATATGGTTGAGTAAAATGAGGCTCGACTCAAGGCGCAAATGATATGGTTGAGTCAAATGAGCCCCGACTCAAGGTGCAAATGATATGGTTGAGTCAAACGAGGCCTGACTCGAGGCGCAAATGATGTGGTTGAGTCAAACGGGGCCCATCTCGAGGTGCAAACATATGTATAAGTTAAACGAGTCCTAACTCGAGGCACTAATGATATGGTTCAGTGTAACGAGGCCCGACTCGAGGTGCAAATGATGCGGTTGAGTCAAACGAGGCCTGACTCGAGGCGCAATTGATGTGGTTGAGTCAAACGGGGTCCATCTCGAGGAGAAAACATATGTGTAAGTCAAACGAGTCTTGACTTGATGCTCAAATGATATTTGAGTCAAACTAGGCCCGACTTGAGGCGCAAAGATATGGTTGAGATAAATGAGGCATGACTCGAGGTGCAAATCATGTGCTTCAGTCAAACGGGTCCCAACAAGAGGAGTAAATGATATGCTTGAGTCAAAACGACGCCCAACTCGAGGTGCAAATGATATGTTTGAGTCAAACGAGGCCCGACTCGAGACACAAATGATGTGGTTGAGTCAAACGAGGCCTATTTTGAGGTGCAAACATATGTGTAAGTCACACGAGTCCTGACTCAAGGTGCTAGAGATATGGTAGAGTTAAACGAGGCCCATCTCGAGGTGCAAACATATGTGTAAGTTAAACGGGTCCTGGCTCGAGGTGCTACTGATATGGTTCAGTCAAACGAGGCCCGACTCGAGGCGTAAATGATATGGTTGAGTCAAACGAGGCCTGACTCGAGGTTTAAATGATATGGTTGAGTCAAACAACGCCCGACTCGAGGTGCAAATGATGTGGTTAAGTCAAATGAGGCCCATCTCGAGGTGCAAACATATGTGTAAATTAAAGAAGTCCTGGCTTAAGGTGCTAATGATATGGTTCAGTCAAACGAGGCCTGTCTTGAGGTGCAAATGATATGGTTAAGTCAAACGAGGTCTGACTTGAGGTGCAAATGATATGGTTGAGTCAAATGACGCCCGACTCGAGGTGCAAATGATGTGGTTGAGTCAAACGAGGCCTGACTCGAGGCGCGAATGATAGGGTTGACTCAAAGGAGGCACGACTTGAGATGCAAATGATGTGGTTCAGTCAAACGGGTCCCGACAAGAGGTACAAATGATATGATTGAGTCAAACGCGACCCGACTCAAGGTGCAAATAATATGGTTGAGTCAATTGAGGCCCAACTCGAGGTGCAAATAATGTGATTGAGTCAAACGAGGCCCAACTAGAGGTGCAAATGATGTGGTTGGGTTAAACGAGGCCCATCTCGAGGTGAAAACATATGTGTAAGTCAAACAAGTCCCGACTCGAGGTGCTAATGATATGGTTGAGTCAAACGAGGCCTAACTTGAGGCACAAATGATGTGGTTGAGTCAAACGAGGCCCATCTCGAGCTACAAACATATGTGTAAGTCAAACAAGTCCTAACTCGAGGCTCAAATGATATGGTTGAGTCAAATAGGGTCCGGCTTAAGGCACAAATGATACGGTTGACTCAAATGAGGCACGACTCAAGGTGCAAATGATGTGGTTCAGTCAAATGGTTCCCGACAAGAGGTGCAAATGATATGGTTGAGTCAAACGAGGTCCGACTTGAGGCGCAAATGATGTGGTTTAGTCAAGCGAGGCCCATCTCGAGGTGCAAACATATGTGTAAGTCAAACGAGTCCCGACTTGAGGCACTAATGATATGGCTGAGCCAAACAAGGCCTGACTCGAGGCGCAATTGATATGGTTGAGTGAAATTCGGCCTGACTCGAGGTGCAAAAGATATGGTTAAGTCAAACGGCACCTAACTCGAGGTGTAAATGATGTGGTTGAGTCAAATGAGGGCCATCTCGAGGTGCAAACATATGTAGGAGCCAAACAAGTCCCGACTCGAGGCGATAATCATATCGTTGAGTCAAACGAGGCATAACCCGAGGTGCAAATGATGTGATTGAGTCAAACGAGGCCCATCTCGAGGTGTAAACATATGTGTAAGTCAAACAAGTCCCGACTTGAGGCTGAAACGATATGGTTGAGTCACACGAGGGCCAACTCGAGGCGCAAATGATATGGTTGAGTCAAACAAGGCGCAACTCCAGGTGCAAATGATGTGGTTTAGTCAAACGTGTCCTGACAAGAGGTGCAAATGATATGGTTGAGTGAAACGAGGCTTGACTCGAGGTGCAAATGATATGGTTGAGTCAAACGAGGCCCGGCTCGAGGTGCAAATGATATGATTGAGTCAAACGACACTCGACTCGAGCCATAAATGATGTGGTTGAGTCCAACGAGGACCATCTTGTGGAGGAAACATATGTGTAAGTCAAACGAGTCCCGATTCGTGGCGCTAATAATATGGTTGAGTCAAACGAGGCTCGATTCGAGGCACAGATGATGTGGTGAGTCAAACGAGGTCCATGTCGAGGAGCAAACATATGTGGATGTCACACGAGTCCCAACTCGAAGCGCTAATAACATGGTTGAGTCAAATGAGGCCCAACTCGAGGCGCAAATGATATGGTTGAGTCAAACGAGGGCAGACTTGAGGCACACATGGTATGATTGAGACAAACGAGGCACGACTCGAGGTGCAAATCATGTGCTTAAGTCAAATGGGTCCCGACTAGAGGAGCAAATGATATGGTTTAGTGAAACGAGGCCGAACTCGAGGTGCAAATGATATGGTTGAGTCAAACAATGCCCAACTCGAGGTGCAAATGATATGCTTGAGTCAAACGAGGCCCAGCTCAAGGCACAAATGATGTGATTAAGTCAAACGAGGCCCATCTCGAGGTGCAAATATATGTGTAAGTCAAATGAGTCCTGACTCGAGGTGCTAATGATATGGTTGAGTAAAACAAGGGTCGACTCGAGGTGCAAATGATACGCTTGAGTCAAACGAGGCCCGACTTGAGGCACAAATGATGTGATTGAGTCAAACGAGGCCCATCTCGAGGTGCAAATATATGTGCAAGTGAAATGAGTCCTGACTCGAGGTGCTAATGATATGGTTGAGTAAAACAAGGTTTGACTCGAGGCGCAAATGATATGGTTGAGTCAAATGATCCCCGACTCGAGGTGCAATTGATATGGTTGAGTCAAACGAGGCCCGACTGGAGGCGCAAATGATGTGGTTGAGTCAAACGGGGTCCATCTCGAGGAGCAAACATATGTGTAAGTCAAACGAGTCCCGACCTGAAGCTCAAATGATATAGTTGAGTCAAACTAGGCCCGACCTGAGGCGCAAAGATATGGTTGAGACAAACGAGGCATGACTCAAGGTGCAAATCATGTGCTTCAGTCAAACGGGTTCCGACAAGAGGACCAAATGATATGGTTGAGCGAAATGAGGTCCGACTCGAGGTGCAAATGATATGGTTGAGTCAAACGACACCCAACTCGAGGTGCAAATGATATGTTTGAGTCAAATGAGGCCAGACTCGAGGTACAAATGATGTGGTTGAGTCAAATGAGGCCCATTTCGAGGTGTAAACATATGTGTAAGCCACACGAGTCCTGACTTGAGGTGCTAATGATATGGTAGAGTCAAATGAGGCCCGACTCGAGGCGCAATTGATGTGGTTGAGTCCCATCTCGAGGTACAAACATATGTGTAAGTTAAACGGGTCCTGGCTCGAGGCGCTAATGATATGGTTCAGTCAAACGAGGCCCGACTCGAGGCGCAAATAATATAGTTGAGTCAAACGAGGCCTGACTCGAGGTTCAAATGATATGGTTGTGTCAAACGACGCTCGAGTCGAGGTGCAAATGATGTGGTTGAGTCAAATGAGGATCAATTCGAGGGGCAAACATATGTGTAAATTAAACAAGTCCTGGCTCAAGGCGCTAGTCATATGGTTCAGTTAAGCGAGGCCCTAATCATATGGTTCAGTCAAGCGAGGCCCATCTTGAGGCACAAATGATATGGTTGAGTCAAACGAGCCCTGACTCGAGGTGCAAATGATATGGTTGAGTCAAATGACGCCCGACTTGAGGTGCAAATGATGTGGTTGAGTCAAACGAGGCCCGACTCGAGGCGCAAATGATAGGGTTGACTTAAACGAGGCACGACTCAAGATGCAAATGATGTTGTTCAGTCAAACAGGTCCTGACAAGAGGTGCAAATGATATGGTTGAGTCAAATGCGGCCCGACTCAAGGTGCAAATGATATGGTTAAGTCAAACGAGGCCCAACTCGAGGTGCAAATGATGTGATTGAGTCAAACGAGGCCCGACTCGAGGCACAAATGATGTGGTTGAGTCAAATGAGGCCTATCTCGAGGTGAAAACATATGTGTAAGTCAAACAAGTCCTAACTCGAGGTGCTAATGATATGGTTGAGTCAAACGAGGCCAGACTCAAGGCACAAATGATGTGGTTGAGTCAAATGAGGCCCATCTCGAGCTGCAAACATATGTGTAAGTCAAACGATTCCTAACTCGAGGCTCAAATGATATGGTTGAGTCAAACAAGGTCCGGCTTGAGGCGCAAATGATATGATTGACTCAAACGAGGCACGACTCGAGGTGCAAATGATGTGGTTCAGTCAAACAGGTCCCGACAAGAGGTGCAAATGATATGGTTGAGTCAAACAAGGCCCAACTTGAGGCGCAAATGATGTGGTTGAGTAAAACGAGGCCCATCTTGTGGTACAAACATATGTGTAAGTCAAACGAGTCCCGACTTGAGGTGCTAATAATATGGCTGAGTCAAACAAGGCCCGACACGAGGCATAATTGATATGGTTGAGTGAAATCAGGCCTGACTCTAGGTGCAAATGATATGGTTGAGTCAAACGGCACCCAACTCGAGGTGTAAATGATATGGTTGGGACCTGTTTGACTGAAGCACATGATTTGCACCTCGAGTCATCCTCGTTTGTCTCAACCATATCATTTGTGCCTCGAGCTGGGCCTCGATTGACTTAACCATATCATTTGCGCCTCAAGTCGGGCCTCGTTTGACTCAACCATATTATTAGCGGCTCGAGTTGAGACTCATTTCACTTCCACATATGTTTGCTCCTCGAGGTGGACCTCATTTGACAAACCACATCATTTGTGCCTCGAGTCGGGCCTCGTTTGACTCAACCATATTGTTAGTGCCTCGAATCGGGACTTGTTTGACTTACACATATGTTTGCTCCTCAAGATGGTCCTCGTTGGACTCAACCACATCATTTCTGGTCGAGTCCAGTGTTGTTTGACTCAACCATATCATTTGCACCTCGAGTCGGGCCTTGTTTGACTCAACCATATCATTTGCTCCTCAAGTCATTCCTCGTTTCACTCAACCATATCATTTGCACCTCTTGTCGGGACTCGTTTGACTGAACCACATCATTTGCTCCTGGAGTCGCGCCTTGTTTAACTCACCCATATCATTTGTGCCTCAAGTTGGCCCTCGTTTGACTTAACCATATCATTTGCTCCTCGAGTCAGGCCTCGTTTCACTCAACCATATCATTTGCACCTCTTGTCAGGACTCGTTTGACTGAACCACATCATTTGCACCTGGAGTCGTGCCTTGTTTGACTCAACCATATCATTTGCGCCTCGAGTTGGCCCTCGTGTGACTCAACCATATTATTTGAGCCTCGAGTCAGGACTCGTTTGACTTACACATATGTTTGCAGCTCGAGATGGGCCTCGTTTGACTCAACCACATCATTTGCGCCTCGAGTTGTGCCTCATTTGACTCAACGATATGATTCTCGCCTCGAGTCGGGGCTCATTTGACTTACACATATGTTTGCCCCTCGAGATGGAGCTCGTTTGACTCAACCACATCATTTGTGGCTCGAGTCGGCCCTCGTTTGACACAAACATATCATTTGCATCTCGAGTTGGTCATCGTTTGACTCAATCAAATCATTTGCACCTCGAGTCGGGCCTTGTTTCACTCAACCATATCATTTCTCCTCTTGTTGGGACCCGTTTGACTGAAGCACATGATTTGCACCTCGAGTTGTGCCTCGTTTGACTCAACCATATCATTTGCTCCTCTAGTTGGGCCTTGTTTCACTTCACCATATCATTTGCGCCACTTTCCGGGACTCGTTTGACTGAACCACATTATTTGCACCTAAAGTCGTGCCTCATTTGACTCAACCATATCATTTGCGCCTTGAGTCGGGCCTCGTTTCACTCAACCATATCATTTGCACCACTTGTCATGACTCATTTGACTGAACCACATCATTTGCACCTGGATTCGTGCCTTGTTTGACTCAACCATATCATTTGTGCCTCGAGTTGGCTCTCGTTTGACTCAACCATATCGTTTGAGCCTCGAGTCGGGACTCGTTTTACTTACACATATGTATGCAACTCGAGATGGGCCTCGTTTGACTCAACCACATCATTTGTGCCTCGAGTCGGGCCTCGTTTAACTCAACCATATTACTAGCGCCTCATGTCGGGACTCGTTTGACTTCCACATATGTTTGCTCCTCGAGATGGACCTTGTTTGACTCAACCACATCATTTGTGCCTCGAGTCGGGCCTCGTTTGACTCAACCATATTATTAGCACCTCAAATTAGGACTCGTTTGACTTACACATATGTTTGCTTCTCAAGATGGTCCTCGTTGGACTCAACCACATCATTTGCGGTTCGAGTCAAGTGTCGTTTGACTCAATTATATCATTTGCACCTCGAGTTGGGCCTCGTTTGAGTTAACCATATCATTTGCGCCTCGAGTCGAGCCTCATTTTACTCAACCATATCATTAGCGCCTCGAGTCAAGACTTGTTTGATGTACACATATGTTTGCACCTCGAGATGGGCCTTGTTTGACTCAACCACATCATTTGCGCCTTGAGTCAGGCCTCGTTTGACTCAAACATATCATTTGCACCTCGAGTTGGGTGTCGTTTGACTCAATCATATCATTTGCACCTCGAGTCAGGCCTCGTTTCACTCAACCATATCATTTGCACCTCTTGTCGGGGCTCGTTTGACTGAACCACATCATTTGCACCAGGAGTCGCGCCTTGTTTGACTCAACCATATCATTTGCACCTCGAGTTGCCCCTTGTTTGACTCAACCATATTGTTTGAGCCTCGAGTTAGGGCTCATTTGACTTGCACATATGTTTGCAGCTCGAGATGGGCCTTGTTTGACTCAACCACATCATTTGTAGCTCGAGTTGTGCCTCATTTGACTCAACGATATGATTATCGCCTCGGGTCGAGACTCGTTTGACTTACATTTATGTTTGCACCTCGAGATGGGCCTCATTTGACTCAACCACATCATTTACACATCGAGTTAGGTGCTGTTTGACTCAACCATATCATTTGTACCTCGAGTCAGGCCTGATTTCACTCAACCATATCAATTGCACCTCGAGTCGGGCCTTGTTTGACTCAGCCATATCATTAGTGCCTCGAGTCGTGACTTGTTTAACCTACACATATGTTTGCACCACAAGATGGGCCTCGTTTGACTTAACCACATCATTTGCGACTCAAGTCAGGCCTCGTTTGATTCAACTATATCATTTGCACCTCATGTCGGGACCCGTTTGACTGAACCACATCATTCGCACCTCGAGTTGTGCCTTGTGTGAGTCAACCATATCATTTACACCTCAAGCCAGACCTCGTTTAACTCAACCATATCATTTGAGCCTCGAGTTAGGATTCGTTTGACTTACACATATGTTTGCGCCTCGAGATGGGCCTCGTTTGACTCAATCATATCATTTGCACCTCGAGTCGGGCCTCGTTTGAGTCAACCATATAATTTGCGCCTCGAGTCGAGCCTCATTTTACTCAACCATATCATTAGCGCCTTGAGTCAGGACTCGTTTGACTTACACATATGTTTGCACCTTGAGATGGGCCTCGTTTGACTTAACCACATCATTTGCCCTTGAGTTGGGCCTCGTTTGACTCAACCACATCATTTGCCCTTGAGTCGGGCCTCGTTTGACTCAACCATACCATTTGCACCTCGAGTCGGGCCTCGTTTCACTCAACTGTATCATTTGCTCCTCTTGTCAGGACCCATTTGACTGAACCACATCATTTGCATCTCGAGTCGTGCCTCATTTGTCTCAACCATATCATTTGCGCCTCAAGTCGGGCCTAGTTTGACTCAACCATATCATTTGCACCTCGAGTCGGGCCTCGTTTAACTCAACCATATTATTAGCACCTCGAGTCGGTACTCATTTGACTTCCACATATGTTTGCTCCTCGAGATGGACCTCATTTGACCCAACCACATCATTTGTGCCTCAAGTCGGGTGTCGTTTGAGTCAACCATATTATTAGCGCCTCGAATCGGGACTTGTTTGACTTACACATATGTTTGCTCCTCAAGATAGTCCTCGTTGGACTCGACCACATCATTTGCGCCTTGAGTCGGGCCTTGTTTGACTCAACCATATCATTTGCATCTCGAGTCGGGGCTCATTTGACTCAACCATATCATTTGTGCCTTGAGTTGAGCCTCGTTTGACTCAAACATATGTGTAAGTCAAACAAGTCCCGACTCTAGGCGGTAATAATATGGTTAAGTCCAACGAGTACCAACTCGAGGTTCAAATGATGTGGTTGAGTCAAACGTGGCCCATCTCGAGGTGCAAACATATGTGTAAGTCAAACGAGTCCTGACTCGAGGATCAAATGATATGGTTGAGATAAACGAGGCCTGACTCGAGGTGTAAATGATATGGTTGAGTCAAACGACGCCCGACTCGAGGTGCAAATGATGTGGTTGAGTCAAACGAGGCCCATCTTGAGCTGCAAACATATGTGTAAGTCAAATGAGGCCCGACTCGAGGCTCAAATGATATGGTTGAGTCAAACGAGGTCTGGGTTCAGGTGCAAATGATATGGTTGACTCAAACGAGGCACAACTCGAGGTGCGAATGATGTGGTTTAGTCAAACGGGTCCCGACATGAGGTGCAAATGATATGGTTGAATCAAATGAGGCCCGACTTGAGTCGCAAATGATGTGGTTAAGTCAAACGAGGCCCATCTTGTGATGCAAACATATGTGTAAGTCAAACGAGTCACAACTCGAGGCACTAAGGATATAGCTGAGTCAAACAAGGCCTGACTCGAGGTGCAACTGATATGGTTGAGTGAAATCAGGCCTGACTCGAGGTACAAATGATATGGTTGCGTCAAACGGCACCCAACTCGACGTGTAAATGATGTGGTTGAGTCAAATGAGGCCCATCTCGAGGTGCAAACATATATGTAAGTCAAACGAGCCCCAACCCGAGGCGATAATCATATCGTTGAGTCAAACGAGGCACAACTCGAGGTGCAAATGATGTGGTTGAGTCAAACAAGGCCCATCTCAATTTGGAAACATATGTGTAAGTCAAATGAGTCTCGACTCGAGGCTCAAACGATATGGTTGAGTCAAACGAGGGGCAACTCGACGTGCAAATGATATGGTTGAGTCAAACAAGGCGCGACTCCAGGTGCAAATGATGTGGCTCAGTCAAACGAGCGCCGACAAGAGGTACAAATGATATGGTTGAGTGAAACGAGGCCTAACTCGAGGTGCATATGATATGGTTGAGTCAAACGACGCCCAATTCGAAGTGCAAATGATATGTTTGAGTCAAACGAGGCCCGACCCGAGGAGCAAATGATGTGGTTGAGTCAAACGAGGCCCATCTCGAGGTGAAAACATATGTGTAAGTCAAACGAGTCCTGACTCGAGGCGTTAATGATATGGTTGAGTAAAATGAGGCTCGACTCGAGGCGCAGATGATATGGTTGAGTCAAACGAGGCCCGACTCGAGGTGCAAATGATATGGTTGAGTCAAACGACACTCGACTCGAACCGCAAATGATGTGGTTGAGTCCAACGAGGACCATCTTGAGGAGCAAACATATGTGTAAGTCAAATGAGTCCCAATTTGAGGCGCTAATAATATGGTTGAGTCAAACGAGGCCCGACTTGAGGCACAAATGATGTGGTTGAGTCAAACGAGGTCCATCTTGAGGAGCAAACATATGTGGAAGTCAAACGAGTCCCGACACGAGGTGCTAATAATATGGTTGAGTTAAACGAGGCCCGACTTAAGGCAGAAATGATGTGGTTGAGTCAAACGAGGCCCATCTCGAGCTGCATACATATGTGTAAGTAAAACGAGTCCCGACTCGAGGCTCAGACGATATGGTTGAGTCAAAAGAGTGCCAACTCGAGGCACAAATAATATGGTTGAGTCAAACAAGGCGCGAATCCAGGTGCAAATGATGTGGTTCAGTCAAACGAGTCTTGACAAGAGGTGCAAATGATATGGTTGAGTGAAGCAAGGCCCGACTCGAGGCGTAAATGATATGGTTGAATCAAACGAGGCATGACTCGAGGTGCAAATAATGTGGTTCAGTCAAACGAGTCCCGGAACGTGGCACAATTGATATGGTTAACTGAAACAAGGCCCGGCTAGAGGAGCAAATGATATGGCTGAGTCAAACGAGGCACAACTCGAGGTGCAAATCATGTGGTTCAATCAAACAGGTCCCGACAAGAGGAGCAAATGATATGGTTTAGTGAAACGAGGCTTGACTCGAGGTGCAAATGATTTGATTGAGTCAAACGATGACCAACTCGAGGTGCAAATGATATGTTTGCGTCAAACGAGGGCCAACTCAAGCCATAAATGATGTGGTTGAGCCAAACGAGGTCCATCTCGAGGGGCAAACATATGTGTAAGTCAAACGAGTCCTGACTCGAGGCGCTAATAATATGGTTGAGTCAAACGAGTACCAACTCGAGGTGCAAATGATGTGGTTGAGTCAAACGAGGCCCATCTTGAGGTGCAAACATATGTGTAAGTCAAAAAAGTCCCGACTCGAGGATCAAGTGATATGGTTGAGTCAAACGAGGCCCGCCTCGAGGCGCAAACATATGGTTGAGAAAAACGAGGCACGGCTCGAGGTGCAAATCATGTGCTTTAGTCAAACGGGTCCCGACAAAAGGAACAAATGATATGGTTGAGTGAAACAAGCCCCGACTCGAGGTACAAATGATATGGTTGAGTCAAACGACGCCAACTCGAGGTGCAAATGATATGTTTGAGTGAAACGAGGCCCGACTCGAGGCGCAAATTATATGGTTGAGTCAAACGAGGCCCATCTCAAGGTGTAAACATATGTGTAAGTCAAACGAGTCCTGACTCAAGGCGCTAATGATATGGTTGAGTCAAACGAGGCCCAAATCGAGGCACAAATGATGTGGTTAAGTCAAACGAGGCCCATCTCAAGGTGCAAACATATGTGTAAGCTAAACGAGTCCTGGCTCGAGGCACTAATGATATGGTACAGTCAAACGAGGCTCGTCTCGAGGCGCAAATGATATGGTTGAGTCAAACGAGGCCTGACTCGAGGTGGAAATGATATGGTTGAGTCAAACGATGCCCGACTCAAGGTGCAAATGATGTGGTTGAGTCAAAGAGGCCCATCTCGAGGTGCAAACATATGTGTAAGTCAAACGAGTCCCGACTCGAGGCTCAAATGATATGGTTGAGTCAAACGAGGTCCGGCTTGAGGTGCAAATGATATCGTTGACTCAAACGAGGCACAACTTGAGGTGCAAATGATGTGGTTCAGTTAAACGGGTCCCGACATGAGGTGCAAATGATGTGGTTGAGTCAAACGAGGCCCATCTTGTGGTGCAAACATATGTGTAAGTCAAACGAGTCATGACTCGAGGCACTAATTATATGGCTGAGTCAAACAAGGCCTAACTCGAGGCACAGTGGATATGGTTGAGTGAAACGAGGCCCAACTCGAGGTGCAGATGATATAGTTGTGTCAGACGATGCCTAGCTCGAGGTGCAAATGATATGTTTGAGTCAAACGACGATTGACTCGAGGCGCAAATGATGTGGTTGAGTCAAATAAGGCCCATCTCGAGGTGCAAACATATGTGTAGGTCAAATGAGTCCTGACTCAAGGTGCAAATGATATGGTTGAGTAAAATAAGGCTCGACTCGAGGCGCAAATGATATGGTTGAGTCAAACGAGGCCCGACTCAAGGTGCAAATGATATGGTTGAGTCAAACGACACTCGACTCGAACCGCAAATGATGTGGTTGAGTCCAACGAGGACCATCTTGAGGAGCAAACATATGTGTAAGTCAAACGAGTCCTAATTTGAGGCGCTAATAATATGGTTGAGTCAAACGAGGCCTGACTCGAGGCACAAATGATGTGGTTAAGTCAAACGAGGTCCATCTCGAGGAGCAAACATATGTGGAAGTCAAACGAGTCCTGACTCGAGGTGCTAGTAATATGGTTGAGTCAAACGAGGCCCGACTTGAGGCACAAATGATGTGGTTAAGTCAAACGAGGCCCATCTTGAGCTGCATACATATGTGTAAGCAAAACGAGTCCCAACTCGTGGCTCAAACGATACGGTTGAGTCAAACGAGGGCCAACTCGAGGCACAAATAATATGGTTGAGTCAAACAAGGTGCGACTCTAGGTGCAAATGATGTGGTTCAGTCAAACGAGTGCTGACAAGAGATGCAAATTATATGGTTGAGTGAAACGAGGCCCTACTCGAGGCGCAAATGATATGGTTGAGTCAAACGAGGCATGACTTGAGGTGCAAATAATGTGGATCAGTCAAACGAGTCCCGGCAAGTGATATGGTTGAGTCAAATGAGGCACGACTTGAGGTGCAAATATTGTGGTTCAGTCAAACGAGTCCCGGCAAGTGATATGGTTGAGTCAAACGAGGCACGACTCGAGGTGCAAATGATATGGTTGAGTCAAATGAGGTCCATCTCGAGGTGCAAACATATGTGTAAGTCAAACAAGTCCTAACTCAAGGCTCAAATGATATCGTTGAGTCAAACGAGGCCTAACTCAAGGCGCAAATGATGTGGTTCAGTCAAACGAGTCCCAACAAGAGGAGCAAATGATATGGCTGAGTGAAACAAGGCCCGACTCGAGGTGCAAATGATATGCTTGAGTCAAACGATGCCCATCTTGATGTGCAAAAGATATGTTTGACTTAAACGAGGCCTGACTCGAGGTGCAAATGATGTGGTTGAGTCAAACGACACCCAACTCGAGGTCCAAACATATGTGTAAGTCAAACAAGTCCAGACTCGAGGCGCTTATGATATGATTGAGTCAAATGAGCCCCGACTCAAGGCGCAAATGATATGGTTGAACCAAACAAGGCCCGACTCGAGGCACAAATGATGTGGTTGAGTCAAACGAGGTCCATCTCGAGGAGCAAACATATGTGTAAGTCAAACGAGTCTCGACTCGAGGCGCTAATAATATGGTTGAGTCAAACAAGTACCAACTCGAGGTGCAAATGATGTGGTTGAGTCAAACGAGGCCCATCTTGAGGTACAAACATATGTGTAAGTCAAATGAGTCCTGACTCAAAACTCAAATGATATGGTTGAGTCAAACGAGGCCCAATTCGAGGTGCAAATATATGGTTGAGACAAACGAGACACGGGTCGAGGTGCAAATCATGTGCTTCAGTCAAACGGGTCCCGACAAGAGGAGCAAATGATATGGTTGAGTGAAACGAGGCCCGACTCGAGCTGCAAATGATATGCTTGAGTCAAACGAGGCCCGACTCGAGGTACAAATGATGTGGTTGAGTGAAACAAGGCCCATGTCGAGGTGCAAACACATGTGTAAGTAAAACGTGTCCTGGCTCAAGGCGCTAATGATATAGTTCAGTCAAACAAGGCCCGCCTCGAGGCACAAATGATATGGTTGAGTCAAACGAGGCCTGACTCGAGGTTCAAATGATATGGTTGAGTCAAATGACGCCCGACTCGAGGGGCAAATGATGTGGTTAAGTCAAGCGAGGCCCATCTCAAGGTACAAACATATGTGCAAGTTAAACGAGTCCTGACTCGAGGCGCTTATGATATGGTTGAGTCAAATGAGCCCTGACTTGAGGTACAAATGATATGGTTGAACCAAACGAGGCCTGACTCGAGGCGCAAATGATGTGGTTGAGTCAAACGAGGTCCATCTCGAGCAGCAAACATATGTGTAAGTCAAACGAGTCTCGACTCGAGGCGCTAATAATATGGTTGAGTCAAACGAGTACCAACTCGAGCTGCAAATGATGTGGTTGAGTCAAACAAGGCCCATCTTGAGGTACAAACATATGTGTAAGTCAAATGAGTCCTGACTCAAAGCTTAAATGATATGGTTGAGTCAAACAAGGCCCAACTCGAGGCGCAAAGATATGGTTGAGACAAACGAGGCACGGCTCGAGGTACAAATCATGTTCTTCAGTCAATCGGGTCCCGACAAGAGAAGCAAATGATATGGTTGAGTGAAACGAGGCCCGACTCAAGCTACAAATGATATGCTTGAGTCAAACGAGGCCCAACTCGAGGTACAAATGATGTGGTTGAGTCAAACGAGGCCCATGTCGAGGTGCAAACACATGTGTAAGTTAAACGTGTCCTGGCTCGAGGTGCTAATGATATAGTTCAGTCACACAAGGCCAGCCTCGAGGCGCAAATGATATGGTTGAGTCAAACGAGGTCTGACTCGAGGTTCAAATGATATGGTTGAGTCAAACGACGCCCGACTCGAGGGGCAAATGATGTGGTTAAGTCAAGCGAGGCCCATCTCAAGGTGCAAACATATGTGCAAGTTAAACGAGTCCTGGCTTGAGGCACTAATGATATGGTTCAATCAAACGAGGCCTATCTCGAGGCGCAAATGATATGGTTGAGTCAAACACGACCAGACTCAAGGTGCAAAAGATATGGTTGAGTCAAACGATGCCCAACTTGAGGTGCAAATGATGTGGTTGGGTCAAACGAGGCCCATCTCGAGGTGCAAACATATGTGTAAGTCAAACAAGTCCTGACTCGAGGTGCTAATGTTATGGTTGAGTCAAAAGAGACTCGACTCGAGGCACAAATGATGTGGTTGAGTCAAATGAGGCCCTTCTCAAGGTGCAGACATATGTGTAAGTCAAACGAGTCCTTACTCGAGGCTCAAATGATATGGTTGAGTCAAACGAGGCTTGACTCGAGGCACAAATGATAGGGTTGACTCAAACGAGGCACAACTCAAGATGCAAATGATGTGGTTCAATCAAACGAGTTCTGACAAGAGGTGCAAAAGATATGGTTGAGTCAAACGCGCCCAACTCGAGGTGCAAATGATTTGGATGAGTCAAACGAGGCCCAACTCGAGGTGCAAATGATATGTTTCAGTCAAACAAGGCATGACTCGAGGCGCAAATGATATGGTTGAGACAAACGAGGCACAACTCGAGGTGCAAATCATGTGCTTCAGTCAAACGGGTCTCGAAAAGAGGAGCAAATGGTATGGTTGAGTGAAACGAGGCCCCGACTCGAGCTGCAAATGATATGGTTGAGTCAAATGATGCCCAACTTGAGGTGCAAGTGATATGTTTGAGTCAAACGAGGACTGACTCAAGGCGCAAATGATGTGGTTGAGTCAAATGAGGCCATCTCGAGGTACAAACGTATGTGTAAGTCAGACGAGTCCTGACTCGAGGTGCTAATGATATGGTTGAGTAAAACGAGGATCGACTTAAGGCGCAAATGATAAGGTTAAGTCAAATGAGCCCCAACTCGAGGTGTAAATGATATGGTTGAGTCAAACGTGACACGACTCGAGGTGTAAACATACGTGTAACTTAAACGAGTTTTGGCTCGAGGCACAAATGATATGGTTCAGTGAAACGAGGCCCGACTTGAGGAGCAAATGATATGGTTGAGTTAAACGAGGCCCGATTCGAGGCGCAAATGATATGGTTAAGTCAAACAAGTCCCGATTCGAGGTGCCAATAATATGGTTAAGTCAAACATGGCCCGACTCGAGGCACAAATGATGTGGTTGAGTCAAACGAGGTCCATCTCGAGGGGCAAACATATGTGTAAGTCAAACGAGTCCCGACTTAAGGCGCTAATAATATGGTTGAGTCAAATGAGTACCAACTCGAGGTTCAAATGATGTGGTTGAGTCAAATGAGGTCCATCGCGAGGTGCAAACATATGTGCAAGTCAAATGAGTCCCACCTCAAGGCTCAAATGATAGGGTTGAGTCAAACGAGGCCTGACTCGAGGCACAAATGACATGGCTGAGACAAACGAGGCACGACTTGAGGTGCAAATCTTGTGCTTCAGTCAAACGGGTCCCGGCAAGAGGAGCAAATGATATGGTTGAGTGAAACAAGGCCCAGCTTGAGGTGCAAATGATATGTTGAGTCAAACGATGCCCAACCCGAGGTGCAAATGATATGTTTGAGCAAAACGAGGCCCGACTCGAGGCGCAAATGATGTGGTTGAGTCAAACGAGGCTTATCTCGAGGTGCAAACATATGTGTAAGTCAAATGAGTCCTGACTCGACCCGCTAATGATATGGTTGAGTACAACGAGGGTCGACTCGAGGCGCAAATGATATGGTTGAGTCAAATGAGCCCCGACTCGAGGTTCAAATGATATGGTTGAGTCAAATGAGGCCCGACTCGAGGTGCAAATGATGTGGTTGAGTCAAACGGGGCCCATCTCGAGGTGCAAACATATGTGTAAGTTAAATGAGTCCTGACTCGAGGCACTAATGATATGGTTCAGTGTAATGAGTCCTAACTCGAGGTGCAAATGATGTGGTCGAGTCAAACAAGGCCCATCTCGAAGTGCAAACATATGTGTAAGTTAAACAAGTCCCGACTCGAGGCGCTTATGATATGGTAGAGTCAAACGAGACCCAACCCGAGGCACAAATGATGCGGTTGAGTCAAATGAGGCCCATCTCAAGGTGCAAACATATGTGTAAGTCAAACGAGTCCTGACTCGAGGCTCAAATGATATGGTTGAGTCAAACGAGGCCCGACTCGAGGCGCGAATGATAGGGTTGACTCAAATGAGGCCTGACTCGATGTGCAAATGAAGTGGTTGAGTCAAATGAGGCCCATCTCGAGGAGCAAACATATGTGTAAGTCAAACGAGTCCCAACTCGAGGCACTAATAATATGGTTGAGTCAAACGAGGCCCGACTCGAGGCGCAAATGATATGGTTGAGACAAACGAGGCATGACTCGAGGTGCAAATTATGTGCTTCAGTCAAACGGGTCATGACAAGAGGAGTAAATGATATGGTTGAGTGAAACGAGGCCCGACTCGAGATGCCAACTGATATGGTTGAGTCAAACGTCGCCCAACTCGAGGTGCAAATGATATGTTTGAGTCAAATGAGGCGCGACTCGAGGCACAAATGATGTGGTTAAATCAAACGTGGCCCATCTCGAGGTGCAAACATATGTGTAAGTCAAACGAGTCCTGACTCGAGGCAAGTCAAACGAGGCCTGACTCGAGGTGCAAATGATATGGTTGAGACAAACGACGCCCGACTCGAGGCACAAATGATGTGGTTAAGTCAAATGAGACCCATCTCAAGGTGCAAACATATGTGTACATTAAACGATCCCTGGCTTGAGGCGCTAATGATATGGTTCAGTCAAACGAGGCCTGACTCGAGGCGCAAATGATATGGTTGAGTGAAACGAGGCCCGACTCGAGGTGCAAATGATGTGGTTAAGTCAAACGCGTCCCATTTCGATGTGCAAACATATGTGTAAGTCAAACAAGTCCCAACTCGAGGTGCTAATGATATGGTTTAGTCAAACGAGACCCAACTCGAGGCACAAATGATGTGGTTGAGTCAAACAAGGCCCATCTCGAGGTGCAAACATATCTGTAAGTCAAACAAGTCCCGACTCGAGGCTCAAATGATATGGTTGAGTCAAACGAGGCTCGACTCGAGGCGCAAATGTTATGGTTCAGACAAACGAGGTACAACTCGAGGTGCAAATCATGTGCTTCAGTCAAATAGGTCCCGACAAGAGGAGCAAATGAAATGGTTGAGTGAAACGAGTCCCAACTTGAGGTGCAAATAATATGGCTGAGTCAAACGACACCTGACTCGAGGTGCAAATGATATGTTTGAGTCAAACGAGGCCCGACTCGAGGCGCAAATGATGTGGTTGAGTCAAATAAGGCCCTTCTCGAGGTGCAAACATAGGTGTAAGTTAAACGATTCCTGACTCGACACACTAATGATATGGTTGAGTCAAACGAGGCCTGACTCGAGGTGCAAATGATATGGTTGAGTCAAACGATGCCCGACTCGAGGCGCAAATGATGTGGTTAAGTCAAACGAGGCCCATCTTGACTTGCAAACATATGTGTAAGTTAAACGAGTCTTGGCTCGAGGCGCTACTGATATGGTTCAGTCAAATGAGGCCTGACTCAAGGCACAAAAGATATGGTTGAGTCAAACGAGGCCCGTCTCAAGGTGCAAATGATATGGTTGAGTCAAACGATGCCCAACTCGAGTTGCAAATGATGTGCTTTAGTCAAATGAGGCCCATCTCGTGGTGCAAACATATGTGTAAGTCAAACAAGTCTCGACTCGAGGTGCTAAAGATATGGTTGAGTCAAACGAGACCCGACTCGAGGCACAAATGATGTGGTTGATTCAAACGAGGCCCATCTTAAGGTGCAAACATATGTGTAAGTCAAACGAGTCTTGACTCGAGGCTCAAATGATATGGTTGAGCCAAACGAGGCCTGACTCGAGGCGCAAATGATGGGGTTAACTTGAACGAGGCGCGACTCAAGATGCAAATAATGTGGTTCAGTCAAACGGTTCCCGACAAGAGGTACAAATGATATCTTTGAGTTAAACGCGGCCCAACTTGAGGTGCAAATGTTATGGTTGAGTCAAACGAGGCCCAACTCGAGGTGAAAATGATATGTTTGAGTCAAACGAGGCCTGACTCGAGGCACAAATGAGGTGGTTGAGTCAAACGAGGCCCATCTTGAGGTGCACACATTTCTGTAAGTCAAACGAGTCTCAACTTGAGGCTCAAATGATATGGTTGAGTCAAACGAGGTCCGACTTGAGGCACAAATGATATGGTTGACTCAAATGAGGCACGACTCGAGGTGCAAATGATGTGGTTAACTCAAACGGGTCCTAACAAGAGGTGCAAATGATATGGTTGAGTCAAATGAGGCCTGACTCGAGGCACAAATAATGTGGTTAAGTCAAACGAGGCCCATCTTGAGGTGCAAATATTTGTGTAAGTCAGTCGAGTCCCAACTCGAGGCGCTAGTGATATGGCTGACTAAAACAATGCTCGACTCAAGGCGCAAATGATATGGTTGAGTGAAATAAGGACTGACTCGAGGTGCAAATGATATGGTTGAGTCAAACGGTGCCCGACTCGAGATGTAAATGATGTGGTTGAGTTAAATAAGGCCAATCTTGAGGTGCAAACATATGTGTAAGTCAAACGAGTCCTGACTCGAGGTGCTAATGATATTGTTAAGTCAAACGAGGCATGACTCAAGGTGCAAATGATGTGGTTCAGTCAAACGAGTGCCGGCAAGTGGTGCAAATGATATGGTTGAGTCAAACGAGGCCCGACTCGAGGTGCAAATGATATGGTTGAGTCAAACGACACTTGACTCGAGCCACAAATGATGTGGTTGAGTCCAACGACGACCATCTTGAGGAGCAAACATATGTGTAAGTCAAACGAGTCCCGACTTGAGGCGCTAATAATATGGTTTAGTCAAATGAGTACCAACTCGAGGTGCAAATGATGTGGTTGAGTCAAACGAGGCCCATCTCGAGGAGCAAACATATGTGCAAGTCAAACGAGTCCCGACTTGAGGCGCTAATAATATGGTTTAGTCAAATGAGTACCAACTCGAGGTGCAAATGATGTGGTTGAGTCAAACGAGGCCCATCTCGAGGTGCAAACATATGTGTAAGTCAAACAAGTCCCGACTCAAGGCACTACTGATATGGTTGAGTTAAACGAGACCCGACTCGAGGCACAAATGATGTCGTTGAGTCAAACGAGGCCCATCTCGAGTTGCAAATATACGTGTAAGACAAATGAGTCCTAACTCGAGGCTCAAATAATATGGTTGAGTCAAACGAGGCCTGACTCGAGGCACAAATGATAGGGTTGAGTCAAATGTGGTTTAGTCAAATGAGTACCAACTCGAGGTGCAAATGATGTGGTTGAGTCAAACGAGGGCCATCTCGAGGGGCAAACATATGTGTAAGTCAAACAAGTCCTAACTCGAGGTGCAAATGATAAGGTTGAGTCAAACGAGGCTCGACTCGAGGCGCAAATGATATGGCTGAGTCAAACGACGTCGAACTCAAGGTGCAAATGATACTTTTGAGTCAAACGAGGCCCGACTCGAGGCGCAAATGATGTGGTTGAGTCAAACGAGGCCCATCTCGAGGTGCAAACATATGTGTAAGTCAAATGAGTCCTGACTTGAGGCGCTAATGATATAGTTGATTCAAACAAGGCTCGACTTGAGGCGAAAATAATATGGTTGAGTCAAATGAGGCCCAACTCGAGGTGCAAATGATATGGTTGAGTCAAACAACTCCCAACTCAAGGTGCAAATGATATGGTTGAGTCAAACGAGGCCCATCTCGAGGAGCAAACATATGTGTAAGTTAAACGAGTCTTGGCTCGAGGCACTAATGATATGGTTCAGTCAAACAAGGCCCCACTCGAGGTGCAAATGATATGGTTAAATCAAATGACGCCCGACTCGAGGTGCAAATGATGTGGTTGAGTCAAACAAGTCCCGACTCGAGGCGCTACTGATATGGTTGAGTCAAACGACACCCGACTCGAGGCACAAATGATGTGGTTCAGTCAAATGAGGCCCATCTCGAGCCGCAAATATACGTGTAAGTCAAACGAGTCCCGACTCGATGCTCAAAAATATATGGTTGAGACAAACGAGGCCCGACTCGAGGCGCAAATGATAGGGTTGACTCAAATGAGGCACAACTCAAGATGCAAATGATGTCGTTCAGTCAAACAGGTCCCGACAAGAGGTGCAAATGATATGGTTAAGTCAAACACGGTCCGACTCGAGGTGTAAATCATAGGGTTAACTTAAACGAGGAATGACTCAAGATGGAAATGATGTGGTTCAGACAAACGAGGCCCAACTCGAGGTGCAAATTATATGTTTGAGTCAAACGAGGCTCGACTCGAGGTGCAAAAGATGTGGTTGTGTCAAACAAGGCCCATCTCAAGCTGTAAACATATGTGTAAGTAAAACGAGTCCCGACTCGAGGCTCAAACGATATGGTTAAGTCAAACGATGGCCAACTCGAGGCTCAAATGATAGGGTTGAGTCAAACAAGGAGCGACTCCAGGTGCAAATGATGTGGTTCAGTCAAACGAGTCCCGATAAGAGGTGCAAATGATACGGTTGAGTGAAACGAGGCCCGACTCGAGGTGCAAATGATATGGTTAAGTCAAACGAGGCATGACTCAAGGTGCAAATGATGTGGTTCAGTCAAACGAGTCCCGACAAGTGGTGCAAATGATATGGTTGAGTGAAACAAGGCCCGACTCGAGGTGCAAATGATATGGTTGAGTCAAACGACACTTGACTTGAGCCACAAATGATGTGGTTGAGTCCAATGACGACCATCTTGAGGAGCAAACATATGTGTAAGTCAAACGAGTCCCGATTCGAGGCGCTAATAATATGGTTGAGTCAAACAAGGCCTGACTCGAGGCGCAAATGATGTGGTTGAGTCAAACGAGGTCCATCTCAAGGAGCAAACATATGTGCAAGTCAAACGAGTCCCAACTCGAGGCGCTAATAATATGGTTTAGTCAAATGAGTACCAACTCGAGGTGCAAATGATGTGGTTGAGTCAAACGAGGCCCATCTCGAGGTGCAAACATATGTGTAAGTCAAACAAGTCCCGACTCGAGGCGCAAATGATATGGTTGAGTGAAACGAGACCCGACTCGAGGCACAAATGATGTCGTTGAGTCAAACGAGGCCCATCTCGAGCCACAAATATACGTGTAAGTCAAACGAGTCCCGACTCGAGGCTCAAATAATATGGTTGAGTCAAACGAGGCCTGACTCGAGACGCAAATGATAGGGTTGACTCAAACGAGGCATGACTCAAGATGCAAATGATGTGGTTCAGTCAAACAGGTCTCGACAAGAGGTGCAAATAATATGGTTGAGTCAAATGCGGCCCGACTCTAGGTGAAAATCATAGGGTTGACTCAAACGAGGCACGACTCAGGATGGAAATGATGTGGTTCAGTCAAATGAGGCCCAACTCGAGGTGCAAATTATATGTTTGAGTCAAACGAGGCCTGACTCGAGGTGCAAAAGATGTGGTTCAGTCAAACGAGGCCCATCTCGAGCTGCAAACATATGTGTAAGTAAAACGAGTCCCGACTCGAGGCTCAAACGATATGGTTAAGTCAAACGATGGCCAACTCGAGGCTCAAATGATAGGGTTGAGTCAAACAAGGAGCGACTCCAGGTGCAAATGATGTGGTTCAGTCAAACGAGTCCCGATAAGAGGTGCAAATGATATGGTTGAGTGAAACGAGGCCCGACTCGAGGCACAAATGATTTGGTTAAGTCAAACGAGGCATGACTCAAGGTGCAAATGATGTGGTTCAGTCAAACGAGTCCCGGCAAGTGGTGCAAATGATATGGTTGAGTCAAAAGACACTCGACTCGAGCCACAAATGATGTGGTTGAGTCCAACGACGACCATCTTGAGGAGCAAACATATGTGTAAGTCAAACGAGTCCCGATTCAAGGCGCTAATAATATGGTTGAGTCGAACAAGGCCCGACTCGAGGCGCAAATGATGTGGTTGAGTCAAACGAGGTCCATCTCGAGGAGCAAACATATGTGCAAGTTAAACGAGTCCCGACTCGAGGAGCTAATAATATGGTTTAGTCAAATGAGTACCAACTCGAGGTGCAAATGATGTGGTTGAGTCAAACGAGGCCCATCTCGAGGGGCAAACATATGTGTAAGTCAAACGAGTCCTAACTCGAGTGCAAATGATAAGGTTGAGTCAAACGAGGCTGGACTCGAGGCGCAAATGATATGGCTGAGTCAAACGACGTCCAACTCTAGGTGCAAATGATATGTTTGAGTCAAACGAGGCCCGACTCAAGGCACAAATGATGTGGTTGAGTCAAACGAGGCCCATCTCGAGGTGCAAACATATGTGTAAGTCAAATGAGTCTTGACTTAAGGCGCTAATGATATAGTTGATTCAAACGAGGCTCGATTTGAGGCGAAAATAATATGGTTGAGTCAAATGAGGCCCAACTCGAGGTGCAAATGATATGGTTGAGTCAAACAACTCCCAACTCAAGGTGCAAATGATATGGTTGAGTCAAACGAGGCCCATCTCGAGGAGCAAACATATGTGTAAGTTAAACGAGTCCTGGCTCGAGGCACTAATGATATGGTTTAGTCAAACGAGGCCCAACTCGAGGTGCAAATGATATGGTTAAGTCAAATGACACCCGACTCGAGGTGCAAATGATGTGGTTGAGTCAAACGAGGCCCATCTCGAGGTGCAAAAATATGTGTAAGTCAAACAAGTCCCGACTCGAGGCGCTACTGATATGGTTGAGTCAAATGAGACCCGACTCGAGGTACAAATGATGTGGTTCAGTCAAACGAGGCCCATCGCGAGCCGCAAATATATGTGTAAGTCAAACGAGTCCCGACTCGAGGCTCAAAAATATATGGTTGAGACAAACGAGGCCCGACTCGAGGCACAAATGATAGGGTTGACTCAAATGAGGCACGACTCAAGATGCAAATGATGTGGTTCAGTCAAACGGGTCCCGACAAGAGGTGCAAATGATATGGTTAAGTCAAACGTGATCCGACTCGAGGTGCAAATCATAGGGTTGACTCAAACGAGGCATGACTCAATATGGAAATGATGTGGTTCAGACAAACGAGGCCCAACTCGAGGTGCAAATTATATGTTTGAGTCAAACGAGGCTCGACTCGAGGTGCAAAAGATGTGGTTGAGACAAACGAGGCCCATCTCGAGCTGTAAACATATGTGTAAGTAAAACGAGTCCCGACTCGAGGCTCAAACGATATGGTTAAGTCAAACGATGGCCAACTCGAGGCGCAAATGATATGGTTGAGTCAAACAAGGAGCGACTCTAGGTGCAAATGATGTGGTTCAATCAAACAAGTCCAGATAAGAGGTGCAAATGATATGGTTGAGTGAAACGAGGCCCGACTCGAGGCGCAAATGATATGGTTAAGTCAAATGAGGCATGACTAAACGTGCAAATGATGTGGTTTAGTAAAACGAGTCCCAGCAAGTGGTGCAAATGATATGGTTGAGTCAAACGAGGCCCGACTCGAGGTACAAATGATATGGTTGAGTCAAACGACACTCGACTCGAGCCACAAATGATGTGGTTGAGTCCAATGACGACCATCTTGAGGAGCAAACATATGTGTAAGTCAAACGAGTCCCGATTCGAGGCGCTAATAATATGGTTGAGTCGAACAAGGCCCGACTCGAGGCGCAAATGATGTGGTTGAGTCAAACGAGGTCCATCTCGAGGAGCAAACATATGTGCAAGTCAAACGAGTCCTGACTCGAGGCGCTAATAATATGGTTTAGTCAAATGAGTACCAACTCGAGGTGCAAATGATGTGGTTGAGTCAAACGAGGCCCATCTCGAGGTGCAAACATATGTGTAAGTCAAACAAGTCCCGACTCGAGGTGCTACTGATATGGTTGAGTCAAACGAGACCCGACTCGAGGCACAAATGATGTCGTTGAGTCAAACGAGGCCCATCTCGAGCCGCAAATATATGTGTAAGTCAAACGAGTCCCGACTCGAGGCTCAAATAATATGGTTGAGTCAAACGAGGCCTGACTCGAGGCGCAAATGATAGGGTTGACTCAAATGAGGCATGACTCAAGATGCAAATGATGTGGTTCAGTCAAACGGGTCCCGACAAGAGGTGCAAATAATATGGTTGAGTCAAACGCAGCCCGACTCTAGTTGCAAATCATAGGGTTGACTCAAACGAGGCACGACTCAGGATGGAAATGATGTGATTCAGTCAAATGAGGCCCAACTCGAGATGCAAATTATATGTTTGAGTCAAACGAGGCCTGACTCGAGGTACAAAAGATG
The DNA here is from genome assembly GCA_037013595.1 of Dicorynia guianensis. Taxonomy (NCBI): domain Eukaryota; kingdom Viridiplantae; phylum Streptophyta; class Magnoliopsida; order Fabales; family Fabaceae; genus Dicorynia; species Dicorynia guianensis. The sequence goes on from JASUAB010000023.1 coordinate 2,001,755, forward strand.
TGGTTCAGTCAAACAAGGCCCATCTTGAGCTGCAAACATATGTGTAAGTAAAACGAGTCCCGACTCGAGGCTCAAACGATATGGTTAAGTCAAACGATGGCCAACTCGAGGCTCAAATGATAGGGTTGAGTCAAACAAGGAGTGACTCCAGGTGCAAATGATGTGGTTCAATCAAACGAGTCCCGATAAGAGGTGTAAATGATATTGTTGAGTGAAATGAGGCCCAAGTCAAGGCATGCGTGATGTGGTTGAGTCAAACAAGGCCCATCTGGAGGTACAAACATATGTGTAAGTCAAACGAGTCACGACTCGAGGCTCAAACGATATGGTTGAGTCAAACAAGGGCTGACCCGAGGCACAAATGATTTGGTTGAGTCAAACAAGGCATGACTCGAGGTGCAAATGATGTGGTTCAGTCAAACAAGTCCCGACAAGATGTGCAAATGATATGGTTTATTGAAATAAGGCCTGCCTCGGGGCAAAAATTGTATGGTTGAGTCAAACGGGTATGACTCGAGGTGCAAATGATGTGGTTCAGTCAAACGAGTCTCGGCCAGTGGTGCAAATGATATGGTTGAGTCAAACGAGGCTCAGCTCGAGGTCCAAGTGATATGGTTAAGTCAAACGATACTCGACACGAGCCGTAAATGATGTGGTTAAGTCAAACGAGGCCATCTCGAGGTGCAAAATATGTGTAAGTCAAACAAGCCCCAATCGCAGGTGCAAATGATGTGGTTCAGTCAAACGAGTCACGACAATAGGTGCAAATTATATGGTTGAGTGAAACGAGTCCTGACTGGAGGCACAAATGATATGGTTGAGTCAAACGAGGCAAGACTCGAGGTGCAAATGATGTGGTTCAGTCAAATAAGCGCCAGCAAGAGGTGGAAATGATATGGGTGAGTGAAATGAGGCCCGACTCGAGGGGCAAAAGATAAGGTTGAGTCAAATGAGGCCCGACTCGATGTGCAAATGATATCTTAGAGTCAAACAAGGCCCAACTCGAGGCGCAAATGATGTGGTTGTGTCAAATGAGGCCCATCTCAAAGGGCAAACATATGTGTAAGTCAAATGAGTCCCGATTAAAGGGACTAATGATATGGTTGAGTCAAACAAGGCCTGACTCAAGGCGCAAATGATGTGGTTGAGTCTAACGAGGCCCATCTTGAGGCACAAACATATGTGTAGGTCAAACGACTCCCCACTCGAGGCTCAAATGATATGGTTGAGTCAAACGAGGATCGACTCGAGGCATAAATGATATGGCTAAGTCAAACGAGGCCCGACTCGAGGTGCAAATGATGTGGTTCAGTCAAACGGGTCCCGACAAGAGGTGCAAATGATATGGTTGAGTTAAACGAGGCCTGACTCCAGGTGCAAATGATGTGGTTCAGTCAAACGAGTCCTGGCAAGTGGTGCAAATGATATGGTTGAGTGAAACGAAGGCAAACTCGAGGAGGAAATGATATGGTTGGTCAATCGGGGCCCAACTCGAAGTGCAAATGATGTGGTTGAGTCAAACGAGGCCTATCTCGAGGTGCAAACATATGTGTAAGTCAAACGAGGCCCGACTCGAGACTCAAACGATCTAGTTGAGTTAAACATGAGCCGACTCGTGGCGCAAATAATATGGTTAAGTCAAACGAGGAACGACTCCGGGTGCAAATGATGTGGTTCAATCAAACGAGTCACGATAAGAGGTGCAAATGATATGGTTGAGTGAAACAAGGCTCGACTCGAGGCACAAATGATATGGTTTAGTCAAAGGAGGCACGGCTCGAGGTGCAAATGATGTCATTCAGTCAAACGAGTCCCAGCAAGAGGTGGAAATGATATGGTTGAGTGAAACGAGGCTTGACTCGAGGTACAAATGATGTGGTTGTATCGAATGAGGTGCATCTCAAGGGGCAAACATATGTGTAAGTCAAACAAGTCCCGACTTAAGGCGCTGATAATATGGTTGAGTTAACCAAAGCCCGACTCGAGGTGTAAATGATGTGGTTGAGACAAACGAGGCCCATCTCGAGGTGCAAACGTATGTGTAAGTCAAACGAGTCCCCACTTGAGGATCAAATGATACGGTTGAGTCAAACGAGGGCCGACTCGAGGCGCAAATGATATGGTTGAGTCAAACGAGGCACGACTCGACGTGCAAATGATGTGGTTCAGTCAAACAGGTCCTGAAAAGAGGTCAAAATGATATGGTTGAGTTAAACGAGGCCCGACTCGAGGAGCAAATGATATGGTTGAGTCAAATGAGGCTCGACACGAGGTGCAAATAATGTGGTTAAGTCCAATGACACTCGACTTGAGCCACAAATGATGTAGTTGAGTCCAACGAGGCCGATCTTGAGGTGCAAACATATGTGTAAGTCAAACGAGTCCTGACTCGAGGCACTAATACTATGGTTGAGTCAAACGAGGCCCGACTCGAGGCGCAAATAATGTGGTTGAGTCAAACAAGGCCCATCTCGAGGTGCAAACATATGTGTAAGTCAAACGAGTCCCGACTCGAGGCGCTAATGATATGGCTGAGTTAAACGAGGCACGACTATAGGTGCAAATGATGGGGTTCAGTCAAACGAGTCCTGACAAGAGGTGCAAATGATATGGTTGAGTGAAACGAGGCCCGACTCGAGGCGCAATTGATATAGTTGAGTCAAACGAGGTACAACTCGAGGTGCAAATGATGTGGTTCAGTCAAATGAGTCCCGGCAAGAGGTGGAAATGATATGGTTGAGTGAAACGAGGCCCGACTTGAGGAGCAAATGATATGGTGGAGTCAAACGAGGCCTGACACGACGTGCAAATGATATGTTTAAGTGCAACGAGGCTTGACTCGAGGCGCAAATGATGTGGTTGTGTCAAACGAGGCCCATCTCAAGGGGCAAACATATGTATAAGTCAAACGAGTCCCGACTCAAGGCGCTGATGTTTTAGTTGAGTCAAAGAAGGCCTGACTCGAGGTGCAAATGAAGTGGTTAAGTCAAACGAGGCCCGACTCGAGACACAAATGATATGGCTGAGTCAAACGTGGCACGACTCGTGTTGCAAATGATGTGGATCAATCAAACGGGTCCCGATAAGAGGTGCAAATGATGTGGTTCAGTCAAACAAAGCCTGACTCGAGGTGCAAATGATATGGTTGAGTCAAACAAGGCCCAACTCGAGGTGCAAAGGATACGTTTGAGTCAAACGAGTCCCGACTCGAGGCACAAATGATGTAGTTGAGTCAAACGAGGCCTATCTCGAGGTGCAAACATATGTGTAAGTCAAACGAATCCTGACTCGAGGTGCTAATGATATGGTTGAGTCAAACGAGGCCCGAATCGAGGCACTAATGATATGGTTAAGTCAAACAAGGCCCAACTCGTGGTGCAAATGATATGGTTGAGTGAAACGGCACCCTACTCGAGGTGCAAATGACATGGTTGAATCAAACGAGGCCCATCTCGAGGTGCAAACATATGTGTAAGTCAAATGACTCTCGACTCGAGGTGCTAATGATATTGTTCAGTAAAATGAGGCCCAAGTCAAGGCGCACGTGATGTGGTTGAGTCAAACGAGGCCCATCTCGAGGTACAAACATATGTGGAAGTCAAACGAGTCATGACTCGAGGCTCAAACGATATGGTTGAGTCAAACGAGGGCCAACCTGAGACACAAATGATTTGGTTGAGTCAAACAAGGCATGACTCATGGTGCAAATGATGTGGTTCAGTCAAACAAGTCCCGACAAGATGTGCAAATGATATGGTTTATTGAAATGAGGCCCGCATCGGGGCATAAATGGAATGGTTGAGTCAAACAAGGCACGACTCGAGGTGCAAATGATGTGGTTCAGTCAAACAAGTCTCGGCCAGTGGTGCAAATGATATGGTTGAGTTAAACAAAGCCTGGCTCGAGAAGCAAATGATATGGTTGAGTCAAACGAGGCTCGGCTCGAGGTCCAAGTGATATGGTTGAGTCAAACGATACTCGACACGAGCCGCAAATGATGTGGTTGAGTCAAACGAGGCCCATCTCGAGGTGCAAACATATGTGTAAGTCAAATGAGCCCTGATCCCAGGTGCAAATGATGTGGTTCACTCAAACGAGTCACGACAAGAGGTGCAAATTATATGGTTGAGTGAAATGAGTCCCGATTGGAGGCACAAATGATATGGTTGAGTCAAACGAGGCAAGACTCGAGGTGCAAATGATGTGGTTTAGCCAAAAGAGTCCCAGCAAGAGGTGGAAATGATATGGGTGAGTGAAATGAGGGACAAAAGATAAGGTTGAGTCAAACAAGGCCCGACTCGATATGCAAATGATATGTTAGAGTCAAACGAGGCCCGACTCGAGGCGCAAATGATGTGATTGTGTCAAATGAGGCCCATCTCAAAGGGCAAACATATGTGTAAGTCAAATGAGTCCCGACTAAAGGGGCTGATGATATGGTTGAGTCAAACAAGGCTCGACTCAAGACACAAATGATGTGGTTGAGCCAAACAAGGCCCATCTCGAGGGACAAACATATGTGTAGGTCAAACGAGTCCCCACTCGAGGCTCAAATGATATGGTTGAGTCAAACGAGGACCGACTCGAGGCGCAAATGATATGGCTAAGTCAAACGAGGCCTGACTCGAGGTGCAAATGATGTGGTTCAGTCAAACGGGTCCCGACAAGAGGTGCAAATGATATGGTTGAGTTAAACGAGGCTCGACTTGAGGAGCAAAAAAATATGGTTGAGTCCAACAAGGCTCGACTCGAGGTGCAAATGATATGGTTGAGTCAAATGACACTCGACTCGTGCCGCAAATGATTTGGTTGAGTCCAACGAGGCCCATCTTGAGGTGCAAACATATGTGTAAGTCAAACGAGTCCCGACTCAAGGCACTAATAATATGGTTAAGTCAAACGAAGCCCAAGTCGAGGTGCAAATGAAGTGGTTTAGTCGAACGGGTCCCGACCAGAGGTGCAAATTATATGGTTGAGTTAAAGGAGGCCCGACTCGAGGTGCAAATGATATGGTTGAGTCAAACAAGGCCCAACTTGAGGTGCGAATGATATGTTTGAGTCAAACGAGGCTTGACTCGTGGCGCAAATCATGTGGTTGAGTCAAACGAGGCCCATCTCAAGGTGCAAACATATGTGTAAGTCAAACGAGTCCCAACTCGAGGCGTTAATGGCATGGTTAAGTCAAACGGGTCCTAACTCGAGGCCCAAATGATGTGGTTGAGTCAAACGAGGCATGACTCGAGGCGCAAATGATGTGGTCGAGTCAAATGAGGCCCATGTTCAGGTGCAAACATATGTGTAACTCAAATGACTCTCGACTCGAGGTGCTAATGATATGGTTGACTCAAACGATGCCCGGCTCGAGGTGCAAATGATGTGGTTGAGTCAAACAAGGCCCGTCTCGAGGTGCAAACATATGTGTAAGTTAAACGAGTCTTTACTCGAGATGCAAATGATATGGTTAAGTAAAATGAGGCACAACTCCAGGTGCAAATGATGTGGTTCAGTCAAACAAGTCCTGACAAGAGCAGCAAATGATATGGTTGATTGAAATGAGGCCCGACTCGAGGTATAAATGATATAATTGAGTCAAACGAGGCACGACTCGAGTTGCAAATGATGTGGTTCAGTCAAACAAGTCCTGACAAGTGGTGCAAATGATATGGTTGAGTTAAACAAAGCCCGACTTGAGGAGCAAATGATATGGTTGAGTCAAACAAGGCCCGACTCAAGGTGTAAATGATATGGTTGAGTCAAATGACACTCAACTCGAGTCGCAAATGATGTGGTTGAGTCCAACAAGGCCCATCTTGAGGTGCAAACATATGTGTAAGTTAAACGAACCCCGACCCCAGGTGCAAATGATGTGGTTCAGTCAAACGAGTCACGACAAGAGGTGCACATTATATGGTTGAGTGAAACGAGTCCCGACTGGAGGCGCAAATGATATGGTTGAGTCAAACGAGGCAAGACTCGAGTTCCAAATGATCTGGTTTAGTCAAACGAGTCCTAGCAAGAGGTTGAATGGATATGGGTGAGTGAAATCAGGCCCGACTCGAGGGGCAAAAGATAAGGTTGAGTCAAACAAGGCCCGACTCGATGTGCAAATGATATGTTAGAGTCAAATGAGGCCCGCCTCAAGCCGCAAATGATGTGATTGTGTCAAATGAGGCCCATCTCAAAGGGGAAACATATGTGCAAGTCAAACGAGTCCCGACTGAAGCGGCTGATGATATGGTTGAGTCAAACAAGGCTCGACTCAAGGCACAAATAATGTGGTTGAGTCAAACAAGGCCCATCTCGAGGGACAAACATATGTGTAGGTCAAACGAGTCCCCACTCGAGGCTCAAATGATATGGTTGAGTCAAACGAGGACCAACTCAAGGCGCAAATGATATGGCTAAGTCAAAAAGGCCTAACTCGAGGTGCAAATGATGTGGTTCAGTCAAACGGGTCCCGACAAGAGGTGCAAATGATATGGTTGAGTTAAACGAGGCTCGACTCGAGGAGCAAAAAAATATGGTTGAGTCAAACAAGGCCCGACTCGAGGTGCAAATGATATGGTTGAGTCAAATGACACTCGACTCGTGCCGTAAATGATGTGGTTGACTCCAACGAGGCCCATCTTGAGGTGCAAACATATGTGTAAGTCAAACGAGTCCCGACTCAAGGCACTAATAATATGGTTAAGTCAAACGAAGCCCAAGTCGAGGTGCAAATGAAGTGGTTCAGTCAAACGGGTCTCGACAAGAGGTGCAAATTATATGGTTGAGTTAAAGGAGGCCCGACTCGAGGTGCAAATGATATGGTTGAGTCAAACAAGGCCCAACTTGAGGTGCGAATGATATGTTTGAGTCAAACGAGGCTTGACTCGTGGCGCAAATCATGTGGTTGAGTCAAACGAGGCCCATCTCAAGGTGGAAACGTATGTGTAAGTCAAATGAGTCCCAACTCGAGGCGTTAATGGCATGGTTAAGTCAAACGGGTCCTAACTCGAGGCCCAAATGATGTGGTTGAGTCAAACGAGGCATGACTCGAGGCGCAAATGATGTGGTCGAGTCAAATGAGGCCCATGTTCAGGTGCAAACATATGTGTAACTCAAATGACTCTCGACTCGAGGTGCTAATGATATGGTTGACTCAAACGAGGCCCGGCTCGAGGTGCAAATGATGTGGTTGAGTCAAACAAGGCCCGTCTCAAGGTGCAAACATATGTGTAAGTTAAACGAGTCTTTACTCGAGGTGCAAATGATATGGTTAAGTAAAATGAGGCACAACTCTAGGTGCAAATGATCTGGTTCAGTCAAACAAGTCCTGACAAGAGCTACAAATGATATGGTTGATTGAAATGAGGCCCGACTCGAGGTATAAATGATATAATTGAGTCAAACGAGGCACGACTCGAGTTGCAAATGATGTGGTTTAGTCAAACGAGTCCTAACAAGTGGTGCAAATGATATGGTTGAGTTAAACAAAGCCCGACTCGAGGAGCAAATGATATGGTTGAGTCAAACAAGGCCCGACTCAAGGTGTAAATGATATGGTTGAGTCAAATGACACTCGACTCGAGTCGCAAATGATGTGGTTGAGTCCAACAAGGCCCATCTTGAGGTGCAAACATATGTGTAAGTTAAACGAACCCCGACCCCAGGTGCAAATGATGTGGTTCAGTCAAACGAGTCACGACAAGAGGTGCACATTATATGGTTGAGTGAAACGAGTCCTGACTAGAGGCACAAATGATATGGTTGAGTCAAACGAGGCAAGACTCGAGTTCCAAATGATCTGGTTTAGTCAAACGAGTCCTAGCAAGAGGTTGAATGGATATGGGTGAGTGAAATCAGGCCCGACTCAAGGGGCAAAAGATAAGGTTGAGTCAAACAAGGCCCGACTAGATGTGCAAATGATATGTTAGAGTCAAACGATGCCCGCCTCAAGCCGCAAATGATGTGATTGTGTCAAATGAGGCCCATCTCAAAGGGGAAACATAGGTGCAAGTCAAACGAGTCCCGACTGAAGCAGCTGATGATATGGTTGAGTCAAACAAGGCTCGACTCAAGGCACAAATAATGTGGTTGAGTCAAACAAGGCCCATCTCGAGGGACAAACATATGTGTAGGTCAAACGAGTCCTCACTCGAGGCTCAAATGATATGGTTGAGTCAAACGAGGACCAACTCGAGGCGCAAATGATATGGCTAAGTCAAAAAGGCCTGACTCGAGGTGCAAATGATGTGGTTCAGTCAAACGGGTCCCGACAAGAGGTGCAAATGATATGGTTGAGTTAAACGAGGCTCGACTCGAGGAGCAAAAAAATATGGTTGAGTCAAACAAGGCCCGACTCGAGGTGCAAATGATATGGTTGAGTCAAATGACACTCGACTCATGCCGCAAATGATGTGGTTGACTCCAACGAGGCCCATCTTGAGGTGCAAACATATGTGTAAGTCAAACGAGTCCCGACGCAAGGCACTAATAATATGGTTAAGTCAAACGAAGCCCAAGTCGAGGTGCAAATGAAGTGGTTCAGTCAAACGGGTCCCGACAAGAGGTGCAAATTATATGGTTGAGTTAAAGGAGGCCCGACTCGAGGTGCAAATGATATGGTTGAGTCAAACAAGGCCCAACTTGAGGTGCGAATGATATGTTTGAGTCAAACGAGGCTTGACTCGTGGCGCAAATCATGTGGTTGTGTCAAACGAGGCCCATCTCAAGGTGCAAACATATGTGTAAGTCAAATGAGTCCCAACTCGAGGCGCTAATGGCATGGTTAAGTCAAACGGGTCCTAACTCGAGGCCCAAATGATGTGGTTGAGTCAAACGAGGCATGACTCGAGGCGCAAATGATGTGGTCGAGTCAAATGAGGCCCATCTTCAGGTGCAAACATATGTGTAACTCAAATGACTCTCGACTCGAGGTGCTAATGATATGGTTGACTCAAACGAGGCCCGACTCGAGGTGCAAATGATGTGGTTGAGTCAAACAAGGCCCGTCTCGAGGTGCAAACATATGTGTAAGTTAAACGAGTCTTTACTCGAGGTGCAAATGATATGGTTAAGTAAAATGAGGCACAACTCCAGGTGCAAATGATGTGGTTCAGTCAAACAAGTCCTGACAAGAGCTACAAATGATATGGTTGATTGAAATGAGGCCCGACTCGAGGTATAGATGATATAATTGAGTCAAACGAGGCACGACTCGAGTTGCAAATGATGTGGTTTAGTCAAACGAGTCCTAACAAGTGGTGCAAATGATATGGTTGAGTTAAACAAAGCTCGACTCGAGGAGCAAATGATATGGTTGAGTCAAACAAGGCCCGACTCAAGGTGTAAATGATATGGTTGAGTCAAATGACACTCGACTCGAGTCGCAAATGATGTGGTTGAGTCCAACAAGGCCCATCTTGAGGTGCAAACATATGTGTAAGTTAAACGAACCCCGACCCCAGGTGCAAATGATGTGGTTCAGTCAAACGAGTCACGACAAGAGGTGCACATTATATGGTTGAGTGAAACGAGTCCCGACTGGAGGCACAAATGATATGGTTGAGTCAAACGAGGCAAGACTCGAGTTCCAAATGATCTGGTTTAGTCAAACGAGTCCTAGCAAGAGGTTGAATGGATATGGGTGAGTGAAATCAGGCCTGACTCGAGGGGCAAAAGATAAGGTTGAGTCAAACAAGGCCCGACTCGATGTGCAAATGATATGTTAGAGTCAAACGAGGCCCGCCTCAAGCCGTAAATGATGTGATTGTGTCAAATGAGGCCCATCTCAAAGGGGAAACATATGTGCAAGTCAAACGAGTCCCGACTGAAGTGGCTGATGATATGGTTGAGTCAAACAAGGCCCGACTCGAGACGCAAATGATGTGGTTGAGTCAAACAAGGCCCATCTCGAGGTGCAAACATATGTGTAGGTCAAACGACTCCCCACTCGAGGCTCAAATGATATGGTTGAGTCAAACGAGGATCGACTCGAGACGCAAATGATATGGCTAAGTCAAACGAGGCCCAACTCGAGGTGCAAATGATGTGGTTCAGTCAAACGGGTCCCGACAAGAGGTGCAAATGATATGGTTGTGTCAAATGACACTCGACTCGAGCCGCAAATGATGTGGTTGAGTCCAACGAGGCCCATCTTGAGGTGCAAAATATGTGTAAGTCAAACGAGTCCTGACTCGAGGTGCTAATAATATGGTTAAGTCAAACGAGGCCTGACTAGAGGCGCAAATGATGTGGTTGTGTCAAACGAGGCCCATCTTGAGGAGCAAACATGTGTGTAAGTCAAATGAGTCCCGACTCATGGGTCAAACGATATGGTTGAGTCAAACGAGGGATGACTCGAGGCGCAAATGATATGGTTTAGTCAAACGAGGCACGACTCGAGGTTCAAATGATGTGGTTCAGTCAAACGAGTCTCGGCCAGTGGTGTAAATGATATGGTTGAGTTAAACGAAGCCAAGCTCAAGAAGCAAATGATATTGATGAGTCAAACAAGGCCTGGCTCGAGGTCCCAGTGATATGGTTGAGTCAAACGATACTTGACACGAGCCACAAATGATGTAGTTGAGTCAAACGAGGTCCATCTCGAGGTGCAAGTGGCGCAAATGATATGGTTGAGTTAAACAAAGCCCGACTCGAGGAGCAAATTATATGGTTGAGTCAAACAAGCCCCGACTCAAGGTGCAAATGATATGGTTAAGTCAAACGAGACCCATCTTGAGGAGCAAATGATGTGGTTGAGTCAAATAGGGCACGAATCAAGCCGCAAATGATGTGGCTGAGTCAAACGAGGCCCATCTCGAGGTTCAAATGATGTGGTTGAGTCAAACAAGGAATGACTCGAGGTGCAAATCATGTGCTTCAATCAAACGGGTCCCGACAAGAGGAGCAAATGATATGGTTGAGTCAAACGATGCCCAACTCGAGGTGCAAATGAAATGTTTGAGTCAAACGAGGCACGACTCGAGGTGCAAATGATGTGCTTGAGTCAAACAAGGCCCATCTCGAGGTGCAAACATATGTGTAACTCAAACGACACCCGACTCAAGGTGCTAATGATATGGTTGAGTCAAACGAGGCCCGACTCGAGGCGCAAATGATGTGGTTGAGTCAAACGAGGCCCATCTCGAGGTGCAAATATATGTGTAAGCCAAACAAATATCGACTCAAGGCACAAATGATATGGTTGAGTGAAACAAGGCACAACTCTAGGTGCAAATGATGTGGTTCAGTCAAACGAGTCTTGACAAGAGCTGCAAGTGATATGGTTGAGTCAAACGACGCCCAACTCGAGGTGCAAATGAAATGTTTGAGTCAAACAAGGCCTGACTCGAGGCGCAAATGATGTGGTTGAGTCAAATGAGGGCCGACTCGAGGCTGAAATGATATGGTTGAGTCAAACGAGACCTGAATCGAGGTGCAAATGATATGGTTGAGTCAAATGAGGCCTGACTCGAGGTGCAAATGATATGGTTTAGTCAAACGACACCCGACTCGAGGCAAAAATGATATGGTTGAGTCAAACAAGGCACGACTCGAGGTGCAAATGATGTGGATCAGTCAAATGGGCCCCGGCAATAGGAGCAAATGATATGGTTGAGTCAAACGATGCCCAACTCAAGGTGCAAATGAAATGTTTGAGTCAAATGAGGCCTTGAGGCGCAAATGATGTGGTTAAGTCAAACGAGGCTCATCTGGAGGTGCAAACATATGTGTAACTCAAACGAGTCCGGACTCAAGGCGTTAATGACATGGTTAAGTCAAACGAGTCCCGACTCGAGGCCCAAATGATGTGGTTGAGTCAAACGAGGTCCATCTCGAGTGCAAACATATGTGTTAGTCAAATGACTCCCGACTCGAGGCACTAATGATATGGTTGAGTTAAATGAGGACCGACTCAAGGCGCAAATGATGTGGTTGAGTCAAACGAGGGCCATCTCGAGGTGCAAACATATGTGTAAGTCAAATGAGTCCCAACTCGAGGCTCAAACGATATGGTTTAGTCAAACGAGGGCGAACTCGAGGAGCAAATGATATGATTGAGTCAAACGAGGCACGACTCTAGGTGCAAATGATGTGGTTCAGTCAAACGAGTCCCAACAAGAGGTGCAAATGATATGGTTGATTGAAATGACGCCCGACTCGAGGAACAAATGATATGGTTGAGTCAAACGAGGTACAACTCGAGGTGCAAATGATGTGCTTCAGTCAAACGAGTCTTGGCAAGTGGTGCAAATGATATGGTTGAGTTAAACGAAGCCCGACTCGAGGAGTAAATGATAGGGTTGAGTCAAACGAGGCCCATGTCAAGCTGCAAACATATGTGTAAGTCAAAGGAGTCCCGACTCGAGGTATTAATGATATGGTTGAGTCGAACGAGACCCAACTCAAGGTACAATTGATATGGTTGAGCCAAACGAGGCATGACTCGAGGTGCAAATCATGTGCTTCTGTCAAACGGGTCCCGACAAGATGAGCAAATGATATGGTTGAGTCAAATGAGGCCCAACTTAAGGCGCAAAAGATGTGGTTGAGTCAAATGAGGCCCATATCGAGATGTAAACATATGTGTAAGTCAAACGAGTCCCAACTCGAGGCGCTAATGATATGGTTGAGTCAAATAAGGCTCGACTGGAGGCGCAAATGATGTGGTTGAGTCAAACGAGCCCTATCTCAACATGCAAACATATGTGTAAGTCAAACGAGTCCCAACTCGAGGCTTGATTCGAGGCGCAAATGATATGGTTGAGTGAAATAAGGCCTAACTTAAGGTGCAAATGATATGGTTAAGTGAAATGGCACCCGACTCGAGCCACAAATGATGCAGTTAAGTGAAACGAGGCCCATCTTGAGGTGCAAACATATATGTAAGTCAAACGAGTCTCGACAAGAGGTGCAAATGATATGGTTAAGTGAAATGAGGCCCGAGTCAAGGCACAAATGATGTGGTTGAGTCAAACGAGGCCCATCTCGAGGTGCAAATATATGTGTAAGTCGAACAAGTCTCGACACGAGGTGCAAATAATATGGTTGAGTCAAACAAGGTCCGACTCGAGGTGCAAATGATGTGGTTGAGTCAAACGAGGCCCATCTCGAGGTGCAAACACATATGTAAGTCAAACGAGTCCTGACTCGAGGCTCAAATGATATGGTTGAGTCAAACGAGAACTAACTCGAGGCGCAATTGATATGGTTGAGTCAAACAAGGCACGACTCGAGGTGCAAATCATGTGCTTCAGTCAAACAGGTCGCAACAAGAGGAGCAAATGATATGGTTAAGTCAAACGATGCCCAACTCGATGTGCAAATTATATGTTTGAGTCAAATGAGGCAAGACTCGAGGTACAAAAGATGTGGTTAGGTTAAACGAGGCCCATCTCAAGGTGCAAACATATGTGTAAGTCAAACGAGTCCCGACTCGAGGCTCAAACGATATGGTTGATCAAACGAGGGCCGACTCGAGGTGCAAATGATATGGTTGAGTCAAACGAGGCACGACTCGAGGTGCAAATGATGTGGTTCAGTCAAACGAGTCTCGACAAGAGGTGCAAATGATATGGTTGAGTGAAACGAGGCCCGACTCGAGGAGGAAATGATATGGTTTAGTCAAACGAGGCTCGACTCGAGGAGCAAATGATAAGGTTTAGTCAAACGAGGCCCATGTCGAGGTGCAAACAGATGTGTAAGTTAAATGAATCCTAACTCGAGGCACTAATGATATGGTTGCATTAAATGAATCCTAACTCGAGGCACTAATGATATGGTTGCATCAAATGAAGCATGACTCGAGGCATAATTGATATGGTTGAGTGAAATAAGGCATGACTCGAGGTGTAAATGATATGGTTGAGTCAAACAATGCCCGACTCAAGGCATAAATTATGTGGTTGAGACAAACGAGGCCCATCTCGAGGTACAAACATATGTGTAAATCAAACAAGTCCCGACTCGAGGCTTAAATGATATGGTTGAGCCAAACGAGGCCCGACTCGAGGCGCAAATGATATGGTTGACTCAAAGGAGGCTTGATTCAAGGCACAAATGATATGGTTGAGTGAAATAAGGCCTGGCTCAAGGTGCAAATGATATGGTTGAGCTAAGCGGCACCCGACTCGAGGTTCAAATGATGTGGTTGAGTCAAACGAGGCCCATCTCGAGTTGCAAACATATCTGTAAGTCAAACAAATCCTGACTCGAGGCACTAATGATATGGTTGGGTCAAACGAGGCACGACTCGAGGTGCAAATGATGTGGTTTAGTCAAACAAGGCCCATCTTGAGGTGCAAACATATGTGTCAGTCAAACGAGTCCTGACTCGAAGCTAAAAAAATATGGTTGAGTCAAACGAGCATCAACAAGAGGTGAAATGATATGGTTGAGTCAAACAAGGCCCAACTCGAGGAGCAAATGATATGGTTGAGTAAAACGAGACCCGACTCGAGTAGTAAATGATATGGTTTAGTCAAACGAGGCCCGACTCGAGGTGCAAATGATATGGTCGAGTCAAACAAGGCCCGACTCAAGGTGCAAATGATGTGGTCGACTCAAACGAGGCCCATCTCGAGGTGCAAACATATGTGTAAGTCAAACGAGTCCTAACTCGAGGTGCTAATGATATGGTCGAGTCAAACGAGGTATAACTCGAGGCCCAAATGATGTGGTCGAGTCAAACAAGGCCCATCTCGAGGTGCAAACATGTGTGTAAGTTAAATGAGTCCAGACTCAAGGTGCTAAGGATATGGTTGAGTCAAACAAGGCACGACTCGAGGCGCAAATGATGTGGTTCAGTCAAACGAGTCTCAACAAGAGGTGCAAATGATATGGTTGAGTCAAACGACGCCCAACTCGAGGTGCAAATGAAATGTTTGAGTCAAACGAGGCACGACTCGATGTGCAAATGATGTGCTTGAGTCAAACAAGGCCCATCTCGTGGTGCAAACATATGTGTAACTCAAACGACACCCGACTCAAAGTGCTAATGATATGGTTGAGTCAAACGAGGCCCGACTCAAGGCGTAAATGATTTGGTTGAGTCAAACGAGGCCCATCTCGAGGTGCAAATATATGTGTAAGCAAAACAAATATCGACTCAAGGCGCAAATGATATGGTTGAGTGAAACGAGGCACGACTCTAGGTGCAAATGATGTGGTTCAGTCAAACGAGTCCTGACAAGAGCTGCAAGTGATATGGTTGAGTCAAACGACGCCCAACTCAAGGTGCAAATGAAATGTTTGAGTCAAACAAGGCCTGACTCGAGGCGCAAATGATGTGGTTGAGTCAAATGAGGGCCGACTTGAGGCTCAAATGATATGGTTAAGTCAAATGAGACTTGAATCGAGGTGCAAATGATAGGTTGAGTTAAATGAGGCCTGACTCAAGGTGCAAATGATATGGTTGAGTCAAACGACACCCGACTCGAGGCAAAAATGATATGGTTGAGTCAAACGTGGCACGACTCAAGGCGCAAATGATGTGGTCGAGTCAAACGAGGCCCATCTTGAGGTGCAAACATATGTGTAACTCAAACGACTCCCGACTCGAGGTGCTAATGATATGGTTGACTCAAACGAGGCCCGACTCGAGGTGCAAATGATGTGGTTGAGTCAAACAAGGCCCATCTCGAGGTGCAAACATATGTGTAAGTCAAACGATTCTTGACTCAAGGTGGAAATGATATGGTTGAGTAAAATGAGGCCCAACTCCAGGTGCAAATGATGTGGTTCAGTCAAACGAGTCCTGACAAGAGCTGCAAATGATATGGTTGATTGAAATGAGGCCCGACTCGAGGTATAAATTATATAATTGAGTCAAACGAGGCACGACTCGAGTTGCAAATGATGTGGTTCAGTCAAACGAGTCCCGACAAGTGGTGCAAATGATATGGTTGAGTTAAACAAAGCCCGACTCGAGGAGCAAATTATATGGTTGAGTCAAACAAGCCCCGACTCAAGGTGCAAATGATATGGTTAAGTCAAATGAGGCCCATCTTGAGGAGCAAATGATGTGGTTGAGTCAAATAGGGCACGAATCAAGCCGCAAATGATGTGGCTGAGTCAAATGAGGCCCATCTCGAGCTGCAAACATATGTGTAAGACAAATGAGTCTAGACTCGAGGTTCAAATGATGTGGTTGAGTCAAACAAGGAACGACTCTAGATGCAAATCATGTGCTTCAATCAAATGGCTCCTGACAAAAGGAGCAAATGATATGGTTGAGTTAAACGACGCCCAACTCGAGGTGCAAATGATGTGCTTGAGTCAAACAAGGCCCATCTCAAGGTGCAAACATATGTGTAACTCAAACGACACCCGACTCAAGGTGCTAATGATATGGTTGAGTCAAACGACCGACTCAAGGCGCAAATGATGTGGTTGAGTCAAACGAGGCCCATCTCGAGGTGCAAATATATGTGTAAGCCAAACAAATATCGACTCAAGGCGCAAATGATATGGTTGAGTCAAACGACCGACTTGAGGCGCAAATGATGTGGTTGAGTCAAACGAGGCCCATCTCGAGGTGCAAATATATGTGTAAGCCAAACAAATATTGACTCAAGGCACAAATGATATGGTTGACTGAAACGAGGCACGACTCTAGGTGCAAATGATGTGGTTCAGTCCAACGAGTCCTGACAAGAGCTACAAGTGATATGGTTGAGTCAAACGACGCCCAACACGAGGTGCAAATGAAATGTTTGAGTCAAACAAGGCTGACTCGAGGCGCAAATGATGTGCTTGAGTCAAATGAGGGCCGACTCGAGGCTCAAATGATATGGTTGAGTCAAACGAGACCTGAATCGAGGTGCAAATGATATGGTTGAGTCAAATGAGGCCTGACTCGAGGTGCAAATGATATGGTTGAGTCAAACGACACCCATCTCGAGGCAAAAATGATATGGTTGAGTCAAACGAGGCATGACTCGAGGTGCAAATGATGTGGATCAGTCAAACGGGCGTCGGCAATAGGAGCAAATGATATGGTTGAGTCAAACGACGCCCAACTCAAGGTGCAAATGAAATGTTTGAGTCAAATAAGGCCCGACTTGAGGCGCAAATGATGTGGTTGAGTCAAACGAGGCTCATCTCGAGGTACAAATATATGTGTAACTCAAACGAGTCCCGACTCGAGGCGTTAATGACATGGTTAAGTCAAACGAGTCCCGACTCGAGGCCCAAATGATGTGGTTGAGTCAAACGAGGTCCATCTCGCGTGCAAACATATGTGTTAGTCAAATGACTCCCGACTCGAGGTGCTAATAATATGGTTGAGTTAAATGAGGCCCGACTCAAGGTGCAAATGATGTGGTTGAGTCAAACGAGGGCCATCTCGAGGTGCAAACATATGTGTAAGTCAAATGAGTCCCAACTCGAGGCTCAAACGATATGGTTTAGTCAAACGAGGGTGAACTCGAGGAGCAAATGATATGATTGAGTCAAATGAGGCACGACTCTAGGTGCAAATGATGTGGTTCAGTCAAACGAGTCCCAACAAGAGGTGCAAATGATATGGTTGATTGAAATGATGCCCGACTCGAGGAACAAATGATATGGTTGAGTCAAACGAGGCACAACTCGAGGTGCAAATGATGTGCTTCAGTCAAACGAGTCTTGGCAAGTGGTGCAAATGATATGGTTGAGTTAAACGAAGCCCGACTCGAGGAGCAAATGATAGGGTTGAGTCAAACGAGGCCCAGCTCGAGGTGCAAATGATATGGTTGGGTGAAACGACACTCTACACAAGCCGCAAATCATGTGGATGAGTCAAACAAGGCCCATGTCAAGCTGCAAACACATGTGTAAGTCAAACGAGTCTTGACTCGAGGTGCTAATGATATGGTTGAGTCAAACAAGGCCCAACTCTAGGCGCAAATGATGTGGTTGAGTCAAACGATGCCCATCTCGAGGTGCAAACATATGTGTAAGTCAAACGAGTCCTGACTCGAGACTCAAATGACATGGTTGAGTCGAATGAGGCCCGACTCTTGGCACAATTGATATGGTTGAGTCAAACAAGGCACGACTCGAGGTGCAAATCATGTGCTTTAGTCGAACGGGTCCCGACAAGAGGAGCAAATGATATGGTTGAGGGAATTGAGGGCCGACTCGAGGTGTAAAAGATATGGTTGAGTCAAACGACGCCCAACTCGAGGTGCAAATGATATGTTTCAGTCAAACGAGGCACGAATCGAGGTGCAACTAATGTGGTTGACTCAAACGAGGCCCATCTCGAGCTGCAAACATATGTGTAAGACAAACGAGTCTGGTCTCGAGGCACAAATGATGTGGTTGAGCCAAACAAGGCACGACTCGAGGTGCACATCATGTGCTTCAGTCAAATGGGTCCCAACAAGAGGAGCAAATGATATGGTTGAGTCAAACGACGCCTAATTCGAGGTGCAAATGAAATGATTGAGTCAAACGAGGCGTGACTCAAGGCGCAAATGATGTGGTTGAGTCAAACAAGGCCCATCTCGAGTTGCAAACATATGTGTAACTCAAACGACACCCGACTCAAGGTGCTAATGATATGGTTAAGTCCAACGAGGCCTGACTCAAGGCGAAAATGATGTGGTTGAGTCAAACGAGGCCCATCTCAAGGTGCAAACATATGTGTAAGCCAAACGACTCTCGACTCGAGGTGCAAATGTTATGGTTGAGTGAAACGAAGCACGACTCCAAGTGCAAATGATGTGGTTCTGTCAAACGAGTCTTGACAAGAGCTGCAAGTGATATGGTTGAGACAATCGACACCCAACCCGAGGTGCAAATGAAATGCTTGAGTCAAACGAGGCCCGCCTCAAGGCACAAATGATGTGGTTGAGTCAAACGAGGCCCATCTCATGGTGCAAACATATGTGTAAGTCAAACGAGAGCCCAACTCGAGGTACAAATGATATGGTTGAGTCAAACGAGGCATGACTCCAGGTGCAAATGATGTGGTTCAGTCAAACAATTCCCAACAAGAGGTGCAAATGATATGGTTGATTGAAATGACGCCCGACTCGAGGAACAAATGATGTGGTTGAGTCAAATGAGACACAACTCGAGGTGCATATGATGTGGTTCAGTCAAACGAGTCTTGGAAAGTGGTGCAAATGATATGGTTGAGTTAAACGAAGCCCGACTTGAGGAGCAAATGATAGGGTTGAGTCAAACAAGGCCCAGCTCGAGGTGCAAATGATATGGTTGAGCCAAACGACACTCGACACGAGCCGCAAATGATGTGGTTGAGTCAAACGAGGCCCGACTCGAGGTGCAAATGATATGGTTGAGTCAAACGACGCCTAACTCAAGGTGCAAATGATGTGGTTGAGTCAAACGAGTCCCATCTCGAGGTGCAAACATATGTGTAAGTCAAACAAGTCCCGACTCGAGGTGCTACTGATATGGTTAAGTCAAACGAGGCCCATCTCGAGCTGCAAATATACATGTAAGTTAAACGAGTCCCGACTTGGGGCTCAAATGATATGGTTGAGTCAAACGAGGCCCGACTCGAGGCGCAAATGATAGGGTTGACTCAAACGAGGCACGACTCAAGATCAAATAATGTGGTTCAGTCAAACGGGTCCCGACAAGAGGTGCAAATGATATGATTGAGTCAAACGCGGCCCTACTTGAGTTGCAAATCATAGGGATGACTCAAACGAGGCACGACTCAAGATGGAAATGATGTGGTTTAGTCAAACGAGGCCCAACTCAAGGTGCAAATTATATGTTTGAGTCAAACGAGGCCTGACTCGATGTGCAAAAGATGTGGTTGAGTCAAACGAGGCCCGACTCGATGTGCAAATGATATGTTAGAGTCAAACGACGCCCGACTCGAGGTGCAAATGATGTGGTTGTGTCAAATGAGGCCCATCTCAAAGGGCAAACGTATGTGTAAGTCAAACGAGTCCCGACTGAAGCGGTTGATGATATGGTTAAGTCAAACAAGGCCCGACTCGAGGCGCAAATGATGTGGTTGAGTCAAAGGAGGCCCATCTCGAGGTGCAAACATATGTGTAGGTCAAACGAGTCCTGACTCAAGGTTCAAACGATATGGTTGAGTTAAACGAGGGCCACCTCAAGGCACAAATGATATGGTTGAGTCAAATAAGGCCCAACTCCAGGTGCAAATGATGTGCTTGAGTCAAATGAGGCCCATCTTGAGGGGCAAACATATGTGTAAGTTAAACGAGTCCTGGCTCTAGGCACTAATGATATGGTTGAGTCAAACGAGGCCCGACTCGAGGTGCAAATGATATGGTTGAGTCAAACGACGCCCGACTTGAGGTGCAAATGATATGGTTGAGTCAAACGAGGCCCATCTCGAGGTGCAAACATATGTGTAAGTCAAACAAGTCCCGACTCGAGGTGCTACTGATATGGTTAAGTCAAACGAGGCCCATCTCAAGCCGCAAATATACATGTAAGTTAAACGAGTCCTGACTCGGGGCTCAAATGATATGGTTGAGTCAAACGAGGCCCGACTTGAGGCGCAAATGATAGGGTTGACTCAAACGAGGCACGACTCAAGATCAAATGATGTGGTTCAGTCAAAAGGGTCCCGACTAGAGATGCAAATGATATGATTGAGTCAAACGCGGCCCTACTCGAGGTGCAAATCATAGGGTTGACTCAAACGAGGCACGACTCAAGATGGAAATGATGTGGTTTAGTCAAACGAGGCCCAACTCGAGGTGCAAATTATATGTTTGAGTCAAACGAGGCTTGACTCGAGGTGCAAAAGATGTGGTTGAGTCAAACGAGGCCCGACTCGAAGTGCAAATGATATGTTAGAGTCAAACGAGGCCCGACTCGAGGCACAAATGATGTGGTTGTGTCAAATGAGACCCATCTCAAAGGGGAAACATATGTGTAAGTCAAACGAGTCCCGACTGAAGCGGCTGATGATATGGTTGAGTCAAACAAGGCCCGACTCGAGGCACAAATGATGTGGTTGAGTCAAACGACGCCCATCTCGAGGTGCAAACATATGTGTATGTCAAACAAGTCCCCACTCGAGGCTCAAATGATATGGTTGAGTTAAATGAGGACTGACTCGAGATGCATATGATATGGCTAAGTCAAACGAGGCCCGACTTGAGGTGCAAAAGATGTGGTTCAGTCAAACGGGTCCCGACAAGAGCTACAAATGATATGGTTGAGTTAAACGAGGCCCGACACGAGCAGCAAATGATATGGTTGAGTCAAACAAGGCCCAACTCGAGGTGCAAATGATATGGTTGAGTCAAACGACACTCGACTTGAGTTGCAAATGATGTGGTTGAGTCCAATGAGGCCCATCTTGAGGTGCAAACATATGTGTAAGTCAAACGATTCCCGACTCAAGGCACTAATAATATGGTTAAGTCAAACGAGGCCTGACTAGATGCGCAAATGATGTGGTTGAGTCAAACGAGTCCCGACTCGAAGCGCTAATAATATGGTTGATTGAAATGAGGCCTGACTCAAGGCATAAATGATATGGTTGAGTCAAATGAGGCATGACTCGAGTTGCAAATGATGTGGTTCAGTCAAACGAGTCCCGACAAGTGGTGTAAATGATATGGTTGAGTTAAACGAAGCCCGACTCGAGGAGCAAATGATGTGGTTGAGTCAAACAAGGCACGACTCAAGTAGCAAATGATGTAGTTTCGTCAAGCAACTCCCGGTAAGTGGTGCAAATGATATGGTTGAGTTAAACGAAGCTCGACTCAAGGAGCAAATGATATGGTTAAATCAAACGAGGCCTGACTCGAGGTGCAAATGATATGGATGAGTCAAACGAGGCCTATCTCGAGGTGCAAATGATGTGGTTGAGTCAAACGAGGCCCATCTCGAGTTGCAAACAAATGTATAAGTCAAACGAGGCCCATCTCGAGTTGCAAACATATGTATAAGTCAAACGAGTCCTGACTTGAGGCGCTAATGATGTGGTTGAGTCAAACGAGGCATGACTCGAGGCGCAAATAATGTGGTTGAGTGAAACGAGGCCCATCTCGAGGTGCAAACATATGTGTAAATCAAACGAGTCCTGACTTGAGGCTCAAATGATCTGGTTGAGTCAAATGAGGCCCACCTCGAGGTGCAAATGATGTGGTTCAGTCAAATGGGTCCCGACAAGAGGCGCAAATGATATGGTTGAGTCAAACGAGGCCTAATTCGAGGTGCGAATGATATGTTTGAGTCAAATGAGGCACGACTCGAGGCGCAAATGATGTGGTTAGGTCAAACAAGGCCCATCTCGAGGTGCAAACAAAGGCGTAAGTCAAATGAGTTTTGACTCGAGGCGCTGATGATATGGTTGAGTCAAACAAGGCCCGACTCGTGGCGCAAATGATATGGTTCAGTCAAACGAGGCACGACTCGAGGTGCAAATGATGTGGTCTAGTTAAACGAGTCCCAGTAAGAGGTGCAAATGATATGGTTGAGTGAAACGAGGCCCGACTCGAAGAGCAAATGATAAGGTTGAGTCAAACGAGGCCCGACTTGGCATGCAAATAATATGTTCGAGTCAAACAAGGCCCGACTCGAGGCACAAATGATGTGGTTGAGTCAAACGAGGCCTATCTTGGGGAGCAAACATATGTGTAAGTCACACAAGTCCTGACTCGAGGCTCAAATGATATGGTTGAGTCAAACAAGGCCTAACTCAAGGAACAAATGATATGGTTGAGTCAAAGGAGCCCCGACTCAAGGTCCAAATATATGGTTGAGCCAAACGACACTTGACTCGAGCCGCAAATGATGTGGTTGAGTCCAACGATGTCCATCTCGAGGTGCAAACATATGTGTAAGTCAAACGAGTCCCAACTTGAGGCTCAAACAATATGGTTGAGTCAAACAGGGGCCGATTCGAGGCACAAATGATATGGTTAAGTCAAAGGTGGTCCGACTCGAGGTGCAAATGATATGGTTGAGTTAAACGGCGACCTACTCGAGGCGCAAATGATGTGGTTGAGTCAAACGAGGACCATCTCGAGGTGTGCAAACATATGTCTAAGTCAAACGACTCCCAACTAGAGATGCTAAAGATATGGTTTAGTCAAACGACTCCCGACTCGAGGTGCTAATGATATGGTTTAGTCAAATGAGGCCCGACTCGAGCCACAAATGACGTGGTTGAGTCAAACAAGACCCAACTCGAGGTGCAAGGGATATGTTTGAGTCAAACGAGGCCCGACTCGAGGCGCAAATGATGTGGTTGTGTCAAACGAGGCCCATCTCAAGGTGCAAACGTATGTGTAAGTCAAACGAGTCACAACTCGAGGCGCTGATGATATGGTTGAGTCAAACAAGGCCCAACTCGAGGCACAAATGATATGGTTGAGTCAAATAAAGCATGACTCGAGGTGCAAATGATATGGTTGAGTGAAATGAGGCCCGACTCAACGTGCAAATGATATGTTCGAGTCAAACGAGGTCATACTCGAGGCACAAATGATGTGGTTGTGTCAAATGAGGACCATCTCAAGGTGCAAACATATGTGTAAGTCAAACGAGTCCCGACTCGAGACTCAAAAGATATGGTTAAGTTAAACGAGGCCCAACTCGACGCACAAATAATATGGTTGAGTCAAACAAGGCCTGACTCGAGGTGCAAATGATATGGTTGACTCAAATAAGGCATGACTCAAGGTGCAAATTATATGGGTGAGTCAAACGGTGCCCGACTCGAGGCGCAAATGATGTGGTTGAGTCAAACGAGGCCCATCTCGAGGTGCAAACATATGTGTAAGTCAAACAAGTTCCGATACAAGGCACTAATGATATGGTTGAGTGAAATGAGGCCCGAGTCGAGGCGCAAATGATATGGTTGAGTCAAACAAGGCTCGGCTTGAGGGGCAAATGATATGGTTGAGTCAAACGACACTCGACTCGAGCCGCAAATGATGTGGTTGAGTCCAAAGGCCCATCTCGAGGTGCAACCATATCTGTAAGTCAAACGAGTCCCGACACGAGGCACTAATGACATGGTTGAGTCAAACGAGGCTCGAGTCGAGGCTCAAATGATATGGTTGAGTCAAACAAGACCTGGCTCGAGGTGCAAATGATATGGTTGAGTCAAACAAGACCTGGCTCGAGGTGCAAATAATATGGTTGAGTCAAACGACACTTGACTCGAGCCGCAAATGATGTGGTTGAGTCCAACGAGACCCATCACGAGGTGCAAACATATGTATAAGTCAAACGAGTCTCGACTCGAGGCGTTACTGATAGAGTTGAGTCAAACAAGGCCTAAGTCGAGGCACAAATGATATGGTTGAGTCAAACAAGGCTCGGCTCGAGGTGCAAATGATATGGTTGAGTCAAACGACACTAGACTCGAGCCGCAAATGATGTGGTTGAGTCCAATGAGGCCCATCTCGAGGTGCAAACATATGTGTAAGTCAAACGAGTCTTGACACGAGGTACTAATGAAATGGTTGAGTCAAACGAGGCCCGAGTCGAGGCTCAAACAATATGGTTGAGTCAAAGAAGGCCTGGCTCGAGGTGCAAATGATATGGTTGTGTCAAATGACACTAGACTCGAGCTGCAAATGATATGGTTAAGTCCAACGAGGCCCATCTCGATGTGCAAACATATGTTTAAGTCAAACGAGTGCCGACTGGAGGAGCTAATGATATGGTTAAGTCAAACGAAGCCCAAGTCGAGGCACAAATGATGTGGTTAAGTCAAACGAGGCCCAACTCGGGGTGCAAACATACGTGTAAGTCAAACGAGTCTCGGTTCGAGGCTCAAATGATATAGTGGAGTCGAACGAGGACCGACTCGACATGCAAATGATATGTTCGAGTCCAACGAGGCCTGACTCGAAGCGCAAATGATGTGGTTATGTCAAACAAGGCCCATCTCAAGGTGCAAACATGTGTGTAAGTCAAACGAGTCCCGACTTGAGGCTCAAATGATACGGTTGATTCAAACGAGGCTCGACTCGAGGCACAAATGATATGGCTGAGTCAAACGAGGGATGACTCGAGGTGCAAATGATGTTTTTCAGTCAAACAAGTCCTGATAAGAGGTGCAAATTATATGGTTGAGTTAAACAAGGCCCGACTCGAGGTGCAAAAGATATGCTTGAGTCAATCGAGGCCCGACTTGAGGCACAAATGATGTGGTTGAGTCAAACGAGGCACGACTCAAAGTGCAAATGATATGGTTGAGTCAAACGACACTCAACTCGAGCCGCAAATGATGTGGTTGAGTGAAATGAGGCCCATCTTGAGGTGCAAACATATGTATAAGTCAAACGAGTCCCAACTCGAGGCGCTGATGATATGGTTGAGTCAAACAAGACCCAACTCGAGGCGCAAATGAAGTGGTTGAGTCAAACGAGGCCCATCTCGAGGTGCAAACATATGTGTAAGTCAAACGAGTCCCAACTTGAGGTGCTAATGATATGGTTGAGTTAAACAAGTCCTAACTCGAGGCTCAAATGATATGGTTGAGTCAAACGAGGCCTAACTCAAGGAACAAATGATATGGTTGAGTCAAAGGAGGCCCGACTCGATGCTCAAATGATATGGCTGAATCAAACGAGGCCCGACTCGAGGACTCTAGGTGCAAATGATAAGGTTGAGTCAAACAGCGCCCGACTCAAGGCACAAATGATGTCGTTGAGTCAAACAAGGCCTATCTCGAGGTGCAAACATATGTGTAAGTCGAAGAGGTCCCGACACGAGGCATTAATGATATGGTTGAGTCAAACGAGGCCCGACTTGAGGTGCAAATGATATGGTTGAGTCAAACAAGGCTTGGCTCGAGGTGCAAATGATATGGTTGAGTCAAACGACACTCGACTCAAGCTGCAAATGATGTGGTTGAGTCCAACGAGGCCCATCTCGAGGTGCAAACATATGTGTAAGTTGAACGAGTCTCGACTCGAGGCGTTAATGATATGGTTGAGTCAAACAAGGCCCGACTCGAGGCACAAATGATGTGGTTGAGTCAAACGAGGCCCATCTCATGGTGCCAACATATGTGTAAGTCAAACTACTCCTAACTCAAGGCGCTAATGATATGGTTAAGTCAAACGAGGGCCGACTCGAGGAAAAATGATGTGGTTGAGTGAAACGAGGCCCAACTCGAGGTGCAAGTGATATGATTGAGTCAAATGAGGCCCGACTCGAGGCACAAATGATGTGGTTGTGTCAAACGAGTCCCATCTCAAGGTGCAAACGTATGTGTAAGTCAAACGAGTTCCGACTCGAGGTGCTGATGATATAGTTGAGTCAAACAAGGCCTGACTCAAGGCACAAATGATACGGTTGAGTCAAACGAGGCATGACTCGTGGTGCAAATGATGTGGTACAGTCAACCGAGTCCCAGTAAGAGGTGGAAATGATATGGTTGATTGAAACGAGGACCGACTTGGGGTGCAAATGATATGGTTGAGTGAAACGAGGCCCAACTCGATGTGCAAATGATATGTTCGAGCCAAATGAGGTCATCCTCGAGGCACAAATGATGTGGTTGTGTCAAATGAGGCCCATCTCAAGGTGCAAACATATGTGTAAGTCAAACGAGTCTCGACTCGGGACTCAAATGATATGGTTGAGTTAAACAAGGCCCGACTCGACGCAGAAATGATATGGTTGAGTCAAACGAGGCCTGACTCGAGGCACAAATGATATGGTTGGCTCAAATAAGGCATGACTCGAGGTGCAAATGATATGGTTGAGTCAAACAAGGCCCATCTCTAGGAGCAAACATATGTAAGTCAAACGAGTTCCGACTCGAGGCTCAAACGATATGGTTGAGTCAAACGAGGACCAACTCGAGGCACAAATGATATGGTTAAGTCAAACAAGGCACCACTTGAGGTGCAAATGATATGGTTGAGTTAAAGGGCAACCGACTCATGGCGCAAATGATGTGATTGAGTCAAACAAGGCCCATCTCGATGTGCAAACATATGTGTAAGTTAAATGAGTCCTGACTCGAGGCGCTAATGATATGGTTAAGTCAAACGAGGCACGACTCGAGGCGAAAATGATGTGGTTGAGTCAAATGAGGCACATCTCGATGTGCAAACATATGTGTAAGTCAACCGAGTCCCGAGTCGAGGCTCAAACATTATGGTTGAGTCAAACGAGGGCCGTCTCGAGGTGCAAATGATATGGTTGAGTTAAACGAGGCACGACTCGAGGTGCAAACGATATGGTTGAGTTAAACGAGGCCTGACTCGAGGTGCAAATGATATGGTTGAGTCAAACGATGCCTGACTCGAAGTGCAAATGATATGTTCGAGTCAAATGAGGGGAGTAAATGATGTGGTTGTGTCAAAACAAGGCCTATCTCAAGGTCCAAAGATATGCGTAAGTCAAACGAGCATCGACTCAAGGCGCTGATGATTTGGTTGAGTCAAACAAGGCACGACTCGAGGCGCAAATGATGTGGTTGAGTCAAACGAGGCCCATCTCGAGGTGCAAACATATGTGTAAGTCAAAAAAGTCCCGACTCGAGGCATTAATGATATGGTTGAGTCAAACGAGGCACGACTTGAGGCACAAATGATGTCGTTCTATCAAACGAGGCCCATCTCGAGCTGCAAATATATGTGTAAGTCAAACGAGTCCTGACTTGAGGCTCAAATGATATGGTTAAGTCAAACGAGGCCCACTTCGAGATGCAAATGATGTGGTTCAGACAATCGGGTCCCGACAAGAGGTGCAAATGATATGGTTGAGTCAAACGAGGCTCAATTCGAGGCGCGAATGATATGTTTGAGTCAAACGAGGCCCGAGTCGAGGCGCAAATGATGTGGTTGAGTGAAGCAAGACCCATCTCGAGGTGCAAACATATGTGTAAGTCAAACGAGTTTTAAATCGAGGCACTGATGATATGGTTGGGTAAAAAAAAAGCCTGACTCAAGGTGCAAATGATATGGTTGAGTCAAACGAGGCACGACTCGAGGTGCAAATGATGTGCTCCAGTTAAACGAGTCCTGGCAAGATGTGCAAATGATATGGTTGAGTGAAACGAGGCCAGACTCGAGGAACAAATGATAAGGTTGAGTCAAACGAGGCCCGCCTCGAGGCACAAATGATGTCGTTGTGTCAAACGAGGCCCATCTCAAGGTGTAAACATATGTATAAGTCAAACGAGTCCCAACTCGAGGCGCTGATGATATGATTGAGTCAAACAAGGCCCGACTCGAGGCGCAAATGATGTGGTTGAGTCAAACGAGGCCCATCTCAAGGTGCAAACATATGTGTAAGTCAAACGACTCCTAACTCAAGGCGCTAATGATATGGTTGAGTCAAACAAGGCCCGACTCAAGGAACAAATGATGTGGTTGAGTGAAACGAGGCCCAACTCGAGGTGCAAGTGATATGATTGAGTCAAATGAGGCCCGACTCGAGGCACAAATGATGTGGTTGTGTCAAACGAGTCCCATCTCAAGGTGCAAACGTATGTGTAAGTCAAACGAGTCCTGACTCGAGGCGCTGATGATATGGTTGAGTTAAACAAGGCCCGACTGAAGGCGCAAATGATGCGGTTGAGTCAAACGAGGCATGACTCGAGGTGCAAATGATGTGGTTTAGTCAACCGAGTCTTGGCAAGAGGTGGAAATGAGATGGTTGATTGAAACAAGGACCGACTTGGGGTACAAATGTTATGGTTGAGTGAAACGAGGCCTGACTCGATGTGCAAATGATATGTTCGAGCCAAATGAGGTCATACTCGAGGCACAAATGATGTGGTTGTGTCAAATGAGGCCCATCTCAAGGTGCAAACATATGTGTAAGTCAAATGAGTCCCGACTCGGGACTCAAATGATATAGTTGAGTTAAACGAGGCCTGACTCGATGCAGAAATGATATGGTTGAGTCAAACAAGGCCTGACTCGAGGCACAAATGATATGGTTGACTCAAATAAGGCGTGACTCGAGGTGCAAATGATATGGTTGAGTCAAACGACACTCGACTCGAGCCGCAAATGATGTGGTTGTGTCCAACGAGACCCATCATGAGGTGCAAACATATGTATAAGTCAAACGAGTCTCAACTCGAGGCGTTAATGATATGGTTGAGTCAAAGAAGGCCCGACTCGAGGCGTAAATGATGTGGTTGAGTCAAATGAGGCCCATCTCAAGGTGCAAACATATGTGTAAGTCAAACGACTCCTGACTCAAGGTGCTAATGATATGGTTGAGTCAAATGAGGCCCGACTCGAGGTGGAAATGATGTGGTTAAGTCCAACAAGCCTCATCTCGAGGAGCAAACATATGTAAGTCAAACGAGTTTCGACTCGAGGCTCAAATGATATGCTTGAGTCAAACGAGGACCAACTCGAGGCACAAATG
Source organism: Dicorynia guianensis (assembly GCA_037013595.1). Lineage (NCBI taxonomy): Eukaryota > Viridiplantae > Streptophyta > Magnoliopsida > Fabales > Fabaceae > Dicorynia > Dicorynia guianensis. Next base: position 2,031,050 of record JASUAB010000023.1, read on the forward strand.
ATATGGTTAAGTCAAGCGAGGCATGACTCGAGGTGTAAATGATATGGCTAAGTCAAACGGCGACCGACTCGTGGCACAAATGATGTGATTGAGTCAAACATGGCCCATCTCGATGTGCAAACATATGTGCAAGTCAAATGAGTCCCGACTCGAGGCGCAAATGATGTGGTTAAGTCAAACGAGGCACATCTCATGTGCAAACATCTGTGTAAGTCAACCGAGTCCCGAGTCGAGGCTCAAATGATATGGTTGAGTCAAACGAGGGCCGTCTCGTGTTGTAAATGATATGGTTGAGTCAAACAATGCCTGACTCGACGTGCAAATGATATGTTCAAGTCAAACGAGGGGCGTAAATGATGTGGTTGTGTCAAAACAAGGCCTATCTCAAGGTCCAAAGATATGCGTAAGTCAAACGAGCATCGACTCGAGGCACTGATGATTTGGTTGTATCAAACAAGGCACGACTCGAGGCGCAAATGATGTGGTTGAGTCAAACGAGGCCCATCTCGAGGTCAAACATATGTGTAAGTCAAACGAGTCTCGACTCGAGGCATTAATGATATGGTTGAGTCAAACGAGGCACGACTCGAGGCATAAATGATGTCGTTCTATCAAACGAGGCCCATCTCAAGCTGCAAATATATGTGTAAGTCAAACGAGTCCTAACTTGAGGCTCAAATGATATGGTTAAGTCAAACGAGGCCCACTTCGAGATGCAAATGATGTGGTTCAGACAAACAGGTCCCGACAAGAGGTGCAAATGATATGGTTAAGTCAAACGAGGCTCAATTCGAGGTGCGAATGATATGTTTGAGTCAAACGAGGCCTAAGTCGAAGCGCAAATGATGTGGTTGAGTCAAGCAAGACCCATCTCGAGGTGCAAACATATGTGTAAGTCAAACGAGTTTTAAATCGAGGCACTGATGATATGGTTGGGTCAAAAAAATCTTGACTCGAGGCGCAAATGATATGTTGAGTCAAACGAGGCACGACTCGAGTTGCAAATGATGTGGTCCAGTTAAACGAGCCCTGGCAAGAGGTGCAAATGATATGGTTGAGTGAAACGAGGCCCGACTCGAGTAGCAAATGATAAGGTTGAGTCAAACGAGGCCCCGACTCGACGTGCAAATGATATGTTTAAGTCAAACGAGGCCCGCCTCGAGGTGCAAATGAAATGGTTGTGTCAAACGAGGCCCATCTCAAGGTGTAAACCTATGTATAAGTCAAATGAGTCCTAACTCGAGGCGCTGATGATATGATTGAGTCAAACAAGGCCCGACTCGAGGCATAAATGATGTGGTTGAGTCAAACGAGGCCCATCTCAAGGTGCAAACGTATGTGTAAGTCAAACGACTCCTAACTCAAGGCGCTAATGATATGGTTGAGCAAAACGAGGCCCGACTCGAGGAACAAATGATGTGGTTGAGTGAAACGAGGCCCAACTCGAGGTGCAAGTGATATGATTGAGTCAAACGAGGCCCGACTCGAGGCACAAATGATGTGGTTGTGTCAAACGAGTCCCATTTGAAGGTGCAAACGTATGTGTAAGTCAAACGAGTCCCGACTCGAGGCGCTGATGATATGGTCGAGTCAAACAAGGCCTGACTCGAGGCGCAAATGATGCGGTTGAGTCAAACGAGGCATGACTCGAGGTGCAAATGGTGTGGTTCAGTCAACCGAGTCCCGCCAAGAGGTGGAAATGATATGGTTGATTGAAATGAGGACCGACTTAGGCTACAAATGATATGGTTGAGTGAAATGAGGCCTGACTCGATGTGCAAATGATATGTTCGAGCCAAACGAGGTCATACTCGAGGCACAAATGATGTGGTTGTGTCAAATGAGGCCCATCTCAAGGTGCAAACATATGTGTAAGTCAAACGAGTCCCGACTCGAGACTCAAATGATATGGTTGAGTTAAACGAGGCCCGACTCGATGTAGAAATGATATGGTTGAGTCAAATGAGGCCTGACTCGAGGCGCAAATGATATGGTTGACTCAAATAAGGCATGACTCGAGGTGCAAATGATATGGTTGAGTCAAACGACACTCGACTCGAGCCACAAATGATGTGGTTGTGTCCAACGAGACCCATCATGAGGTACAAACAAATGTATCAGTCAAACGAGTCTCAACTTGAGGCGTTAATGATATGGTTGAGTCAAAGAAGGCCCGACTCGAGGCGCAAATTATGTGGTTGAGTCAAATGAGGCCCATCTCAAGGAGCAAACATATGTGTAAGTCAAACGACTCTTGACTCGAGGTGCTAATGATATGGTTGAGTCAAATGAGGCCCGACTCGAGGTGGAAATGATGTGGTTGAGTCAAACATGGCCCATCTCAAGGAGCAAACATATATAAGGCAAACAAGTTCCGACTCGAGGCTCAAACGATATGGTTGAGTCAAACGAGGACCAACTCGAGGCACAAATGATATGGTTAAGTCAAACGAGGCACGACTCGAGGTTCAAATGATATGGCTGAGTCAAACGGCGACCGACTCGTGGCACAAATGATGTGATTGAGTTAAACAAGGCCCATCTCGATGTGCAAACATATGTGTAAGTCAAATGAGTCCCGACTCGAGGCGCAAATGATGTGGTTGAGTCAAACGAGGAACATCTCGATATGCAAACATTTGTGTAAGTCAACCGAGTCCCAAGTCAAGGCTCAAACGATATGGTTGAGTCAAACGAGGGCCGTCTCGAGGTGCAAATGGTATGGTTGAGTCAAACAATGCCTGACTTGACGTGCAAATGATATGTTCAAGTCAAACGAGGGGCGTAAATGATGTGGATCTCAAGGTCCAAAGATATGCGTAAGTCAAACGAGCATCGACTCGAGGCACTGATGATTTGGTTGAGTCAAACAAGGCACGACTTGAGGCACAAATGATGTGGTTGAGTCAAACGAGGCCCATCTCGAGGTCAAACATATGTGTAAGTCAAACGAGTCTCGACTCGAGGCATTAATGATATGGTTAAGTCAAACGAGGCACGACTCGAGGCACAAATGATGTTGTTCTATCGAACGAGGCCCATCTCGAGCTGCAAATATATGTGTAAGTCAAACGAGTCCTAACTTGAGGCTCAAATGATATGGTTGAGTCAAACGAGGCCCACTTCGAGATGCAAATGATGTGGTTCAGACAAACGGGTCTCGACAAGAGGTGCAAATGATATGGTTGAGTCAAACGAGGCTGAGTTGAGGCACAAATGATGTGGTTGAGTCAAGCAAGACCCATCTCGAGGTGCAAACATATGTGTAAGTCAAACGAGTTTTAAATCGAGGCACTGATGATATGGTTGGGTAAAAAAAAAACCTGACTCGAGGCGCAAATGATATGGTTGAGTCAAACGAGGCACGACTCGAGGTGCAAATGATGTCGTCTAATTAAACGAGTCCTGGCAAGAGGTGCAAATGATATGATTGAGTGAAACGAGGCCTGACTCGAGGAGCAAATGATAAGGTTGAGTCAAATGAGGCCCGACCCGACGTGCAAATGATATGTTTGAGTCAAACGAGGCCCGCCTCGAGGCGCAAATGATGTGGTTGTGTCAAACGAGGCCCATCTCAAGGTGCAAACCTATGTATAAGTCAAACGAGTCTTAACTCGAGGCGCTGATGATATGATTAAGTCAAACAAGGCCCGACTCGAGGCGCAAATAATGTGGTTGAGTCAAACGAGGCCCATCTCAAGGTTCAAACGTATGTGTAAGTCAAACGACTCCTAACTCAAGGCGCTAATGATATGGTTGAGCCAAACGAGGCCCGACTCGAGGAACAAATGATGTGGTTGAGTGAAACGAGGCCCAACTCGAGGTGCAAGTGATATGATTGAGTCAAACGAGGCCCGACTCGAGGCACAAATGATGTGGTTGTGTCAAACGAGTCCCATCTCAAGGTGCAAATGTATGTGTAAGTCAAACGAGTCCCGACTCGAGGCGCTGATGATATGGTCGAGTCAAACAAGGCCTGACTCGAGGCACAAATGATGCGGTTGAGTCAAACGAGGCATGACTTGAGGTGCAAATGGTGTGGTTCAGTCAACCGATTCTCGGCAAGAGGTGGAAATGATATGGTTGATTGAAACGAGGACCGACTTAGGTTACAAATGATATGGTTGAGTGAAACGAGGCCCGACTCAATGTGCAAATGATATGTTCAAGCCAAACGAGGTCATACTCGAGGCACAAATGATGTGGTTGTGTCAAATGAGGCCTGACTCGAGGCGTAAATGATATGGTTGACTCAAATAAGGCGTGACTCGAGGTGCAAATGATATGGTTGAGTCAAACGACACTCGACTCGAGCCGCAAAAGATGTGGTTGTGTCCAACGAGACCCATCATGAGGTGCAAACATATGTATAAGTCAAACAAGTCTCAACTCGAGGTGTTAATGATATGGTTGAGTCAAACAAGGCCCGACTCGAGGCGCAAGTGATGTGGTTGTGTTAATTGAGGCCCATCTCAAGGAGCAAACATATGTGTAAGTCAAACGACTCCTGACTCGAGGTGCTAATGATATGGTTGAGTCAAATGAGGCCCGACTCGAGGTGCAAATGATGTGGTTGAGTCAAACAAGGCCCATCTCGAGAAGTAAACATATGTAAGACAAACGAATTTCGACTCAAGGCTCAAACGATATGGTTGAGTCAAACGAGGCACGACTTGAGGTGCAAATGATATGGCTGAGTCAAACGGCGACCGACTCGTGGCACAAATGATGTGATTGAGTCAAACAAGGCCCATCTCGATGTGCAAACATATGTGTAAGTCAAATGAGTCCCGACTCGAGGCATTAATGATATGGTTGAGTTAAACGAGGCACGACTCAAGGCACAAATGATGTCATTCTATCAAACGAGGCCCATCTCGAGCTGCAAACATATGTGTAAGTCAAATCAATCCTAACTTGAGGCTCAAATGATATGGTTGAGTCAAACGAGGCCCACTTTGAGATGCAAATGATGTGGTTCAGACAAACAGGTCCCGACAAGAGGTGCAAATGATATGGTTGAGTCAAACGAGGCCCAATTCGAGGCGCGAATGATGTGTTTGAGTCAAACGAGGCCCAACTCGAGGCACAAATGATGTGGTTGAGTCGAGCAAGACCCATCTCGAGGTGTAAACATATGTGTAAGTCAAACGAGTTTTAAATCGAGGCGCTGATGATATGGTTAAGTCAAAAAAAGCCCGATTCGAGGCGCAAATGATATGGTTGAGTCAAACGAGGCACGACTGGAGGCGCAAATGATGTGGTTGAGTCAAACGAGGCACATCTCGATGTGCAAACATATGTGTAAGTCAACCGAGTCCCGAGTCGAGACTCAAACGATATGGTTAAGTCAAACGAGGGCTGTCTCGAGGTGCAAATGATATGGTTGAGTCAAACGAGGCACGACTCGAGGTGCAAACAATATGGTTGAGTTAAACGAGGCCTGACTCGAGGTGCAAATGATATGGTTGAGTCAAACGATGCCTGACTCGATGTGTAAATGATATGTTCGAGTCAAACGAGGGGCGTAAATGATGTGGTTGTGTTAAAACGAGGCCTATCTCAAGGTCCAAAGTTATGCGTAAGTCAAACGAACATCGACTTGAGGCGCTGATGATTTGGTTAAGTCAAATAAGGCACGACTCGAGGCGCAAATGATGTGGTTGAGTCAAACGACGCCCATCTCGAGGTGCAAACATATGTGTAAGTCAAACGAGTCCCGACTCGAGGCATTAATGATATGGTTGAGTCAAACGAGGCACGACTCGAGGCACAATTGATGTCGTTCTGTCAAACGAGGCCCATCTCGAGCTGCAAACATATGTGTAAGTCAAACGAGTCCTGACTTGAGGCTCAAATGATATGGTTGAGTCAAACGAGGCCCACTTCGAGATGCAAATGATGTGGTTTTGACAAACAGGTCCTGGCAAGAGGTGCAAATGATATGGTTGAGTCAAATGAGGCTCAATTTGAGGCGCGAATGATGTGTTTGAGTCAAACAAGGCCCAACTCGAGGCGCAAATGATGTGGTTGAGTCAAGCAAGACCCATCTCAAGGTGTAAACATATGTATAAGTCAAACGAGTTTTAAATCAAGGCACTGATGATATGGTTGAGTCAAAAAAAGCCTGACTCGAGGCACAAAAGATTTGGTTGAGTCAAACGAGGCACGACTCGAGGTACAAATGATGTGGTCCAGTTAAACGAGTCCTGGCAAGAGGTGCAAATGATATGGTTAAGTGAAACGAGGCCCAACTCAAGGAGCAAATGATAAGGTTGAGTCAAACGAGGCCCGACTCGACATGCAAATGATATGTTTGAGTCAAACGAGACCTGCCTCGAGGCGCAAATGATGTGGTTGTGCCAAACGAGGCCCATCTCAAGGTGCAAACATATGTATAAGTCAAACGAGTCCCAACACGAGGCACTGATGATATGATTGAGTCAAACAAGGCCCTACTCGAGGCGGAAATGATGTGGTTGAGTCAAACGAGGGCCATCTCGAGGTCAAACATATGTGTAAGTCAAACAAGTCCTAACTCGAGGCTCAAATGATATGGTTGAGTCAAAGGATGCCCGACTCGAGGTGCAAATGATATGGTTGAGTCAAACGACACTCGACTTGAGCCGCAAATGATGTGGTTGAGTCCAACGATGCCATCTCGAGGCGCAAACATATGTGTAAGTCAAACGAGTCCTGACTCAAGTCTCAAACGGTATGGTTGAGTCAAATGGGGGCCGACTCGAGGCACAAATGATATGGTTGAGTCAAAGGAGGTCTGACTCGAGGTGCAAATGATATGGTTGAGTCAAACGGCAATCGACTCGAGGCGCAAATGATGTGGTTGAGTCAAACGAGGCCCATCTCGAGGTGCAAACATATGTGTAAGTCAAATGACTCCCAACTCGAGGTGCTAATGATATGGTTGAGTCAAACGAGGCCCAACTAGAGGCATAAATGATGTGGTTGAGTCAAACGAGGACCATCTTGAGCGGCAAACATATGTGTAAGTCAAATGAGTTCTGACTCAAGGCTCAAACGATATGGTTATGTCAAACGAGGGCCGTCTCGCGGCACAAATGATATGGTTGTGTCAAACAAGGCACAACTCTAAGTGCAAATGATATGGTTGAGTCAAACGAGGCTCGACACGAGGTGCAAATGATGTGTTTGTGTCAAACGAGGCCCATCTCGAGGAGCAAACATATGTGTAAGTCAAACGAGTGCCGACTAGAGGAGCTAATGATATGGTTAAGTTAAACGAGGCCCAAGTCGAGGCACAAATGATGTGGTTGAGTCAAACGAGGCCTATCTCAAGGTGCAAACATATGTGTAAGTCAAACAAGTCATGACTCGAGACTCAAATGATATGGTTGAGTCAAGCGAGGCCAAACTCCAAGCACAAATGATATGGTTGAGTCAAAGGAGGCCCGACTCGAGGTGCAAATGATATGGTTGACTAAAATAAGGTGTGACTCAAGGTGCAAATGATATGGTTGAGTCAATCGGCACCCGACTCGAGGCACAGATGAAGTGGTTGAGTCAAATGAGGCCCATCTCGAGGTGCAATCATATGTGTAAGTCAAAGAAGTCCTGACACGAGGCACTAATGATATGGTTGAGTCAACCAAGGCCCCACTTGAGGCGCAAATGATATGGTTGAGTCAAAAAAGGGTCGGCTCGAGTTGCAAATGGTATGGTTGAGTCAAACGACACTCGACTCAAGCCGCAAATGATATGGTTGAGTCCAACGAGGCCCATCTCGAGGTGTAAACATATGTTTAAGTCAAACGAGTTCCGACTCGAGGCGTTAATGATATGGTTGAGTCAAACAAGCCCTGACTCGAGGCGCAAATGATGTGGTTGAGTCAAACGACACTCGACTCAAGCCGTAAATGATATGGTTGAGTCCAATGAGGCCCATCTCAAGGTGCAAACATATGTGTAAGTCAAATGACTCCCGACTCAAGGTGCTAATGATATGGTTGAATCAAACGAGGCCCGACTCGAGGCCCAAATAATGTGGTTGAGTCAAACGAGGCCCAACTCGAGGTGCAAGTGATATGTTTGAGTCAAATGAGGCCCGACTCGAGGCACAAATGATGTGGTTGTGTCAAATGAGGCCTATCTCAAGGTGCAAACGTATGTGTAAGTCAAACGAGTTTCGATACGAGGCACTAATGATATGGTTGAGTCAAATGAGACCCGAGTCGGGGCACAAATGATATGGTTGAGTCAAACAAGGCTAGGCTCGAGGTGCAAATGATATGGTTGAGTCAAACGACACTCGACTCGAGCCGCAAATGATGTGGTTTAGTCAAACGAGGCCCAACTCGAGGTGCAAGTGATATGTTTGAGTCAAACGAGGCCAGACTCGAGGCACAAATGATGGGGTTGTGTCAAACGAGGCCCATCTCAAGGCGCAAACGTATGTGTAAGTCAAACGAGTCCCGACTCAAGGTGCTGATCATATGGTGGAGTCAAACAAGGCCTGACTCGAGGCACAAATGATATGGTTGAGTCAAACGAGGCATGACTCGAGGTACAAATGATGTGGTTTGGTCAACCGAGTCCCGGCAAGAGGTTGAAATGATATGGTTAAGTGAAACGAGGACTGACTTGGGGTGCAAATGATATGGTTGAGTGAAACGAGGCCTGCCTCGATGTGAAAATGATATGTTCGAGTCAAATGAGGTCATACTCGAGCCACAAATCATGTGGTTGTGTCAAATGAGGTGCATCTCAAGGTGCAAACATATGTGTAAGTAAATGAGTCCCGACTCGTGACTCAAATGATATGGTTGAGTTAAATGAGGCCCAACTTGATGCACAAATGATATGGTTGAGTCAAACGAGGCCCGACTCGAGGTGCAAATGATATGGGTGAGTCAAACAGTGCCCGACTCGAGGCACAAATGATGTGGTTGAGTCAAACGAGGCCCATCTCGAGGTGCAAACATATGTGTAAGTCAAACGAGTTCTGGTACAAGGCACTAATGATATGGTTGAGTAAAACGAGGCTCGAGTCGAGGCACAAATGATATGCTTGAGTCAAACAAGGCTCGGCTCAAGGTGCAAATGATATGGTTGAGTCAAACAACACTCGACTCAAGCCACAAATGATGTGGTTGAGTCCAATGAGGCCCATCTCGCGGTGGAAACATATGTGTAAGTCAAAGGAGTCTCCACACGAGGCACTAATGACATGGTTAAGTCAAACGAGGCCCGAGTCAAGGCTCAAACGATATGGTTGAGTTAAACAAGGCCTGGCTCGAGGTGCAAATGATATGGTTGAGTCAAACGGCACCCAACTCGAGGCACAAATGATGTGGTTGAGTCAAACGAGGCCCATCTCGAGGTGCAATCATATTTGTAAGTCAAAGAAGTCCTGACACGAGGCACTAATGATATGGTTGAGTCAAACAAGGGTCGGCTCGAGGTGCAAATGATATGGTTGAGTCAAACGACACTCGACTCAAGCCGCAAATGATATGGTTGAGTCCAACGAGGCCCATCTCGAGGTGCAAACATATGTTTAAGTCAAAGGAGTTTCGACTCGAGGCATTAATGATATGGTTGAGTCAAACAAGGCCTGACTCGAGGCGCAAATGATGTGCTTGAGTCAAACGACACTCGACTCAAGCCGCAAATGATATGGCTGAGTCCAACGAGGCCCATCTCAAGGTCCAAACATATGTGTAAGTCAAACGACTCCCGACCCAAGGCGCTAATGATATGGTTGAATCAAACGAGGCCCGACTCGAGGCACAAATGATGTGGTTGAGTCAAACAAGGCCCAACTCGAGGTGCAAGTAATATGTTTGAGTCAAATGAGGCCCGACTCGAGGCACAAATGATGTGGTTGTGTCAAATGAGGCCAATCTCAAGGTGCAAAAGTATGTGTAAGTCAAACGAGTTTCGATACGAGGCATTAATGATATGGTTGAGTCAAACGAGACCCGAGTCGAGGCACAAATGATATGGTTGAGTCAAACAAGGCTTGGCTCGAGATGCAAATGATATGGTTGAGTCAAACGACACTCGACTCGAGCCGCAAATGATGTGGTTTAGTCAAACGAGGCCCAACTCGAGGTGCAAGTGATATGTTTGAGTCAAACGAGGCCAAACTCGAGGCACAAATGATGGGGTTGTGTCAAACGAGGCCCATCTCAAGGCGCAAACGTATGTGTAAGTCAAACGAGTCCCGACTCGAGGTGCTGATGATATGGTGGAGTCAAACAAGGCCTGACTTGAGGCACAAATGATATGGTTGAGTCAAACGAGGCATGACTCGAGGTACAAATGATGTGGTTTGGTCAACCGAGTCCCAGCAAGAGGTTGAAATGATATGGTTGAGTGAAACGAGGACCAACTTGGGGTGCAAATGATATGGTTGAGTGAAACGAGGCCTGAGTCGATGTGAAAATGATATGTTCGAGTCAAATGAGGTCATACTCGAGGCACAAATCATGTGGTTGTGTCAAATGAGGCGCATCTCAAGGTGCAAACATATGTGTAAGTGAACGAGTCCGGACTCATGACTCAAATGATATGTTGAGTTAAACGAGGCCCAACTTGATGCACAAATGATATGGTTGAGTCAAACGAGGCCCGACTCGAGGAGCAAATGATATGGTTGACTCAAATAAGGCGTGACTCGAAGTTCAAATGATATGGGTGAGTCAAACAGTGCCCGACTCGAGGCGTAAATGATGTGGTTGAGTCAAACGAGGCCCATCTCGAGGTGCAAACATATGTGTAAGTCAAACGAGTTCTGGTACAAGGCACTAATGATATGGTTGAGTAAAATGAGGCCCGAGTCGAGGCACAAATGATATGCTTGAGTCAAACAAGGCTCGACTCAAGGTGCAAATGATATGGTTGAGTCAAACAACACTCGACTCGAGCCACAAATGATGTGGTTGAGTCCAATGAGGCCCATCTCGCGGTGCAAACATATGTGTAAGTCAAAGGAGTCTCGACACGAGGCACTAATGACATGGTTGAGTCAAACGAGGCCCGAGTCAAGGCTCGAACGATATGGTTGAGTTAAACAAGGCCTGGCTCAAGGTGCAAATGATATGGTTGAGTCAAATGGCGCCCAACTCGAGGCACAAATGATGTGGTTGAGTCAAACGAGGCCCATCTCGAGGTGCAATCATATGTGTAAGTCAAAGAAGTCCTGACACGAGGCACTAATGATATGGTTGAGTCAAACAAGGCCTGACTCGAGGCGCAAATGGTATGGTTGAGTCAAACGACACTCGACTCAAGCCGCAAATGATATGGTTGAGTCCAACGAGGCCCATCTCAAGGTGCAAACATATGTATAAGTCATACTAGACCCGACTCGAGGCGTTAATGATATGGTTGAGTCAAACAAGGCCCGACTCGAGGCACAAATGATGTGGTTGAGACAAACGAGGCCCATCTCGAGGAGCAAACATATGTGTAAGCCAAACAAGTTCTGACAAGAGGTGCAAATGATATGGTTGAGTCAAATGGCGATCGACTCGAGGCGCAATTGATGTGGTTGAGTCAAACAAGGCCCATCTCGACGTGTAAACATATGTGTGAGTCAAATGAGTCCTGACTCAAGTTGCTAATGATATGGTTAAGTCAAACGAGGCACGACTCGAGGTGCAAATGATGTGGTTGAGTCAAACAAGGCCCATCTCGAGGTGCAAACATATGTGTAAGTCAAACGAGTCCTGACTCGAGGCTTAAACGATATGGTTGAGTCAAACAAGGGCCGACTCGAGGAGCAAATGATATGGTTGAGTCAAACGAGGCACAACTCGAGGTGCAAATGATATGGTTGAGTTAAACGAGGCTGACTCGAGGTGCAAATGATACGGTTGAGTCAAACGAGGCCTGACTCGACGTGCAAATGATATGTTCGAGTCAAACAAGGGGCACAAATGATGTGGTTGTGTAAAAACGAGGCCAACTCAAGGTGCAAACATATGTGTAAGTCAAACAAGCCTCGGCTCGAGGCACTGATGATTTGGTTGAGTCAAACAAGGCCTGACTTGAGGCGCAAATGATGTGGTTGAGTCAAACGAGGCCCATCTCGAGGTGCAAACATATGTAAAAGTCAAACGAGTCCTAACTTGAGGCTAAAAATGATATGGTTGAGTCAAACGAGGCCCACCTTGAGGTGCAAGTGATGTGGCTTAGTCAAATGGGTCCCGACAAGAGGTGCAAATGATATGGTTAAGTCAAATGAGGCCCAATTCGAGGAGCGAATGATATGTTTGAGTCAAACGAGGCCCGACTCGAGGCACAAATTATGTGGTTGAGTCAAACAAGGCCCATCTCGAGGTGCAAACATATGTGTAAGTCAAACAAGTTTTGACTCAAGGCGCTGATGATATGGTTGAGTCAAACAAGGACCGACTCGAGGCGCAAATGATATGGTTGAGACAAACGAGGCACGACTCGAGGTGCAAATGATGTGGTCCAGTTAAACGAGTCCCAGCAAGAGGTGCAAAGGATATGGTTGAATGAAATGAGGCCCGACACGAGGAGAAAATGATAAGGTTGAGTCAAACGAGGCCCGACTCGATGTGCAAATGACATGTTTCTGTCAAACGAGGCCCAACTCGAGGCACAAAGGATGTGGTTGTGTCCAACGAGGCCCATCTCAAGGTGCAAATATATGTATAAGTCAAACGAGTCCCAACTCGAGGCGCTGATGATATGGTTGAGTCAAACAGGGCCCGACTTGAGGCGCAAATGATGTGGTTGAGTCAAACGAGACCCATCTCAAGGTGCAAACATATGTGTAAGTAACCAAGTCCTGACTCGAGGCTTAAATGATATGGTTGAATCAAACGAGGCCTAAGTCAAAGCACAAATGATATGGTTGAGTCAAAAGAGGGTCGATTCGAGGTGCAAATGATATGATTGAGTCAAACGACACTCGACTCGAGCCGCAAATGATGTGGTTGAGTCCAACGATGCCCATCTTGAGGCGCAAACATATGTGTAAGTCAAACGAGTCCCGACTCGAGGCTCAAATGATATGGTTGAGTCAAACGGGGGCCGATTCGAGGCACAAATGATATGGTTGAGTCAAGGGAGGCCCTACTCAAGGTACAAATCATATGGTTGAGTCGAACGGCGACCGACTCGAGGCACAAATGATGTGGTTTAGTCAAACGAGGCCCATCTCGAGGTGCAAACATATGTGTAAGTCAAACGACTCCTAACTCGAGGTGCTAATGATATTGTTGAGTCAAATAAGGCCCGACTCAATGCGCAAATGATGTGGTTGAGTCAAACGAGGACCATCTTGAGGTACAATATGTGTAAGTCAAATGAGTTCTGACTCGAGACTCAAACAATATGGTTAAGTCAAACAAGGCTCATCTCGAGGCACAAATGATATGGTTGTGTCAAATGAGGCACGACTCTAGGTACAAATGATAAGGTTAAGTCAAACGAGGCCTAAGATGTTGGGCAAATGATGTGTTTGTGTCAAGCAAGGCCCATCTCGAGGAGCAAACATATGTGTAAGTCAACCAAGTCCTGACTCGAGGCTCGAATGATATGGTTGAGTCAAACGAGGCCTAACTCACGGCACAAATGATATGGTTTAGTCAAAGGAGGCCCGACTCGAGGTTCAAATGATATGGTTGAGTCAAAAGACACTCGACTCGAGCCACAAATGATGTGGTTAAGCCCAACGATGCCTATCTCGAGGCGCAAACATATGTGTAAGTCAAACGAGTCTGGACTCAAGGCTCAAACGATATGGTTGAGTCAAACGGGGGCTGACTCGAGGCACAAATGATATGGTTCAGTCCAAGGAGGTCAGACTCAAGGTGCAAATGATATGGTTGAGTCAAACGGCGACCGACTCGAGGCACAAATGTGTGGTTGAGTCAAACGAGGCCCATCTCGAGGTGCAAACATATGCGTAAGTCAAATGACTCCCAACTCGAGGTGCTAATGATATGGTTGAGTCAAACGAGGCCCGACTCGAGGCGCAAATGATGTGGTTGAGTCAAACGAGAACCATCTTGAGGTGCAAATGATATGGTTGAGTCAAACGAGACACAACTCGAGGTGCAAAAGATATGTTTGAGTCAAATGAGGCCCGACTTGTGGTGCAAGTGATGTGATTTAGCCAAACGAGCCTAACTCGAGGTGCAAATGATATGTTTAATTCAAATGAGGCTTGACTCGAGGCGCAAATGATGTGGTTGAGTCAAACGAGCCCGTCTCGAGGTGCAAACATATGCGTAAGTCAAACGAGTTCCTACTGGAGGAGCTAATGATATGGTTAAGTCAAATGAGGCCCATGTCGAGGCACAAATGATGTGGTTGAGTCAAACGAGGCCCATCTCGAGGTGCAAACATATGTGTAAGTCAAACGACTCCCAACTCGAGGTGCTAATGATATGGTTGAGTCAAACGAGGCCCGACTCGATGCGCAAATGATCTGGTTGAGTCAAACGAGGACCATCTTGAGGTGCAAACATATGTGTAAGTCAAATGATTTCTGACTCGAGGCTCAAACGATATGGTTAAGTCAAACGAGGCTCGTCTCGAGGCGCAAATGATATGGTTGTGTCAAACGAGGCAGGACTCCAGGTGCAAATGATAAGGTTGAGTCAAACGAGGCCCGAGACGGGGCGTAAATGATGTGTTTGTGTCAAGCAAGGCCCATCTCGAGGAGCAAACATATTTGTAAGTTAACCAAGTCCTGACTCAAGGCTCAAATGATATGGTTGAGTCAAACGTGGCCTAACTCACGGCACAAATGATATGATTGAGTCAAAGGAGGCCTGACTCGAGGTGCAAATGATATGGTTGAGTCAAACGACACTCAACTCGAGCCGTAAATGATGTGGTTGAGTCCAACGATGCCCATCTCGAGGTGCAAACATATGTGTAAGTCAAATGAGTCTCGACTCGAGGCGCTGAAGATTTGGTTCAGTCAAATAAGGCCTGACTCGAGGCGCAAATGATGTGGTTGAGTCAAACAAGGCCTATCTCGAGGTGCAAACATATGTGTAAGTCAAATGAGTCCTAACTTGAGGCTCAAATGATATGGTTGAGTCAAACGAGGCCCACCTCGAGTTGTAAATGATGTGGTTCAGTCAAACGGGTCCCGACAAGAGGTGCAAATGATATGGTTAAGTCAAACGAGGCCCAATTTGAGGTGCAAATGATGTGTTTGTGTCAAGCAAGGCCCATCTCGAGGAGCAAACATATGTGTAAGTCAACCAAGTCCTGACTCGAGGCTCGAATGATATGGTTGAGTCAAACGAGGCCTAACTCACGGCACAAATGATATGGTTGAGTCAAAGGAGGCCTGACTCGAGGTGCAAATGATATGGTTGAGTCAAAAGACACTCGACTCGAGCCGCAAATGATGTGGTTGAGCCCAACGATACCCATCTCGAGACACAAACATATGTGTAAGTCAAACGAGTCCGGACTCAAGGCTTAAACGATATGGTTGAGTCAAATGGGGGCTGACTCGAGGCACAAATGATATGGTTGAGTCCAAGGAGGTCTGACTCAAGGTGCAAATGATATGGTTGAGTCAAACGGCGACCGACTTGAGGCACAAATGATGTGGTTGAGTCAAACGAGGCCCATCTCGAGGTGCAAACATATGCGTAAGTCAAACAACTCCCAACTCGAGGTGCTAATGATATGGTTGAGTCAAACGAGTCCCGACTCGAGGCGCAAATGATGTGGTTGAGTCAAACGAGGACCGTCTCGAGGTGCAAACATATGCGTAAGTCAAACGAGTGCCGACTGGAGGAGCTAATGATATGGTTAAGTCAAACGAGGCCCATGTCGAGGCACAAATGATGTGGTTGAGTCAAACAAGGCCCATCTTGAGGTGCAAACATATGTGTAAGTCAAACGACTCCCAACTCGAGGTGCTAATGATATGGTTGAGTCAAACGAGGCCCGACTCGATGCGCAAATGATGTGGTTGAGTCAAACGAGGACCATCTTGAGGTGCAAACATATGTGTAAGTCAAATGATTTCTGACTCGAGGCTCAAACGATATGGTTAAGTCAAACAAGGCTCGTCTCGAGGCGCAAATGATATGGTTGTGTCAAACGAGGTAGGACTCCAGGTGCAAATGATAAGGTTGAGTCAAACGAGGCCCGAGATGGGGCGCAAATGATGTGTTTGTGTCAAGCAAGGCCCATCTCGAGGAGCAAACATATTTGTAAGTCAACCAAGTCCTGACTCAAGGCTCAAATGATATGGTTGAGTCAAACGTGGCCTAACTCACGGCACAAATGATATGATTGAGCCAAAGGAGGCCCAACTCGAGGTGCAAATGATATGGTTGAGTCAAACGACACTCAACTCGAGCCGTAAATGATGTGGTTGAGTCCAACGATGCCCATCTCGAGGTGCAAACATATGTGTAAGTCAAACGAGTCTCAACTCGAGGCGCTGATGATTTGGTTCAGTCAAACAAGGCCCGATTCGAGGCGCAAATGATGTGGTTGAGTCAAACAAGGCCTATCTCGAGGTGCAAACATATGTGTAAGTCAAACGAGTCCTAACTTGAGGCTCAAATGATATGGTTGAGTGAAACGAGGCCCACCTCGAGGTGTAAATGATGTGGTTCAGTCAAACGGGTCCCGACAAGAGGTGCAAATGATATGGTTAAGTCAAACGAGGCCCAATTTGAGGTGCGAATGATATGTTTGAGTCAAACGAAGCCCGACTTGAGGCACAAATGATGTGTTTGAGTCAAACAAGGCCCATCTCAAGGTGCAAACATATGTGTAAGTCAAACGAGTTTTGACTCAAGGTGCTGATGATACGGTTGAGTCAAACAAGGCCAGACTCGAGGCGCAAATGATATGGTCGAGTCAAACGAGGTACGAATCGAGGTGCAAATGATATGGTTGAGTCAAACGGTCCCCGACTCGAGGCGCAAATGATGTGGTTGAGTCAAACGAGGCCTATCTCGTGGTGCAAACATATGTGTAAGTCAAAGAAGTCCTAACACGAGGCACTAATGATATGGTTGAGTCAAACGAGGCCCGACATGAGGCGCAAATGATATGGTTGAGTCAAACAAGGCTCGGCTCGAGGTGCAAATGATATGGTTGAGTCAAACCACACTCAACTCGAGCCGCAAATGATATGGTTCAGTCCAACGAGGCCCATCTTGAGTTGCAAACATAATCGTAAGTGAAACGAGTCCCGACTCGAGGCATTAATGATATGGTTGAGTCAAACAAGGCCCGACTCGAGGCGCAAATGATGTGGTTGAGTGAAACGAGGACCATCTCAAGGTGTAAACATATGTGTAAGTGAAACGACTCCCGACTCAAGGAGCTAATGATATGGTTGAGTCAAACGAGGCCCGATTCGAGGCACAAATGATGTGGTTGAGTCAAACGACGCCCAACTTGAGGTACGAGTGATATGTTTGAGTCAAACGAGGCCCGACTCGAGGCACAAATGATGTGGTTGTGTCAATCGAGGCCCATCTCAAGGTGCAAACATATGTGTAAGTCAAATAAGTCCTAACTCGAGGCGCTGATGATATGGTTGAGTCAAACAAGGCCTGACTCGAGATGCAAATGATATGGTTGAGTCAAACGAGGCATGACTCGAGGTGCAAATGATATGGTTGGCTAAAATAAGGCATGACTTGAGGTGCAAATGATATGGGTGAGTCAAACGGTGCCCGACTCCAGGCGCAAATGATGTGGTTGAGTCAAACGAGGCCCATCTCGAGGTGCAAACATATGTGTAAGTCAAACGACACCCGACTTGAGGTGCTAATGATATGGTTGAGTCAAATGAGGCCCGACTCGAGGCGCAAATGATCTAGTTGAGTCAAACGAGGCCCATCTCGAGGAGCAAACATATGTGTAAGTCAAACGAGTTCTGACTCAAAGCTCAAACGATCTGGTTGAGTCAAAGGAGGGCCAACTCGAGGCACAAATGATATGGTTGAGTCAAACGAGGCACGACTCGAGGTGCAAATGATATGGTTGAGTCAAACGGCAATCAACTCGAGGCGCAAATGATGTGGTTGAGTCAAACAAGGCATGACTCGAGGCGCAAATGATGTGTTGAGTCAAACGAGGCCCATCTCGAGGTCCAAACATATGTGTAAGTCAAACGAGTCCCGACTCGAGGCTCAAACGATATGGTTGAGTTAAACGAGGGCCGACTCGAGGAGCAAATGATATGGTTGAGTAAAACGAGGCACGACTCGAGGTGCAAATGATCTGGTTGAGTTAAACGAGGCTAACTCAAGGTGCAAATGATACGGTTGAGTTAAACGAGGCTTGACTCGATGTGCAAATGATATGTTCGAGTCAAACGAGGGGCACAAATGATGTGGTTGTGTCAAAACGAGGCCCATCTCAAGGTACAAACATATGTGTAAGTCAAACAAGTCTCGACTTGAGGCGCTGATGATTTGGTTCAGTCAAACAAGGACCGACTCAAGGCGCAAATGATGTGGTTGAGTCAAACAAGGCCCATCTCGAGGTGCAAATATATGTGTAAGTCAAACGAGTCCTAACTTAAGGATCAAATGATATGGATGAGTCAAACGAGACCCACCTCGAGGTGCAAATGATGTGTTTTAGTCAAATGGGTCCCGACAAGAGGTGCAAATGATATGGTTAAGTCAAACGAGGCCCAAATTGAGGTGCGAATGATATGTTTGAGTCAAACGAGGCCCGACTCGAGGCGCAAATGATGCGGTTGAGTCAAACAAGGCCCATCTCGAGGTGCAAACATATGTGTAAGTCAAACGAGTTTTGACTCAAGGTGCTGATGATACGGTTGAGTCAAACAAGGTATGACTCGAGGTGCAAATAATGTGGTCCAATTAAACGAGTCCCAGCAAGAGGTGCAAATGATATGGTTGAGTGAAACGAGGCCCAACTCGAGGTGCTAATGATATGGTTGAGTCAAACAAGGCTGGACTTGAGGAGCAAATGATGTGGTTGAGCCAAACGAGGCCCATCTCAAGGTGCAAACATATGTGTAAGTCAAACAAGTCCCAACTCGAGCATCAAATAATATGGTTGAGTTAAACGAGGCCCAACTCGAGGCGCAAATGATGTGGTTGAGTCAAATGAGGCCTATCCCGAGGTGCAAACATATGTGTAAGTCAAACAAGTCCCGACTCGAGGTACTAATGATATGGTTGAGTCAAATGAGGCCCGACTCAAGGAGCAAATGATATGCTTCAGTCAAACGAAGCACAACTCGAGGCGCAAATGATGTGTTTGTGTCAAACGAGGCCCAAACTGAGGCACAAATGATGTGGTTGAGTCAAACGAGGCCCATCTTGAGGTGCAAACATATGTGAAAGTCAAACAAGTCCCGACTCGAGGCACTAATGATATGGTTGAGTGAAACGAGACCCGACTCGAGGTCCAAATGATATGGTTAAGTCAAACAAAGCCCGACTCGATGAGCAAATGATATGTTCGGGTCAAACAAGGCCAGACTCGAGGCACAAATGATGTGGTTGAGTCAAATAAGGCCCATCTAAAGGTGCAAACATATGTGTAAGTCAAATGAGTCCCGACTCGAGGTGCTAATGATATGGTTGAGCCAAACGAGGCCCGACTCGAGGTGCAAATGATATGATTGATTCAAATGACGCCTGACTCGAAGCGTAAATGATGTGGTTGAGTCAAACGAGGCCCGTCTCGGGGTCCAAACATATGTGTAAGTCAAACGAGTCCCAACTCGAGGCACAAATGATATGGTTGAGGCGAACGACCCGACTCAAGGCGCAAATGATATGGTTGAGTGAAACGAGGCCGAACTTGAGGTGCAATTAATATGGTTGAGTCAAACGACGCCTAACTCGAGTTGCAAAAGATATGTTTCAGTCAAACGAGGCCCGACTCGAGGTGCAAGTGATGTGGTTGGGCCAAACGAGGCCTACCTCGAGGCGCAAATGATATGTTTAAGTCAAACGAGGCTTGACTCGAGGCGCAAATGATGTGGTTGAGTCAAATGAGGCCCATCTCGAGGTGCAAACATATGTGTAAGTCAAACGAGTGCCGACTGGAGGAGCTAATGATATGGTTAAGTCATACAAGGCCCAAGTCGAGGCATAAATGATGTGGTTGAGTCAAACGAGGCCCATCTCGAGGTGCAAACATATGTGCAAGTCAAACGAGTCCCGACTCGAGGACCAAATGATATGGTTAAGTCAAACGAGTCCCGACTCGAGTTGCTAATGATATGGTTGCGCCAAACGAGGCCCGACTCGAGGTGCAAATGATATAGTTGAGTTAAATGACGCCTGACACGAGGCGCAAATGATGTGGTTGAGTCAAACGAGGCCCATCTCGAGGTGCAAACATATGTGTAAGTCAAATGTGTCCCGACTCTAGGTGCAAATGGTACAGTTGAGTCAAACGATGCTCGACTCGAGGCGCAAATGATGTGGTTGAGTCAAATGGGGCCCATCTTGAGGTGCAAACATATGTGCAAGTCAAACGAGTCTCGACTCGAGGTGCTAATGATATGGTCAAGTCAACTGAGGCCCGACTCGAGGTGCAAATGATATGGTTGAGTCAAACGTTGCCTGACTCGCAGCGCAAATGATGTGGTTGAGTCAAACGAGGCCCATCTCGAGGTGCAAACATTTGTGTAAATCAAACGAGTCCTGACTCGAGGCACAAATGATATGGTTAAGTCAAATGAGCCCCAACTCAAGGTGCAAATGATGTGGTTCAATCAAGCGGGTCCTGACAAGAGGTGCAAATTATAAGGTTGAGTTAAATGAGGACTGACTCGTGGGGCAAATGATATGGTTGAGTCAAACAAGGCCCAACTCGAGGTGCAAATGATGTGTTTGAGTCAAATGAGGCCCGATTCGAGGCGCAAATGATGTCGTTGAGTCAAGCGAGGCCAACTCGAGGTGCAAAAATATGTGTAAGTCAAACGAGTCCCGACTCGAGGTGCTAATGATATGGTTTAGTCAAACGAGGCCTGAGTCAAAAGATGCCGAACTCAGTGTGCAAATGATGTGGTTGAGTCAAACGAGACCCATATCGAGGTGCAAACATATGTGTAAGTCAAACAAGTCCTGACTCGAGGCACCAGTGATATGGTCGAGTCAACTGAGGCTCGACTTGTGGTGTAAATGATATGGTTAAGTCAAATGACGCCCAACTCGAGGTGCAAATTATGTCGTTAAGTCAAACGAGGCCCATCTCGAGGTGCAAACATATGTGTAAGTCAACCGAGTCCCAACTCGAGATGCTAATGATATGATTGAGTCAAACGAGGCCCAACTTGAGGCACAAAGGATATGGTTGAGTCAAACGAGGCCCATCTCAAGGTGTATATATATGTGTAAGTCAAGCGAGTCTTGACTCGACACGCTAATGATATGGTTGAGTCAAACGAGGTCCGACTCGAGGCACAATTGATGTGGTTGAGTCGAACGAGAACCATCTCAACATGCAAACATATGTGTAAGTCAAACGAGTCCCGACTCGAGGCGCAAATGATATGGTTGAGTCAAACAAGGCTCGACTGGAGGCACAAATGACGTGGTTGCGTCAAAAGAGGCCCATCTCGAGGCGCAAATAAATGTCTAAGTTAAACAAGTCCTAACTCGAGGCTCAAATGATATGGTTGAGTCAAACGAGGCCCGATGCGAGGTGCAAATTATATGGTTGACTCAAACGAGGCACGACTCGAGATGCAAATGATGTACTTCAGTCAAACGGGTCCCGACAAGTGATGCAAATGATATGGTTTAGTTAAATAAGGCCCGACTCGAGGTGTAAATGATATGGTTGAGTCAAACGAGGCCCAACTCGAGGTGCAAATGATATGTTTGAGTCAAACAAGTACCGACTTGAGGCACAAATGATGTGGTTGAGTCAAACGAGGCCTATCTCGAGGAGCAAACATATGTGTAAATCAAACGAGTCCTGACTCGAAGTGCTAATGATATGGTTAAGTCAAACAAGGCCCAACCTGAGGCGTAAATGATATGGTTGTGTGAATCGAGGCCCAACTCAAGGCGCAAGTGATGTGGTTCAGTCAAACGGGTCCTGACAAGAGTTGCAAATTATATGGTTGAGTTAAGCGAGGCCCGACTCGAGGTGCAAATGATATGGTTGAGTCAAACAAGGCCCTACTCGAGGTGCAAATGATATGTTTGAGTCAAACGAGGCCTGACTCGAGGCGCAAATGATGTGGTTGAGTCAAAGGAGGCCCATATCGAGGTGGAAAAATATGTGTAAGTTAAACGAGTCCCGACTCGAGGTGCTAATGATATGGTTTAGTCAAACGAGGCCCGAGTCGAGGCACAAATTATATGGTTGAGTTAAACGAGGCCCGACTCAAGGTAGGTTGAGTCAAACGATGCCCGACTCGAGGTGCAAATGATGTGGTTGAGTCAAACGAGGCCCATGTCAATGTGCAAACATATGTGTAAGTCAAACAAATCCCGACCCGAGGCGCTAATGATATGGTTGAGTCAAATGAGGCCCGACTTTAGGCACAAATGATGTGGTTGAGTCAAACGAGGCCCATCTCGAGGTACAAACATATGTGTACCTCAAACGAGTCACAACTCGAGGCTCAAATGATATGGTTGAGTTAACGAGAACTGACTCGAGGCACAAATGATATGGTTGAGTTAAACGAGGCCTGACTCGAGGTGCAAAAGATATGGTTGAGTCAAACGAGGCCTGACTCGAGACGTAAATGATGTGGTTGAGTTAAACGAGGACCATCTCAAGGTGTAAACATTTGTGTAAGTCAAATCAGGCCCGACTCGAGGCGTAAATGATTTGGTTGAGTCAAATGAGGCCCGACTTGAGGCGCAAATGATGTGGTTGAGTCAAATGAGGCCCATGTCAAGATGCAAACATATGTGTAAGACAAATGAGTCCCGATAAGAGGTGCAAGTGATATGGTAGAGTGAAACGAGGCCCGTCTCGAGGTGCAAATGATGTGGTTCAGTTAAACGAATCCTGGTAAGAGGTGCAAACGATATGGTTAAATTAAACGAGATCCGACTCGAGGAGCAAATGATATGGTTGAGTCAAACAGGGACTGACTCGAGCTACAAACGATATGGTTGAGTCAAACGACGCATGACTCGAGGTGCAAATGATGTGGTCGGGTCACACGATGCCCATCTCGAGGTGCAAACATATGTGTAAGTTAAACGACTCCTAACTCGAGGCTCAAATGATATGGTTGAGTCAAACGAGGGCCGACTCCAGGCGCAAATTATATGGTTGAGTCAAATAAAGCACGACTCTAGGTGCAAATGATGTGGTTCAGTCAAACGAGTCCCGACAAGAGGTGCAAATGATATGGTTGAGTGAAACGAGGCCTGACTCAAGGTACAAATGATATGGTTGAGTTAAACGAGGCACAACTCGAGGTTCAAATGATGTGGTTCAGTCAAACGGATCTCGGCAAAAGGTGCAAATGATATGGTTGAGTCAAACGAGGCTCGACTCGACGTGCAAATGATATGTTCGAGTCAAACGAGCCCGACTCAAGGCGCAAACGATGTGGTTGTATCAAACGAGGCCCATCTCAAGGTGCAAGCATATGTGTAAGTCAAACAAGTCCTGACTCGAGGTGCTAATGATATGGTTGAGTCAAATGAGGCTCGACTCGAGGCACAAATGATATGGTTGAGTCAAACGAGGTCTGACTCGAGGTACAAATGATATGGTTGAGTCAAACGAGGCTCAACTCGAGAGGCAAATGATATCTTTGAGTAAAACAAGGCCCGACTCGAGGTGCAAATAATGTGGTTCAATCAAATGAATCTCGGCAAGAGGAGCAAATGATATGGTTGAGTTAAAGGAGGCCCGACTCGAGGAGCAAATGATATGGTTGTGTCAAATGAGGCCTGACTCGAGGTGCAAATATATGTTCGAGTCAAATGAGGCCTAACTCAATGCACAACTAATGTGGTTGAGTCAAATGAGGCCCATCTCGTAGTGCAAACATATGTGTAAGTCAAACGAGTCCCGACTCGAGGCGCTAATGATATGGTTGAGTCAAAGAAGCCCCAACTCGAGGCACAAATGATGTGGTTGAGTCAAACGAGGCCTAACTCGAGGTGCAAATGATATGTTTGAGTCAAATAAGGACTAACTCGAGGCATAAATGATGTAGTTGAGTCAAACGAGCCCCATCTCGAGGTACAAACATATGTGTAAGTCAAACGAGTCCTGACTCGAGGAGCAAATGATATGGTTGAGTCAAACGAGGCCTGACTCGAGGCGTAAATGATTTGGTTGAGTCAAACAAGCCCTGAGTCGAGGTGCAAATGATATGGTTGAGTCAAACGACACCCTACTCAAGACGCAAATGATGTGGTTGAGTCAAACGAGGACCATCTCAAGGTGCAAACATATGTGTAAGTCAAACAAGTCCTGACAAGAGGTACAAATTATATGGTTGAGTGAAACGAGGCCTGACTCGAGGCGTAAATGATCTGGTTGAGTCAAACAAGGCACGACTCGAGGTGAAAATGATGTGATTCAGTCAAACGAATCCTGGTAAGAGGTGCAAATGATATGGTTGAGTTAAACGAGGCCCGACTCGAGGAGCAAAAGATATGGTTGAGTCAAATGAGGCCCGACTCAAGCTGCAAATGATATGGTTGAGTCAAACGATGCCCGACTCGAGGCGCAAATGATGTGATTGTGTTAAACGAGGCCTATCTCGGGTTGCAAACATATGTGTAAGTCAAACGAGTCCCAACACCAGGCTCAAATGATATGGTTGAGTCACACGAGGCCCGGCTCGAGGTGCAAATAATATGGTTGAGTCAAATAAGGCCTGATTCGAGGTTCAAATGATATGGTTGAGTCAAACAACGCCTGACTTGAGGTGCAAATGATGTGGTTGTATCAAACGAGGCCCATCTCGAGGTGCAAACATATGTGTAAGTCAAACGAGTCCCAACACAAGGCTCAAATGATATGGTTAAGTCAAACGAGGCCTGGTTCGAGGCACAAATGATATGGTCGAGTCAAATAAGGCCTAATTCAAGGTGCAAATGATATGGTTAAGTCAAACGAGACCCGACTCGAGGTGCAAATGATATGGTCGAGTCAAACGAGGCCCAACTCGATGCGCAAATATGTGGTTGAGTCAAATGAGGACCATCTCGAGGTGCAAAGATATGTGTAAGTCAAACGAGTCCCGACTCAAGGAGCTAATGATATGGTCGAGCCAAAGAAGGCCCAACTCAAGGCACAAATGATGTGGCTGAGTCAAACGAGGCCCATCTCGAGGAGCAAACATATGTGTAAGTCAAATGAGTCCCAACTCGAGGCCCTAATGATATGGTTGAGTCAAATGATGCCCGACTTGAGGCACAAATGATGTGGATCAATTAAGCGAGTCCCGACAATAGGCACAAATGATGTGGTTGAGTGAAACGCGGCACGACTCGAGTCGCAAATGATATGGTTGAGTCAAACAACGCACGACTCGAGATGCAAATGATGTGGATCAGTCAAACGAGTCTCGGCAAGAGGTGAAAATGATATCATTCAGTTAAACGAGGCCCAACTTGAAGAGCAAATGATATAGTTGAGTCAAAAGAGGCCCAACTCGAGGTGCATATGATATGGTTGAGTCAAACCATGCCTGACTCGAGACGCAAATGATGTGGTTGAGTCAAACGAGGCCCATCTCGAGGTGCAAACATGTGTGTAAGCCAAACGAGTCCCAACTCAAGGTGCTAATGATATGGTTAAGTCAAACAAGGCCCGACTCGAGGCGCAAAAGATATGGTTGAGTCAAACGAGGCCCATCTCGAGGTGCAAAGATATGTGTAAGTCAAACGAGTCCCGACTCGAGGCGCTAATGATATGGTTGAGTCAAACGACGCCCGACTCGAGGCACAAATGATGTGGTTGAATCAAACGAGGCCCATCTCGAGGTGCAAACATATGTGTAAGTTAAACGACTCCTGACTCGAGGCTCAAACGATATGGTTGAGTCAAACGAGGGCCGACTCGAGGCGCAAATTATATGGTTGAGTCAAACGAGACACGACTCTAGGTGTAAAAGATGTGGTTCAGTCAAATGAGTCCCGACAAGAGGTGCAAATGATATGGTTGAGTGAAACAAGGCCCGACTCGAGGCACAAATGATATTGTTGACTCAAACCAGGCACGACTCCTGGTGCAAATGATGTGGTTCAGTCAAACGAGTCCCAACAACAGGTGCAAATGATATGGTTGAGTCAAACGAGGCCTGACTCGATGTGTAAATGATATGTTCGAGTCAAACGAGGGCTGACTCGAGGCACAAATGATGTGGTTATGTCAAACGAGGCCCATCTTAAGGTGCAAACATATGTGTAAGTCAAATGAGTCCTGACTCGAGGCGCTAATGATATGGTTGAGTCAAACGAGGCCCGACTCGAGGCACAAATGATATGAATGAGTCAAACGAGGTCTGACTAGAGGTGCAAGTGATATGGTTGAGTCAAACGAGGCCCAACTCGAGAGCAAATGATATGGTTGAGTCAAATGAGGCCCAATTCGATGAGCAAATAATATGGTGAGTCAAACAAGGCCTGACTTTAGGTGCAAATGATGTGGTTGAGTCAAATGAGGCCCATCTCAAGGTGCAAACATATGTGTAAGTCAAACGAGTCCTGACTCGAGGTGCTAATGATATGGTTGAGTCAAAAAAGGCCCAACTCGAGGCTCAAATGATGTGGTTGAGTCAAATGAGTCCCATCTCGACATGCAAATGATATGGTTGAGTGAAACGAGGCACGACTCGAGGTGTAAATGATATGGTTGAGTCAAACAAGGCCGGACTCAAGGTGCAAATGATACAGTCGAGTCAAACGAGACCCGACTCGAGGCACAAATGATGTGGTTGAGTCAAATGAGGCCCATCTCGAGGTGCAAACATATGTGTAAGTCAAACGTGTCCTGACTCGAGGTGCTAATGATATGGTTGAGTCAAAGAAGGCCCGACACGAGGAGCAAATGATGTGGTGGAGTCAAACGAGAACCAAATGATAGGTTGAGTGAATCGAGGCATGACTCGAGTCACAAATGATATGGTTGAGTCAAACATTGCACGACTCGAGATGCAAATGATGTGGATCAGTCAAACGAGTCCCAGCAAGAGGTGCAAATGATATGGTTCAGTTAAACGAGGCCTGCCTCGAAGAGCAAATGATATGGTTGACTCAAAAGAGGCCCAACTTGAGGTGCATATGATATGATTGAGTCAAATGACACCTGACTCAAGGCGCAAATGATGTGGTTGAGTCAAACGAGGCCCATCTTGAGGTGCAAACATGTGTGTAAGCCAAACGAGTCCTGACTCGAGGCACTAATGATATGGTCCTGACTCGAGACGCAAAAGATGTGGTTGAGTCAAACGGGGCCCATCTCGAGGTGCAAACATATGTGTAAGTCAAACGAGTCCTAACTCGAGGCGCTAATGATATGGTTGAGTCAAACGAAGTCCGACTCGAGGCACAAATGATGTGGTTGAGTCAAACGAGGCCCGACGCGAGGCACAAATGATATGGTTGAGTAAAACACGGCTTGACTCAAGGTGCAAATAATATGGTTGAGCCAATCGACGCCCGACTTGAGGCGAAAATGATGTGGTTGAGACAAACAAGGCCATCTCGAGGTGCAAACATATGTGTAAGTCAAACGAGTTCCAACAAGAGGTGCAAATCATATGGTTGAGTGAAATGAGGCCCAACTCGAGGTGCAAATGATATGGTTGAGTCAAAGGAGGCACGACTCGAGGTGCAAATGATGTTGTTCAGTCAAACAAGTCCCAGCAAGAGGTGCAATTGATACAGTTCAATTAAACGAGGCCCAGCTCGAGGAGCAAATGATATGGTTGAGTCAAACGAGGCCCATCTCGAGGTGCAAATGATATGGTTGAGACAAACGACGCCTAACTCGAGGTGCAAATGATGTGGTTGAGTCAAACGAGTCCCATCTCGAAGTGCAAACATATGTGTAAGCCAAATGAGTCCCGACTCGAGGCGCTAATGACATGGTCGAGTCAGCTGAGGCCCGACTCGAGGCGCAAATGATGTGGTTGAGTCAAACGAGGCCCATCTCGAGGTGCAAACATATGTGTAAGTCAAACGAGTCCTGATAAGAGGTGCAAATGATATGGTTGAGTAAAACGAGGCCCGGCTCAAGGTGCAAATGATATGGTTGAGTCAAATAAGGCCCATCTCAAGGTGCAAACATATGTGTAAGACAAATGAGTCCTGACTCAAGGTGCTAATGATATGGTTGAGTCAAACGAGCACCGACTTAAGTCGCAAAAGATACGGTTGAGTCAAACGAGGCACTAGTCCAGGTGCAAATGATGTGGTTGAGTCAAACGAGGCCCGACTTGAGACGCAAATGATGTAGTTGAGTCAAACAAGGCCTATCTCGAGGTGCAAACATATGTGTATGTCAAATCAGTCCCGACTCGAGGCTCAGATGATATGGTTGAGTCAAAGGAGCACTAACTTGATCCGCAAATGATGTGGTTCAGTCAAACGAGTCTTGACAAGAGGTGCAAATGATATGGTTGAGTGAAACAAGGCCCATCTCGAGGCACAAATGATATTGTTGACTCAAACCAGGCACGACTTCTGGTGCAAATGATGTGGTTCAGTCAAACGAGTCCTAGCAGGGGGAGCAAATGATATGGTTGAGTCAAAGGAGGCCCGACTCGAGGTGCAAATGATATGGTTGAGTCAAACGAGGCCCATCTCGAGGTGCAAAGATATGTGTAAGTCAAACGAGTCCCGACTCGAGGCGCTAATGATATGGTTGAGTAAAATGACGCCCGACTCGAGGCGCAAATGATGTGGTTGAATCAAACGAGGCCCATCTTGAGGTGCAAACATATGTGTAAGTTCAACGGCTCCTGACTCGAGGCTCAAATGATATGGTTCAGTCAAACGAGGGCCGACTCGAGGCGCAAATTATATGGTTGAGTCAAATGAGACACGACTCTAGGTGCAAAAGATGTGGTTCAGTCAAATGAGTCCCGACAAGAGGTGCAAATGATATGGTTGAGTGAAACAAGGCCCGACTCGAGGTACAAATGATATGGTTGACTCAAGCCAACCATGACTCAATGTGTAAATGATGTGGTTCAGTCAAACGAGTCCCAACAACAGGTGCAAATGATATGGTTGAGTCAAACGAGGCCTGACTCGATGTGTAAATGATATGTTCGAGTCAAACGAGGCCTGACTCGAGGCACAAATGATGTGGTTATGTCAAATGAGGCCCATCTTAAGGTGCAAACATATGTGTAAGGCAAATGAGTCCTGACTCGAGGCGCTAATGATATGGTTGAGTCAAACGAGGCCCGACTCGAGGCACAAATGATATGAATGAGTCAAACGAGGTCTGACTCAAGGTGCAAGTGATATGGTTGAGTCAAACGAGGCCCAACTCGAGAGCAAATGATATGGTTGAGTCAAATGAGGCCCAATTCGATGAGCAAAAAATATGGTAGAGTCAAACAAGGCCTGACTTTAGGTGCAAATGATGTGGTTGAGTCAAATGTGGCCCATCTCAAGGTGCAAACATATGTGTAAGTCAAACGAGTCCTGACTCTAGGCGCTAATGATATGGTTGAGTCAAAAAAGGCCCAACTCGAGGCTCAAATGATGTGGTTGAGTCAAATGAGTCCCATCTCGACATGCAAATGATATGGTTGAGTCAAACGAGGCACGACTCGAGGTGTAAATGATATGGTTGAGTCAAACAAGGCCCGACTCAAGGTGCAAATGATACGGTCGAGTCAAACGAGACCCGACTCAAGGAACAAATGATGTGGTTGAGTCAAATGAGGCCCATCTCGAGGTGCAAACATATGTGTAAGTCAAACGTGTCCCGACTCGAGGTGCTAATGATATGGTTGAGTCAAAGAAGGCCCGACACGAGGAGCAAATGATGTGGTGGAGTCAAACAAGAACCAAATGATAGGTTGAGTGAATCGAGGCACGACTTGAGTCGCAAACGATATGGTTGAGTCAAACATTGCACGACTCGAGGTGCAAATGATGTGGATCAGTCAAACGAGTCCCAGCAAGAGGTGCAAATGATATGGTTCAGTTAAACGAGGCCTGCCTCGAAGAGCAAATGATATGGTTGACTCAAAAGAGGCCCAACTTGAGGTGCCTATGATATGATTGAGTCAAATGACACCCAACTCAAGGCGCAAATGATGTGGTTGAGTCAAACGAGGCCCATCTTGAGGTGCAAACATGTGTGTAAGCCAAACGAGTCCTGACTCGAGGCACTAATGATATGGTCCTGACTCGAGACGCAAAAGATGTGGTTGAGTCAAATGGGGCCCATCTCAAGGTGCAAACATATGTGTAAGTCAAATGAGTCCCGACTCGAGGTGCTAATGATATGGTTGAGTCAAACGAAGTCTGACTCGAGGCACAAATGATGTGGTTGAGTCAAACAAGGCCCGATGCGAGGCACAAATGATATGGTTGAGTAAAACGAGGCTTGACTCAAGGTGCAAATAATATGGTTGAGCCAATCGACACCCGACTTGAGGCGAAAATGATGTGGTTGAGTCAAACAAGTCCATCTCGAGGTGCAAACATATGTGTAAGTCAAACGAGTTCCAACAAGAGGTGCAAATCATATGGTTGAGTGAAACGAGGCCCAACTCGAGGTGCAAATGATATGGTTGAGCCAAAGGAGGCACGACTCGAGGTGCAAATGATGTGGTTCAGTCAAACGAGTCCCAGCAAGAGGTGCAATTGATACGGTTCAATTAAACGAGGCCCAGCTCAAGGAGCAAATGATATGGTTGAGTCAAACGAGGCCCATCTCGAGGTGCAAATGATATGGTTGAGACAAACGACACCTAACTTGAGGTGTAAATGATGTGGTTGAGTCAAACGAGTCCTATCTCGAAGTGCAAACATATGTGTAAGCCAAATGAGTCCCGACTCGAGGCGCTAATGACATGGTCGAGTCAATTGAGGCCCGACTCGAGGCGCAAATGATGTAGTTGAGTCAAACGAGGCCCATCTCGAGGTGCAAACATATGTGTAAGTCAAACGAGTCCTGATAAGAGGTGCAAATGATATGGTTGAGTAAAACAAGGCCCGGCTCAAGGCGCAAATGATATGGTTGAGTCAAATAAGGCCCATCTCGAGGTGCAAACATATGTGTAAGACAAACGAGTCCTGACTCAAGGTGCTAATGATATGGTTGAGTCAAACGAGCACCGACTTAAGTCGCAAAAGATACGGTTGAGTCAAACGAGGCACTAGTCCAGGTGCAAATGATGTGGTTGAGTCAAACGAGGCCCGACTTGAGACACAAATGATGTAGTTGAGTCAAACAAGGCCTATCTCGAGGTGCAAACATATGAGTATGTCAAATCAGTCCCGACTCGAGGCTCAGATGATATGGTTGAGTCAAAGGAGCACTAACTTGATCCGCAAATGATGTGGTTCAGTCAAACGAGTCTTTACAAGAGGTGCAAATGATATGGTTGAGTGAAACAAGGCCCATCTCGAGGCACAAATGATATTGTTGACTCAAACCAGGCACGACTCCTGGTGCAAATGATGTGGTTCAGTCAAACGAGTCCTAGCAGGGGGAGCAAATGATATGGTTGAGTCAAAGGAGGCCCGACTCGAGGTGCAAATGATATGGTTGAGTCAAACGAGGCCCGACTTGAGGCGCAAATGATGTGGTTGAGTCAAACGAGGCCCATCTCGAGGTGCAAACATGTGTGTAAGTCAAACGAGTCCCGACTCGAGGTGCTAATGATATGGTTGAGTCAAACGAGGCTCCACTCGAGGTGGAAATGACGTGGTTGAGTCAAACGAGGCCCATCTCGAGGTGCAAACATGTGTGAAAGTCAAATGAGTCCTAACTTGAGATGCTAATCATATGGTTAAGAGGCGCAAATGATGTGGTTGAGTCAAACGAGGTCTCAAGGTGCAAACATATGTGTAAGTCAAACGAGTCCCGACTCGACACGCTAATAATATGGTTGAGTCACACGAGGTCTAACTCGAGGTGCAATTGATGTGGATGAGTCAAACGAGGACCATCTTGATGTGCAAACATATGTGTAAGTCAAACAATTCCTGACTCAAGGCGCAAATTATATGGTTGAGTCAAACAAGGCTCGACTTGAGGCGTAAATGATGTGGTTGAGTCAAACGAGGCCCATCTCGAGGCGCAAACATAAGCGTAAGTCAAACAAGTCCAAACTTGAGGCTCAAATGATATGGTTAACACAAACGAGGCACGACTCAAGATGCAAATGATATGCTTCAGTCAAATGGCTCCCGACAAGAGGAGCAAATGATATGGTTGAGTTAAACGAGGCCTGCCTTGAGGTGCAAATGATATGGTTGGGTCAAACGATGCCCAACTTGAGGTGCAAATGATATATTTGAGTCAAACGAGGCCCGACTTGAGGCACAAATGATGTGGTTGAGTCAAACGAGGCCCATCTCAAGGTGCAAACATATGTGTAAATCAAACGAGTCACGACTCGAGGCGCTAATGATATGGTTGAGTCAAATAAGGCCCGACTCGAGGCGCAAATGATATGGTTGAGTCAAACGAGGCCCGACTCGAGGTGCAAATGATGTGGTTCAGTCAAACAGGTCCTGACAAGCGGTGCAAATTTTATGGTTGAGTTACACGAGGCCCGATTCGAGGTGCAAATAATATGGTTGAGTCAAACAAGGCCCAACTCGAGGTGCAAATGATATGTTTGAGTCAAACGAAGCCTGACTTGAGGCGCAAATGATGTGGTTGAGTCAAATGAGGCCTATCTCGAGGTGCAAAAATATGTGTAAGTCAAATGAGTCCTGACTCGAGGTGTTAATAATATGGTTTAGTCAAATGAGGCCCGAGTCAAGGCACAAATTATATGGTTGAGTGAAACGAGGCCCGACTAGAGGTGCAAATCATATGGTTGAGTCAAATGATGCCCGACTCGAGGAGCGAATGATGTGGTTGAGTCAAACGAGGCCCATCTCGAGGAGCAAACATATGTGTAAGTCAAACGAGTCCTGACCTGAGGCGCTAATGATATGGTTGAGTCAAACGAGGCCCAACTCGAGGCACAAATGATGTGGTTGAGTCAAATGAGGCCCATCTCGAGGTGCAAACATATGTGTAAGTCAAACAAGTCCCAAGTCGAGGCTCAAATGATATGGTTGAGTCAAACGATGCCTGACTCGAGGCGCAAATTATATGGTTGAGTCAAACGAGTCCTAACTCGAATTGCAAATGATATGTTTGAGTCAAACGAGGCCCGACTCGAGGCGTAAATGATTTGGTTGAGCCAAAAGAGGCCTGAGTCGAGGTGCAAATGATATGTTTAAGTCAAACGAGCCTGACTTGAGGTGCAAATGATGTGGTTGAGTCAAACGAGGCCCTAGTCGAGGCGCAAATTATATGGTTGAGTGAAACGAGGCTCGACTAGAGGTGCAAATCATACGGTTGAGTGAAACGATGCCTGACTCGAGGAGCGAATGATGTGGATGAGTCAAACGAGGCCTATCTCGAGGAGCAAACATATGTGTAAGTCAAATGAGTCCTGACCCGAGGCGCTAATGATATGGTTGAGTCAAACGAGGCCCAACTCAAGGCACAAATGATGTGGTTGAGTCAAATGAGGCCCATCTCGAGGTGCAAACATATGTGTAAGTCAAACGAGTCTCGACTTGAGCCTCAAATGATATGGTTATGTCAAATGAGACCTAACTCGAGGTGTAAATGATATGGTTAAGTTCAACGAGGCCCGACTCTAGGTGCAAATGATATGGTTGAGTCAAACGAGTCCTAACTCGAGGTGCAAATGATATGTTTGAGTCAAACGAGGCCCGACTCGAGGTGTAAATGATCTGGTTGAGTTAAACAAGGCTTGAGTCGTGGTGCGAATGATATGGTTGAGTCAAACGATGCACGACTCGAGGCACAAATGATGTGGTTGAGTCAAACGAGGCCCCACTCGAGGTGGAAATGATGTGGTTGAGTCAAACGAGGCCCATCTCAAGGTGCAAACATATGTGTCAGACAAACGAGTCCCGACTTGAGGTGCTAATGATATGGCTGAGTCAAACGAGGCCCGACTCAAGGTGCAAATGATATGTTTGAGTCAAACGAGGCCCGACTCGAGGCGCAAATGATATGGTTGTGTCAAACGAGGCACGACTCAAGGTGCAACTGATGTGGTTCAGTCAAACAAGTCCCGGCAGAAGGTGCAAATGATATGGTTGAGTCAAACGACACCCGACTTAAGGTGCACATGATATGGTTGAGTCAAACGACACCCGACTCGAGGCGCAAATGATGTGGTCAAGTCAAACAAGGCCCATCTTGAGGTGCAAACATATGTGTAAGTCAAACGAGTCCCGACAAGAGAAGCAAATGATATGGTTGAGTTAAACGAGGCCCGCCTCAAACTGCAAACGATATGTTGAGTCAAACGATGCCCAACTCAAGGCATAAATGTTGTGGTCTAGTCAAACGAGGCCCATCTCGAGGTGCAAACATATGTGTTGGTCAAATGAGTCCTGACAAGAGGTGCAAATGATATGGTTGTGTGAAACGAGGTCCTACTCGAGGCGCAAATGATATGGTTGAGTCAAACGAGGCACGGCTCGAGGTGCAAATGATGTGGTTCTGTCAAACGAGTCCCGGCAAAAGGTGCAAATGATATGGTTGAGTGAAACGAGATCCAATTCGAGGAGCAAATGATATGGTTGAGTCAAACAAGGCCCGACTCGAGGTGCAAATGCTATGGTTGAGTCAAACGACGCCTGACTCGAGGTGCAAATGATGTGGTCAAGCCAAACGAGGCCCCATCTTGAGGTGAAAACATATGTGTAAGTCAAACGAGTCCCACCAACAGAAGCAAATGATATGGTTGAGTTAAATGAGGCCCGCCTCAACCTGCAAACGATATGGTTGAGTCAAACGATGCCCGACTCAAGGCGCAAATGTTGTGGTCTAGTCAAACAAGGCCCATCTCGAGGTGCAAACATATGTGTAAGTCAAACAAGTCCCGACAAGAGGTGCAAATGATATGGTTAAGTGAAATGAGGTCCGACTCGAGGTGTAAATGATGTGGTTCAGTCAAACAAGTCCTGGCAAAAGGTGTAAATGATATGGTTGAGTCAAACGAGGCCGAATCGAGGCACAAATGATATGGTTGAGTCAAACGAGGCCGAATCGAGGCACAAATGATATGGTTGAGTCAAACGACGCCTGACTCGAGATGCAACTGATGTGGTTGAGTCAAACGAGGCCCATCTCGAGGTGCAAACATATGTGTAAGACAAACGAGTCCCAACTCAAGGTGCTAATGATATGGTTGAGTCAAACAAGGCCCGACTTGAGGCGCAAATGATGTGGTTGAGTCAAATGAGGCCCATCTCGAGGTGCAAACACATGTGTAAGTCAAACGAGTCCTAATAAGAGGTGCAAATGATATGGTTGAGTCAAACGAGGCCTGGGTCAAGGTGCAAATGATATGGTTGAGTCAAATAAGGCCCATCTCGAGATGCAAACATATGTGTAAGACAAACGAGTCCCGACTCAAGGCGCTAATGATATGGTCGAGTCAAACGAGCACCGACTTAAGTCGCAAAAGATACGGTTGAGTCAAACGAGGCACGAGTCCAGGTGCAAATGATGTGGT
This sequence comes from Dicorynia guianensis, assembly GCA_037013595.1. Lineage (NCBI taxonomy): Eukaryota > Viridiplantae > Streptophyta > Magnoliopsida > Fabales > Fabaceae > Dicorynia > Dicorynia guianensis. The sequence continues at coordinate 2,066,751 of JASUAB010000023.1, forward strand.
TGATTCAAACCAGACCCATCTTGAGGTGCAAACATATGTGTAAGACAAACGAGTCCCGACTCGAGGTGCTAATGATATGGTTAAGTCAAACGAGGCCCGACTCGAGGCGCAAATGATGTGGTTGAGTCAAATGAGGCCTATCTCGAGGTGCAAACATATGTGTATGTCAAACGAGTCCCGACTCGAGGCTCAAACGATATGGTTGAGTCAAGGGAGCACTAACTTGATCTGCAAATATGTGGTTCAGTCAAACGAGTCCCGACAAGAGGTGCAAATGATATAGTTGAGTGAAACAAGGCCCATCTCGAGGCACAAATGATATTGTTGACTCAAACCAGGCACGACTCCCAGTGCAAATGATGTGGTTCAGTCAAACGAGTCCTAGCAGGAGGAGCAAATGATATGGTTGAGTCAAAGGAGGCCCGACTCGAGGTGCAAACGATATGGTTGAGTCAAACGAGGCCCGACTTGAGGTGCAAATGATGTGGTTGAGTCAAACGAGGCCCATCTCGAGGTGCAAACATGTGTGTAAGTCAAACGAGTCCCAACTCGAGGTGCTAATGATATGGTTGAGTGAAACGAGGCCCCACTCAAGGTGGAAATGACATGGTTGAGTCAAATGAGGCCCATCTCGAGTTGCAAACATATGTGTAAGTCAAACGAGTCCCGACTCGAGGTGCTAATGATATGGCTGAGTCAAACGAGGTCCGACTCGAGGCGCAAATGATGTGGTTGAGTCAAATGAGGCCCATCTCATGGTGCAAACATATGTGTCAGACAAACGAGTCCCGACTCGATGCGCTAATGATATGGTTGAGTCAAATGAGGTCCGACTCAAGGCACAAATGATGTCGTTGAGTCAAATAAGGCCCATCTCGAGGTGCAAACATGTGTGTAAGTCAAACGAGTCTCGACTCGAGGCGCTAATGATATGGTTGAGCTAAAGGAGGCCCGACTCGAGGCGCAAATGACATGGTTGAGGCAAACGAGGCCCATCTCAAGGTGCAAACATATGTGTAAGTCAAACGAGTCCTGCCTTGAGGCACTACTGATATGGCTTATTCAAACGAGGCCCGACTCGAGGCGCAAATGATGTGGATGAGTCAAACGAGACCCATCTCGAGGTGCAAACATATGTGTCAAACAAACGAATCCCGACTCGAGGTGCAAATGATGTGGTTGAGTCAAATAAGGCCCATCCCGAGGTGGAAACATATGTGTAAGTCAAACGAGTCCCGACTTGAGGCTCAAACGATATGGTTGAGTCAACCAAGCGCCGACTTGAGCTGCAAATGTTATGGTTAACTCAAACGAGGCACGACTCCAGTTGCAAATGATGTGGTTCAGTCAAACGAGTCCCGACAAGAGGTGCAAATGATATGGTTGAGTGAAACAAGGCCCATCTCGAGGCGCAAATGATATTGTTGACTCAAACCAGGTGTGACTCGAGGTACAAATGATGTGGTTCAGTCAAATGAGTCCCGACAAGAGGTGCAAATGATATGGTTGAGTCAAATGAGGCCTGACTCGGAGAGCAAATGATATGGTTGAGTCAAACAAGGCCCGACTCGAGGCATGAATTATGTGGTTGATTCAAACAAGGCCCATCCTGAAGTGCAAACATATATGTAAGTCAAACGAGTCCCAACTCAAGGCGCTAATGGCGCTACTGATATGGTTGAGTCAAACGAGGCCCATCTCGAGGTGCAAACATATGTGTAAGTCAAACGAGTCCCGACTAGAGGCTCAAAGGATATGGTTGAGTCAAATGAGGCTCAACTCGAGTTGCAAATGATGTGGTTGAGTCAAATGTGGCCCATCTCGAGGTGCAAACATATGTGTAAGTCAAACAAGTCCCAAGTCGAGGCTCAAATGATATGGTTGAGTCAAACGATGCCTGACTCGAGGCGCAAATTATGTGGTCGAGTCAAACGAGGCCCATCTCGAGGTGCAAACATATGTGTCACTCAAATGAGTCCTGACAAGAGGTGCAAATGATATGGTTGAGTCAAACGAGGCCCGACTCGAGGCACAAATGATGTGGTTGAGTCAAACATCCCCTATCTCGAGGAGCAAACATGTGTGTAACTCAAACAAATCCTAACTTGAGGCACTAATGATATGGTTGAGTCAAACGAGGCCCAACTCGAGGCATAAATGACGTGGTTGAGGCAAACGAGGCCCATCTCGAGGTGCAAACATATGTGTAAGTCAAACGAGTCCTGACTCGAGGCAGTAATGATATGGCTGAGTCGAATGACGCCCAACTCGAGGCACACATGATGTGGTTGAGTCAAACGAGGCCTATCTCAAAGTGCAAACATATGTGTAAGTCAAACGAGTCCCGACTCGTGGCACAAATGATATGGTTGAGTCAAACTAGGCCTGACTCGAAGTGCAAATGATATGGTTGAGTCAAATGATGCCCGACTCGTGGCGCAAATGTTGTGTTTGAGTCAAACGAGGCCCATCTCGAGGTGCAAACATATGTGTAAGTCAAACGAGTCCTAAGTCGAGGCTCAAATGATATGGTTGAGTTAAACGATGCCTGACTCGAGGCATAAACGATGTGGTCGAGTCAAATGAGGCCCATCTCGAGGTGTAAACATATGTGTCACTCAAATGAGTCCCGACAAGAGGTGCAAATGATATGATTAAGTCAAACGAGGCCCGACTTGAGGCACAAATGATGTGGTTGAGTCAAACCACGCCCATCTGGAGGAGCAAACATGTGTGCAAGTCAAATGAGTCCTGACTTGAGGCGCTAATGATATGGTTGAGTCAAACGAGGCCCAACTCGAGGCGTAAATGATGTGGTTGAGTCAAACAACGCCTATCTCGAGGTGCAAACATATGTGTATGTCAAACGAGTCCCGACTCGAGGCTCAAACGATATGGTTGAGTCAAAGGAGCACTAACTTGATCTGCAAATGATGTGGTTCAGTCAAATGAGTCTCGACAAGAGGTGTAAATGATATGGTTGAGTGAAACAAGGCCTATCTCGAGGCACAAATGATATTCTTGACTCAAATCAGGCACGACTCCTGGTGGAAATGATGTGGTTCAGTCAAACGAGTCCTAGCAGGAGGAGCAAATGATATGGCTGAGTCAAAGGAGGCCCAACTCGATGTGCAAACAATATGGTTGAGTCAAACGAGGCCCGACTTGAGTCGCAAATGATGTGGTTGAGTCAAACGAGGCCCATCTCGAGGTGCAAACATGTGTGTAAGTCAAACGAGTCCTGACTCGAGGCGCTAATGATATGGTTGAGTCAAACGAGGCCCCACTCAAGGTGGAAATGACGTGGTTAAGTCAAACGAGGCCCATCTCGAGGTGCAAACATATGTGTAAGTCAAACGAGTCCCGACTCGAGGTGCTAATGATATGGCTAAGTCAAACGAGGCCTGACTCGAGGCGCAAATGATGTGGTTGAGTCAAATGAGGCCCATCTCGAGGTGCAAACATATGTGTCAGACAAACGAGTCCTGACTCGAGGCGCTAATGATATGGTTGAGTCAAACGAGGCCCGACTCAAGGCGCAAATGATGTGGTTGAGTCAAACGAGGCCCATCTCGAGGTGCAAACATGTGTGTAAGTCAAACGAGTCTCGACTCGAGGCGCTAATGATATGGTTGAGCCAAAGGAGGCCCGACTCGAGGCGCAAATGACATGGTTGAGGCAAACGAGGCCCATCTCGAGGTGCAAACATATGTGTAAGTCAAACGAGTCCTGACTAGAGGCACTACTGATATGGCTTATACAAACGAGGCCTGACTCAAGGCGCAAATGATGTGGATGAGTCAAACAAGACCCATCTCGAGGTGCAAACATATGTGTCAAACAAACGAATCCTGACTCGAGGTGCTAATGACATGGTTGAGTCAAACGAGGCCCGACTCGAGGTGCAAATGATGTGGTTGAGTCAAATAAGGCCCATCCCGAGGTGCAAACATATATGTAACTCAAACGAGTCCTAACTTGAGGCACTAATGATATGGTTGAGTCAAACGAGGGCCGACTCGAGGCGCAAATGACGTGGTTGAGGCAAACAAGGCCTATCTCGAGGTGCAAACATATGTGTAAGTCAAACGAGTCTTGACTCGAGGCGGTAATGATATGGCTGAGTCGAATGAGGCCACAAATGATGTGATCGAGTCAAACGATGCCCGACTCGAGGCACAAATGATGTGGTTGAGTCAAACAAGGCCTATCTTGAGGTGCAAACATATGTGTAAGACAAACGAGGCCCGACTCGAGGTGCAAATGATATGGTTGAGTCAAACGACGCCCGACTCGAGGTGCAAATGATGTGATTGAGTTAAACGAGGCCCATCTTGAGGTGCAAACATATGTGTTAGACAAACAAGGCCCGACTTAAGGTGCAAATGATATGGTTGAGTCAAACGATGATTGACATGATGTGCAAATGATGTGGTTGAGTCAAACAGGTCCCATCTCGAGGAGCAAACATATGTGTAAGTCAAACGACTCCCGAGTAAATGATATGGTTAGGTCAAACGAGGGCCGACTCGAGCCACAAATGATATGGTTGAGTTAAATGACGCTCGACTCAAGGCACAAATGATGTGGTTGAGTCAAGTTAGGCACATCACGAGGTGCAAACATGTGTGTAAGTCAAATGAGTCCCGACTCGAGGCTCTAATGATACGGTTGAGTCAAACGATGCCCATCTCGAGGTGCAAACATATCTTTAAGTCAAACGACTCCTGACTCGAGGTGCTAATGATAGGGCTGAGTCAAATGATGTGGTTGAGTCAAACGAGGCCCATCTCGAAGTGCAAACATATGTGTAAGTCAAACGAGTCCCAACTCGAGGTGCTAATGATATGGTTGAGTCAAACGAGGCCTGACTCGAGGTGCAAATGATATGGTTCAGTCAACCAATGCTCGACTCAAGGTACAAAAGATGTGGTCGAGTCAAACGGGGCCCATCTCGAGGTGCAAACATATGTGTAAGTCAAGCAAGTCCCAACAAGAGGTGCAAATGATATGGCTGAGTGAAACGAGACCCGACTCGAGGAGCAAATAAAATGGTTGAGTCAAACGAGGCCCAACTCGAGGTACAAATGATATGGTTGAGTCAAACGATGCCCGACTCGAGGCGCAAATGATGTGGTTGAGTCAAACGAGGCCCATCTTGAGGTGCAAACATATGTGTAAGACAAACGAGTCTCGACTCATGGTGCTAATGATATGGTTGAGTCAAACAAGACCTGACTCAAGGCGCAAATGATATGGTTGAGTCAAACGCGACCCATCTCGAGGTGCAAACATATGTGTAAGTGAAACGAGTCCCGACTCGAGGATCAAACGATATGGTTGAGTCAAACAAGGGCCGACTTATGGAGCAAATGATATGGTTGAGTCAAATGAGCCCCGACTCGTGGTGCAAATGATATGGTTGAGTCAAACGAGGCCCATCTCGAGTTGTAAACATGTGTGTAAGTCAAACGAGTCCCGACTTGACATGCTAATGATATGATTGAGTCAAACGAGACCCGACTCAAAGTAAAATGATGTGGTTGAGTCAAACGAGGCCCATCTCGAGGTGCAAACATATATATAAGTCAAACGAGTCCCGAGTTGAGGCTCAAATGATATAGTTGTGTCGAACAAGCACCGACTAGAGGTGCAAATGATTTGGTTCAATCAAACGGGTCCCAACAATAGGTACAAATGAGATGGTTGAGTTAAATGAGGCACGACTTGAGGTGCAAATGATGTGGTTCAGTCAAACGAGTCCGGGCAAGAGGTGCAAATGATATGGTTAAGTTAAACAAGACCTGACTCGAGGAGCAAATGATATGGTTGAGTCAAACGATGCCCAACTCAAAGTGCAAATGATGTGGTTGTGTCAAACGAGGCCCATCTCAATGCGCTGATATGGTTGAGTCAAACGAGGCCTGACTCGAGGTGCAAGTCATATGGTTGAGTTAACCGATGCCCGACTCAAGGCACAAATTATGTGGTCGAGTCAAACGGGGCCCATCTTGAGGTGCAAACATATGTGTAAGTCAAACAAGTCTTGACAAGGGGTGCAAATGATATGGCTGAGTGAAACGATGCCTAACTCAAGGCACAAATGATGTGGTTGAGTCAAACGAGGCCCATCTCAAATTGCAAACATATGTGTAAGTCAAATGAGTCCCAACTCGAGGCGCTAATGATATGGTTGAGTCAAACGAGGCCCGACTCAAGGTGCAAATGGTATGCTTGAGTCAACCAATGCCCGACTCGAGGCACAAATGATGTGGTCGAGTCAAACAGGGCCCATCTCAAGGTGCAAACATATGTGTAAGTCAAATGAGTCCCGACAAGAGGTGCAAATGATATGGCTGAGTGAAACGAGGCCCGACTCGAGGAGCAAATGAAATGGTTGAGTCAAACGAGGCCCGACTCGTGTTACAGATGATATGGTTGAGTCAAACGATGCCCGACTCGAGGCGTAAATGATGTGGTTGAGTCAAACGAGGCCCATCTCGAGGTGCAAACAAATGTGTAAGACAAACGAGTGCCGACTCGTGGCAATAATGATATGGTTGAGTCAAACGAGACCCGACTCGAGTCGCAAATGATGTGATTGAGTCAAATGACGCCCATCTCGAGCTACAAACATATGTGTAAGTGAAACGGGTCCTGACTCAAGGCTCAAACGATATGGTTAAGTTAAACGAGGGCCGACTTGTGGAGCAAATGATATGGTTGAGTCAAATTATCCCCGACTCGTGGTGCAAATGATATGGTTGAGTCAAACGATGCCCGACTCGAGGCGCAAATGATGTGGTTGAGTTAAACGAGGCCTATCTCGAGGTACAAACATAAGACAAATGAGTCCCGACTCATGGCACTAATGATATGGTTGAGTCAAACGAGACCCGACTCGAGGCGCAAATGATGTGGTTAAGTCAAATGAGGCCCATCACGAGGTGCAAATATATGTCTAAGTGAAACGAGTCCCGACTTGAGGCTCCAATGATTTGGTGGAGTCAAACAAGGGCTGACTTGTGGAGCAAATGATATGGTTGAGTCAAATAAGCCCCGACTCGTGGTGCAAATGATATGGTTGAGTCAAACGAGTCCCGACTCGTGGTGCAAATGAAGTGGTTGAGCCAAACGAGGCCCATCTCGAGGTGCAAACATATGTTTAAGTCAAATGAGTCCTGACTCGAGGTGCTAATGATATGGCTGAGTAAAACGAGGCTAGACTTGAGGCGCAAATGATGTGGTTGAGCCAAATGAGGCCCCTCTCGAGGTGCAAACATATGTGTAAGTCAAATGAGTCCAAACTTAAGGTGCTAATGATATGATTGAGTCAAACGAGGCCTGACTCGAGGTACAAATGATATGGTTACGTTAAACCAACCCTGACTCGAGGTGCAAATGATATGGTTCAGTCAAACGATGCCTAACTCGAGGCGCCAATGATGTGGTTGAGTCAAACAAGGCCTATCTCAAGGTGCTAACATATGTGTAAGTCAAACGAGTCTCGAGTCGAGGCTCAAATGATATGGTTAAGCCAAATGAGGCCCGACTCGAGGCGCAAATAATATGGTTGAATCAAACGAAGCACGACTAGAGGTGCAAATGATGTGGTTCAGTCAAACGGGTCTCGACAAGAGGAGCAAATGATTCGGTTGAGTGAAACGAGGCCTGACTCGAGGCGCAAATGATATGGTTGAGTAAAATGAGGCATGACTAGAGGCGTAAAAGATGTGGTTAAGTCAAATGAGTCCTGGCAAGAGGTGCAAATGATATGGCTGAGTTAAACGAGGCCTGACTTGAGGAGCAAATGATATGATTGAGTCAAACGAGGCCCGACTCGAGATGCAAATGATATGGTTGAGTCAACCAATGCCTGAGGCATGACTAGAGGCGTAAAAGATGTGGTTAAGTCAAATGAGTCCTGGCAAGAGGTGCAAATGATATGGCTGAGTTAAACGAGGCCTGACTTGAGGAGCAAATGATATGATTGAGTCAAACGAGGCCCGACTCGAGATGCAAATGATATGGTTGAGTCAACCAATGCCTGACTCGAGGTGCAAATGATGTGATCGTGTCAAACGGGGCCCATCTCAAGATGCAAACATATGTGTAAGTCAAAAGAGTCCCGACAAGAGGTGCAAATGAAATGGTTGAGTTAATTGAGGCCCGACTCGATGTGCAATTGATATGGTTGAGTTAATCGAGGCCTGACTCGCAGTGGAAATGATATGGTTAAGTCAAATGAGGCCTGACTCGAGCTGCAAATGATGTGGTTCAGTCAAACGAGGCCTATCTTGGGGTGCAAACATATGTGTAAGTTAAACAAGTCCCGACTTGAGGCGCTAATATATGGTTGAGTCAAACGAGGTCTAACTCAAGGCACAAATGATGTGGTTGTGTCAAACAAGTCTCATCTTGAGGTGCAAACATATGTGTAAGTCAAACGAGTCCCGACTCGAGGCGCTAATGATATGGTTGAGTCTAACGAGGCCTAACTCGAGGTGCAAAGATATGTGAAAGTTAAACGAGTCCCGCCTCAAGGCTCAAATGACATGTTTGAGTCAAATAAGGGGCGACTCGAGGAGCAAATGATATGGTTGAGTCAGACGAGGCACGACTTGTGGTGCAAATGATGTCGTAAAATCAATCGAGGTATGACTGGAGGTGCAAACATATGTGTAAGTCAAACGAGTCCCAACTCGAGGCGCTAATGATATGGTTGAGTCAAACGAGGCCTGACTCGATGTGCAAAGATATGTGTAAGTTAAACGAGCCCCGACTCGAGGCTCAAACGATATGGTTGAGTCAAATGAGGGCCGACTCGAGGCGCAAATGATATGGTTGAGTCAAACGAGGCACGACTCGAGGTGTAAATGATCTGGTAAAGTCAAATGAGGTACGACTCGAGGTGCAAACATTTGTGTAAGTGAAAGAAGTCCCAAGTCGAGGCATTAATGATATGGTTGAGTCAAATGAGGCCCAACTTGAGGCGCAAATGAAGTGGTTGAGTCAAATGAGGCCCATCTCGAGGTACAAAGATATGTTTAAGTCAAACGAGTCCCAACTCGAGGCTCAAAAGATATGGTTGAGTCAGACGAGGGCCGACTCGAGACAAAAATGATATGGTTGAGTCAAATGAGTCCCGACTCGAGGTGCTAATGATGTGGTTCAGTCAAATGAGTCCCAACAAGAGGTGCAAATGATATGGTTGAGTTAAAGGAGGCCCGACTTGAGGTGCAAATGATATGGTCAAGTCAAATGAGACCCGACTCAAGGTGCAAATGATATGGTTGAGTCAAACGAGGCCTGATTCGAGGCTCAAATGATGTGTTTGAGTCAAACAAGGCCTATCTCGAGCTGCAAACATATGTGTAGGTCAAATCCGTCCTGCCTCGAGGCTCAAATGATATGGTTGAGTCAAACGAGGCCCGACTCGAGGCACAAATGATATTGTTGAATCAAATGAGGCACGACTCAAGGTGCGACTAATGTGGCTCGGTCAAACAAGTCCCGACAAGAGGTGTAAATGATATGGTGGAGTTAAATAAGGCTCGACTTGAGTTGCAAATGATATGGTTGAGTCAAACGAGGCCCAACTCGAGGAGCAAATGAAATGGTTGAGTCAAACGAGGCCCGACTCGAGGTGCAAATGATGTGGTGGAGTCAAACGAGGCCCATCTCGAGGTACAAACATATGTGTAAGTCAAACGAGTCCTGACTGGACGCTCAAATATATGGTCGAGTCAAACGAGTCCCAAAAAGAGGTGCAAATGATATGGTAGAGTTAAACGAGGCCCGACTCGAGGTGCAAATGATGTGGTTGAGTCAAACGAGGCCTGATTCTAGTTACAAATGATATTGATGAGTCAAACGAGGCCTGACTCGAGTCGCAAATGATATGGTTGAGTCAAACGAGGCCCACCTCGAGGTGCAAACATATGTGTAAGTCAAACGAGTCCTGACTCGAGGCGCTAATGATATGGTTAAGTCAAATGAGGCCCGAATCGAGGGGCAAATGACATGGTTGAGTCAAACGAGGCACGACTCGAGATGCAAATTATATGTTTGAGTCAAACGAGGCCCAACTCGAGGCGCAAATGATGTGCTTGAGTCAAACGAGGCCCATCTCATGTTGCAAACATGTGTGTAAGTCAAACGAGTCCCAACTCAAGGCACTAATGATATGGTTGAGTCAAACGAGGCCCAGCTCAAGGCGCAAATGATATGGTTGAGTGAAACGAGGCCTATCTTGAGTTGCAAACATGTGTGTAAGTCAAACGAGTCCCGAGTCAAGGTGCTAATGATATGATTGAGTCAAACGAGGTCTAACTTGAGGTGCAAAGATACGTGTAAGTTAAACGTGTCCTGCCTAAAGGCTCAAATGATATGGTTGAGGCAAATGAGCGCTGACTCGAGGTGCAAATGATATGGTTGAGTCAAACGAGGCACGACTCGAGGTGCAAGTGATGTGGTAAAGTCAAACGATGCCCATCTCGAGGTGCAAACATATGTGTAGGTTAAACGAGTCCCGACTCGATGCTCAAATGATATGGTTGAGTCAAACGAGGGCCGACTCGAGGCGCAAATGATATGGTTGAGTTAAACGGGGCATGACTCGAGGTACAAATGATGTGGTTCAGTCAAACGAGTCCCGACAAGAGGTGCAAATGATATGGTTGAGTGAAACAAGGCCCCACTAGAGGTCCAAATGACATGGTTGAGTGAAACAAGCCCCAACTCAAGGTACAAATGATATGTTTGTGATATGAACCCACCTAACTCCGCCTCAAAAGCTAGCTTGTAAGGGGAGGTTTGTGAACCCATATATATAACACCCAAGACCTCCCTACCTAACCAATGTGGGACTTCATCATTCCCGACCCCTTTAGACTGTACGTCCTCGTACAGAGAACCAGGATCCATGGCCCACACCGACCAGAGTAGAGTAGGCTTTGATACTATATGATATGAACCCACCTAACTCTGCCTCAAAAGCTAGCTTGTAAGGGGAGGTTTGTGAACCCATATATATAACACCCAAGACCTCCCTACCTAACCAATGTGGGACTTCATCAGTTTGAGTCAAACGAGGCCCCGCCTCAAGGTGCAAATGATATGGTTGAGTCAAACGAGGCCCATCTGGGGTGCGAACATATGTGTAAGTCAAACGAGTCCCAGGTCAAGGCTCAAATGATATGGTTGAGTCAAACGAGACCCGACTCGACGCGCAAATGATTGCTTGAGTCAAACGAATCACAATTCGAGGTGCAAATGATGTGGTTCAGTCAAATGGGTCCTGACAAGAGGTAAAAATGATATGGTTGAGTTAAACGAGGCCTAACTCGAGCTTCAAGTGATATGGTTAAGTCAAATGAGGCCTAACTCGAGGTGCAAATGATATGGTTAAGTCAAACGAGGCCCATCTCGAGGCACAAATGATGTGGTTGGGTCAAACAAGGCCCATCTCGAGGTCCAAACATATGTATGAGTCAAACAAATCCCAACTCAAGGCATAAATGATATGGTTGAGCTAAACGAGGGCTGACTCGAAGCGCAAATGATATGGTTGAGTCAAACGAGGCACAACCCGAGGTTCAAATGATGTGGTCCAGTCAAACGAGTCCCAACAAGAGGTGCAAATGATATGGTTGAGTTAAACGAGGCCTGACTCGAGGTTCAAATGATATGGTTGAGTCAAATGAGGCCCATCTCGAGGTTGAAACATTTGTGTAAGTCAAACATGTCCTGACTCGAGGCGCTATTGATATGGTTGAGTCAAACGAGGCCTGACTCGAGGTGCAAAGATATGTGTAAGTTGAATGAGTCTTGACTCAAGGCTCAAATGATATGGTTGAGTCAAATGAGGGCCAACTCGAGGCACAAATGATATGGTTGAGTTAGACAAGGCCTGACTTGAGGCGCAAATGCTGTGATTCAGTGAAACAAGTCCCAACAAGAGGTGCAAATGATATGGTTAAGTTAAACGAGGCTCGACTCGAGGAGCAAATGATAAGGTTGAGTCAACCAAGGCCCGACTCGAGGAGCAAATGGTATGGTCAAGTCAAACAAGGCCCGATTCGAGGCACAAATGATGTGGTTAAGTCAAACGAGGCCGTCTCGAGGTGCAATGAATTGTGTAAGTGAAACAAGTCCTAACTCGACGCTCAAATGATATGGTTGAGTCAAACAAGGCCCGACTTGAGGCGGAAATGATATGGTTGAGTCAAACGAGGCATGACCCAAGGTGCAAATGATGTGCTACAATTAAACGGATCTCGACAAGAGGTGCAAATGATATGGTTGAGTTAAATGAGGCCCGACTCCAGGTGCAAATGATATGGTTGAGTCAAACTAAGCCCGACTCGAGGTGCAAATGATGTGGTTGAGTCAAACGAGGCCCATCTCAAGTGCAACATATGTGTAAGTCAAACGAGTAATGACTCGAGGCGCTAATGATATGGTTGAGTAAAACAAGGCAGGACTCAAGGTGCAAATGATGTGGTTCAGTCAAATGAGTCTCGACAATAGGTGCAAAGATACGGTTGAGTTAAACGAGGCCCGACTCGAGGAGCAAATGATATGGTCAAGTCAAACAAGGCCTGATTCGAGGCACAAATGATGTGGTTTAGTCAAACGAGGCCCATCTCGAGGTGCAAACATATGTGTAAGTCAAACGAGTATCGACTCGAGGCACAAATGATATAGTTGAGTAAAAGGAGGCGTGACTCGAGGTGCAACTAATGTGGTTCAGTCAAATGAGTCCCGACAAGAGGTGCAAATCATATGGTTGAGTTAAATGAGGCCCAACTCGAGGAGCAAATGATATGGTGGAGTCAAACGAGGCCCGACTCGAGGTGCAAATGATGTAGTTGAGTCCAACGATGCCCATCTCGAGGTGCAAACATATGTGTAAGTCAAACGAGTACTGTCTCGATGCTCAAATGATATGGTTGAGTTAAACAAGACCTGACTCGAGGTGCAAATGATATGGTTGAGTCAAACGAGGCATGACTTGAGGTGCAAATGATGTGCTTCAGTCAAACGAGTCTCGACAAGAGGTGCAAATGATATGGTTGAGTTAAACGATGCCCGACTCTAGGTGCAAATGATATGGTTGAGTCAAACGAGTCCCAGTTCGAGGCGTAAATGATATGTTTGAGTCAAACGAGGCCCAACTTGTAGCGCAAATGATGTGGTTAAGTCAAACAAGGACTATCTCGAGGTGCAATCATATGTGTAAGTCAAACAAGTTCCGACTCGAGGTGCTAATGATATGATTGAGTCAAACGAGGCCCGACTCGAGGCACAAATGATATGGTTGAGCCAAACAATGCCCGACTCATGGCGTAAATCATGTGGTTGAGTCAAACGAGGCACATCTCAAGGTGCAAACATATGTGTAAGTCAAATGAGTCCCAACTTGAGGCACTAACGACATGGTTGAGTCAAACGAAGCCTAACTCAAGGTGCAAAGATGTGTGTAAGTTAAACGAGTTCTGACTCAAGGGTCAAATGATATGGTTTAGTCAAATAAGGGGTGACTCGGGGCGCAAATGATATGGTTGAGTCAAACGAGACACGACTCGAGGTGGAAATGATGTGGTAAAGTCAAACGAGGCACAACTCGAGGTGCAAACATATGTGTAATTCAAACGAGTCCCGACTCGAGCCGCTAATGATATGGTTGAGTCAAACGAGGCCTGACTCGAGGAGCAAAGATATGTCTAAGTTAAATGAGTCTCGACTCGAGGCTCAAATTATATGGTTGAGTCAAATGAGGGCCAACTCGAGGCGCAAATGTATGGTTGAGCCAAACGAGGCACGACTCGAGGTGTAAATGATGTGGCAAAGTCAAATGAGGGACGACTCGAGGTGCAAACAGTTGTGTAAGTTAAACGAGTCTTGACTTGAGGCACTAATGATATGCTTGAGTCAAACGAGGCCTGACTCGAGGCAAAAATGATGTGGTTGAGTCAAACGAGGCCCATCTCGAGGTGCAAACATATACGTAAGTCAAACAAGTCCTAACTCGAGGGTCAAATGATATGGTTGAGTCAAATGAGCCCCAACTCGAGGCGTAAATGATATGGCTGGGTCAAATGAGGCACGACTCGAGGTGCAAATGATGTGGTTCAATCAAACGAGTCTCGACAAGAGGTGCAAATGATATGGTTGAGTTAAACGAGGCCTGACTCGAGGAGCAAATGATATGGTCGAGTCAAACGAGGCCCGACTCGAGCCGCAAATGAAGTGGTTAAGTCAAACGAGGCCCATCTTAAGGTGCAAACATATGTGTAAGTCAAACAAGTCCCAACTCGAGGCGCTAAAGATATGGTTGAGTTAAACGAGGCCCAACTCAAGGCACAAATGATATGGTTGAGTCAAACAAGGTCTGACTTGAGGTGCAAATGATATGGTTGAGTCAAATGACGCCCGACTCGAGACGCTAATTATATAGTTGAGTCAAACGAGGCCCGACTCAAGGCACAAAAGATGTGGTTCAGTCAAACGAGGCCCATCTTGTGGTGCAAACATATGTGTAAGTCAAACGTGTCCTGAATCGAGGCTCAAATGATATGGTTGAGTCAAACGAGGCTTGACTCGAGGTCCAAATGATATGGTTGAGTCAAACGAAGCACAACTCGAGGTACAAATGATGTGGCTAAGTCAAACGGGTTCCGACAAGAGGTGCAAATGATATGGTTGAGTCAAACGAGGCCTAACTCGAGGAGCACATGATATAGTCGAGTCAAACGAGGCTCGACTTGAGGCGCAAATGATGTGGTTGAGTCAAACGAGGCCCATCTCGAGGTGCAAACATATGTGTAAGTGAAACGAGTCCCGACTCAATGCTCAAATGATATGATTGAGTCAAATGAGACCCAACTCAAGGTGCAAATGATATGGTTGAGTCAAATGAGGCATGACTCGAGGTGCAAATGATGTGCTTCAGTCAAATGGGTCTCGACAGGAGGTGCAAATGATATGGTTGAGTTAAATGAGGTCTGACTCCCGGTGCAAATTATATGGTTCAGTCAAACGAGGCCCAACTCGAGGTGCAAATGATGTGGTTGAGTCAAACGAGGCCCATCTTGAGGTGCAAATATATGTGTAAGTCAAACAAGTCCCAACTCGAGGCGCTAATGATATGGTTAAGTTAAACGAGGCCCGACTCAAGGCACAAATGATATGGTTGAGTCAGACAAGGCCCGACTCAAGGCACAAATTATATGCTTGAGTCAAACAAGGCCTGACTTGAGGTGCAAATGATAGAGTTGAGTCAAATGACACTCGACTCGAGGCACAAATGATGTGGTTGAGTCAAATGAGGCCCATCTCGAGGTGCAAACATATGTGTAAGTCAAATGATTCCCGACTCGAGGCATTAATGATATGGTTGAGTCAAACGAGGCCTGACTCGAGGCACAAAAGATGTGGTTTAGTCAAACGAGGCCCATCTCGAGGTGCAAACATATGTATGAGTCAAACGTGTCCCGAGTGGAGGCTCAAATGATATGGTTGAGTCAAACGAGGCCCGACTCGAGGTCCAAATGATATGGTTGAGTCAAACGAAGCTCAACTTAAGGTACAAATGATGTGGTTCAGTCAAACAGGTTCCAACAAGAGGTGCAAATGATATGGTTAAGTTAAACGAGGCCTGACTCGAGGTGCAATTGATATGGTTGAGTCAAATGTGGCCCAACTCGAGGTGCAAATGATATGTTTGAGTCAAACGAGGCTCGACTCGATGCGTAAATGATGTGGTTGAGTAAATTGAAGCTCGACTTGAGTTGCAATTGATATGGCTGAGTCAAATGATGCCCGACTCGAGGCATAAATGATGTGGTTTAGTCAAAGGAGGCCCATCTCAAGGTGTGAACATATGTGTAAGTCAAACGAGTCCCGACAAGAGGTGGAAATGATATGGTTGAGTCAAACGAGGCCCGACTCGAGTTGCAAATGATATGGTTGAGTCCAACGAGGCCTAACTCGAGGTGCAAATGATATGGTTGAGTCAAACAAGGCCTAACTCGAGGCGCAAATGATGTGGTTGAGTCAAATGAGGCCCATCTCGAGGTGCAAACATATGTGTAAGTTAAAAGAGTCCCAACTCGAGGCGCTAATGATATGCTTGAGTCAAATAAGGCCCATCTCGAGGTGCAAACATATGTGTAAGTCAAACGAGTCCCGACTTGAGGCGCTAATGATATGTTTGAGTCCAACGAGGTCTGACTCGAGATGCAAATGATATGGTTGAGTCAAAGAAGGCCTAACTCAAGGCACAAATAATGTGGTTGAGTTAAATGAGGCCCATCTCGAGGTGCAAACATATGTGTAAGTCAAACGAGCCTTAACTCGAGACTCAAATGATATGGTTGAGTCAAACAAGGCAGGACTCGAGGGGCAAATGATGTGGTTGAGTCAAACGAGGCACGACTCGAGGTGCAAAAGATGTGTTTCAGTCAAACGAGTCCCAACAAGAGGTGCAAAGGATATGGTTGAGTTAATCGAGGCCTGACTCAGGGAGAAAATGGTATGGTTGAGTCAAATAAGGCCCAACCTGGGGCAGAAATGTTGTCATTGAGACAAACGAGGCCCATCTCGAGGTGTAAACATATGTGTATGTCAAAGAGTCCCGACTCGAGGCGCTAATAATATGGTTGAGTCAAACGAGCCCTGACTCGAGGCACAAATGATGTGGTTAAGTCAAACTAGGCACGACTCGAGGTGCAAATGATGTGGTTCATTCAAACGAGTCCAGACAAGAGGTGCAAATGATATGGTTAAGTTAAACGAGGCCTGCTCGAGGTGCAAATGATATGGTTGAGTCAAACGAGGCCCAACTTGAGGCACAAATTATATGGTTGAGTCAAACCAGGCCCGACTCAAAGCACAAATGATGTGGTTGAGTCAAACGAGGCCCATCTCGAGGTGCAAACATATGTGTAAGTCAAACGAGCTCCGCCTCGAGGCTCAGATGATATGGTTGAGTCAAACGAGGGCCAACTCAAGGCGTAAATGATACGGTTGAGTCAAACGAGGTACGACTCGAGGTGCAAACGATGTGGTTCAGTCAAACAACTCCCAATAAGAGATGCAAATGATATGGTTAAGTTAAACGAGGCTTGACTCGAGGTGCAAATGATATGACTGAGTTAAACGAGGCCCAACTCGAGTTGCAAATGACATGGTTAAGTCAAATGAGGCCCGACTCATTGCGCAAATGATGTGGTTGAGTCAGATGAAGCCTATCTCGAGGTACAAACAAATGTGTAAGTTTAACGAGTCCCGACTGGAGGCACTAATGATATGATTGAGTCAAACGAGGCCCAACTCGAGGTGCAAATGATGTGGTTGAGTTAAACGAGCCCCATCTCGAGGTGCAAACATATGTGTAAGTCAAACGAGTCCTGACTCGAGGCTCAAATGATATTGTTGAGTCAAACAAGGCCTGACTTAAGATGCAAATAATGTGGTTTAGTCAAACGAGGCCCATCTTGAGGTGCAAACATATGTTTAAGTCAAACGAGTCCCAACTTGAGGTTCAAATGATATGGTTGAGTCAAACGAGGCTTGAATCGAGGTGCAAATGATGTGGTTGAGTCAAACGAGCCACGATTGAGGTGCAAAAGATGTGGTTTAGTCAAATGAGTCCCGACAAGAGGTGCAAATGATATGGTTGAGTTAAACGAGGCCCAACTCAAGGTATAAATGATATGGTTAAGTCAAACAAGGCAAAACTCGAGGCGCAAATGATGTGGTTGAGTCAAATGAGGCCCATCTCAAGGTGCAAACATATGTGTATGTCAAACGAGTCCAGACTCGACGGTCAAATGATATGGTTGAGTTAGACGAGGCTTGACTCGAGGCACAATTGATGTGGTTCAGTGAAACAAGTCCCGACAAGAGGTGCTAATGATATGGTTGAGTTAAACAAGGCCCGACTCGAGGTGCAAATGATATGGTTGTTCAAACGAGGCCCGACTCGAGGTGCAAATGATATGGCTGAGTCAAATGAGGCCCAACTTGGGGCACAAATGATGTGGTTGAGTCAAACAAGGCCTATCTCGAGGTGCAAACAGATGTGTATGTCAAATGAGTCCCGCCTCGAGGCTCAAATAATATGGTTGAGTCAAACGAGGTCTGACTCGAGGTGGAAATGATATGGTTGAGTCAATTGAGGCCTGACTCGAGCTGCAAATGATGTTGTTTAGTCAAACGAAGCCCATCTTGAGGTGCAAACATATGTGTAAGTCAAACGAGTCCTGACTCGAGGCGCTAATGATATGGTTGAGTCAAACGAGGCCTGAATCGAGGTGCAAATGATGTGGTTGTGTCAAACGAGGACCATCTCGAGGTGCAAACATATGTGCAAGTCAAACGAGTCCCGACTCGAGGCGCTAATAATATGGTTGAGACAAACAGGGCCTAATTCGAGGTGCAAAGATATGTGTAAGTTAAACGAGTCCCGACTCAAAGCTCAAATGATATGGTTGAGTCAAATGAGGGGTGACTCGAGGCGCAAATAATATGGTTGACTCAAACGAGCTACAACTTGAGGTGCAAATGATATGGTAAAGTCAAACGAGGCATGACTCGAGGTGTAAACATATGTGTAAGTCAAACGAGTCCCGACTCGAGGCGCTAATCACATGGTTGAGTCAAATGAGGCTTGATTCGAGGTTCAAAGATATGTGTAAGTTAAACGAGTCCTGACTCGAGGCACAAATGATATGGTTGAGTCGAATGAGGGACGACAAGAGCTGCAAATGATATGGTTGAGTCAAACAAGGCCTATCTCGAGGCGCAAACATATGTGTAAATTAAACAAGTCCCGAGTCGAGGCTCAAATGATATGGTTAAGTCAAACGAGGCCCGACTCGAGGAGCAAATGATATGGTTGAATCAAACAAAGCACAACTCGAGGTACAAATGATATGGTTCAGTCAAACGAGTTCTGAAAAGAGGTGCAAATGATATGGTTGAGTTAAACAAGGCCTGACTCGAGGCGCAAATGATATGGCTAAGTCAAACGTGGCCCAACTCGAGGTGCAAATTATATGTTTGAGTCAAACAAGGCCTGACTCGATGCGTAAATGATGTGGTTGAGTCAATCGAGGCCTGTCTTGAGTTGCAATTGATATGTTTAAGTCAAATGATTCCCAACTTGAGGCTCAAATGATATGGTTGAGTCAAATGAGTCCTGACAAGAGGTGCAAATGATATGGTTGAGTTAAATGAGGCTTGTCTCGGGGTGCAAATGATATGGTTGAGTTAAACGAGGCCCGACTCGAGGTGCAAATGATATGGTTGAGTCAAACAAGGACTAACTCAAGGCACAAATGATGTGGTTGAGTCAAATGAGGCCCATCTCTAGGTGCAAACATATGTCTAAGTCAAACGAGTCCCGACTCGAGGCTCAAATGATATGCTTGAGTCAAATGAGGCTTGACTCGAGGCGCAAATAATATGGTTGAGTTAAACAACGCCCGACTTGAGGTGCAAATGATATGGTTGAGTCAAATGAGGCCTATCTCGAGGTGCAAACATATGTGTAAGTCAAACAACTCCTGACTCGAGGCTCAAATGATATGGTTGAGCCAAACGAGGGCTGACTTGAGGCGCAAATGATATGGTTAAGTTAAACGAGGCACGACTCGAGGTGCAAATGATGTGGTTGAGTCATACGAGGCCCGATTCGAGGTGCAACTAATATTGATGAGTCAAATGAGGCCTGAATCGAGTCGCAAATGATATGGTTGAGTCAAACGAGGCCCATCTCGAGGTGCAAACATATGTGTAAGTCAAACGAATCCTGACTCGAGGTGCTAATGATATGGTTGAGTCAAAGGAGGGCCGACTCGAGGTGCAAAGAAATGTGTCAGTTAAACGAGTCCCGACTCGAGGCTCAAACACTATGTTTGAGTCAAATGAGGGCCAACTCAAGGTGCAAATGATATGGTTGAGTCAAACGAGGTACGACTTAAGGTGCAAATGATATGGCTGAGTCAAACAAGGCCCATCTCGATGTGCAATCATATGTGTAAGTCAAACAAGTCTTGACTCGAGGCACTAATGATATGGTTGAGTCAAATGAGGCTCGACTCGAGGTGCAAATGATGTGGTTGAGTCAAATGAGGAACGACTCGAGGTGCAAAAGATGTGGTTCAGTCAAACGAGGCACGGCAAGAGGTGCAAATGATATGGTTGAGTTAAATGAGGCCCAACTCGAAGTGCAAATGATATGGTTGAATCAAACGAGGCATCAATCGAGGTGCAAATGATGTAGTTGAGTCAAACGACACCTGACTCGAGTTGTAAATGATATGGTTGAGTCAAACGAGGCCTGACTTGAGGCGTAAATGATGTGGTTGTGTCAAACGAGGCCCATCTCGAGGTGCAAACAAATGTGTAAGTCAAACGAGTCCTAACTCGAGTCTCAAATGATATGGTTGTGTCAAACAAGGGCCGGCTTGAGGCGCAAATGATATGGTTGAGTCAAACGAGGTAGGACTCGAGGGGCAAAAGAGGTGGTTCAGTCCAACGAGCCTTCACAAGAGGTGCAAATGATAAGGTTGAGTTAAACGAGGCCTGACCCGGGGTGCAAATGATATGTTTGAGTCAAACGAGGCCCAACTCGTAGCGCAAATGATGTGGTTAAGTCAAACGAGGGCCATCTCGAGTTGCAAACATATGTGTAAGTCAAATGAGTCCCGACTCGAGGCGCTAATGAAATGGTTGAGTCAAACGAGGCCTGACTCAAGGCGCTAATGATATGGTTGAGTCAAACGAGGCCTGACTCGAGGCGCAAATGATGTGGTTGTGTCAAACGAGGCCCATCTCGAGGTGCAAACATACGTGTAAGTCAAACGAGTCCCAACTCAATTTTCAAATGATATGGTTGTGTCAAACAAGGGCCGACTTGAGGCACAAATGATATGGCTGAGTCAAACGAGGTAGGACTCGAGGGGCAAAACATGTGGTTCAGTCAAACGAGCCTCAACAAGAGGTGCAAATGATAAGGTTGAGTTAAACAAGGCCCGACTTGGGGTGCAAATATATGGTTGAGTCAAACGAGGCTCGACTCGAGGAACAAATGATGTGGTTAAGTTAAATGAGGCCCATCTTGAGGTGCAAACATATGTGTAAGTCAAACGAGTCTCAACTCGAGTCTCAAATGATATGGTTAAGTGAAATGAGGCCTGATTCGAGGTGCAATTGATATGGTTCAGTCGAATGAGGCCCGACTCGAGGCACAATGATGTGGTTGAGTCAAACGAGGCCCATCTCGAGGTGCAAATATATGTGTAAGTCAAACGAGTCCTACCTCGAGGCTCAAATGATAAGGTTGAGTCAAACGAGATGCGACTCAAGGCTCAAATGATATGGTTGAGTCAAACGAGGCCCAACTTGAGGAGCAAATGATATGGTTGAGTCAAATGAGGCTTGACCCGAGGTAGAAATGTTGTTGAGTCAAACGAGGCCCATCACGAGGTGCAAACATATGTGTAAGTCAAACAAGACCCGACTCGAGGTGCTAATGATATGGTTGAGCCAAACGAGGCCCAACTCGAGGCACAAATTATATGGTTGAGTCAAACGAGGCACGACTCGAGGTGCAAATGATGTGATCCAGGCAAACAAGTCCAGACAAGAGGTGCAAATGATATTGTTGAGTTAAACGATGCCCGACTTGAGGTGCAAAGGATATGGTTGAATCAAACGAGGCGTGACTCAAGGTGGGAATGATATGGTTGAGTCAAACGAGGCCCATCTCGAGGTGCAAACATATGTGTAAGTCAAACGAGTCCCAACTCGAGGTGCTAATGATATGGTTGAGTCAAACGAGGCCCGACTTGAGGCACAAATGATGTGGTTGAGTCAAACGAGGCCCATCTCGAGGTGCAAACATATGTGTAAGTCAAACGAGTCTCGACTCAAGGTGCAAATAATATGCTTGTGTCAAATGAGGCCCGACCCGAGGCAAAAATGTTGTCGTTGAGTCTAGTGAGGCCTATCTCTAGAAGCAAACATATGTGTAAGTCAAACGTGTCCCGACTCGAGCCGCTAATGATATGGTTCAGTCAAACGAGGCACGACTCAAGGCACAAATGATATGATTGATTCAAACAAGGCACGACTCGAGGTGCAAATGATGTGGTTCAGTCAAATGATATTGTTGAGTTAAACGAGGCACGACTTGAGGTGAAAATATGTGGTTCAATCAAACAAGTCCCGACAAGAGGTGCAAATGATATGGTTAAGTTAAACGAGGCCAGACTTGAGGTGCAAATGATGTGGTTGAGTCAAACAAGGCCCGATTTGAGATGCAAATGATATCGATGAGACAAACGAGGCCTAACTCGAGTCACAAATGATATGGTTGAGTCAAACGAGGCCTATCTCGAGGTGCAATCATATGTGTAAGTCAAACGAGTCCTAAGTTGAGGCACTAGTGATGTGGTTGAGTCAAAGGAAGACCGACTCGAGGTGCAAAGATATGTGTAAGTTAAATGAGTCCCGACTCGAGGCTCAAACGATATGGTCGAGTCAAAAGAGGGCTGACTCGAGGCATAAATGATATGGTTGAGTCAAACGAGGCACGACTTGAGGTACAAATGATGTGGTTGAGTCAAACGAGTTAGACTCGAGGTGCAAAAGATGTGGTTCAGTCAAACAAGTCCCGACAAGAGGGGCAAATGATATGGTTGAGTGAAACGAGGCCCAACTCGAGGTGCAAATGATATGGTTGAGTCAAACGACGCTCATCTCGAGGTGCAAACATATGTGTAAGTCAAATGAGTCCCGACTCGAGGCGCTAATGATATGGTTGAGTCAAACAAGGCCCGACTCGAGGAGCAAATGATGTGGTTGAGTCAAACGAGGCCTATCTTGAGGTGCAAATATATGTGTAAGTCAAACAAGTCCTGACTTGAGGCTCAAATGATATGGTTGAGTCAAACAAGGGCCGTCGGAGGCACAAATGATATGGTTGAGTTAAACGAGGCATGACTCGAGGGGAAAAAGATGTGGTTCAGTCAAATGAGTCCCGACAAGAGGTGCAAATGATATGGTTGAAGTAAACGAGGCTCGACTTGAGGTGCAAATGATACGGTTGAGTCAAATGAGGCCTGACTCGAGGTGCAAAAGATGTGGTTCAATCAAACGAGTCTGGACAATCGGTGCAAATGATATGGTTGGGTTAAACGAGGACAACTCGAGATGCAAATGATATGGTTAAGTGAAACAAGGCCCGAATCGAGGTGCAAAAGATATGGTTAAGTCAAACTCTGCCTGATTCAAGGCACAAATGATGTGGTTGAGTCAAAGGAGGCCCATCTCAAGGTGCAAACATATGTGTAAGTCAAATGAGTCCCGCCAGAGGCTCAAATGATATGGTTGAGTTAAACGAGGCCCAACTCGAGGTGCAAACGATATGGTTGAGTTAAACGAGGCTTGACTCAAGGTGTAAATGATATGGTTAAGCAAAACGAGCCCTGACATGAGGCACAAATGATGTGGTTGAGTCAAACAAGGCCCATATCGAGGTGCAAACATATGTGTAAATCAAACAAGTGCCGACTCGAGGCGCTAATAATATGGTTGAGTCAAACGAGGCCTGGCCCAAGGCGCAAATGATGTGGTTGTGTCAAACAAGGCCCATCTCGAGGTGCAAACATATGTGCAAGTCAAATGAGTCCCAACTCTAGTATCAAATGATATGGTTGAGTCAAGTGAGGCACAACTCGAGGTGCAAATGATGTGGTTGAGTCAAACGAGGCACGACTCAAGGTGCAAATGATGTGGTCCAGTCAACGAGTCTCGACAAGGGGTGCAAATGATATGGTTAAGTTAAACGAGGCCTGACTCGGGATGCACATGATATGGTTGAGTCAAACGAGGACCAACTCGAGGTGCAAATGATATAGTTGAGTCAAACGAGGCACGACTCAATGTGCAAATGATGTGGTTCAGTCAAACGAGTCCCGAAAGGGGTGCAAATGATATGGTTGACTTAAACGAGGCCTAACTCGGGGTGCACATGGTATGGTTGAGTCAAACAAGGACTGACTCGAGGTGCAAATGATATAGTTAAGTCAAACGAGGCCTGACCCGAGGCACAAATGTTGTTGTTGAGTCAAACGATGACCATCTCGAGGTGCAAACATATGTGTAAGTCAAACAAGTCCTGACTCGAGGTGTTAATGATATGGTTGAGTCAAACGAGGCTCGACTCGAGGCGCAAACATTGTGGTTGAGTTAAACGAGGGCCATCTCGTGGTCCAAACATATGTGTAAAGCAAACAAGTCTCACCTTGAGGCTCAAAGGATATGGTTGAGTCAAACGAGGCCAGGCTCAAGGCACAAATGAGATGGTTAAGTCAAACGGGGCATGACTCGAGGTGCAAATGATGTGGTTCAGTCAAACAATTCCAGACAAGAGGTGCAAATGATATTGTTGAGTTAAACGAGGGCTGACTCGACGTGCAAATGATATGGTTGAGTCAAATGAGGCCCGACTCGAGGTGCAAATGATATGGTTGAGTCCATTAAGGCCCGACTCGAGGCACAAATAATGTGGTTGAATCAAATGAGGCCCATGTCAAGGTTCAAACAGATGTGTAAGTCAAATGAGTCCCACCTCAAGGTTCAAATGATAAAGTTAGGTGAAACGATGCCTGACTCGAGGCACAAATGATTTGGTTTAGTCAAACGAGGCCCGAGTTGAGGTGTAAATGATATGGTTGCGTCAAACGATGCTTTACCCGAGCCACAAATACTGTCGTTGAGTCAAACGAGGCCCATCTCGAGGTGCAAACATATGTGTAAGACAAACGAGGATCGACTCGAGGTGCAAATGATATGCTTGAGTCAAATGAGGCTTGACCCGAGGCACAAATACTGTCGTTAAGTCAAACGAGGCCCATCTCGAGGTGCAAACATATGTGTAAGTCAAACGAGTGCCGACTCAAGGCACTAAAGATATGGTTGAGTCAAACGAGGCCCGACTTGAGCCACAAAGGATATGGTTGAGTCAAACGAGGCATGACTCGAGGTGCAAATGATGTAGTTCACTCAAACAAGTCCAGACAATAGGTACAAATGATATCGTTGAGTTAAATGAGGCCCAACTCAAGGTACAAATGATATGGCTGAGTCAAATGACTCTCGACTCAAGGTGCAAATGATATGGCTGAGTCAAAGTAGGTCCGACTCGAGGCACAAGTGATGTGGTTGAGTAAAACAATGCCCATCTCGAGGTGCAAACATATGTGTAAGTCAAATGAGTCCCACCTCGAGGCTCAAATGATAAGGTTGAGTTAAACAAGTCCCGACTCGAGGTGCAAATGATGTGGTTCAGTCAAACGAGTCCAAACAAGAGGTGCAAATGATATTGTTGAGTTAAATGAGGCCGGACTCGAGGTGCAAATGATATGGTTGAGTGAAACGAGACACGACTCGAGGCACAAATGATGTGGTTGAGTCAAACGAGGTCCAACTCGAGTTGCAAATGATGTGGTTCAGTCAAACGAGTCCAGACAATAGGTGCAAATGATATTGTTGAGTTAAACGAGGCCCGAGTCGAGCTGCAAATGATATGGCTGAGTTAAACGACTCCCAACTCGAGGTGCAAATTATATGGTTGAGTCAAACTAAGTCCGACTCGTGGCACAGGTGATGTGGTTGAGTCAAACGAGGCCCAACTCAAGGTGCAAACATATGTGTAAGTCAAACGAGTCCCGCCTCGAGGCTCAAATGATATGGTTGAGTCAAACAAGGCCCGACTCGAGGTGCAAATGATGTGGTTCAGTCAAACGAGTCTAGACAAGAGGTGCAAATGATATGGTTGAGTTAAACCAGGCCAGACTTGAGGTGCAAATGATATGGTTGAGTCAAACGAGTCCCAACTCGAGTCTCAAATGATATGGTTGAGTCAAACGAGGCAGGACTCGAGGTGGAAATGATGTGGTTGAGTCAAACGAGGCACGGCTCAAGGGGCAAAAGATGTGGTTCAGTCAAACGAGTCCCGACAAGAGGTGCAAATGATATGGTTGAGTCAAACAAGGACTGACTCCAGGCGCAAATTATGTGGTTGAGTCAAATGAGGCCCATCTCAAGGTGTAAACATATGTATAAGTCAAACGAGTCCCGCCTCAAGGATCAAATGATATGGTTGAGTCAAACGAGGCCCGACTCGAGGTGCAAATGATGTGGTTCAGTCAAACGAGTACAGACAAGAGGTGCAAATGATATGGTTAAGTTAAACCAGGCCAGACTCGAGTTGCAAATGATATGGCTGAGTCAAACGAGGACTGACTCAAGGCGCAAATTATGTGGTTGAGTCAAATGAGGCCCATCTCGACGTGCAAACATATGTGTAAGTCAAATGAGTCCCAACTCGAGTCTCAAATGATATGGTTGAGTCAAACGAGGCATGACTCGAGGTGGAAATGATGTGGTTGAGTCAAACGAGGCACGGCTCAAGGGGCAAAAGATGTGGTTCAGTCAAACGAGTCCCGACAAGAGGTGCAAATGATATGGTTGAGTCAAACGAGGACTGACTCCAGGCGCAAATTTTGTGGTTGAGTCAAATGAGGCCCATCTCAAGGTATAAACATATGTGTAAGTCAAACGAGTCCCGCCTCAAGGATCAAATGATATGGTTGAGTCAAACGAGGCCCGACTCGAGGTGCAAATGATGTGGTTCAGTCAAACGAGTCCAGACAAGAGGTGCAAATGATATGGTTGAGTTAAACCAGGCCAGACTCGAGTTGCAAATGATATGACTGAGTAAAACGAGGACTGACTCAAGGCGCAAATTATGTCGTTGAGTCAAATGAGGCCCATCTTGAGGTGCAAACATATGTGTAAGTCAAACGAGACCCAACTCGAGTCTCAAATGATATGGTTGAGTCAAACGAGGCACGACTCGAGGTGGAAATGATGTGGTTGAGTGAAACGAGGCACGACTCAAGGGGTAAAAGATGTGGTTCAGTCAAACGAGTCCCAACAAGCGGTGCAAATGATATGGTTGAGTGAAACAAGGCCCGACACGGGGTGCAAATGATATGGTTGAGTTAAACGAGGCCCGACTCACGATGCAAATGATATGGTTGAGTCAAACGAGGCCGGATCCGAGGCACAAATGTTGTTGTTGTGTCAAACGAGGCCCATCTCGAGGTGCAAACATATGCGTAAGTCAAACGAGTCCTGACTCGAGGGGCTAAGGATATGGTTGAGTCAAACGAGGCCCATCTCGAGGTGCAAACATATGTGTAAATCCAACGAGTCCCGCCTTAAGGCTCAAATGATATGGTTGAGTTAAACGAGGCCTGACTCAAGGCGGAAATGTTATGTTTGAGTCAAACGAGGCACGACTCGACGTGCAAATTATGTGGTTCTGTCAAATGAGTCTAGACAAGAGGTGCAAATGATATTGTTGAGTTAAACGATTCCCGACTCGAGGTGCAAATGAAAGGGTTTGTCAAATGAGGCCTGATTCGAGGCACAAATGATGTGGTTTAGTCAAACGAGGCCTGACTCGAGGTACAAATAATGTGGTTGAGTCAAACGAGACCTATCTCGAGGTGCAAACAAATATGTAAGCCAAACGAGTCCTACCTCGAGGCACAAATGATATGGTAGAGTTAAACGAGGCCCGACTCGAGGCGCAAATGATATGGATGAGTCAAACGAATCCTGACTCGAGAAATGATATGGTTGAGTCAAACAAGGACTGACCCAAGGCACAAATGATGTTGTTGAGTGAAATGAGGCCCATCTCAAGGTGCTAACAAATGTGAAAGTCAAACGACGCCTGACTCAAGCTGCAAGTGATATGCTTGAGTCAAACGAGGCCTGACCCGAGGCACAAATGTTGTCGTTGAGTCGAATGAGGCCCATCTCGAGGTGCAAACATATGTGTAAGTCAAACAAGTTTTGACTCGCGGTGCTAATGATATGGCTAGGCCAAACGAGTCCCGACTCATGACGCAAATGATATGGTTGAGTCAAATGAGGCACGACTCAAGGTGCAAATGATGTGGTTCAGTCAAACGAGTCTAGACAAGAGGTGCAAATGATATTGTTGCGTTAAATGAGGCCCGACTCGAGGTGCAAATGATATGGTTAAGTCAAACGAGGCCCACGTGATGTGGTTGAGTCAAACGAGGCCTGACTCAAGGCACAAATAGATGTGTAACTCAAACGAGTCCCGCCTCAAGGCTCAAATGATAAGGTTCAGTCAAACGAGGCCTGACTCGAGGCACAAATGATATGGTTGAGTCAAACGAGGCCCGACTCGAGGTGCAAATGATGTGGTTCAGTCAAACGAGTCCAGACAAGAGGTGCAAATGATATGGTTGAGTTAAACCAGGCCAGACTCGAGGTGCAAATGATATGGTTGAGTAAAACGAGGGCTGACTCAAGGCACAAATTATGTGGTTGAGCCAAATGAGGCCCATCTTGAGGTGCAAACTTATGTGTAAGTCAAACGTGTCCTAACTTGAGTCTCAAATGATATGGTTGAGTCAAACGAGCCACAACTAGAGGTGGAAATGATGTGGTTGAGTCAAACAAGGCACGGCTCAAGGGGCAAAAGATGTGGTTCAGTCAAACGAGTCCCGACAAGAGGTGCAAATGATATGGTTGAGTGAAACGAGGCCCGACTCGGAGTGCAAATGATATGGTTGAGTCAAACGAGGCCTGACTCATAGTGCAAATGATATGGTTGAGTCAAACGAGGCCTGACCCGAGGCACAAATGTTGTCATTGAGTCAAACGAGGCCCATCTCGAGGTGCAAACATATGTGTAAGTCAAATGAGTCCGACTCGAGGGGCTAAGGATACGGTTGAGTTAAACGAGGCCTGACTCGACACGCAAGTGATGTGGTTGAGTCTAACAAGGCCC
This sequence comes from Dicorynia guianensis, assembly GCA_037013595.1. Lineage (NCBI taxonomy): Eukaryota > Viridiplantae > Streptophyta > Magnoliopsida > Fabales > Fabaceae > Dicorynia > Dicorynia guianensis. The sequence continues at coordinate 2,095,666 of JASUAB010000023.1, forward strand.
ATCTCAAGGTGCAAACATATGTGTACATCCAACGAGTCCCGCCTTAAGGCTCAAATGATATGGTCGAGTTAAACGAGGCCTGACTCGACACGCAAGTGATGTGGTTGAGTCTAACAAGGCCCATCTCAAGGTGCAAACATATGTGTACATCCAACGAGTCCCGCCTTAAGGCTCAAATGATATGGTCGAGTTAAACGAGGCCTGACTCGAGGCACAAATGTTATGTTCGAGTCAAACAAGGCACGACTCGACGTGCAAATTATGTGGTTCAGTCAAACGAGTATAGACAAGAGGTGCAAATGATATTATTGAGTTAAATGATGTCCGACTCGAGGTACAAATGATATGGTTGAGTCAAACGAGGCCTGACTCGAGGTACAAATGATGTGGTTTAGTCAAACGAGGCCTGACTCGAGGTACAAATGATGTGATTGAGTCAAACGAGCCCTATCTCGAGGTGCAAACAAATATGTAAGTCAAACGAGTCCCACCTCGAGGCTTAAATGATATCGATGAGTCAAACGAATCCTGCCTCGAGCTGCAAATGATATGGTTAAGTCAAACAAGGACTGACCCGAGGCACAAATGATGTCATTGAGTCAAATGAGGCCCATCTCGAGGTGCTAACAAATGTGTAAGTCAAACGAGGCCCAACTCGAGTTGCAAATGATATGCTTGATTCAAACGAGGCCTGACCCGAGGAACAAATGTTGTCGTTGAGTCAAACAAGGCCCATCTCGAGGTGCAAACATATGTGTAAGTCAAACGAGTTTTGACTCACGGTGCTAACGATATGGCTGAGCCAAACGAGTCCCGACTCGCGGCGCAAATGATATGGTTGAGTCAAACGAGGATGACTCAAGGTGCAAATGATGTGGTTCAGTCGAACGATTCCAGACAAGAGGTGCAAATGATATTGTTGCGTTAAACGAAGCCCGACTCAAGGTGCAAATGATATGGTTGAGTCAAACGAGGCCTGACTCGAGGCATAATTGATGTGGTTCAGTCAAATGAGGCCGATCTCGAGGTGCAAACATATGTGTAAGTTAAACGAGGCCAGACTCGAGGTGCAAATGATATGGTTGAGTCAAACGAAGCTGACTCGAGGTGTAAATGATATGGTTGAGACAAACAAGGCCTGATCTGAGGCACAAATGTTGTTGTTAAGTCAAACGAGGCCCATCTCAAGGTGCAAACATATGTGTAAGTCAAACGAGTCCTGCCTCGAGGATCAAATGAGATGGTTGAGTCAAACGAGGCCCGACTCGAGGTGCAAATGATGTGGTTCAGTCAAACGAGTCCAGACAAGGGGTGCAAATGATATGGTTGAGTTAAACCAGGCCAGACTCGAGCTGCAAATGATATGGTTGAGTCAAACGAGGACTGACTCAAGGCGCAAATTATGTGGTTGAGTCAAATGAGGCCCATCTCGAGGTGCAAACATATGTGTAAGTCAAACGAGGCCTGACTCGAGGCGCAAATGATATGGTTGAGTCAAACGAAGCTGACTCGAGGTGCAAATGATATGGTTGAGACAAACGAGGCCTGACCTAAGTCACAAATGTTGTTGAGTCAAACGAGGCCTATCTCAAGGTGCAAGCATATGTGTAAGACACACGAGGCCCGACTTGAGGCGCAAATGATATGCTTGAATCAAACGATGCCTGACCCGAGGCACAAATGTTGTCATTGAGTCAAACAATGCCCATCTCGAGGTGCAAACATATGTGCAAGTCAAACAAGTCCCAACAAGAGGTGCAAATGATATTGTTAAGTTAAACGAGGCCCAACTCGAGGTGCAAATGGTATGTTTAAGTCAAATGAGGCCTGACTAGAGGCACAAATGATGTGGTTATGTCAAACGAGGACCATCTCAAGGGGTAAACATATGTGTAAGTCAAAAGAGTCCTAACTCGAGGCTCAAACGATATGGTTGAGTCAAACGAGGGCCAAATCGAGGCATAAATGATATGGTTGTGTCAAACAAGGCTCGACTCGAGGTGCAAATGATATGTTTGAGTCAAACGAGGCTCAACTTGAGGCACAAATGATGTGGTTGAGTCAAACGAGGCCTATCTCGAGGCACAAACATATGTGTAAATCAAACAAGTCCCGACTCAAGGTGCTAATGATATGGTTGAGTCAAACGAGGCCTGGCTTGAGGCTCAAATGATGTGGTTGAGTCAAACGACGCCGATCTCGAGGTGCAAACATATGTGTAAGTCAAACGAGTCTCGACTCGAGTCTCAACTGATATGGTTGAGTCAAACAAGGGCCTACTAGAGGCGCAAATGAAATGGTTGAGTCAAACAAGGTACGACTAGAGATGAAAATGATGTGGCTCAGTCAAAAGAGTCCCGACAAGAGGTGCAAATCATATGGTTGAGTTAAATGAGCCTGACTCGAGGTGCAAATGATGTGGTTAAGTCAAACGAGGCCTGCTTCGAGTTGCAAGTGATATCGAGGAGTCAAACGAGGCCTGACTCGAGTCACCAATGATATGGTTGAGTCAATCGAGGCCCATATCGAGGTATAATCATATGTGTATGTCAAACGAGTCCTGACTCGAGGCGCTAATGATATGGTTGAGTCAAAGGAGGCCCTACTCGTGGTGCAAAGATTTGTGTAAGTTAAACGAGTCCCGACTCGAGGCTCAAACGATACGGTTTAGTCAAATGAGGGCTGACTCGATGAATAAATGATATGGTTGAGTCAAACAAGTCACGACTCAAGGTGCAAATGATGTGGTTGAGTCAAACGAGGCGCGACTCAAGATACAAAATATGTGGTTCAATCAAACGAGTCCCGACAAGAGGTGCAAACGATATGGTTGATTTAAACAATGCCCGACTCAAGGTGCAAACGATATGGTTGAGTCAAACGAGGCCCATCTCGAGGTGCAAACATATGGTAAGTCAAACGAGTCCCGACTCGAGGTACTAATGATATGGTTGAGTCAAATGAGTCCTGACTCGAGGCGCTAATGATATGGTTGAGTCAAATAAGGCCCGACTTGAGGAGCAAAGGATGTGGTTAAGTCAAACGAGGCCCATCTTGAGGTGCAAACAAATGTGTAAGTCAAATAAGTCCCGACTCGAGGCTCAAATGATATGGTTAAGTCAAACAAGGGCAGACTCAAGGTGCAAATGATATGGTTAAGTCAAATGAGGCACGACTTGAGGGGCAAAAGATATGGTTCAGTCAAACGAGCCCCGACAAGAGGTGCAAAGGATATGGTTAAATTAAACGAGGCTCGACTTGAGGTGCAAATAATATGATTGAGTCAAACGAGCCCGACTCGAGGTGCAAATGATGTGGTTCAGTCAAACGAGTCCAGACAATAGGTGCAAATGATATGGTTGAGTCAAACGAGGCCTGACTCGAGGCCCATGTGATGTGGTTGAGTCAAACAAGGCCTGACTCAAGGCACAAATAGATGTGTAACTCAAACGAGTCTTGCCTCAAGGCTCAAATGATAAGGATCAGTCAAACGAGGCCTAACTCGAGGCGGAAATGATATGGTTGAGTCAAACGAGGCCCAACTCGAGGTACAAATGATGTGGTTCAGTCAAACGAGTCCAGACAAGAGGTGCAAATGATATGGTTGAGTTAAACTAGGCCAGACTCGAGGTGCAAATGATATGGTCGAGTCAAACGAGGACTGATTCAAGGCATAAATTATGTGGTCGAGTCAAATGAGGCCCATCTCGAGGTGCAAACATATGTGTAAGTCAAATGACGCACGACTCGAGGTGGAAATGATGTGGTTGAGTCAAACGAGGCACGGCTCAAGGGGGAAAATATGTGGTTCAGTCAAACAAGTCCTAACAAGAGGTGCAAATGATATGGTTGAGCTAAACGAGGCCCGACTCGAGGTGCAAATGATATGGTTGAGACAAACTAGGCCCGACTCGAGGCCCACGTGATGTGGTTGAGTCAAACGAGGCCCGACTCAAGGCACAAATACATGTGTAACTCAAACGAGTCCTGCCTCAAGGCTCAAATGATAAGGTTCAGTCAAATGAGGCTGGACTCAAGGCGCAAATGATGTGGTTATGTCAGACGAGGCCCATCTCAAGTTGCAAACATATGTGTAAGTCAAACGAGTCCCGACTTGAGGCGCTAATGATATGGTTGAGTCAAACGAGGCACGACTCAAGGTACAAAAGATGTGCTTCAATCAAACGAGTCCCGACAAGAGGAGCAAATGATATGGTTGAGTCAAACGAGGACCGACTCAGGTTGCAAATGATATGGTTAAGTCAAATGATGCCTGACCCGAGGTACAAATGATATGGTTTACTTAAACGAGGCTGACTTGAGGCACAAATGTTGTCGTTGAGTCAAACGAGGCCCATCTCGAGGTGCAAACATATGTGTAAGTCAAACGACTCCCAACTCGACAGGCTAAGGATATGGTTGAGTCAAACGAGGCCCGGCTTGAGGCACAAATGATGTGGTTGAGTGAAACGAGGCCTATGTCGAGGTGCAAACATATGTGTAAATCAAAAGAGTCTTGCCTTGAGGTTCAAATGATATGGTTGAGTCAAACGAGGCCCGACTCGAGGCACAAATGATATGGTTGAGTTAAACGAGGCCCAACTTGAGGTGCAAATTATGTGGCTCAGTCAAACGAGTCTAGACAAGAGGTGCAAATGATATTGTTGAGTTAAACGAGGACCAACTCGAGGTACAAATGATATGGTTGCATCAAACGAGGCATGACTCGAGGCATAAATGATGTGGTTGAGTCAAACGAGGCCCATCTCGAGGTGTAAACATATGTGTAAGTCAAATAAGTCCCGCCTCGAGGCTCAAACGATATGGTTGAGTCAAACGAGGCTCGACTTGAGGTGCAAATGATACGGTTGAGTAAAACAAAGCATGACTCAAGGTGCAAATGATATGGTTGAGTCAAACGAGGCATGACTCGAGGTGCAAATTAAGTGGTTCAGTCAAACGAGCCCCGACAAGAGGTGCAAATGATATGGTTGAATTAAACAAGGCTCGACTTGAGGTGCAAATGATATGATTGAGTCAAACGAGGACCGACTCGAGGTGCAAATGATGTGGTTTAGTCAAACGAGTCCAGACAATAGGTGCAAATGATATGGTTGAGCTAAACGAGGCCTGACTCAAGGCACAAATAATGTAGTTGAGTCAAATGAGGCCCATCTCGAGGTGCTAACAAATGTGTAAGTCAAATGAGGCCCGACTCGAGTTGCAAATGATATGCTTGAGTCAAACGAGGCCTGACCCGAGGTGCAAATTATGTGGTTTAGTCAAACGAGTCCAGACAAGAGGTGCAAATGATATTGTTGAGTTAAACGAAGCCCAACTCATGGCATTAAGGATATGGTTAAGTCAAATAAGGCCTGACTCAAGGTGCAAATGATGAGGTTGAGTCAAACGAGGCCTATCTCGAGGTGCAAACGTATGTGTAAGTCAAACAAGTCCCGTCTCGAGGCACTAATGATATGGTTGAGTCAAACGAGCGCTGACTCGAGGTGCAAATGATGTGGTTGTGTCAAATGAGGCCCATCTCGATGTTCAAACATATGTGTAAGTCAAATGAGTCACAACTCGAGTCTCAAATGATATGGTTGAGTCAAATAAGGCACGACTCGAGGAGCAAATGATGTGGTTAAGTCAAACGAGGCACGACTCAAGGTGCAAAAGATGTGGTTCAGTCAAACGAGTCTCGACAAGAGGTGCAAATGATATGGTTGAGTTAAACGAGGACCAACTCGGGTTGCAACTGATATGGTTAAGTCAAACGAGGCCCGACTCGAGGTACAAATGATATGGTTGAGTCAAACGAGACCTGGCCTGAGGCACAAAGGTTGTTGTTGAGTCAAACGAGGCCCATCTCGAGGTGCAAACATATGTGTAAGTCAAATGACTCCCGACTCGAGGGGCTAAGGATGTGGTTGAGTCAAACGAGGCCCATCTCGAGTCAAATAAGGCCTATCTTGAGGTGCAAACATATGTGTAAATGAAACGAGTCCCACCTTGAAGCTCAAATGATATGGTTGAGTCAAACGAGGCCCGACTCGAGGCACAAATGATATGGTTGAGTCAAACAAGACCGAACTCGAGGTGCAAATTATGTGGTTCAGTCAAATGAGTCCAGACAAGAGGTGCAAATGATATTGTTGAGTTAAACGAGGACTGACTCGAGGTACAAATGATATGGTTGAATCAAACGAGGCCTGACTCAAGGCACAAATGATGTGGTTGAGTCAAACGAGGCCCATCTCGAGGTGCAAACATGTGTAAGTCAAACGAGTCCCACATTGAGGCTCAAACAATATGGTTAAGTCAAACGAGGACTGACTCGAGGTACCAATGATATGGTTGAGTAAAACGAAGCCCAACTTGAGGTGCAAATGATATGGTTGACTCAAACGAGGCACGACTCGAGGTGCAAATTATGTGGTTCAGTCAAATCAGTCTAGACAAGAGGTGCAAATGATATTGTTGAGTTAAACGAAGACCGACTCAAGGAGCAAAGGATATGGTTGAGTCAAACAAGGCCCGACTTGAGGCGCAAATGATGTGGTTAAGTCAAACAAGGCCCATCTCAAGGTGCAAACATATGTGTAAATTAAACAAGTCCCGCCTCGAGGCTCAAATCATAAGGTTGAGTCAAACGAGGCCCGACTCGGGTTGCAAATAATATGGTTGGGTCAAACGAGGCCTGACTCGAGGTGCAAATGATATGGTTGAGTCAATCGAGGCCTGGCCCGAGGCACAAATGTTGTCATTCAGCCAATCGAGGCCCATCTCGAGGTGCAAACATATGTGTAATCAAACGAGTCCCGACCCAAGGGGCTAAGGATATGGTTGTGTCAAACAAGGCCTATCACGTGGTGCAAACATACGTGTAAATCAAACGAGTCCCGCCTTGAGACTCAAATGATATGGTTGAGTCAAACGAGGCCCGACTCGAGGCACAAATGATATGGTTGAGTCAAACGAGACCTGACTCGAGGTGCAAATTATGTCGTTCAGTCAAATGAGTCCAGACAAGAGGTGCAAAAGATATTGTTGAGTTAAACAAGGACCAACTCGAGGTACAAATGATATGGTTGAGTCAAACGAGGCATAACTCGAGGTGCATATGATATGGTTGAGTCAAACGAGGCCCGCCTCAAGGCTCAAATGATATGGTTGAGTCAAACAAGGGCCGACTCGAGGCACAAATTATATGGTTGAGTTAAACAAAGCCCGACTTGAGGTGCAAATGATATGGTTGAGTCAAACGAGGCCTGACCCGAGCCACAAATGTTGTCATTGAGTCAAACAAGGCCCATCTCGAGGTGCAAACATATATCTAAGTCCAATGAGTCCTGCCTCAAGGCTTAAATGATATGGTTGAGTGAAACGAGGCCTAACTCGAGGTGCAAATGATATGGTTGAGTTAAACGAAGCACGACTTGAGGTGCAAATTATATGGTTAGGACAAACGAGACCTGACCCGAGGGACAAATGTTGTCGTTGAGTCAAACGAGGCCCATCTCGAGGTGCAAACATATGTGTAAGTTAAATGAGGCCCGACTCGAGATGCAAATGATATGCTTGAGTCAAACGAGGCATGACCCTAGGCACAAATGTTGTTGTTTAGTCAAATGAGGCCTCTCTTAAGGTGCAAACATATGTGTAAGTCAAACAAGTCCCGACTCAAGGCTCAAATGATACGGTTGAGTCAAACGAGGGCCAACTCGAGGCGCAAATGATATGGTTGAGTCAAACGAGGCACAACTCGAGGGGCAAAAGATGTGGGTCAGAGAAATGAGTCCCGACAAGAAGTGCAAATGATGTGGTTGAATTAAATAAGGCCCGACCCGAGGTGCAAATGATATGGTTGAGTCAAACGAGTTTAGACAATAGGTGCAAATGATATGGTTGAGTTAAACGAGGGCCGACTCAAGGTACAAATGATATGGTTGAGTTAAACGAAGCACGACTTGAGGTGCAAATTATATGGTTAGGACAAACAAGACCTGACCCGAGGGACAAATGTTGTCGTTGAGTCAAACGAGGCCCATCTCGAGGTGCAAACATATGTGTAAGTTAAATGAGGCCCGACTTGAGGTGCAAATGATATGCTTGAGTCAAACGAGGCATGACCCTAGGCACAAATGTTGTTGTTTAGTCAAATGAGGCCTCTCTTGAGGTGCAAACATATGTGTAAGTCAAACAAGTCCCGACTCAAGCTCAAATGATACGGTTGAGTCAAACGAGGGCCAACTCGAGGCGCAAATGATATGGTTGAGTCAAACGAGGCACAACTCGAGGGGCAAAAGATGTGGGTCAGAGAAATGAGTCCCGACAAGAAGTGCAAATGATATGGTTGAATTAAACAAGGCCCGACCCGAGGTGCAAATGATATGGTTGAGTCAAACGAGTTTAGACAATAGGTGCAAATGATATGGTTGAGTTAAACGAGGGCCGACTCAAGGTACAAATGATATGGTTGAGTCAAACGAGGCCCGACTCAAAGCGCAAATAATATGGTTAAGTCACGCTAGGCCTGACTCGTGGCACAAGTGCTGTCATCGAGTCAAACGAGGCCCATCTCGAGGTGCAAACATATGTATAAGTCAAACGAGGCCCAACTTGAGGCTCAACTGATATAGTTGAGTCAAACGAGGCCCGACTCGAGGCACAAATGATATAGTTGAATCAAACGAGGCCCATCTCGAGGTGGAAACATATGTGTAAGTCAAATGAGTACCGCCTTAAGGCTCAAATGATATGGTTGAGTCAAACGAGGCTCGACTCGAGGCGCAAATGATATGGTTGAGCCAAATGACGCTCGACTCGAGGTGCAAATGATATGGTTAAGTCAAACGAGGCCTGAGCCAAGGCATAAATGTTGTCGCTAAGTCAAACGAGGCCCATCTCGAGGTGCAAACATATGTGTCAGTCAAACGAGTCCCAACTCGAGGCGCTAATGATATGGTTGAGTCAAATGAGACCCGACTCGAGGCACAAATGATATGGTTGAGTCAAACGAGGCACAACTGAAGGTGCAAATGATGTGGTTCAGTCAAATGAGTCCAGACAAGAGGTGTAAATGATATTGTTGAGTTAAACGAGGCTCGACTCAAGGTGCAAATTATATGGTTGAGTCAAACGAGGCCCGACTCGAGGTACAATTGATGTGGTTGAGTCAAACGAGGCCTATCTCAAGGTGCAAACATATGTGTAAGTCAAACGAGGCCCGACTCGAGGCGCAAATGATATAGTTGAGTCAAACGAGGCCCGACTCGAGGTGCAAATGATATGGTTGGGACAAATGAGGCCTGACCTAAGGCACCAATGTTGTCATTGAGTCAAATGAGGCCCATCTCATGGTGCCAACATATGTGTAAGTCAAACGAGGTGCAACTCGAGGTGCAATTGATATGCTTGAGTCAAACGAGGCCTGACCCGACACACAAATATTGTCGTTAAGTCAAACGAGTCCCATCTCAAGGTGCAAACATATGTGTAAGTCAAACGAGTCCTAACTCCATGCACTAATGATATGGTTAAGTCAAATGAGGCCCGACTCGAGGCACAAATGCTATGGTTGAGTCAAACGAGGCACGACTCGAGGTGCAAATGATGTGGTTCAGTCAAACAAGTCCAGACAAGAGGTGCAAAAGATATTGTTGAGTTAAACGAGGCCCAACTCGAGGTGCAAATGATATGGTTGAGTCAAACAAGGCACGACTCGAGGGGCAAAAGATGTGGTTTAGTCAAACGAGTCTAGACAAGAGGTGCAAATGATATTGTTGAGTTAAACGAGGCCCGACTCGAGGTGCAAATGATATGATTGAGTCAAACGAGGCCCGACTGGAGGCACAAATGATGTGGTTGAGTCAAACGAGTCCCATCTTGAGGTGCAAACATATGTGTAAGTCAAACGAGTCCTACCTCAAAGCTCAAATGATATGGTTGAGTCAAACAAGGACCGACTCGAGGTGCAAATGATATGGTTGAGTCACACAAAGACTGACTCGAGGTTCAAATCATATGGTTGAGTCAAACGAGGCTTGCCCTGAGGCACAAATGTTGTCATCGAGACAAATGAGGCCCATCTCGAAGTGCAAACATATGTATAAGTCAAACGAGGTCCAACTCGTGGCTCAAATGATATGGTTGGCTCAAATGAGGCTTGACTCAAGGCACAAATGATGTGGTTGAGTCAAACGGGGCCCATCTCGAGGTGCAAACATATGTGTAAGTCAAACGAGTCTCGCCTCAAGGCTCAAATGATATGGTTGAGTCAAACGAGGCCCGAGTTGAGATGCAAATGATATGGTTGAGCCAAATGACGCCCGACTCGAGGTGCAAATGATATGGCTGAGTCAAATGAGTCTTGACTCGAGGCACAAATGTTGTCACTGAGTCAAACGAGGCCCATCTTGAGGTGCAACCATATGTGTAAGTCAAACGAGGCCTGACTCGAGGTGCAAATGATATGCTTGAGTCAAACGAGGGCTGACCCGAGGCATAAATGTTGTCGTTGAGTCAAACGTGGCCCATCTCGAGGTGCAAACATATGTGTAAGGCAAACGAGTCCTGACTCGAGGCACTAATGATATGGTTGAGTCAAACGAGACCCGACTTGAGGCACAAATGATATGGTTGAGTCAAACGAGGCACGACTCAAGGTGCAAATGATGTGGTTCAGTCAAACGAGTCTAGACATGAGGTGTAAATGATATTGTTGAGTCAAACGTGGCCCGACTCGAAGTGCAAATGCTATGGTTGAGTCAAACGAGGCCTGACTCGAGGTATAATTGATGTGGTTGAGTTAAACGAGGCCTATCTCGAGGTGCAAACATATGTGGAAGTCAAACGAGGCCTGATTAGAGGCGCGAATGATATGGTTGAGTCAAACAATGCCCCGACTCGAGGTGCAAATGATATGGTTGGGACAAACGAGGCCTGACCCGAGGCACCAATGCTATCGTTGAGTCAAATGAGGCCCATCTCCTGGTGCAAACGTATGTGTAAGTCAAACGAGGTGCAACTCGAGGTGCAAATGATATGCTTGAGTCAAACAAGGCCTAACCCAAAGCACAAATATTGTCATTAAGTCAAACGAGTCCCATCTCAAGGTGCAAACGTATGTGTAAGTCAAACGAGTCCCAACTCCATGCACAAATCATATGGTAGAGTCAAACGAGGACCGAGTCGAGGTGCAAATGCTATGGCTGAGTCAAATGAGGCATGACTCGAGGTGCAAATGATGTGGTCCAGTCAAATGAGTCCAGATAAGAGGTGCAAAAGATATTGTTGAGTTAAACAAGGCCCAACTCGAGGTGCATATGATATGGTTCAGTTAAACGAGGCCTGACTTGAGGCACAAATGATGTGGTTGAGTCAAACGAAGCCTATCTCAAGGGGCAAGCATATGTGTAAGTCAAACGAGTCTCGACTCGAGGCTCAAATGATATGGTTGAGTCAAACGAGGCCCGACTTGAGGCGCAAATAATATGGTTGAGCCAAACGAGGCCCGACTTGAGGTGCAAATGATATGGCTGAGTCAAACAAAGCCTGACCCGAGGCACAAATGTTGTCGCTGAGTCAAACGAGGCCCATCTCGAGGTTCAAACATATGTGTAAGTCTGACTAGGCCCAACTCGAGGTGCAAATGATATGCTTGATTCAAATGAGGTCTGACCCGGGGCATAAATGTTGTCGTTGAGTCAAGCGAGGCCGATCTCGAGGTGCAAACATATGTGTAAGTCAAATGAGTCCTGACTCGAGGCGCTAATGATATGGTTGAGTCAAACGAGACCCGACTCGAGGCACAAATGATATGGTTGAGTCAAACGAGGCACGACTCAAGGTGCAAATGATGTGGTTGAGTCCAACGAGGCACGACTCGAGGTACAATTGATGTGGTTGAGTCAAACGAGGCCTATCTCGAGGTGCAAACATATGTGTAAGTCAAACGAGGGCCGACTTGAGGCGCAAATGATATGGTTGAGTCAAACGGGGCCCGACTCGAGGTGTAAATGATATGGTTGGGACAAACGAGGCCTGACCCGAGGCACCAATGTTGTCGTTGAGTCAAACGAGGCCCATCTCGTGGTGCAAATGTATGTGTAAGTCAAATGAGGCACAACTCGAGGTGCAAATGATATGCTTGAGTCAAACGAGGCCTGACCCGATGCACAAATGTTGTCGTTAAGTCAAACGCGTCCCATCTCAAGGTGCAAACATATGTGTAAGTCAAACGAGTCCCAACTCCATGCACTAATGATATGGTTAAGTCAAATGAGGCCCAACTCAAGGCACAAATGCTAGGGTTGAGTCAAACGAGGCACGACTCGAGGGGCAAAAGATGTGGTTCAGTCAAACGAGTCCAGACAAGAGGTGCAAATGATATTGTTTAGTTAAACAAGGCCCGACTCGAGGTGCAAATGATATGATTGAGTCAAACGAGGCTCGACTGGAGGCACAAATGATATGGTTGAGTCAAATGAGGCCCGCCTCCAGGAGCAAATGATATGGTTGAGTCAAACAAAGACCGACTGAAGGTTCAAATGATATGGTTGAGTCAAACGAGGCCTGACCCGAGGCACAAATGTTGTCGTCGAGTCTAACGAGGACCATCTCGATGTGCAAACATATGCATAAGTCAAACGAGGCCCAACTCGAGGCTTAAATGATATGGTTGAGTCAAACGACGCCCGACTCGAGGTGCAAATGATATGGCTGAGTCAAACGAGGCCCATCTCGAGGTGCAAACATATGTGTAAGGCAAACGAGTCCCGACTCGAGGCACTAATGATATGGTTGAGTCAAACGAGACCCGACTTGAGGCACAAATGATATGGTTGAGTCAAACGAGGCACGACTCAAGGTGCAAATGATGTGGTTCAGTCAAACGAGTCTAGACATGAGGTGTAAATGATATTGTTGAGTCAAACGTGGCCCGACTCGAAGTGCAAATGCTATGGTTGAGTCAAACGAGGCCTGACTCGAGGTATAATTGATGTGGTTGAGTTAAACGAGGCCTATCTCGAGGTGCAAACATATGTGGAAGTCAAACGAGGCCTGATTAGAGGCGCGAATGATATGGTTGAGTCAAACAATGCCCCGACTCGAGGTGCAAATGATATGGTTGGGACAAATGAGGCCTGACCCGAGGCACCAATGCTATCGTTGAGTCAAATGAGGCCCATCTCCTGGTGCAAACGTATGTGTAAGTCAAACGAGGTGCAACTCGAGGTGCAAATGATATGCTTGAGTCAAACAAGGCCTAACCCAAAGCACAAATATTGTCATTAAGTCAAACGAGTCCCATCTCAAGGTGCAAACGTATGTGTAAGTCAAACGAGTCTCAACTCCATGCACAAATCATATGGTAGAGTCAAACGAGGCCCGAGTCGAGGTGCAAATGCTATGGCTGAGTCAAATGAGGCATGACTCGAGGTGCAAATGATGTGGTCCAGTCAAATGAGTCCAGACAAGAGGTGCAAAAGATATTGTTGAGTTAAACAAGGCCCAACTCGAGGTGCATATGATATGGTTCAGTTAAACGAGGCCTGACTTGAGGCACAAATGATGTGGTTGAGTCAAACGAAGCCTATCTCAAGGGGCAAGCATATGTGTAAGTCAAACGAGTCTCGACTCGAGGCTCAAATGATATGGTTGAGTCAAACGAGGCCCGACTTGAGGCAAAAATGATATGGTTGAGCCAAACAAGGCCCGACTTGAGGTACAAATGATATGGCTGAGTCAAACAAAGCCTGACCCGAGGCACGAATGTTGTCGCTGAGTCAAACGAGGCCCATCTCGAGGTTCAAACATATGTGTAAGTCTGACGAGGCCCGACTCGAGGTGCAAATGATATGCTTGATTCAAATGAGGCCTGACCCGGGGCATAAATGTTGTCGTTGAGTCAAGCGAGGCCCATCTCGAGGTGCAAACATATGTGTAAGTCAAACGAGTCCTGACTCGAGGCGCTAATGATATGGTTGAGTCAAACGAGACCCGACTCGAGGCACAAATGATATGGTTGAGTCAAACGAGGCACGACTCAAGGTGCAAATGATGTGGTTGAGTCCAACGAGGCTCGACTCGAGGTACAATTGATGTGGTTGAGTCAAATGAGGCCTATCTCGAGGTGCAAACATATGTGTAAGTCAAACGAGGCCCGACTTGAGGTGCAAATGATATGGTTGAGTCAAACGGGGCCCGACTCAAGGTGTAAATGATATGGTTGGGACAAACGAGTCCTGACCCGAGGCACCAATGTTGTCGTTGAGTCAAACGAGACCCATCTCGTGGTGCAAATGTATGTGTAAGTCAAATGAGGCACAACTCGAGGTGCAAATGATATGCTTGAGTCAAACGAGGCCTGACCCGATGCACAAATGTTGTCGTTAAGTCAAACGCGTCCCATCTCAAGGTGCAAACATATGTGTAAGTCAAACGAGTCCCAACTCCATGCACTAATGATATGGTTAAGTCAAATGAGGCCCAACTCAAGGCATAAATGCTAGGGTTGAGTCAAACGAGGCACGACTCGAGGGGCAAAAGATGTGGTTCAGTTAAACGAGTCCAGACAAGAGGTGCAAATGATATTGTTTAGTTAAACAAGGCCCGACTCGAGGTGCAAATGATATGATTGAGTCAAACGAGGCTCGACTGGAGGCACAAATGATATGGTTGAGTCAAACGAGGCCCGCCTCCAGGAGCAAATAATATGGTTGAGTCAAACAAAGACCGACTCAAGGTTCAAATGATATGGTTGAGTCAAACGAGGCCTGACCCGAGGCACAAATGTTGTCGTCGAGTCTAACGAGGACCATCTCGATGTGCAAACATATGCATAAGTCAAACGAGGCCCAACACGAGGCTTAAATGATATGGTTGAGTCAAACGACGCCTGACTCGAGGTGCAAATGATATGGCTGAGTCAAACGAGGCCCATCTCGAGGTGCAAACATATGTGTAAGTCAAACGAGTTCCGCTTCAAGGCTCAAATGATATGGTTGAGTCAAACGAGGCCAGACTTGAGGCACAAATGATATGGTTGAGCCAAACGACGCCCAACTTGAGGTGCAAATGATATGGCTGAGTCAAACGAGGCCCATCTCGAGGTGCAAACATATGTGTAAGTCAAACGAGTTCCGCTCCAAGGCTCAAATGATATGGTTGAGTCAAACAAGGTCCGACTTGAGGCACAAATGATATGGTTGAGGCAAACGACGCCTGACTCGAGGTGCAAATGATATGGCTGAGTCAAACAAGGCCTAACCCAGGGCACAAATGTTGTCGCTGAGTCAAACGAGGCCCATCTCGAGGTGCAAACATATGTGTAATCAAACGAGTCCCAACTCGAGGTGCAAATGATATGCTTGAGTCAAACAAGGCCTAACCCGAGGCATAAATGTTGTCGTTGAGTCAAACAAGGCCCATCTGGAGGTGCAAACATATGTGTAAGTCAAACGAGTCCCGACTCGAGGCGCTAATGATATGGTTGAGTCAAACGAGACCCGACTCGAGGTACAAATGATATGGTTGAGTCAAACGAGGCACGACTCAAGGTGTAAATGATGTGGTTTAGTCAAACGAGTCCAGACAAGAGGTGCAAATGATATTGTTGACTTAAGCAAGGCCCAACTCAAGGTACAAATGATATGGTTGAGTCAAACGAGGCTCGATTCGAGGTACAATTGATGTGGTTGAGTCAAACGAGGCCCATCTCGAGGTGCAAACATATGTGTAAGTTAAACGAGGCCTGAGTCGAGGCGCAAATGATATGGTTGAGTCAAACGAGACCCAACTCGAGGTGCAAATGATATGGTTGGGACAAACGAGGCATGACCCGAGGCACCAATGTTGTCGTTGAGTCAAACAAGGCCCATCTTGAGGTGCAAACATATGTGTAAGTCAAACGAGGCCCAACTCGAGGTGCAAATGATATGCTTGAGTCAAACAAGGCCTGGCCCGACGCACAAATGTTGTCGTTAAGTCAAACGAGTCCCATCTCAAGGTGCAAACATATGTGTAAGTCAAACGAGTCCTGACTCCAGGCGCTAATGATATGGTTGAGTCAAACGAGGCCTGACTCAAGGCACAAATGATATGGTTGAGTCAAACGAGGCACGACTCGAGGTGCAAATGATGTGCTTCAGTCAAACGAGTCCAGAGAAGAGGTATAAAAGATACTGTTGAGTTCAACGAGGCCTAACTCGAGGTGCAAATGATATGGTTGAGTCAAACGATTCTTGACTCGAGGCTCAAATATATGGTTGAGTCAAACAAGGGTCGACTCAAGATGTAAATGATATGGTTGAGACAAACGAGGCACGACTCGAGGTGCAAATGATGTAGCTCAGTCAAACGAGTCCTGACAAGAGGTGCAAATGATATTGTTGAGTTAAACGTGGCCCCACTCGAGGTGCAAATGATATGGTTGAGTCAAATGAGGCCTGATCTGAAGCGTAAATGATGTGGTTGAATCAAACGAGGCCCAACTCGAATTGCAAACAGATAGGTAAGTCAAACGAGTGCCGACTCGAGGCGCTAATGATATGGTTAGGTCAAACGAGGGCTGACTCGAGGTGCAAATGATTTAGTTGAGTCAAACGAGGCACGAATCGAGTAGCAAATGATGTGGTTCAATCAAACAAGTCCCGACAGGAGGTGCAAAAGATATGGTTGAGTCAAACGACGCCCAACTCGAGGTGCAAATGATATGGTTTAGTCAAACAGGGGCCAACTCCAGGTGCAAACAAATGTGTTAGTTAAACAACCCCCAACTCGAGGCTCAAATGATATGGTTGAGTCAAACAAAGACCGACTCAAGGTTTAAATGATATGGTTGAGTCAAACGAGGCCTAATCCTAGGCAAAAATATTGTCGTCGAGTCTAACGAGGCCAATCTCGACGTGCAAACATATGTATAAATCAAACGAGGCCCAACTCGAGGTTCAAATGATATGGTTGAGTCAAACGAGGCCTGACTCGAGGAACAAATGATGTGGTTTAGTCAAACAAGGCCCATCACGAGTTGCAAACATATGTGTAAGTCAAACGAGTTTTGCCTCAAGGCTCAAATGATATGGTTGAGTCAAACGAGGCCAGACTTGAGGCACAAATGATATGGTTGAGCCAAACGATGCCCGACTCGAGGTGCAAATGATATGGCTGAGTCAAACGAGGCCCATCTCGAGGTGCCAACATATGTGTAAGTCAAACGAGTTCCGCTTCAAGGTCAAATGATATGGTTGAGTCAAACAAGGCCCGACTTGAGGCACAAATGATATGGTTGAGCCAAATGATGCCTGACTTGAGGTGCAAATAATATGGCTGAGTCAAACGAGGCCTAACCCAGGGCACAAATGTTGTCGCTGAGTCAAATGAGGCCCATCTTGAGGTGCAAACATATGTGTAATCAAATGAGTCCCAACTCGAGGTGCAAATGATATGCTTGAGTCAAACAAGGCCTGACCCGAGGCATAAATGTTGTCGTTGAGTCAAACGAGGCCCATCTGGAGGTGCAAACATATGTGTAAGTCAAACGAGTCCCGACTCGAGGCGCTAATGATATGGTTGAGTCAAACGAGACCCGACTCGAGGCATAAATGATATGGTTGAGTCAAACGAGGCACGACTCAAGGTGTAAATAATGTGGTTTAGTCAAACGAGTCCAGACAAGAGGTGCAAATGATATTGTTGACTTAAGCAAGGCCCAACTCAAGGTACAAATGATATGGTTGAGTCAAACGAGGCCCAATTCGAGGTACAATTGATGTGGTTGAGTCAAACAAGGCCCATCTCGAGGTGCAAACATATGTGTAAGTCAAACGAGGCCTGACTCGAGGCTCAAATGATATGGTTGAGTGAAACAAGACCCAACTCGAGGTGCAAATGATATGGTTGGGACAAATGAGGCCTGACCCGAGTCATCAATGTTGTTGTTGAGTCAAACAAGGCCCATCTTGTGGTGCAAACATATGTGTAAGTCAAACGAGGCCCAACTTGAGGTGCAAATGATATGCTTGAGTCAAACGAGGCCTAGGCCAATGCACAAATGTTGTTGTTAAGTCAAACGAGTCCCATCTCAAGGTGAAAACATATGTGTAAGTCAAACGAGTCCCGACTCCAGGCGCTAATGATATGGTTGAGTCAAACGAGGCCCGACT
Source organism: Dicorynia guianensis (assembly GCA_037013595.1). Classification (NCBI taxonomy): domain Eukaryota; kingdom Viridiplantae; phylum Streptophyta; class Magnoliopsida; order Fabales; family Fabaceae; genus Dicorynia; species Dicorynia guianensis. The sequence continues at coordinate 2,113,833 of JASUAB010000023.1, forward strand.
CGAGGCACAAATGATATGGTTGAGTTAAACGAGGCACAACTCGAGGTGCAAATGATGTGGTTCAGTCAAACGAGTCCAAAGAAGAGGTACAAAAGATATTGTTGAGTTCAACGAGGCCTAACTCGAGGTGCAAATGATTTGGTTGAGTCAAACGAGGCACGAATCGAGCAGCAAATGATGTGGTTCTGTCAAACAAGTCCCGACAGGAGGTGCAAAAGATATGGTTAAGTCAAACGACACCTAACTCGAGGTGCAAATGATATGGTTTAGTCAAACAAGGGCCAACTCCAGGTGCAAACAAATGTGTTAGTTAAACGACCCCCAACTCGAGGCTCAAATGATATGGTTGAGTCAAACAAAGGCCGACTCGAGGTTTAAATGATATGGTTGAGTCAAACAAGGCTTAATCCTAGGCAAAAATGTTGTCGTTGAGTCTAACGAGGCCCATCTCGATGTGCAAACATATGTATAAGTCAAACGAGGCCCAACTCGAGGCTCAAATAATATGGTTGAGTCAAAGGAGGCCTGACTCGAGGCACAAATGATGTGGTTTAGTCGAACAAGGCCCATCACGAGTTGCAAACATATGTGTAACTCAAATGAGTTCTGCCTCAAGGCTCAAATGATATGGTTGAGTCAAACGAGGCCTGACTTGAGGCACAAATGATATGGTTGAGCCAAACGATGCCCGACTCGAGGTGCAAATGATATGGCTGAGTCAAACGAGGCCTAACCCGACACATAAATGTTGTCGTTGAGTCAAACGAGGCCCATCTTGAGATGCAAACATATGTGTAAGTTAAACGAGGCCTTCCTCGAGGTGCAAATGATATGCTTGAGTCAAACGAGGCCTGACCCAAGGCATAAATGTTGTCGTTGAGTCAAACGAGGCCCATCTCGAGGAGCAAACATATGTGTAAGTCAAACGAGTCCCGACTCGAGGAGCTAATGATATGGTTGAGTCAAACGAGACCCGACTCGAGGCACAAATGATATGATTGAGTCAAATGAGGCACGACTCAAGGTGTAAATGATGTGGTTCAGTCAAACGAGTCCAGACAAGACGTGCAAATGATATTGTTGACTTAAGGAAGGCCCGACTCGAGGTGCAAATGATATGGTTGAATCAAATGAGGCCTGATTCGAGGTGCAATTGATGTGGTGGAGTCAAACGAGGCCCATCTCGAGGTGCAAACATATGTGTAAGTCAAATGAGGCCTGACTCGAGGCTCAAATGATATGGTTGAGTGAAACGAGACCCAACTCGAGGTGCAAATTATATGGTTGGGACAAACGAGGCCTGACCCGAGGCATCAATGTTGTTGTTGAGTCAAACAAAGCCCATCTTGTGGTGCAAACATATGTGTAAGTCAAACGAGGCCTAACTCGAGGTGCAAATGATATGCTTGAGTCAAACGAGGCCTGGGCCAATGCACAAATGTTGTTGTTAAGTCAAACAAGTCCCATCTCAAGGTGCAAACATATGTGTAAGTCAAGCGAGTCCTAACTCCAGGCGCTAATGATATGGTTAAGTCAAACGAGGCCCAACTCGAGGCGCAAGTGATATGGTTGAGTCAAACGAGGCATGACTTGAGGTCCAAATGATGTGGTTCAGTCAAACGAGTCCAGAGAAGAGGTACAAAAGATATTGTTGAGTTACACGAAGCCCAACTCGAGGTGCAAATGATATGGTTGAGTCAAGCGAGGCCCGACTCGAGGCACAAATGATGTGGTTGAGTCAAACAAAGCCTATCTCAAGGGGCAAACATATGTGCAAGTCAAACGATTCTCGACTCGAGGCTCAAATGATATGGTTGAATCAAACGAGGGTCGACTCGAGACGTAAATGATATGGTTAAGACAAACGAGGCACGACTGGAGGTGCAAATGAGGCACGACTCAAGGTGTAAATGATGTGGTTCAGTCAAACGAGTCCAGACAAGACGTGCAAATGATATTGCTGACTTAAGGAAGGCCCGACTCGAGGTCAAAATGATATGGTTGAATCAAATGAGGCCCGATTCGAGGTGCAATTGATGTGGTGGAGTCAAACGACGCCCATCTCGAGGTGCAAACATATGTGTAAGTCAAACGAGGCCTGACTCGAGGCTCAAATGATATGGTTGAGTGAAACGAGACCCAACTCGAGGTGCAAATGATATGGTTGGGACAAACGAGGCCTGACCCGAGGCATCAATGTTGTTGTTGAGTCAAACAAGGCCCATCTTGTGGTGCAAACATATGTGTAAGTCAAACGAGGCCCAACTCGAGGTGCAAATGATATGCTTGAGTCAAACGAGGCCTGGGCCAATGCACAAATGTTGTCGTTAAGTCAAACAAGTCCCATCTCAAGGTGCAAACATATGTGTAAGTCAAGCGAGTCCTAACTCCAGGCGCTAATGATATGGTTGAGTCAAACGAGGCCCAACTCGAGGCGCAAGTGATATGGTTGAGTCAAACGAGGCATGACTTGAGGTCCAAATGATGTGGTTCAGTCAAACGAGTCCAGAGAAGAGGTACAAAAGATATTGTTGAGTTACACGAAGCCAAACTCGAGGTGCAAATGATATGGTTGAGTCAAGCGAGGCCCGACTCGAGGCACAAATGATGTGGTTGAGTCAAACAAAGCCTATCTCAAGGGGCAAACATATGTGCAAGTCAAACGATTCTCGACTCGAGGCTCAAATGATATGGTTGAGTCAAATGAGGGTCGACTCGAGACGTAAATGATATGGTTAAGACAAACAAGGCACGACTGGAGGTGCAAATGATGTGGTCCAGTTAAACCAGTCCCGACAAGAGGTGCAAATGATATGGTTGAGTAAAACATGGCCCCACTCGAGGTGCAAATGATATGGTTGAGTCAAATGAGGCCTGAGCTGAGGCATAAATGATGTGGTTGAATCAAACGAGGCCTAACTTGAGTTGCAAACATATAGGTAAGTCAAACGAGTTCCGACTCGAGGCACTAAGGATATGGTTAAGTCGAACGAGGGCCGACTCGAGGTGCAAATGATTTGGTTGAGTCCAACGAGGCATGAATCGAGCAGCAAATGATGTGGTTCAGTCAAACAAGTCCCGACAAGAGGTGCAAAAGATATTGTTGAGTTAAATGAGGCCCGACTCGAGGTGCAAATGATACGGTTGAGTGAAACGAGGCCCGACTCGAGGTGCAAATGATATGGTTTAGTCAAACAGGGGCTAACTCGAGGTGCAAACAAATGTGTTAGTCAAACGACTCCTAACTCGAGGCTCAAATGATATGATTGAGTCAAACGAGGGCCGACTCGAGGCGCAAATGATATGGTTGAGTCAAATGAGGCATGACTTGAGGTGCAAATGATGTGGTTCCATCAAACGAGTCCCGACAAGACGTGCAAATGATATGGTTGATTTAAACGAGGACCAACTCGATGTGCAAATGATATGTTGAGTCAAACGAGGTCCGACTTGAGGTGCAAATAATATGGTTGAGTCAAACGAGGCCTGGCCCAAGGCACAAAAGTTGTGGTTGTGTCAAACGAGGCCCATCTCGAGGTGCAAACATATATGTAAGTCAAACAAGTCTCGACTTGAGGCTCAAATGATACGGTTGAGTCAAACGAGGGCCGACTCGAGGTGCAAATGATGTGGTTGAGTGAAACGAGGCATGACTTGAGAAGCAAATGATATGGTTGAGTCAAACGAGGCCCGAGTCGAGGTGCAAAAGATATGGTCGGGTCAAACGAGGCCCGACTTGAGGCGCAATTGATGTGGTTGTGTCAAACGAGGCCCATCTCGAGGTGCAAACATATGTGTGAGTCAAACGAGTCCCGACAAGAGGTGCAAATGATATAGTTGAGTGAAATGAGGTCCGACTCGAGGTGCAAATGATGTGGTTCAATCAAACGAGTGTCGACAAGAGGTGCAAATGATATGGTTGAGTTAAACGAGGCCTGACACGAGGTGCAAGTGATATGGTTGAGAGAAACGAGGACCGACTCGTGGTGCAAATGATATGGTTTAGTCAAATGAGACCAGACTCGAGGCACAAATGATGTGGTTGAGTAAAACGAGGCCCATCTCGAGATGTGAACACATGTGTAAGTCAAACGAGTCCCAACTCGAGGTTCAAATGATATGGTTGAGTCAAACGAGGGCCGACTCGAGGCATAAATATATGGTTGAGTCAAAAGAGCCACGACTCAAGGTACAAAAGATGTGGTTCAGTCGAACGAGTCCTGACAAGAGGTGCAAATGATATGGTTGAGTCAAACGTGGGCCGACTTGAGGTGCAAATGATATGGTTGAGTCAAACGAGGCCCGACTTAAGGTGCAAATGATATGGTTGAGTTAAATGAGGCTCGACTCAAGGTGCAAATGATATGGTTTAGTCAAACGAGGGCCGACTCGAGGCGCAAATGATGTGGTTGAGTCAAATGAGGCCCATCTCGAGGAGCAAACATATGTGTAAGTCAAATGACTCCCAACTTGAGGCTCAAATGATATGGTTGAGTCAAATGAGGGCCGACTCAAGGTGCAATTGACATGGTTGAGTGAAACAAGGCATGACTTGAGGTGTATATGATGTGCTTCCATCAAACGAGTCCCGACAAGAGGTGCAAATGATATGGTTGAGTTAAACGACTACCGACTCAATGTGCAAATGATATGGTTGAGTCAAACAAGGCCCGACGTGAGGTGCAAATGATATGATTGATTAAAACGAGGCCTGACCTGAGCACAAATATTGTGGTTGAGTCAAACGAGGCCCATCTCGAAGTGCAAACATATGTGTAAGTCAAACGAGTCCCGACTCGAGGCTTAAATGACATGGTTGAGTCAAACAAGCCCCGACTCGAGGCGCAAATGATATGGTTGAGTCAAACGAGGCATGACTCGAGTTGTAAATGATGTGCCTTAGTCAAACGAGTCCCGACAAGAGGTGCAAATGATATGGTTAAGTTAAACGAGGCACGACTCAAGGTGCAAATGATATGGTTGAGTCAAACGAGGCTCGACTCGAGGCGCAAATGATATGGTTGAGCCAAATGACGCTCGACTCGAGGTGCAAATGATATGGTTAAGTCAAACAAGGCCAGAGCCAAGGCACAATTGTTGTCGCTGAGTCAAACGAGGCCCATCTCGAGGTGCAAACATATGTGTAAGTCAAACGAGTCCCAAGTCGAGGCACTAATGATATGGTTGAGTCAAATGATGCCCGACTCGAGGCGCAAATGATGTGGTTGAGTCAAAGAAGTCCCATCTCAAGGTGCAAACATATGTGCAAGTCAAATGAGTCCTGACTCGAGGCTCAAATGATCTGGTTGAGGAAAACGAGGGCTGACTCGAGGCGCAAATGATTTGATTGAGTCAAACAAGGAACAACTCGAGATGCAAATGATGTGGTTTAGTCAAACTAGTCTCAAAAAGAGGTGCAAATGATATGGTTGAGTTAAACGAGGCCCGACTTGAGGTGCAAATGATATGGTTGAGTGAAACGAGGCTTGACTTGAGGTGCTAATGATATGGTTTAGTCAAACGAGACCCAAGTCGAGGCTCAAATGATTTGGTTGAGTCAAATGAGGCCCATCTCGAGGAGCAAACATATGTGTAAGTCAAACGAGTCCCGACTCGAGGCGCTAATGATGTGGTTGAGTCAAATGGGGCCCATCTCGAGGTGCAAACATATGTGTAAGTCAAACGAATCCCGACTCAAGGCTTAAATGATATGGTTGAGTCAAACGAGGGCCGACTCGAGGCACAAATGATATGGTTGACTCAAACAAGTTGCGACTCAAGGTGCAAATGATGTGGTTCGATAAAAGGAATCCCGACAAGAGGTGCAAATGATATGGTTGAGTTAAACGAGGCACAATTGGAGGTGCAAATGATATCATTAAGTCAAACGAGGCCCAACTTGAGGCTCAAATGATATGGTTGAGTCAAACGAGGCACAACTTGAGGTGCAAACATATGTGTAAGTCAAATGAGCCCCAACTCGAGGATCAAATGATATGGTTAAGTCAAATGAGGGCTAACTCGAGGCTCAAATGGTATGGTTGAGTCAAACGAGCCCCATCTCGAGGTACAAACCTTTGTGTAAGTCAAATGAGTCCTAACTCGAGGCTCAAATGATATGCTTGAGTCAAATAAGGGTCGACAAGAGGTGCAAATTATATGGCTGAGTTAAACGATGCCCGACTCGAGGTGCAAATGATAAGGTTGATTCAAACGAGGCACGACTGATGGTGTAAATGATATGGTTCAGTCAAACGAATCCCGACAAGTGGTGCAAATGATGTGGTTAAGTTAAACAAGGTCTATCTCGAGGTGCAAACATATGTGTAAGTCAAATGAGTCTCAACTCGAGGCGCTAATGATATAGTTGAGTCAAATGAGGCCCAACTCGAGGCACAAATGATATGGTTGAGTCAAACGAGGCACGACTCGAGGTGCAACAGATATGGTTCAGTCAAACGAGCCTCGACAAGTGGTGCAAATGATAAGGTTGAGTTCAATGAGGTGCGACTCGCGGAGCAAATGATATGGTTGAGTCAAACGAGGACCGACTCGATGTGCAAATGATATTGTTGAGTCAAATGAGGCTTGACTCGAGGCGCAAATGATGTGGTTGCGTCAAATGAGGCCCATCTCAAGGTGCAAACATATGTGTAAGTGAAACAAGTCTCAACTCGAAGTGCTTATGATATGGTTCAGTCAAACGAGGCATGACTCGAGGTGCAAATGATGTGGTTCAGTCAAACGACACCCGACAAGAGTTGCAAATGATATGTTTGAGTCGAACAACGCCTGACTCAAGGTGTAAATGATATAGTTAAGTCAAACAAGGTCCGACTCGAGGCACAAATGATGTGGTTGAGTCAAGCAAGGCCCATCTCGAGGTGCAAACATATGTGTAAGTCAAACGAGTCCCGTGTCGAGGCGCGAATGATATGGTTGACTCAAACGAGGCCTGACTCAAGCCGCAAATGATGTAGTTAAGTCAAATGAGGCCCATCTCGAGGTGCAAACATATGTATAAGTCAAATGAGTCTCAGCTCGAGGCTCAAATGATATGGTTGAGTCAAACGAGGGCCAACTCGAGGCGCAAATGATACGGTTGAGTGAAATAAGGCACAACTCGAGGGTGCAAATGATGTGGTTCAGTCAAATGAGTCCTGGCAAGAGGTGCAAATGATATGGTTGAGTTAATCGAGGCCCGACTCGAGATGCAAATGATATGGTTGAGTCAAACGAGGCCCAACTCGAGGCGCAATTGATATGGTTGAGAAAAACAAGCCTGATTCAAGGTGCAAATGATATCGATGAGTCAAACGAGGCCTGACTAGAGTTGCAAATGATGTGGTGGAGTGAAACGAGGCCCATCTCGAAGTGTAAACATTTGTGTAAGACAAATGAGTCCCAACACGAGGGTCAAATGATATGTTTGGGTCAAACGAGGGCCGACTCGAGGTGCAAATCATATGGTTAAGTCAAACGAGGCTCGACTCGAGGTGCAAATGATATGGTTGAGTCAAACCAGTCCCGGCTCGAGGAGCAAATGATGTGGTTGAGTCAAACGAGGTCCATCTCGAGGTGCAAACATATGTGTAAGTCAAACGAGTCCCCACTCGAGGCGCTAATGATATGATTGAGTTAAACGAGGCCCGACTCGAGGCGCAAATGATGTGGTTGAGTCAAACGAGGGCCATCTCGAGGTGCAAACATATGTGTAACACAAACGAGGCTCAAATGAAATGGTTGAGTCAAATGAGGGCCGACTTAAGGCGTAAATGATATGGTCGAGTCAAACGAGGCATGACTCGAGGTGCAAATGATGTGGTTGGGTGAAACAAGACCCAACTCAAGGTGCAAATGATATGGTTGAGTCAAACGAGGCTAACTCGAGGCACAAATGATATGTTTGAGTCAAAGGAGGCCTGACTTGAGCCACAAATGTTGTCATTGAGTCAAACGAGGCCCATCTTGAGGTATAAACATATGTGTAAGTCAAACAAAGTCCTGACTCGAGGCGCTAATATATGGTGGAGTCAAACGAGGCCCGACTCGAGGTTTAAATGATATGGTTGACTCAAACAAGGCCCGACTCGAGGCACAAATGATATGGTTGAGTTAAACGAGCCACAACTTGAGGTGCAAATGATGTGGTTCAGTCAAACGAGTCCTGACAAGAGCTGCAAATGACATGGTTAAGTTAAGCGAGGCCTGACTCGAGGTGCAAATGATATGGTTGGGTCAAATGAGGGCCAACTCGAGGTGCAAATGATATGGTTGAGTCAAACGAGGCCCAACTCAAGGCGCAAATGACATGGTTGAGTCAAACAAGGCCCATCTCAAGGTGAAAACATATGTGTAAGTCAAATGAGTCCTGACTCGAGGCTCAAATGATAAGGTTCAGTCAAATGAGGGCCAACTGGAGGTGCAAATGATCTGGTTGAGTCAAACGAGGCACAGCTCGAGGTGCAAATGATGCGGTTTAGTCAAACAAGTCCTGACAAGAGGTGCAAATGATCTGGTTGAGTTAAACGATGCTTGACTCGAGGTGCAAATGATGTGGGTGAGTGAAACGAGGCCGGATTCGAGGTGCAAATGATATCGATGAGTCAAACAAGGCCTGACTTGAGTCGCAAATCATGTGGTTGAGTCAAACGAATCCCATCTCGAGGTGCAAACATATGTGTAAGTTAAACGAGTCCCGCCTCGAGGCGCTAATGATATGGTTGAGTCAAACGAGGCCCAACTCAAGGTGAAAACATATGTGTAAGTTAAACGAGTCCCGACTCGAGGCTCAAATGATATGATTGAGTCAAATGAGGGCCGACTTGAGGCACAAATGATATAGTTGAGTCAAATGAGGCACGACTCAAGGTGCAAATGATGTGGTTCAGTCAAATGAGTCTCGACAAGAGGTGCAAATTATATGGTTAAGATAAACGAGGCCTAACTCGAGGTGCAAATCATATGGTTGAGTCAAAGGAGGCATGACTCCAGGTGCGAATGATATGGTTCAGTCAAACGAGTCCCGACAAGAGGTGTAAATGATATGGTTGAGTTAAGCGAGGCTCGACTCGAGTTGCAAATCATATGGTTCAGTCAAATGAGGCCTGACTCGAGGTGCAAATGATATGGTTGAGTCAAATGAAGCCCAACTCAAGGTGCAAATGACATGGTTGAGTCAAACAAGGCCCATCTCAAGGTGAAAACATATGTGTAAGTCAAATGAGTCCCGACTCGAGGCTCAAATGATAAGGTTCAGTCAAACAAGGGCCGACTCGAGGCGCAAATGCTATGGTTGAGTCAAACGAGGCACAGCTCGAGGTGCAAATGATGCGGTTCGGTCAAATGAGTCCCAACAAGGGGTGCAAATGATATGGATGAGTTAAACGATGCCTGACTCGAGGTGCAAATGATGTGGGTGTGTGAAACGAGGCCTGATTCGATGTGCAAATGATATCGATGAGTCAAACAAGGCCTGACTCGAGTCGCAAATCATGTGGTTGAGTCAAACGAATCCCATCTCGAGGTGCAAACATATGTGTAAGTTAAACGAGTCCTGCCTCGAGGCGCTAATGATATGGTTGAGTCAAAGGAGGCCCAACTCCAGGTGCAAACATATGTGTAAGTTAAACGAGTCCCGACTCGAGGCTTAAATGATATGATTCAGTCAAATAAGGGTTGACTCGAGGCGCAAATGATATAGTTGAGTCAAACGAGGCACGACTCAAGGTGCAAATGATGTGGTTCAGTCAAATGAGTCTCGACAAGAGGTGCAAATTATATGGTTGAGATAAACGAGGCCTGACTCAAGGTGCAAATCATATGGTTGAGTCAAAGGGGGCACGACTCGAGGTGCGAATGATATGGTTCAGTCAAACGAGTCCCGACAAGAGGTGTAAATGATATGGTTGAGTTAAATGAGGCGCGACTCGCGGAGCAAATGATATGGTTGAGTCAAATGAGGCCTAACTCGAGGTGCAAATGATATGGTCGAGTCAAACGAGACCTGACTCGAGGCGCAAATGATGTGGTTGTGTCAAACGAGGCCCATCTCGAGGTGCAAACATATGTGTAAGTTAAACAAGTCTCAACTCGAAGTGCTAATGATATGGTTGTGTCAAACAAGGCCCGACTCGAGGCGCAAATGATGTGGTTATGTCAAACGAGGCCCATCTCGAGGTGTAAACATATGTGTAAGTCAAACGAGTCCCAACTCGAGGCTCAAATGATAGGGTTGAGTCAAATGAGGCACGACTCGAGGCGCATATGACATGGTTGAGTGAAACAAGGCCCGACTTGAGGCACAAACGATGTGGTTGAGTCAAACGAGGGACGACTAGAGGTGCAAATGATATGGTTGAGGCAAACGAGGCACGACTCAAGGTGCAAATGATCTGGTTTTGTCAAACGAGTCCCAAGAAGAGGTGCAAATGTTATGGTTAAGTTAAATGAGGCTTGACTCGAGGTGCAAATGATATGGTTGAGTGAAACGAGGCCCATCTTGAGGTGCAAACATATGTGTAAGTCAAATGATTCCCGACTCGAGGCTCAAATGATATGGTTGAGACAAACAAGGGCCGACTCGAGCTGCAAATAATGTGGTTGAGTCAAATGAGGCCCATCTCGGGGTGCAAACATATGTGTAAGTCAAACGACTCCTAACTTGAGTCTCAAATGATATGGTTGAGTCAAGCGAGGGCCGACTCGAGGTGCAAATGATATGGTTGAGCAAAATGAGGCTTGACTTGAGGTGCAAATGATGTGGTTCCATCAAATGAGTCCTGACAAGAGGTGCAAATAAGATGGTTGAGTTAAACGAGGACCGACTCGATGTGCAAATGATATGGTTGAGTCAAACGAGGCCTAACTTGAGGTGCAAATGATATGGTTGAGTGAAACGAGGCTTGACCCGAGGCGCAAATGTTGTGGTTGAGTCAAACGAGGCCCATCTCGAGGTGCAAACATATGTGTAAGTCAAACAAGTCCTAACTCGAGCCTCAAATGATATGGTTGAGTCAAACGAGGCCTGACTCGAGGCGCAAATGATGTGGTTGAGTCAAACGAGGTCCGACTCAAGGCGCAAATGATGTGGTTGAGTCAAACGAGGCCCATCTCGAGGTACAAACATATGTGTAAGTCAAACAAGTCCCGACTCGATGTGCTAATGATATGGTGGTGTCAAACAAGGCCCGACTCGAGGCACAAATGATGTGGTTATATCAAACGAGGCCCATCTCAAGGTGTAAACATATGTGTAAGTCAAACGAGTTCGACTCGAGGTTCATATGATAGGGTTGAGTCAAACGAGCCACGACTCAAGGCGCATATGACATGGTTGAGTCAAACAAGACCCGACTTGAGGCGCAAATGATGTGGTTGAGTCAAACGAGTCCTAACAAGAGCTGCAAATGATATGGTTGAGTTAAGCGAGGCTCGACTCGTGTTGCAAATCATATGGTTCAGTCAAATGAGGCCTGACTCGAGGTGCAAATGATATGGTTGAGTCAAATGAAGCCCAACTCAAGGTGCAAATGACATGGTTGAGTCAAACAAGGCCCATCTCAAGGTGAAAACATATGTGTAAGTCAAATGAGTCCCAACTCGAGGCTCAAATGATAAGGTTCAGTCAAACAAGGGCCGACTCGAGGTGCAAATGCTATGGTTGAGTCAAACGAGGCACAGCTCGAGGTTCAAATGATGCGGTTCGGTCAAATGACTCCCAACAAGGGGTGCAAATGATATGGATGAGTTAAACGATGCTTGACTCGAGGTGCAAATGATGTGGGTGTGTGAAACGAGGCCTGATTCGACGTGCAAATGATATCGATGAGTCAAACAAGGCCTGACTCGAGTCGCAAATCATGTGGTTGAGTCAAACGAATCCCATCTCGAGGTGCAAACATATGTGTAAGTTAAACGAGTCCTGCCTCGAGGCGCTAATGATATGGTTGAGTCAAAGGAGGCCCAACTCCAGGTGCAAACATATGTGTAAGTTAAACGAGTCCCGACTCGAGGCTTAAATGATATGATTCAGTCAAATAAGGGCTGACTCGAGGCGCAAATGATATAGTTGAGTCAAACGAGGCATGACTCAAGGTGCAAATGATGTGGTTCAGTCAAATGAGTCTCGACAAGAGGTGCAAATTATATGGTTGAGATAAACGAGGCCTGACTCGAGGTGCAAATCATATGGTTGAGTCAAAGGGGGCACGACTCGAGGTGCGAATGATATGGTTCAGTCAAACAAGTCCCGACAAGAGGTGCAAATGATATGGTTAAGTTAAACGAGGCGCGACTCGCGGAGCAAATTATATGGTTGAGTCAAATGAGGCCCAACTCGAGGTGCAAATGATATGGTCGAGTCAAACTAGACCTGACTTGAGGCGCAAATGATGTGGTTGTGTCAAATGAGGCCCATCTCGAGGTGCAAACATATGTGTAAGTCAAACAAGTCCTGACTCGATGTGCTAATGATATGGTGGTGTCAAACAAGGCCCGACTCGAGGCACAAATGATGTGGTTATATCAAACGAGGCCCATCTCAAGGTGTAAACATATGTGTAAGTCAAACGAGTTCGACTCGAGGTTCATATGATAGGGTGGAGTCAAACGAGCCACGACTCAAGGCGCATATGACATGGTTGAGTCAAACAAGACCCGACTTGAGGCGCAAATGATGTGGTTGAGTCAAACGAGGCCCATCTCGAGGTGCAAACATATGTGTAAGACAAACGAGTCCCAACTCGGGGCTAAAATATATAGTTGAGTCAAACGAGCCCCGACTCGAGGTGCAAATGATGTGGTTCAGTCAAATGAGTCCTGACAATAGGAGCAAATGATAGGGTTGAGTTAAACGAGGACCGACTTGAGGTGCAAATGATATGAGTAAGTCAAACGAGGCCCAACTCGAGGAGCAAAAGATATGGTTGAGTCACACGAGGTCCAATTCAAGGCGCAAATGATGTCGTTGAGTGAAACAAGACCTATATCGAGGTGCAAACCTAAGCGTAAGTCAAACGAGTCCCGAATCGAGGCGCTAATGATATGATTGAGTCAATTGAGGCCCGACTCGAGGACCAAATGTTGTGGTTGAGTCAAACGAGGCCCATCTCGAGGTGCAAACATATGTGCAAGTCAAACGAGCCCTGATTCGAGATTCAAACGATATGGTTAAGGCAAACGAGGGACGACTAGAGCTGCAAATGATTTGGTTAAGTCAAACGAGGCACGACTCAAGGTGCAAATGATCTGGTTTTGTCAAATGAGTCCCAAGAAGAGGTGCAAATGTTATGATTGAGTTAAACGAGGCTCGACTCGAGGTGCAAATGATATGGTTGAGTGAAACGAGGCCCGATTCGAGGTGCAAATGATATGGTTTAGTCAAACGAGACCCGACTCGAGGCGCAAATGATGTGGTTGAGACAAACGAGGCCCATCTCGAGGTGCAAACATATGTGTAAGTCAAACGACTCCTAACTTGAGTCTCAAATGATATGGTTGAGTCAAACGAGGGCCGACTCGAGGTGCAAATGATATGGTTGAGCAAAATGAGGCTTGACTTGAGGTGCAAATGATGTGGTTCCATCAAACGAGTCCCGACAAGAGGTGCAAATAAGATGGTTGAGTTAAACGAGGACCGACTCGATGTGCAAATGATATGGTTGAGTCAAACGAGGCCTAACTTGAGGTGCAAATGATATGGTTGAGTGAAACGAGGCTTGACCCGAGGTGCAAATGTTGTGGTTGAGTCAAACGAGGCCCATCTCGAGGTGCAAACATATGTGTAAGTCAAACAAGTCCCAACTCGAGGCTCAAATGATATGGTTGAGTCAAACGAGGCCTGACTCGAGGCGCAAATGATATGGTTGAGTCAAACGAGGTCCGACTCAAGGCGCAAATGATGTGGTTGAGTCAAACGAGGCCCATCTCGAGGTACAAACATATGTGCAAGTCAAACAAGTCCCGACTCGAGGCTCAAATGGTATGGTTGAGGCAAACGAGGGCCGGCTTGAGGCGCAATTGATTTGGTTAAGTCAAATGAGGCACGACTTGAGGTGCAAATGATGTGGTTCAGTCAAACGAGTCCAACAAGAGGTGCAAATGATATGGTTGACTTCAACGAGGCTTAACTCGAGGTGCAAATGATATGGTTGAGTGAAACGAGGCCCAATTCGAGGTGCAAATGATATGGTTTAGTCAAACGAGACCCAACTCGAGGCGCAAATGATGTGGTTGAGTCAAACGAGGCCCATCTCGAGGTGCAAACGTATGTGTAAGTCAAACAAGTCCTGACTCGAGGCGCTAATGATATGGTTGAGTCATACGAGGCCTAACTCCAGGCACAAACGATGTGATTGAGTCAAACGAGTCATGACTCGAGGCCCAAATAATATGGTTGGGTGAAACGTGGCACAACTCGAGGCGTGAATGATGTGCTACAGTCAAACGAGTCTTGACAAGAGGTGCAAATGATATGGTTGAGTTAAACAAGGCGCGACTCGAGGTGCAAATGATATGGTTGAGTCAAACAAGGCACAACTCGAGGTGCAGACAAATGTGTAAGTCAAACGAGTCCCGACTCGAGGCTCAAGAGATATGGTTGAGTCAAATGAGGGCCGACGCAAGGTGCAAATGATGTGGTTTAGTCAAACGAGTCCCGACAACAGGTGCAAATGATATGGTTGACTCAAACGAGGCCCAACTCGAGGAGCAAAAGATATGGTTGAGTCACACGAGGTCCAATTCAAGGCGCAAATGATGTCGTTGAGTGAAACAAGACCTATATCGAGGTGCAAACCTAAGCGTAAGTCAAACGAGTCCCGAATCGAGGCGCTAATGATATGATTGAGTCAATTGAGGCCCGACTCGAGGACCAAATGTTGTGGTTGAGTCAAACGAGGCCCATCTCGAGGTACAAACATATGTGCAAGTCAGATGAGCCCTGATTCGAGATTCAAACGATATGGTTAAGGCAAACGAGGGACGACTAGAGCTGCAAATGATTTGGTTAAGTCAAACGAGGCACGACTCAAGGTGCAAATGATCTGGTTTTGTCAAATGAGTCCCAAGAAGAGGTGCAAATGTTATGATTGAGTTAAACGAGGCTCGACTCGAGGTGCAAATGATATGGTTGAGTGAAACGAGGCCCGATTCGAGGTGCAAATGATATGGTTTAGTCAAACGAGACCCGACTCGAGGCGCAAATGATGTGGTTGAGTCAAACGAGGCCCATCTCGAGGTGCAAACATATGTGCAAGTCAAACGAGCCCTGATTCGAGATTCAAACGATATGGTTAAGGCAAACGAGGGACGACTAGAGCTGCAAATGATTTGGTTAAGTCAAACGAGGCACGACTCAAGGTGCAAATGATCTGGTTTTGTCAAATGAGTCCCAAGAAGAGGTGCAAATGTTATGATTGAGTTAAACGAGGCTCGACTCGAGGTGCAAATGATATGGTTGAGTGAAACGAGGCCCGATTCGAGGTGCAAATGATATGGTTTAATCAAACAAGACCCGACTCGAGGCGCAAATGATGTGGTTGAGACAAACGAGGCCCATCTCGAGGTGCAAACATATGTGTAAGTCAAACGACTCCTAACTTGAGTCTCAAATGATATGGTTGAGTCAAACGAGGGCCGACTCGAGGTGCAAATGATATGGTTGAGCAAAATGAGGCTTGACTTGAGGTGCAAATGATGTGGTTCCATCAAACGAGTCCCGACAAGAGGTGCAAATAAGATGGTTGAGTTAAACGAGGACCGACTCGATGTGCAAATGATATGGTTGAGTC
The DNA here is from genome assembly GCA_037013595.1 of Dicorynia guianensis. NCBI lineage: Eukaryota > Viridiplantae > Streptophyta > Magnoliopsida > Fabales > Fabaceae > Dicorynia > Dicorynia guianensis. The sequence continues at coordinate 2,129,624 of JASUAB010000023.1, forward strand.
AAACGAGGCCTAACTTGAGGTGCAAATGATATGGTTGAGTGAAACGAGGCTTGACCCGAGGTGCAAATGTTGTGGTTGAGTCAAACGAGGCCCATCTCGAGGTGCAAACATATGTGTAAGTCAAACAAGTCCCAACTCGAGGCTCAAATGATATGGTTGAGTCAAACGAGGCCTGACTCGAGGCGCAAATGATATGGTTGAGTCAAACGAGGTCCGACTCAAGGCGCAAATGATGTGGTTGAGTCAAACGAGGCCCATCTCGAGGTACAAACATATGTGCAAGTCAAACAAGTCCCGACTCGAGGCTCAAATGGTATGGTTGAGGCAAACGAGGGCCGGCTTGAGGCGCAATTGATTTGGTTAAGTCAAATGAGGCACGACTCGAGGTGCAAATGATGTGGTTCAGTCAAACGAGTCCAACAAGAGGTGCAAATGATATGGTTGACTTTAACGAGGCTTAACTCGAGGTGCAAATGATATGGTTGAGTGAAACGAGGCCCAATTCGAGGTGCAAATGATATGGTTTAGTCAAACGAGACCCAACTCGAGGCGCAAATGATGTGGTTGAGTCAAACGAGGCCCATCTCGAGGTGCAAACGTATGTGTAAGTCAAACAAGTCCTGACTCGAGGCGCTAATGATATGGTTGAGTCATACGAGGCCTAACTCCAGGCACAAACGATGTGATTGAGTCAAACGAGTCATGACTCGAGGCCCAAATAATATGGTTGGGTGAAACGTGGCACAACTCGAGGCGTGAATGATGTGCTACAGTCAAACGAGTCTTGACAAGAGGTGCAAATGATATGGTTGAGTTAAACGAGGCGCGACTCGAGGTGCAAATGATATGGTTGAGTCAAACAAGGCACGACTCGAGGTGCAGACAAATGTGTAAGTCAAACGAGTCCCGACTCGAGGCTCAAGAGATATGGTTGAGTCAAATGAGGGCCGACGCAAGGTGCAAATGATGTGGTTTAGTCAAACGAGTCCCGACAACAGGTGCAAATGATATGGTTGACTCAAACGAGGCCCAACTCGAGGCACAAATGATATGGTTAAGTCAAACGAGGCACGACTTGAGGTGCAAATGATGTGGTTCAGTCAAACGAGTCCTGACAAGAGCTGCAAATGATATGGTTGAGTTAAGCGAGGCTCGACTCGAGTTGCAAATCATATGGTTCGGTCAAATGAGGCCCGACTCGAGGTGCAAATGATATGGTTGAGTCAAACGAAGCCCAACTCAAGGTGCAAATGACATGGTTGAGTCAAACAAGGCCCATCTCAAGGTGAAAACATATGTGTAAGTCAAATGAGTCCCGACTCGAGGCTCAAATGATAACGGTTCAGTTAAACAAGGGCTGACTCGAGGTGCAAATGATATGGTTGAGTCAAACGAGGCACAGTTCGAGGTGCAAATGATGCGGTTCGGTCAAATGAGTCCCGACAAGGGGTGCAAATAATATGGATGAGTTAAATGATGCCTGACTCGAGGTGCAAATGATGTGGGTGTGTGAAACGAGGCCTGATTCGACGTGCAAATGATATCGATGAGTCAAACAAGGCCTGACTCGAGTCGCAAATCATGTGGTTGAGTCAAACGAATCCCATCTCGAGGTGCAAACATATGTGTAAGTTAAACGAGTCCTGCCTCGAGGCGCTAATGATATGGTTGAGTCAAAGGAGGCCCAACTCCAGGTGCAAACATATGTGTAAGTTAAACGAGTCCCGACTCGAGGCTTAAATGATATGATTCAGTCAAATAAGGGTTGACTCGAGGCGCAAATGATATAGTTGAGTCAAACGAGGCACGACTCAAGGTGCAAATGATGTGGTTCAGTCAAATGAGTCTCGACAAGAGGTGCAAATTATATGGTTGAGATAAACGAGGCCTGACTCAAGGTGCAAATCATATGGTTGAGTCAAAGGGGGCACGACTCGAGGTGCGAATGATATGGTTCAGTCAAACAAGTCCCGACAAGAGGTGCAAATGATATGGTTGAGTTAAACGAGGCGCGACTCGCAGAGCAAATTATATGGTTGAGTCAAATGAGGCCCAACTCGAGGTGCAAATGATATGGTCGAGTCAAACGAGACCTGACTTGAGGCGCAAATGATGTGGTTGTGTCAAATGAGGCCCATCTTGAGGTGCAAACATATGTGTAAGTTAAACAAGTCCCGACTTGATGTGCTAATGATATGGTGGTGTCAAACAAGGCCCGACTCGAGGCACAAATGATGTGGTTATATCAAACGAGGCCCATCTCGAGGTGTAAACATATGTGTAAGTCAAACGAGTTTGACTCGAGGTTCATATGATAGGGTTGAGTCAAATGAGCCACGACTCGAGGCGCATATGACATGGTTGAGTCAAATAAGGCCCGACTTGAGGCGCAAATGATGTGGTTGAGTCAAACGAGGCTCATCTCGAGATGCAAACATATGTGTAAGAAACACGAGTCCCAACTCGGGGCTTAAATGATATAGTTGAGTCAAACGAGCCCCGACTCGAGGTGCAAATGATGTGGTTCAGTCAAATGAGTCCCGACAATAGGTGCAAATGATAGGGTTGAGTTAAACGAGGACCGACTTGAGGTGCAAATGATATGATTAAGTCAAACGAGGCCCAACTCGAGGAGCAAATGATATGGTTGAGTCACACGAAGTCCAACTCAAGGCGCAAATGATGTCGTTGAGTGAAACAAAACCTATCTCGAGGTGCAAACCTATGCGTAAGTCAAACGAGTCCCGAATCGAGGCGCTAATGATATGATTGAGTCAATTGAGGCCCAACTCGAGGACCAAATGTTGTGGTTGAGTCAAATGAGGCCGATCTCGAGGTGCAAACATATGTGCAAGTCAAATGAGCCTTGATTCGAGAATCAAACGATATGGTTAAGGCAAACGAGGGACGACTAGAAGTGCAAATGATTTGGTTAAGTCAAACGAGGCACGACTCATGGTGCAAATGATCTGGTTTTGTCAAATGAGTCCCAAGAAGAGGTGCAAATGTTATGATTGAGTTAAATGAGGCTCGACTCGAGGTACAAATGATATGGTTGAGTGAAACGAGGCCCGATTCGAGGTGCAAATGATATGGTTTAGTCAAACGAGACCCGACTCGAGGCGCAAATGATGTGGTTGAGTCAAACGAGGCCCATCTCGAGGTGCAAACATATGTGTAAGTCAAACGAGTCTTCACTCGAGGCGCTAATGATATGGTTGAGTCATACGAGGCCTGACTCGAGCCGCAAACGATGTGGTTGAGTCAAACGAGTCCCAACTCGAGGCTCAAATCATATGGTTGAGTCAAACGAGGGCCGACTCGAGGCACAAACAATATGGTTGAGTCAAACAAGGTGCAACTCGAGGTGCAAATGATGCGGTTCAGTCGAACGAGTCCCGACAAGAGGTGCAAATGATATGGTTAAGTTAAACCAGGCACGACTCGACGTGCAAATGATATGGTTTAGTCAAACGAGAACCGACTCGAGGTGCAAATGATGTGGTTGAGTCAAATGATGCCCATCTCCAGGTGCAAACATATGTGTAAGTCAAACGAGTCCCGACTCGAGGCACTAATGATATGGTTGAATCATACGAGGCCTGACTCAAGGTGCAAATGATGTGGTTGAGTCAAACAAGTCCCGACTCGAGGCTCAAATGATATGGTTGAGTCAAACAAGGACCGACTCGAGGCGCAAACGATATGGTTGAGTCAAACGAGATGCAACTTGAGTTGCAAATGATGTAGTTCTATCAAACGAGACCCAACAAGAGTTGCAAATGATATGGTTAGTTAAACGAGACCCGACTCGAGGCGCAAATGATGTGGTTGAGTCAAATGAGGCCCATGTCGAGGTGCAACATATGTGTAAGTCAAACAAGTCCCGACTCGAGTCGCTAATGATATGGTTGAGTCATACGAGGCCTGACTCGAGGCACAAACAATGTGGTTAAGTTAAACATGTCTCGACTCGAGGCTCAAATGATATGGTTGAGTCAAACGAGGGCCGACTCGAGGCGCAAATGATATGGTTGAGTCAAATGAGGCGCGACTCGAGGTGCAAATTTTGTGGTTCAGTCAAACGAGTCCTAACAAGAGGTGCAAATGATATGGTGAAGTTAAACAAGGTGCGACTCGAGGTGCAAATGATATGGTTGAGTGAAACGAGGCTCGATTCGAGGTGCAAATGATATGATTTAGTCAAACGAGACCCGACTCGAGGCGAAAATGATGTGGTTGAGTCAAATGAGGCCCATCTCGAGGTGCAAACATATGTGTAAGTCAAACGAGTCCCGACTCGAGGCGCTAATGATATGGTTGAGTGATACAAGGCCTGACTCGAGGCGCAAACGATGTGGTTGAGTGAAACAAGTCATTACTCGAGGCTCGAATGATATGGTTGAGTCAAATAGGGCCGACTCGAGGCGCAAACGATATGGTTGAGTCAAATGAGGTGCGACTCGAGTTGCAAATTATATGCTTCAGTTAAACGAGTACTGACAAGAGGTGCAAATGATATGGTTGAGTTAAATGAGGCACGACTCGAGGTGTAAACGATATGGTTGAGTCAAACAAGGTGCGACTCGAGGTGCAAACATATGTGTAAGTAAAATGAGTCCTGACCTGAGGCTCAAGAGATATGGTTGAGTCAAATGAGGGCCAGACTCGAGGTGCAAATGATGTGGTTGAGTCAAACGAGGCACATCTCGAGGTGCAAACATATGGTTAAGTCAAACAAGTCCTGACTCGAGGCTCAAATGATATGGTTGAGCAAATCGAGGCCCGACTCGAGGCACAAATGATGTGGTTGAGTCAAATAAGGCACATCTCGAGGTGCAAACACATGTGTAAGTCAAACGAGTCCTGACTCGAGGCTCAAATGATATGGTTGAGCAAATCGAGGCCAGACCCGAGGCACAAATGATGTGGTTGAGTCAAACGAGGCCCTTCTCGAGGTGCAAACATATGTGTAACTCAAACGAGTCATGAGTCGAGGCTCAAATGATATGGTTGAGTCAAACGAGGTGCGACTCGACGTGCAAATGATGTGGTTCAGTCAAATGAGTCCCAACAAGAGGTGCCAATGATATGGTTAAGTTAAACGAGGCTTGACTCGAGGAACAAATGATATGGTTGAGTCAAACGAGGCCTGACCCAAGTTGCAAAATATATCGTTGACTCAAACGAGGCCCGACTCGTGGCGCAAATTATGTGGTTGTGTCAAACGAAGACCATCTTGAGGTGCAAACATATGTGTAAGTCAACCAATTCCCAACTCGAGGTGCTAATGATAAGGTTGAGTCAAACAAGGCCCAACTTGAGACGCAAATGAAGTGGTTGAGTCAAACGAGGCCCATCTCGAGGTGTAAACATATGTGTACATCAAACGAGTCCCGACTCGAGGCTTAAATGATATGGTTGAGTCAAATGAGGGCTGACCCTAGGCGCAAATGATTGGTTGAGTCAAACGAGGCATGACTCATGGTACAAAAGATGTGGTTCAGTGAAATGAGTCCCGACAAGAGGTGCAAATGATATGGTTGAGTTAAACGAGGGCTAACTTGACGTGCAAATGATATGGCTGAGTGAAATGAGGCCCGACTTGAGGAGCAAATGATATGGTTTAGTTAAACGAGACCCGACTCGAGGCGCAAATGATGTGGTTGAGTCAAACGAGGCCTATCTCGAGGTGCAAACATGTGTGTAAGTCAAATGATTCCCGACTCGAGGCTTAAATGATATGGTTGAGTCAAACGAGGGCCGACTCGAGGCGCAAATAATGTGGTTGAGTCAAATGATGCCCATCTCGAGGTGCAAACATATGTGTAAGTCAAACGACACCTAACTTGAGTCTCAAATCATATGGTTGAGTCAAACGAGGGCTAACTCGAGGTGCAAATGATTTGGTTGAGCCATACGAGGCTTGACTTAAGGTGCAAATGATGTGGTTCCGTCAAACAAGTCCCGACAAGAGGTGCAAATAAGATGGTTGAGTTAAACAAGGACCGACTCGATGTGCAAATGATATGGTTGAGTCAAATGAGGCCCGACTTGAGATGCAAATGATATGGTTGAGTGAAACGAGGCTTGACCCGAGGCGCAAATGTTGGGGTTGAGTCAAACGAGGCCTATCTCGAGGTGCAAACATATGTGTAAGTCAAACAAGTCCCGACTCGAGACTCAAATGATATGGTTGAGTCAAATGAGGCCTGACTCAAGGCGCAAACGATATGGTTGAGTCAAACGAAGCCCAACTCGAGGTGCAAATGATATGGTTGAGTCAAACAAGGTCTGACTCAAGGGGTAAATGATGTGGCTGAGTCAAGCGAGACCCATCTCGAGGTGCAAACATATGTGTAAGTCAAACGAGTCCCGAGTCGAGGCACTAATGATATGGTTGAGTCAATTGAGGCCCGACTCGAGGCGCAAATGTTGTGGTTGAGTCAAACGAGGCCCATCTCGAGGTACAAACATATGTGCAAGTCAAATGAGTCCCGACTCGAGGCTCAAATGGTATGGTTGAGGCAAACAAGGGCCGGCTTGAGGCGCAAATGAGTTGGTTAAGTCAAATGAGGCACGATTCGAGGTGCAAATGATGTGATTTAGTCAAACGAGTCCAAGAAGAGGTGTAAATGATATGGTTGACTTCAAGAAGGCTCGACTCGAGGTGCAAATGATATGGTTGAGTGAAACGAGGCCCGCTTCGAGGTGCAAATGATATGGTTTAGTCAAACGAGAACCAACTCGAGGTGCAGACATATGTGTAAGTTAAACAAGTCCCGACTCGAGGCACTAATGATATGGTTGAGTCATACGAGGCTTGACTCGAGGCACAAACAACGTGGTTGAGTCAAACGAGTCATGACTCGAGGCTCAAATAATATGGTTGAGTCAAATGAGGGCCGACTCAAGGCGCAAATGATATGGTTGAGTCAAACGTGGCGCGACTCGAGGTGCAAATGATGTGCTTCAGTCAAATGAGTCTCGACAAGAGGAGCAAATGATATGGTTGAGTTAAACGAGGCGCGACTCGAGGTGCAAATGATATGGTTAAGTCAAACGAGGCACGACTCGAGGTGCAAACATATGTGTAAGTCAAACGAGTCCCGACTCAAGGCTCAAGAGATATGGTTGAGTCAAATGAGGGCCGACTCGAGGTGCAAATGATGTGGTTTAGTCAAACGAGTCCTAACAAGAGGTGCAAATGATATGGTTGAATCAAACGTGGGCCGACTCGAGGCACAAACGATATGGTTGAGTCAAACGAGGCCTATCTCGAGGTGCAAACATATGCGTAAGTCAAACGAGTCCCGAGTTGAGGCGCTAATGATATGGTTGAGTCAATTGAGGCCCAACTCAAGGTGCAAATGATGTGGTTCAGTCAAATGAGCCCCGACAAGAGGTGCAAATGATATGGTTCAGTTAAACGAGGCACGACTAGAGGTGCAAATGATATGGTTGAGTGAAACGAGGGTTGATTCGAGGTTCAAATGATATGGTTTAGTCAATCGAGGCCTGACTCGAGGCGCAAATGATGTGGTTGAGTCAAACGAGGCCCATCTTGAGGTGCAAACATATGTGTAAGTCAAACGAGTCCTGACTCTAGGCACTAATGATATGGTTGAGTCATACGAGGCCTAACTTGAGGCACAAATGACGCGGTTGAGACAAACAAGTCCCGACTCGAGGCTCAAATGATATGGTTGAGTCAAACGAGGGCTAACTCAAGGCGCAATTGATATGGTTGAGTCAAATGACGTGCAACTCAAGGTGCAAATGAAGCGGTTCAGCCAAACGAGTCCCGACAAGAGGTGCAAATGATATGGTTGACTTAAACGAGGCACGACTTGAGATGCAAATGATATGGTTGAGTCAAACGTGGTGCGACTCGAGGTGCAAACATATGTGTAAGTCAAACGAGTCCCGATTCGAGGCTTAAATGATATGGTTAAGTGAAATGAGGGCAGACTCGAGACTCAAATGATATGGTTGAGTCAAACGACACCCATCTCGAGGAGCAAACATATGTGTAAGTCAAACGAGTCCCAACTCGAGGCTCAAATGATATGGTTGAGTCAAATGAGATGGTTAAGTGAACCGAGCCACGATACGAGGTGCAAATAATGTGGTTCAGTCAAACGATTCCCGACAAGAGGTGCAAATTATATGGTTGAGTTAAACGAGGCCTGACTCAAGGTGTAAATGATATGGTTGAGTGAAACGAGGCCCGAATCGAGGTGCAAATATATGGTTTAGTCAAATGAGACCCGACTCAAGGCACAAATGATGTGGTTGATTCAAACGAGGCCCATCTCAAGGTGCAAACATATGTGTAAGTCAAACGATTCCCGACTCGAGGCTCAAATGATATGGTTGAGTCAAACGAGGGCCGACTCGAGGCACAAATAATGTGGTTGAGTCAAATGAGGCCCATCCCGAGGTGCAAACATATGTGTAAGTCAAACGACTCTTAACTCAAGGCTCAAATGATATGGTTGAGTCAAACGAGGGCCGACTCGAGGTGCAAATGATATGGTTGAGTCAAACGAGGCTTGGCTTGAGGTGCAAATGATGTGGTTCCGCCAACCAAGTCCCGACAAGAGGTGCAAATGATATGGTTAAGTTAAACGAGGCTTGACTCGAGGAGCAAATGATATGATTGAGTCAAACGAGGCCCGACCCAAGGTGCAAAATATATCATCGACTTAAATGAGGCCCGACTCGAGGTGCTAATGATAAGTTTGAAGCAAACAAGGCCCGACTCGAGACACAAATGAAGTGGTTGAGTCAAACGAGGCCCATCTCGAGGTGTAAACCTGTGTAAACATTAAATGAGTCCCGACTCGAGGCTCAAATGATATGGTTGAGTCAAATGAGGGCTGACCCGAGGCACAAATGATTGGTTGAGTCAAACGAGGCACGACTCGTGGTACAAAAGATGTGGTTCAGTGAAATGAGTCCCGACAAGAGGTGCAAATGATATGGTTGAGTTAAACAAGGGCTAACTTGACGTGCAAATGATATGGTTGAGTGAAACGAGGCCCGATTCGAGGTGCAAATATATGGTTTAGTCAAATGAGACCTGACTCGAGGTGCAAATGATGTGGTTAATTCAAATTGGGACTCATTTGACTTGTACATATGTTTGCACCTAGAGAAATGCCTTGCTTGAATTAACCACATCATTTGCACCTCGAGTCTGGCCTCGTTTGACTCAACCATATCATTAGCGCCTCGAGTCAGGACTCGTTTAACTTACACATATGTTTGCACCTCGAGTCGGGCCTCGTTTGACTCAACCATATCATTTGCACCTCGAGTCGGCTCTTGTTTGACTAAACCATATCAATTGAGCCTCGAGTTGGGACTCATTTGACTTACACCTATGTTTGCACCTCAAGATGGGCCTCCTTTGACTCAACCACATATTTGCACCTCGAGTCAGACCTCCTTTGACTCAACCACCCCATTTGCTGCTCGAGTCAGGCCTCGTTTGTCTCAAACATATCATTTGCACCTCGAGTCGGGCCTCATTTAGCTCAACCATACCATTTGCACCTCGAGTCGGGCCTCGTTGAACTCAACCATATCATTTGCACCTCTTGTCAGGAATCGTTTGACTGAACCACATCATTTGCACCTAGAGTCATGCCTCATTTGACTCAACCATATCGTTTTAGCCTCGAGTCAAGACTTGTTTGACTTGCACATATGTTTGCACCTCGAGATGGGCCTGGTTTGACTCAACCACATCATTTACGGCTCCAGTCGGGCCTGATTTGACTTAACCATATCATTAACGGCTCAAGTTAGGACTCGTTTCACTTACACATATGTTTGCACCTCGAGTCGGGCCTCATTTAACTCAACCATATCATTTGCACCTCTTGTCGGGAGTCGTTTGACTGAACCACATCATTTGCACCTCAAGTCCTGCCCCATTTGACTCAACCATATCATTTGCGCCTCGAGTCAGGCCTCGTTTGACTCAACCATATCATTTGAGCCTCGAGGCAGGACTCGTTTGACTTACACATATGTTGGCACCTCAAAATAGGTCTCGTTTGACTCAACCACATCATTTGTGACTCGAGACAGCCCTTGTTTGACTCATTGATATTATTTGCACCTCAAATCGGGCCTTGTTTGACTCAACCACATCATTTGCACCTCAAGTCGGGCCTCGTTTAAATTAACCATACCATTTGCACCTCTTGTGGGACTCGTTTGACTGAACCACATCTTTTGCATCTCGAGTTGTGCCTCATTTGACTCAACGATATCATTTGTGCTTTGAGTCAGCCCTCATTTAACTCAACCATATCATTTGAGCCTCGAGTCGGGACTCGTTTGACTTACACATATGTTTACAACTCGAGATGAGGCTTGTTTGACTCAACCACATCATTTGCACCTCGAGTCGGGCCTCGTTTGACTCAACCATATCATTTGCACCTCAAGTCGGGCCTCATTTAACTCAACCATAACAATTGCACCTCTTGTCAGGAATCGTTTAACTAAACCAAAACATTTACACCCGGAGTCGGACCTCATTTGACTCAACCATATTGTTTGAGCCTCGAGTTAGGACTTGTTTGACTTACACATATGTTTGCACCTCGAGATGGGCCTCGTTTGACTCAACCACATCATTTGCGCATAGTATCAGACCTCGTTGGACTCAACCATAACAATAGCACCTCGAGTCGGGACCCGTTTGACTTACACATATGTTTGCACCTCGAGTTGGGCCTCGTTTAACTCAACCATATCATTTGTACCTCGAGTCGGGCCTCGTTTAACTCAACCATATCTTTTGCACCTCTTGTCAGGAGTTGTTTGACTGAACCACATCATTTGCACCTCGAGTCATGCCTCGTTTCACTCAACCATATCATTTGTGCCTCGAGTCGGGACTCGTTTGACTTACAACTATGTTTGCACCTCGAGATGGGCCTCGTTTGACTCAACCACATCATTTGTGCCTCGGGTCAGGCCTCGTTTGACTCAACCATATCCTTTGCATCCCGAGTCGAGCCTCGTTTGACTCAACCATATCATTTGAACCTCGAGTCGGGACTCTTTTGACTAAAGCACATCATTTGCACCTCAAGTTGTGCCTCGTTGTACTCAACCATATCATTTGTGCCTCGAGTCAGCCCTCGTTTAACTCAACCATATCATTTGAGCCCCGAGTCGGGAGTCATTTGACTTACACACATGTTTGCACCTTGAGATAGGCCTTATTCGACTCAACCACATCATTTGTGCCTCTAGTCGGGCGTCGTTTGGCTCAGCCATATCATTTGAGCCTCAAAGTAGGACTCGTTTGACTTACACATATGTTTGCACCTCGAGATGGGCCTCGTTTGACTCAACCACATCATTTGCGCCTCGAGTCAGGCCTCGTTTGAATCACCCATATCATTTGCACCTCGAGTCAAGCCTCGTTTGACTCAACCATATCATTTGCACCTCGAGTCAGGCCTCGTTTAGTTCAACCATATCATTTGCACCTCTTGTCGGGAGTCATTTGACTGAACCACATCATTTGCACCTCGAGTCCTACCTCGTTTGACTCAACCATATAAGTTGCACCTCAAGTTGGGCCTTGTTTGACTCAACCATATCTTTTCAGCATCGAGGCAGGACTTGTTTGACATACAAATATGTTTGCACCTCGAGATGGGCCTCGTTTGACTCAACCATATCATTTATGACTTGAGGCAGCCCTCATTTGACTTATCGATATCAATTGCACCTCGAATTGTGCCTCGTTTCACTCAACCACATCATTTGCACGTCGAGTTAGGCCTCATTTAACTCAACCATACCATTTCCACCTCTTGTCCGGACTCGTTTGACTGAACCACATCATTTGCGCCTCGAGTCGTGCCTCGTTTGACTCAACCATATCATTTGTGCCTCGAGTCGACCCTCTTTTAACTCAACCATATGATTTAAGCCTCGAGTTGGGACTCGTTTGACTTACACATATGTTTGCACCCTGAGATGGGCCTCGTTTAACTTAACCACATCATTTACGCCTCGAGTCGGTCCTTGTTTGACTCAACCATATCATTAGCACCTCGAGTCAGGACTCGTTTGACTTACACATATGTTTCCACCTCGAGATGGGCCTCCTTTGACTTAACCACATCATTTGTGCCTCAATCGGGCCTCGTTTGGCTTAACCATATCATTTGCACCTTGAGTCGGGCCTCGTTTGACTCAACCTTATCATTTGCACCTCGAGTCGGGCCTCGTTTTACTCAACCATATCATCTACACCTCTTTTTGAGACTCGTTTGACTGAACCACATCATTTGCACCTCAAATCGTGCCTCGTTTGGCTCAACAATATCATTAGCGGCTCGAGTCGGGACTCGTTTGACTTACACTTATGTTTGCACCTCGAGATGGGTCTCCTTTGACTCAACCACATCATTTGCTCCTCGAGATGGGCCTCGTTTCACTCAACCACATCTTTTGCACCTTGAGTCAGCCCTCGTTTGACTCAACCATATCATTTGCACATCGAGTCGGGCCTCGTTTCACTCAACCATATCATTTGCACCTCATGTCAGGAAATGTTTGACTGAATCACATTATTTGTACCTGGAGTTGTGCCTCGTTAGACTCAACCATATTGTTTGATCCTCGAGTCGGGACTCGTTTGAGTTACACATATGTTTGCACCTTGAGATGGGTCTCGTTTGACTCAACCACATCATTTGCACCTCAAGTCAGGCCTCATTTAACTTAACCATATCATTTGCACCTCTTGTCGGGAGTCATTTGACTGAACCACATTATTTGCACCTTAAGACCTGCCTTGTTTGACTCAACAATATCATTTGTGCATCGAGTCGGGCCTCGTTTGACTTAACTACATCATTTGATCCTTGAGGTGGGACTCGTTTGACTTACACATTTGTTTGCACCTCAAGATAGGCCTCGTTTGACTCAACCACATCATTTGTGACTCGAGTCAGGCCTCGTTTGACTCATCAATATCATTTGCATTTCAAATCGGGTCTTGTTTGACTCAACTACATCATTTGCACCTCGAGTCGGTCCTCATTTAACTCAACCATATCATTTGCACCTCTTGTCGGGACTCGTTTGACTGAACCACATCATTTGCACCTCGAGTCGTGCCTCGTTTGACTCAACCAAATCATTTGCACCTCAAGTCGTCCATCGTTTGACTCAACCACTTCATTTGCGCCTCGAGTAGGACCTCGTTTGACTCAACTATATCCTTTGCAACTCGAGTCGAGCCTCGTTCAACTCAACTTTATCATTTGCACCTCGAGTCAAGCCTTGTTTGACTCAATCATATCATTAGCGCCTCGTGTCGGGAATCATTTGACTTACACATATGTTTGCACCTTGAGATGGGTCTCGTTTGACTCAACCACATCAATTGTGCCTCGAGTCTGTCCTCGTTTGAATCAACCATATTATTTGTACCTCGAGTTAGGCCTCATTTGTCTCAACCATATCATTTGTAACTCGAGTCGAACCTCATTTCACTCAACCATATCATGTGCACCTCTTTTCGGGACTCGTTTGCCTGAACCACATCAGTTGCACCTCAAGTCCTACCTCATTTGACTCAACCATATCATTTACTCCTCGAGTCGAGCCTTATTTGACTCAACCATATCATTTGAGCCTCAAGGCGGGACTCGTTTGACTTACATATATGTTTGCACTTCGAGATAGGCCTCGTTTGACTCATCAATATCATTTGCACCCCGAATCCGGCCTTGTTTTACTCAACCTTATCATTTGCACCTCGAGTCGGGCCTTGTTTGATACAACCATATCATTTGCACCTCGAGTCGGGCCTCGTTGGATACAACCATATCATTTGCACCTCGAGTCTAGCCTTGTTTGACCCAACCATATCATTTGCACCTCATTCCACTCAACCATATCATTTGCACCTCTTGTCGGGACTCGTGTCACTGAACCACATCATTTGCACCATGAGTCATGCCTTGTATGACTCAACCATATCATTTGCGACTCGAGTCGGCCTTCGTTTGACTCAACCATATCATTTGAGCCTTGAGTCGGGATTTGTTCGACTTACACCTATGTTTGCACCTCGAGATGGCTCTTGTTTGACTCAACCACATCATTTTTGCCTCGAGTTAGGCCATGTTTGACTAAACCATATCGTTAGCATCTCGAGATGGGCCTCGTTTGACTCAACCACATCAATTGCACCTCGAGTCTGTCCTCGTTTGAATCAACCATATTATTTGTACCTCGAGTCGGGCCTCATTTGTGTCAACCATATCATTTGCAACTCGAGTCGAACCTCGTTTAACTAACCATATCATTTGCACCTCTTATCGTGCCTCGTTTGACTGAACCACATCATTTGCACCTCGAGCTGTGCCTCGTTTGGCTTAACCATATCATTTGCGCCTTGAGTCGGGCCTCGTTTGGCTCGATCATATCATTTGAGCCTCGAGGCAGGACTCATTTGAATTACACATATGTGTGCACCTCGAGATGGGCTTCGTTTGACTCAACCACATCATTTGCGATACGAGTCAGACCTCGTTTGACTCATCGATATCATTTGCACGTCAAATCGGGCCTCGTTTGACTCAAACACATCATTTGCCCCCCGAGTTGGGCCTCGTTTGACTTAACCATATCAATTGCACCTCTTGTCGGGAATCATTTGACTGAGCCACATCATTTGCACCTCAAGTCCTGCCTCATTTGACTCAACTATATAATTTCAGCCTTTAGGTGGGACTCGTTTAACTTACACATATGTTTGCACCTCGATATGGGCTTCGTTTGACTCAACCACATCATTTGTGACTTGAGTCTCGCCTCGTTTGACTCATCGATAGCATTTGCACCACAAATCGTGCCTCATTTGACTCAACCATATCATTTGCGCCTCGAGTCAGCCCTCGTTTGACTCAACCATATCATTAGCGCCTCGAGTCGGGAGTCGTTTGACTTACACATATGTTTGCACCTTTAGATGGGCCTCCTTTGACTCAACCACATCATTTGTGTCTTAAGTCGGGACTCGTTTAACTCATCCATATCATTTGCACGTCGAGTCAGGCCTCGTTTGACTCAACCATATCATTTGCACCTTGAGTCGGGCCTCGTTTAACTCAACCATATCATTTTCACCTCTTGTCAGGAATCGTTTGGCTGAACCACATTATTTCATCTGGGGTCATGCCTCATTAGACTTAACCATATCGTTTGAGCCTCAAGTCGGGACTAGTTTGACTTACACATATCTTCACACCTCAAGATGGGCCTCGTTTGACTCAACCACATCATTTGTGCCCCGAGTCAACCCTTGTTTGACTCAACCATATCATTTGCACCTCGAGTCAGCCCTCGTTTAACTCTACCATATCATTTGCACCTCTTATCAGGACTCGTTTGACAAAACCATATCTTTTGCACCCCGAGTCGTGCCTCGTTTGATTCAACCATGTCATTTGCGCCCGAAGTCGGTCCTTGTTTGACTTAACCATATCATTTGTGACTCGAGTCGGCCCTCGTTTGACTCAACCATATCATTTGATCCTCGAGTCGAGACTCGTTTGACTTACACATTTGTTTGCACCTCGAGATGGCCCTTGTTTGACTCAACCACATCATTTGTGCCTCAAGTTGGGCCACATTTGACTCAACCATATCATTAGCGCCTCGAGTCGAGACTTGTTTGACTTACACATATGTTTGCACCTCGAGATGGGCCACTTTTGACTCAACCATATCATTTGCACCTTGTGTCAGTCCTCGTTTGACTCAACCATATCATTTGTACCTCGAGTCGAGCCTCGTTTAACTAAACCACATCATTTGCACCTCGTGTTAGGCCTCGTTTGACACGACCATATCATTTGCACCTCAAGTTGAGCCTCATTTAACTCAACCATATCATTTGCACCTCGAGTCAACCCTCGTTTCACTCAACCGCATCATTTGAGCCTTGAGTCGGGCCTCGTTCGACTTACACATATGTTTGCACCTCGAGATGGCCCTCGTTTGACTCTACCACATCATTAGCACCTCAAGTCGAGACTCGTTTGACTTACACATATGTTTGCACCTCGAGATGGCCCTCGTTTGACTCAACCACATCATTTGCGCCTCGAATCCGGCCACGTTTAACTCAACCATATGATTAGTGCCTCGAGTCTAGACTCATTTGACTTACACATATGTTTGCACCTCGAGATTGGCCTCATTTCACTAAACCACATCATTTGCGCCTCGAGTCAGACCATGTTTGAGTCAACCATATCATTTGCACCTCGTGTCGGGCCTCGTTTGACTCAACCATATCATTTGCACCTCGAGTCGAGCCTTGTTTAACTCAACCACATCATTTGAACCTCGAGTTAGCCCTCGTTTAACTCAACCATACCATTTGAGGCTCAAGTCGAAACTTGTTTGACCTACACCCATGTTTGCACCTCGAGATAGGCCTCATTTAACTCAACCACATCATTTGTGCCTCAGGTTGGGCCTTGTTTGACTTAACCATATCATTTGCACCACGAGTCGGGGTTCGTTTGACACAACCATATCATTTGCACCTCGAGTCAGGCCTCATTTAACTCAACCATATCATTTGCACCTCTTGTCAGGACTCGTTTGACTGAACCACATCATTTGTAGCTCAAGTCATGCCTTGTTTGACTCAACCATATTATTTTCGCCTCGAGTCGGCCCTCGTTTGACTCAACCATATCATTTGAGCCTCGAGTCGGGAGTCGTTTGACTTACACTTATGTTTGCACCTCCAGATGGGGCTCGTTTGACTCAACCACATCATTTGCACCTCGAGTTGGCCTTCGTTTGACTCAACCATATCATTTGAGCCGCGAGTCAAGACTCGTTTGACTTACACATTTGTTTGCACCTCGAGATGGGCTTCTTGACTCAACCTCATCATTTGCGCCTCTTGTTGGCCCTCGTTTGACTCAACCGTATCATTTAAGCCTTGAGTCGAGACTCATTCGACATACACATATGTTTGCACCTCGAGATGGTCCTCATTTGATTGAACCATATCATTTGCACCTCGAGTCGGGCACTGTTTAACTCAGTCATATCATTTGCACCTCTTGTCGGGACTCGTTTGACTAAACTACATCATTTGCACCTCGGGTCGTGCCTCGTTTCACTCAACCATATCATCTGTGCCTCGAGTCGGGCCTCGTTTCACTCAACCATATCATTTGCACTTCTTGTCGGGCCTTGTTTGGCTCAACCAGATCATTTGTACCTCGAGTCGGGCTTCATTTGACTTAACCATATCATTAGTGCCTTGAGTCGGGACTTGTTTAACTTAAACATATGTTTGCACCTCGAGATGGCCTCGTTTGACTCAACCACATTATCTGTGCCTTGAGTCGGGCATCGTTTGACTCAACCATATCATTTGCACCTCAAGTCAAGCCTCGTTTCACTCAACCATATCAATTGCTACTCGAGTTGGGCCTCGTTTAACTCAACCATATCATTTGCACCTCTTGCTGGGACTCGTTTGACTCAACTACATCATTTGCACCTCGAGCCATGCCTCGTTTGACTCAACCATATCATTTGCGCCTCGAGTCGGGCCTTGTTTCACTTAACCATATCATTTGCACCTCTTGTCGGGCCTCATTTGACTCGACCACATCATTTGCACCTCGAGTCAGGCCCCGTTTGACTGGACCATATCATTTGCACCTCGAGTCGGGCCTCGTTTGACTCAACCATATCATTTGCACCTCGAGTCTGGCCTCATTTCTCACAACCATATCATTTGTACCTCTTGTCGGGACTCGTTTGACTGAACAACATCATTTGCAGCTCAAGTCCTGCCTTGTTTGACTCAACCATATCATTTGCGCCTTGAGTCGAGCCTCATTTGACTCAACCATATCATTTGAGCCTCGAGGCGGGACTCATTTGACTTACATATATGTTTGCACTTCGAGATAGGCCTCGTTTGACTCATCAATATCATTTGCTCCCCGAATTGGGCCTTGTTTTACTTAACCATATCATTTGCACCTCGAGTCGGGCCTCGTTTGACTCAACCATATCATTTGCACCTTGAGTCGGGCCTCGTTTGACTCAACCATATCATTTGCACCTCGAGATAGGCTTCGTTTGACTCAACCATATCATTTGTGCCTCGAGTCGCCCCTCATTTAACTCAACCGTATCATTAGTGCCTCAAGTTAGGCCTTGTTTAACTCAACCATATCATTTGCACCTCTTGTCGAGACTCGTTTAACTGAACCACATCATTTGCACCTTAAGTCATGCGTCGTTTGACTCAACCATGTCATTTGTGCCTTGAGTCGGCCCTCGTTTGACTCAATCATATCATTTGACCCTCGAGTCGAGAGTTGTTTGACTTACACATATGTTTGCACCTCGATATGGGCCTCGTTTGACTCAATCACACCATTTGCGCCTCGAGTCAGGCCTCGTTTGACTCAACCATATCATTTGCACCTCGAGTCGGGCCTCATTTGACTCAACCATATCATTAGCGCCTCGAGTCTGGACTAGTTTCACTTCCACATATGTTTGCGCCTCGATATAGGCCTCCTTTGACTTAACCACATCATTTGCGCCTCAAGTCGGGCCTCGTTTGACTCAACCATATCATTTGTACCTTGTGTCGGCCCTCGTTTGACTTAACCACATCATTTGCGCCACGAGTTGGGCCTCATTTGACTCAATCATATCATTTGCACCTTGAGTTGAGCCTCGTTTGACTCAACCATATCATTTGCACCTCGAGTCTGGCCTCATTTCTCTCAACCATATCATTTGTACCTCTTGTCGGGACTCGTTTGACTGAACAACATCATTTGCACCTCAAGTCCTGCCTTGTTTGACTTAACCATATCATTTGCGCCTCGAGTCGAGCCTCATTTGACTCAACCATATCATTTGAGCCTCGAGGCGGGACTCGTTTGACTTACATATATGTTTGCACTTCGAGATAGGCCTCGTTTGACTCATCAATATCATTTGCTCCCCGAATCGGGCCTTGTTTTACCCAACCATATCATTTGCACCTCGAGCGGGCCTCATTTGACTCAACCATATCATTTGCACCTTGAGTCGGGCCTCCTTTGACTCAACCATATCATTTGCACCTCGAGCCTGGCCTCATTTCACTCGACCATACCATTTGTACCTCTTGTCAGGACTAGTTTGACTGAACAACATCATTTGCACCTCACATCCTACCTTGTTTGACTCAACCATATCATTTGTGCCTCGAGTCAAGCCTCATTTGACTCAACCATATCATTTGAGCCTCGAGGCGGGACTCGTTTAACTTACATATATGTTTGCACTTCGAGATAGGCCTTGTTTGACTCATCAATATCATTTGCACCCCGAATCGGGCCTTGTTTTACTCAACTATATCATTTGCACCTCGAGTCGGGCCTCGTTTGACTCAACCATATCATTTGCACCTCGAGTCAGGCCTCATTTGACTCAACCATATCATTTGCACCACGAGCCTGGCCTCGTTCCACTCAACCATATTATTTGCACCTCTTGTCGGGACTCGTGTCACTGAACCACATCATTTGCACCTTGAGCCATTCCTTGTATGACTCAACCATATCATTTGTGACTCGAGTCGGCCTTCGTTTGACTTATATCATTTAAGCCTCAAGTCGGGATTCGTTTGATTTACACCTATGTTTGCACCTCGAGATGGCCCTCGTTTGACTCAACCACATCATTTTTGCCTCGAGTGAGGCCACGTTTGACTGAACCATATCATTAGCGCCTCGAGTCGGGACTCGTTTGACTTACACATATGTTTGCACCTCGAGATGGGCCTTATTTGACTAAACCACATCATTTGCGCCTCGAGTCAGCCCTTGTTTGACTCAACCATATCATTTGAGCCTCGAGTTGAGACTCATTTGACCTACACATATGTTTGCACCATGAGATGGGCCTCATTTAACTCAACCACATCATTTGCACCTCGGGTTAGGCCTTGTTTGACTCAACCATATCATTAGCGCCTCGAGTCAGGACTCGTTTGACTTACACATATGTTTGCACCTCAAGATGGGCCTCATTTGACTCAACCACATCATTTGTGCCTCGAATCAAGCCTCATTTGACTTAACCATATGATTTTCACCTCGAGTTGGTCCACGTTTCACTCAACCATATCATTTGCACGTCGAGTCGGGCCTTGTTTAACTCAACCATATCATTTGCACCTCTTTTTGGGACCCGTTTGACTGAACCACATCTTTTGCACCTAGAGTCATGCCTTGTTTAACTCAACCATATCATTTGTGCCTCGAGTCGGCCTTTGTTGACTCAACCATATCATTTGTGCCTTGAGTTAGGACTTGTTTGACTTACACATATGTTTGCACCTCGAGATGGGCCTCGTTTGACTTTACCACATCATTTGTGCCTCGAGTCGGGGCTCATTTGACTCAACCATATAATTAGCGCATCGAGTTAGGACTCGTTTGACTTACACATATGTTTGCACCTCGAGATAGGCCTCGTTTGACTCAACCACATCATTTGCGCCTCGAGTCGGGCCTCGTTTGGCTTAACCATATCATTTGCACCACGAGTTAGGCCTCGTTTAACTCAACCGTATCATTTGAGCTTGAGGTAGGACTCGTTTGACTTACACATATGTTTACACCTTGAGAAGGGCCTCGTTTGACTCAAGCACATCATTTGCGACTTGACTCAAGCCTTGTTTGACTCGTCAATATCATTTGCATCTCCAATCGGGCCTCGTTTAACTCAACCACATTGTTTGCACCTCGAGATAGGCCTCGTTTGACTCAACCACATCATTTGTGCCTCAAGTCAGACCTCGTTTGACTTAACTATATCATTTGCACCTCGAGTCGGGCCTCATTTAACTCAGCCAATTTGTTTGCACCTCGAGTTGCCCCTCATTTGACTCAACCACATCATTTGTGCCTCGAGTTGGTCCTCATTTAACTCAACTATATCTTTTGCACCTCGAGTTGGGCCTCGTTTGACCTAATTATATCATTTGCACCTCGAGTCAGGCCTCGTTTGACTTAACCATATCATTAGCGCCTCGAGTCGGGGCTCGTTTGACTTACACATGTTTGCACCTCGAGATAGGCCTCTTTTGACTCAACCACATCAATTACGGCTCGAGTCTATCCTCGTTTGAATCAACCATATCATTTGTACCTTGAGTCGGGCCTTATTTGTCTCAACCATATCATTTGCACCTCGAGTCGGGCCTCGTTTAACTCAACCGTATCATTTGCACCTTTTATCATGCCTCGTTTGACTGAACCACATCATTTGCACCTTGAGCTGTGCCTCGTTTGACTCAACCATATCATTTGTGCCTTGAGTTAGGCCTCGTTTGGCTCGGCCATATCATTTGAGCCTCAAGGTATGACTCGTTTGAATTACACATATGTTTGCACCTCGAGATAGGCCTCATTTGACTCAACTACATCATTTGCGATTCGAGTAAGTCCTCGTTTGACTCATCGATATCATTTGCACCTCGAATCGGGCCTCGTTTAACTCAACCACATCATTTGCACCCTGAGTTGGGCGTCGTTTGACTAAACCATATAAATTGCACCTCTTGTCGGGAATCGTTTGACTGAACCACATCATTTGCACCTCAAGTCTTGCGTCATTTGACTTAAGTATATCATTTGAGCCTTGAGGCAGGACCCATTTGACTTACACATTTGTTTGCACCTCGAGATGGGCCTCGTTTGACTCAGCCACATCATTTGTGACTCGAGTCTAGCCTCGTTTGACACATCGATAGCATTTGGACCACAAATCGTGCCTCGTTTGACTCAACCATATCTTTTGCGCCTCGAGTCGAGCCTCGTTTGACTCAACCATATCATTAGCACCTCGAGTCGGGACTCGTTTGACTTACACATATGTTTGCACCTCGAGATGGGCCTCCTTTGACTTAACCATATCATTTGCTCCTCAAGTCGGGCCTCGTTTGACTCAACCATATCATTTGCACATTTAACTCAACCATATCATTTGCACCTCTTGTCGAGACTTGTTTGACTGAACCACATCATTTTGCACCCGGTGTCGTGCCTCGTTCGACTCAACCATATCGTTTGAGCCTCAAGTTGGGACTTGTTTGACTTATACATATCTTGGCACCTCAAGATGGGCCTTGTTTGACTCAACCACATCATTTGTGCCCCGAGTCAACCTTTGTTTGACTCAACCATATCATTTGCACCTCGAGTCAGGCCTCGTTTGACTCAACCATGCCATTTGCGCCTCAAGTCGGCCCTCGTTTGACTCAACCATATAATTTGTGCCTCGAGTTAGGACTTATTTGACTTACACATATGTTTGCACCTTGAGATGGGCCTCGTTTGACTCAACCACATCATTTGCACCACGAGTCGGGCCTCATTTGACTCAACCATATCATTAGCGCCTCGAGTTGGGGCTCGTTTGACTTACACATATGTTGGCACCTCGAGATAGGCATTGTTTGACTCAACCACATCATTTGTGCTTCGAGTCGGGACTCGTTCGGCTTAACCATATGATTTGCACCACGAGTTGGGCTTTGTTTGATTGAACCATATCATTTGAGCCTCGACACAGGACTCGTTTGACTTACACATATGTTTGCACTTAGAGATAGGCCTCGTTTGACTTAACCACATCATTTGTGCCTCGACTCGTGCCTCGTTTAACTTAACCATATCATTAGCGCCTCGAGTCAGGACTCATTTGACTTGGACTTATGGTTGCACCTCGAGATAGGTCTCGTTTGACTCAACCACATCATTTGCGCCTCGAGTCAGACCTCGTTTAACTTAACCATATCATTAGTGCCTTGAGTCAAGACTCGTTTGACTTTCACATATGTTTGCACCTCGAGATTGGCCTCGTTTGACTTAACCACATCATTTACGCCTTGAGTCGGGCCTCGTTTCAGTCAACCATATCATTAGCGCCTCGAGTCGGGACTCGTTTGACTTACACATACAATTGCACCTCGAGATGGGCCACGTTTGACTAAACCACATCATTTGTGCCTCGAGTCGGGCCACGTTTGAATCAACCATATCATTTGCACCTCGTGTTGGGACTTGTTTGACTCAACTATATCATTGGCACCTCGAGTCGAGCCTCGTTTGACTCAACCATATCATTTGAGGCTCGAGTCGGAAGTCGTTTGACTTACACCCATGTTTGCACCTCGAGATGGGCCTTGTTTGACTCAACAACATCATTTGTGCCTCGGGTTGGGCCTTGTTTGACTTAACCATATCATTTGCATCTCGAGATAGGCTTCGTTTGACTCAACCATATCATTTGCGCCTTGAGTTGCCCCTCATTTAACTTAACCATATCATTAGTGCCTCAAGTTAGGCGTTGTTTAACTCAACCATATCATTTGCACCTCTTGTCGAGAATCGTTTAACTGAACCACATCATTTGCACCTCAAGTCGTGCCTCGTTTGACTCAACCATATCATTTGCGCCTTGAGTTGGCCCTTCTTTGACTCAATCATATCATTTGACCCTCGAGTCAGGAGTTGTTTGACTTTCATATATGTTTGCACCTTGATATGGGCCTCATTTGACTCAATCACACCATTTGCACCTCGAGTCAGGCCTCGTTTGACTTAACCATATCATTTGCACCTCGAGTCGGGCCTCGTTTGACTCAACCATATCATTAGCGCCTCGAGTCTGGACTAGTTTCACTTGCACATATGTTTGCACCTCGATATAGGCCTCCTTTGACTTAACCACCTCATTTGCGCCTCGAGTCGGTCCTCGTTTGACTAAACCATATCATTAGCGCCTCAAGTTGGGACTTGTTTGACTCACACATATGTTTGCACCTCGAGATGGGCCACGTTTGACTAAACCACATCATTTGTGCCTCGGGTTGGGCCACATTTGACTCAACCATATCATTTGCACCTTATGTCAGGCTTCGTTTGACTCAACCATATCATTTGCACCTCGAGTCGATCCTCGTTCAACTCAACCACATCATTTGCATCTCGTGTCAGGCCTCGTTTCACTCGACCATATCATTTGCACCTCGAGTCGAGCCTTGTTTAACTCAACCACATCATTTGCACCTCGAGAGGGCCCTCGTTTGACTCAACCACATCATTTGCGCCTCGAATCTGGCCACGTTTGACTCAACCATATCATTAGCGCCTCGAGTCGAGACTCGTTTGACTTTCACATATGTTTGCACCTCGAGATTGGCCTCGTTTGACTTAACCACATCATTTACTCCTTGAGTCGTGCCTCGTTTGAGTCAACCATATCATTAGCGCCTCGAGTCGGGACTCGTTTGACTTACACATACAATTGCACCTCGAGATGGGCCACGTTTGACTAAACCACATCATTTGTGCCTCGAGTCAGGCCACGTTTGAATCAACCATATCATTTGCACCTCGTGTCGGGACTCGTTTGACTCAACCATATCATTGGCACCTCGAGTCGAGCCTCGTTTGACTCAACCATATCATTTGAGGCTCGAGTCGGAAGTCGTTTGACTTACACCCATGTTTGCACCTCGAGATGGGCCTCGTTTGACTCAACAACATCATTTGTGCCTCGGGTTGGGCCTTGTTTGACTTAACCATAACATTTGCACCTCGAGATAGGCTTCGTTTGACTCAACCATATCATTTGCGCCTCGAGTCGCCCCTCATTTAACTCAACCGTATCATTAGTACCTCAAGTTAGGCCTTGTTTAACTCAACCATATCATTTGCACCTCTTGTCGAGACTCGTTTAACTGAACCACATCATTTGCACCTTAAGTCATGCGTCGTTTGACTCAACCATATCATTTGCGCCTTGAGTCGGCCCTCGTTTGACTCAATCATATCATTTGACCCTCGAGTCAGGAGTTGTTTGACTTACACATATGTTTGCACCTCGATATGGGCCTCATTTGACTCAATCACACCATTTGCGCCTCGAGTCAAGCCTCGTTTGACTCAACCATATCATTTGCACCTCGAGTCGGGCCTCGTTTGACTCAACCATATCATTAGCGCCTCGAGTTTGGACTTATTTCACTTGCACATATGTTTGCGCCTCAATATAGGCCTCCTTTGACTTAACCACATCATTTGCGCCTCAAGTCGGGTCTCGTTTGACTCAACCATATCATTTGTACCTTGTGTCGGCCCTCGTTTGACTCAACCACATCATTTGCGCCATGAGTCGGGCCTCATTTGACTCAACCATATCATTTGCACCTTGAGGCGGGGCTCGTTTGACTCAACCTTATCATTTGTACCTCGAGTTGGGCCTTGTTTAACTCAACCATATCATTCGCACCTATTGTCGGGACTCGTTTGACTGAACCACATCATTTGCACCTCAAGTCTTACCTCGTTTGGCTCAACCATATCATTTGCGCGTTGAGTCGAGCCTTGTTCGACTTAACCATCTGATTTGTGCCTCGAGGCAGGACTCGTTTGACTTACCCATACGTTTGCACCTCGAGATGGGCCTCATTTGACTCAACCACATCATTTGCATCTTGAGTCCGGCCTCATTTGACTCAACCATATCATTAGCGCCTCGAGTCAGGATTCATTTGACTTACACAAATGTTTGCACCTCGAGATGCACCTCCTTTGACTCAACCACATCATTTGCTCCTCGAGTCGGGCCTCGTTTGACTCAAACATATCATTTGCACCTCAAGTTGGACCTCATTTGACTCAACCATATCATTTGCATCTCAGGTCGGGCCCCGTTTAACTCAACCATATCATTTGCACCTCCTGTCGAGAATCATTTGACTGAACCACATCATTTGCACCTGGAGTCGTGCCTCGTTTAACTCAACCACATTGTTTGAGCCTCGAGTTGGGACTCGTTTGACTTACACATATGGTTGCACCTCAAGATGGGTCTCGTTTGACTCAACCACATCATTTGTGCCTCAAGTGGGGCCTCGTTTGACTCAACCATATTATTAATGCCTCAAGTCAGGCCTTGTTTAACTCAACCATATCATTTGCACTTCTTGTCGAGACTCGTTTAACTGAACCACATTATTTGTACTTCAAGTCGTGCCTCATTTGACACAACCATATCATTTGCGCCTTGAGTCGGCCCTCGTTTCACTCAATCATATCATTTGACCCTCGAGTCAGGAGTCATTTGACTTACACATTTGTTTGCACCTTGATATGGGCCTCATTTGACTCAATCATATCATTTGTGCCCTCGAGCCAGGCCTCGTTCGACTCAACCATATCATTTGCACCTCGAGTTGGGCCTCATTTGACTCAACCATATCATTAGTGCCTCAAGTCTAGACTAGTTTGACTTGCACATATGTTTGCGCCTTGAGATGGGCCTCCTTTGATTAACCACATTATTTGCGCCTCGAGTCGGGTCTCGTTTGACTCAACCATATCATTTGCACCTCAAGTCGGGTAACGTTTGACTCAACCATATCATTTGTACCTCGTGTCAGCCCTCGTTTGACTCAACCATGTCATTTGAGCCTCGAGTCAGGACTCGTTTGACTTACACATATGTTTGCCCCTCGAGATGGGCCTCGTTTGACTCAACCACATCATTTGCACCTCAAGTCAGCCCTTGTTTGACTCAACCATATCATTTGAGCCTCGAGTTGAGACTCATTTGACCTACACATATGTTTGCACCATGAGATGGGCCTCGTTTAACTCAACCACATCATTTGCACCTCGAGTCAGGCCTCGTTTGACTCAACCATATCATTAGCACCTCGAGTCAGGACTCGTTTCACTTACACATAAGTTTGCACCTCGAGATGGGCCTCGTTTGACTCAACCACATCATTTGTGCCTCGAATCAGGCCTCATTTGACTTAACCATATGATTTTCACCTCGAGTCGGTCCACGTTTCACTCAACCATATCATTTGCACGTCGAGTCGGGCCTTGTTTAACTCAACCATATCATTTGCACCTCTTTTCGGGACCCGTTTGACTGAACCACATCTTTTGCACCTAGAGTCATGCCTTGTTTAACTCAACCATATCATTTGTGCCTCGAGTCGGCCTTTGTTGACTCAACCATATCATTGTGCCTCGAGTTAGGACTTGTTTGACTTACACATATATTTGCACCTCGAGATGGGCCTCGTTTGACTCAACCACATCATTTGTGCCTCAAGTCGGGCCTCATTTGACTCAACCATATCATTAGCGCATCGAGTTAGGACTCGTTTGACTTACACATATGTTTGCACCTCGAGATAGGCCTCGTTTGACTCAACCACATCATTTGCGCCTCGAGTCAGGCCTCGTTTGGCTTAACCATATCATTTGCACCACGAGTTAGGCCTCGTTTAACTCAACCGTATCATTTGAGCTTGAGGTATGACTCGTTTAACTTACACATATGTTTACACCTCGAGAAGGGCCTCATTTGACTCATGCACATCATTTGCAACTTGACTCAAGCCTTGTTTAACTCGTCAATATCATTTGCATCTCCAATCGGGCCTCGTTTGACTCAACCACATCGTTTGCAGCTCGAGATAGGCCTCGTTTGACTCAACCACATCATTTGTGCCTCAAGTCAGACCTCGTTTGACTTAACTATATCATTTGCACCTCGAGTCAGGCCTCATTTAACTCAGCCAATTTGTTTGCACCTCGAGTTGGCCCTCATTTGACTCAACCACATCATTTGCGCCTCGAGTTGATCCTCATTTGACTCAACTATATCTTTTGCACCTCGAGTTGGGCCTCGTTTGACCTAATTATATCATTTGCACCTCGAGTCAGGCCTTGTTTGACTTAACCATATCATTAGCGTCTCAAGTCGGGGCTCGTTTGACTTACACATGTTTGCACCTCAAGATAGGCCTCTTTTGACTCAACCACATCAATTACGGCTCGAGTCTATCCTCGTTTAAATCAACCATATCATTTGTACCTCGAGTCGGGCCTTATTTGTCTCAACCATATCATTTACACCTCGAGTCGAGCCTCGTTTAACTCAACCATATCATTTGCACCTCTTATCATGCCTCGTTTGACTGAACCACATCATTTGCACCTCGAGCTGTGCCTTGTTTGACTCAACTATATCATTTGTGCCTTGAGTTAGGCCTCGTTTGGCTCGACCATATCATTTGAGCCTCAAGGTACGACTCGTTTGAATTACACATATGTTTGCACCTCGAGATAGGCCTCGTTTGACTCAACTACATCATTTGCGATTTGAGTAAGGCCATGTTTGACTCATCGATATCATTTGCACCTCGAATCGGGCCTCGTTTAACTCAACCACATCATTTGCACCCTGAGTTGGGCGTCATTTGACTAAACCATATAAATTGCACCTCTTGTTGGGCCTCATTTGACTCAACCATATCATTTGCACATTTAACTCAACCATATCATTTGCACCTCTTGTCGAGACTCGTTTGACTGAACCACATCATTTTGCACCTGGTGTCATGCCTCGTTCGACTCAACCATATCGTTTGAGCCTCAAGTTGGGACTTGTTTGACTTATACATATCTTGGCACCTCAAGATGGGCCTCGTTTGACTCAACCACATCATTTGTGCCCTGAGTCAACCCTTGTTTGCCTAAACCATATCATTTGCACCTCGAGTCAGGCCTCATTTGACTCAACCATGCCATTTGTGCCTCAAGTCGGCCCTTGTTTGACTCAACCATATAATTTGTGCCTCAAGTCAGGACTTATTTGACTAACACATATGTTTGCACCTTGAGATGGGCCTCGTTTGACTCAACCACATCATTTGCTCCACGAGTCGGGCCTCATTTGACTTACACATATGTTGGAACCTCGAGATAGGCCTCGTTTGACTCAACCACATCATTTGCGCTTCGAGTCGGGGCTCGTTCGGCTTAACCATATCATTTGCACCACGAGTTGGGTTTTCTTTGACTCAACCATATCATTTGAGCCTCGACACGGGACTCGTTTGACTTACACATATGTTTGCACTTAGAGATGGGCCTCGTTTGACTTAACCACATCATTTGTGCCTCGAGTCGTTACTCGTTTAACTTAACCATATCATTAGCGCCTCGAGTCGTGCCTCATTTGACATAACCATATCATTAGTGCCTCGAGTCAGGACTCATTTAACTTGGACATATGGTTGCACCCTAAGATGGGCCTCGTTTGACTCAACCACATCATTTGCACTTCGAGTCAGGCCTCGTTTGACTTAACCATATCATTAGTGCCTCAAGTTGGGACTCGTTTGACTTACACATATGTTTGCACCTCGAGATAGGCCTCATTTGACTTAACCACATCATTTGTACCTCGAGTCGGGCCTCGTTTGACTCAACCATATCATTTGCACCTCGAGTCAGGCCTTATTTGACTCAACCACATCATTTGCACCCCAAGTCGGGCCTCATTTCACTCAACCATATCATTTGCTCCTCTTGTTAGGACTCATTTGACTGAACCACATCATTTGCACCTCAAGTCCTACCTCGTTTGACTCAACCATAACATTTACGTCTCGAGTCGACCCTCATTTAACTCAACCATTTCATTTGAGCCTCGAGGCAGTACTCGTTTGACTTACATATATGTTTGCACTTCGAGATATGCCTTGTTTGACTCATCGTATCATTTGCACCTTGAATCGGGCCTTGTTTTACTCAACCATATCATTTGCACCTCGAGTCGGGCCTTGTTTGACTTAACCATATCATTTGCACCACGAGCCTGGCCTCGTTTCACTCAACCATGTCATTTGCACCTCTTGTTGGGACTCGTGTCACTGAACCACATCATTTGCACCTTCAGTCATGCCTTGTATGACTCAACCATATCATTTGTGACTCGATTTGGCCCTCATTTGACTCAACTATATCATTTGAGTGTCGAGTCAGGACTCGTTCTACTTACACATATGTTTCCACCTTGAGATCACCCTCATTTGACTTAACCACATAATTTGCGCCTCGAGTCGGGCCACGTTTGACTCAACCATATCATTAGCGCCTCGAGTCGGGACTCATTTGACTTACACATAAGTTTGCACCTCGAGATGGGCCTCGTTTGACTTAACCACATCATTTGTGCCTTGAGTCAAGCCTCATTTCACTCAACCACATCATTAGCGCCTCAAGTCAGGACTCGTTTGACTTACACATATGTTTGCTCCTCGGGATGGGCAACGTTTGACTAAACTATATCATTTGCGCCTTGAGTCGGGCCACGTTTGACTCAACCATATCATTTGGACCTCGTGTCGGGCCTGGTTTGACTCAACCATATCATTTGCACCTCGAGTCGAGCCTCGTTTAACTCAACCACATCATTTGCTCCACAAGTCAGCCCTTGTTTGACTCAACCATATCATTTGAAGCTCGAGTCGGAACTCGTTTGACTTACACCCATGTTTGCACCTCAAGATGGTCCTCGTTTGACTTAACCACATCATTTGTGCCTCGGGTTGGGCCTTGTTTGACTTAACCATATCATTTGCACCTCGTGTCGGTCTTCATTTAACTCAACCATATCATTTGTACCTCAAGCCGGCCTTGTTTAACTCAACCATATCATTTGCACCTCTTGTCGGGACTCATTTGACTGAACCACATCATTTGCACCTCAAGTTGTGCCTTGTTTGACTGAACCACATCATTTGCACCTCAAGTTCTGCCTTGTTTGACTCAATCATATCATTTGCACCTTGAGTCGGCCCTCGTTTAACTCAACCATATCATTTAAGCCTCGAGTTGGGAGTCGTTTGACTTACACATATGTTTGCAACTCAAGATGGCCCTCGTTTGACTCAACCACATCATTTGCACCTCGAGTCGGCCCTTATTTGACTCAACCATATAATTTGCGCCTCGAGTTAGGACTTATTCGACTTCCACATATGTTTGCATCTTGAGATAGGCCTCGTTTGATTGAACCATATCATTTTCACCTCGAGTCGGGCACCGTTTAACTCAACCATATCATTTGCACCTCTTATCGGGACTCGTTTGACTGAACTACATCATTTGCATCTCAACTTGTGCCTCGTTTATCTCAACCATATGATTTGCGCTTAGAGTCGGTCCTCGTTTTGACTTACCCAATTGTTTGCGCCTCGAACCGCATGTCATTTGTCTCTCCCTTGTCTTTTGCGCCTCGAGTCGGGCCTCATTTCAGTCAACCATATCATTTGCACCTCTTGTCAGGCCTCGTTTGACTCAACCACATCATTTGCGCCTCGAGTCGGGGCTCATTTCACTCAACCATATCATTAGTGCCTCGAGTCGGGACTCGTTTGACATAAATATATGTTTGCTCCTCGAGATGGGCTCGTTTGACTCAACCACATTATTTGCGCCTTGAGTCGGGCCTCGTTTAACTCAACAATATCGTTTGCTCCTCTTCTTGGGACTCATTTGACTGAACTACATCATTTGCACCTCGAGTCGTGCCTCGTTTGACTCAACCATATCATTTGCGTCTCAAGGCGGGCCTCGTTTCACTCAACCATATCATTTGCACCTCTTGTCGGGCCTCGTTTGACTCGACCACATCATTTACACCTCGAGTTGGGCCCTGTTTGACTCGACCATATTATTTGCTCCTCGAGTCGGACCTCGTTTGACTCAACCATATCATTTGCACCTCGAGTCTAGCCTCGTTTCACTCAACCATATCATTTACACCTCTTGTCGGGACTCGTTTGACTGAACCACATCATTTGCACCTCGAGTTGTGTCAACCATATCAATTGTGCTGCAGTTGGGCCTTGTTTGACTCAACCATATCATTTGTGCCTCGAGTCGGCCCTCGTTTGACTTAACCATATCATTTGAGCCTCGAGTTGGGACTCGTTCGACTTACACATATGTTTGCAACTCGAGATGGGGCTCAATTGACTTAACCATATCATTTATGCCCCGACTCAGGCCTCGTTTGACTTAACCATATTATTTGCACCTCGAGTCGGGACTCATTTCACTCAACCATGTCATTTGCACCTCTTGTCGGGACTTGTTTAGCTGAACCACATCATTTGCACCTCAAGTCCTACCTCGTTTGACTCAACCATATCATTTATGCCTCGAGTCAAGCCTCGTTTGACTCCACCATATCATTTGAGCCTTGAGGCGAGACTCATTTGTCTTACATATATGTTTGCACTTCGAGATAGGGCTCGTTTCACTCAACAACATCATTTGTGACTCAAGTTAGGCCTTGTTTGACTCATCGATATCATTTGCACCTCAAATAGAGCCTTATTTTACTCAACCATATCATTTGCACCTCGAGTCGGGCATCGTTTGACTCAACCTTATCATTTGCACCTCTAGTCGGGCCTCGTTTAACTCAACCATATCATTTGCACCTCTTATCGAGACTCGTTTGACTGAACCATATCATTTACGCCTCGAGTCAGGCCTCATTTGACTCAACCGCATCATTTACGCCTCAAGTCGAGCCTCATTTGACTCAACCATATCATTAGCGCCTCAAGTCAGGACTCATTTGAATTACACATATGTTTGCACCTCAAAATGGGACTCCTTTGACTCAACCACATCATTTGCGCCTCGAGATGGGCCTCGTTTGACTCAACCATATCATTTGCACTTTAAGTCGGACATCGTTTGTCTCAACCATATTATTTGCACCTCGAGTCAAGCCCCGTTTAACTTAACCATATCATTTGCACCTCTTGTCGGGAATCATTTGACTGAACCACATCATTTGCACCTGGAGTCGTACCTCGTTTGACTTAACCACATTGTTTGAGCCTCGAGTTAGGACTCGTTTGACTTACACATATGTTTTCACATCGTGATGGGCCTCAATTGACTCAACCACATCATTTGCACCTCGAGTGGGGCCACGTTTAACTCAACCATATATTAGCACCTCGAGTTGGGACTCGTTTGACTTACATATATGTTTGCATCTCGAGATGGGCCTCGTTTGACTTAACCACACCATTTGCGCCTCGAGTTGGGCCTCGTTGGACTCAACCATATCATTAGCACCTCGAGTCGGGATTTGTTTGACTTACAAATATGTTTGCACCTTGAGATGGGCCACGTTTGACAAAACCATATCATTTGCGCCTCGAGTCGGGCCACATTTAACTCAACCGTATCATTTGCACCTCGTGTCGGGCCTTGTTTGACTCAACCATATCATTTGCACCTCGAGACGAGCCTCGTTTAACTCAACCACATCATTTGCATCTCGAGTCAGCCCTCGTTTGACTCAACCATATCATTTGAGGCTCAAGTCAGAAATCGTTTGACTTACACCCATGTTTACACCTCGACATGGGCCTCGCTTGACTCAACCACATCATTTATGCCTCGGGTTGGGCCTTATTTGACGTAACCATATCATTTGCACCTCGTGTCGGGCTTCGTTTAACTCAACCATATCATTTGCACCTCAAGCTGGCCCTCGTTTAACTAAACCATATCATTTGCACCTCTTGTCGGGACTCATTTGACTGAAACACATCATTTACACCTCAAGTCGTGCCTTGTTTGACTCAACCATATCATTTGTGCCTTGAGTCGGCCCTCGTTTGACTCAACCATATCATTTGAGCCTCGAGTCAGGAGTTGTTTGGCTTACACATATGTTTGCACCTCGAGATGGGCCTCGTTTGACTCAACCACATCATTTGCGCCTTGGGTCGGCCTTCGTTTGACTCAACCATATCATTTGAGCCTCGAGTCGGGACTCGTTCGACTTACACATATGTTTGCACCTCGGGATGGCCCTCGTTTGACTCAACCACATCATTTGCACCTCGAGTCAGCCCTCGTTTGACTCAACCATATGATTTGAGCCTCAAGTCGGGAGTCATTCGACTTCCACATATGTTTGCACCTCGAGATGGGCCTCATTTGATTGAAGCATATCATTTGCACCTCGAGTCGAGCACCGTTTAACTCAACCATATAATTTGCCCCTCTTGTCTGGACTCGTTTGACAAAACTACATCATTTGCACCTCGAGTCGTGCCTCGTTTGACTTAACCATATCATTTGCGCCTAGAGTTGGTCCTCGTTTTGACTTATCCAATTGTTTGCGCCCTCGAATTGGGCATTATTTGACTCTCCCTTGTCATTTGTGCCTCGAGTCGGGCCTCGTTTCACTCAACCATATCATTTGCACCTCTTGTCAGGCCTCATTTGACTCAACCACATCATTTTCGCTTCGAGTCGGGCCTCATTTAACTCGACCATATCATTAGTGCCTTGAGTCAGGACTTGTTTGACTTACACCTCGAGATGGGATCGTTTGACTCAACCACATTATTTGCGCCTCAAGTCGGGTGTCATTTGACTCAACCATATCATTTGCAACTCGAGTGAAGCCTCGTTTCACTCAACCATATCATTTGCTCCTTGAGTCGGGCCTCGTTTAACTCAACCAGATCATTTTCACCTCATGTTGGGACTCATTTGACTGAACTACATCATTTGCACCTCAAGTCGTGCCTCGTTTGACTCAACCATATCATTTGCACCTCGAGTTGGGCCTTGTTTCACTCAACCATATCATTTGCACCTCTTGTCAGGCCTCGTTTGACTTGACCACATCATTTGCACCTCGAGTCGGGCCCCGTTTGACTTGACCATATCATTTGCTCCTCGACCCTCATTTGACTCAACCATATCATTTGCACCTAGAGTCTGACCTCGTTTCACTCAACCATATCATTTACACCTCTTGCCGGGACTCGTTTGACTGAACCACATCATTTGCACCTTGAGTCGTGTCGACCATATCATTTATGCTGTAGTTGGGCCTCGTTTGACTCAACCATATCATTTGAGCCTCGAGTTAGCCCTCGTTTGACTCAACCATATCATTTGAGCCTCGAGTTGGGACTCATTTGGCTTAAACATATGTTTGTACCTTGAGATGGGCCTCGTTTGACTTAACCACATCATTTGTGCCTTGAGTCGAGCCTCGTTGGACTTAACCATATCATTTGCACCTCGAGTCGGGCCTCGTTTCACTCAACCATGCCATTTGCACCTCTTGTCCGCACTTGTTTGACTGAACCACATCATTTGCACCTCAAGTCCTGCCTCGTTTGACTCAACCATATCTTTTGTGGCTCGAGTTGAGCCTCATTTGACTCAACCATATCATTTCAGCCTCGAGGCGGGACTCGTTTGATTTACATGTATGTTTGCACTTCGAGATAGGCCTCGTTTGACTCAACCACATGATTTGCGAATCGAGTCAGTCCTCATTTGACTCATCGATATCATTTTCACCTCGAATCGGGCCTTGTTTTACTCAACCATATCATTTGCATCTCGTGTCGGGCCTTGTTTACTCAACCATATCATTTGCACCTCGAGTTGTACCTTGTTTAACTCAACCACATCATTTGCACTACGAGTCAGCCCTTGTTTGACACAACCATATCATTTGAAGCTCAAGTTAAGACTCGTTTGACTTACACCTATGTTTGCACCTCGAGATGGGCCTCTTTTGACTCAACCACATCATTTGTGCCTCGCGTTAGGCCTTGTTTGACTCAACCATATCATTTGCACCTCGAGTCGGGCCTCGTTTAACTCATCCATATCATTTGCACCTCTTATTGTGCCTCGTTTGACTGAACCACATCATTTGCACCTCGAGTCGTGCCTTGTTTGTCTCAACCATATCATTTGCGCCTCGAGTCATGCCTTGTTTGACTCAACCATATCATTTGCACCTCTTGCCAGGACTCGTTTGACTGAACCACATCATTTGCACCTTGAGTCGTGTCGACCATATCATTTGTGCTGCAGTTGGGCCTCGTTTGACTCAACCATATCATTTGTGCCTCGAGTCAGGCCTCTTTTGACTTAACCATATCATTAGTGCCTCGAGTCGGGACTCGTTTGACTTACACATATGTTTGCACCTCGAGATAGGCCTCGTTTGACTTAACCACATCATTTGCACCTCGAGTCGGGCCTCATTTGACTCAACCATATCATTTACACCTTGAGTCAGGGCTTATTTGACTCAACCATATCATTTGCACCTCGAGCCGGGCCTCGTTTCACTCAACCATATCATTTGCTCCTCTTGTTGGGACTCGTTTGACTGAACCACATCATTTGCACCTCAAGTCCTGCCTCGTTTGACTCAACCATATCATTTGAGCCTTGAGGTGGGACTCGTTTGACTTACATATATGTTTGCACTTCGAGATAGGCCTCGTTTGACTCATTGATATCATTTGCACCTCGAATTGGGCCTTGTTTTACTCAACCATATCATTTGCACCTCGAGTCGGGCCTCGATTGACTCAACCATATCATTTGCCCCTCGAGCCGGGCCTCGTTTAACTCAACCATATCATTTGCACCTCTTGTCGGGACTCGTTTGACTGAACCACATCATTTATACCTCAAGTCCTACCTCTTTTGACTCATCCATATTATTTACGCCTCGGATCGGCCCTTGTTTGACTCAACCATATAATTTGAGCCTCAAGGCGTGACTCGTTTGACTTACACATATGTTTGCACCTCGTGATGGGCCTCATTTGACTCAACCACATCATTTGCGAGTCGAGGCAGGGCTCGTTTGACTTATAAATATCATTTTTACCTCGAATCGAGCCTCGTTTGACTTAACCACATTATTTGCACCTATCGTCGGGGCTCGTTTAACTCAACAATATCATTTGCACCTCTTGTTGGGACTCATTTGATTGAACCACATGATTTGCACCTCGAGTCGTGCCTGATTTGACTAAACCATATCACTTGTGCCTCGAGTCGGACCTCATTTGACTCAACCATATCATTTGAGCCTCGAGTTAGGACTCATTTGACTTACACATATGTTTACACCTCGAGATGGGCCTCGTTTGATTCAACCACATCATTTACGCCTCGAGTCGGGCCTCGTTTTACTCAACCATATCATTAGTGCTTCGAGTTGGGACTTGTTTGACTTGCACATATGTTTGCACCTCGAGATGGGCCTCCGTGGAGTCAACCATATCATTTGCACCTCGAGTTAGACCTCGTTTGACTCAACCATATCATTTGCACCCCGAGTCAGGCCTTGTTTAACTCAACCATATCATTTGCACCTCTTATTGGGAATCGTTTGACTGAACCACATCATTTGCACCTAGAGTCGTGCCTCGTTTGACTCAACCATATCATTTGAGCCTTGAGTCGAGACTCGTTTGACTTACACATATGTTTGCATCTCGAGATGGGCCTCGTTTGGCTCAAGCACATCATTCGCGCCTTGAGTTGGGACTTGTTTGACTTACACCTAAGTTTGCATCTCGAGATGGGCCTCATTTGACTCAACCACATCATTTGTGCCTAGAGTCGGGCCTTGTTTGACTGAACCATATCATTTGCAGCTCGAGTCGGTCCTCGTTTGACTCAACCATATAATTTGCACCTGAGTCGGGCCTCGTTTGACTCAACCATATCGTTTAAGCCTCGAGTTGGGACTCATTTGACTTACACATATGTTTGTACCTCGAGATGGGCCTCGTTTGACTCAACCACATCATTTGCGCCATGACTCAAGCCTTGTTTGACTTATCCATATCATTAGTGCCTCGACTCAGGACTCGTTTGACTTACACATATGTTTGTACCACGAGATGGTCCTCGTTTGACTTAACCACATCATTTGAGCCACGAGTCGGGCCTCGTTTGACTTCACCATACCATTTGCACCTCCAGTCGGGCCTCGTTTAACTCAACCATATCATTTGCACCTCGAGTCAGCCCTTGTTTGACTCAACCATATCATTTGAGCCTCGAGTCGGGACTCTTTTGACTTACACCTATGTTTGCACCTCGAGATAGGCATCGTTTGACTAAACCACATCATTTGTTCCTCGGTTTGGGCCTCATTTGACTCGACCATATCATTTGCACCTCGAGTTAGTCTTCGTTTGACTCAACCATATCATTTGCACCTCGAGTCGGGCCTCGTTTAACTCAACTGTATCATTTGCACCTCTTGTTGGGACTCGTTTGACTGAACCACATCATTTGCACCTCAAGTTGTGCCTCATTTAACTTAACCATATCATTTGTGCCTCGAGTCAGCCCTCGTTTGACTCAACCATATCATTTGAGCCTCGAGTCGGGAGTCGTTTGACTTACACATATGTTTGCAACTCGAGATGGGCCCTGTTTGACTCAACCACATCATTTGTACCTCGAGTCAGGCCTTGTTTGACTCAACCATATCATTTGCACCTCGAGTTGGGTCTCGTTTAACTCAACCACATCATTTGCACCTCGAGTCGGGCATCGTTTAACTTAACAATATCATTTGCATCGCTTGTCGGGACTCGTTTGACTAAACCACATCCATTGCACCTCATGTCCTGCCTCGT
Organism: Dicorynia guianensis; assembly: GCA_037013595.1. Taxonomy (NCBI): domain Eukaryota; kingdom Viridiplantae; phylum Streptophyta; class Magnoliopsida; order Fabales; family Fabaceae; genus Dicorynia; species Dicorynia guianensis. The sequence goes on from JASUAB010000023.1 coordinate 2,168,076, forward strand.
TTGACTCAACCATATCGTTTGTGCCTCTAGTCGGGCCGCATTTAACTCAACCATATCATCTATGCCTCGAGTTAGGACTCGTTTGACTTACACATATGTTGCCACCTCGAGATGGTCCTCGTTTGACTCAACCACATCATTTGCGCCTCGAGTCGGCCTTTGTTTGACTCAACCATATCATTTGAGCTCGAGTTGGGACTCGTTTGACTTACACATATGTTTGAACCTTGAGATGGGCCTTGTTTGACTCAACTACATTAGTTGCGCCTCAAGTCAGGCCTTGTTTGACTCAACCATATTATTAGTGCCTCGAGTCGAGACTGGTTTGACTTACACATTTGTTTGCAGCTCAAGATAGGCCTCGTTTGACTCAACGACATCATTTGCGCCTCAAGTTCGACCTCGTTTGACTCAACCATATCATTTGCACCTCGAGTCGGGCCTCATCTAACTCAACCATATAATTTGCACCTCTTGTCAGGACTTGTTTGACTCAACCACATCATTTGAACCTCATGTCCTGCCTCATTTGACTCAACCATATCATTTGCACCTCGAGTCGGGCCTCATTTAACTCAACCATATCATCTGTGCCTCGAGTTAGGACTCGTTTGACTTACACGTATGTTTGCACCTCGAGATGGGCCTCGTTTGACTTAACCACATCATTTGTGCCTCGAGTCGGCCCTTGTTTGACTCAACCATATCATTAGTGCCTTGAGTCGAGACTCGTTTGACTTACACATATGTTTGCACCTCGAGATGGGCCTCCTTGGATTCAACCATAACATTTGCACATCGAGTCGGGCCTCGTTTGACTCAACCATATCATTTGAACCTCGAGTCAGGCCTCATTTAACTCAACCATATCATTTGCACCTCTTATCAGGAATCATTTGACTGAACCACATCATTTGCACCTAGAGTCGTGCCTTCTTTGACTCAACCATATCGTTTGAGCCTCGAGTCGGGACTCGTTTGACTTACACATATGTTTGCACCTCGAGATAGGGCTCGTTTGACTCAACCACATGATTTGCAACTCGACGCAGGGCTCGTTTGACTCGTTAATATCATTTGCACCTCAAAATCAAGCCTCGTTTGACTCAACCACATCATTTGCACCTTGAGTCGGGCCTGGTTTAACTCAACCATATCAATTGCACCTCTTGTCGGGAGTCATTTGACTGAACCACATCATTTGCACCTCGAGTCATGCCTCGTTTGACTGAACCATATTATTTGCACCTCTTATTTGGAATCATTTGACGTAAACCACATCATTTGCACCTGGAGTCATGCCTCGTTTGACTCAACCATATCGTTTGAGCCTCGAGTCGGGACTCGTTAGACTTACACATATGTTTGCACCTCGAGATGGGCATTGTTTGACTCAACCACATCATTTATGCCCGGCTCGAGAGTCGTTTGACTCATCCATATCATTAGTGCCTCGAGTCAGGACTCGTGTGACTTATGCATACATTTGCACCTCGAGATGGGCCTCGTTTGACTGAACCACATCATTTGTTCCCTAAGTCGGGCCTCGTTTGACTCAACCATATCATTTGCACCTCGAGTCAAACCTCGTTTGACTCAACCATATCATTTGCACCTCGAGTCGGCCTTTGTTTAACTCAACCATTTCATTTGCACCTCGAGTCGGCCCTCGTTTCACTCACCCATATCATTTGAGCCTTGAGTCAAGACTCGTTTGACTTACACCTATGTTTGCACCTTGAGATGGGCTCGTTTGACTCAACCACATCATTTGCACTTCGAGTCGGCTCTCGTTTGACTCAACCATATCATTTGAGCCTCGAGTTGAGACTCGTTTGACTTACACATATGTTTGCACATTGAGATGGGCCTTGTTTGACTCAACTACATCAGTTGCGCCTCAAGTTAGCCTCGTTTGACTCAACCATATCTTTAGCACCTTGAGTCAGGACTCGTTTGACTTACACATATGATTCAACCATATCATTGGCACCTATTATCAGGAATTGTTTGGCTGAACCACATCATTTGCAACTGGAGTCGTGCCTCGGTTGATTCAACCATATCGTTTAAGTCTCAAGTTAGGACTTATTTGACTTACACATATGTTTGCACCTTGAGATGGTCCTCGTTTTACTCAACCACATCATTTGCGCCATGACTCAGGCCTTGTTTGACTTATCCATATCATTAGTGCCTCGAGTCAGGACTCATTTGAGTTACACATATGTTTGAACCTCGAGATGGTCCTCATTTGACTTAACCACATCATTTGAGCCATGAGTCGGGCCTCGTTTGACTTAACCATATCATTTGCACCTCCAGTCAGGCCTCGTTTAACTCAACCATATCATTTGCACTTCGAGTCAGCCCTCGTTTGACTCAACCATATCATTTGAGCCTCGAGTTGGGACTCTTTTGACTTAAACCTATGTTTGCACCTCGAGATAGGCATCGTTTGACTCAACCACATCATTTGTGCCTCAATTTGGGCCTCTCGAGTCAGCCCTCATTTGACTCAACCATATCATTTGAGCCTCGAGTCGGGAGTCATTTGACTTACACATATGTTTGCAACTCGAGATGGGTCCTGTTTGACTCAGCCACATCATTTGTACCTCGAGTCAGGCCTTGTTTGACTCAACCATATCATATGCACCTCGAGCTGGGCCTCATTTGATTCAACCACATCATTTGCACCTCGAGTCGGGCCTCGTTTAATTAACCATATCATTTGCATCGCTTGTCGGGACTCGTTTGACTAAACCAAATCATTTGCACCTCATGTCATGCCTCGTTTGACTCAACCATATCATTTGCGGCTCGAGTCGGGCCTCATTTAACTCAACCATATCATCTGTGCCTCAAGTTGGGACTCATTTCACTTACACGTATGTTGCCACCTCGAGATGGTCCTCGTTTGACTCAACCGCATCATTTGCGCCTCGAGTCGGCCCTTGTTTGACTCAACCATATCATTTGAGCTTCGAGCTGGGACTCGTTTGACTTACACATATGTTTGAACCTTGAGATGGGCCTTGTTTGACTCAACTACATTAGTTGCGCCTCAAGTCAGGCCTCGTTTGACTCAACCATATTATTAGCGCATCGAGTCGAGACTGGTTTGACTTACACATTTGTTTGCAGCTCAAGATAGGCCTCGTTTGACTCAACGACATCATTTGCGCCTCGAGTTTGACCTCGTTTGACTCAACCATATCATTTGCACCTCGAGTCGGGCCTCATCTAACTCAACCATATCATTTGCACCTCTTGTCAGGACTTGTTTGACTCAACCACATCATTTGCACCTCATGTCCTACCTCATTTGACACAACCATATCATTTGCACCTCGAGTCAGACCTCATTTAACTCAACCATATCATCTGTGCCTCGAGTTGGGACTCGTTTGACTTACACGTATGTTTGCACCTCGAGATAGGCCTCGTTTGACTTAACCACATCATTTGTGCCTCGAGTCGGCCCTTGTTTGACTCAACCATATCATTAGTGCCTTGAGTCGAGACTCGTTTGACTTACACATATGTTTGCACCTCGAGATGAGACTCCTTGGATTCAACCATAACATTTGCACATCGAGTCGGGCCTTATTTGACTCAACCATATCATTCGCACCTCGAGTTAGGCCTCGTTTAACTCAACCATATCATTTGCACCTCTTATCAGGAATCGTTTGACTGAACCACATCATTTGCACCTAGAGTCGTGCCTCGTTTGACTCAACCATATCGTTTGAGCCTCAAGTCGGGACTCGTTTGACTTACACATATGTTTGCACCTCGAGATAGGCCTCGTTTGACTCAACCACATGATTTGCAACTCGACGCAGGGCTCGTTTGACTCGTCAATATCATTTGCACCTTGAATCGAGCCTCATTTGACTCAACCACATCATTTGCACCTTGAGTCGGGCCTGGTTTAACTGAACCACATCATTTGCAACTGGAGTCGTGCCTCGGTTGATTCAACCATATCGTTTAAGTCTCAAGTTAGGACTTATTTGACTTACACATATGTTTGCACCTCGAGATGGGCCTCGTTTGACTCAACCACATCATTTATTCCCTAAGTCGGGCCTCGTTTGACTCAACCATATCATTTGCACCTCGAGTCAGACCTCGTTTGAGTCAACCATTTCATTTGCACCTCGAGTCGGCCCTCGTTTCACTCACCCATATCATTTGAGCCTTGAGTCAGGACTCGTTTGACTTGCACCTATGTTTGCACCTCGAGATGGGCCTCGTTTGACTCAACCACATCATTTGCACTTCGAGTCGGCCCTCGTTTGACTCAACCATATCATTTGAGCCTCGAGTTGAGACTCGTTTGACTTACACATATGTTTGCACATTGAGATGGGCCTTGTTTGACTCAACTACATCAGTTGCGCCTCAAGTTAGCCTCGTTTGACTCAACCATATCTTTAGCACCTTGAGTCAGGACTCGTTTCACTTATACATATGATTCAATCATATCATTTGCACCTCTTATCGGCAATTGTTTGACTGAACCACATCATTTGCAACTGGAGTCGTGCCTCGTTGGACTCAACCATATCGTTTAAGCCTCGAGTTAGGACTCATTTGACTTAAACATATGTTTGCACCTCGAGATGGGCCTCGTTTGACTCAACCACATCATTTGCGCCATGACTCAGGCCTTGTTTAACTTATCCATATCATTAGTGCCTTGAGTCAGGACTCGTTTGACTTACACATATGTTTCAACCTCAAGATGGTCCTCGTTTGACTTAACCACATCATTTGAGCCATGAGTCGGGCCTCGTTTGACTTAACCATATCATTTGCACCTCCAGTCGGGCCTCGTTTAACTCAACCATATCATTTGCACCTGGAGTCAGCCCTCGTTTGACTCAACCATATCATTTGAGCCTCGAGTCGGGACTCTTTTGACTTACACCTATGTTTGCACCTTGAGATAGGCATCGTTTGACTCAACCACATGATTTGTGCCTCGGTTTGGCCTCATTTGACTCAACCATATCATTTGCACCTCGAGTTGGGCTTCGTTTGACTCAACCATATCATTTGCACCTCGAGTTGTGCCTCGTTTAACTCAACCATATCGTTTGCGCCTCGAGTTAGCCCTCGTTTGACTCAACCATATCATTTGAGCCTCGAGTCAGGAGTCGTTTGACTTACACATATGTTTGCAACTCGAGATAGGCCCTGTTTGACTTAGCCACATCATTTGTACCTCGAGTTAGGCCTTGTTTGACTTAACCATATCATTTGCACTTCGAGCCGGGCCTCGTTTGACTCAACCACATCATTTGCACCTCGAGTCGGGCCTTGTTTAACTTTACCATATCATATGCGTCGCTTGTCGGGACTCATTTGAGTAAACCACATCATTTGCACCTCATGTCCTGCCTCGTTTGACTCAACCATATCATTTGCGCCTCGAGTCGGGCCTCATTTAACTCAACCATATCATCTGTGCCTCGAGTTGGGGCTCGTTTCACTTACACGTATGTTGCCACCTCGAGATGGTCCTCGTTTGACTTAACCGCATCATTTGCGCCTCGAGTCGGCCCTTGTTTGACTCAACCATATCATTTGAGCCTCGAGTTGGGACTCGTTTGACTTACACATATGTTTGAACCTTGAGATGGGCCTTGTTTGACTCAACCACATTAGTTGCGCCTCAAGTCAGGCCTCGTTTGACTCAACCATATCATTAGCGCCTCGAGTCGAGACTGGTTTGACTTACACATTTGTTTACAGCTAAAGATAGGCCTCGTTTGACTCAACGACATCATTTGCGCCTCGAGTTCGACCTCGTTTGACTCAACCATATCTTTTGCACCTCGAGTCAGGCCTCATCTAACTCAACCATATCATTTGCACCTCTTGTCAGGACTTGTTTGACTAAACCACATCATTTGCACCTCATGTCCTGCCTCATTTGACTCAACCATATCATTTGCACCTCGAGTCGGGCCTCATTTAACTCAACCATATCATCTGTGCCTCGAGTTGGGACTCGTTTGACTTACACATATGTTTGAACGTTGAGACGGGCCTTGTTTGACTCAACTACATTAGTTGCGCCTCAAGTCAGGCATCGTTTGACTCAACCATATCATTAGCGCCTCGAGTCGAGACTGGTTTGACTTACACATTTGCTTGTAGCTCAAGATAGGCCTCGTTTGACTCAACGACATCATTTTCGCCTCGAGTTTGACCTCGTTTGACTCAACCATATCATTTGCACCTCGAGTCGAGCCTCATCTAACTCAACCATATCATTTGCACCTCTTGTCAGGACTTGTTTGACTAAACCACATCATTTGCACCTCATGTCGTGCCTCATTTAACTCAACCATATCATTTGCACCTCAAGTCGGGCCTCATTTAACTCAACCATATCATCTGTGCCTCGAGTTGGGACTCGTTTGACTTACACGTATGTTTGCACCTCGAGATGGGCCTTGTTTGACTTAACCGCATCATTTGTGCCTCGAGTCGGGCCTTGTTTGACTCAACCATATCATTAGTGCCTTGAGTTGAGACTCGTTTGACTTACACATATGTTTGCACCTCGAGATGGGCCTCCTTGGATTCAACCATAACATTTGTACATCGAGTCGGGCCTCATTTGACTCAACCATATCATTTGCAACTCGAGTCAAGCCTCGTTTAACTCAACCATATCATTTGCACCTCTTATCAGGAATCGTTTGACTGAACCACATCATTTGCACCTGGAGTCGTGCCTCGTTTGACTCAACCATATCGTTTGAGCCTCGAGTCGGGACTCGTTTGCCTTACACATATGTTTGCACCTCGAGATAGGCCTCGTTTGACTCAACCACATGATTTGCAACTCGACACAAGGCTCGTTTGACTCGTCAATATCATTTGCACCTCGAATCGAACCTCGTTTGACTCAACCACATCATTTGCACCTTGAGTCGGGCCTGGTTTAACTCAACCATATCATTTGCACCTCTTGTCGGGAGTCATTTGACTGAACCACATCATTTGCACCTCGAGTCGTGCCTCGTTTGACTGAACCATATTATTTGCACCTCTTATTTGGAATCGTTTGACGTAAACCACATCATTTGCACCTGGAGTCGTGCCTCGTTTGACTCAACCATATCATTTGAGCCTCGAGTCGGGAGTCGTTAGACTTACACATATGTTTGCACCTTGAGATGGGCATTGTTTGACTCAACCACATCATTTATGCCTCGGCTCGAGAGTCGTTTGACTCATCCATTTCATTAGCGCCTCGAGTCAGGACTCATGTGACTTACGCATATGTTTGCACCTCGAGATGGGCCTCGTTTGACTCAACCACATCATTTGTTCCCTAAGTCGGGCCTCGTTTGACTCAACCATATCATTTGCACCTCAAGTCAGACCTCGTTTGACTCAACCATATCATTTGCACCTCGAGTCGGCCCTTGTTTAACTTAACCATTTCATTTGCACCTCGAGTCGGCCCTCGTTTCACTCATCCATATCATTTGAGCCTAGAGTCAAGACTCGTTTGACTTACACCTATGTTTGCACCTCGAGATGGGCCTCGTTTGACTCAACCACATCATTTGCACTTCGAGTTGACCCTCGTTTGACTCAACCATATCATTTGAGCCTTGAGTTGAGACTCGTTTGACTTACACATATGTTTGCACATTGAGATGGGCCTTGTTTGACTCAACTTCATCAGTTGCGCCTCAAGTTAGCCTTGTTTGACTCAACCATATCTTTAGCACCTCGAGTCAGGACTCGTTTGACTTACACATGTGATTCAACCATATCATTTGCACCTCTTATCGGGAATTGTTTGACTGAACCACATCATTTGCAACTGGAGTCGTGCCTCGTTTGACTTAACCATATCGTTTAAGCCTCGAGTTGGGACTCATTCGACTTACACATATGTTTGCACCTCGAGATGGGCCTTGTTTGACTCAACCACATGATTTGCAACTCGATGCAGGGCTCGTTTGACTCATCAATATCATTTGAGCCTCGAGTTGGGACTCGTTTGACTTACACATATGTTTGCACATTGAGATGGGCCTTGTTTGACTCAACTACATCAGTTGCGCCCCAAGTTAGCCTTGTTTGATTCAACCATATCTTTAGCACCTCGAGTCAAGACTGGTTTGACTTACACATTTCTTTGCAGCTCGAGATGCGCCTCGTTAGACTCAATGACATTATTTGAGGCTCGAGTTAGGACTCGTTTGATTTACACATCTGTTTGCACCTTGAGATGGGCCTCGTTTGACTCAACCACATCATTTGCTCCTCGAGTTAGGTCTCGTTTGACTTAACCATATCATTTGCACCTTGAGTCGGGCCTCGTTTAACTCAACCATATCATTTGCACCTCTTGTCGGGGCTCGTTTGATTGAACCACGTCTTTTGCGCCTCGAGTCATGCCTCGTTTGACTCAACCATATCATTTGCACATCAAGTCAGCCCTCGTTTGACTCAACCAAATTGTTTGAGCCTCGAGTCAGGACTTGTTTGACTTAGACATATGTTTGCACCTTGAGATGGGCCTCTTTGACTCAACCACATCATTTGCGCTTCAAGTTGGGCATCGTTTGACTTAACCATATCATTTGCACCTCGAGTTAGGACTTGTTTGACTTACACAGATGTTTGTGCCTCGAGATGGGACTCGTTTGACTTAGCCACATCATTTGCGCCTCAAGTCGGGCCTCGTTTGGCTCAACCATATCATTTACACCACGAGTTAGGCCTTGTTTGACTGAACCGTATTATTTGAGCCTCGAGTTGGGACTTGTTTGCCTTACACATGTGATTGCACCTCAAGATGGGCCTCTTTTGACTCAACCACATCATTTGCACCTCGAGTCGGGCATCATTTGACTCAACCATATCATTAGCGCCTCAAGTCAGGACTAGTTTGACTTACACATGTGTTTGCACCTCGAGATGGGCCTTGTTTGACTTAACCACATCATTTGTGACTGAGTCAGGCCTCGTTTCACTTATCGATATCATTTGCACTGTGAATCGGGCCTCATTTGACTCAACCACAACATTTACGCCTTAAGTCGGGCATCATTAAACTCAACAATATCATTTGCACCTCGAGTTAGGACTTGTTTGACTTACACAGATGTTTGTACCTCGAGGTGGGGCTCGTTTGACTCAACCACATCATTTGTGCCTCGAGTCAGGACTCATTTGGCTCAACCATATCATTTGCGGCACGAGTTAGTCCTCGTTTGACTCAATGATATCATTTGAGCCTCGAGTTGGGACTCGTTTGACTTACACATATGATTGCACCTCAAGATGGGCCTCATTTAACTCAACCGCATCACTTGCGCCTCGAGTCGGGCCTCATTTGACTCAACCATATCATTAGCGCCTCAAGTCAGGACTCATTTGACTTACACATATGTTTGCACCTCGAGATGGGCCTCGTTTGAGTCAAACACAATATTTGTGACTGGGTTAGGCCTTGTTTCACTTATCGATATCATTAGCACCGCGAATCGGGCCTTGTTTGACTCAACCACATCATTTGCACCTTAAGTCGAGCATCATTTAACTCAACCATATCATTTGCACCTCCAGTTAGGATTTGTTTAACTTACACAGATGTTTGCACCTCGAGATGGGACTCGTTTGACACAACCACATTATTTGCGCCTCTAGTCGGGCCTTGTTTGGTTCAACCATATCATTTGCGCCATGAGTTAGGACTTGTTTGACTCAACCATATCATTTGAGCCTCGAGTCGGGACTCGTTTGACTTACACATATGATTGCACCTCAAGATGGGCCTCGTTTAACTCAACCGCATCACTTGCGCCTCAAGTTGGGCCTCATTTGACTCAACCATATCATTAGCACCTCAAGTCAGGACTCATTTGACTTACACATATGTTTGCACCTCGAGATGGGCCTCATTTGAGTCAAACACAATATTTGTGACTGGGTCAGGCCTTGTTTCACTTATCGATATCATTAGCACCACGAATCAGGCCTCGTTTGACTCAACCACATCATTTGCACCTTAAGTCGAGCATCATTTGACTCAACCATATCATTTGCACCTCGAGTTAGGATTTGTTTGACTTACACAGATGTTTGCACCTTGAGATGGGACTCGTTTGACACAACCACATTATTTGCAACTCTAGTCGGGCCTTGTTTGGCTCAACCATATCATTTATGCCACGAGTTAGGCCTCGTTTGACTCAACCATATCATTTGAGCCTCGAGTCGGGACTCGCTTGACTTACACATATGATTGCACCTCAAGATGGACCTTGTTTGACTCAACTTGCGCCTCGAGTCAGGCCTCGTTTGACTCAACCATCTCATTAGTGCCTCGAGCCAGGACTCGTTTGACTTCACATATGTTTGTACCTCGAGATAGGCCTCGTTTGACTCAACCACATCATTTGCGACTGAGTCAGGCCTCGTTTCACTTATCGATATCATTTGCACTGCGAATCGGGCCTCATTTGGCTCAACCACATCATTTGCACCTCAAGTAGTGCCTTGTTTGACTCAAGCATATCATTTACGCGTAAAGTCGGGCCTCGTTTCACTCAACCATATCATTTGCTCCTCTTGTTGGGACTCGTTTGACGGAACCACATCATTTGCACCTGGAGTCGTGCCTCCTTTGACTCAACCATATCATTTGCTCCTCTTATTGGGACTCGTTTGACAGAACCACATCATTTGCACCTGGAGTCGGCCCTCGTTTGAATCAACTATATCATTTAAGCCTCGAGTCGGGACTCGTTTGACTTACACACATGTTTGCACCTGGAGATGGGCCTCGTTTGACTCAACCACATCATTTGCGCCTCGAGTCAGGCATTGTTTGACTCAACCATATCATTTGCACCTCGAACTAGCCCTCGTTTGACTCAACCATATTAATTGAGCCTCGAGTCGGGACTCGTTTGACTTACACATATGTTTGCACCTCGAGATGGGACTCGTTTGACTGAACCACATCATTTGCACCTCGAGTCGTGCCTCGTTCGACTCAACCATATCATTTCCGCCTCAAGTTGGTCTCGTTTCACTCAACCATATCATTTGCACCTCTTGTCAGGACTCGTTTGACTTACGCATATGTTTGCACCTCGAGACGGGCCTCGTTTGACTCAACCACATCATTTGCGTCTCGAGTTAGGCACCATTTGACTTAACCATATCAATTGCACTCAAGTCGGGCCTTATTTGACTTAACCATATCATTTGTGCCTCGAGTTGTGCCTCATTTGACTCAACCATATCATTAGCACCTCGAGTTGGGACTCGTTTGACTTACACACACGTTTGCACCACGAGATGGGCCTTGTTTGACTCAACCACATCATTTGCACCTCGAGTCAGGCCTTGTTTAACTCAAACAAATCAATTGTACCTCGAGTTTGGCCTCGTTTGACTCAACCATATCATTTGCACCTCTTCTTGGGACCCGTTTGACTAAACCACATCATTTGCACCTCGAGTCGTGCTTCATTTGACTCGACCATATCATTTGCACCTCGAGTTATCCTCGTTTGCCTCAACCATATCATTTGAGACTCGACTCGGCACTCGTTTGACTTACACATATGTTTGCACCTCGAGATGGGCGTCGTTTGACTCAACTACATCATTTGTACCTCGAGTCGGGCCTCATTTGACTCAACCATATCATTTGCACCTCTTGTCAGGACTCATTTGACTTACACATATGTTTGCACTTCGAGATCGGCCTCGTTTGACTTAACCACATCATTTGTACCTCGAGTCGTGCCTCATTTGACTCAACCATGTCATTTGCGTTTCAAGTCGGGCCTCGTTTCACTCAACCATATCATTTGAACCTCTTGTCAGGACTCGTTTGACTTATACATATGTTTGCACCACGAGTCGGGCGTCGTTTGACTCAACAATATCATTTGCACCTCGAGTCAGACCTCGTTTGACTCAACCATGCTATTTGTGCCTCGAGTCAGGGCTTGTTTGACCCAACCATATCATTAGCGCCTCGAGTCGGGACTCGTTTGACTTACACATATGTTTGCACCTCGAGATGGGCCTCGTTTGACTCAACCACATCATTTGCGCCTCGAGTCAGGCCCCGTTTGACTCAAACATATCATTTGCACCTCAAGTTGGGCCTCATCTGACCAACCATATCATTTGCACCTCGAGTCGGGCCTTGTTTAACTCAACCATATAAGTTGAACCTCTTGTCAGGACTTGTTTGACTGAACCACATCAATTGCACCTCGAGTCGCGCCTCGTTTGACCTAACCATGTCATTTATGCGTCGAGTCGACCCTCGTTTGACTCAACCATATCAATTAAGCCTCGAGTTGGGACTCATTTGACTTACACATATGTTTGCACCTCGAGATGGCCCACGTTTCACTTAACCACATCATTTACGCTTCAAGTCGGGCCTCGTTTGACTCAACCATATCATTAGCTCTTTGAGTCGGGACTCGTTGAGCTTACGCATATGTTTACACCTCGAGATGGGCCTTATTTGACCCAACCACATCATTTGCTCCTTGAGTCAGGCATCGTTTGACTCGAACATATCATTTGCACCTCGAGTTGGGCCTCGTTTGACTCAACCATATCATTTACACCTCGAGTCGGGCCTCGTGTAACTCAACCATATCATTTGCACCTTTTGTCGAGACCCGTTTGTCTGAAGCACATCATTTGCACCTCGAGTCGTGCCTCATTTGACTCAACCATATCATTTGCTCCTCGAGTTGGGCCTTATTTGACTCTCATTTGAGCCTCGAGTCGGCACTCGTTTGACCTACACATATGTTTGCACCTCGAGATGGGCCTTATTTGACTCAACCATATCATTAGCGCCTCGAGTCGGGACTCGTTTGACTTACACATATGTTTACACCTCGAGATGGGCCTTGTTTGACTCAACCACATCTTTTGCGCCTCGAGTCATGCTTCGTTTAACTCAAACATATCATTTGCACCTCGAGTTGGCCCTCGTTTGACTCAACCATTTCATTTGCTCCTCGAGTTGGGCCTCGTTTCACTCAAACATATCATTTGCAACTCTTGTCAGGACCCGTTTCACTGAAGCACATCATTTGCACCTCGAGTCGTGCCTCGTTTGACTCAACCTTATCATTTGCACCTCGAGTCGGGCCTTATTTGACTCAACCATATCATTTGAGACTCGACTCGGTACTCGTTTCACCTATACATATGTTTGTACCCTGAGATGGGCCTTGTTTGACTCAACCACATCATTTGCGCCTCTAGTGGGGCCTTCTTTGACCCAACCATATCATTAGCACCTCGGGTTGTGACTCGTTTGACTTACACATATGTTTGCACCTCGAGATGGGCCTCGTTTGAACAACCACAACATTTGCTCCTCGAGTTGGCCTCGTTTGACTCAACCATATCATTTGCACCTCAAGTCGGGCCTCGTTTGACTCAACATATCATTTGCTCCTCGTGTCGGGCTTGTTTAACTCAACCATATCAATTGAGCCTCGAGTTAGGACTCTTTTGACTTACACATATGTTTGCACTTTGAGATGGGCATTGTTTGACTCAACCACATCATTTGTGCCTTGAGTCGGGCCTCGTTTGACTCAACCATATTGTTAGCGCCTCGAGTCGGGACTCGTTTGACTTATACATATGTTTGCACCTCCAGATAGGCCTCGTTTGACTCAACCACATCATTTGTGCCACGAGGTGGGCCTTGTTTGACTCAACCATATCATTAGCACCTCAAGTCGGTACTCGTTTGACTTACACATATGTTTGCTCCTTGAGATGGGCCTCGTTTGACTCAACCACATCATTTGTGCCTCAAGTTGGGCCTCGTTTGACTGAACCATATCATTAGCGCCTCGAGTCGGGACTCGTTTGACTTACACTTATGTTTGCACCTCGAGATGGGCCTCGTTTGACTCAACCACATCATTTGCGCCTCAAGTCAGGCCTCGTTTGACTCAAACATATCATTTGCACCTCGAGTAGGGCCTTATTTGACTCAACCATATCATTTGCACCTCAAGTTGGGCCTCTTTTAACTCAACCATATCATTTCCACCTCTTGTCGAGACCCGTTTGTCTGAGGCACATCATTTGCCCCTCGTGTCAGGCCTCATTTGACTCAACCATATCATTTCAGCCTCGGGTCGATACCCGTTTGATCTACACATATGTTTGCACCTCGAGATGGGCCTCATTTGGCTCAACCACATCATTTGTGCCTCGAGTCAGGCCTCGTTTGACTCAACCATATCATTAGCGCCTCGAGTCAAGACTCGTTTGACTTACCCATATGTTTGCACCATGAGATGGGCCTCATTTGACTCAACCACATCATTTGCGCCTCGAGTCGGCCTCGTTTGACTCGACCATATCATTTGCACCTCAAGTCAGGCCTCGTTTGACTCAACCATGTGATTTGCTTCTCGAGTTGGGGTCATTTCACTCAACCACATCATTTGCACCTCTTGTCGGGACTTGTTTGACTGAACCACATCATTTGTACCTCGAGTCGCACCTCGTTTGACTCAACCATGTCATTTACGCCTCAAGTCAGCACTCGTTTGACTCAACCATATCAATGGAGCCTCAATTTGGGACTTATTTGACTTGCACATATGTTTGCACCTAGAGATGGGCCCCGTTTGACTCAACCACATCATTTGCACCTCGAGTCGGTCCTCGTTTGACATAACCATATCATTAGTGCCTCGAGTCAGGACTCGTTTAACTTAAACATATGTTTGCACCTTGAGATGGGCCTCGTTTGACTCAACCACATCATTTGCGTCCCAAGTTGGGCATCGTTTGACTCATCCATATCATTAGCACCTTGAGTCGGGACTCGTTTGACTTACACACATGTTTGCTCCTCGAGATGGGCCTCGTTTGGCTCAACCACACCATTTGCGCCTCGAGTCCGGTGTCGTTTGACTCAACTATATGATTTGCTCCTTGAGTTGGGTCTCGTTTGACGCAACCATATCACTTGCTCCACGAGTCGGGCCTCATTTAACTCAACCATATCATTTGCACCTCTTGCTGGGACTCGTTTGATAGAACCACATCATTTGCACCTTGAGTCATGCCTTGTTTGTCTTAACCATATCATTTGTGCCTCGAGTCGGGCCTAGTTTCACTCAACCATATCATTTGCACCTCTTATCGGGACTCGTTTGATTGAACCATATCATTTGCACCTCTTGTCGAGACTCATTTGAGTTATACATATGTTTGCACCTCGAGTCAGGCGTCCTTTGACTCAACCATATCATTTGCACCTCGAGTCAGGCCTCGTTTCACTCAACCATGCCATTTGTGCCTCGAGTCGGGCCTCATTTGAGTCAACCATATCATTAGCGCCTCGAGTCGGGACATGTTTGACTCAAACATATCATTTGCACCTCGAGGTGGGACTTGTTTGACTCAACCACATCATTTACGCCTCGAGTTAGGCCTCGTTTGACTTAAACATATCATTTGCACCTCAAGTTGGGCCTTATTTGACTCAACCATATCATTTGCACCTTGAGTTGGGCCTCGTTTCACACAAACATATCATTTGCACCTCTTGTCAGGACCTGTTTCTCTAAAGCACATCATTTGCACCTCGAGTCAGGCCTCGTTTGACTCAACATATCATTTGCTCCTCGAGTCAGGCTCGTTTAACTTAACCATATCAATTGAGCCTCCAGCCAGGACTCGTTTATATTACACATATGTTTGCCCCTCGAGATCGGCCTCATTTGACTCAACCACATCAATTGCGCCTTGAGTCGGCCCTCGTTTGACTCAACCACATCAATTGATCCTCCAGTCAGGACTCGTTTGCCTTACACATATGTTTGCACCTCGAGATGGGCCTTATTTGACTAAACCACATCATTTGAGCCTCGAGTCGGGTGTCGTTTGACTTAACCATATCATTTGCTCCTTGAATCGGCCCACATTTGATTCAACCATATCATTTGCTCCTCGAGTTAGGCCTCGTTTAATTCAACCATATCATTTGCACCTCTTGCCGAGACACGTTTGACTGAATCACATCATTTGCACCTCGAGTCGTGCCTTGTTTGACTCAACCATATCATTTGTGCCTCGAGTTGGGCCTCGTTTCACTCAACCATATCATTTGCACCTCTTGTCAGGACTCGTTTGACTGAACCACATCATTTGCACCTGGAGTCGTGCCTCGTTTGATTGAACCAGATCATTTGCGCCTCAAGTCGGACCTCGTTTGACTCAACCATATCGTTTGAACCTCGAGTCGGGACTCATTTGACTTACACATATGTTTGCACCTCGAGATGGGCCTCGTTTGACTCAATCACATCATTTGCACCTCGAGTTGGGCCTCGTTGGACTCCACCATATCATTAACGCCTCGGGTTAGGACTCGTTTGTCTTACACATATGTTTACACCTCGAGATGGACCTCGTTTGACCCAACCACATCATTTGCACCTCGAGTCGGGCATCATTTGACTCCACCATATCATTTGCTCCCCGAGTCGGGCCTCGTTTGACTTAACCATATCATTTGCGCCTCGAGTCGGGCATCGTTTGACTGAACCACATCATTTGAACCTTGAGTTGCACCTAGTTTGACTTAATCACATCATTTGCGCCTCGAGTGGGGCCTCGTTTGACTCAACCACGTCATTTGTACATCGAGTCGTGCCTCGTTTGACTCAACTATATCATTTGCTCCTTGAGTCGGCCCTTGTTTGACTCAACCATATCATTTATGCCTCGAGTCGAGCATCGTTTGACTGAACCACGTCATTTGCACCTCGAGTTGCACCTCGTTTGACTTAATCACATCATTTGTGCCTCGAGTCACGTGTCGTTTGACTCAACCATATCATTTGCACCTCTTGCCGAGACTCGTTTGACTGAACCACATCATTTGCACCTTGAGTCATGACTTCTTTGACTCAACCATATCATTTGTGCCTCGAGCGGGCCTCGTTTGACTCAGCCATATCATTAGCTCCTCGAGCCGGGACTCGTTTGACTTACAGATATGTCTGCACCTCGAGATGGGCGTCGTTTGACTCAACCACATCATTTGCACCTCGAGTCAGGACTTGTTTGATGCAACCATATCATTAGCGCCTCGAGTCGAGACTCGTTTGACTTACACACATCTTTGCACCTCGACATGGGCCTCGTTTGACTCAACCACATCATTTGTGCCTCGAGTCGGGTGTCGTTTGACTCAACCATATCATTTGCACCTTGAGTTGGGCCTCGTTTGACACAAGATATCGTTTGCTCCTCGAGTCAGCTTTCGTTTAACTCAACCATATCATTTGCACCTCTTGCCGGAAGTCATTTGACTGAACCACATCATTTGCACCTCGAGTCGTGCCTTGTTTGTCTGAACCATATCATTTACGCCTCGAGTCGGGCATCGTTTGACTCAACCATATCATTTGTACCTCGAGTCTGGCCTCGTTTGACTCAACCATATCATTTGCATCTCGAGTGAGGCCTCATTTGACTCAACCATATCATTTGTGCCTCGACTCGGGCCTTGTTTCACTCAACCACATCATTAGCGCCTTGAGTCGGGACTCGTTTGACTTACACACATGTTTGCACCTCGTGATGGGCCTTGTTTGACTCAACCACATCATTTGCGCCTCGAGTCGGTCCTCGTTTGACACAAATAGATCATTTGCACCTCGAGTTGGGGCTTCTTTGACTCAACCATATTATTTGAATCTCGAGTCGGGCCTCGTTTAACTCAACCATATCATTTGCACCTCTTGTTGGGACCCATTTGACTGAACCACATCATTTGCACCTCTAGTCATGCTTCTTTTAACTCAACCATATCATTTACGCCTCGAGTCAGGCATCGTTTGACTCAACCATATCATTTGTACCTTGAGTCTAGCCTCATTTGACTCAACCATATCATTTGCATCTCGAGTGAGGCCTCATTTGACTCAACCATATCATTTGTGCCTCGACTCGGGCCTTGTTTCACTCAACCACATAATTAGCGCCTCGAGTCGGGACTCGTTTGACTTACACACATGTTTGCACCTCGTGATGGGCCTTGTTTGACTCAACCACATCATTTGTGCCTCGAGTCGGTCCTCGTTTGACACAAACAGATCATTTGCACCTCGAGTTGGGGCTTCTTTGACTCAACCATATTATTTGAATCTCGAGTCGGGCCTCGTTTAACTCAACCATATCATTTGCACCTCTTGTTGGGACCCATTTGACTGAACCACATCATTTGCACCTCTAGTCATGCTTCTTTTAACTCAACCATATCATTTACGTCTCGAGTTCGGCATCGTTTGACTCAACCATATCATTTGTACCTCGAGTTTGGCCTCGTTTGACTCAACCATATCATTTGCATCTTCAGTGAGGCCTCATTTGACTCAACCATATCATTTGTGCCTCGACTCGGGCCTTGTTTCACTCAACCACATCATTAGCGCCTCGAGTCGGGACTCGTTTGACTTACACACATGTTTGCACCTCGTGATGGGCCTTGTTTGACTCAACCACATCATTTATGCCTCGAGTCGGTCCTCGTTTGACACAAACAGATCATTTGCACCTCGAGTTGGGGCTTCTTTGACTCAACCATATTATTTGAATCTCGAGTTTGGCCTTGTTTAACTCAACCTTATCATTTGCACCTCTTGTTGGGACCTATTTGACTGAACCACATCATTTGCACCTTTAGTCATGCTTCTTTTAACTTAACTATATCATTTGAGCCTTGACTTGGGACTCATTTAACTAACAGATATGTTTGGACCTCGAGATGGGCCTCGTTTGACTCAACCACATCATTTGTTCCTCGAGTCAGGTGTCGTTTAACTCAATCATATCATTTGCTCCTTGAGTTAGGCCTCGTTTGACTCAACCATATATTTGCTCCTCAAGTCGGGCCTCGTTTAACTCAACCATATCATTTGCACCTCTTGCCGGGACTCATTTGACTGAACCACATCATTTGCACCTCGAGTCGTGCCTTGCTGGACTCAACCATATCATTTGTGCCTTGAGTCAGTCCTCGTTTCAATCAACCATATCATTTGCACCTCCTGTCAGGAGTCGATTGACTAAACCACATCATTTGTGCCTGGAGTCGTGCCTCGTTTAACTCAACCATATCATTTGCACCTCAAGTCAGGCCTCGTTTGACTCAATCATATCATTAGCACCTCAAGTCAGGACTGATTTGACTTACACACATGTTTGCACCTCTAGATGGGCCTCATTTGACTCAACCACATCATTTGCGCCTCGACTCGGGCTTCGTTTGACTCAAACATATCATTTGCACCTCGAGTTGGGCCTCCTTTGACGCAACCATATCATTTGCACCTCGAGTCAGGCCTCGTTTAACTCGACCATATCATTTGCACCTCTAATCGGGACTCGTTTGACTGAACCACATCATTTGCACCTTGAGTCGTGCTTCGTTTGACTCAACCATATCATTTGTGCCTCGAGTCGGGCCTTGTTTGACTTAACCATATCATTTGTGCCTCAAGTCGGGTGTCGTTTCATGCAACCATATCATTTGCACCTCTTGTCAGGAGTCGTTTGACTGAACCACATCATTTGCCCTTGAAGTCGTGCTTCGTTTCACTCAACCATATCATTTGCGCCTCGTGTCGGCCCTCGTTTGACTCAACCATCTCGTCTGAGCCATGAGTTGGGGCTCGTTTGACTTATGCATATGTTTGCACCTCGAGATGGCCCTCATTTTACTCAACCACATCATTTGCATCTTGAGTTAGGCCTCATTTGACTAAACCATATCATTAGCGTCTTGAGTCGGGACTCGTTTGTCTTACACATATGTTTGCACCTCGAGATGGGCCTCGTTTCACTCAACCACATCATTTACGCCTCGAGTCGGGTCTCGTTTGACTCAACCATATCATTTGCTCCTCGAGCCGATCCCCGTTTAACTCAACCATATCATTTGCACCTCTTGTCGGGACTCGTTTGACTGAACCACATCATTTGCACCTCGAGTCGTGCCTCGTTTAACTCATCCATATCATTTGCAAGTCGAGTCAGGCCTCATTTGACTCAACCATATCATTTGCACCTTGAGTCGGGCCTCGTTTAACTCAACCATATAATTTTCACCTCTTGTCAGGAATCGTTTGACTGAACCACATCATTTCAACTCAACCATATAATTTGCACATCGAGTCGGGCCTTGTTTAACTCAATCATATCATTTGCACCTCGAGTCGTGCCTCATTTCACTCAACCATATCATTTGCACCTCTTGTCTAGACTGGTTTGACTGAACCACATCATTTGCACCTCAAGTCGTGCCTCTTTTGACTGAACCATATCATTTGCGCCTCGAGTCGGGTCTCGTTTGACTCAACCATATCATTTGCTCCTCGAGCCGATCCCCGTTTAACTCAACCATATCATTTGCACCTCTTGTCGGGACTCATTTGACTGAACCACATCATTTGCACCTCGAGTCGTGCCTCGTTTAACTCATCCATATCATTTGCACGTCGAGTCAGGCCTCATTTGACTCAACCATATCATTTGCACCTTGAGTCGGGCCTCGTTTAACTCAACCATATCATTTTCACCTCTTGTCAAGAATCGTTTGACTGAACCACATCATTTCAACTCAACCATATAATTTGCACCTCGAGTCGGGCCTTGTTTAACTCAACTATATCATTTGCACCTCGAGTCGTGGCTCGTTTCACTCAACCATATCATTTGCACCTCTTGTCTAGACTTGTTTGACTGAACCACATCATTTGCACCTCAAGTCGTGCCTCTTTTGACTGAACCATATCATTTGCGCCTCGAGTCGGCCCTCGTTTGACTCAACCATATCATTTGACCCTCGAGTCAAGAGTCATTTGACTTACACATATGTTTGCCCCTCGAGATGCGCCTCGTTTGACTCAACCACATCATTTACAGCTTGAGTCATTCCTCATTTGTGTCAAGCATATCATTTGAGCCTCGAGTCGGGACTCATTTGACTTACACATATGTTTGCACCTCAAGATGGGCCTCGTTTAACTCAACCACATCATTTGCACCTCAAATCAGGCCTCGTTTGACTTCACCATATGATTTTCTCCTCGAGTTAGGCCTCGTTTGACTCAACCAGATCATTTGCACCTCGAGTCGGGCCTCATTTAACTTAACCATATCTTTTGCATCTCTTTTTGGGACTCGTTTGACTGAACCACATCTTTTGCACCTATAGTCAGGCCTCGTTTGACTCAACCATATCATTTGCACCTCGAGTCGGCTCTCGTTTGGCTCAACCATATCATTTATGCCTCGAGTTAGGACTTGTTTGACTTACACATATGTTTGCAACTCGGGATGGATTCATTTGCCTCAACCACATCATTTGTGCCTCGAGTCGGGCCTCATTTGACTCAACCATATCATTAGTGGCTGGAGTTAGGACTCGTTTAACTTACACATATGTTTACACCTTGAGATGGGTCTCGTTTGACTCAACCACATCATTTGCGCCTCGAGTTGGGCCACGTTTGGCTCAACCATATAATTTGCACCGCGATTTGGCCCTCGTTTGACTCAGCATATCATTTAAGCCTCGAGGTGGGACTCACTTCACTTATACATATGTTTGCACCTCGTTTGACTCAAGCACATCATTTGTGACTCGAGTCAGGCCTCGTTTGACTCATCAATATCATTTGCATTTCAAATTGGGTCTTGTTTGACTCAACTACATCATTTGCACCTCGAGTCGGTCCTCATTTAACTCAACCATATCATTTGCACCTCTTGTCAGGACTCGTTTGACTGAACCACATCATTTGCACCTCGAGTCGTGCCTCGTTTGACTCAACCAAATCATTTGCACCTCGAGTCGTCCCTCGTTTCACTCAACCACTTCATTTGCGCCTCGAGTCGGACCTCGTTTGACTCAACTATATCCTTTGCAACTCGAGTCGGGCCTCGTTCAACTCAACCTTATCATTTGCACCTCGAGTCAAGCCTTGTTTGACTCAATCATATCATTAGCGCCTTGTGTCGGGAATCATTTGACTTACACATATGTTTGCACCTTAAGATGGGTCTCGTTTGACTCAACCACATTAATTGTGCCTCGAGTCTGTCCTCGTTTGAATCAACCATATTATTTGTACCTCGAGTCAGGCCTCATTTGTCTCAACCATATCATTTGTAACTTGAGTCGAACCTCGTTTCACTCAACCATATCATTTGCACCTCTTGTCGGGACTCGTTTGCCTGAACCACATCATTTGCACCTCAAGTCCTACCTCATTTGACTCAACCATATCATTTACTCCTCGAGTCAAGCCTTATTTGACTCAACCATATCATTTGAGCCTCAAGGCGGGACTCGTTTGACTTACATATATGTTCGCACTTTGAGATAGGCCTCGTTTGACTCATCAATATCATTTGCACCCTGAATCTGGCCTTGTGTTAGTCAACCATATCATTTGCACCTCGAGTTGGGCCTCGTTTGACACAACCATATCATTTGCACCTCGAGTCTAGCCTTGTTTGACCCAACCATATCATTTGCACCTCGAGCCTGGCCTCATTCCACTCAACCATATCATTTGCACCTCTTGTTGGGACTCGTGTCACTAAACCACATCATTTGCACCATGAGTCTTGCCTTGTATGACTCAACCATATCATTTGCGACTCGAGTCGGCCTTCGTTTGACTCAACCATATCATTTGAGCCTCGAGTCGGGATTTGTTCGACTTACACCTATGTTTGCACCTCGAGATGGCCCTCATTTGACTCAACCACATCATTTTTGCCTCGAGTCAGGCCACGTTTGACTAAACCATATCGTTAGCATCTCGAGTCGGAACTCATTTGACTTACACATATGTTTGCAACTCGAGATGGGCCTCGTTTGACTCAACCACATCAATTGCACTTCGAGTCTGTCCTCGTTTGAATCAACCATATTATTTGTACCTCGACTCGGGCCTAATTTGTGTCAACCATATCATTTGCAACTCGAGTCGAACCTCGTTTAACTCAACCATATCATTTGCACCTCTTATCGTGCCTCGTTTGACTGAACCACATCATTTGCACCTCGAGCTATGCCTCGTTTGGCTTAACCATATCATTTACGCCTTGAGTCGGGCCTCGTTTGGCTCGACCATATCATTTGAGCCTCGAGGCAGGACTCATTTGAATTACACATATTTGTGCACCTCGAGATGGGCTTCGTTTGACTCAACCACATCATTTGCAATACGAGTCAGACCTCGTTTGACTCATCGATATCATTTGCACGTCAAATCGGGCCTCGTTTGACTCAAATACATCATTTGCCCCCCGAGTTGGGCCTCGTTTGACTTAACCATATCAATTGCACCTCTTGTTGGGAATTATTTGACTGAGCCACATCATTTGCACCTCAAGTCCTGCCTCATTTGACTCAACTATATAATTTCAGCCTTTAGGTGGGACTCGTTTAACTTACACATATGTTTGCACCTCGAGATGGGCTTCGTTTGACTCAACCACATCATTTGCGACTTGAGTCTCGCCTCGTTTGACTCATCGATAGCATTTGCACCATAAATCGTGCCTCGTTTGACTCAACCATATCATTTGCACCTCGAGTCAGGAGTCGTTTGACTTACACATATGTTTGCACCTTTAGATGGGCCTCCTTTGACTCAACCACATCATTTGTGTCTTGAGTCGGGACTCGTTTAACTCATCCATATCATTTGCATGTCCAGTCAGGCCTCATTTGACTCAACCGTATCATTTGCACCTTGAGTCGGGCCTCGTTTGACTCAACCATATCATTTGCTCCTCGAGCTGATCCCCGTTTAACTCAACCATATCATTTGCACCTCTTGTCGGGACTCATTTGACTGAACCACATCATTTGCACCTCGAGTCGTGCCTTGCTGGACTCAACCATATCATTTGTGCCTTGAGTCGGTCCTCGTTTTAATCAACCATATCATTTGCACCTCTTGTCGGGAGTCGATTGACTAAACCACATCATTTGTTCCTGGAGTTGTGCCTCGTTTAACTCAACCATATCATTTGCACCTCGAGTCAGGCCTCGTTTGACTCAACCATCTCATTAGCACCTCAAGTCAGGACTGATTTGACTTACACACATGTTTGCACCTCTAGATGGGCCTCATTTGACTCAACCACATCATTTGTGCCTCGACTCGGGCTTCGTTTGACTCAAACATATCATTTGCACCTCAAGTTGGGCCTCATTTGACACAACCATATCATTTGTACCTTGAGTCAGGCCTCGTTTAACTCGACCATATCATTTGCACCTCTAATCGGGACTCGTTTGACTGAACCACATCATTTGCACCTTGAGTCGTGCTTCGTTTGACTCAACCATATCATTTGTGCCTCGAGTCGGGCCTCGTTTGACTTAACCATATCATTTGTGCCTCAAGTCGGGCATCGTTTCACGCAACCATATCATTTGCACCTCTTGTCGGGAGTCGTTTGACCGAACCACATCATTTGCCCCTGAAGTCGTGCTTTGTTTCACTCAACAATATCATTTGCGCCTCGTGTCAGCCCTCGTTTGACTCAACCATCTCGTCTGAGCCACGAGTTGGGACTCGTTTGACTTATGCATATGTTTGCACCTCGAGATGGGCCTCATTTTACTCAACCACATCATTTGCATCTCGAGTTAGGCCTCGTTTGACTAAACCATATCATTAGCGTCTTGAGTCAGGACTCGTTTGTCTTACACATATGTTTGCAACTCGAGATGGGCCTCGTTTCACTCAACCACATCATTTGCGCCTCGAGTCAGGCCTCGTTTGACTCAACCATATCATTTGCTCCTCGAGCCGATCCCCGTTTAACTCAACCATATCATTTGCACCTGTTGTCGGGACTCGTTTGACTGAACCACATCATTTGCACCTCGAGTCGTGCCTCGTTTAACTCATCCATATCATTTGCACCGCAAGTTGAGCCTCGTTTCACTCAACCATATCATTTGCACCTCTTGTCAGGACTCGTTTCACTTACACATATGTTTGCACCTCGAGATGGGCCTCGTTTGACTTAACCAAATCCTTTGCGCCTCGAGTCATGCGTCGTTTGACTCAACCATATCATTTGCACCTTGAGTCGGGCCTTGTTTGACTCAATGATATCATTAGCGCCTCGAGTCAAGACTCATTTGACTTACACACATGTTTGCACCTCGAGATGGGCCTCGTTTGACTCAACCACATCATTTGCGTCTCGAGTTGGTCCTCGTTTGACTCAACCATATCATTAGTGTCTCGAATCGGGACTCGTTTGACGTACCCATATGTTTGCACCTTGTGATGAGCCTTGTTTGACTCAACCATATCATTTGCACCTCAAGTCGGGCCTCGTTTCAATCAACCATTTCATTTGCGCCTCTTGTCAGGGCTCGTTTGACTTACACATATGTTTGCTCCTTGAGATAGGCCTCGTTCGACTCATCCACATCATTTGCACCTTCAGTCGGGCATGGTTTGACTCAACCATATCATTTGCACCACAAGTCGGGCCTCGTTTGACTCAACCATATCATTTGTGCCTCAAGATGGGCGTCGTTTGACTGAACCATATCATTAGCGTCTCGAATTGGGACTTGTTTGACGTACCCATATGTTTGTACCTCGTGATGAGCCTCATTTGACTCAACCATATCATTTGCGCCTCAAGTCAGGCCTAGTTTCAATCAACCATATCATTTACGCCTCTTGTCAGGACTCGTTTGACTTACACATATGTTTGCTCCTCGAGATGGGCCTTGTTTGACTCAACCACATCATTTGCACCTCGAGTCGGGCGTCGTTTGACTCAACCATATCATTTGCGCCTTGAGTCAGTCCTTGTTTGACTCAACCATATCATTAGCGCCTCAAGTCAGAACTCATTTGAATGAACCTCATCATTTGCACCTCGAGTCGTGCTTCGTTTGACTTAACCATATCATTTGCGCCACGAGTTGGGCCTTGTTTGACTCAACCATATCATTTGTGCCTCAAGTTGGGCCTCGTTTCACTCAACCATATCATTCGCACCTCTTGTCAGGAGTCGTTTGACTGAACCACATCAT
Organism: Dicorynia guianensis; assembly: GCA_037013595.1. Lineage (NCBI taxonomy): Eukaryota > Viridiplantae > Streptophyta > Magnoliopsida > Fabales > Fabaceae > Dicorynia > Dicorynia guianensis. The sequence continues at coordinate 2,194,255 of JASUAB010000023.1, forward strand.
TTGCCCCTGGAGTCGTGCTTCATTTGACTCAACCATATCATTTGCGCCTTGAGTCGGCCCTCGTTTGACTCAACCATCTCATTTGAGCCACGAGTCGGGACTCGTTGGACTTATGCATATGTTTGCACCTCGAGATGGGCATCGTTTTACTCAACCACATCATTTGTGTCTCGAGTCGGGACTCGTTTGACTTACACATATATTTGCACCTCGAGATGGGCCTCGTTTCACTCAACAACATCATTTGCGCCTCGAGTCGGGTCTCATTTGACTCAACCATATCCTTTGTACCTCGAGTCAGGCCTTGTTTGACTCAACCATATCATTTGTGCCTTGAGTCAGGCCTCGTTTGACTCAACCATATCATTTGCATCTCGAGTCGGGCCTCGTTTAACTCAATGATATCATTAGCGCCTCGAGTCAAGACTCATTTCATTAACACACATGTTTGCACCTCGAGATGGGCCTCGTTTGACTCAACCACATCATTTACGGCTCGAGTCAAGCCTCATTTGACTCATACATATCATTGCACCTCGAGTTGGGCCTTGTTTGGCTCAACCATACCATTTCCACCCCAAGTCAGGCCTTGTTTAACTCAACCATATCATTGGCGCCTCTTGTCGGTACCCGTTTGACTAAACCACATAATTTGCACCTCTAGTCGTGCTTCGTTTAATTTAACCATATCATTTGCGCCTCGAGTCGGGCCTCGTTTAACTTAACCATATCATTTGAGCCTCGAGTCAGGACTCGTTTGACATACACATATGTTTGCACCTCGAGATGGGCCTCGTTTGTCTCAACCACATAATTTGCGCCTCGATCCAGGCATTGTTTGACTGAACCACGTCATTTACACCTTGAGTCGCACCTCATTTGACTCAATCACATCATTTGCACCTCGAGTCGTGCCTTGTTTGATCAACCATATCATTTGTGCCCCGAGTCGATGCTCGTTTGACTCAACCACATCATTTGCGCCTCGAGGTGGGCCTCATTTGACTTAGCCATATCATTAACTCCTCGAGTCGGGACTCGTTTGACTTACATATATGTTTGCACCTCGAGATGGGCCTTGTTTGACTCAACCACGTCATTTGCGCCTTGAGTCAGGCCTCGTTTGACTCAACCATATCATTAGCGCCTCGAGTCGACACTCCTTTGATTTACATACATCTTTGCACCTCGAGATGGGCCTCGTTTGACTCAACCACATAATTTGCGCCTCGAGTCGGGCATCATTTGACTGAACCTCATCATTTGCACCTCGAGTTGTGCCTCATTTGACTCAATCACATCATTTGCACCTCTAGTCGTGCCTCGTTTGACTCAACCATATCATTTGTGCCTCGAGTTGACGCTCATTTGACTCAACCATATCAATTCAGCATCGAGTTGGGACTCATTTGACTTACACATATGTTTGAACCTTAAGATGGGTCTTGTTTGACTCAACCACTTCATTTGCGCCTCGAGGTGGGCCTCATTTGACTTAGCCATATCATTAGCTCCTCGAGTCGTGACTCGTTTGACTTACACATATGTTTGCACTTTGAGATGGGCCTCGTTTGACTCAACCACGTCATTTGCGCCTTGAGTCAGACCTCGTTTGACTCAACCATATCATTAGCGCCTTGAGTCGGCACTCCTTTGATTTACACACATCTTTGCACCTCGAGATTGGCCTCGTTTGACTCAACCACATCATTTGCGCCTCGAGTCGGGTGTCATTTGACTCAACCATATCATTTGCACCTCGAGTTGGGCCTCGTTTGACTCAAGCATATCATTTGCTCCTCGAGGTGGGTCTCGTTTAACTCAAGCGTATCATTTGCACCTCTTGCGGGACTCATTTGACTGAACCACATCATTTGCCCCTGGAGTCGTGCTTTGTTTGACTCAACCATATCATTTGCGCCTTGAGTCGGCCCTCATTTGACTCAACCATCTCATTTGAGCCACGAGTCAGGACTCGTTGGACTTATGCATATGTTTGCACCTCGAGATGGGCATCGTTTTACTCAACCACATCATTTGCGTCTCGAGTCGGGACTCGTTTGACTTACACATATATTTGCACCTCGAGATGGGCCTCATTTCACTCAACAACATCATTTGCGCCTCGAGTCGGGCCTTGTTTGACTCAATCATATCATTTGCTCCTCAAGCTGGTCCCCGTTTAACTCAACCATATATTTGCACCTCTTGCTGGGACTCGTTTGACTGAACCACATCATTTGCACCTCGAGTCGGGCGTCATTTGACTCAACCATATCATTTGCATCTCGAGTTGAGCCTCGTTTAACTCAACGATATCATTAGCGCCTCGAGTCAAGACTCATTTGACTTACACACATGTTTACACCTCGACATGGGCCTCGTTTGACTCAACCACATCATTTACGCCTCGAGTCTGGCCTCATTTGACTCAAACATATCATTTCCACCTCCAGTTGAGCCTTGTTTGGCTCAACCATACCATTTGCACCTCGAGTCGGGCCTCATTTAACTCAACCATATCATTTGCACCTCTTGTCAGGACCTGTTTGACTGAACCACATAATTTGCACCTTGAGTCGTGCTTCGTTTGACTCAACCATATCATTTGCGCCTCAAGTTGGGCCTCATTTGACTCAACCATATCCTTTCTACCTCGAGTCAAGCCTGGTTTGACTCAACCATATCATTTGTTCCTTGAGTCAGGCCTCGTTTGACTCAACCATATCATTTGCATATCGAGTCGGGCCTCATTTAACTCAACGATATCATTAGCGCCTCGAGTCAAGACTCATTTCACTAACACACATGTTTGCACCTCGAGATGGGCCTCATTTGGCTCAACCACATCATTTATGGCTCAGGTCAAGCCTCATTTGACTCATACATATCATTTGCACCTCGAGTTGGGCCTTGTTTGGCTCAACCATACCATTTCCACCTCGAGTCAGGCCTCGTTTAACTCAACCATATCATTGGCACCTCTTGTCGGTACCCGTTTGATTGAACCACATAATTTGCACCTCTAGTCGTGCTTCGTTTAACTTAACCATATCATTTGCGCCTCGAGTCGGGCCTCGTTTAACTTAACCATATCATTTGAGCCTCGAGTCAGGACTCGTTTGACTTACACATATGTTTGCACCTCGAGATGGGCCTCGTTTGACTCAACCACATAATTTGTGCCTTGATCCAGGCATCGTTTGACTGAACCACGTCATTTACACCTTGAGTCGCGCCTCATTTGACTCAATCACATCATTTGCAGCTCAAGTCATGCCTCGTTTAATCAACCATATCATTTGTGCCTCGAGTCGATGCTCGTTTGACTCAACCATATCAATTCAGCATCGAGTTAGGACTCATTTGACTTACACATATGTTTGCCCCTCGAGATGGGTCTCGTTTGACTCAACCACATCATTTACGCCTCGAGGTGGGCCTCATTTGACTTAGCCATATCATTAGCTCCTCGAGTCGGGACTCATTTGACTTACACATATGTTTGCACCTTGAGATAGGCCTCGTTTGACTCAACCACGTCATTTGCGCCTTGAGTCAGGCCTCATTTGACTCAACCATATCATTAGCGCCTCGAGTCGACACTCCTTTGATTTACATACATCTTTGCACCTCGAGATGGGCCTTGTTTGACTCAACCACATAATTTGCGCCTCGAGTCAGGCATCGTTTGACTGAACCTCATCATTTGCACCTCGAGTCATGCCTCATTTGACTCAATCACATCATTTGCACCTCGAGTCGTGCCTCGTTTGACTCAACCATATCATTTGTGCCTCGAGTCGATGCTCATTTGACTCAACCATATCAATTTAGCATCGAGTTGGGACTCATTTGACTTACACATATGTTTGCACCTCAAGATGGGTCTTGTTTGACTCAACCACTTCATTTGCGCCTCGAGATGGGCCTCATTTGACTTAGCCATATCATTAGCTCCTTGAGTCGGGACTCGTTTGACTTACACATATGTTTGCAATTCGAGATGGGCCTCGTTTGACTCAACCACGTCGTTTGCGCCTTGAGTCAGGCCTCGTTTGACTCAACCATATCATTAGCGCCTCGAGTCGGCACTCCTTTGATTTACACACATCTTTGCACCTCGAGATTGGCCTCGTTTGACTTAACCACATCATATGCCCTCAAGTCGGGTGTCATTTGACTCAACCATATCATTTGCACCTCGAGTTGGGCCTCGTTTGACTCAAGCATATCATTTGCTCCTCGAGGTGGGTCTCGTTTAACTCAAGCGTATCATTTGCACCTCTTGTGGGATTCATTTGACTGAACCACATCATTTGCACCTCGAGTCGTGCCTTGTTTGTCTCAACCATATCATTTGCACCTGGAGTCGTGCCTCGTTTCACTCAACCATAATATTTGCACCTCAAGTTGGCCCTCGTTTGTCTCAACCATATCGTTTGAGCCTCGAGTCAAGCCTCATTTCACTTAACCATATCATTAGCACCTCGAGTCAAGACTCGTTTGTCTTACATATATGTTTGTACCTTGAGATGAGCCTTATTTGACTCAACCACATCATTTGCGCCTCGAGGTGGGCGTCGTTTGACTCAACCGTATATTTGCACCTCGAGTCGGGCCTCGTTTAACTCAATAATATCATTTGCACCTCTTACCGGGAATCGTTTGACTGAACCATATCATTTGCTCCTCTTATCGGGATTCGTTTGATTGAACCACATCGAGTCATACCTGGTTTGACTCAACAATATCATTTGCTCCTCGAGTCGGCCCTCGTTTGACTCAACCATATCGTTTGAGCTTCGAGTCAGGACTCATTTGACTTACACATATGTGTGCAGCTTGAGATGGGCCTCATTTGACTCAACCACATCATTTGTGCCTTGACTCGGGCGTTGTTTGACTCAATCATATCATTTGCACCTCGAGTTAGGCCTCATTTCACTCAAACATATCATTTGCACCTCCTGTTGGGACCCGTTTCACTGAAGCACATCATTTGCACCCCGAGTCGTGCCTCGTTTGACTCAACCTTATCATTTGCACCGCGAGTCAGGCCTCGTTTGACTCAACCATTTCATTTGAGCCTCAACTCAGTGCTCGTTTGACCTACACATATGTTTACACCTCGAGATGGGCCTCGGTTGACTCAACCACATCATTTGTGCCTCGAGTCAGGCCTTCTTTGACTCAGCCATATCATTAGCGCCTTGAGTTGGGACTCGTTTGACTTACACATTTGTTTGCACCTTGAGTCGACCCTCGTTTGACTCAACCATATCAATTGATCCTCCAGTCGGGACTCATTTGACTTACACATATGTTTGCACCTAGAGATGGGCCTCGTTTGACTCAACCACATCATTTGCGCCTCGAGTTGGGTGTCATTTGACTCAACCATATCATTTGCTCCTCGAGTTGGCCCTCATTTGACTCAACCATATCATTTGCTCCTCGAGTCGGGCCTTGTTTAACTCAACCATATCATTTGCACCTCTTGCCGGGACTTATGTAACTGAACCACATCTTTTGCACCTCGAGTTGTGCCTCGTTTGACTCAACCATATCATTTGCACCTTGAGTTGACCCTCGTTTGACTCAACCATATCATTTGCGCCCCGAGTCGGGCCTCGTTTCACTCAGCCATATCATTTGCACCTCTTGTCGGGACTCGTTTGAAGGAACCGCATCATTTGCACCTGGAGTCATGCCTCATTTTACTCAACCATATCATTTGCGCCTCGAGTCGGGACTCGTTTGATTTACACATATGTTTGCACCTCGAGATGGGCCTCGTTTGACTGAACCACAAATTTGCACCTCGAGTCGTGCCTCGTTTGACTCAACCATATCATTTGCGCCTCAAGTCAAGCTTCGTTTTACTCAACCATATCATTTGCATCTCTTGTCGAGACTCGTTTGACTTACACATATGTTTGCACCTCGAGATAGGCCTCGTTTGACTCAACCACATCATTTGCACCTCGAATCGGGCATCGTTTCATTCTACCATATCAAGTTCACCTCGAGTCGGGCCTCATTTGACTCAACCATATCATTAGCGTCTCGAGTTAGGACTCGTTTCACTTACACACATGTTTGCACCTCGAGATGGGCCTTGTTTGACTCAACCACATCATTTGTGCGTCAAGTTGGGCCTCGTTTGACTCAAACATATCAATTGTACCTCGAGTTTAGCCTCGTTTGACTCAACCATATCATTTGTACCTGGAGTTGCCACTTTTTAACGCAACCATATGATTTGCACCTCTTGTCAGGACCCATTTGACTGAACCACATCATTTGCCACTCGAGTTGTGCTTCATTTGACATGACCATATCATTTGCGCCTCAAGTCAGGCCTCGTTTAACTCAACCATATCATTTGAGCCTTGACTCGGGACTCGTTTGACTTACACATATGTTTGCACCTCGAGATGGACCTCGTTTGACTCAACCACATCATTTGTACCTCGAGTTGGGCTCGTTTGACTCAGCCATATTATTTGCACATCCTATCGAGACTCGTTTGACTTATACATATGTTTGCACCTCGAGTCGGGCGTCGTTTGACTCAACCATATCATTTGCACCTCGAGTTAGGCCTCGTTTGACTCAACCATATCATTAGTGCCTCGAGTCGGGACTTGTTTGACTTTCACATATGTTTGCACCTCGAGATAGGCCTCGTTTAACTCAACCACATCATTTGCGCCTCGAGTCAGGCCTTCTTTGACTCAAACATATCATTTGCACCTCGAGTGGGGCCTTCTTTGACTTAACCATATCATTTGCACCTCGAGTCGGGCCACGTTTAACTCAACCATATCATTTGCACCTCTTGTCTGGACCCGTTTGACTAAAGCACATCATTTGCACCTCGAGTCGTGCCTCGTTTGACTAAACCATATCATTTGCACCTCTTGGTGGGACCCGTTTGACTAAAGCACATCATTTGCACCTCGAGTTGTGCCTCGTTTGACTAAACCGTATCATTTGCACCTCGAGTGGGCCTCGTTTGACTCAACCATATCATTTGGGACTCAGTACTTGTTTGACCTACACATATGTTTGCACCTCGAGATGGACCTTGTTTGACTCCACGACATCATTTGCGCCTCGAGTTGGGCCTTCTTTGACTCAACCATATCATTAGCGCTTCGAGTCAGGACTCGTTTCACTTACACATATGTTTGCACCTCGAGATGGGCCTCGTTTGACTCAACCACATCATTTGCTGCTTGAGTCGGCCTCGTTTGACTCAACCATATCATTTGCTCCTCGAGTCATGCCTCGTTTAACTTAACCATATCATTAGCGCCTTGAGTCGGGACTCATTTGACTTACACACATGTTTGCACCTCGAGATGGGCCTCATTTGACTTAACCACATCATTTGTGCCTCGAGTGGGGCATTGTTTCACTCAACCAGATCATTTGCTCCTCGAGTCGAGCCTCGTTTAACTCAATCATATCATTTGCACCTCTTTGTAGGACTCATTTGACTGAACCACATCTTTTGCACCTCGAGTCGTGCCTCATTTGACTCAACCTTATCATTTGCACCTCGAGTCGGCCCTCATTTGACTGAACCACATCATTTGCACCTCGAGTCGTGCCTTGTTTGACTCTACCATATCATTTATGCCCTGGGTCGGGCCTTGTTTTACTCAACCATATCATTTACACCTCCTGTCGGGACGTTTGATGGAACCACATCATTGGCACCTGGAGTCGTGCCTTGTTTGACTCAACCATATCATTTGCACCTCGAGTCGGCCCTCATTTGAATTAATCATATCGTTTGAGCCTCGAGTCGGGACTCGTTTGAATTACAGATATGCTTGCACCTCGAGATGGGCCTCGTTTGACTCAACCACATCATTTGCGCCTCGAGTCGGTCATCGTTTGACTCAACCATATCAATTGCAACTCGAGTCGGGCCTCATTTGACCATTTACGTCTCGAGTTAGGCATCGTTTGACTTAACCATATCATTAGCGCCTCGAGTTGGGACTCATTTGACTTACACACATGTTTTCACCTCGAGATGGGCCTTGTTTGACTCAACCACATCATTTGGACCTTGAGTCAGGCCTTGTTTGACTCAAACATAGGAATTGTACCTCGAGTTTGACCTCGTTTGACTCAACCATATAATTTGCACCTGGAGTCGGGCATCTTTTAACGCAACCATATCATTTGCACCTCTTGTCAGGACTCGTTTGATTGAACCACATCATTTCGACCTCGAGTTGTGCTTCGTTTGACTCGACCATATAATTTGCGTCTCGAGTCGGGCCTCGTTTGACTCAACCATATCATTTGAGCCTCGACTCGGGACTCGTTTGACTTACACATATGTTTGCACCTCGAGATGGGCCTCGTTTGACTCAACCACATCATTTGCACCTCAAGTCGTGCCTCGTTTCACTCAACCATATCATTTGTGCCTCAAGTCGGGCCTCATTTCACTCAACCATATCATTTGCACCTCGTGTCGGGACTCGTTTGACTGAAACACATCATTTGCACCTTGAGTCGTGCCTCATTTAACTCAACCATCTCATTTGCGCATCGAGTTAGGCCTCGTTTGACTCAAACATATAATTTGCACCTCGAGTTAGGCCTTATTTGACTCAACCTTATCATTTGCACCTCGAGGCAGGCCTCTTTTAACTCAACCATAACATTTGCACCTCTTGTCGGGACCCGTTTGATTGAAGCACATCGTTTGCACCTCGAGTCGTGCCTCGTTTGACTCAACCATATCATTTGCACCTTGAGTCAGGCCTCGTTTAACTCAACCATGCCATTTGTGCCTCAAGTCGGGCCTCGTTTGACTCAACCATATCATTAGCACCTCGAGTCGGGACTCGTTTGACTTACACATATGTTTGCACCTCGGGATGGGCCTCGTTTGACTCAACTACATCATTTGCGCCTCAAGTCAGGCCTCGTTTGACTCAAACATATCATTTGCACCTCGAGTTGGGCCTCGTTTGACTCAAGCATATCATGTGCTCCTCGAGGTGGGTCTCGTTTAACTCAAGTGTATCATTTGCACCTCTTTTGGGACTCATTTGACTGAACCACATCATTTGCACCTCGAGTCGTTCCTTGTTTGTCTCAACCATATCATTTGCACCTGGAGTCATGCCTCGTTTCACTCAACCATAACATTTGCACCTCAAGTCGGGCCTCGTTTGACTCAACCACATCATTAGCACCTCGAGTCGGGACTTCTTTGACTTACACACATGTTTGCACCTCGTGATGGGCCTTGTTTGACTCAACCACATCATTTGCGACTCGAGTCGGTCCTCGTTTGACGCAAACAGATCATTTGCTCATCGAGTTAGGCCTTGTTTGACTCAACCATATCATTTGCACCTCGAGTCGGGACTTGTTTAACTCAACGATATCATTTGCACCTCTTGTTGGGACCCATTTGACTGAACCACATCATTTGCTCCTCTAGTTGTACTTCTTTTAACTCAACCATATCATTTGTGCCTTGAGTCAGGCCTCGTTTGACTCAACCATATCATTTGAGCCTCGACTTAGGACTCATTTGACTAACAGATATGTTTGGACCTCGAGATGGGCCTCGTTTGACTCAACCACATCATTTGTTCCTCAAGTCGGGCGTCGTTTAACTCAATCATATCATTTGCTCCTTGAGTCGGGCCTCATTTCACTCAACCATATCATTTGCTCCTCAAGTGGGGCCTCGTTTAACTTAACCATATCATTTGCACCTCTTGCTAGGACTCATTTGACTGAACCACATTATTTGCACCTCGACTCGTGCCTTGCTGGACTCAACCATATCATTTGTGCCCCGAGTCGGTCCTCATTTCAATCCACCATATCATTTGCACCTCTTGTCGGGAGTCGATTGACTAAACCACATCATTTGTGCCTGGAGTTGTACCTCATTTGACTCAACCATATCATTTGCTCATCGAGTTGGCCCTCGTTTGACTCAACCATATCATTTGCGCCTCAAGTCGGGCATCGTTTCAATCAACCATATCATTTGCGCCTCTTGTCAAGACTCGTTTGACTTACACATATGTTTGCTCCTCGAGATGGGCCTCGTTTAACTCAACCATATCATTTGCACCTCGAGTGGGGCCTCGTTTGACACAACCATATCATTTGCACCTCGAGTCGGGCCTCATTTAACTCAACTATATCATTTGCACCTCTAATTGGGACTCGGTTGACTGAACCACATCATTTGCACCTTAAGTCATGCTTCGTTTGACTCAACCATATCATTTGCGCCTCGAGTTGGGCCTCGTTTGACTTAACCATATCATTTGTGCCTCGAGTCGGGCCTCGTTTCACTTAACCATATCATTTGCACCTCTTGTCGGGAGTCATTTGACTGAACCACATCATTTGCCCCTGGAGTCGTGCTTCGTTTGACTCAACCATATCATTTGCGCCTCATGTCGGCCCTCGTTTGACTCAACCATCTCGTTTGACCCACGAGTCGGGACTCGTTTGACTTATGCATATGTTTGCACCTCGAGGTGGGCCTCGTTTTACTCAACCACATCATTTGCATCTCGAGTTAGGCCTCGTTTGACTCAACCATATCATTAGCATGTCGAGTCGGGACTTGTTTGACTTACACATATGTTTGCACCTCGAGATGGGACTCGTTTCAGTTAACCACATCATTTGTGCCTCGAGTCGGTCCTCGTTTGACTCAACCATATCATTTGCTCCTTGAGCCGGGCCCTGTTTAACTCAACCATATCATTTGCACCTCTTGTCAGGACTCGTTTGACTGAACCACATCATTTGCACCTCAAGTTGTGCCTCATTTAACTCATCCATATCATTTGCATCCCAAGTCGAGCCTCGTTTCACTCAACGATATCATTTGAACCTCTTGTCAGGACTCGTTTGGCTTACACATATGTTTGCACCTCGAGATGGGCCTCGTTTGACTCAACCAAATCATTTGCGCCTCAAGTCGGGCGTCGTTTGACTTAACCATATCATTTGCACTCGAGTCGGGTCTTGTTTGACTCAACGATATCATTAGTGCCTCGAGTCAAGACTCATTTGACTTACACACATGTTTGCACCTCGAGATGGGCCTCGTTTGACTCAACCACATCATTTGCATCTCGAGTTAGGCCTCGTTTGACTCAACCTTATCATTAGCGTCTCGAATCAGGACTCATTTGATGTACCCATATGTTTGCACCTCATGATGAGCCTCATTTGACTCAACCATATCATTTGTGCCTCAAGTCAGGCCTCGTTTCAATCAACCATTTCATTTGCGCCTCTTGTCAGGGCTCGTTTGACTTACACATATGTTTGCTCCTCGAGATAGGCCTCGTTTGACTCAACCACATCATTTGCACCTCGAGTCGGGCATCGTTTGACTCAACCATATCATTTGTGCCTCGAGTCTGGCCTCGTTTGACTCAACCATATTATTAGCGCCTTAAGTCGGGACTAATTTGACTTACACATATGTTTGCACCTCAAGATGGGCCTCGTTTGACTCAACCACATCATTTGCGCCTCGAGTCGGGCTTCGTTTGACTCAAACAGATTATTTACACCTTGAGTTGGGCCTCGTTTGACTCAACCATATCATTTGCACCTTGAGTCGGGCCTCGTTTAACTCAACCATATCATTTGCACCTCCAATAGGGACTCGTTTAACTGAACCTCATCATTTGCACCTCGAGTCGTGCTTCGTTTGACTCAACCATATCATTTGTGCCACGAGTTGGGCCTCGTTTGACTCAACCATATCATTTGTGCCTCGAGTCGAGCCTCGTTTCACTCAACCATATCAATTGCACCTCTTGTCGGGAGTCGTTTGACTGAACCACATCATTTGCCCCTGGAGTCGTGCTTCGTTTGACTCAACCATATCATTTGCGCCTCGAGTCGGCCCTTGTTTGACTCAACCATCTCGTTTGAGCCACGAGTCGGGACTCGTTTGACTTATACATATGTTTGCACCTCGAGATGGGCCTCATTTTACTTAACCACATCAATTGCGTCTCGAGTTACACCTCGTTTGACTTAACCATATCATTAGCATCTCGAGTCAGGACTCGTTTGACTTACACATATATTTGCACCTAGAGATGGGCCTCGTTTCACTCAACCACATCATTTGTGCCTCGAGTCAGGCCTCATTTGACTCAAACATATCATTTGCACCTCGAGTTGGGCCTCGTTTGACTCAACCATATCATTTGCACCTCGAGTCGGGCCTCGTTTAACTCAACCATATCATTTTCACCTCTTGTCGAGACCTGTTTGACTGAAGCACATCATTTGCATCTCAAGTCAGGCCTTGTTTAACTCAACGATATCATTAGGGCCTCGAGTCAAGACTCATTTGACTTACACACATGTTTGCACCTTGAGATGGGCCTCGTTTGACTCAACCACATCATTTACACCTCGAGTCAGGCCTCATTTGACTCAAACATATCATTTGCACCTTGAGTTGGGCCTTGTTTGGCTCAACCATACCATTGGCACCTCAACCATATCATTGGCACCTCTTGTCGGGACCTATTTGACTGAACCACATAATTTGCACCTCGGGTCATGCTTCATTTGACTCAACCATATCATTTGCGGCTCGAGTCGAGCCTCATTTGACTCAACCATATCATTTGAGCCTCAACTTAGGACTTGTTTGACTTACACATATGTTTGCATCTTGAGATGGGCCACGTTTGACTCAACCACATCATTTAAGCCTCGAGTCGGGCCTTCTTTGACTTTACTTTATCATTTGTGCCTCGAGTTAGGACTTGTTTGACTTACACATATGTTTGCACCTCGAGATGGGCCTCGTTTGACTCAGCCACATCATTTACGCCTCGAGTCGGGCATTGTTGGACTGAACCGCGTCATTTGCACCTCGAGTCGCGCCTCATTTGACTCAATGACATCATTTGAACCTCGAGTCGTGCCTCGTTTAACTCAACCATATCATTTGTGCCTCGAGTCAGCGCTCGTTTGACTCAACCATATCAATTCAGCATCGAGTTGGGACTCATTTGACTTACACATATGTTTGCACCTCGAGATGGGTCTTGTTTGACTCAACCACATCATTTGTGCCTCGAGGTGGGCCTCGTTTGATTTAGCCATATCATTAGCTCCTCGAGTCGGGACACGTTTGACTTACACATATGTTTACACCTCGAGATGGGCCTTGTTTGACTCAACCGCATCATTTGCGCCTTGAGTCAGGCCTCATTTGACTCAACCATATCATTAGCGCCTCGAGTCGGGACTTATTTGATTTACACACATGTTTGCACCTCGAGATGGGCCTCGTTTGACTCAACCACCTCATTTGCGCCTCGAGTCGGGTGTTGTTTGACTTAACCATATCATTTGTAGCTCGAGTTGGGCCTCGTTTGACTCAAGCATATCCTTTGCTCCTCGAGTCAGGTCTCGTTTAACTTAACCATATCATTTGCACCTCTTGCTGGGACTCATTTAACTAAACCACATCATTTGCACCTCAAGTCGTGCCTTGTTTATCTCAACCATATCATTTGCACCTGGAGTCATGCCTCATTTCACTCAACCATAACAATTGCCCCTCAAGTCGGCCCTCGTTTGACTCAACCATATCGTTTGAGCCTCGAGTCGGGCCTCATTTCACTCATCCATATCATTAGCGCCTCGAGTTGGGATTCGTTTGTCTTACATATATGTTTGTACCTCGAGATGAGCCTTGTTTGACTCAACCACATCATTTGTGCCCTGAGGCAGGTGTCGTTTGACTCAACCGTATATTTGCACCTTGAGTCAGGCCTCGTTTCACTCAACCATATCATTTGCTCCTCAAGTCGGGCCTCATTTAACTCAACCATATCATTTGCACCTCTTTTAGGACTCGTTTGACTGAACAACATCACTTGCACCTCAAGTCATGCCTCGTTTGACTCAACCATATCATTTGTGCCTCGAGTCAGGGCTCGTTTCATTCATTGATATCATTTGCGCCTCGAGTCGGGCCTTGTTTGACTCAACCATATCATTAGCGCCTCGAGTCAGGTCTCATTTGACTTACACACATGTTTGCTCCTCGAGATGGGCCTCGTGTGACTCAACCACATATTTGCGCCTCGAGTCGGGCCTCATTTGACTCAAACATATCATTTGCACCTCGAGTTGGGGCTCGTTTTACTCAACCATATCATTTGCTCCTCGAGTTGGGCCTCGTTTAACTCAACCATATCATTTGCACCTCTTGTTGGGGCCAGTTTGACAGAACCACATCATTTACACCTCGAGTCATGCTTCGTTTGAGTCAACCATATTATTCGTGCCTCGAGTCGGACCACGTTTGACTCAAACATATCATTTGAGCCTCGATTGGGACTCGTTCGACTTACACATATGTTTGGACCTCCAGATGGGCCTTGTTTGACTCAACCACATCATTTACGCCTCGAGTCGGGTGCCATTTGACTCAATCATATCATTTGCTCCTCGAGTCAGGTAGGGTTTGACTCAACCATATCATTTGTGCCTCGAGTTAGGCCTCGTTTGGCTCAACCATATCATTAGCGCTTTGAGTCGGGACTCGTTTGACATACACATATGTTAGCACCCCGAGATGGGGCTTGTTTGACTCAACCACGTCATTTGCACCTCAAGCCGGGCCCTGTTTAACTCAACCATATCATTTGCACCTCTTGCCGGGACTCATTTGACTGAACCACATCATTTGCACCTCGAGTCGGGCCTTGTTTCACTCAACCATATCATTTGCAACTCTTGTCAGGACTTGTTTGACTTACACATATGTTTGCACCTCGAGATGGGCCTTGTTTGACTTAACCACATAATTTGCGCCTCGAGTCAGGCATCGTTTGACTTAACCATATCATTTGCACCTTGGGTCAGGCCTCGTTTAACTCAATGATATCATTAGCACCTCGAGTCAAGACTCATTTGACTTACACACATGTTTGCACATCGAGATGGGCCTCGTTTGACTCAATCACATCATTTACGCCTCGAGTCAGGCCTCATTTGACTCAAACATATCATTTGCACCTCGAGTTGGGCGTCGTTTGACTCAAGCATACCATTTGCACCTCGAGTCGAGCCTCGTTAAACTCAACCATATCATTTGCAGCTCTTGTCGGGACCCGTTTGCCTGATCCACATCATTTGCACCTCGAGTTGTGCTTCGTTTGACACAACCTTATCATTTGCGCCTCGAGTCAAGCCTCATTTGACTCAACCAAATAATATGAGACTCGACTCGGGACTCATTTGACTTACACATATGTTTGTACCTCGAGATGGGCCTTATTTGATTCAACCACATCATTTGCACCTCGAGGCAAGCATTGTTTGACTCAACCATATCATTTGCACCTCGAGTCAGGCCTGGTTTGACTCAACCATATCACTTATGCCTCGAGTTAGGTCTCGTTTGACTCAACCATATCATTAGCGCCTCAAGTCAGGACTCGTTTGACTTACACATATGTTTGCACCTCGAGATGGGTCTCGTTTGACTCAACCACATCATTTGCGCCTCGAGTCTGACTTTGTTTGACTCAGCCATATCATTAGCACCTCGAGTCGGGACTCGTTTGACCTACACATATGTTTGCACCTTGAGATAGGCCTCGTTTGACTCAACCATATCATTTGCTCCCCGAGTCGGGCCTTGTTTAACTCAACCATATCATTTGCACCTCTTACCGGGAATCATTTGACTGAACCACATTATTTGCAATCAAGTCGTACCTGGTTTGACTTAACAATATCATTTGCGCCTTGAGTCAGGCCTCGTTTCAGTCAACCATATCATTTGCACCTCTTGTCGGGATTCGTTTGACTGAACCACATCATTTGTACCTGGAGGCGTGCCTCGTTTGACTCAACCATATCATTTGCGCCTCGAGTCGGCCCTCGTTTGACTCAACCATATCGTTTGAGCCTCGAGTCGAGACTCGTTTGTCTTACACATATGTTTGCACCTCGAGATGGGCCTAATTTTACTCAACCACATCATTTGCTCCTCGAGTCAGGCCTCGTTTGTCTCAACCATATCATTTGCACCTCGAGTCGGGCCTCGTTTGACACAATCATATCATTTGCACCTCGATTCGAGCCTCGTTTGACTCAACCATATCATTTGCACCTTGAGTCAGGCCTCGTTTAACCCAACCATATCATTTGCATCTCTTATCGGGAATTGTTTGACTGAACCACATCATTTGCACCTAGAGTTGTGCCTCATTTGACTCAACCATCTCGTTTGAGCTTTGAGTCGAGACTCGTTTGACTTACACTTATGTTTGCACCTCGAGATGGGGCTCATTTGACTCAACCACATCATTTACGCCTCGAGTCAGGCCTCGTTTGACACAACCATATCATTAGCGCCTCGAGTCGGGACTCGTTTGTCTTACACATATGTTAGCACCTTGAGATGGCCCTCGTTTGACTTAACCACATCATTTATGCCTCGAGACGTTCCTCGTTTGTCTCAACCATATCATAGCGCCTCGAGTCGGGACTTGTTTGTCTTACACATATGTTAGCAACTCGAGATGGCACTCGTTTGACTCAACCACATCATTTGTGCCTTAAGTCGAGCCTCATTTGACGCAACCATATCTTGAGCGCCTCAAGTCGGGACACGTTTGACTTACACACATGTTTGCACCTCGAGATGGGCCTCGTTTGATTCAACCACATCATTTGCACCTGGAGTCATACCTCATTTGACTCAACCATATCATTTGCACCTCGAGTCGGCCCTCCTTTGACTCAGCCATATTGTTTGAGCCTCGAGTCGAGACTCATTTAACTTACACATATATTTGTACCTCAAGATGGTCCTCGTTTGACCCAACCACATCATTTGCGCCTTGAGTCGGGCCTTGTTTCACTCAACCACATTATTTGCGCCTCGAGTCAAGCGTCGTTTGACTCAACCATATATTTGCACCTCGAGTCGGGCATCGTTTGACTTAACCACATCATTTGCACCTCTTACCGGGACTCGTTTAACTGAACCACATTATTTGCAACTCGAGTTGTGCCTCGTTTGACTCAACCATATCATTTGCGCCTCGAGTCGGGCCTCGTTTCACTCAACCATATCATTTCACCTCTTGTTGGGACTTGTTTGACTTACACATATGTTTCTGCCTCGAGATGGGCCTTATTTTACTCAACCACATCAATTGCACCTCGAATTCGGCATCGTTTGACTTAACCATATCAATTGCACCTCGAGTCAGGCCTCGTTTGACTCAACCATATCAATTGCGCCTCGAGTCGGGCCTCGTCTCACCCAACCATATCATTTGCACCTCGAGTTGGGAGTTGTTTGACTTACACACATGTTTGCACCTCGAGATGGGCCTTGTTTTACCTAACCAGATCATTTGTGCCTCGAGTCAGGCCTTCTTTGACTCAAACGTATATTTGCTCCTCGAGTTGGGTCTTGTTTGACTCAACCATATCATTTGCACCTTTTGTTGGGACCCGTTTAACTGAACCACATCATTTGCACCTCGAGTCGTTCTTCGTTTAACTCAACCATATCATTTGTGCCTTGAGTCGGGCCTCGTCTCACCCAACCATATCATTTGCACCTTGAGTTAGGACTCGTTTGACTTGCACACATGTTTGCACCTCGAGATGGGCCTCGTTTGACCCAACCACATCATTTGCACCTCGAGTCGGGCCTTCTTTGACTCAAACGTATCAATTGCTCCTCGAGTTGGATCTTGTTTGACTCAACCATATCATTTGCACCTTTTGTCGGGACCCGTTTAACTGAACCACATCATTTGCACCTCAAGTCATGTTTCATTTGACTCAACCATATCATTCGCGCCTCGAGTCGGGCCTCGTTTGACTCAACCATATCAATTGAGCCTCGAGTCAGGACTCGTTTGACTTACACATTTCTTTGCACCTCGAGATGGGCCTCGTTTGACTCAACCACATGATTTATGCCTCGAGTTGGGCCTTCTTTGGCTCTACGTTATCATTAGCGCCTCGAGTCGAGACTCATTTGACTTACACATATGTTTGCACCTTGAGATGGGCCTCATTTGACTCAACCACATCATTTGCGCCACGAGTTGGGCATCGTTTGACTGAACCACGTCATTTGCACCTCGAGTCGTGCCTCGTTTGACTCAATAACATCATTTGCAGCTCGAGTCGTGCCTCGTTTGACTCAACTATATCATTTACGTCTCAAGTCGGCGCTCGTTTGACTCAACCATATCAATTGAGCGTCGAGTTGGGACTCGTTTGACTTACACATGATTCCACCTCGAGATGGGTCTCGTTTGACTCAACCACATCATTTGCGCCTCGAGGCGGGCCTCGTTTGACTCAGCCATATCATTAGCTGCTCGAGTCAGGACTCGTTTAACTTACACATATGTTTGCACCTCGAGATGGGCCTCGTTTGACTCAACCACGTCATTTGCGCCTTGAGTTAGGCCTCATTTGACTCAACCATATCATTAGCACCTCGAGTAAGGACTCGTTAGACTTACACACATCTTTGCACCTCAAGTTGGGCCTCGTTTGACTCAAGCATATCGTTTGCTCCCCGAGTCGGGTCTTATTTAACTCAACCATATCATTTGCACCTCTTGCCCGGACTCATTTGACTGAACCACATCATTTGCACCTCGAGTCATGCCTTGTTTGTCTCAACCATATCATTTGCGCCTCGAGTCGAGCCTCGTTTCATTCAACTATATCATTTGTAACTCTTGTTGGGACTCGTTTGACTAAACCACATTATTTTCACCTGGAGTCGTGCCTCGTTTCACTCAACCATAACATTTACGCCTCAAGTCAGCCCTCGTTTCACTCAACCATATCGTTTGAGCCTCGAGCCGGGCCTTATTTCACTCGACCATATCATTAGCGCCTTGTGTTGGGACTCATTTGTCTTACACATATGTTTGCACCTCGAGATGAGCCTTGTTTGAATCAACCACATCATTTGTGCCTCGAGGCAGGCGGCGTTTGACTCAGCCGTATATTTGCTCCTCTAGTCGTGCCTTATTTCACTCAACCATATCATTTTCTCCTCGAGTCAGGCCTCATTTAACTCAACCATATCATTTGCACCTCTTCCGGGACTCGTTTGACTGAACCACATCATTTGCACCCCAAGTCGTGCCTTGTTTGACTCAACCATATCATTTGCGCCTCAAGTTAGGCCTCGTTTCACTCAACCATATCATTTGCACCTCGAGTTAGGCCTCGATTGACTCAACCATATCATTAGCGCCTCGAGTCGGGACTCGTTTGACTTACACACATGTTTACTCCTCGAGATGGGCCTCGTTTGACTCAACCACATCATTTGCGCCTCGAGTCAGGCCTCGTTTAACTCAAATACATCATTTGCACCTCGAGTTGGGCCTCGTTTGACTCAACCATATAATTTACACCTCGAGTCGGGCCTCGTTTCACTCAACCATATCATTTGCACCTCTTGTCGGGACTAGTTTGATTGAACCACATTAGTTGCACCTTGAGTCGTGCTTCTTTTGAGTCAGCCATTTTATTTGTGCCTCGAGTCGGGACACATTTGACTCAACCATATCATTTGAGCCTCGATCAGGATTTGTTTGACATACACATATGTTTGGACCTTGAGATGGGCCTTGTTTGACTCAACCACATCATTTGTGCCTCGAGTCGGGCGTCATTTGACTTAATCATATCATTTGCTCCTCGAGTTAGGTCTAGTTTGACTCAACTATATCATTTGTGCCTTGAGTTAGGCCTCGTTTGACTCAACCATATCATTAGCGCCTCGAGTCAAGACTCGTTTGACTTACACATATGTTTGCACCTCGATATGGGCATTGTTTGAGTCAACCACATCATTTACGCCTTGAGTCGGGCCTCATTTGACTCAGCCATTCATTAATACCTCGAGTCGAGACTCGTTTGACTTACACATATGTTTGCCCCTTGAGATGGGCCTCATTTTGACTTAACCACATCATTTGCGCCTCGAGTCGGGCCTCGTTTGACTCAGCCATATCATTAGCGCCTCGAGTCAGGACTTGTTTGACTTACACATATGTTTGTACCTCGAGATGGGCCTCGTTTGACTCAGTCACGTCATTTGCATCTCGAGTTGGGCCTCGTTTGACTTAACCATATCGTTAGTGCCTCGAGTTAGGACTCGTTTGAGTTACACATGTGTTTGCACCTCGAGATGGGCCTCGTTTGACTCAACCACATCATTTGTGCCTCGAGCCGGGTGTCGTTTGACTTAACCATATCATTTGCACTTCGAGTCGGGCCTCGTTTGACTCAACCATATCATTTGCTCCTTGAGTTGGGCCTCGTTTAACTCAACCATATCATTTGCACCTCTTGTCGAGACTCGTTTGACTAAACCACATCATTTGCACCTGGAGTCGTACCTCATTTGACTCAACCATATCATTTGTGCCTCAAGTTGGCCCTCGTTTGACTCAACCATATCGTTTGAGCCGCGAGTCGGGACTCGTTTCAGTTACACATATCTTTGCACTTGAGATGGGCCTCATTTGACTCAACCACATCATTTGCGCCTTGAGTCGGGCCTCGTTTGACTCAACCATATCATTAGCGTCTCGAGTCGGGACTCGTTTGTCTTACACATATGTTTTGCACCTCGAGATGGGCCTCATTTGACTCAACCATATCATTTATACCTTGAGTCGGGACTCATTTGACTTACACATATGTTTACGCCTCGAGTCGGGCATTATTTCGAGTCAGGACTCATTTGACTCAACCATATCATTTGCTCCTCGAGTCAGGCTTCGTTTCACTCAACCATATCATTTGCACCTCTTGCCAAGACTCGTTTGACAGAACCACATCATTTGCACCTCGAGTCGTGCTTGGTTTGACTCACCCATATCATAGGTGCCTTGAGTCAGCCCTCATTTGACTCAACCATATTGTTTGAGCCTCAAGTCAGGACTTGTTTGACTTACACATATGTTTCCACCTCGAGATGGACCTCGTTTGACTAAACCACATCATTTGCACCTCGAGTTAGGCCTCATTCAACCCAATCATATGTTAGCACCTAGAGACGGGACTTGTTTGTCTTACACATATGTTTGCACGTCGAGATGGGCCTCGTTTGACTCAACCACATCATTTGCACCTCGAGTCGGGCATCGTTTGACATATACCACATCATTTGCGCCTCGAGTCAGGCATCGTTTCACTCAACCATATAATTTGCACCTCGAGTCAGGTCTCGTTTGACTTAACCATATCATTTGCTCCTCGAGTCTGGCCTCGTGTAACTCAACCATATCATTTGCACCTCTTGCCGGGACTCGTTTGACTGAGCCACATCATTTGCACCTCGAGTCATGCCTCGTTTGACTCAACAATATCATTTATGCCTCCAGTCAAGCCTCGTTTAACTCAACCATATCATTTGCACCTCTTGTCGGGACTCGTTTCACACAACCTTATCATTTGCACCTCTTGTCGGGACTCGTTTGACTGAACCACATCATTTGCACCCAGAGTCGTGCCTCGTTTGACTCAACCATATCATTTGCACCTCGAGTCAGCCCTCGTTTGATTCAACCATATCGTTTGAGCCTCGAGGCAGGATTCGTTTGACTTAGACATATGTTTACACCTCGAGATGGGCCTCGTTTGACTGAAGCACATCATTTGTGCCTTGAGTCAGCCCTCGTTTGACTTAGGCATATCATTAGCGCCTCGAGTCGGGACTTGTTTGTCTTACACATGTGTTTGCACCTCGAGATCGGCCTTGTTTGACTGAATCACATCATTTGCGCCTCGAGTTAGCCCTCATTTGATTCAACCATATTGTTTGAGCCTCAAGGCAGGATTCGTTTGACTTAGACATATGTTTACACCTCGAGATGGGCCTCGTTTGACTCAACCACATCATTTGCGCCTCGAGCCAAGCCTCATTTGACTCAACCATATCATTAGTGCCTCGAGTCGGGACTCGTTTGTCTTACACATGTGTTTGCACCTCGAGATCGGCCTTGTTTCACTGAACCACATCATTTGCGCCTCGAGTCAGCCCTCATTTGACTTACCCATGCCATTAGTGCCTCGAGTCGGGACTCGTTTGACTCAACCATATCATTTGCGCCTCGAGTCGGGCCTCGTTTCACTCAACCATATCATTTGCACCTCTTGTCGGGACTCATTTGACTTACACACATGTTTGCACCTCGAGATGGTCCTCGTTTGACTCAACCACATCATTTGCGCCTCGAGTCGGGCTTTGTTTGACTCAGCCATATCATTAGCGCCTCAAGTCGGGACTCGTTTGACTCAACCATATCATTTGCGCCTCGAGTCGGGCCTCGTTTAACTCAACTATATCATTTGCACCTCTTGCTGGGACTCGTTTGACAAAACCACATTGTTGGCACCTCATGTCGTGCCTCATTTGAGTCAACCATATCATTTGTGCCTCTAGTCGGGCCTCATTTCACTCAACCATATCATTTGTACCTCTTGTAGGGACTCGTTTGACTTACACACATGTTTGCACCTCGAGATGGGCCTCGTTTGACTCAACCACATCATTTGCGCCTCGAGTCGGGCGTCGTTTGACTCCACCATATCATTTTGTACCTCGAGTTGCCTCGTTTGTCTCAACCATATCATTTGCTCCTCGAGTCGGGTCTCGTTTGACTCAACCATATAATTTGCACCTCTAGTTAGGCCTCGTTTAACTCAACCATATCATTTGCACCTCTTGTCGAGACCCGTTTGACTGAACCATATCATTTGCACCTTGAGTCGTGCTTCGTTTGACTCAACCATATCATTTGCACCTAGAGTCGGGTCTCGTTTGACTCAACCATATCATTTGAGCCTCGAGTTAGGACTCGTTTGACTTGCACATATGTTTGCACCTCGAGATGGGCCTCATTTGACTCAACCACATCATTTACGCCTCGAGTCGGGCCTTCTTTGACTCTACCTTATCATTAGTGCCTCGAGTCGGGACTTGTTTGACTTACACATATGTTTGCACCTTGAGATGGGCCTCGTTCGACTCAACCACATCATTTGCACCTCGAGTTGAGCATCGTTTGACTGAACCACATCAGTTGCACCTTGAGTCGCACCTCGTTTGACTCAATCACATCATTTGCACCTCGAGTCGTGCCTCGTTTGACTCAACCATATCATTTGTGCCTCGAGTCGGTGCTCGTTTGACTCAACCATCTCAATTTAGCATCGAGTTGGGACTCGTTTGAATTACACATATGTTTGCTCCTCGAGATTGGTCTCATTTGACTCAGCCACATGATTTGTGCCTCGAGGCGGGCCTCGTTTGACTCAGCCATATCATTAGCTCCTCGAGTCGGGACTCGTTTCACTTACACATATGTTTGCACCTCGAGATGGGCCTCGTTTGACTTACACATATGTTTGCACCTCGGGATGGTCCTCGTTTGACTCAACCACGTCATTTGCTCCTCGAGTCAAGCCTCATGTAACTCAATGATATCATTAGCGCCTCGAGTCGGTACTCGTTTGACTTACCCATATGTTTGAACCTTGAGTCGGGACTCGTTTGACTTACCCATATGTTTGCACCTTGAGATGGGCCTCGTTTTAATCAACTAGATCATTTGCGCCTCGAGTCGGGTGTCATTTGACTCAACCATATCATTTGCACCTCGAGTTGGGCCTCATTTGACTCAAGCATATCATTTGCTCCTCTTGCCGGGACTCATTTGATTGAACCACATCATTTGCACCTTGAGTCGTGCCTTGTTTGTCTCAACCATATCATTTGCGCCTCGAGTCGGGCCTCATTTCACTCAACTATATCAATTACAACTCTTGTTGGGACTCGTTTGACTGAACCACATCATTTGCACCTGGAGCCGTACCTCGTTTCACTCAACCATAACATTTGTGCCTCAAGTTGGCCCTCGTTTGACTCAACCATATCGTTTGAACCTCGAGTCGGGCCTCGTTTCACTCAACCATATCATTAGCGCCTCGAGTCAGGCCTCATTTCACTTAACCATATCATTTGAGCCTCGAGTCAGGACTCGTTTGACTTACCCATATGTTTGCACCTCGAGATGAGCCTCATTTGACTCAACCATATCATTTGCACCTCTTCTCAAGACTCGTTTGACTTACACATATGTTTGCACCTCGATATGGGCATTGTTTGAGTCAACCACATCATTTGCACCTCGAGTCGGGCCTCGTTTGACTCAGCCATACCATTAATGCCTCGAGTCAAGACTCGTTTGACTTACACATATGTTTGCACCTTGAGATGGGCCTCATTTTGACTCAACCACATCATTTGCACCTCAAGTCGGGCCTCGTTTGACTCAGCCATATCATTAACGCCTCGAGTCAGGACTCATTTGACTTACACATATGTTTGTACCTCGAGATGGGCCTCGTTTGACTCAGCCACATCATTTGCGTCTCGAGTTGGGCCTCGCTTAACTCAACCATATCATTAGCGCCTCGAGTCGAGACTCGTTTGACTTACACACATGTTTGCACCTCGAGATGGGCCTCGTTTGAATCAACCACATCATTTGCGCCTCGAGCCAGGTGTCGTTTGACTTAACCATATCATTTGCACCTCGAGCTGGGCCTTGTTTGACTCAACCATATGATTTGCTCCTCGAGTCGGGCCTCATTTAACTCAACCATATCATTTGCACCTCTTATCGGGACTTCTTTGACTAAACCACATTATTTGTACCTGGAGTTGTACCTTGTTTGACTCAACCATATCATTTGCGCCTCAAGTTGGCCCTCGTTTGACTCAACCATATCATTTGAGCCTTGAGTTGGGACTCGTTTCACTTACACATATCTTTGCACCTCGGGATGGGCCTCATTTGACTCAACCATAACATTTGCAACTCTTGTCGGGACTCGTTTGACTGAAGCACATCATTTGCACCTCGAGTCACGCCTCATTTGACTCAACCATATCATTTGCGCCTCGAGTCGGGCCTCCTTTGACTCAACGACATTATTTGCGCCTTGATCCGGGCCTTGTTTGACTCAACCATATCATCAGCGCCTTGAGTCGGGACGTGTTTGACTTACACATATGTTTGCACCTTGAGATGGGCCTCGTTTGGCACAACCACATCATTTGTGCCTCGTGGCAGACCTCATTTGACTAGAACCACATCATTTGCGCATCGAGTCATGCCTCGTTTGACTTACACATATGTTTGCACCTTGAGATGGGCCTCATTTGACTCAACCATATCATTTGTGCCTCGAGTCGGGCGCTGTTTGGCTTAACCATATCATTTGCACCTCGAGTCAAGCCTTATTTGAGTCAACCATATCATTTGTGCGTTGTGTCGAGCCTCGTTTAACTTAACCATATCATTTGAGCCTCGTGTCGGGACTCGATTGACTTACACATATGTTTGCACCTCCTTATGGGCCTCATTTGACTCAACCATACCATTTGCTCCTCGAGTTGGGCTTCGTTTAACTCAACCATATCATTTTCACCTCTTGCTGGGAATCATTTGATTGAACCACATCATTTGCACCTCAAGTCGTGCCTCGTTTGACTCAACCATATCATTTGTTCCTCAAGTCGGGCCTCGTTTCACTCAACCAAATCATTTGCACCTCTTGTCGAGACTCGTTTGACTTACACATATGTTTGCACCTCGAGATGGGCCTCGTTTGACTCAACCACATCATTTGTGCCTCGAGTCAGGCGTCGTTTGACGTAACCATATCATTTGCACCTTGAGTCAGGATGGGATTAACTCAACCATGTCATTAGCACCTCGAGTCGGGACTTATTTGACTTAAACATATGTTTGCACCACAAGATGGGCCTTGTTTGACTCAACCACATCATTTGCGCCTCGAGTCAGGCCTTGTTTGACTCAAACATATCGTTTGCACCTCGTGTTGGGCCTTGTTTGACTTAACCATATCATTTGCACCTCGAGTCGGGCCTCGTTTAACTCAACCATATCATTTGCCCCTCCTGTCGGGACCTATTTGACTGAAGCACATCATTTTCAGCTCGAGTTGTGCCTCGTTTGACTCAACCATATCATTTGCACCTCGATATGGGCCTCGTTTGACTCAACCACATCATTTGTGCCTCAAGTCGGGCCTTGTTTGACTCAACCATATCATTAATGCCTCGAGTCAGGACTTGTTGGACTTACACATATGTGTGGAACTCGAGATGGGTCTCGTGTGACTCAAACACATCATTTGCGCCTCGAGTCAGGTCTCGTTTGACTCGACCATATCATTTGCACCTCTTGCTAGGACTCGTTTGACTGAAGCACATCATTTGTACCTCGAGTCGTGCATCATTTGACTCAACCTTATCATTTGCGCCTCGAGTTAGGCCTCGTTTCACTCAACCATATCATTTGCTCCTCTTGCCGGGACTCGTTTGACTGAAGCACATCATTTGCACCTCGAGTCATGCCTTGTTTGACTTAACCTTATCATTTGCGCCTCGAGTCGGAGCTTGTTTGACTCAACCATATCATTTGAGCCCCAAGTTAGGACTCGTTTGACTTACACATATGTTTGCACCTTGAGATGGGCCTCGTTTGATTGAACCACATAATTTGTGCCTCGAGTCGGGCATCGTTTGTCTCAACCATATCATTTGCACCTCGATTTGGGCTTCGTTTAACTTAACCATATCATTTGCTCCTCGAGTCGGGCCTCGTTTGACTCAAATATATCATTTGCACCTCGAGTCGCGCCTCGTTTGACTGAACCATATCATTTGCACCTCGAGTCGGAGCCCATTTGACTCAACCATATCATTTGAGGCTCGAGTCGGGACTCGTTTGACTTACACATATGTTTGCACCTCGAAATGGGCCTCATTTGACTCAACCACATCATTTGTGCCTCAAGTCGGGCCTCGTTTGACTCAACCATATCATTAGCACCTCAAGTCGGGACTTGTTTGACTTACACATATGTTTGCACCTCGAGATGGTCCTCATTTGACTTTACCACATCATTTGCGACTCAAGTCGGGCCTTGTTTGACTCAACCATATCATCAGCGCTAAGAGTCAGGACATGTTTGACTTACACATATGTTTGCACCTCGATATGGGCCTCGTTTGGCACAACCACATCATTTGTGCCTCGTGGCGGACCTCACTTGACTAGAACCACATCATTTGCGCCTTGAGTCATGCCTCGTTTGACTTACACATATGTTTGCACCTTGAGATGGGCCTCATTTGACTCAACCACATCAATTGTGCCTCGAGTCGGGCGCCGTTTGACTTAACCATATCATTTGCACCTCGAGTCAGACCTTATTTGACTCAACCATATCATTTGCGCGTTGAGTCGAGCCTCATTTAACTTAACCATATCATTTGAGCCTCGTATCGGGACTCGTTTGACTTACACATATGTTTGCACCTCCTAATGGGCCTCGTTTGACTCAACCATATCATTTGCTCCTCTAGTCAGGCTTCGTTTAACTCAACCATATCATTTGCACCTCTTGCCAGGACTCGTTTGATTGAACCATATCATTTGCACCTCGAGTCGGGCCTCGTTTGACTTAACCATATCATTTGTGCCTCGAGTCGGGCCTTGTTTCACTCAACCAAATCATTTACACCTGTTGTCGAGACTCGTTTGACTTACACATATGTTTGCACCTCCATATGGGCCTCGTTTGACTCAACCACATGTTTGCGCCTCGAGTTAGGTGTCGTTTGACTCAACCATATCATTTGCACCTTGAGTCAGGCTTGGATTGACTCAACCATGTCATTAGCACCTCAAGTCGGGACTCATTTGAATTAAACATATGTTTGCACCATGAGATGGGCCTTGTTTGACTCAACCACATCATTTGCACCTCGAGTCAGGCCTCATTTGACTCAAACATATCGTTTGCACCTCGTGTTGGGCCTCATTTGACTTAACCATATCATTTGCACCTCGAGTCGGGCCTCGTTTAACACAACCATATCATTTGCCCCTCTTGTCGAGACCCATTTGACTGAAGCACATCATTTGCACCTCGAGTCATGCCTCGTTTGACTCAACCATATCATTTGCACCTCGATATGGGCCTCGTTTGACTCAACCACATCATTTGCGCCTCAAGTCCGACCTTGTTTGACTCAACCATATCATTAGCGCCTCGAGTCGAGACTCATTTGACTTACACATATCATTTGCACCTCAATATGTTTGACTCAACCACATCATTTGCGCCTCAAGTTGGGCCTTGTTTGACTCAACCACATCATTTGCGCCTCGAGTCGGGCCTCGTTTGACTTGACCATATCATTTGCACCTCGAGTCGGGCGTCGTTTAACTCAGCCATATCATTTGCACCTCGAGTCATTCTTCGTTTAACTCAACTAGATCATTTGCTCGTCGAGTCGGGCATTGTTTAACTCAACCATATCATTTGCACCTCTTGCCGGGACTCATTTGACTGAAGCACGTCATTTATACCTCGAGTCGTGCGTCGTTTGACTCAACCTTATCATTTGTGTCTCTAGTCAGGCCTCGTTTAACTCAACCATATCATTTGCACCTCTTGCCGGGACTCGTTTGACTGAAGCACATCATTTACACCTCGAGTCGTGCCTCGTTTGACTCAACCTTATCATTTGCGCCTTGAGTCGGAGCTTGTTTGACTCAACCATATCATTTGAACCCCAAGTTAGGACTCGTTTGACTTACACATATGTTTGCACCTCGAGATGGGCCTCGTTTGATTGAACCACATCATTTGCACCTTGAGTCGGCCATCGTTTGACTCAGCCATATCATTTGCACCTCGATTTGGGCCTCGTTTGATTTAACCATATCATTTGCTCCTCGAGTCGGGCTTCGTTTGACTCAAAATATCGTTTGCACCTCAAGTTGGGCCATATTTGACTCAACCATATCATTTGCACCTCAAGTCGCGCCTCGTTTGACTGAACCATATCATTTGCGCCTCGAGTCGGAGCCCGTTTGACTCAACCAGATCATTTGAGCCTCGAGTTGGGACTCGTTTAACTTACACATATGTTTGCAACTCGAAATGGGCCTCGTTTGACTCAACCACATCATTTGCGCCTTGAGTCGGGCCTCATTTGACTCAACTATATCATTAGTGCCTCATGTCGGGACTCATTTGACTTACACATATGTTTGCACCTCGAGATCATCCTCGTTTGACTTTACCACATCATTTGCGACTCGAGTCGGGCCTTGTTTAACTCAACCATATCATTAGTGCCTCGAGTCAGGACTCGTTTGACTTACACACATGTTTGCACCTCGAGATGGTCCTCGTTTTACTCAACCACATCATTTGCGCCTCGAGTAGGGCCTTCTTTAACTTAACCATATCATTAGTGCCTCGAGTCGGGACTCATTTGATTACACATATGTTTGCACCCTGACATGGGCCTCGTTTGATTCAACCACATCATTTGCGCCTCGAGTTAGGCCTCGTTTGACTCAACCATATCATTTGCTCCTCGAGTCGGGCCTCATTTAACTCAAGCATATCATTTGTATCTCTTGTCAGGACTCGTTTGACTGAACCACATCATTTGCATGTCGAGTCATGCCACGTTTGACTCAACCATATCATTTGCACCTCGACTTGGCCCTCGTTTGACTCAACCATATCTTTTGAGCTTCGAGTCAGGACTTGTTTGACTTACACATATGTTTACACCACAAGATGGGCCTCGTTTGACTGAACCACAGCATTTGCGCCTCGAGTCGGACCTTGTTTGACTCAACCATACCATTGGCGCATCTAGTCGGGGCTCGTTTGAGTTACACATATGTTTACACCTCGAGATGGGCATCGTTTGACTCAACCACATCATTTGAGCCTTAAGTCGGGCCTTGTTTGACTTAACCATATCATTAGCGCCTCTTGTTGGGACTCGTTTAACCCACCCATATCATTTGCACGTCTTGTTAGGACCCGTTTGACTGAACCACATCATTTGCACCTAGAGTTGTGCCTCGTTTAACTCAACCATATCATTTGGGCATCGAGTCGGGAATCGTTTGACTTACACATATGTTTGCACCTCGAGATGGGCCTCGTTAGACTCAACCACATCCTTTGTGCCTCGAGTCGGGCCTCGTTTGACTCATGCATGTCGTTAGGACCTAGAGTCGAGACATGTTTGACTTACACATATGTTTGGACCGCGACATGGGCCTCGTTTGACTAAACCACATCATTTGCGGCTGAAGTTAGACCTTGTTTGACTCAACCATATTATTAGCACCTCATGTCGGGACTCGTTCGACTTACACATATGTTTGCACCTCAAGATGGGTCTCATTTGACTCAACCACATAATTTGTTCCTC
Organism: Dicorynia guianensis; assembly: GCA_037013595.1. NCBI lineage: Eukaryota > Viridiplantae > Streptophyta > Magnoliopsida > Fabales > Fabaceae > Dicorynia > Dicorynia guianensis. The sequence continues at coordinate 2,224,688 of JASUAB010000023.1, forward strand.
GACTTGGGCCTCGTTTCACTCAACCATATCATTTGCACCTCTTGTCGAGACTTGTTTGACTGAACCACATCATTTGCACCTCGAGTCGTGCCTCGTTTGACTCAACCATATCATTTGCGCCTCGAGTCGCCCCTCATTAGATTCAACGATACTGTTTGAGCCTCGAGTCAGGACTCGTTTGACTGACACATATGTTTGCACCTCGAGATGGGCCTTGTTTCACTCAGCCACATCATTTGCGCCTCGAGTCGTGCCCTGTTTGACCCAACCATATCATTAGTGCCTCGAGTGGGGATTTGTTTGACTTACAGATATGTTTGCACTTCAAGATGGGCCTCATTTAACTTAACCGTATCATTTGTGCCTTGAGTCGGGTGCCGTTTGACTCAACCATATCATTTGCACCTTGAGTCAGGCCTTATTTGTCTCAACCATATCATTTATGCCTCGAATCAAACCTCGCTTGACTCAACCATATCATTTGCGCCTCGAGTCTGGCTTTATTTGACTCAACCATATCATTTGAGCCTCGAGTCGGGACTCGTTTGACTTACACATATGTTTGCACCTCGAGATGGGGCTCGTTTGACTCAACCACATCATTTGCACCTCCAGTCGGGCCTTGTTTGACTTAACCATATCATTAGCACCTCGAGTTGGGACTCGTTTGAGTTACACATACGTTTGCATCTCGATATGGGCCTCGTTTGACTGAACCACATCTTTTGCGCCTTGAGTCGGGCCTTGTTTGACTAAACCTTATGATTTGCTCCTCGAGTCGGGCCTCGTTTGACTCAAACATATCATTTGCACCTCAAGTTAGGCGTTGTTTGACTCAACCATATCATTTGCTCGTCTTGTCGGGATCCATTTGACTGAAGCACATGATTTGCACCTCGAGTGGTGCCTCGTTTGGCTCAACCATATCAATTGCGCAATGAGTTGGGTCTCGTTCGATTCAACCATATCATTAACGCCTCGAGTCAGGACTCCTTTGACTCACACATATGTTTGCTCCTCGAGATGGGCCTCGTTTGACTCAACCACATAATTTGTGCCTCAAGTCGAGTCTCGTTTGACGTGACCATATCATTTGCACCTCCAGACGGGCCTCGTTTAACTCAACCATATCATTTGCTCCTCGAGTCAGGCCTCCTTTAACACAACCATATCATTTGCACCTCTTGTCAAGACTCGTTTGACTGAACCACATCATTTGTGCCTCGAGTCACGCCTCGTTTGACTTAACCATATCATTTATGCCTTGAGTCGGGCCTCGTTTGACTCAACCATATCCTTAGCACCTTGAGTCAGGACTCATTTAACTTACACACATGTTTGCACCTCGAGATGGGCCTTGTTTGACTCGACCACATCATTTGGGCCTCGAGTTATACCTCGTTTGACTCAATCATATCATTACCGCCTCGAGTTAGGACTCGTTTGACTTACACATATGTTTGCAGCTCGAGATGGGCCTCGTTTGAGTCGACCACATCATTTGCACCTTGAGTCGGGCCTTGTTTGACTTGACCATATCATTTGCACCTCGAGTCAGGCCTCGTTTGACTAAACCATATCATTTGCTACTCGAGTCGAGCCTTGTTTTACTCAACCATATCATTTGCTCCTCGAGTTGGGCCTTGTTTGACTCAACCATATCATTTCACCTCTTGTCGATGCTCGTTTAACTCAACCATATTTTTTGAGCCTCGAGTCAGGACTCGTTTGACTGACACATATGTTTGCACCTCAAGATGGGCCTTGTTTGACTAAACCACATCATTTGCGCCTCGAGTCATGCCTCGTTTGACTCAACCATTTCATTAGTGCCTCGAGTCAGGATTTGTTTGACTTATAGATATGTTTGCAACTCGAGATGGGCCTCGTTTGACTCAACCACATCATTTGAGCCTCGAGTCGGGTGCCGCTTGGCTCAACCATATCATTTGCACCTTGAGCCAGGCCTTATTTCACTCAACCATATCATTTGTGCCTTGAATCAAGCCTCCTTTGAGTCAACCATATCATTTGCGCCTTGAGTCGGGCCTCGTTTGACTCAACCATATCATTTAATCCTCGAGTCGGGACTTATTTGATTTACACATATGTTTGTACCTCGAGATGGGCCTTGTTTGTCTCAACCACATAATTTATGCCTTGAGTCGGGCATTGTTTGACTCAGCCATATCATTTACACCTCGAGTCATGCCTTATTTCACTCAACCATATCAATTATGCCTCGAGTCATGCTTCATTTGATGCAACCATATCATTAGCGCCTCGAGTTGGGATTCGTTTAACTTACACATCTGTTTGCACCTCGACATGGGCCTCGTTTGACTAAACCTTATCATTTGCTCCTCGAGTTGGGCCTCGTTTGACTAAACCATATCATTTCCTCCTCGAGTCGGGCCTCGTTTCACTCAACCATATCATTTGCACCTCTTGTCGAGACTCGTTTGACTGAACCACATCATTTGCACCTCGAGTCGTGCCTCGTTTGACTCAACCATATCATTTGCACCTCGAGTCGGCCCTCGTTTGACTCAACCATATCGTTTGAGCCTCGAGTCGGGACTCGTTTGACTTACACATATGTTTGCACCTCGAGATAGGCCTCGTTTGACTTAACCACATAATTTACACCTCAAGCCAGGCGTTGTTTGACTCAACCATATCATTTGTACCTCGAGTCAGGCCTTATTTCACTCAACCATTTCATTTATGCCTTGAGTCGGGCCTCGTTTGACTCAACCATATCATTTAATCCTCGAGTCGGGACTTGTTTGATTTACACATATGTTTGTACCTCGAGATGGGCCTTGTTTGTCTCAACCACATAATTTATGCCTTGAGTCGGGCATTGTTTGACTCAGCCATATCATTTACACCTTGAGTCATTCCTTATTTCACTCAACCATATCAATTATGCCTCGAGTCATGCTTCATTTGATGCAACCATATCATTAGCGCCTCGAGTTGGGATTCGTTTAACTTACACATCTGTTTGCACCTCGACATGGGCCTCGTTTGACTAAACCTTATCATTTGCTCCTCGAGTTGGGCCTCGTTTGACTAAACCATATCATTTCCTCCTCGAGTCGGGCCTCGTTTCACTCAACCATATCATTTGCACCTCTTGTCGAGACTCGTTTGACTGAACCACATCATTTGCACCTCGAGTCGTGCCTCGTTTGACTCAACCATATCATTTGCACCTCGAGTCGGCCCTCGTTTGACTCAACCATATCGTTTGAGCCTCGAGTCGGGACTCGTTTGACTTACACATATGTTTGCACCTCGAGATGGGCCTCGTTTGACTTAACCACATAATTTACACCTCAAGCCAGGCGTTGTTTGACTCAACCATATCATTTGTACCTCGAGTCAGGCCTTATTTCACTCAACCATTTCATTTATGCCTTGAGTCGGGCCTCGTTTGACTCAACCATATCATTAGCGCCTCGAGTTGGGACTCGTTTGACTTACACATATGTTCGCACCTCGAGATGGGCCTCGTTTAACCTAACCGCATCTTTTGTTCCTCGAGTCTTGCCTCGTTTGACTCAAACATATAATTTGCACATCGAGTTGGGCATCGTTTGACTTAACCATATCATTTGCTCCTCTTGTTGCGACCCGTTTGACTGAAGCACATGATTTGCACCTCGAGTCGTGCCTCGTTTGACTCAACCATATCAATTGCAGCTCGAGTTGGTTCTTGTTTGACTCAAACATATCATTTGAGCCTCGAGTCAGGACTCGTTTGACTTACATATGTGTTTGCACCTCGAGATGGGCCTCGTTTGACTCAACCACATCATTTGCACCTCCAGTCGGGCCTTGTTTGACTCAACCATATCATTAGCACCTCGAGTTGGGACTCGTTTGAGTTACACATACGTTTGCATCTCGATATGGGCCTCGTTTGACTGAACCACATATTTTGCGCCTTGAGTCGGGCCTTGTTTGACTAAACCTTATGATTTGCTCCTCGAGTCGGGCCTCGTTTGACTCAAACATATCATTTGCAACTCAAGTTGGGCGTTGTTTGACTCAACCATATCATTTGCTTGTCTTGTCGGGACCCATTTGACTGAAGCACATGATTTGCACCTCAAGTGGTGCCTCGTTTGGCTCAACCATATCAATTGCGCAATGAGTTAGGTCTCGTTCGATTCAACCATATCATTAACGCCTCGAGTCAGGACTCCTTTGACTCACATATGTTTGCTCCTCGAGATGGGCCTCGTTTGACTCAACCACATAATTTGTGCCTCAAGTCGAGTCTCGTTTGACGTGACCATATCATTTGCACCTCCAGACGGGCCTCGTTTAACTCAACCATATCATTTGCTCCTCGAGTCAGGCCTCGTTTAACACAACCATATCATTTGCACCTCTTGTCAAGACTCGTTTGACTGAACCACATCATTTGCGCCTCGAGTCACGCCTCGTTTGACTCAACCATATCATTTATGCCTTGAGTCGGGCCTCGTTTGACTCAACCATATCCTTAGCACCTTGAGTCAGGACTCATTTAACTTACACACATGTTTGCACCTCGAGATGGGCCTTGTTTGACTCGACCACATCATTTGGGCCTCGAGTTATACCTCGTTTGACTCAACCATATCATTAGCGCCTCGAGTTAGGACTCGTTTGACTTACACATATGTTTGCACCTCGAGATGGGCCTCGTTTGAGTCGACCACATCATTTGCACCTTGAGTCGGGCCTTGTTTGACTCGACCATATCATTTGCACCTCGAGTCGGGCCTCGTTTGACTAAACCATATCATTTGCTACTCGAGTCGAGCCTCGTTTTACTCAACCATATCATTTGCTCCTCGAGTTGGGCCTTGTTTGACTCAACCATATCATTTCACCTCTTGTCGATGCTCGTTTAACTCAACCATATTTTTTGAGCCTCGAGTAAGGACTCGTTTGACTGACACATATGTTTGCACCTCAAGATGGGCCTTGTTTGACTAAACCACATCATTTGCGCCTCGAGTCATGCCTCGTTTGACTCAACCATTTCATTAGTGCCTCGAGTCAGGATTTGTTTGGCTTACAGATATGTTTGCAACTCGAGATGGGCCTCGTTTGACTCAACCACATCATTTGAGCCTCGAGTCGGGCGCCGCTTGGCTCAACCATATCATTTGCACCTTGAGCCAGGCCTTATTTCACTCAACTATATCATTTGTGCCTTGAATCAAGCCTCCTTTGAGTCAACCATATCATTTGCGCCTTGAGTCGGGCCTCGTTTGACTCAACCATATCATTTAATCCTCGAGTCGGGACTTGTTTGATTTACACATATGTTTGTACCTCGAGATGGGCTTGTTTGTCTCAACCACATAATTTATGCCTTGAGTCGGGCATTGTTTGACTCAGCCATATCATTTGCACCTCGAGTCATGCCTTATTTCACTCAACCATATCAATTATGCCTCGAGTCATGCTTCATTTGATGCAACCATATCATTAGCGCCTCGAGTTGGGATTCGTTTAACTTACACATCTGTTTGCACCTCGACATGGGCCTCGTTTGACTAAACCTTATCATTTGCTCCTCGAGTTGGGCCTCGTTTGACTAAACCATATCATTTCCTCCTCGAGTCGGGCCTCGTTTCACTCAACCATATCATTTGCACCTCTTGTCGAGACTCGTTTGACTGAACCACATCATTTGCACCTCGAGTCGTGCCTCGTTTGACTCAACCATATCATTTGCACCTCGAGTCGGCCCTCGTTTGACTCAACCATATCGTTTGAGCCTCGAGTCGGGACTCGTTTGACTTACACATATGTTTGCACCTCGAGATGGGCCTCGTTTGACATAACCACATAATTTACAACTCAAGCCAGGCGTTGTTTGACTCAACCATATCATTTGTACCTCGAGTCAGGCCTTATTTCACTCAACCATTTCATTTATGCCTTGAGTCGGGCCTCGTTTGACTCAACCATATCATTAGCGCCTCGAGTTGGGACTCGTTTGACTTACACATATGTTCGCACCTCGAAATGGGCCTCGTTTAACCTAACCACATCTTTTCTGCCTCGAGTCTTGCCTCGTTTGACTCAAACATATAATTTGCACATCGAGTTGGGCATTGTTTGACTTAACCATATCATTTGCTCCTCTTGTTGCGACCCGTTTGATTGAAGCACATGATTTGCACCTCGAGTCGTGCCTCGTTTGACTCAACCATATCAATTGCACCTCGAGTTGGTTCTTGTTTGACTCAAACATATCATTTGAGCCTCGAGTCAGGACTCGTTTGACTTACATATGTGTTTGCACCTCGAGATGGGCCTCGTTTGACTCAACCACATCATTTGCACCTCCAGTTGGGCCTTGTTTGACTCAACCATATCATTAGCACCTCGAGTTGGGACTCGTTTGAGTTACACATACGTTTGCATCTTGATATGGGCCTCGTTTGACTGAACCACATCTTTTGCGCCTTGAGTCGGGCCTTGTTTGACTAAACCTTATGATTTGCTCCTTGAGTCGGGCCTCGTTTGACTCAAACATATCATTTGCACCTCAAGTTGGGCGTTGTTTGACTCAACCATATCATTTGTGGCTCGAGTTGGGTGCCATTTCACTCAACCATATCATTTGTGCCTCGAATCAAGCCTCGCTTGACTCCACCATATCATTTGCGTCTCAAGTCTGGCTTCATTTGACTCAACCATATCATTTGAGCCTCGAGTCGGGACTCGTTTGACTTACACATATGTTTGCACGTTGAGATAGGGCTCGTTTGACTCAACCACATCATTTGCGCCTCCAGTCGGGCCTTGTTTGACTCAACCATATCATTAGCACCTCGAGTTGGGACTCATTTGACTTACACATATGTTTACATCTCGATATGGGCCTCGTTTGACTCAACCACATCTTTTGCGCCTTAAGTCGGGCCTCGTTTGACTCAACCATATCATTTGCTCATCTTGTCGGGGCCCGTTTGACTAAAGCACATGATTTGCACCTCGAGTCATGCCTCGTTTGGCTCAACCATATCAATTGCACCTTGAGTTGGGTCTCGTTCGACTCAACCATATCATTAACGCCTCGAGTCGGGACTCCTTTGACTTACACATATGTTTGCTCCTCGAGATGGGCCTCGTTTGACCCAACCACATAATTTGTGCCTCGAGTCGAGTCTCGTTTGACGTGACCATATCATTTGCACCTCAAGACGAGCCTAGTTTAACTCAACCATATCATTTGCTCCTCGAGTCGGGCCTTGTTTAACACAACCATATCATTTGCACCTCTTGTCGAGACTTGTTTGATTGAACCGCATCATTTGTGTCTCGAGTCGCGCCTCGTTTGACTCAACCATATAATTTATGCCTTGAGTCGGGCCTCGTTTGACTCAACCATATCCTTAGCTCCTTGAGTCAGGACTCATTTAACTTAGACACATGTTTGCTCCTCGAGATGGGCCTCGTTTGACTCGACCACATCATTTGCGCCTTGAGTCGGGCCACGTTTGACTTGACCATATCATTTGCACCTCGAGTCAGCCGTCGTTTAACTCAACCATATCATTTGCTCCTCTAGTCGGGGTCGTTTCACTTAACCAGATCATTTGCACCTCTTGTCGGGACTCGTTTGACTGAACCTTAGCATTTGCACCTACAGTCGTGCCTCGTTTGACTCAACCATATCATTTGTGCATTGAGTCATCCCTCGTTTGACTCAACCATATCGTTTAAGCCTCGAGTCGGGACTCGTTTGATTTAAACATATGTTTGCACCTTGAGATGGGCCTCGTTTGACTCAACCATATCATTTGCACCTCTTGTTGGGACTCGTTTGACTTACACATATGTTTGCAACTCGAGATAGGCCTCCTTTGACTCAGCCACATCATTTGTGGACCGAGTCAGGCATCGTTTGACTCAAACATATCATTTGCACCTCGAGTTAGGCCTCATTTGACTCAACCATACCATTTGTACCTCAAGTCGGGCCTTGTTTAACTCAACCATATCATTTGCACCTCTTGTCAAGACTCGTTTGACTGAACCACATCATTTGCACCTTGAGTCACGCCTCGTTTGACTCAACCATATCATTTGTGTCTCTAGTCGGCCCTCATTTGACTCCATCGTATCATTTGAGCCCCGACTCGAATCAAGCCTCCTTTGACTCAACCATATCATTTGTGCCTCGAGTCGGGCTTGTTTGACTTAACCATATCATTTAAGCCTCGAGTCGGGACTCGTTTGACTTACACATATGTTTGTACGTCGAGATGGGCCTCGTTTGTCTCAACCACATAATTTATGCCTTGAGTCGGGCATTTTTTGACTCAGCGATATCATTTGCACCTCGAGTCAGACCTTATTTCACTCAACCATATCATTTATGCCTCGAGTCAGGCCTCATTTGACGCAACCATATCATTAGCGCCTCGAGTTGGGACTCGTTTGACTTACACATCTGTTTGCACCTCGAGATGGGCCTTGTTTGACTAAACCTTATTATTGTTGAGTCGGGACTCGTTTGACTGAACCACATCATTTGCACCTACAGTCATGCCTCATTTGACTCAACAATATCATTTGTGCCACAAGTCAGGCATCGTTTGACTCAACCATATTATTACCGCCTCGAGCCGGGAGTCGTTTGGCTTACACATATGTTTGCGCCTCGAGATGGGTCTCGTTTGACTTAACCACACCATTTGCGCCATGAGTCGGGCGTTGTTTGACTCAACCATATCATTTGCACCTCTTGCCGAGACTTGTTTGACTTACACATATGTTTGCACCTCGAGATGGACCTCATTTGACTCAGCCACATCATTTGTGGACCGAGTCGGGCATCGTTTGACTCAAACATATCATTTGCACCTCGAGTCGGCCCTCGTTTGACTCAACCATATCGTTTGAGCCTCGACTCGGGACTCATTTGACTAACACATATGTTTGCACCCCGAGATGGGCCTCGTTTGACTCAACCACATCATTTGGGCCTCGAGTTGTGCCTCGTTTGACTTAACCACATCATTTGGGCCTCGAGTTGTGCCTCGTTTGACTCAACCATATCATTAGCTCCTCGAGTCAAGACACGTTTGACTTACACATATGTTTGCACCTCGAGATGGGCCTCGTTTGGCTCAACCACATCATTTACGCCTCGAGTCAGGCGCCGTTTGACTTAACCATATCATTTGCACCTCGAGTCAGTCCTTATTTCACTCAACCATATCATTTGCGCCTCGAGTCAAGCCTCATTTGACTCAACCATATTATTTAAGCCTTGTGTTGCACATCGTTTGAGTCAACCATATCATTTGCGCCTCGAGTCGGGCCTCATTTGACTTAACCATATCTTTAGCGCCTCGAGTCGGGACTCATTTGATTTACACATATGTTTGCACTTCGAGATGGGCCTTGTTTGACTCGACCACATCATTTGCGCCTCGAGTTTGGCCTCGTTTGACTCGACCATATCATTTGCACCTCGAGTCAGCCCTCGTTTGACTCACCCATATCATTTGCTCCTTTAGTCGGACGTCGTTTAACTCAACCATATCGTTTGCACCTCTTGTCAAGACTCGTTTGACTGAACCACATCATTTGCACCTCGAGTCACGCCTCGTTTGACTCAACCACATCATTTGCGCCTACAGTCGGCCCTCATTTGACTCAACCATATCGTTTGAGCCTCGAGTCAGGGCTCGTTTAACTAAAACAAATGTTTGCACCTCAAGATGGTCCTCGTCTGAGTCAACCACTTCATTTGGCCCTCGCGTCATACCTCATTTGACTCAACCATATTAGTAGTGCCTCAAGTTAGGACGTTGGACTTACACATATGTTTACACCTCGAGATGGGCCTCGTTTGACTCAACCACATCATTTACTCCTCGATTTGGGCACTGTTTGGCTCAACCATATATTTGCACCTTGAGTCAGGCCTTGTTTCACTTAACCATATCATTTGTGCCTCGGGTCGGGCCTCATTTGACTGAACCATATCATTTGAGCCTCGTGTCAGGCCGCATTTGAGTCAACCATATCATTTGCGCCTTGAGTCGGGCCTTGTTTGACTCAACCATATCATTAGCGCCTCGAGTCGGGACTCGTTTGACTTACACATATGTTTGCACCTCGAGATGGGCCTTGTTTGACTCGACCACATCATTTGCGCCTCGAGTCGGGCCTCGTTGGACTCCACCATATCATTTGCACCTCGAATCAGCCCTCGTTTGACTCAACCATATCATTTGAGCCTCGTGTCGGGCCTCGTTTGAGTCAACCATATCATTTGCGACTCGAGTCGGGCCTCGTTTGATTCAACCATATCATTAGCGCCTCGAGTCGGGACTCGTTTGACTTACACATATGTTTGCACCTCAAGATGGGCCTCGTTTGACTCAACCACATCATTTGCGCCTTGACTCGGCCCTTGTTTGACTCAGCCATATTATTAGCACCTCGAGTCAGGACTCGTTTGACTTACACATATGTTTGCACCTCGAGATGGGCCTCGTTTGACTCAACCACATCATTTACGACTCGAGTTAGGCCTCGTTTGACTCGACCATATCATTTGCTCCTCGAGTCAGGCCTCGTTTGACTAAACCATATCATTTGCTCCTTGAGTCGGGCCTCGTTGCACTCAACCATATCATTTGCACCTCTTGTCGACACTCGTTTCACTGAACCACATCATATGCACCTCGAGTCACACCTCGTTTGACTCAACCATATCATTTGTGCCTCGAGTCAGGACTCGTTTGACTTACACATATGTTTACACCTCGAGATGGGCCTTGTTGGACTCGACCACTTCATTTGCACCTTGAGTCGGGCCTCGTTCGACTCGACGATATCATTTGCACCTTGAGTCAGCCCTCGTTTGACTCAACCATATCATTTGAGCCTCGGTTGGGCCCCATTTGACTTAACCACATCATTTGCACCTTGAGTCGCCCCTTGCTTGACTCAGCCATATTATTAGCACCTTGAGTCAGGACTCGTTTGGCTTACACATATGTTTGCACCTAGAGATGGGCCTCATTTGACTCAACCACATCATTTGTGCCTCGAGTTGGGCTTCGTTTGACTCGACCATATCATTTGCCCCTCAAGTCGGGCCTCGTTTGACTAAATCATATCATTTGCTCCTCGAGTTGGGCCTCATTTCACTCAACCATATCATTTGCTCCTTGAGTCAGCCTCGTTTGACGCAACCATATCATTTGCACCTCTTGTCGACACTCGTTTGACTCAACCATATTGTTTGAGCCTCGAGTTAGGACTCGTTTGACTTTCACATATGTTTGCACCTCAAGATGGGCCTTGTTTGACTAAACCACATCATTTGCGTCTCAAGTCATGCCTCGTTTGATTCAACCATATCATTAGCTCCTCGAGTTAGGATTTGTTTGACTTACAGATATGTTTGCAACTCGAGATGGGCCTTGTTTGATTCAACCACATCATTTGAGCCTCAAGTCGAGCGCCGTTTGACTCAACCATATCATTTGCATCTTGAGTTAGGCCTTATTTCACTCAACCATATCATTTGTGCCTCGAATCAAGGCTCCTTTGACTCAACCATATCATTTGCGCCTCGAGTCGGGCCTTGTTTGACTTAACCATATCATTTAAGCCTCGAGTCAGGACTCGTTTGACTTACACATATGTTTGTACCTCGAGATGGGCCTCGTTTGTCTCAACCACATAATTGATGCCTCGAGTCGGGCATTGTTTGACCTAGCCATATCATTTGTACCTCGAGCCAGGCCTTATTTCACTCAACCATATCATTCATGCCTCGAGTCAGGCCTCATTTGACTCAACCATATCATTAGTGCTTCGAGTTGGGACTCGTTCGACTTACACATCTGTTTGCACCTTGAGATGGGCCTCGTTTGACTCAACCATATCATTTGCGCCTCGAGTCGGCCCTCGTTTGAGTCAACCATATCATTTGAGTCTCGAGTCGGGACTCATTTGACTTACACATATGTTTGCACCTCGAGATGGGCCTTGTTTGACTGAACCACATCATTTGCACCTTGAGTCATGCCTCGTTCGACTCAACCATATCATTAGCTCCTCGAGTAAGGACTCGTTTGACTTACACATATGTTTGTACCTCGAGATGGGCCTCGTTTGACTCAACCACATAATTTATGCATTGTTTGACTCAACCATATCATTTGCACCATGAGTCAGGCCTTATTTCACTCAACCATTTCATTTATGCCTCGAGTGGGGCCTCGTTTGACTCAACCATATCAATAGTGCCATGAGTTGGGACTCATTTGACTTACACATATGTTTGCACCTTGAGATGGGCCTCGTTTGACCCAACCACATCATTTGTGTCTCGAGTCGAGCCTCGTTTGACTCAAACATATAATTTGCACCTCAAGTTGGGCATCGTTTGACTCAACCATATCATTTGCTCCTCTTGTTGGGACCCATTTGACGAAGCACATGATTAGCACCTTGAGTCATGCCTCATTTGACTCAGCCATATCAATTGCGCCTCGAGTTATTTCTCGTTTGAACTAACCATATCATTTGATCCTCGAGTCGGGACTCGTTTGACTTACACATATGTTTGAACCTCGAGATGGGCCTCATTTGACTCACCCACATCATTTGCGCCTCGAGTCGGACCTTGTTTTACTCAACCATATTATTAGCGCCTCGTGTCAGGACTCATTCGACTTACACATATGTTTGCACCTCGAGATGGGCCTCGTTTGACTCGACCACATCATTTGCGCCTCGAGTCGGGCCTCGTTGGACTCCACCATATCATTTGCACCTCGAGTCAGCCCTCGTTTGACTCAACCATATCATTTGAGCCTCGTGTCGGGCCTCGTTTGAGTCAACCATATCATTTGCGACTCGAGTCAGGCCTCGTTTGATTCAACCATATCATTAGCGCCTCGAGTCGGGACTCGTTTGACTTACACATATGTTTGCACCTCAAGATGGGCCTCGTTTGACTCAACCACATCATTTGCGCCTTGACTCGGCCCTTGTTTGACTCAGCCATATTATTAGCACCTCGAGTCAGGACTCGTTTGACTTACACATATGTTTGCACCTCGAGATGGGCCTCGTTTGACTTAACCACATCATTTATGCCTCGAGTTAGGCCTTGTTTGACTCGACCATATCATTTGCTCCTCGAGTCGGGCCTCGTTTGACTAAACCATATCATTTGCTCCTTGAGTCGGGCCTCGTTGCACTCAACCATATCATTTGCACCTCTTGTCGACACTCGTTTCACTGAACCACATCATATGCACCTCGAGTCACACCTCGTTTGACTCAACCATATCATTTGCGCCTCGAGTCAGGACTCGTTTGACTTACACATATGTTTACACCTCGAGATGGGCCTTGTTGGACTCGACCACTTCATTTGCACCTCGAGTCGGGCCTCGTTTGACTCAACCATATCATTTGAGCCTCGGTTGGGCCCCATTTGACTTAACCACATCATTTGCACCTTGAGTCGCCCCTTGCTTGACTCAGCCATATTATTAGCACCTTGAGTCAGGACTCGTTTGGCTTACACATATGTTTGCACCTAGAGATGGGCCTCATTTGACTTAACCACATCATTTGTGCCTCGAGTTGGGCCTCGTTTGACTCGACCATATCATTTGCCCCTCAAGTCGGGCCTCATTTGACTAAATCATATCATTTGCTCCTCGAGTTGGGCCTCGTTTCACTCAACCATATCATTTGCTCCTTGAGTCAGCCTCGTTTGACGCAACCATATCATTTGCACCTCTTGTCGACACTCATTTGACTCAACCATATTGTTTGAGCCTCGAGTTAGGACTCGTTTGACTTTCACATATGTTTGCACCTCAAGATGGGCCTTGTTTGACTAAACCACATTATTTGTGTCTCAAGTCGTGCCTCGTTTGATTCAACCATATCATTAGCTCCTCGAGTCAGGATTTGTTTGACTTACAGATATGTTTGCAACTCGAGATGGGCCTTGTTTGATTCAACCACATCATTTGAGCCTCAAGTCGAGCGCCGTTTGACTCAACCATATCATTTGCATCTTGAGTTAGGCCTTATTTCACTCAACCATATCGTTTGCGCCTTGAGTCGGCCCTCATTTCACTCAACCATATCGTTTGAGTCTCGAGTCGGAACTCATTTGACTTACACATATGTTTGCACCTCGAGATGGGTCTCGTTTGACTTAATCGCACCATTTGCGCCATGAGTCGGGCGTTGTTTGACTCAACCATATCATTTGGGCCTCGTTTAACTCAACCATATGATTTGCTCCTTGATTCGGGCCTCCTTTAACACAATCATATCATTTGCACCTCTTGTCGAGACTCGTTTGACTAAACCACATCATTTGCGCCTCGAGTCGCGCCTCGTTTGACTCAACCATATCATTTATGCTTTGGGTTGGGCCTAGTTTGGCTTAACCATATCCTTAGAACCTTGAGTCAGGACTCATTTAACTTACACACATGTTTGCACCTCGAGATAGGCCTTGTTTGACTCAACTATATCATTTGCACCTCGAGTCGGGCCCTAACTCAACCATATCATTTGCACCTCTTGTCGGGACTCATTTGATTGAACCACATCATTTGCACCTCGAGTCGTGCGTCATTTGGCTCAACCATATCATTTGTGCCTCAAGTCGGGCCTCGTTTCACTCCACTATATCATTTGCACCTTGAGTCAGGCCTCGTTTCACTCAACCATATCGTTTGCATCTCTTGTCGGGACTCGTTTGACTTACACCTATGTTTACACCTCGAGATGGGCCTCATTTGACTCAACCACATCATTTGCGCCTCGGGTCGAACCTCGTTTGACTCAACCATATCATTAGCGCTTCGACTCGTGACTCGTTTGATTGAACCACATCATTTGCACCTCGAGTCGTGCCCTGTTTGACTCAACCATATAATTTGTGCCTTGAGAGAGGCCCTATTTCACTGAACCACATCAATTGCACCTCGAGTCGGGCTTGGTTTGACTCAACCATATATTTGCACCTCGAGCTAGGGCTGGTTTGACTCAACCATATTATTTGCAACTTGAGTTGGGCCAAGTTTGACCCAACCATCTCATTTGAGCCTCAAGGCAGTACTTGTTTGACTTACACATATGTTTGCACCTCGAGATGGGCCTCGTTTGACTTAACCACATCTTTTGCATCTCGAGTCGGGTCTTGTTTGACTCAACCATGTCATTAGCACCTCGAGTTGGGACTTGTTTGACTTACACATATGTTTGCACCTCGAGGGAGGCCTCATTTGATTTAACCACGTCATTTGCACCTCGGGTCGAGCCTTGTTTCACTCAACCATGTTATTAGCACCTCGAGTCGGGACTCGTTTTACTTGCACATATGTTTACCCCATGAGATGGGTCTCATTTGACTCAACCACATCATTTGTGCCTCAAGTCGGCCTCGTTTGACTCAACCATATCTTTAGCGCCTCGTATCGGGAATCGTTTGAACTAGACATATGTTTGCACATCGAGATGGGCCTCGTTTGACTCAACCACATCATTTGTGCCTCGAGTCGGGCCTCGTTTGACTCAACCATATCATTAGCACCTTAAGTCGAGACTCGTTTGACTTACACATATGTTTGCACCTCGAGATAGGCCTCATTTGACTCAACCACATAATTTGCGCACCAAGTCGGGCCTCATTTGACTTAACCATATCATTTGCACCTCCAGACGGGCCTCGTTTGACTCAACTATATCATTTGCACCTCGAGTCGTGCATCGTTTGGCTCAACCATATCATTTGTGCCTCAAGTCGGGCCTCGTTTCACTCTACCATATCATTTGTACCTCTTGTCGGGACTCGTTTGACTGAACCACATCATTTGTGCCTTGAGTCGGGCGTCGTTTGACTCAATCATATCATTAGCACCTCGAGTCGGGACTCGTTTGACTTACACATATGTTTGCAGCTTGGGATGGGCCTCGTTTGACATAACCACGTCATTTGCGCCTCAAGTCGGGACTTGTTTAACTCCACCATATTATTTGCACCTCTTGTCGGGACTAGTTTTATCGAACCACATCATTGGCACCTCGAGTCGTGCCTCGTTTGACTCAACCATATCATTTGCTCCTCTTGTCGGGACTTGTTTGATTGAACCACACCATTTGCTCCTTGAGTCGGCCCTCGTTTGACTCCACCATATCATTTGAGCCTCGAGTCAGGAATCGTTTAACTTACACATATGTTTGCACCTCGAGATTGGCCTCGTTTGACTCAACCACATCATTTGCGCCTCGAGTTACGCCTCGTTTGACTCGACTATATCTTTAGCGCCTCGAGTTGGGACTCGTTTTATTTACACATATGTTTGCACCTCGAGATAGGCCTCGTTTGACTCAACCACATCATTTGCGCCTCGAGTCGGGCGTCATTTGACTGAACCATATCATTTGCACCTTTAGTCGGGCCTCGTTTGACTCAACCATATCATTTGCACCTCGAGTCAGGCCTTGTTTAACTCGACCATATCTTTTGCACCTCTTGTCGGGACTCATTTGATCGAACCACATCATTTGCACCTCGAGTCATGCCTCATTTGACTAAACCATATCATTTGTGCCTCGAGTTAGGCCTCGTTTCACTCAACCATATCGTTTGCACCTCTTGTCGGGACTCGTTTGACTTACACCTATGTTTACACCTCGAGATGGGCCTCATTTGAATCAACCACATCATTTGCGCCTCGGGTCGGACCTTGTTTGACTCAACCATATCATTAGCGCTTCGACTCGTGACTCGTTTGATTGAACCACATCATTTGCACCTCGAGTCGTGCCCCGTTTGACTCAACCATATCATTTGTGCCTTGAGAGAGGCCCTGTTTCACTGAACCACATCAATTGCACCTCGAGTCGGGCTTGGTTTGACTCAACCTTATATTTGCACCTCGAGTCAGGGTTGGTTTGACTCAACCATATTATTTGCAACTTGAGTCGGGCCGAGTTTGACCCAACCATCTCGTTTGAGCCTCAAGGTGGTACTCGTTTGACTTACACATATGTTTGCACCTCGAGATGGGCTTCGTTTGACACAACCACATCATTTGCACCTCGAGTAAGGACTCGTTTGACTCCACCATATCATTTGCACCTCTTGTCCGGTCTCGTTTGAGTCAACCATATCATTTGCGCCACGAGTTGGTCCTTGTTTGACTCAACCATATCATTAGCGCCTCGGGTTAGGACTCGTTTGACTTACACATATGTTTGCACCTCGAGATAGGCCACGTTTGACACAACCACATCATTTGCTCCTCGAGTCGCACCTCGTTTAACTCAACCGTATCATTTGCACCTCTTGTCAGGACTCGTTTGACTAAACCACATCATTTACACCTCAAGTCATGCCTCGTTTGACCCAACCATATCTTTAGTGCCTCGGGTCAGGACTCGTTTGACTTACACATATGTTTGCACCTCGAGATAGGCCTCATTTGACTCAACCACATAATTTGTGCCTCGAGTCGGGACTCATTTGACTTAACCATATCATTTGCACCTCTAGACGGGCCTCGTTTGACTCAACTATATCATTTGCACCTTGAGTCGGGCCCCTTTTAACTCAACCATACCATTTGCACCTCTTGTCGGGACTCGTTTGATTGAACCACATCATTTGCTCCTCGAGTCGTGCGTCGTTAGGCTCAACCATATCATTTGTGCCTCAAGTCGGGCCTCGTTTCACTCCACCATATCATTTGCACCTCTTGTCGGGACTCGTTTGACTGAACCACATCATTTATGCCTTGAGTCGGGCCTCGTTTGACTCAATCATATCATTAGCACCTCGAGTCGGGACTCGTTTGACTTACACATATGTTTGCACCTCGAGATGGGCCTCGTTCGACATAACCACATCATTTGCGCCTCGAGTCGGGACTCGTTTGACTCCACCATATTATTTGCACCTCTTGTCGGGACTCGTTTGATCGAACAACATCATTGGTACCTCGAGTCGTGCCTCGCTTGACTCAACCATATCATTTGCACCTCTTGTCGGGACTCGTTAGATTGAACCACACCATTTGCACCTTGAGTCGGCCCTCGTTTGACTCCACCATATCATTTGAGCCTCGAGTCGGGACTCGTTTCACTTACACATATGTTTTCACCCCAAGATGGGCCTCGTTTGACTCAACCACATCATTTGCGCCTCAAGTCGGGCCTCGTTTGACTCAACCATATCATTTGCACCTCGAGTCAGGCCTTGTTTAACTCAACCATATCATTTGCACCTCGAGATGGCCTCGTTTGACTCAACCACATCATTTGCGCCTCGAGTCGGGCCTCGTTTTACTGAACCACATAATTTGCACCTCTAGTCGGGCCTCGTTTGACTCAACCATATCATTTGCACCTCGAGTCAGGCCTTGTTTAACTCAACCATATCATTTGCACCTCGAGATTGGCCTCGTTTGACTCAACCACATCATTTGCGCCTCGAGTCGGGCCTCGTTTTACTGAACCACATCATTTGCACCTCTAGTCGGGCCTCGTTTGACTCAACCATATCATTTGCACCTCGAGTCAGGCCTTGTTTAACTCAACCATATCATTTGCACCTCGAGATTGGCCTCGTTTGACTCAACCACATCATTTGCGCCTCGAGTCGGGCCTCGTTTGACTGAACCATATCATTTGCACCTCTAGTCAAGCCTCGTTTGACTCAACCATATCATTTGCACCTCTTGTCGGGACTCGTTTGATTGAACCACATCATTTGCACCTCGAGTCATGCCTCATTTGACTAAACCATATCATTTGAGCCTTGAGTCGGGCCGCGTTTCACTCAACCATATCGTTTGCACCTCTTGTCAAGACTCGTTTGACTTACACATATGTTTACACCTCGAGATGAGCCTCGTTTGACTCAACCACATCATTTGCGCCTCGGGTTGGACCTCGTTTGACTCAACCATATCATTAGCGCTTCGACACGTGACTCGTTTGATTGAACCACATCATTTGCACCTCGAGTCGTGCCCCGTTTGACTCAACCATATCATTTGTGCCTTGAGAGAGGCCCTGTTTCACTGAACCACATCAATTGCACCTCGAGTCGGGCTTGGTTTGACTCAACAATATATTTGCACCTCGAGTCAAGGTTGGTTTGACTCAACCATATTATTTGCAACTTGAGTCGGGCCGAGTTTGACCCAACCATCTCATTTGAACCTCAAGGCGGTACTTGTTTGACTTACACATATGTTTGCACCTCGAGATGGGCCTCGTTTGACTTAACCACATCATTTGCACCTTGAGTCGGGTCTTGTTTGACTCAACCATGTCATTAGCACCTCGAGTCAGGACTTGTTTGACTTACACATATGTGTGCACCTTGAGGGAGGCCTCATTTGACTTAACCACATTATTTGCACCTCGGGTCAAGCCTTGTTTGACTCAACCATGTCATTAGCACCTCGAGTCGGGACTCATTTTACTTGCACATTTGTTTACCCCATGAGATGGGTCTCATTTGACTCAACCACATCATTTGTGTCTCGAGTCGGGCCTCGTTTGACTCGACAATATCATTTGCATCTTGAGTCGGCCCTTGTTTGACTCAACCATATCATTTGAGCCTCGAGTCAGGACTCGTTTGAGTTACACATATGTTTGCACCTCGAGATGGGCCTTGTTTGACTCAACCACATCCTTTGCACCTCAGGTCGGGCCTCATTTGACTTAAGCATATCATTTGTACCTCGAGTCAGGCCTCGTTTAAATCAACCATATCATTTGCACCTCTTGTTGGGACTTGTTTGAGTGAACCACATCATTTGTACCTCGAGTCGTGCCTCGTTTGACTCAATCATATCATTTGTGCCTCGAGTTGGGCCTCGTTTCACTCAACCATATCATTTGCACCTCTTGTCGGGACTCATTTGTTTGAACCAGATCATTTGCGCCTCGAGTCGCGCCTCGTTTGACTCAACCATATCATTTGTGCCTTGAGTCAGCCCTCATTTGACTCAACCATATCGTATGTGCCTTGAGTCAGCCCTCATTTGACTCAACCATATCATTTGTGCCTCGAGTCATGCCTCGTTTGACTCAACCATATCATTTGTGCCTCAAGTCAGCCCTCGTTTGACTCAACCATATAGTTTGAGTCTCGAGTCAGGACTTGTTTGACTTACACATACATTTGCACCTTGAGATGGACCTCGTTTGACTCAACGACATCATTTGCGCCTCGAGTCGAGTCTTGTTTGACTCAATCACATCATTAGCGCCTCGAGTCGGGGCTTGTTTGACTTATACATATGTTTGCACCTCGAGATGGGCCTCGTTTGATACAACCACATTATTTGCGCCTTAAGTAAGGACTCGTTTGACTCCACCATATCATTTGCACCTCTTGTCCAGTCTCGTTTGAGTCAACCATATCATTTGCGCCACAAATTAGTCCATGTTTGACTCAACCATATCATTAGCGCCTCGGGTCGGGACTTGTTTGACTTACACATATGTTTGCACCTTGAGATAAGCCACGTTTGACACAACCACATCATTTGCTCCTCAAGTCGTGCCTCATTTAACTCAACCATATCATTTGCACCTCTTGTCGGGACTCGTTTGACCAAATCACATCATTTACACCTCAAGTCATGCCTCGTTTGACTCAACCATATCTTTAGTGCCTCGGGTCGGGACTCATTTGACTTACACATATGTTTGCACCTCGAGATGGGCCTCATTTGACTTAACCACATCATTAGCGCCTCGACTCGGGACTCGTTTGATTGAACCACATCATTTGCTCCTCGAGTCGTGCCCCATTTTACTCAACCATATCATTTGTGCCTCGAGAGAGTCCCCGTTTCACTGAACCACATCAAATACGCCTCGAGCCGGGCTTGGTTTGACTCAACCATATCATTTGCACCTTGAGTCAGGCCTAGTTTGACTCAACCATATTATTTGCAACTCAAGTCGGGCCAGGTTTGACCCAACCATATCATTTGAGCCTCAAGGCGGTATGTGTTTGACTTACACATATGTTTGCACCTCGAGATGGGCCTCGTTTGACTCAACCACATCATTTGCGCCTAGAGTCGGCCCATGTTTGACTCAACCATGTCAGTAGTACCTCGAGTCAGGACTTGTTTTACTTACACATATGTTTGCCCCTCGAGATGGGTCTCATTTGACTTAACCACATATTTACGCCTTGAGTCGGGCCTTGTTTGACACGACAATATCATTTGTGCCTTAAGTCGGGCCTCGTTTCACTCAACCATATCATTTGCACCTCTTGTCGGGACTTGTTTGATTGAACCACATCATTTGCGCCTCGAGTCGTGCCTCGTTTGACTCAACCATATCATTTGTGCCTCAAGTTGACCCTCATTGGACTCAACCATATCATTTGAGCCTCGAGTCGAGACTCGTTTGACTTGTACATACGTTTGCTCCTTTAGATGGGCCTCGTTTGACTGAACCGCATCATTTACGCCTCGAGTCGGTCCTTGTTTGACTCAACCATATCTTTAGCACCTCGAGTTGGGACTCGTTTAACTTACACATATATTTGCACCTCGAGATGGGCCTCGTTTGACACAACCACATCATTTGTGCCTCGACTCGGGTTTGTTTGACTCGACCATATCACTTGCACCACTTGTTGGGACTCGTTTGAGTCAACCATATCATTTGTGCCTCGAGTTGGTCCTTGTTTGACTCAACCATATCTTTAGCACCTCGAGTCGGGACTCGTTTAACTTACACATATATTTGCACCCCGAGATGGGTCTTGTTTGACACAACCACATCATTTACGCCTAGAGTCGGGCCTCGTTTGACTCGACCATATCACTTGCACCTCTTGTTGGGACTTGTTTGAGTCAACCATATCATTTGTGCCTCGAGTCAGCCCTTGTTTGACTCAACCATAACATTAACGCCTCGAGTCGGGACTTGTTTGACTTACACATACGTTTGCACCTTGAGATTGGCCTCATTTGACTGAACCACATCAATTGCGCCTCTAGTCATGCCTCGTTTGATTCAGCCACATCATTTGTGCTTCGAGTCGGGCTGCGTTTGACTCAACCATATCATTTGCACCTCGAGTCAAAACTTGTTTAACTTACACATCTGTTTGCACCTCGAGATGGGCCTCGTTTGACTCAACCACATCATTTGTACCTCCAGTCGAGCATTGTTTGACTCAACCATATCATTTGCACCTCGAGTCAGGCCATGTTTAGCTCAACCATATCATTTGCACCTCTTGTCGGGACGCGTTTGATTGAACCGCATCATTCGCAACTTGAGTCATGCCTCGTTTGACTCAACCATATCATTTGTGCCTCGAGTCAGTCCTCATTTGACTCAACCATATCATTTGCACCACTTGTCGGGACTCGTTTGATTGAACCACATCATTTGCACCTTGAGTCGGGCCTCGTTTGACTTAACCATATCATATGCATCTCTAGTCGGGCCTCGTTTGACTCAACCATATCATTTGCACCTCGAGTCGGGCCTCATTTAACTCAACCGTATCATTTGCACCTTTTGTCAAGACTCGTTTGATTGAACCACATCATTTGCACCTCGAGTCGTGCCTTGTTTGACTCAACTATATCATTTGCACCTCGAGTCGAGCCTCGTTTCACTCAACCATATCATTTGCACCTCTTGTCAGGACTCGTTTGACTTACACATATGTTTGCACTCAAGATGGGCCTCGTTTGACTCAACCACATCATTTGCGCCTCAAGTTAGGCCTCATTTAACTTAACCATATCATTTGCATCTTGAGTCAGGCCTCGTTTAACTCAACCATATGATTTGCTCCTCTTGTCGAGACTCGTTTGATTGAACCACATCATTTGCACCTCGAGTCATGTCTTGTTTGACTTAACCATATCATTTACGTCTCGAGTCGGGCCTCATTTCACTCAACCATATCATTTGCACCTCTTGTTGGGACTCGTTTCACTGAATCACATCATTTGCGGCTTCAGTCGCACCTCATTTGACTCAACCAAATCATTTGTGCCTCGAGTCAGCCTTCATTTCACTCAACCTTATCATTTGAGCCTCGAGTCGGGACTCGTTTGACTTACACATATGTTTGCACCTTGAGATGGGCGTCGTTTGATTCAACCACATCATTTGCACCTCGAGTTGGTCCTTGTTTGACTCAACCATATCATTAGCGCCTCGAGTCGGGAATCGTTTGACTTACACATATGTTTGCACCTCGAGATGGGCCTCGTTTAACTCAACCACATCATTTGAGCCTCGAGTTGTGCCTCGTTTGACTCAACCATATCATTTGTGCCTTGAGTCTGCCCTCGTTTGACTTAACCATATCATTTGAGCCTCGAGTTAGGACTCGTTTGACTTACACATATGTTTGCACCTTGAGATGGGCCTTGTTTGACTTAACCACATATCATTAGCGCCTCAAGTCGAGAGTCGTTTGACTTACACATGTGTTTGCCCCTCGAGATGGGCCTCGTTTGACATAACCACATCATTTGCACCTCGAGTCGGGCCTCGTTTGACTCCACCATTTCATTTGCACCTCTTGTCGGGACTCGTTTGAGTCGACCATATCATTTGCGCCTCGAGTTGGGCCTTGTTCAACTCAACCATATCATTAGTGCCTTGAGTCGGGACTTGTTTGACCTACACATATGTTTGCACCTCGAGGTAGGCCTCGTTTGACACAACCACATCATTTGCTCCTTGAGTCACGCCTCGTTTAACTCAACCATATCATTTGCACCTCTTGTTGGGACTCATTTGACTGAACCAGAACATTTCCACCTCGAGTCGTGCCTTGTTTGACTCAACCATATCATTTGCAACTCGAGTTGTCTCTCATTTAACTCAATGATATCATTTGCACCTCTTGTCGCGACTTGTTTGATTGAACCACATCATTTGCACCTTGAGTCGGCCCTCATTTGACTTCACCATATCATTTGAGCCTCGAGTCGGGACTCGTTTGATTTACACATATGTTTGCACCTCCAGATGGGCCTCGTTTGACTCAACCACATCATTTGTGCCTCGAGTCGGGCCTCGTTTGACTCAACCATATCATTAGCACCTCGAGTCAGGATTCGTTTGACTTACACATATGTTAGCACCTCAAGATGGGTCTCGTTTGACTCAACCATATCATTTGCGCCTTAAGTCAACCCTCGTTTGACTTAACCATATCATTTGCACCTCTAGTCGGGCCTCGTTTAACTCAACCATATCATTTGTAGCTCTTGTCGACACTTGTTTGATTGAACAATATCATTTGTGCCTCGAGTCATGCCTCGTTTGATTCAACCATATCATTTACGCCTCGAGAGAGGCCTCGTTTCACTCAACCACATCAATGGCGCCTCGAGTCCAGCCTGGTTTGCCTCAGCCATATCATTTGCAACTCGAGTCAGGCCTGGTTTGACTCAACCATGGTATTTGCACCTCAAGCTGGGCCAAGTTTGACCCAACCATATCATTTGAGCCTCAGGGCGGTACTCGTTTGACTTACACATATGTTTGCACCTCGAGATGGGCCTTGTTTGACTCAACCACATCATTTGCGCCTCGAGTCGAGCCTTCTTTGACTCGACCATAGCATTTGCAACTCAACTCAGCCCTCGTTTGACTCTAACATATCATTTGAGCATCGAGTTGGGACTCGTTTGACTTACACATATGTTTGCCCCTCAAGATGGTCCTCGTTTGAATCAACTACATCATTTGTGCCTCGAGTCGGGCCTTGTTTGACTTGACCATATCATTTCTAACTCGAGTCGGCCCTCGTTTGACTCCACCATATCATTTGAGTCTCGAGTCGAGACTCGTTTGACTTACACATATGTTTGCACCTTGAGATGGGCCTCGTTTGACTCAACCACATCACTTGCGCCTCGAGTCGGGCCTCGTTTGACTCAACCATATCTTTAGCGCCTTGAGTCGGGACTCGTTTGTCTTACACATATGTTTGCACCTCGAGATGGGCCTCGTTTGACTCAACCACATCATTTGCGCCTCGACTCGAACCTCGTTTGACTCAACCATATCATTAGCACCTCGAGTCAGGACTCGTTTAACTTACACATATGTTTGCACCTCCAAATGGGCCTCGTTTGACTCAACCACATCATTTGCGCCTCGAGTTGGGCCTTGTTTGACTCGACCATATCATTTGTGCCTCGAGTCGAGAGTCGTTTGACTTACACATATGTTAGCACCTTGAGATGGTCCTCGTTTGACTTAAGCACATTATTTATGCCCCGACTTTGGCCTCGTTTGACTCAACCATATCATTTGCACTTCGAGTCGGGCCTCGTTAAACTCAACCATATCATTTGTAGCTCTTGTCAGGGCTCGTTTGATTGAACAACATCACTTGTACCTCGAGTCGGACCCCATTTGACTCAACCATATCATTTACGTCTCGAGAAAGGCCCCGTTTCACTCAACCATATTAATTGCGCCTCGAGTTGGTCCTGATTTGACTCAATCATATCATTTGAACCTCGAGTCAGGCCTGGTTTGACTCAACCATATCATTTGCACCTCGAGTTGGGTCAAGTTTGACCTAACTATATCATTTGAGCCTTAAGGTGGTACTCGTTTGACTTACACATATGTTTGTAACTCAAGATGGGCCCCGTTTGACTCAACCACATCATTTGCGCCTCGAGTCGGGCCTTATTTGACTCAACCATATCATTAGTGCCTCGAGTCGGGACTCGTTTGACATACACATATGTTTGCCCCTGGAGATGGGCCTCATTTCACTCAACCACATCATTTGTGCCTTGAGTCGGGCCTCATTTGACTCCACCATATCATTTAAGCCTCGAGTCAGGACTTGTTTGACTTACACATATGTTTGCACCTCCAGATGGGCCTCATTTGACTCAACCACATCATTTGCTCCTCGAGTCGGGCCTTGTTTGAATTAACCTTATCATTAGCGCCTTCAGCCAGGACTCATTTAACTTACACATATGTTTGCACCTCGAGATTGGCCTCGTTTGACACAACCACATCATTTGCGCCTCGAGTCGGGACTCGTTTGACTCCACCACATCATTTGCACCTCTAGTTGAGACTCGTTTGAGTCAACCATATCATTTGCGCCTCGAGTCGACTCTTGTTTGACTCAACCGTATCATTAATGCCTTGAGTCATGACTTGTTTGACTTAAACATATGCTTACACCTCAATATGGGCCATGTCTGTCACAACCACATTATTTCCTCCTCGAGTCGCGCCTCGTTTAACTTAGCCATATCATTTGCACCTCTTGTCGGGAATCGTTTGACCGAACCACATCATTTGCACCTCGAGTCGTGCCTCGTTTGACTCAACCATATCATTTGCACCTCGTGTCGGTCCTCATTTGACTCAACCATATCATTTGCACCTCTTGTCGGGACTCGTTTGATTGAACCACATCATTTGCACCTTGAGTCGGCCCTCGTTTGACTGCACCATATCATTTGAGTCTCGAGTCAGCACTCGTTTGACTAAAACATATGTTTGCACCTCGAGATGGGACTTGTTTTACTTAACTACATCATTTGCACCTTGAGTTGGGCCTCGTTTGACTTAACCATATCATTTGCATCTCTTGTCGAGCCTCGTTTGACTCAACCATATCGTTTGCACCTCGAGTCGAGCCTCGTTTAACTCAACCATATCATTTGCACCTCTTGTAGGGACTCGTTTGATTGAACCACATCATTTGCACCTTGAGTCGTACCTTGTTTGACTCAACTATATCATTTGCACCTCGAGTCGAGCCTCGTTTCACTCAACCATATCGTTTGCACCTCTTGTTAGGACTCGTTTGACTTACGCATATGTTTGCACTCGAGATGGGCCTCATTTGACTCAACCACATCATTAGCACCTCAAGTTGGGCCTCGTTTGACTTAACCATATCATTTGCACCTTGAGTCAGGCCTCGTTTAACTCAACCATATCATTTGCACCTCTTGTCGAGACTCGTTTGATTGAACCACATCATTTGCACCTTGAGTCATGCCTCGTTTGACTCAACCATATCATTTGCGCCTCGAGTCGGTCCTCATTTCACTCAACCATATCATTTGCACCTCTTGTCGAGACTCGTTTCACTTAATCACATCATTTGCGGCTTGAGTCGCGCCTCATTTGACTCAACCAAATCATTTGTGCCTGGAGTTAGACCTCATTTGACTCAACCATATCATTTGAGCCTTGAGTTGGGACTCGTTTGACTTACACATATGTTTGCACCTTGAGATGGGCCTCGTTTGACTCAAACACATCATTTACGCCTCGAGTCAGGCCTTGTTTGACCCAACCATATCATTTGCACCTCAAGTCGAGACTCATTTGACTTACACATATGTTTGCACCTCGAGATGGTCCTTGTTTGACATGACCACATCATTTGTACCTCGAGTCAAGCCTCGTTTGACTTCACCATTTTGTTTGCACCTCTTGTCGGGGTTCGTTTGAGTCAACCATATCATTTGCGCCTTGAGTCGGGCCATGTTTGACTCAACCATATCATTAGCGTCTTGAGTCGGGACTTGTTTGACCCACACATATGTTTGCACCTCGAGATGGGCCTCGTTTGACACAACCACATCATTTGCTCCCCGAGTCACGCCTCGTTTAACTCAATCATATCATTTGCACCTCTTATTGGGATCGTTTGACCGAACCACATCATTTGCACCTCGAGTTGTGCCTCGTTTGACTCAACCATATCATTTGCACCTAGAGTTGTCCCTTGTTTGATTCAACCATATCATTTGCACCTCTTGTCGGGACTTGTTTGATTGAACCAGATCTTTTGCAACTTGAGTCGGGTCTCGTTTGACTCCACTATATCATTTAGCCTCAAGCTGGGACTCATTTGATGTACACATATATTTGCACCTCGAGATGGGCCTCATTTGACTGAACCACATCATTTGCGCCTCGGGTCGGGCCTTATTTGACTTAACCATATCATTTGCACTTAGATTCGGGCCTCGTTTAACTCAACCATATCATTTGCACCTTTTGTCAGGACTCGTTTGATTGAACTACATCATTTGCAACTTGAGTCGTGCCTCGTTTGACTCAACCATATCATTTGCGCCTCGAGTCGGCCTTCGTTTCACTCAACCATATCATTTGCCCCTCTTGTCGGGACTCATTTGACTGAACCACATCATTTGTGCCTCGGGTCCCGCCTTGTTTGACTCAACCATATCCTTTGAACCTCGAGTCAGCCCTCATTTCACTCAACCATATCATTTGAGCCTCGAGTCGGGACTCGTTTGACTTACACATATGTTTGCACCTTGAGATGGGCCTCGTTTGACTCAACCACATCATTTGCGCCTCGAGTCGGGCCTTGTTTGACTCAACCATATCAGTAGTGCCTTGAGTCAAGACTCGTTTGACTTACACATATGTTTGCACCTCGAGATGGGCTTCATTTGACATAACCACATCATTTGCGCCTCGAGTTAAGCCTCGTTTGACTCCACCATTTCATTTGCACCTCTTGTCGGGACTCGTTTGAGTCATCCTTATGATTTGCTCCTCGAGTCAGGCCTTGTTTAACTCAACCATATCATTTGCACCTCTTGTCGAGACTCATTTGATTGAACCACATCGTTTGCACCTCGAGTCGTGCCTTGTTTGACTCAACCATATCATTTGCACCTCGAGTCGGGCCTCGTTTCACTCAACCATATCATTTACCCCTCTTGTTGAGACTCGTTTGACTGAACCACATCATTTGTGCCTCGAGTCCCGCCTCGTTTGACTCAACCATATCATTTGCACCTCGAGTCAGCCCTCATTTGACTCAACCATATCATTTGAGCCTCGAGTCGGGACTCGTTTGACTTACACATACGTTTGCACCTTGAGATGTGCCTCATTTGACTCAACCACATCATTTGCGCCTCGACTCGGGCCTTGTTTAACTCAACCATATCGTTAGCACCTCGAGTTGAGACTCGTTTGACTTACACATATATTTGCACCTCAAGATGGGCCTCGTTTGACATAACCACATCATTTGCTCCTCGAGTCGAGCCTCGTTTGACTGCACCATTTCATTTGCACCTCTTGTCGAGACTCGTTTGAGTGAACCGTATCATTTGCGCCTCGAGTCGGGACTTGTTTAACTCAATCATATCATTAGCGCCTTGAGTCGGGACTTGTTTGACCCACACATATGTTTGCACCTCGAGATGGGCCTCGTTTGACCCAACCACATCATTTGCTCCTCGAGTCACACCTCGTTTAACTCAACCATATCATTTGCACCTCTTGTCAGGAATCGTTTGATCGAACCACATCATTTAAACCTCGAGTCGTGCCTCGTTTGACTCAACCATATCATTTGCACCTCGAGTTGTCCCTTGTTTGACTCAACCATATCATTTGCACCTCTTGTCGGGACTTATTTGACTGAACCACATCATTTGCACCTTGAGACGAGCCTCATTTGACTCCACCATATCATTTAGCCTTGAGTCAGGACTCGTTTGACTTACACATATGTTTGCACCTTGAGATGGCCCTCGTTTGACTGAACCGAATCATTTACGCCTCGGGTCGGGCCTCGTTTGACTTAACCATATCATTTGCACCTAGATCCGGGCCTCGTTTAACTTAACCATATCATTTGCACCTCTTGTCAAGACTCGCTTGATTGAACCACGTCATTTGCACCTCGAGTTGTGCCTCGTTTGACTCAACCATATCATTTGCACCTCGAGTCGGGCCTTGTTTCACTAAACCATATCATTTGTCCCTCTTGTCGGGACTCGTTTGACTAAACCACATCATTTGCACCTCGAGTCCCGCCTCGTTTGACTCAACCATATCATTTGCGCCTCGAGTCAGCCCTTATTTGACTTAACCATATCGTTTGAGCCTCGAGTAGAGACTCGTTTGACTTACACGTACGTTTGCACCTTGAGATGGGCCTCGTTTGACTAAACCACATCATTTGCTCCTCGAGTCGGGCCTTGTTTGACTCAACCATATCATTAGCGCCTCGAGTCGAGACTCGTTTGACTTACACATATGTTTGCACCTCGAGATGGCCCTCGTTTGACTCAACCACATCATTTGTGCCTCGAGTCGGGTCTCGTTTGACTCCACCATATCATTTGCACCTCTTGTCGGGACTTGTTTGAGTCAACCATATCATTTGCGCCTCGAGTCGGGCCTTGTTTGACTCAACCATATCATTAGCACCTCGAGTCGAGACTTATTTGACCTATACTTATATTTGCCTCTTGAGATGGGCCTCGTTTGACACAACCACATCATTTGCTCCTCGAGTCACGTCTCATTTAACTCAACCACATCATTTGCAACTCAAGTTGTGCCTCGTTTGACTCAACCATATCATTTGCACCTCGAGTCGGCCCTTGTTTGACTCAACCACATCATTTGCACCTTGAGTTGCCCCTCGTTTGACTCCACCAAATCATTTGAGCCTCGAGTCGGGACTCGTTTGACTTACACATATGCTTGCACCTCGAGATGGGCCTCGTTTGACTCAACCACATCAATTGTGCCTTGAGTCAGGCCTCGTTTAGCTCAACCACATCATTTGTTGGTACCTCGAGATGGGACTTGTTTGACTCAACCACATCATTTGCACCTCGAGTCAGGCCTCTTTTGACTTAACCATATCATTTGTACCTCTAGTCGGGCCTCGTTTGACTCAACCATATCATTTGCACCTCGACTCGGTCCTCATTTAACTCAACCATATCATTTGCACCTCTTGTCGGGACTCATTTGATTGAACCACATCATTTGCACCTTGAGTCGTGCCTCGTTTGACTCAACCATGTCATTTGTGCCTCGAGTCAGGCCTCGTTTCACTGAACCATACCATTTGCACCTCGTGTAACTTACACATATGTTCGCACCTCGAGATGGGACTCGTTTGACTCAACCACATCATTTGTGCCTCGAGTCAGGCCTCGTTTGAATCAACCATATCCTTAGCGCCTCGACTCGGGACTCGCTTGACGCACACATTTGTTTGCGCATCGAGATGCTCCTCGTTTGACTCAACCACATTATTTGCGCCTCAACTCAAGCCTCGTTTGACTCAACTATATCATTTGCACCTCTAGTTGAGCCTCGGTTGACTCAACCATATTATTTGCACCTCAAGTTGGGCCTCATTTAACTCAACCATATCATTTGCAGCTCTTGTCGGGACTTGTTTGATTGAACCACATCCTTTGCACCTCGAGTCATGCCCCGTTTGACTCAACCATATCATTTGTGCATCGAGAAAGGCCCCGTTTCACTCAACCACATCAATTGCGCCTCGAGTCGAGCCTGGTTTGACTCAACCATATCACCTCGAGTCAGGCTTGGCTTGACTCAACCATACCATTTGTACCTCGAGTCGGGCCAAGTTTGACCCAACCATATCATTTGAGCCTCAAGGCTGTACTCGTTTGACTTACACATATGTTTGCTCCTCGAGATGGGCCTCGCTTGAGCCAACCACATCATTTGCACCTCGAGTCAGGCCTTGTTTGACTCAACCATATCATTAGCGCCTCGTGTCAGGTCTCGTTTGAGATACACATATGTTTGCCCCTCGAGATGGGTATCATTTGACTCAACCACATCATTTGCGCCTCGAGTTGGGCCTTATTTGACTCGACCATATCATTTGCAAGTCGAGTCAGCCCTCGTTTGACTCTACCATATCATTTGAACCTCGAGTCGGGACTCGTTTGATTGAACCACATCATTTGCTCCTCGTGTCATGCCTCGTTTTACTCAAGCATAACATTTGTGCCTTGAGATGGGACTCATTTGGCTTGCACATATGTTTGCACCTCGAGATGGGCCTCGTTTGACTTAACCACATCATGTGCGCCTCGAGTCGAGCCTTGTTTTACTCAACCATATATTAGCGCCTCGAGTCAAGACTTGTTTGACTTACACATATGTTTGCACCTCGAGATGGGATTCGTTTGACACAACCACAACATTTATGCCTCGAGTCAGGCCTCGTTTGACTCTTCCAAATCTTTTGCACCTCGAGTCGGGCCTCATTTGACTCAACCATATCATTTGCTCCTCGAGTCGGGCCTCGGTTAACTCAACCATATCATTTGCACCCCTTGTCGGGACTTGTTTGACTGAATGACATCATTTGCACCTTGAGTCGCACCTTATTTGACTCAACCATATCATTTGCGCCTTGGGTCGTCCCTCGTTTGAATCAACCAAATCATTTAATCCTCGAGTCGGGACTCGTTTGACTTGCACATATGTTTGCACCTTGAGATGGACCTCATTTGACTCAACTAAATCATTTGCGCTTTGAGGCAGGCCTCGCTTGACTCAACCATATTGTTAGCGCCTCGAGTTGGGACTTGTTTGACTTACACATATGTTTCCAACTTGACATGGCCCTCGTTTGACTTAACCACATCATTTGCTCCGCCGGTCAGGCCACGTTTAACTTAACCACATCTTTTGTGCCTAGAGTCGGGCGTCGTTTGACTCAACCATATCATTTGCAACTCGAGTCGGGACTCGTTTGACATAACCATATCATTAGTGCCTCGAATCGACACTCGTTTGACTTACACATATGTTTGGACTTCCAGATAGGCCTCGTTTGACTCAACCACATCATTTGCGCCTCGAGTTAGGCCTGGTTTGACTTAACCATATCATTTGCACCAACCATATCATTTGCACCTTGAGTCGGGCCTCGTTTAACTCAACCATATCATTTGCACCTCTTGTCAGGACTCGTTTGATTGAACCACATCATTTGCACCTCGAGTTGCACCTCATTTGACTCAACCGTATCATTTGTGCCTCGAGTCGGGTCTCATTTGACTCAACCATATCATTTATGCCTCAAGTCGAGGCTCGTTCGACTTACACATATGTTTACACCTTCTGATGGGCCTCGTTTGGCTTAACCACATCATTTGCGCCTCGACTCGGGCTGTGTTTGACTCAATCATATAATTAGCACCTCGAGTCGGGACTCATTTGACTTACACATATGTTTACACCTTGAGTTGGACCTTGTTTGACTCAAACATATCATATGCACCTCAACTCAGGCCTCGTTTGACACAACCATATCATTTGCACCTCGAGGCGGGCCTCGTTTAACTCAACCATATCATTTGCACCTCTTATCGGGTCTCGTTTGACTGAACCGCATCACTTGCACCTTCAATTGTGCCTCATTTGACTTAACCATATCATATGCGCCTTGTGTCAGGCCTCGTTTGACTCAACCATATAATTTGAGCCTCGGGTCAGGACTCGTTTGATATACACATATGTTTGCACCTTCACATGGGCCCCGTTTGACTCAACCACATCATTTATGCCTCGAGTCAGGCCTTGTTTGACTCAACCATATCATTAGTGCCTCGAGTTAGGACTTGTTTGACTTACGCATATGTTTGCACCTCGAGATGGGCCTCATTTGACATAACCACATCATTTGTGCCTCGAGTCAGGCCGCGTTTGACTCAACCATATCTTTTGCACCTCGAGTCGGGCCTCGTTTGACTCAACCATATCATCTGCTCCTCGAGTCGACCCTCGTTTGACTCAACCATATCATTTGGGCCTCGACACGGGACTCGTTTGAGTTACACATATGTTTGCACCTCAAAAAAGGCCTTGTTCAACTAAACCACATCATTTGCACCTCGAATCGGGCCTCGTTTGACCGAACCACATCATTTGCACCTTGAGTCGCGCCTCGTTTGACTCAACCACATCATTTGTGCCTCGAGTCAGGCCTTGTTTGACTCGACCATAACATTAGCGCCTCAGGTTGGGACTCGTTTGACTTACACATATGTTTCCACCTCGAGATGGGCCACGTTTAACTGAACCACATTATTTGCGCCTCAGGTCGGGCCTCGTATGACTCCACCATATCATTAGTGCCTCGAGTCGGGACTCATTTGACTTACACAAATGTTTGCAACTCGAGATGGGCCTCGTTTGACTCAACTACATCATTTGTGCCTTGAGTCAGGTCTCATTTGACAAAACCGTTTCATTTACAGCTCGGATCGGGCCTCGATTCACTCAACCATATCATTTGCACTTTGGGTCGGGCCTCGTTTAACTCAACCATATCTTTTGCACCTCTTGTCGGGACTCGTTTGACTGAACCACATCATTTGCACCTCGAGTTGTGGCTCGTTTGACTCAACCATATCATTTGTGCCTCGAGTTGGCCCTCATTTGACTCAACCATATCATTAGCGCCTCGAGTCGAGACTCGTTTAACTCAAGATTGGCCTCAAGATTGGCCTCGTTTGACTAAACCACATCATTTGTGCCTCGAGTCGGGCCTCGTTTGACTCAACCTTCTCATTTGCAACTCGAGTCAGGCCTCATTTGACTCAAGCATATCATTTGCGCCTCGAGTCAGGCCTCGTTTTAGTCAACCATATTATTTGAGCCTCGAGCCGGGACTCGTTTGACTTGCACATATGTTTGCAACTCGAGATGGGCCCTGTTTGACTCAACCACATCATTTGTGCCTCGAGTCAGGACTCGTTTGACTCAACCATATCATTTGCAACTCGAGTCGTGCCTCGTTTGACTTAACCATATCATTTGAGCCTCGGGTTGGGACTCGTTTAACTTACACATATGTTTGCACCTTGAGATGGGCCTCGTTTGACTCAACCACATCATTTGCGCCTCGAGTCGGGCATTGTTTGACTCAACCATATCATTAGCACCTCGAGTCGAGACTCGTTTGACTTACACATATGTTTGTACCTCGAGATGGGCCTCGTTTGACATAACCATATCATTTGTGCCTCGAGTCGAGCCTTATTTGACTCCACCATTTCATTTGCACCTCTTGTCGGGACTCGTTTGAGTCAACCATAACCTTTGCGCCTCGAGTCGGGCCTTGTTTAACTCAACCATATCATTAGCGGCTTGAGTCAGGACTTGTTTGACCTACACATATGTTTGCACCTCAAAATGGGCCTTGTTTGACACAACCACATCATTTGCTCCTCGAGTCACGCCTCGTTTAACTCAACCATATCATTTGCACCTCCTGTCGGGCATCGTTTGACCGAACCACATCATTTGCACCTCGAGTTGTGCCTCGTTTGACTCAACCATATCATTTGCACCTCGAGTTGTCCCTTGTTTGACTCAGCCATATCATTTGCACCTCTTGTCGAGACTTGTTTGATTGAACCAGATCATTTGCACCTTGAGTCGGGCCTTGTTTGACTCCACCATACATTAATCTCGAGTCGGGACTCGTTTGACTTACACATATGTTTGCACCTCCACATGGGCCTCGTTTGACTGAACCACATCATTTGCGCCTCAGGTCGGGCCTCATTTGACTTAACCATATCATTTGCATGTAGAGTCGGGCCTCATTTAACTCAACCATATCATTTGCACCTCTTGTCAAGACTCATTTGATTGAACCACATCATTTACACCTCGAGTCATGCCTTGTTTGACCCAACCATATCATTTGCGCCTCAAGTCGGGCCTCGTTTCACTCAACCATATCATTTGGCCCTCTTGTCGGGACTCGTTTGACTGAACCACATCATTTGTGCCTCGAGTACCACCTCGTTTGACTCAACCATATCATTTGCGCCTCGAGTCAGCCCTCATTTGACTCAACCATATCATTTAAGCCTTGAGTCGGGACTCGTTTGACTTACACATACGTTTGCACCTTGAGATGGGGCTTGTTTGACTCAACCACATCATTTGCGCCTCGAGTTAGGCCTTGTTTGACTCAACCATATCATTAGCGCCTCGAGTCGAGACTTGTTTGACTTTCACATATGTTTGCTCCTCGAGATGGGCCTCGTTTGACTCAACCACATCATTTGTGCCTCGAGTGGGGTCTTGTTTGACTCCACCATATCATTTGCACCTCTTGTCGGGACTCGTTTGAGTTAACCAAATCATTTGCGCCTCAAGTCGGGACTTGTTTGACCTACACATATGTTTGCCTCTTGAGATGTGCCTCGTTCGACACAACCACATCATTTGCTCCTTGAGTCACGTCTCGTTTAACTCAACCATATCATTTGCACCTCTTGTCGGGACTTGTTTGACCGAAACGCATCATTTGCACATCGAGTCGTGCCTTGTTTGACTCAACCATATCATTTGCACCTCTTGTCGGGACTTGTTTGATTGAATCACATCATTTGGACCATGAATTGGCCCTCATTTGACTTACATATATGTTTGCACCTCGAGATGGGCCTTGTTTGACTGAACCACATCAATTGTGCATCGAGTCGGGCCTCATTTGGCTCAACCATATCTTTAGCACCTCGAGTTGGGACTCATTTGAGTGGCACATATGTTTGCACCTCGAGATGGGGCTCGTTTGACTCAACCACATCATTTGCGGCCTCAAGTTGGGCCTCGTTTGACTTAACCATATCATTTGCACCTCAAGTCGGGCCTCGTTTGATTCAACCATATCATTTACGCCTCAAGTCGGGCCTCGTTTCACTCAACCATATCATTTGGCCCTCTTGTTAGGACTCGTTTGACTGAACCACATCATTTATGCCTCGAGTACCGCCTCATTTGACTTAAGCATATCATTTGAGCCTCGAGTCGGGACTCGTTTGACTTACACATAAGTTTGCTCCTTGAGATGGGGCTCGTTTGACTCAACCACATCATTTGCACCTCGAGTTAGGCCTTGTTTGACTCAACCATATCATTGGCGCCTCGAGTCGAGACTCGTTTGACTTATACATATGTTTGCACCTCGAGATGGGCCTCGTTTGACTCAACCACATCATTTGTGCCTCGAGTGGGGTCTCGTTTGACTCCACCATATCATTTGCACCTCTTGTCGGGACCCATTTGAGTCAACCATATCATTTGTGCCTCAAGTCGGGACTTGTTTGACCTACACATATGTTTGCCTCTTGAGATGTTCCTCGTTCGACACAACCACATCATTTGCTCCTCGAGTCACGTCTCGTTTAACTCAACCATATCATTTGCACCTCTTGTTGGGACTCGTTTGATCGAAACGCATCATTTGCACCTCGAGTCGTTCCTCGTTTGACTCAACCATATCATTTGCACCTCTTGTCGGGACTCGTTTGATTGAACCACATCAGTTGGACCATGAGTTGGCCCTCATTTGACTTACACATATGTTTGCACCTCGAGATGGTCCTCGTTTGGCTCAACCATATCTTTAGCACCTCGAGTTAGGACTCATTTGAGTGGCACATATGTTTGCACCTCGAGATGGGCCTCGTTTGACTCAACCACATCATTTGTGCCTCAAGTCGGGCCTCGTTTGACTCAACCATATCATTTGCACCTTGACTCGGGCTGCGTTTAATTCAACCATATCATTTGCAGCTCTTGTCGGGACTTGTTTGATTGAACCACATCATTTGCACCTCGAGTCGTGCCTCATTTAACTCAACCATATCAATTGCGCCTCGAGTCAGGCCTCGTTTCACCCAACCATACCATTTGCACCTCTTGTCGGAACTTGTTTGACTTACACAAATGTTTGCACCTCGAGATGGGCCTCGTTTGACTCAACCACATCATTTGTGCCTCGAGTCGGGTCTCGTTTGACTAAACCATTTCATTTGCAGCTTGGATCGGGCCTCGATTCACTCAACCATATCATTTGTACTTCGGGTCAGGCCTCGTTTAACTCAACTATATCTTTTGTACCTCTTGCTGGAACTCGTTTGACTAAACCACATCATTTCCACCTTGTGTCGTGGCTCATTTGACTCAACCATAACATTTATGCCTCGAGTTGGCCCTTATTTGACTCAACCATATCATTAGCGCCTAGAGTCGAGACTCGTTTAAGTTACACATATGTTTGAAACTCGAGATGGGCCTCGTTTGACTCAACCACATCATTTATGCCTTGAGTCGGCCCTCATTTGACTCAACCATATCAATTGCAAATCAAGTCGGTCCTCATTTGACTCAAGCATATCATTTGTGCCTCGAGTCGGGACCCGTTCTACACAACCATATTATTTAAGCCTCGAGTCAGGACTCGTTTGACTTACACATATGTTTGCACCTCGAGATGGGCCTCGTTTGACATAACCACATCATTTGCGCATCGAGTCGAGCCTTGTTTGACGCCACCATTTCATTTGCACCTCTTGTCAGGACTCGTTTGAGTCAACCATATCATTTACGCCTCGAGTCGGGCCTTGTTTAACTCAACCATATCATTAGGCCTTTAGTCAAAACTTGTTTGACCTACACATATGTTTGCACCTTGAGATGGTCCTCATTTGACATAACCACATCATTTGCTCCCTGAGTCATGCCTCGTTTAACTCAACCATATTATTTGCACCTCTTGTCGGGAATCGTTTGACCGAACCACATCATTTGCACCTCGAGTCATGCCTCGTTTGACTCAACCATATCATTTGCACCTCGAGTTGACCCTTGTTTGACTCAACCATATCATTTGCAACTCTTGTTGGGACTTGTTTGATTGAACCACATCATTTGCACCTTGAGTCAGGCCTCATTTGACTCCCCCATATCATTTAGCCTCGAGTCGAGACTCGTTTGACTTACACATATGTTTACACCTCGAGATGGGCCTCGTTTGACTGAACCACATTATTTGCACCTCAGGTCGGGCCTCGTTTGACTTAACCATATCATTTACACCTAGATTCGGGCCTCGTTTAACTTAACCATATCATTTGCACCTCTTGTCAGGACTCGTTTGATTGAACCACGTCATTTGCACCTCGAGTCGTGCCTCGTTTGACTCAACCATATCATTTGTGCCATGATTTGGGCCTCATTTCACTCAACCATATCATTTGCCCCTCTTGTCGGAACTCGTTTGACCGAACCACATCATTTGCACCTCGAGTCCCACCTTGTTTGACTCAACCATATCATTTGCGCCTCGAGTCAGCCCTCATTTGACTCAACCATATCATTTGAGCCTCGAGTTGGGACTCGTTTGACTTACATGTACGTTTGCACCTTGAGATGGGCCCCGTTTGACTCAACCACATCATTTGCGCCTCGAGTCAGGCCTTGTTTGACTCAACCATATCATTAGCACCTCGAGAAGAGACTCGTTTGACTTACTCATATGTTTACACCTCAAGATGGGCCTCGTTTGACTCAACCACATCATTTGCGCCTCAAGTCGGGACTTGTTTGACCTACACATATGTTTGCCTCTTGAGATGTGCCTCGTTTGACACAACCACATCATTTGCTCCTCGAGTCACGTCTCGTTTAACTCAACCAAATCATTTGCACCTGTTGTTGGGACTCGTTTGACCGAAACGCATCATTTGCACCTCGAGTCGTGCCTCGTTTGACTCAACCATATCATTTGCACCTCTTGTCGGGATTCGTTTGATTGAACCACATCATTTGGACCATGAGTTGGCCCTCGTTTGACTTACACATATGTTTGCACCTCGAGATGGGCCTCGTTTGACTCAACCACATCAATTGTGCATCGAGTCAAGCCTCGTTTGGCTCAACCATATCTTTAGCACCTCGAGTTAGGACTCATTGGAGTGGCACATATGTTTGCACCTCGAGATGGGGCTCGTTTGACTCAACCACATCATTTGCGCCTCAAGTTGGGCCTCGTTTGACTTAACCATATCATTTGCACCTCAAGTCGGGCCTCGTTTGACTCAACCATATCATTTGTGCCTCAAGTTGGGCCTCGTTTCACTCAACCATATCATTTGGCCCTCTTGTCGGGACTCGTTTAACTGAACCACATCATTTGTGCCTCGAGTACCGCCTCGTTTGACTCAACCATATTATTTGCGCCTCGAGTCAGCCCTCATTTGACTCAACCATATCAATTGAGCCTTGAGTCAGGACTCGTTTGACTTACACAAACGTTTGCTCCTTGAGATGGGGCTCGTTTGACTCAACCACATCATTTGCATCTCGAGTTAGGCCTTGTTTGACTCAACCATATCATTTGAGCCTCGAGTCGAGACTCATTTAACTTGCACATATGTTTGCACCTCGAGATGGGCCTCGTTTGACTGAACCACATTACTTGCGCCTTGGGTCAGGCCTTGTTTGACTTAACCATATCATTTACACCTAGATTCGGGCCTCGTTTAACTTAACCATATCATTTGCACCTCTTGTCAGGACTCGTTTGATTGAACCACGTCATTTGCACCTTGAGTCGTGCCTCGTTTGACTCAACCATATCATTTGCGCCTTGAGTCGGGCCTCGTTTCACTCAACCATATCATTTGCCCCTCTTGTCGGGACTTGTTTGACTGAACCACATCATTTGCACCTCGAGTCCCGCCTTGTTTGACTCAACCATATCATTTGCGCCTCGAGTCAGCCCTCATTTGACTCAACCATATCATTTGAGCCTCGAGTTGGGACTCGTTTGACTTACATGTATGTTTGCACCTTGAGATGAGCCTCGTTTGACTCAACCACATCATTTGTGCCTCGAGTCGTGGCTTATTTGACTCAACCATATCATTAGCGCCTCGAGAAGAGACTCGTTTGACTTACACATATGTTTGCACCTCGAGATGGGCCTCGTTTGACTCCACCATATCATTTGCACATCTTGTCGGGACTCGTTTGAGTCAACCATATCATTTGCGCCTCCGGTCAGGCTTTGTTTGACTCAACCATATCATTAGCACCTCGACTCAGGGCTTGTTTGACCTACACATATGTTTGCCTCTTGAGATGGGCCTCGTTTGACACAACCATATCATTTGCTCCTTGAGTCACGTCTCATTTAACTCAACCATATCATTTGCACCTCTTGTTGGGACTCGTTTGACCGAAACGTATTATTTGCACGTCGAGTCGTGCCTCGTTTGACTCAACCATATCATTTGCACCTCTTGTCGGGACTCATTTGATTGAACCACATCATTTGGACCATGAGTTGGCCCTCGTTTGACTCCACCAAATCATTTCAGCCTCGAGTGGGGACTCGTTTGACTTACACATATGTTTGCGCCTCGACATGGGCCTCGTTTGACTCAACCACATCAATTGTGCGTCGAGTCGGGCCTCGTTTGGCTTAACCAGATCATTAGCGCCTCGAGTTGGGACTCGTTTGACTTGCACATATGTTTACATCTCAAGATGGGCCTCGTTTGACTCAACCACATCATTTGCGCCTTGAGATGGGCCTCGTTTGTCTTAACCATATGATTTGCACCTCGAGTCGGGCCTCGTTTGACTTAACCATATCATTTGCACCTCGACTCGGGCCTCGCTTAACTAAACCATATCATTTGCACCTCTTGTCGGGACTCGTTTGATTGAACCACATCATTTGCACCTCGAGTCGTGCCTCGTTTGACTCAACCATATCATTTGCACCTCGAGTCGGGCCTTGTTTCACCCCACCATACCATTTGCACCTCTTGTCGGAACTCGTTTGACTTACACAAATGTTTACACCTCGAGATGGTCCTCGTTTGACTCAACCACATCTTTTGTGCCTCGAGTCGGGTCTCGTTTGACTAAACCATTTCATGTGCAGGTTGGATCGGGCCTCGATTCACTCAACCATATCATTTGTAATTCGGGTCGGGCCTCATTTAACTCGACCATATCTTTCGCACCTCTTGCCGGGACTTGTTTGACTAAACCACATCATTTGCACCTCAAGTCGTGGCTCGTTTGACTCAACCATATCATTTGCGCCTCAAGTCGGGCCTCGCATCACTCAACCATATCATTTGGCCCTCTTGTCGGGACTCGTTTGACTGAACCACATCATTTGTGCCTCGAGTACCACCTCATTTGACTCAACCATATCATTTGCTCCTCGAGTCCGCCCTCATTTGACTCAACCATATCATTTGAGGCTCGAGTCAGGACTCGTTTGACTTACACATACATTTGCTTCTTGAGATGGGCCTCGTTTGAGTCAACCATATCATTTGCGCCTCAAGTCGGGACTTGTTTGACCTACACATATGTTTGCCTCTTGAGATGTGCCTCGTTCGACACAACCACATCATTTGCTCTTCGACTCGCGTCTCGTTTAACTCAACCATATCATTTGCAACTCTTGTCGGGACTTGTTTGACTGAAACGCATCATTTGCACCTCGAGTCGTGCCTTGTTTGACTCAACCATATCATTTGCACCTCTTGTCGGGACTCATTTGATTGAACCACATCATTTGGACCATGAGTTGGCCCTTGTTTGACTTACACATATGTTTGCACCTCAAGATGGGCCTCGTTTGACTCAACCACATCAATTGTGTGTCGAGTCGGGCCTCGTTTGGCTGAACCATATCTTTAGCACCTCGAGTTGCGACTCATTTGAGTGGCACATATGTTTGCACCTCGAGATGGGCCTCGTTTGACTCAACCACATCATTTGCGCCTCAAGTTGGGCCTCGTTTGACTTAACCATATCATTTGCACCTCAAGTCGGGCCTCGTTTGACTCAATCATATCATTTGCACCTTGACTCGGGCCTCGTTTAATTCAACCATATCATTTGTAGCTCTTGTCGGGACTTGTTTGATTGAACCACATCATTTGCACCTCAAGTCGTGCCTCATTTGACTCAACCATATCAATTGCGCCTCGAGTCAGGCCTCGTTTCACCCAACCAAACCATTTGCACCTCGAGATGGGCCTCGTTTGACTCAACCACATCATTTGTACCTCGAGTCGGGTCTCGTTTGACTAAACCATTTCATTTGCAGCTCGGATCGGGCCTCGATTCACTCAACCATATCATTTGTACTTCAGGTCAGGCCTCGTTTAACTCAACTATATCTTTTGCACCTCTTGCTGGAACTCGTTTGTCTGAACCACATCATTTCTACCTCGTGTCATGGCTCGTTTGACTCAACCATATCATTTACGCCTCTAGTTGGCCCTCATTTGACTAAACCATATCATTAGCGCCTAGAGTAGAGACTCGTTTAACTTACACATATGTTTGCAACTCGAGATGGGCCTCGTTTGACTCAACCACATCATTTATGCCTCGAGTTGGGCCTCATTTGACTCAACCATATTATTTGTAACTCAAGTCGGGCCTCATTTGACTCAAGCATATCCTTTGCGCCTCGAGTCGGGACTTGTTTTACTCAACCATATTATTTAAGCCTCGAGTCAGGACTCGTTTGACTTACACATATGCTTGCTCCTCGAGATGGGCCTCGTTTGACATAACCACATCATTTGCGCATCGAGTCGAGCCTCGTTTGATGCAACCATTTCATTTGCACCTCTTGTCAGGACTCGTTTGAGTCAACCATATCATTTGCCCCTCGAGTCGGGCCTTGTTTAACTCAACCATATCATTAGCGCCTTGAGTCGGGACTTGTTTGACCTACACATATGTTTGCACCTCGAGATGGTCCTCATTTGACACAACCACATCATTTGCTCCTTGAGTCACGTCTCGTTCAACTCAACCATATTATTTGCACCTCTTGTCGGAAATCGTTTGACCGAACCACATCATTTGCACCTC
Source organism: Dicorynia guianensis (assembly GCA_037013595.1). Taxonomy (NCBI): domain Eukaryota; kingdom Viridiplantae; phylum Streptophyta; class Magnoliopsida; order Fabales; family Fabaceae; genus Dicorynia; species Dicorynia guianensis. The sequence continues at coordinate 2,268,308 of JASUAB010000023.1, forward strand.
GAGTCGTGCCTCGTTTGACTCAACCATATCATTTGCACCTCGAGTTATCCCATGTTTGACTCAACCATAGCATTTGCAACTCTTGTCGGGACTTGTTTGATTGAACCACATCATTTGCACCTTGAGTCGGGCCTCATTTGACTCCACCAGATCATTTAGCCTCAAGTCGAGACTCGTTTGACTTACACATATGTTTGCACCTTGAGATGGGCCTCGTTTGATTAAACCACATTATTTACGCTTCGGGTCGGGCCTCGTTTGACTTAACCATATCATTTACACCTAGATTCGGGCCTCGTTTAACTTAACTGTATCATTTGTACCTCTTGTCAGGACTCGTTTGATTGAACCACGTCATCTGCACCTCGAATCGTGCCTCGTTTGACTCAACCATATCATTTGTACCTTGAGTCGAGCCTCGTTTCACTCAACAATATCATTTGCCCCTCTTGTCAGGACTCGTTTGACTGAACCACATCATTTGCATCTCGAGTCCCGCCTTGTTTGACTCAACCATATCATTTGCGCCTCGAGTCAGCCCTCATTTGACTCAACCATATCATTTGAGCCTCGAGTTGGGACTCGTTTGACTTACATGTACGTTTGCACCTTGAGATGGGCCTCGTTTGACTCAACCACATCATTTGCGTCTCGAGTCGGGGCTTATTTGACTCAACCATATCATTAGCGCCTCGAGAAGAGACTCGTTTGACTTACACATATGGTTGCACCTTGAGATGGGCCTCGTTTGACTCAACCACATCATTTGTGCCTCGAGTCGGGTCTCGTTTGACTCCACCATATCATTTGCACCTCTTGTCTGGACTCGTTTGAGTCAACCATATCATATGCGCCTCGGATCAGGCTTTGTTTGACTCAACCATATCATTAGCAACTCGACTCAGGGACCTACACATTTGTTTGCCTCTTGGGATGGGCCTCGTTTGACACAACCGCATCATTTGCTCCTTGAGTCACGTCTTGTTTAACTCAACCATATCATTTGCACCTCTTGTTGGGACTCGTTTGACTGAAACGCATCATTTGCACCTCGAGTCGTGCCTCGTTTGACTCAACCATATCATTTGCACCTCTTGTCGGGACTCGTTTGATTGAACCACATCATTTGGACCATGAGTTAGCCCTCGTTTGACTCCACCAAATCATTTCAGCCTCGAGTGGGGACTTGTTTGACTTACACATATGTTTGCACCTCGACATGGGCCTCATTTGACTCAACCACATCAATTGTGCATCGAGTCGGGCCTCGTTTGGCTTAACCAGATCATTAGCGCCTCGAGTTGGGACTCGTTTGCTTTCACATATGTTTGCATCTCAAGATGGGCCTCATTTGACTCAACCACATCATTTGTGCCTTGAGATGGGCCTCGTTTGTCTTAACCATATGATTTGCACCTCGAGTTGGTCCTCGTTTGACTTAACCATATCATTTGCACCTCGACTCGGGCCTCGTTTAACTCAACCATATCATTTGCACCTCTTGTCAGGACTCGTTTGATTGAACCACATCATTCACACCTTGAGTCGTGCCTCGTTTGACTCAACCATATCATTTGCGCCTTGAGTCGGGCCTCGTTTCACCCCACCATACCATTTGCACCTCTTGTCGAAACTCGTTTGACTTACACAAATGTTTACACCTCGAGATGTTCCTCGTTTGACTCAACCACATCATTTGTGCCTCGAGTCGGGTCTCGTTTGACTAAACCATTTCATTCGCAGGTTGGATCGGGCCTCGATTCACTCAACCATATCATTTGCAATTCGGGTCGGGACTCGTTTAACTCAACCATATCTTTTGCACCTCTTGCCGGGACTCGTTTGACTAAACCACATCATTTGCACCTCGAGTCGTTGCTCATTTGACTCAACCATATAATTTGCGCCTCAAGTCGGGCCTCGTTTCACTCAACCATATCATTTGGCCCTCTTGTCGGGCCTCGTTTGACTTAACCATATCATTTGCACCTCGACTCGGGCCTCGTTTAACTCAACCATATCATTCGCACCTCTTGTCGGGACTCGTTTGATTGAACCGCATCATTTGTACCTCGAGTTGTGCCTCGTTTTACTCAACCATATCATTTGCGCCTTGTGTCGGGCCTCGTTTCACCCCACCATACCATTTGCACCTCTTGTCGGAACTCGTTTGACTTACACAAATGTTTACACCTCGAGATGCTGCTCGTTTGACTCAACCACATCATTTATGCCTCGAGTTAGGTCTCGTTTGACTAAACCATTTCATTTGCAGGTTGGATCGGGCCTCGATTCACTCAACCATATCATTTGCAATTCGGGTCAGGCCCCGTTTAACTCAACCATATCTTTTGCACCTCTTGCCGGGACTCGTTTGTGTAAACCACATCATTTGCACCTCGAGTCGTGGCTCGTTTGACTCAACCATATCATTTGTGCCTCGAGTTGGCCCTCATTTAACTCAACCATATCATTAGCGCCTCGAGTCGAAACTCGTTTAACTTACACATATGTTTGCAACTCGAGATGGGCCTTGTTTGACTCAACCACATCATTTGTGCGTCGAGTCGGGCCTCGTTTGACTCAACCATATCATTTGCAACTCGAGTCGTGCCTCATTTGACTCAAGCATATCATTTGCGCCTCGAGTCGGGCCTCGTTTTACTCAAACATATTATTTGAGTCCTGCAACTCGAGATGGGCCTTGTTTGACTCAACCACATCATTTGTGCCTCGAGTCGGGCCTCGTTTGACTCAACTGTATCATTTGCAACTCGAGTCGCGCCTCATTTGACTCAACCATATAATTTTAGCTTTGAGTCGGGCCTCGTTTTACTCAACCATATTATTTAAGCCTCGAGTCAGGACTCGTTTGACTTCTACATATGTTTGCACCTCGAGATGGGCCTCGTTTGACATAACCACATCATTTGCGCCTCGAGTGGAGCCTCGTTTGACTCCACCATTTTATTTGCACCTCTTGTCGGGACTCGTTTGAGTCAACCATATCATTTACGCCTCGAGACGGGTCTTGTTTAACTCAACCATATCATTAGCACCTTGAGGCGGGACTTGTTTGAGCTACACATAGGTTTGCACCTCGAGATGGGCCTCGTTTGACACAACCACATCATTTGCTCCTCGAGTCATGCCTCGTTTAAATCAACCATATCATTTGCACCTCTTGTCGGGAATTATTTAACTAAACCACATCATTTGCACCTCGAGTCGTGCCTTATTTGACTAAACCATATCATTTTTACCTCGAGTTGTCCCTTGTTTGACTCAACCATATTGTTTGCACCACTTGTCGGCACTTGTTTGATTGAACCACATCATTTGCACCTTGAGTCGGGCCTCGTTTGACTCCACCATATCATTTAGCCTCGAGTCCGGACTCATTTGACTTACACATATGTTTGCACCTCGAGATGGGCCTCGTTTGACTGAACCACATTATTCGCACCTCGGGTCGGTCCTCGTTTGACTTAACCATATCATTTGTACCTAGATTCGGGCCTCGTTTAACTCAACCATATCATCTGCACCTCTTGTCAGGACTCGATTGATTGAACCACGTCATTTGCACCTTGAGTCGTGCCTCGTTTGACTCAACCATATCATTTATGCCTCGAGTCGGGCCTCGTTTCACTCAACCATATCATTTGCCCCTCTTGTCGGGACTCGTTTGACTGAACCACATCATTTGCGCCTTAAGTCCCGCCTCGTTTGACTCAACCATATTATTTGCGCCTCGAGTCAGCCCTCATTTGACTCAACCATATCTTTTGAGCCTCGAGTCGGGACTCGTTTGACTTACATGTATGTTTGTACCTTGAGATGGGTCTCGTTTGACTCAACCACATCATTTACGCCTCGAGTCGGGCCTTGTTGGACTCAACCATTTTATTAGCGCTTCGAGTCGAGACTCGTTTGACTTACACATATGTTTGCACCTCGAGATGGGCCTCGTTTGACTCCAGCACATCATTTCTGCCTCGAGTCAGGTCTCGTTTGACTACACCATATCAATTGCACCTCTTGTCGGGACTCGTTTGAGTCAACCATATCATTTGCGCCTCGGGTCGGGCCTTGTTTGACTCAACCATATCATTAGCGCCTCGAGTCAGGACTTGTTTGACCTACACATATGTTTGCCTCTTGAGATGGGCCTTGTTTGACACAACCACATCATTTGCTCCTCGCGTAACGTCTCGTTTAACTCAACCATATCATTTGCACCTCTTGTCGGGACTTGTTTGACCGAACCGCATCATTTGCACGTCGAGTCGTGCCTCATTTGACTCAACCATATCATTTGCACCTCTTGTCGGGACTCGTTTGATTGAACCACATCATTTGCACCTTGAGTTGGCCCTCGTTTGACTCCACCAAATCATTTGAGCCTCGAGTCGGGACTCGTTTGACTTACACATATGTTTGCACCTCGAGATGGGCCTCATTTGACTCAACCACATTAATTGTGCGTTGAGTCGGGCGTCGTTTGGCTCAATCATATCTTTAGCGCCTCGAGATGGGCCTCGTTTGACTCAACCTCATCAGTTGCGCCTCGAGTTGGGCTTTGTTTGTCTTAACCAAATCATTTGCACCTCGAGTCGGGCATCATTTGACTCAACCATATCATTTGCACCTTGACTCGGGCCTCGTTTAACTCAACCATATCATTCGCACCTCTTGTCGGGACTCGTTTGATTGAACCACATCATTTGCACCTTGAGTTGTGCCTCGTTTAACTCAACCATATCATTTGCGCCTCGAGTTGGGCCTCGTTTCACCCCACCATACCATTTGCAGCTCTTGTCGGAACTCGTTTGACTTACACAAATGTTTACACCTCGACATGGGCCTTGTTTTACTCAACCACATCATTTGTGCCTCGAGTCGGGTCTCGTTTGACTAAACCATTTCATTTGCAGGTTGGATCGGGCCTCGATTCACTCAACCATATCATTTGCACGTCGGGTCGGGCCTCGTTTAACTCAACCATATCTTTTGCACCTCTTGCTGGGACTCGTTTGACTGAACCACATCATTTGCACCTCGAGTCGTGGCTTGTCTGACTTAATCATATCATTTGTACCTCAAGTTGGCCCTCATTTGACTCAACCATATCATTAGCGCCTCGAGTTGAGACTCGTTTAACTTGCACATATGTTTGCAATTCGAGATGGGCCTCGTTTGACTCAACCACTTCATTTGTGCCTCGAGTCGTGCCTTGTTTGACTTAACCATATCATTTGCAACTCGAGTCATGCCTCATTTGACTCAAGCATATCATTTGTGCCTAGAGTCGGGCCTCGTTTTACTCAACCATATTATTTGAGCCTCGAGTCAGGACTCGTTTGACTTGCACATATGTTTGCAACTCGACTCGTTTGACTCAACCACATCATTTATGACTCGAATCGGGCCTCGTTTGACTCAACCATATCATTTGCAACTCGAGTCGCGCCTCGTTTGACTCAACCATATTATTTAAGCCTTGAGTCGGGACTCGTTTGACTTCCACATATGTTTGCACCTCGAGATGGGCCTCGTTTGACATAGCCACATCATTTGTGCCTCGAGTCGAGCCTCGTTTGACTCCACCATTTCATTTGTACCTATTGTTGAGACTTGTTTGAGTCAACCATACATTTGCGCCTCAAGTCGGGCCTTGTTTAACTCAACCATATCATCAGTGCCTTGAGGCGGGACTTGTTTGACCTACACATATGTTTGCACCTCGAGATGGTCCTCGTTTGACACAACCACATCATTTGCTCCTCGAGTCACGCCTTCTTTAACTCACCATATTATTTGCACCTCTTGTCGGGAATTGTTTGACTAAACCACATCATTTGCACCTCGAGTCGTGCCTCGTTTGACTCAACTATATCATTTGCACCTTTTGTCCGGACTTGTTTGATTGAACCACATCATTTGCACCTTGAGTCGGGCCTCGTTTGACTCCACCATCTCATTTAGCCTCGAGTCAGGACTTGTTTGACTTACACATATGTTTGCGCCTCGAGATGGGCCTCGTTTGACTGAACCACATCATTTGCGCCTCGGGTCGGGCCTCGTTTGACTTAACCAAATCATTTACACCTAGATTCGGGCCTTGTTTAACTTAACCATATCATTTGCACCTCTTGTCAGGACTCATTTGATTGAACCACGTCATTTGCACCTCAAGTCATGCCTCGTTTGACTCAACCATATCATTTGCATCTCGAGTTGGGCCCCGTTTCACTCAATCATATCATTTGCTCCTCTTGTCGGGACTCGTTTGACTGAACCACATCATTAGCGCCTTGACTCGAGACTTGCTTAATGTACACATATGTTTGCGCCTCGAGATGGTCCTTGTTTGACTCAACCACCTTATTTGCGCCTCAACTCTAGCCTCGTTTGACTAAACCATATCATTTCCACCTCGAGTCGGTCCTTGGTTGACTCAACCATATAATTTGAAACTCGAGTTGGGCCTCGTTTAACTTAACCATATCATTTGCAGCTCTTGTCGGGACTTGTTTGAATGAACCACATCATTTGCACCTTGAGTCGTGTCCCGTTTGACTCAACCATATCATTTGTGCCTCGAGAGAGGCCCCGTTTCACTCAACCACATCAATTGCGCCTCGAGTCAGGCCTGGTTTGACTCAACCATATAATTTGCACCTCAAGTTAGGCCCGGTTTGACTCAACCATATTTGCACCTCGAGTTGGGCCAAGTTTGACCCAACCATATCATTTGAGCCTCAAGGCTGCACTCGCATGACTCACACATATGTTTGCTCCTCAAGATGGGCCTCGTTTGACCCAACCACATCATTTGCGCCTCGAGTCAGGCCTTGTTTGACTCAACCATATCATTAGCGCATCGAGTCGGGACTCGTTTGACATACACATATGTTTGCTCCTCGAGATGGGCCTCATTTGACATAACCACATCATTTGCACCTTGAGTCGAGCCACATTTGACTCCACCATTTCATTTGCACCTCTTGTCGGGACTCATTTGAGTCAACCATATCATTTGCACCTCGAGTCGGGCCTTGTTTAACTCAACCATATCATTAGCGCCTTGAGTCGGGACTTGTTTGACCTACACATATGTTTGCACCTCGAGATGGGTCTCGTTTGACACAACCACATCATTTGCTCCTCGAGTCACGCCTCGTTTAACTCAACCATATCATTTGCACCTCTTGTCAGGAATCATTTAACTGAACCACATCATTTGTACCTCGAGTCGTGCCTCGTTTGACCAAACCATATCATTTGCACCTCGAGTTGTCCCTTATTTGACTCAACCATATCATTTGCACCTCTTGTCGGGACTTGTTTGATTGAACGACATCATTTGCACCTAGAGTCGGGCCTCGTTTGGCTCCACCATATAATTTAGCCTCGAGTCAGGACTCGTTTGACTTACACATATGTTTGCACCTCGAGATGGGCCTTGTTTGACTGAAGCACATCATTTGTGCCTCGGGTCGGGCCTCGTTTGGCTTAATCATATCATTTGCACCTAGATTCAGGCCTCGTTTAACTCAACCATATCATTTGCACCTCTTGTCAGGACTCGTTTGATTGAACCACGTCATTTGCACCTCGAGTCGTGCCTCGTTTGACTCAACCATATCATTTGCACCTTGAGTTGGGCCTCGTTTCACTCAACCATATCATTTGCCCCTCTTGTCGGGACTCATTTGACTGAACCACATCATGAGTGCCTCGACTCGGGACTTATTTGACGTACACATATGTTTGTGCCTCGAGATGGTCCTCGTTTGACTCAACCACATTATTTGCGCCTCGACTCAGGTCTCGTTTGACTAAACCATATCATTTGCACCTCGAGTCGGGCCTCGGTTGACTCAACCATATCATTTGCAACTCGAGTTGGGCCTCGTTTAACTCAACCTTATCATTTGCAGCTTTTGTCGGGACTCGTTTGATTGAACCACATCATTTGCACCTCGAGTCATGCGCCGTTTGACTCAACCATATCATTTGCGCCTCGAGAGAGGCCTCGTTTCACTCAACCACATTAATTACGCCTCAAGTCAGGCCTGGTTTGACTCAACCATATCATTTGCACCTCGAGTTGGGCCAAGTTTGACCAACCATATCATTTGAGCCTCTAGGCTGTACTCGTATGACTTACACATATGTTTGCTCGTCGAGATGAGCCTTGTTTGACTCAACCACATCATTTGCGCCTCGAGTGGGGCCTCGTTTGACTCGAGCATATCATTTGCAACTCGAGTCGATCCTCGTTTGACTCCACCATATCATTTGAACCTCGAGTCGGGACTCGTTTGACTGAACCACATCATTTGCTCCTCGAGTCATTCCTCGTTTGACTCAAGCATAACATTTGTGCCTTGAGATGGGACTCGTTTGACTTACACATATGTTTGCTCCTCAAGATGGGCCTCGTTTGACTCAACCACATCATTTGCGCCTCAAGTCAGGCCTTGTTTGACTTACACATATGGTTGCACCTCGAGATGGGATTCGTTTGACACAACCACATCATTTACGTCTCGAGTCACGCCTCGTTTGACTCTTCCATGTCTTTTGCACATCGAGTAGGGCCTCGTTTGACTCAACCATATCATTTGCTCCCCAAGTTGGGCCTCGTTTAACTCAACCATATCATTTTCACCTCTTGTCGGGACTCGTTTGACTGAGCGATGTCATTTTTTCCTCGAGTCGTGCCTCATTTGACTTAACCATATCATTTGTGCCTTGAGTCATCCCTCGTTTGAATCAACCAAATCATTTGAGCCTCGTGTCGGGACTCATTTGAGTTACACATATGTTTGCACCTTAAGAGTGGCCTCGTTTGACTCAACCACATCATTTGTGCCTTGAGGCAGGCCTCGTTTAACTCAACTATATCGTTAGCACCTCGAGTTGGGACTCGTGTGACTTACACATATGTTTCCTACTCAACATAGGCCTCATTTGACTCAACCACATCATTTGCGCCACTGGTCAGGCGTCGTTTAACTCAACCACATCTTTTGTCCCTAGAGTCGGGCCTCGTTTGACTCAACCATATCATTTGCGCCTCGAGTCGGGCCTCATTTGACACAACCATATCATTAGTGCCTCAAGTCGACACTCGTTTGACTTACACAAATGTTTGGACCTCCAGATAGGCCTCATTTGACTCAACCACATCATTTGCGCCTCGAGTCGGGCCTGGTTTGACTCAACCATATCATTTGCACCAACCATATCATTTGCATCTCGAGGTGGGACTCATTTGGCTTATACATATGTTTGCACCTCGAGATGGGCCTCCTTTGACTGAACCACATCATTTGCGACTCGAGTTAGGCCTTGTTTGACCCATCGATATCATTTGCCCCTTGAATTGGGCCTTGTTTTACTGAACCATATCATTTGCATCTTGAGTTAGTCCTCGTTAGACTTAACCATATCCTTTGCACCTCAAGTCGGGCCTCGTTTAACTTAACCATATCATTTGTGCCTCTTGTCAGGGCTCGTTTGATTGAACCACATCATTTGCACCTCAAGGTGTGCCTCGTTTGACTCAACCGTATCATTTGCACCTCGAGTTAGGCCTTGTTTGACTCAACCATATCATTTGTGCCTCAAGTCGAGGCTCGTTCCACTTACACATATGTTTACATCTTCAGATGGGCCTCGTTTGGCTCAACCACATCATTTGCACCTCAACTAGGGCCTTGTTTGACTCAACCATATCATTTGCACCTCGAGGCGGGTCTCGTTTAACTCAACCATATCATTTGCACCTCTTATCGGGTCTCGTTTGATTGAACCGCATCACTTGCACCTCGAATCGTGCCTCGTTCGACTTAACCATATCATATGCGCCTCATGTCGGGCCTCGTTTGACTCAACCATATCATTTGAGCCTCGGTCGGGACTCGATTGACATACACATATGTTTGCACCTTGAGATGGGCCTCGTTTGACTCAACCACATCATTTGCACCTCGAGTCAGGCCTTGTTTGACTCAACCATATCATTAGCGCCTCGAGTTGGGACTTGTTTGACTTACACATATGTTTGCACCTCGAGATGGGCCTCGTTTGACATAACCACATCATTTGTGCCTCAAGTCAGGCCTCGTTTGACTCGACCATATCTTTTGCACCTCGAGTCGGGCCTCGTTTGACTCAACCATATCATCTACTCCTCGAGTTGGCCCTTATTTGACTCAACCATATCATTTGAGCCTCGACTCGGGACTCGTTTGAGTTACACATTTTTTGCACCTCAAGATAGGCTTCGTTCAACTCAACCACATCATTTGCACCTCGAATCGGGCCTCGTTTGACCAAACCACATCATTTACACCTCGAGTCGTGCTTCGTTTGACTCAACCACATCATTGCGCCTAGAGTTGGGCCTTGTTTGACTTGACCATAACATTAGCGCCTCGAGTCAGGACTCATTTGACTTACACATATGTTTCCAACTCAAGATGGGCCACGTTTAACTGAACCACATCATTTACGCCTCGGGTCGGGCCTCGTATGACTCCACCATATCATTAGCACCTTGAGTTGGGACTCGTTTGACTTACACAAATGTTTGCACCTCGAGATGGGCCTTGTTTGACTCAACCACATCATTTGTGCCTCGAGTCGAGTCTCGTTTGATAAAACCATTTCATTTGTAGCTCGGATCGGGCCTCGATTCACTCAACCATATCATTTGCACTTCGGGTCGGGCCTCGTTTAACTCGACCATATCTTTTGTACCTCTTGCTGGGACTCGTTTGACTGAACCACATTATTTGTACCTCGAGTCGTGGCTCGTTTGACTCAACCATATCATTTGCGCCTCGAGTTGGCCCTCATTTGACTCAACCATATCATTAGCACCTTGAGTTGAGACTCGTTTAACTTACACATATGTTTGCAACTCGAGATGGGCCTCGTTTGACTCAACCACTTCATTTGTGCCTTGAGTTGGGCCTCATTTGACTTAACTATATCATTTGCAACAGAAGTCGAGCCTCGTTTGACTCAAGCATATCATTTGCGCCTCGAGTTGGGACTCGTTTGACTTACACATATGTTTGTGCCTCGAGATAGGCCTCGTTTGCTCAACCATATATTTTGTTCCACGAGTAAGGCCTTGTTTGACTCAAACATATCATTTGTACCTCGATTCGAGCCTCATTTAACTCAACCAAATCATTTGCACCTCTTGTCGGGACTCATTTGACTGAACCACATCATTTGCACCTCGAGTCGTGCCTCATTTGACCCAACCATATAATTTACGCCTCGAGTTGGCCCTCGTTTGACTCAACCATATAATTTGAGCCTCGAGTCGGGACTTGTTTGACTTACACATATGTTTGCACCTCAAGATAGGTCTCATTTGACTCAGTCACATCCTTTGCTCCTCGAGCTGGGCCTCGTTTTACTCAACCATATCATTAGTGCCTCAAGTCAAGACTCGTTTGACTCAGACATATCATTTGCACCTCGAGTTGGGACTCGTTTGACTTACACATATCTTTTGTTCCTCGAGTCGGGCCTTGTTTGACTCAAACATATCATTTGCACCTCGAGTCGGGCATCATTTAACTCAACAATATCATTTGCACCTCTTGTCTGGATCGTTTGACTGAACCACATAATTTGCACGTTGAGTTATGCCTCATTTGACTCAACCATATCATTTGTGCCTCGAGTCGGGCCTCGTTTGACTCAACCATATCATTTGAGCCTCAAGGCGGGACTCGTTTGATTTACACATATGTTTGCACCTCGAGATGGGCCTCATTTGACTCAACCACATCATTTGCACCTCAAGTCGAGCCTCATTTGTCTCAACCATATCCTTAGCCGCTTGAGTCGGGCTTCGTTTAACTCAACAAGATCATTTGCACCTCTTGTCTGGAGTCGTTTGACTGAACCACATAATTTGCACCTCTAGTCGTGCCTCGTTTAACTCAACCATATTATTTGCACCTCGAGTCAGGCTTCGTTTGACTCAACCAAATATTTGCGCCTCGAGTCGAGCCTCGTTTGACTCAACCATATCATTTGAGCGTCGAGATGGGCCACGTTTAACTGAACCACATCATTTGCGCCTCAGGTCGAGCCTCGTATGACTCCACCATATCATTAGCGCCTCAAGGCAAGACTCATTTGACTTACACAAATGTGTGTACCTCAAGATGGGCCTCGTCTGACTCAACCACATCATTTGTGCCTCGAGTCGGGTCTCGTTTGACTAAACCATTTCATTTGTAGTTCGGATCAGGCCTCGATTCACTCAACCATATCATTTGCACTTCGGGTCAGGCCTCGTTTATCTCAACCATATCTTTTGCACCGCTTGCCGGGACTCGTTTGACTGAACCACATCATTTGCAACTCGAGTCGTGGCTCGTTTGACTCAACCATATCATTTGCACCTCGAGTTGGCCCTCATTTGACTCAACCATATCATTAGCGCCTTGAGTTAAGACTCGTTTAACTTACACATATGTTTGCAACTTGAGATGGGCCTTGTTTGACTCAACCACATCATTTGTGCCTCGAGTTGGGCCTCGTTTGACTCAACCATATCATTTGCAACTCGAGTCGGGCCTCGTTTTACTCAACCATATTATTTGAGCCTCGAGTCGGGACTCGTTTGACTTGCACATATGTTTGCACCTTGAGATGGGCCTCGTTTGACTCAACCACTTCATTTGCGTCTTGAGTCGGGCCTTGATTGACTCAACCATATCATTAGTGCCTCGAGTTGGGTCTTGTTTGACTTACACATATGTTTGCACCTCGAGATGGGCCTCATTTGACATAACCACATCATTTGCTCCTCGAGTCATGCCTCGTTTAACTCAACCATATCATTTGCACCTCTTGTCGAGCTTGTTTGAAGGAACCACATCATTTGCACCTCAAGTCATGCCTCGTTTGACTCAACCATATCATTTGTGTCTCAAGTCGGCCCTCGTTTGACTCAACCATATAATTTGAGCCTCGAGTTGGGAGTCGTTTGACTAACACATTTGTTTGCACCTCAAGATAGGCCTCATTTGACTCAACCACATCATTTGCGCCTCGAGTTAGCCCCTGTTTGACTAAACCATATCATTTGCACCTCGAGTCGGGCCTCGTTTCACTCAACCATATCATTTGCACCTGGAGTCGGGCCTCGTTTAACTCAACCATATCTTTTGCACCTCTTGTCGGGACTTGTTCGACTAAACCACATCATTTGCTGCTCAAGTCGTGCCTCGTTTGACTCAACCAAATCATTTGTACCCCGAGTCGGCCCTCGTTTGACTTAACCATATCATTAGTGCCTCGAGTCGGGACTTGTTTGACTCAAACATATCATTTGCACCTTGAGTCGGGCCTCGTTTAACTCAACGAAATCATTTGCTCCTCTTGTCGGGACTCATTTGACTGAACCACATCATTTGCACCTCGAGTCATGCCTCGTTTGACCCAACCATATCATTTATGCCTCGAGTCGACCCTCGTTTGACTCAACCATATAATTTGAGCCTCGAGTCGGGACTTGTTTGACTTACACATATGTTTGCAACTCGAGATAGGTCTCGTTTGACTCAGCCACATCCTTTACTCCTTGAGCCGGGCCTCATTTTACTCAACCATATCATTAGCGCCTCAAGTCAGGACTCGTTTGACTCAACCATATCATTTGCGCCTTGAGTTGGGACTCGTTTAACTTACACATATGTTTGTGCCTTGAGATAGGCCTCGTTTTACTCAAACATATCTTTTGTTCCTCAAGTCAGGCCTTGTTTAACTCAAACATATCATTTGCACCTTGATTCGGGCCTCGTTTAACTCAACTAAAACATTTGCACCTCTTGTCGGGACTCATTTGACTAAACCACATCATTTGCACCTCGAGTCGGTCCTCGTTTGACCCAACCATATCATTTATGCCTCGAGTCGGCCCTCATTTGACTCAACCATATAATTTGAGCCTCGAGTCGGGACTTGTTTGACTTACACATATGTTTGCACCTCAAGATAGGTCTCATTTGACTCAGCCACATCCTTTGCTCCTCGAGCTGGGCCTCGTTTTACTCAACCATATCATTAGCGCCTCAAGTCAAGACTCGTTTGACTCAGCCATATCATTTGTGCCTCGAGTTGGGACTCGTTTGACTTACACATATCTTTTGTACCTCGAGTCGGGCCTTGTTTGACTCAAACATATCAATTGTACCTCGAGTCGGGCCTCATTTAACTCAACAATATCATTTGCACCTCTTGTCTGGACTCGTTTGATTGAACCACATAATTTGCACGTTGAGTCGTGCCTCATTTAACTCAACCATATCATTTGTGCCTCGAGTCGGGCCTCGTTTGACTTAAGCATATCATTTGAGCCTCAAGGCGGGACTCGTTTGATTTACACATATGTTTGCACCTCGAGATGGGGCTCATTTGACTAAACCGCATCATTTGCACCTCAAGTCGGGCCTCATTTGTCTCAACCATATCCTTAGCCGCTTGAGTCGGGCTTTGTTTAACTCAACAAGATCATTTGCACCTCTTGTCTGGGGTCGTTTGACTGAACCACATAATTTGCACCTCGAGTCGTGCCTCATTTGACTCAACCATATTATTTGCACCTCGAGTCGGGCGTCGTTTGACTCAACCAAATATTTGCGCCTCGAGTCGGGCCTCGTTTGACTCAACCATATCGTTTAAGCCTCGAGATGGGCCACGTTTAACTGAACCACATCATTTGTGCCTCGGGTCGGGCCTCGTATGACTTCACCATATCATTAGCGCCTCGAGTCGGGACTCATTTGACTTACACAAATGTGTGCACCTCGAGATGGGCCTCGTCTGACTCAACCACATCATTTGTGCCTTGAGTCGGGTCTCGTTTGACTAAACCATTTCATTTGTAGCTCGGATCGGGCCTCGATTCACTCAACCATATCATTTGTACTTCGGGTCGGGCCTCGTTTAACTCAACCATATCTTTTGCACCTCTTGCCAGGACTCATTTGACTGAACCACATCATTTGTACCTCGAGTCGTGGCTCGTTTGACTCAATCATATTATTTGCACCTTGAGTTGGCCCTCATTTGACTCAACCATATCATTAGTGCCTTAAGTTGAGACTCGTTTAACTCAACCATATCATTTGCTCCTCGAGTCACACCTCGTTTAACTCAACCATATCATTTGCACCTCTTGTCGGGGCTTGTTTGACGGAACCACATCATTTGCACCTCAAGTCATGCCTCGTTTGACTCAACCATATCATTTGTGCCTCGCGCGGCCCTCGTTTGACTCAACCATATCATTTGAGCCTCGAGTTGGCAGTCGTTTGACTAACACATTTGTTTGCACCTCAAGATAGGCCTCATTTGACTCAACCACATCATTTGCGTCTCAAGTTGGCCCCTATTTGACTAAACCATATCATTTGCACCTCGAGTTGGGCCTCGTTTCACTCAACCATATCATTTGTAACTCGAGTCGAGCCTCGTTTAACTTAACCATATCTTTTGCACCTCTTGTCGGGACTCGTTTGACTGAACTACATCATTTGCTGCTCGAGTCATGCCTCGTTTGACTCAATCAAATCATTTGCACCTCAAGTCGGCCCTCGTTTGACTTAACCATATCATTAGTGCCTCGAGTCGGGACACGTTTGACTTACTTATATATTTGCAACTCGAGTTGGGCCTCGTTTGATTCAACCACATCATTTACGCCTCGACTCTAGCCTCATTTGACTCAACCATATCATTTGAACCTCGAGTGAGGCCACGTTTAACTTAACCATATCATTTGCACCTCTTTGTTGGGACTCGTTTGACTAAACCACATCATTTGCACCTTGAGATAGGCTTCGTTTGACTCAACCACATCATTTGTGCCTCGAGTCAGGCTCGTTTGACTCAACCATATCATTTACAGCTCGAGTTGGGCCTTGTTAACTCAACAATATCTTTGGTACCTCTTATCTGGACTCGTTTGACTGAACCACATCATTTGCACCTCGAGTTGTGCCTCGTTTGACTCAACCATATCATTTGCGCCTCGAGTCAGGCCTCATTTGACTCAACCATATCATTAGCGCCTCTAGTTGGGACTCGTTTAACTTACACATATGTTTGCAACTTGAGATGGGACTCGTTTGACTTAATGACAACATTTGTGCATCGGGTCAATCCTCGTTTGACTCAAGCATATCATTTGCACCTCGAGTTGGGCATCGTTTGACTTACACATACGTTTGTATCACGAGATGGGCCTCGTTTGACTCAATGACAACATTGGTGCCTCGAGTCAGGCCTCGTTTGTCCCAACCATTTCATTTGCACCTCGAGTCGGGCCTCGTTTGAGTCAACCATATCATTTGGGCCTCAAGGCAGGACTCGTTTGACTTACACATATGTTTGCACCTCGAGATGGGCCTCGTTTGACTCAACCCCATCATTTGTGCCTCCAGTCGGCCTCATTTGACTCAACCATATCATTTGCACCTCGAGTTGGGCCTCGTTTAACTCAACAATATCATTTGCACCTCTTGTCTAGACTTGTTTGACTGAACCACATCTTTTGCCCCTCGAGTCATGCCTCGTTTGACTCAAACACATCATTTGCTCCTCGAGTTGTGCCTCGTTTGACTCAACCATATCATTTGCACCTCAAGTCGGGCCTCGTTCAACTCAACCATATCATTTGCACCTCTTGTCAGGACTTGTTTGACTGAACCACATATTTTGCACCTCGAGTCGTGCCTCGTTTGACTCAACCACATCATTTGCTCCTCGAGTCGTGCCTTGTTTGACTCAGCCATATCATTTATCCCTCGAGTTAGCCCTCATTCGCCTTAACCATATCATTTGAGCCTCGAGTCAGGACTCGTTTAACTTACACATATCTTTGTACCTCGAGTCGGGGCTCCTTTGACTCAACCATATCATTAGCACCTCGATTTAGGACTCCTTTGACTTACACATATGATTGCACCTTGCGATGGGCCTTGTTTCACTCAACCAAATCATTGGTGACTTGAGTTGGGCCTCGTTTGACTTAACCACATCATTTGCACCTCGAGTCATTCCTTGTTTAACTCAACCATATCATTTGCACCTCTTGTCAAGACTCGATGGACTGAACCACATTATTTGCACTCGAGTTGTGCCTCATTTGACTTAACCATATCATTTGCGCCTCGAGTCAGGTCTCGTTTGACTTAACCATATCATTAGCGCTTGGAGTCAGGACTCGTTTAACTTACACATATGTTTGCACCTTAAGATGGGACTCGTTTGACTTAACGACAACATTTGTGCGTCGGGTCAGGCCTTGTTTGACTCAAGCATATCATTTGCACCTCGAGTTGGGCCTCGTTTGACTTACACATACGTTTGCACCACGAGATGGGCCCCGTTTGACTCAACGACAACATTGGTGCCTCGGGTTAGGCCTCGTTTGTCCCAACCATATCATTTGCACCTCGAGTCGGGCCTCGTTCGAGTCAACCATATCATTTGATCCTCGAGGCGGGACTCGTTTCACTTACACATATGTTTGCACCTCGAGATGGGCCTCGTTTGACTCAACCCCATCATTTGTGCCTCTAGTCGAGCCTCATTTGACTCAACCATATCATTTGCACCTCGAGTCGGGCCTCGTTTAACTCACCAATATCATTTGCACCTCTTGTCTGGACTCGTTTGACTGAACCACATCTTTTGCCCCTTGAGTCATGCCTCGTTTGACTCAAACACATCATTTGCTCCTCGAGTTGTGCCTCGTTTGACTCAACCATATCATTTGCACCTCAAGTCGGCCCTCGTTCAACTCAACCATATCATTTGCACCTCTTGTCAGGACTCGATTGACTGAACCACATATTTTTCACCTCAAGTAGTGCCCTGTTTGACTCAAGCATATCATTTGCAACTCGAGTCGGGCCTCGTTTGACTCAAACATATCATTTGCACCTCGAGTCGGGCCTCGTTTGACTTACACATATGTTTGCAACTTGAGATGGGCCTCGTTTGACTCAACGACAACATTTGTGCCTCAGGTCAGGCCTCGTTAGTCCTAACCATATAATTTGCAACTCGAGTCATGCTTCGTTTGACTCAACCATATCATTTGCACCTCAAGTTGGGCCTTGTTTGACTTACACATATGTTTGCAGCTCGAGATGGGCCACGTTTGACTCAACCACATGAATTGTACCTCGAGTTAGGCCTCGTTTGAGTCAATCATATCATTTGTACCTCGAGTTGGGCCTCGTTTAACTCAACAATATCATTTGCACCTCTTGTTTGGACTCGTTTGACTGAACCACATCATTTGCACCTTGAGTCGTGCCTCCTTTGACTCAACCACATCATTTGCTCCTCGAGTCGTGCCTCGTTTGACTCAACCATATCATTTATGCCTCGAGTTAACCGTCATTTGCCTCAACCATATCATTTGAGCCTTGAGTCGGGACTCGTTTAACTTACACATATCTTTGCACCTCGAGTTGGGGCTCCTTTGACTCAACCATATCATTAGCACCTTGAGTTAGTACTCGTTTGACTTACACATATGATTGCACCTCGCGATGGACCTTGTTTGACTCAACCATATCATTGGTGACTCGAGTTATGCCTCATTTGACTTAATCACATCATTTGCGCCTCGAGTCGTGCCTTGTTTAACTCAACCATATATTTGCACCTCTTGTCAGAACTCGATGGACTGAACCACATTATTTGCGCTAGAGTCGCGCCTCATTTGACTTAACCATATCATTTGCGCCTCGAGTCGGGCCTCGTTTGACTCAACCATATCATTAGCACCTGGAGTCAGGACTCGTTTAACTTACACATATGTTTGCACCTTGAGATGGGACTCGTTTGACTTAACGACAACATTTGTGCATCGGGTCAGGCCTCGTTTGACTCAAGCATATCATTTGCACCTCGAGTTGGGCCTCATTTGACTTACACATACGTTTGCACCACGAGATGGGCCTCGTTTGACTCAATGACAACATTGGTGCCTCGAGTTAGGCCTCGTTTGTCCTAACCATATCATTTGCACCTCGAGTCGGGCCTCGTTCGAGTTAACCATATCATTTGATCCTCGAGGCGGGACTCGTTTGACTTACACATATATTTGCACCTCGAGATGGGCCTCGTTTGACTCAACCCCATCATTTGTGCCTCTAGTCGAGCCTCATTTGACTCAACCATATCATTTGCACCTCGAGTCGAGCCTCGTTTAACTCAACAATATCATTTGCACCTCTTGTCTGGACTCGTTTGACTAAACCACATCTTTTGCCCCTCGAGTCATGCCTCATTTGACTCAAACACATCATTTGCTCCTAAAGTTGTGCCTCGTTTGCCTCAACCATATCATTTGCACCTCTAGTCGGGCCTCGTTTGACTTACACATATGTTTGTAGCTCGAGATGGGCCACGTTTGACTCAACCACATGAATTTTACCTCGAGTTAGGCCTCGTTTGAGTCAACCATATCATTTGTACCTCGAGTTGGGCCTCGTTTAACTCAACAATATCATTTGCACCTCTTGTTTGGACTCGTTTGACTGAACCACATCATTTGCACCTTGAGTCGTGCCTCGTTTGACTCAACCATATAAATTGCGCCTCGAGTCGAGCCTCGTTTGACTCAACCATATCATTAGCACCTCGATTCGGGACTCGTTTGACTCAACCATATCATTAGCACCTCGAGTTGGGACTCGTTTGACTTACACATTTGTTTGCACCTCGAGATGGGCCTCGTTTGACTCAATGACAACATTTGTGCCTCGGGTCAGGCCTCGTTTGACTGAAGCATATCATTTGCACCTCGAGTCAGGCCTCATTTGACTTACACATATGTTTGCACCTCGAGATGTGCCTCATTTGACTGAATGAGAACATTTGTGCCTTGTGTCAGGCCTCGTTTGACTCGACCATATCATTTGCACCTCAAGTCGGGCATCGTTTGACTCAACCATATCATTTGCACATCGAGTCGGGCCTCGTTTGACTCAATCATATCATTTGAGCCTCGAGGCAGGACTCGTTGGACTTACACATATGTTTGCACCTCGAGATGGGCCTCATTTGACTCAACCACATCATTTGTGCCTCGAGTTGGGCCTCGTTTGACTCAACTCTATCATTTGCACCTCGAGTTGGGCCTCGTTTAACTCAACAATATCATTTGCACCTATTGTCCGGACTTGTTTGACTAAACCACATCATTTGCACCTCAAGTCATCCCTCGTTTGACTCAACCATATTATTTGCAACTCGAGTCAGGCCTCGTTTGACTTAACCATATCATGAGCGCCTCGAGTTGGGACTTGTTTGACTTACACATATGATTGCACCACGAGATGGGCCTCGTTTGACTCAACGACAACATATGTGCCTCGGGTTAGGCCTTGTTTGACTCAACCATATCATTTGCACCTCGAGTTGTGCCTCATTTTACTCAACCATATCATTTGCGCCTCGAGTCGGGCCTCGTTTGACTCAACCATATCATGAGCGCCTCGAGTCGAGCCTCGTTTGACTTTCACATATGATTGCACCACGAGATGGGCCTCGTTTGACTAAATGACAACATTTGTGCCTCGGGTTAGGCCTCGTTTGACTCAACCATATCATTTGCACCTCGAGTCAGGCGTCGTTTGACTCAACCATATCATTTGCACCTCGAGCCAGGCCTTGTTTGACTCAACCATATCATTTGAGCCACGAGGTGAGACTCATTTGAGTTACACATATGTTTGCACCTTGAGATAGGCCTCATTTGACTCAACCACATCACTTGTGCCACGAGTTGGGCCTCGTTTGACTCAACTATATCATTTGCACCTCGAGTTGGGCCTCGTTTAACTCAACAGTATCATTTGCACCTATTGTCCGGACTCGTTTGACTAAACCACATCATTTGCACCTCGAGTCATCCCTCGTTTGACTCAACCATATCATTTGCGCCTCGAGTCAGGCCTCGTTTGACTTAACCATATCATGAGCGCCTCGAGTTGGGACTCGTTTGACTTACACATATGATTGCACCACGAGATGGGCCTCGTTTGACTCAACGACAACATATGTGCCTCGGGTTAGGCCTTGTTTGACTCAACCATATCATTTGTGCCTCGAGTTGTGCCTCATTTTACTCAACCATATCATTTGCGCCTCGAGTTGGGCCTCATTTGACTCAACCATATCATGAGCACCTCGAGTCGAGCCTCGTTTGACTTTCACATATGATTGCACCACGAGATGGGCCTCGTTTGACTAAACGACAACATTTGTACCTCGGGTTAGGCCTCGTTTGACTCAACCATATCATTTGCACATCGAGTCGGGCGTCGTTTGACTCAACCATATCATTTGCACCTCAAGCCAGGCCTTGTTTTACTCAACCATATCATTTGAGCCACGAGGTGAGACTCATTTGAGTTACACATATGTTTGCACCTTGAGATAGGCCTCATTTGACTCAACCACATCACTTGTGCCACGAGTTGGGCCTAGTTTGACTCAACCATGTCATTTGCATCTCGAGTCGGGCCTCGTTTGACTCAACCATATCATTTACACCTCAAGCCGGGCCTCGTTTAACTCAACCATATCATTTGCACCAATTGTCTAGACTCGTTTAATTGAACCACATCATTTGCATCTTGAGTCGGGCGTCGCTTGACTCAACCATATCATTTGCACCTCAAGTCGAGCCTCGTTTAATTCAAGCATATCATTTGCACCTCTTGTCGGGACTCGTTTGATTGAACCACATCTTTTGCCCCCCGAGTCATGCCTCTTTTGACTTAACCATATCATTTGCACCTTGAGTCGGCCCTTGTTTGACTCAACCATATCAATTGAGCCTCGAGTTAGGAATTGTTTGACTTTCACTTATGTTTGCACCTTGCCATGGGCCTCGGTTCACTGAACGACAACATTTGTGCCTCAGGTTAGGCCTTGTTTGACTCAAGCATATCAGTTGCACAACCAGTCAGGTCTCGTTTGACTTACACATATGTTTGCACCTCAAGATGGGCCTCGTTTGACTAACGACAACATTTGTGCCTCCGGTCAGGCCTCGTTTGTCCCAACCATATCATTTTGACCTCGAGTCGGGCTTCATTTGACTCAACCATATAATTTACGTATCGAGTCGGGCCTCGTTTGACTTACACATATGTTCCACCTTGAGATAGGCCTTGTTTGACTCAACCACATCAATTGTTCCTCGAGTCAGGCCTCGTTTGACTTAACCATATCATTTGCACCTTGAGTCGGGCCTCGTTTAACTCAACAATAACATTTTCACCTATTGGCTGGACTCGTTTGACTGAACCACATCATTAGCACCTCGAGTCGTGCCTCATTTGACTTAACCATATCATTTGTGCCTCGAGTCGGGCCTCGTTTGACTCAACTATATCATGAGTGCCTCGAGTTGAGACTTGTTTAACTTACACATATGATTGCACCACGAGATGGGCCTCGTTTGACTCAATGACAACATTTGTACCTCAGGTCTGGCCTCGTTTGACTCAACCATATCATTTGCACCTCGAGTCATGCCTCATTTTACAGAACCATATCATTTGCGCCTCGAGTCAGGCCTCGTTTGACTCAACCATATCATGAGCGCCTCGAGTCGGGCCTCATTTGACTTACACATACGATTGCACCACGAGATGGGCCTCGTTTGACTCAACAACAACATTTGTGCCTCAGGTCATGCATTGTTTGACTCAACCATATCATTTGCACCTAGAGTCGGGCGTCGTTTGATTCAAACATAGCATTTGCACCACCAATCGGGCCTCATTTGACTCAACCATATCATATGAGCCTCGAGGTGGGACTTATTTGAGTTACACACATGTTTGCACCTCAAGATGAGCCTCGTTTGACTCAACCACATCACTTGTGCCTCGAGTCGGGCCTAGTTTGACTCAACCATACCATTTGCACCTCGAGTCGAGCCTCATTTGACTCAACCATATCATTTGCACCTCAAGTCGGGCCTCGTTTAACTCAACCATATCATTTGCACAAGTTGTCTGGACTCGTTCAATTGAGCCACATCATTTGCATCTTGAGTCGGGCCTCATTGGACTCAACCATATCATTTGCACCTCAAGTTGAGCCTCGTTTAATTCAACCATATCATTTGCACCTCTTGTCGAGACTCGTTTGACTGAACCACATCTTTTTCCCCTCGAGTCGTGCCTCATTTGACTCAACCATATCATTTGCACCTCGAGTCGGCCCTCGTTTGACTCAACCATATCATTTGAGCCTCGAGTCGAGACTTGTTTGACTTACACATATGTTTACACCTCGAGATGGGCCTCGTTTGACTCAACGGCAATATTTGTGCCTCGGGTCATGCCTTGTTTGACTCAAGCATATCAGTTGCACCTCGAGTCAGGCCTCATTTGACTTACACATATGTTTGCACCTCAAGATGGGCCTCGTTTGACTCAATGACAACATTTGTGCCTATGGTCAAGCCTCGTTTGTCCCAACCATATCATTTGCACCTTGAGTCGGGCTTCGTTTGACTCAACCATATCATTTATGCATCGAGTCGGGTCTCGTTTGATTTACACATATGTTTGCACCTCGAGATATGCCTCGTTTGACTCAACCACATCAATTGTACCTCGAGTTGGGCCTCGTTTGACTCAACCATATCATTTGCACCTCGAGGTGGGCCTCGTTTAACTCAACAATATCATTTGCACCTCTTGTCTGGACTCGTTTGACTGAACCACATCATTTGCACCATGAGCCGTGCCTCGTTTGACTCAACCATATCATTTGCGCCTCGAGTCAGGCATTGTTTGACTCAACCATATCATTAGCGCTTCGAGTCAGGACTCGTTTGACTTACACATATGTTTGCACCTCGAGATGGGCCTCGTTTGACTCAACGACAACATTTGTGCCTCGCGTCAGGCCTCGTTTGCTCAACCCTATCATTTGCACCTCGAGTCAGGCGTCGTTTGACTCAACCATATCATTTGCACCTCGAGTCGGGCCTCGCTTGACTTAACCATATCATTTGAGCCTCGAGGTGGGACTCGTTGGACTTACGCATATGTTTGCACCTTGAGATGGGCCTCATTTGACTCAACCACATCATTTGTGCCTCAAGTCGTGCCTCGTTTGACTCAACCATCTCATTTACACCTCGAGTCGGGCTTCGTTTAACTCAACAATATCATTTGCACCTATTGTTGGGACTCGTTTGACTGAACCACATCATTTGCACCTTGAGTCGTGCCTCGTTTGACTCAACCATATCATTTGCGCCTCGAGTCAGGCCTCGTTTGACTTTACCATATCTTGAGCGCCTCGAGTTGGGACTCATTTGACTTACACATATGTTTGCACCTCGAGATAGGCCTCGTTTGACTCAACGACATCATTTCTGCCTCGAGTCAGACCTTGTTTGACTCAAGCATATCATTTGCACCTCGAGTCAGGCCTCGTTTGACTTATACAAATGTTTGCACCTCGAGATGGGCCTCGTTTCACTCGATGACAACATTTGTGCCTTAGGTTAGGACTCATTTGACTCAACCATATCATTTGCACCTCGAGTCGGGCTTCATTTGACTCAACCATGTCATTTGAGTCTTGAGTTGGGCCTCGATTGACTCAACCATATCATTTGAGCCTCGAGGCGAGACTCGTTTGACTTACACATATGTTTGCTTCTCGAGATGGACCTCGTTTGACTCAAGCACATCATTTTTGCCTCAAGTTGGGTCTCATTTAACTCAACAATATCATTTGCACCTCTTGTCTGGAGTCGTTTGACTGAACCACATAGTTTGCTTGTCGAGTCGTGCCTCGTTTGACTCAACCATATCATTTATGGCTCGAGTTAGGCCTCATTTGACTCAACCATATCATTTGAGCCTCAAGGCGAGACTCGTTTGATTTACACATATGTTTGCACCTCAAGATGGGCCTCATTTGACTCAACCACATCATTTGCGCCTCGAGTCAGGCCTCGTTTGACTCAACCATATCCTTAGCCCCTCGAGTCAGGCTTCGTTTAACTCAACAATATTATTTGCACCTCTTGTCTGGGCTCGTTTGACTGAACCAAATAATTTGTACCTCGAGTTGTGCCTGGTTTGACTCAACCATTTGATTTGCACCTCGAGTCGGGCTTTGTTTTACTCAACCATATCATTTGCAACTCGAGTCGGGCCTCGTTTGACTCAACCATATCGTTTGAGCCTCGAGGCGGGACTCGTTTGACATACACATATGTTTGCACCACAAGACCTCGTTTGACTCAATGACAACAATTGTGCCTCGGGTCAGGCCTCGTTTGACTCAAGCATATCATTTGCACCTCGAGTCGGGACTCGTTTGACTTACACATATGTTTGCACCTCAAGATAGGCCTCATTTGACTCAACGACAACATTTGTGCCTCAGGTCAGGCCTTGTTTGGCTTAACCTTGTCATTTGCACCTCGAGTCAGGCGTCATTTGACTCAACCATATCATTTGCAGCTCGAGTCGGGCCTCATTTCGCTCAACCATATCATTTGAGCCTCGAGGTAGGACTCGTTGGACTTAGACATATGTTTACACCTCGAGATGGGCCTCATTTGACTCAATGGCAACATTTGTGCCTCGAGTCAGGCCTTGTTTGACTCAAGCATATCATTTGCACCGTGAGCTCGGCCTCGTTTGTGTTATACATATGTTTGCACCTTGAGATGGGCCTCGTTTGACTTGACGACACATTTGTGCCTCAGGTCAGGCCTCGTTTGACTCAACCATATCATTTGCACCTCGAGTCGGGCATCATTTGACTCAACCATATCATTTGCACCTCGAGCCGGCCCTCGTTTGACTCAACCATATCATTTGCACCTCGATCCGGCCCTCCTTTGACTCAACTATATCATTTGTACCTTGAGTCGGTCCTCGTTTAACTCAACAATATCATTTGCACCTCTTGTCTGGACTCGTTTGACTGAACCACATAATTTGCACCTTGAGTCGGGCCTCGTTTGACTCAACCATATCATTTGTGCCTCGAGTCGGGCCTCGTTGGACTCAACCATATCATTTGAGCCTCAAGGCAGGACTCGTTTGATTCACACATATGTTTGCACCTCGTGATAGGCCTCGTTTGACTCAACCATATCCTTAGCCCCTCGAGTCGGGACTCGTTTGACTTACACATATGTTTACACCTCGAGATGGGCCTCAATTGACTCAACAACAACATTTATGCCACGGGCCAAGCCTCGTTTGACTCAACCATATCATTTGCACCTCGAGTCGGGCCTCGTTTGACTCAACCATATCATTTGCAACCCGAGTTGTGCCTCGTTTGACTCAACCATATGATTTGAGCCTCAAGGCAGGACTCGTTTGATTTACACATATGCTTGCACCTTGAGATGGGCCTCGTTTGACTCAACCACATCATTTGTGCCTCGAGTTGGGCCTTGTTTGACTCAACCATATCCTTAGCTCCTTGAGTCGGTGTTCGTTTAACTCAACAATATCATTTGCACCTCTTGTCCAGACTCGTTTGACTGAACCACATAATTTGCACCTCGAGTTGTGCCTCGTTTGACTCAACCATATCATTTGCACCTCGTGTCGGGCTTTGTTTTACTCAACCATATCATTTGCATCTCGAGTCGGGCCTTATTTGACTCAATCATATCGTTTGAGCCTCGAGGCGAGACTCGTTTGACTTACGCATGTTTGCACCTCGAGATGGGCCTCATTTAACTCAACCACATCATTTGTGCCTCGAGTAGGGCCTCGTTTCACTCAACCATATCATTTGTACCTCGAGTCGGTCCTCGTTTAACTCAACAATATCATTTGCACCTCTTGTCTGGACTCGTTTGACTTAACCACATAATTTGCACCTTGAGTGGGGCCCCATTTGACTCAACCACATCATTTGTGCCTCGAGTCGGGCCTCGTTTAACTCAACCATATCATTTGAGCCTCAAGGCGGGACTCGTTTCATTTACACATATGTTTGTACCTCAAGATAGGCCTCGTTTAACTCGAGATGGGCCTCATTTGACTCAACCATATCCTTAGCCCCTCGAGTCGGGAGTCATTTGACTTAACATATGTTTGCACCTCGAGATGGGCCTCGTTTGACTCAATGACAACATTTGTGCCTTGGGCCAAGCCTCGTTTGACTCAACCATATCATTTGCACCTCGAGTCGGGACTCGTTTGACTCAACCATTTCAGTTGCAACCAGAGTCGGTCCTCGTTTAACTCAACCATATCATTTGCACCTCTTGTCAAGACTCGTTTGACTGAACCACATCTTTTGCACCTTGAGTCGTGCCTCGTTTGACTCAACCACTTCATTTGCTCCTCGAGTGATGCCTTATTTGACTCAACCATATCATTTGCGCCTCGAGTTAGGACTCGTTTGACTTACACATATGTTTGCAACTCGAGATGGGTCTCATTTAACACAACCACATCATTTGCACCTCGAGTCAGGCCTTGTTTGACTCAACCATATCATTAGCGCCTCGAGTCAGGACTCGTTTGACTTACACATATGTTTGCACCTCGAGATAGACCTCGTTTGACGCAACCTCATCATTTGTGCCTCGAGTCGGGCCTCGTTTGACTTAACCATATCCTTGACGCCTTGAGTCGGGCTTCGTTTAACTCAACAATATGATTTGCACCTCTTGTCTAGACTCGTTTGACTGAACCACATAATTTGCACCTCGAGTCGTGCCTCGTTTGACTCAACCATATCATTTGCACCTTGAGTCGTGCTTCATTTTACTCAACCATATCATTTGCGCCTTGAGTCGAGCCTTGTTTGAGTCAACCATATCATTTGAGCCTCGAGGCAGGACTCATTTGACTTACACATATGTTTGCACCTTGAGATAGGCCTCGTTTGACTCAACCACATCATTTGTGCCTCGAGTTAGGCCTCGTTTGACTTAACCGTATCATTTGTACCTTGAGTTGGTCCCCATTTAACTCAACAATATCATTTGCACCTCTTGTCTGAACTCGTTGGACTGAGCCACATAATTTGCACCTCGAGTTGGGCCTCATTTAACTCAACCATATCATTTGTGCCTCGAGTCAGACCTCGTTTGACTCAACCATATCATTTGAGCCTCAAGGCAAGACTCGTTTGATTTACACATATGTTTGCACCTCGACATAGGCCTCGTTTGACTCAACCATATCCTTGGCCCCTCGAGTTGGGAGTCGTTTGACTTACACATATGTTTGCACCTCCAGATAGGCCTCGTTTGGCTCAACGACAACATTTGTGCCTCGGGTCAGGCCTCGTTTGACTAAACCATATCTTTTGCACCTCGGGTCGGGCCTCATTTGACTCAACCATATCATTTGCTCCTCTTGTCGGGACTCGTTTGACTGAACCACATCTTTTGCACCTTGAGTCATGCCTCGTTTGACTCAACCATATCATTTGAGACTCAAGTTAGGACTCGTTTGTCTTACACATATGTTTGCTCCTCAAGATGGGCCTTGTTCGACACAACCACATCATTTGTACCTCGAGTCAGGCCTCGTTTGACTCGACCATATCATTAGCCCCTCGAGTCGGGACTCGTTTGACTTACACATATGTTTGCACCTCGAGATGGGCCTCTTTTGACTCAACCACATCATTTATGCCTCAAGTTAGGCCTCGTTTGACTGAACCTTATCATTTGAGCGTTGAGGCAGGACTCATTTGAGTTACACATCTGTTTGTTCCTCGAGTCGGGCCTCGTTTGACTTAACCACATCACGTGTGCCTCAAGTCGGGCCTAGTTTGACTCAACCATATCATTCGAACCTCGAGTCGGCCCTCTTTTGACTCAACCATATCATTTGAGCCTCGAGTCGGGACTTGTTTGACCTACACATATGTTTGCACCTCAAGATGGGCCTCGTTTGACTTAACCACATCCTTTGCTTCTTGAGTCGGGCCTTATTTGACTAAACCATATCATTAGCGCCTTGAGTCGGGACTCGTTTGACTCAACCTTATCATTAGCACCTCGAGTTGGGACTTGTTTGAGTTACACATATGTTTGCACCTCGTGATGGGCCTCGTTTGACTCAACCATATCATTTGCACCTCGAGTCGTACATCGTTTGACTCAACCATATCATTTGCACCTCGAGTCGGGCCTTGTTTAACTCAACCATATCATTTGCATCCCTTGTTGGGACTCGTTTGACTGAACCACATATTTTGTACCTCGAGTCATGCCTCGTTTGACTCAAGCACATCATTTGCACCTTGAGTCGTGCCTCGTTTGACCCAACCATATCATTTATGCCTTGAGCCAACCCTCATTTGACTCAACTGTATCGTTTGAGCCTCGAGTTGGGACTCATTTAACTGACACATATCTTTGCACCATGAGTAAGGCCTCGTTTGACTCAACCACATGATTTGCGCCTCGAGCTGGGCCTCGTTTGACTAAACCATATCCTTAGCCCCTCGAGTTGGGAGTTGTTTGACTTACACATATGTTTGCACCTCTAGATGGGCCTCGTTTGACTCAATGACAACATTTGTGCCTCGGGTCAGGCCTCGTTTGACTAAACCATATCATTTGCACCTCGGGTCGGGCCTCATTTGACTCAACCATATCATTTGCAACCCGAGTCGGTCCTCGTTAACTCAACCATATCATTTGCTCCTCTTGTTGGGACTCGTTTGATTGAACCACATCTTTTGCAACTTGAGTCGTGCCTCATTTGACTCAACCATATCATTTGAGACTCGAGTTAGGACTCTTTTGTCTTACACATATGTTTGCGCCTCGAGATGGGCCTCGTTCGACATAACTATATCATTTACGCCTCGAGTCAGGCCTCGTTTGACTCAACCATATGATTAGCGTCTCGAGTCAGGACTCGTTTGACTTACACATATGTTTGCACCTCGAGATGGGCCTCTTTTGACTCAACCACATCATTTATGCCTCTTGTTAGGCCTCGTTTGACTGAACCTTATCATTTGAGCCTTGAGGCAGGACTCATTTGAGTTACACATCTGTTTGTGCCTCGAGTCGGGCCTCGTTTGACTCAACCACATCACGTGTGCCTCGAGTCGGGCCTAGTTTGACTCAACCATATCATTTGCACCTCGGGTCGGGCCTCGTTTGACTCAACCATATCATTTGCAACTTGAGTCGGGCCTCGTTTAGCTCAACCATATTATTTGCACCTATTGTCTGGACTCATTTGACTGAACCACATCTTTTGCTCCTCGAGTCGTGCCTCGTTTGACTCAACCATATCATTTGCACCTCGAGTCGGCCCTCTTTTGACTCAACCATATCATTTAAGCCTCGAGTCGGGACTTGTTTGACTTACACATATGTTTGTACCTCGAGATGGACCCCGTTTGACTTAACCACATCCTTTGCTTCTCGAGTCGGTCCTCATTTGACTAAACCATATCATTAGCATCTTGAGTCGGGACTCGTTTGAATCAACCTTATCATTAGTGCCTCAAGTTAGGACTCATTTGAGTTACACATATGTTTGCACCTTGAGATGGGCCTCGTTTAGCTCAACCATATCATTTGCACCTCGAGTCGGGCCTCGTTTGACTCAACCATATCATTTGCACCTCAAGTCGGGCCTTGTTTAATTCAACCATATCATTTGCACCTCTTGTCGGGACTCGTTTGACTGAACCACATCTTTTGCCCCTCGAGTCGTGCCTCGTTTGACTCAACCATATCATTTGCACCTCGAGTCGGCCCTCTTTTGACTCAACCATATCATTTAAGCCTCGGGTCAAGACTTGTTTGACTTACACATATGTTTGTACCTCGAGATGGACCCCGTTTGACTTAACCACATCCTTTGCTTCTCGAGTCGGGCCTCATTTGACTAAACCATATCATTAGCATCTTGAGTCAGGACTCGTTTGAATCAACCTTATCATTAGTGCCTTAAGTTAGGACTCGTTTGAGTTACACATATGTTTGCACCTTGAGATGGGCCTCATTTGACTCAACCATATCATTTGCAGCTCGAGTCGTACCTCGTTTGACTCAACCATATCATTTGCACCTCGAGTCGGGCCTCGTTTAATACAACCATATCGTTTGCACCCCTTGTCGGGACTCGTTTGACTGAACCACATATTTTGCACCTCGAGCCATGCCTCGTTTGACTCAACCACATCATTTGCACCTTGAGTCGTGCCTCGTTTGATTCAACCATATCATTTATGCCTTGAGTTAACCCTCATTTGACTCAACTGTATCGTTTGAGCCTCGAGTCAGGACTCGTTTAACTTACACATATCTTTGCACCACGAGTAAGGCCTCCTTTGACTCAACCATATCATTAGCGCCTCGAGTCAGGACTCGTTTGACATACACATATGTTTTTGCCTCGAGATGGGCCTCGTTTAACTCAACCACATCATTTGCGCCTCGTGTCGGGCCTCATTTGACTCAACCATATCCTTAGCCCCTCGAAGCGGTCTTCGTTTAACTCAACAATATCATTTGCTCCTCTTGTCTGGACTCGTTCGACTGAACCACATAATTTGCACCTCGAGTTTGACTCAACTATACAATTTGCACCTCGAGTCGGGCCACGTTTGACTCAACCATATCATTTGCACCTCTTGTCGGACCCATTTGACTAAACCACATCATTTGCATCTTGAGTCATGCCTCATTTGAGTCAACCATATCATTTGCGCCTTGAGTCGGGCCTCGTTTCCCTGAACCATCTCATTAGTGCCTCGAGCCAGGACTCGTTTAACTTACACATATGTTTGCACCTTGAGATGGGCCCCATTTGACTCAACCACATCATTTGCACCTCGAGTCAGGCCTCGTTTGACTCAACCATATCATTTGCTCCTCGAGTCGGGGCTCATTTAACTCAACCATATCATTTGTGCCTCGAGTCGAGCCTCATTTTACTCAACCATATCATTAGTGCTTCGAGTTAGGACTCGTTTGACTTACACATATGTTTGCACCTCGAGATGGGCCTCGTTTGACTCAACCACATCATTTGCGCCTCGAGTCCGGCCTCATTTGACTCAAACATATCATTTGCACCTCGAGTTGGGCGTCGTTTGACTCAACCAAATCATTTGAACCTCGAGTTGGGCCTCGTTTCACTCAACCATATCATTTGCTCCTCTTGTCGGGACCCGTCTGACTAAAGCACATGATTTGCACCTCGAGTCGTGCCTCGTTTGTATCAACCATATCATTTGTGCCTCGAGTCGGGCATCATTTGACTCAACCCTATCATTTGAGCCTTGAGTCGGGACTCGTTTGACTTGCACATATGTTTGCACCTCAAGATGGACCTCATTTGACTTAACCACATCATTTGCATCTCGAGTTAGTACTCGTTTAACTCAACCATATTATTATCGCCTCGAGTCGTGACTCGTTTGACTTACACGTATGTTTGCTCCTCAAGATGGTCCTCGTTGGACTCAACCACATCATTTGTGGCTCCAGTCGAGTGTTGTTTGACTCAACCATATCATTTGCACCTCGAGTCAGGCCTCGTTTAACTCACCCATATCATTTGCTCCTCGAGTCAGGCCTCGTTTCACTGAACCATATCATTAGTGCCTCGAGCCAGGACTCATTTAAGTGACACATATGTTTGAACCTTGAGATGGGCCTTGTTTGACTCAACCACATCATTTGCGCATCAAGTCAGGCCCCGTTTGACTCAACCATATCATTTGCACCTCGAGTTGAGTCTCATTTGACTCAACCTTATCATTTGTGCCTCGATTCGAGCCTCGTTTTACTCAACCATATCATTAGCGCCTCGAGTCAGGATTCGTCTGACTTACACATATGTTTGCACCTTGAGATGGGCCTCGTTTGAGTCAACCACATCATTTGCGCCTCGAGTTGGGCCTCATTTGACTCAAACATATCATTTGCACATTGAGTTGGGCGTCGTTTGACTCAATCATATCATTTACAGCTCGAGTCGGGCCTCGTTTCGCTCAACCATATCACTTGCTTCTCTTGTCAGGAACCGTTTCACTGAAGCACATGATTTACACCTTGAGTTGTGCCTCGTTTGTCTCAACCATATCGTTTGTGCCTCGAGTCGGTCCTCGTTTGACTCAAACATATCATTTGCACCTCGAGTTGGGCCTCATTTGACTCAACCATATCATTTTCACCTCGAGTCGGGTCGCGTTTGACTTAACCATATCTTTTGCAGCTCTTGTCGGGACCTGTTTGACTGAACCACATCATTTGCATCTTGAGTTGTGCCTCGTTTGAGTCAACCCTATCATTTGTGGCTCGAGTCAGGCCTCATTTGATTCAACCACATCATTTAAGCCTCGAGTAGGGACTCATTTGAGTTATGCATATGTTTGCACCTTGAGGTGGGCATTGTTTGACTCAACCATATCATTTGCGCCTCGAGACGGGCCTCGTTTGACTGAACCATGTCATTAGTGCCCCAAGCCAGGACTCGTTTAACTTGCACATATGTTTGCACCTCGAGATGGGCCTCGTTTGACTCAACCACATCATTTGTACCTCGAGTCAGGCCTCGTTTGACTCAACCATATCATTTGGACCTCGAGTTGGGCCTCGTTTGACTGATCCATATCATTAATGCCTCGAGCCAGAACACGTTTAACTTACACATGTGTTTGCACCTCGAGATGGGCCTCGTTTGACTCAACCACATCATTTGTGCCTCGAGTCGGGCCTCATTTGACTCAACCACATCATTTGTGCCTCGAGTCGGGTCTCGTTTGACTCAACCATATCATTAATGCCTCGAGTCAGGACTCATTTGACTTACACATATGTTTGCACCTCGAGATAGGCCTCATTTGGCTTAACCACATCATTTGCGCCTCAAGTCAAGCCTCGTTTGACTCAAACATATAATTTGCACCTCGAGTTGGGCGTCGTTTGACTCAACCATATCATTTGCACCTCGAGTCGGGTTTCGTTTCACTCAACCATATCGTTTCACTCCTCTTGTCGGGACCCGTTTAACTGATGCACATGATTTGTGCCTCGAGTCGTGCCTCGTTTGTCTCAACCATATCTTTGCGCCTCGAGTTAGGCCTCATTTGACTCAACCATATCATTTGAGCCTTAAGTCAGGACTCGTTTGACTTACACATATGTTTGTGCCAGAAGATGGGCCTCGTTTGACTCAACCACATCATTTGCGCCTCGAGTCGGGCCTCGTTTGACTCAACCATATCATTTGCACTTCGAGTCGGGGCTCATTTGACTCAACCACATCGTTTGTGCCTTGAGTCGAGCCTCGTTTTACTCAACCATATCATTAGCGCCTTGACTCAAGACTCAATTAACTTACATATATGTTTGCACGTTGGGATGGGCATCGTTTGACTCAACCACATCATTTGCGTCTCGAGTCGGGCCTCGTTTGACTCAAACATATCTTTCGCACTCGAGTTGGGCATCGTTTGACTCAACCACATCATTTGCACCTTAAGTCTGCCCTCGTTTGACTTAAACATATCTTTTGCACCTCGAGATGGGCATCGTTTGACTTAACCATATCATTTGCACCTCGAGTCGGTCCTCGTTTCACTCAACCATATCATTTGCTCCTCTTGTCAGGACCCGTTTGACTGAAGCACATGATTTGCACCTCGAGTCGTGCCTCGTTTGTCTCAACGATATCATTTGTGCCTCGAGTTAGGCCTCGTTTGACTCAACCATATCATTTGATCCTTGAGTTTGGACTCGTTTGACTTACACATATGTTTGCACCTCGAGATGGACCTCGTTTGACTCAACCACATCATTTGCACCTCGAGTTGAAACTCGTTTGACTCAACCATATTATTGGCATCTCGAGTCGGGACTCGTTTGAATTACACACATGTTTGCTCCTCAAGATGGACCTCGTTTGACTCAACCACAACCTCGAGTCGGGCCTCGTTTGACTCAACCATGTTATAACCGCCTCGAATCGGGACTCAATCATATTATAACCACCTCGTTTGACTGAAGCACATGATTTGCACCTCAAGTCGTGCCTCGTTTGTCTCAACCATATCATTTGCGCCTTGAGTTAGGACTTGTTTGACTTACACATATGATTGCACCTCGAGATGGCCTCGTTTCACTCAACCACATCATTTGCGGCTCGAGTCAAGTGTCGTTTGACTC
This sequence comes from Dicorynia guianensis, assembly GCA_037013595.1. Lineage (NCBI taxonomy): Eukaryota > Viridiplantae > Streptophyta > Magnoliopsida > Fabales > Fabaceae > Dicorynia > Dicorynia guianensis. The sequence goes on from JASUAB010000023.1 coordinate 2,303,562, forward strand.
AACCATATCATTTGCACCTCGAGTCGGGCCTCGTTTCACTCAACCATATCATTTGCACCTCGAGTCGAACCGCGTTTGACTCAACCATATCGTTTGCACCTCTTGTCGGGACCCGTTTGACTAAACCACATCATTTGCATCTTGAGTCATGCCTCGTTTGAGTCAACCCTATCATTTGCACCTCGAGTCGGGCCTCGTTTGACTCAACCATATCATTTGAGCCTCGAGTCAGAACTCGTTTGACTTACACATATGTTTGCACCTTGAGATGGGCCTCGTTTGACTCAACCACATCATTTGTGCCTCGAGTCGGGTCTCGTTCGACTCCACCATATCATTAGCGCCTCGAGTCAGGACTTGTTTGACTTACACATATGTTTGCACCTGGAGTCGGGCATCGTTTGACTCAACCATATCATTTGCACCTCGAGTCAGGCCTCATTTAACTTAACCATATCATTTGTGGCTCGAGTCGAGTGTCATTTGACTGAACCATATCATTTGCACCTCGAGTCGGGCCTCATTTGACTCAACCATATCATTTGCACATCTTGTCAGGACTCGTTTGATTGAATCACATCATTTCCACCTGGAGTCGCGCCTTGTTTAACTCAACCATATCATTTGCGCCTCAAGTTGGCCCTCATTTGACTCGTTTGACTTACACATATGTTTGCAGCTCGAGATGGGCCTCGTTTGACTCAATCACATCATTTGCAGCTCGACTTGTGCCTTGTTTGCTCAACGATACGATTATCGCCTCGAGTCGGGACTCGTTTGACTTACACATATGTTTGCACCTCGAGATGGGCCTCATTTGACTCAACCACATCAATTACACCATGAGTTGGGTGCCGTTTGACTAAACCATATTATTTTCACCTCGAGTTAGGCCTGATTTCACTCAACCATATTAATTGCACCTCGAGTCGGGCCTTGTTTGACTCAGCCATATCATTGGCGCCTTGAGTCGGGACTCGTTTTACTTACACATATGTTTGCACCTCAAGATGGGCCTCGTTTGACTCAACCACATCATTTCTGACTCAAATTGGGCATCGTTTGACACAACCATATCATTTGCACCTTTTGTCGGGACCCATTTGACTGAAGCACATCATTTGCACCTCGAGTCGTGCCTCGTTTGAGTCAACCATATCATTTGCGCATCAAGCCGGACCTCGTTTGACTCAACCATGTCATTTGAGCCTCGAGTCGGGACTCGATTGACTTACACATATGTTTGCAGCTCGAGATGGGCTTCGTTTCACTCAACCACATCATTTGTACCTCGAGTCGGGCCTCGTTTGACTCTACCATATAAATAGCGCCTCGAGTCGGCACTTGTTTGACTTACACATCTGTTTTCAACTCGAGATGGGCCTCATTTGACTCAACCACATCATTTGCACCTCGAGTCGGGCCTCGTTTGACTCAAACATATCATTTGCACCTCGGGTTGGGCCTCGTTTGACTCAACCATATCATTTGCACCTCGAGTCGGGCCACGTTTGACTTAACCATATCATTTGCACCTCTTGTCAGGACCCGTTTAACTGAACCACATCATTTGCATCTTGAGTCGTGCCTTGTTTGAGTCAACCATATCTTTTGCGTCTCGAGTCGGCCTCGTTTGACTCTACCATATCATTTGAGCCTCGAGTCGGGACTCGTTTGACTTACACATATGTTTGCACTTTGAGATGGGCCTCGTTTGACTCAACCACATCATTTGTGCCTCGAGTCGAGTTGAGTCAAACCATATCATTAATGCCTCGAGTCAGGACTTGTTTGACTTACACATATGTTTGCACCTCAAAATGGGCCTCTTTTGACTCAACCACATCATTTGCACCTCGAGTCAGGCGACGTTTGACTCAACCATATCATTTGCACCTCAAGTCAGGCCTCTTTTGACTCAACCATATCATTTGCGCCTCGACACGGGCCTCGTTTTACTGAACCATATCATTAGCACCTCGAGCCAAGACTCGTTTAATTTACACATATGTTTGCACCTCGAGATGGGCCTCATTTGACTCAACCACATCATTTGCACCTCGAGTCGAGCGTCGTTTGACTCAACCATATCATTTGATCCTCGAGTCAGGCCTCGTTTAACTCAACCATACCATTTGTGCCTCGAGTCGGGTCTCGTTTGATTGAACCATATCATTAGCACCTCGAGCCAGGACCCGTTTAACTTACACAAATGTTTGCACCTCGAGATGGGCCTCGTTTGACTCAACCACATCATTTGTGCCTTGAGTTGGGCCTCGTTTGACTCAAACATATGATTTGCACCTCGAGTTGGGCGTCATTTGACTCAACCATATCATCTGCAACTCGAGTCGGGCCTCGTATCACTTAACCATATCATTTGCACCTCTTGTCGGGACTCGTTTGACTGAACCACATCATTTACACCTGGAGTCGCACCTTGTTTGACTCAACCATATCATTTGCGCCTCGAGTTAGTCCTCGTTTGACTCAACCATAATGTTTGAGCCCCGAGTCGGGACTCGTTTGACTTACACATATGTTTGAAGCTCGAGATGGGCCTTGTTTAACACAACCACATCATTTGCGCTCGAGCCTCGTTTGACTCAACGATATGATTATCGCCTCAGGTCTGGACTCGTTTGACTTACATATATGTTTGCACCTCGAGATGGGCCTCATTTGACTCAACCACATCATTTACACCACGAGTTGTGAGCCGTTTGACTCAACCATATCATTTGCACCTCGAGTCAATCCTGATTTCACTCAACCATATCAACTGCGCCTTGAGTCGGGCCTTGTTTGACTCAGCCATATCATTAGTGCCTCAAGTCGTGACTCGTTTGACTTACACATATGTTTGCACCACAAGATGGGCCTCGTTTGACTCAACCACATCATTTGTGACTCAAGTCGGGCCTCGTTTGATTCAACCATATCATTTGTACCTCTTGTCGGGACCCGTTTCACTGAACCACATCATTTGCACTTCGAGTTGTGCCTTGTTTGAGTTAACCATATCATTTGCGCCTCAAGCCGTATCTTGTTTCACTCAACCATATCGTTCGAGCACTAAGTCGGGACTCGTTTGACTTACACATATGTTTGCAGCTCGATATGGGCCTCGTTTCACTCAACCACATCATTTGCACCTCGAGTCGGGCGTCATTTGACTCAACCATATCATTTGCATGTTGAGTTAGGCCTCGTTTGACTCAATCATATCATTTGCGCCTCTAGACGGGCCTTGTTTGACTGAACCATATCATTAGCGCCTTGAGCCAGGACTCGTTTAGCTTACACATATGTTTGCACCTTGAGATGGGCCTCGTTTGACTCAACCACATCATTTGCGTCTCGAGTTGGGCGCCATTTGACTCAACCATATATTTGCACCTCAAGTCGGGCCTTGTTTCACTCAACCATATCATTTGCTCCTCCTGTCGAGACCCGTTTGACTGAAGCACATGATGTGCACCTTGAGTCGTGCCTCGTTTGTCTCAACCATATCTTTGCACCTCGAGTCAGGCCTTGTTTGACTCAACCATATCATTTGAGCCTCGAGTCGGGACTCGTTTGACTTACACATATGTTTGCACCTCAAGATGGGCCTAGTTTGACTCAACCACATCATTTGCACCTCGAGTTGGTACTCGTTTGACTCAACCACATGATTTGTCGGCCCTTGTTTGACTCAAACATATCATTTGCACCTCCAGTTGGGCGTCGTTTGACTCTACCATATCATTTGCACCCCTAGTCAGGCCTCGTTTGACTCGAGTGGTGCCTTGTTTGTGTCAACCATATCTTTGCACCTCGAGTCAGGGCTCGTTTGACTCAACCATAATATTAGCGCATCGAATCGGAACTCGTTTGACTTACACATATGTTTGCTCCTCAAGATGGACCTCGTTGGACTCAACCACATCATTTGTGCCTTGAGTTGGCTCTCGTTTGACTCAACCATATTATTTGTGCCTCGAATCGGGACTCGTTTGACTTACACATATGTTTGCTCCTCAAGATGGTCCTCGTTGGACTCAACCACATCATTTGCACCTTGAGTCGGGCCTCGTTTGACTTAACCATATCATTTGCACCTTGAGTCGAGCCTCGTTTCACTAAACCATATCATTTGCTCCTCTTGTCGGGACCCGTTTGACTGAAGCACATGGCTTGCACCTCGAGTCATGCCTCATTTGTCTCAACCATACCTTTGTGCCTCGAGTCGGGCCTCGTTTGACTCAACCACATCATTTGCACCTTGAGTTGGTACTCCTTTGACTGAACAATATTATTAGCACCTCGAGTCAAGGCTCGTTTGACTTACACATATGTTTGCACCTCAAGATGGGCCTCATTTGACTCAACCACATCATTTGCGCGTCGAGTCGGGCCTCGTTTGAATCAAACATATCATTTGCTCCTCTAGTTGGGCGTCGTTTGACTCAACCATATCATTTACAGCTCGAGTCGGGCCTCGTTTCACTCAACCATATCATTTGCTCCTCTTGTCGGGACCCGTTTGACTGAAGCACATGATTTGCAACTCGAGTCTTGCCTCGTTTGTCTCAACCATATCATTTGCGCTTCAAGTCGGGCCTCGTTTGTCTCAACCATATCATTTGTGTCTCGAGTCGGGCCTCGTTTGACTCAACCATATTATTAGCGCCTCGAGTCGGGACTCGTTTGACTTCCACATATGTTTGCTCCTCGTGATGGACCTCGTTTGACTCAACCACATCATTTGTGCCTCGACTCGGGTCTCGTTTGACTCAACCATATTATTAGCGCCTCGAATCGGGACTCATTCGACTTACACATATGTTTGCTCCACAAGATGGTCCTCATTGGACTTAACCAGATCATTTGTGCCTTGAGTTGGACCTCGTTTGACTCAACCAAATCATTTGTACCTTGAGTCGGTGCTCATTTGACTCAACCATATCATTTGCACCTCAAGTCGAGCCTCGTTTTACTTAACCATATCATTAGCACCTCGAGTCAGGACTCGTTTAACTTACACATATGTTTATGCCTCGAGATGGACCTCATTTGACTCAACCACATCATTTGCGCCTCAAGTCGGGCCTCGTTTGACTCAAATATATCATTTGCGCCTTGAGTTGGGTGTCGTTTGACTCAACCATATCATGTGCACCTCGAGTCGGGCCTCGTTTCACTCAACCATATCATTTGCTACTCTTGTCGAGACCTGTTTGACTGAAGCACATGATTTGCGCCTCGAGTCGTGCCTCGTTTGTCTCAACCGTATCATTTGCGCCTCGAGTCGGGCCCCGTTTGACTTAACCATATCATTTGCGCCTCGAGTCAGGCCTCGTTTGACTCAACCATATTATTAGCGGCTCGAGTCGGGACTCGTTTGACTTCCACATATGTTTGCTCCTCAAGATGGACCTCGTTGGACTCAACCACATCATTTGTGGCTCGAGTTAAGTGTTGTTTGACTCAACCATATCATTTGCACCTCGAGTCGGGCCTCGTTTGACTCAACCATATCATTTTCTCCTCGAGTCGAGCCTCGTTTCACTTAACCATATCATTTGCACCACTTGCCGAGACTCGTTTGACTGAACCACATCATTTGCACCTCGAGTTGTGCCTCGTTTGACTCAACCATATCATTTGCGCCTCAAGTCGAGCCATGTTTCACTTAACCATATCATTTGCACCTCTTGTCAGGACTCGTTTGACTGAACCACATCATTTGCACCTGGAGTTGCGCCTTGTTTGACTCAACCATATCATTTGCGCCTCGAGTTGGCCCTCGTTTGACTCAACCATATCGTTTAAGCCTCGAGTCGAGACTCGTTTGACTTACACACATGTTTGTACCTCGAGATGGGCCTCGTTTGACTCAATCACATCATTTGCGCCTCGAGTCGGGTGTCGTTTGACTCAACCACATCATTTGTACCTCGAGTCGGGCCTCGTTTGACTAAACCATAGCATTTGCTCCTCAAGTTGGGCCTCGTTTAACTCAACCATATCATTTGCACCTCTTCCCAGGACTCGTTTGACTAAACCACATCATTTGCACCTCGAGTCATGCCTCGTTTGACTCAACCATATCATTTGCCCTCGAGTCGGGCCTTGTTTCACTCAACCATATCATTTGCACCTGTTGTCGAGACTCGTTTGACTTACACATATGATTGCACCTCGAGATGGCTTTCGTTTGACTCAACCACATAATTTGTGCCTCGAGTAGGGCCTCGTTTGACTTAACCATATCATTAGCGCATCGAGTCAGGATTCGTTTGACTTACACATATCTTCGCACCTCGAGATAGGCCTCATTTGACTCAACCACATTATTTGTGCCTCAAGTCAGGCCTCATTTGACTCAAACATATCATTTGCACCGCGAGTTAGGCCTCGTTTGACTCAACCACATCATTTGAACCTCGAGTCAGGCCGCGTTTGACTTAACCATATCATTTGCCCCTTGAGTCAGGCCCCGTTTAACTCAACCATATCATTCACACCTCTTGCTGGGACTCATTTGACTGAACCACATCAATTGCACCTCTTGTCGGGACTCGTTTGACTGAACCACATCATTTGCACCTAGAGTCGTGCCTCGTTTGACTGAACCACATCATTTGCGTCTCGAGTCGGGCACCGTTTGACTCAACCACATCGTTTGCACCTCGAGTCAGGCCTCATTTGACTCAGCCATATAATTTGCGCCTCTAGTCGGGCCTCATTTGACTCAACCATATCTTTTGTGCCTCGAGTCAGGACTCGTTTGGCTTACACATGTTTGCACCTCGAGATAGGCCTTGTTTGACTCAACCTCATCATTTACGCCTCGAGTCGGGCCTCATTTAACTCAACCATATCATTTCCAGCTCGAGTCGGCACTCGTTTGACTCAACCATATCATTTGCACCTCGAGCCAGGCCTCGTTTAACTCAACCATATCATTTGAGCCTTAAGGCAGGACTCGTTTGACTTACACATACGTTTGCACCTCGTGATAGGCGTCACTTGACTCAACCACATCATTTGTGACTCGAGTGAAGTCTCGTTTGACTCATCGATATCATTTGCACCTCGAATCGGGCCTCGTTTGACTCAGCCACATCATTTGCACGTCGAGCCGTACCTCCTTTAACTCAACCATATCATTTGCGCCCGAGTCAAGCGTTGTTTGACTCAGCCACATAATTTGCGCCTCGAGTCGGGCCTCGTTTGAGTCAACCATATCATTAGAGCCTTGAGATAGGCCTCGTTTGACTCAACCACATCATTTGCACCTCGAGTCGGGCATCATTTGACTCAACCATATCATTTGCAACTCAAGTCGGGCCTCGTTTGACTCAACCATATCATTTGCACCTCGAATTGGGCGTCATATGACTCAACCATATCATTAGCGCCTTGAGTTGGGGATCATTTGACTTACACATATGTTTGCACCTCGAGATGGGCCTCGTTTGACTGAACAACATCATTTGCGCCTCGAGTCGGGTCACGTTTGACTAAAACATATCATTTGCTCCACGACTCGTGCCTCGTTTGACTCAACCATATCATTTGCACCTCAAGCCAGGGTTCGTTTAATCAACCATATCATTTGAGCCTCAAGGCGGGACTCGTTTGACTTACACATATGTTTGCACCTCGAGATGGGCATCGCTTGACTTAACCACATCATTTGCGACTCGAGTCAGGTCTCATTTGACTCATTCATATCATTTGCACCGCGAATCGGGCCTCGTTTGACTTAGCCACATCATTTGCACCTCAAGTCAGGCGTCATTTGACTCAGCCACATAATTTGTGCCTCGAGTCGGGCCTCGTTTGAGTCAACCATATCATTAGAGCCTCGAGATAGGCCTCGTTTGACTCAACCATTTCATTTGACCCTCGAGGCGGTACCCGTTTACTTACACATATGTTTGCACCTTGAGATGGGCATCATTTCACTCAACCACATCATTTGCGCCTCGAATCGGACCTTGTTTGACTCAATAATATCATTAGTGCCTTGAGTTAGGACTTGTTTGACTTACACATATGTTTGCACCTCAAGATGGGCCTCGTTTGACTCAACCACATCATTTACGCCTCGAGTCGAGCCTCGTTGGACTCGACCATATCTTTTGCACCTCGAGAGTGGCCTCATTTGGCTTAACCATATAATTTGCTCCTCGAGTCGTGCCTCGTTTAACTCAATCATATCATTTGCACCTCTTGTCGGGACTCGTTTGACCAAACCACATCATTTGCACCTCGACTCGTTCCTCGTTTGACTCAACCATATCATTGGCACCTCGAGTCGGCCCTCATTTGACTTAACCATATCATTTGAGCCTCAAGTCAGGAATCATTTGACTTACACATATGTTTGCAACTCGAGATGGGCATCGTTTGACTCCACCACATCATTTGCGCCTCGAGTCGGGCCTCGTATGACTCAACCATATCATTAGTTCCTCGAGTCAGGGATCGTTTGACTTACACATATGTTTGCACCTCGAGATGGGCCTCGTTTGACTGAACCACATCATTTGCGCCTCGAGTCGGGTCTCGTTTGACTAAAACATATCATTTGCTCCTCGGGTCATGCCTCGTTTCACTCAACCATATCATTTGCACCTCGAGTTGGGCCTCGTTTAACTCAACCATATCATTTGCACCTCTTGTCGGGACTCGTTTGACTGAACCACATCATTTACACCTCGAGCCATGCCTTGTTTGACTCAACCATATCATTTGCACCTTGATTCACCCTCGTTTGACTCATCCATATCATTTGAGCCTCGTGTCGGGACTCGTTTGACTTACACATATGTTTGCACCTTGAGATGGGCCTCGTTTGACTCAACCACATCATTTGCACCTCGAGTCGGGCCTCATTTGACTCAACCATATCATTAGCGCCTTGACTTGGGACTCGTTGAACTTACACATATGTTTGCACCTCAAGATGGACCTCGTTTGACTCACCCACATCATTTGCGCCTCAAGTCGGACCTCGTTTGACTCAACCATATCATTTACACCTAGGGTCGGGCCTCGTTTCACTCAAGCATATCATTTGCACCTCGACTCGGGCCTCATTTAACTCAACCATAAATTTTGAACCTCTTGCTGGGACTTGTGTGACTGAACCACATCATTTGCACCTTGAGTCGTGCCTCGTTTGGCTAAAGCATATCATTTGTACCTCGAGTCAGGCCTCGTTTGACTCAACAATATCATTTGAGCCTCAACTTGGGACTCGTTTGACTTACACATATGGTTGCACCCCGAGATGGGCCTCGTTTGACTCAACCGCATCATTTGCGCCTCGAGTCAGGTCTTGTTGGGCTCAACCATATCATTTGCACTCTAGTCGGGACTTGTTTGACTTACTCATATGTTTGCACCTCGAGATGGGCCTCGTTTGACACAACCATATCATTTGCGCCTTAACCCAGACCTTGTTTGACTCAACCATATCTTTTGCACCTCGAGTCGGGCCTCGTTTGACTCAACTATATCATTTGCTACTCAAGTCGGGCCTCGTTTAACTCAACCATTTGCACTTGTTGTCAGGACTCGTTTGACTGAACCACATCATTTGCACCTCGAGTCATGCCTCGTTTGACTCAACCATATCTTTTGCGCCTCGAGTCGGGGATCGTTTGACTTACACATATGTTTGCACCTCGTGATGGGCATCGTTTGACTCAACCACATCATTTGCGCCTCGAATTGGGCCTCGTATGACTCAACCATATCATTAGCGCCTCGAGTCGGGGATCGTTTGACTTACACATATGTTTGCATCTCGAGATGGGCCTCGTTTGACTGAAACACATCATTTGCGCCTCGAGTCGGGTCACATTTGACTAAAACATATCATTTGCTCCACGACTCGTGCTTCGTTTGACTCAACAATATTATTTGCACCTCGAGCCAGGCCTCATTTAACTCAACCATATCATTTGAGCCTCAAGGCGGGACTCGTTTGACTTACACATATGTTTGCACCTCGAGATGGGCGTCGCTTGACTCAACCACATCATTTGCGACTCGAGTCAGGTCTCGTTTGACTCATTGATATCATTTGCACCTCGAATCGGGCCTCGTTTGACTCAGCCACATCATTTGCCCGTCGAGCCGTATGTCATTTAACTCAACCATATCATTTGCGCCTCAAGTCAGGCATCGTTTGACTCAGCCACAAAATTTGTGCCTCGAGTCGGGCCTCGTTTAAGTCAACCATATCATTAGAGCCTCGAGATAGGCCTCGTTTGACTCAACCATATCATTTGAGCCTCGAGGCGGTACCCGTTTGACTTACACATATGTTTGCACCTTGAGATGGGCATCATTTGACTCAACCACATCATTTGTGCCTCGAATCGGACCTTGTTTGACTCAATAATATCATTAGTGCCTTGAGTTAGGACTTGTTTGACTTACACATATGTTTGCACCTCAAGATGGGCCTCGTTTGACACAACCACATCATTTACGTCTCGAGTTGAGCCTCGTTGGACTTGACCATATCTTTTGCACCTCGAGAGTGGCCTCGTTTGGCTTAACCATGTAATTTGCTCCTCGAGTCGCGCCTCGTTTAACTCAATCATATCATTTGCACCTCTTGTCGGGACTCGTTTGACCAAACCACATCATTTGCACCTCGACTCGTGCCTCGTTTGACTCAACTATATCATTTGCACCTCGAGTCGGCCCTTGTTTGACTCAACCATATCATTTGAGCCTCATGTTAGGAATCGTTTGACTTACACATATGTTTGCGCCTCGAGACTGGCATCGTTTGACTCAACCACATCATTTGCGCCTTGAGTCGAGCCTCGTATGACTCAACCATATCATTAGTGCCTCGAGTCGAGGATCGTTTGTCTTACACATATGTTTGCACCTCGAGATAGGCCTCGTTTGACTGAACCACATCATTTGCGCCTCGAGTCGGGTCTCGTTTGACTAAAACATATCATTTGCTCCTCGGGTCATGCCTCGTTTCACTCAACCATATCATTTGCACCTTGAGTTGGGCCTCGTTTAACTCAACCATATCATTTGCACCTCTTGTCGGGACTCGTTTGACTGAACCACATCATTTACACCTCGAGCCATGCCTTGTTTGACTCAACCATATCATTTGCACCTTGAGTCGGCCTCGTTTGACTACACATATGTTTGTGCCTCAAGATGGGCCTCGTTTGACTCAACCACATCATTTGTGCCTCGAGTCGGGCCTCATTTGACTCAACCATATCATTAGCGCCTCGACTCGGGACTCGTTGAACTTACACATATGTTTGCACCTCGAGATGGACCTCATTTGACTCACCCACATCATTTGCACCTCAAGTCGGACCTCGTTTGACTCAACCATATCATTTACACCTAGGGTCGGGCCTCATTTCACTCAAGCATATCATTTGCACCTCGAGCTGGGCCTCATTTAACTCAACCATAAATTTTGAACCTCTTGCCGGGACTTGTGTGACTGAACCACATCATTTGCACCTTGAGTTGTACCTCGTTTGACTAAAGGATATCATTTGTACCTCGAGTAGGCCTTATTTGACTCAACAATATCATTTGAGCCTCGACTTGGGACTCGTTTGACTTACACATATGGTTGCACTCCGAGATGGGCCTCGTTTGACTTAACCGCATCATTTGCGCCTCGAGTCAGGCCTTGTTTGGCTCAACCATATCATTTGCGCTCTAGTCGAGACTTGTTTGACTTACTCATATGTTTGCACCTCGAGATGGGCCTCGTTTGACACAACCATATCATTTGCGCCTTGACCCAGACCTTGTTTGACTCAACTATATCTTTTGTACCTCGAGTCGGGCCTCGTTTGACTCAACCATATCATTCGCACTTCGAGTCAGGCCTCGTTTCACTCAACCATATCATTTGCACCTCTTGTCGGGACTTGTTTGACTGAACCACATCATTTGCACCTCGAGTCGAGCCTTGTTTGACCCAACCATATCATTTGAGCCTCGAGACGGTACTCGTTTGACTTACACATATGTTTGCACCTTGAGATGGGCATCATTTGACTCAACCACATCATTTGCGCCTTGAGTCGGACCTTGTTTGACTCAATCATGTCATTAGCGCCTTGAGTTAGGACTTGTTTGACTTACACATATGTTTGCACCTCGAGAAGGGCCTCGTTTGACACAACCACATTATTTACGCCTCGAGTCGGGCCTCGTTTGACTCGACCATATCTTTTGCACCACGAGAGTGGCCTCGGTTGGCTTAACCATATTATTTGCACCTCTTGTGGGGACTCATTTGACCGAACCACATCATTTGCACCTCGACTCATGCCTCATTTGACTCAACCATATCATTTGCACCTCGGGTCGGCCCTCGTTTGACTCAACCATATCATTTGAGCCTCAAGTCGGGAATCTTTTGACTTACACATATGTTTGCGCCTCGAGATGGGCATCGTTTGACTTAACCACATCATTTGCACCTCAAGTCGGGCCTCGTATGACTCAACAATATCATTAGCGCCTCGAGTCAAGGATCCTTTGACTTACACATATGTTTGCACCTCGAGATGGGCATCGTTTGACTCAACCACATCATTTGCACCTCTTGTCGGGACTCATTTGACTGATCCACATCATTTGCACCTCGAGTCGTGCCTCGTTTGACTCAACCATATCATCTGCGTATCGAGTCGGGCCTTGTTTTACTCAACCATATCATTTGCACCTCTTGCTGGGACTCGTTTGACTTAACCATATCATTTGGACCTCGAGTCAGGCCTCGTTTGACTCATCCATATCATTTGCACCTTGAGTCGGGCCTCGTTTAACTCAACCATATCATTTGCACCTCTTGTTGGGACTCGTTTGACTGAAGCACATCATTTGCACCTCGAGTTGTGCCTCATTTGAATCAACGATATCATATGCACTTCGAGTCAGGCCCCGTTTGACTAATCCATATCATTTGAGCCTCGAGTCGGCCCTCGTTAGACTTAACCATATCATTTGAGCCCCGAGGTAGGACTCGTTTGACTTACACATTTGTTTGCACCTTGAGATGGGCCTCGTTTGACTCAACCACATTATTTACGCCTCGAGTCAGGCCTTGTTTGACTCAACCATATCATTAGCGCCTCGAGTCGGGACTTGTTTGACTTCCACATATGTTCTCACCTCGAGATGGGCCTCGTTTGACACAACCACGTCATTTGCGCCTCGAGTTAGGCCTCGTTTGACTCAACCATATCATTTGCTCCTTGAGTTATGCCTCCTTTCACTCAACCATATCAATTGCACCTCTTGTCGGGACTCGTTTCACTGAAACATTTGCACCTCGAGTCGCGCCTCGTTTGACTGAACCATATCATTTGTGGCTCGAGTCGGTCCACGTTTGACACAACCATATCATTTGAGCCTCGAGTCGAGACTCTTTTGACTTACACATGTTTGTACCTCTAGATGGGCCTCGTTTGACTCAACCACATCATTTGCGCCTCTAGTCAGGCCTTGTTTAACTCAACCATATCATTAGTGTCTCAAGTTGGGACTTGTTTAACTTACACATATGTTTGCACCTCAAGATGGGCCTCGTTTGACTGAACCACATCATTTGCGCCTTGAGTCAAGCCTCGTTTAACTCAACCATATCATTAGTTCCTCAAGTCGGGACTCATTTGACTTACAAATATGTTTGCACCTCGAGATGGGCTTCGTTGACTCAATGACATCATTTGCGCCTCAAGTCGGGGCCTGTTTGACTCAACCACATCATTTGTGCCTCGAGTCGGGCATCGTTTGACTCAATCATATCGTTTGCAGCTCGAGTCAGGCCTCGTTTGACTCAACCACATCATTCGCACCTCGATCGGGCCTTGTTTGACTCAACCACATCATTTGAGTCTCGAGGCGGGACTTGTTTGACTTACACATATGTTTGCACCTCGAGATGGGCCTCATTTGACTCAACCACATCATTTATGACTGGAGTCGACCTCCTTTGACGCATCAATATCATTTGCAACTTGAATCGGGCCTTGTTTGACTCAACCATATCATTTGCACCTCAAGTCAAGCCTCGTTTAACTCAACCATATCATTTGAGCCTCGAGTCGAGACTCGTTTGACTTACACATCTGTTTGCACCTCGAGATGGGCCTTGTTTGAATCAATCACATCATTTGCGCCTCAAGTCGGACCTTGTTTGACTCAACCATATCATTAGCGCCTCGAGTCGGGACTTGTTTGACATACACATATGTTTGCACCTTAAGATGGGCCTCGTTTGACACAACCACATCATTTACACCTCGAGTCGGGCCTCGTTTGACTCGACCATATCTTTTGCATCTCGAGTCGGGCCTCGTTTGACTCAACCATATCATTTGCTCCTCGACTTGCACCTCGTTTAACTAAACCATATCATTTGAGCCTCAAGTCGGGAGTCGTTTGACTCAACCACATCATTTGCGCCTCGAGTCGGGTCTCGTTTAACCCCACCATATCTCGAGTCGAGACTCATTTGACTTACACATATGTTTGCACCTCGAGATGGGCCTCATTTAACTCAACCACATGATTTGCGCCTCGAGTTGGGCCTCGTTTATCTCAACCATATCATTTGCACTTCGAGTCAGGCATCGTTTGACCCAACCATATCATTTGAGCCTCGAGGCGAGACTCGTTTGACTTAAACATATGTTTGCACCTCGAGATGGGCCTTATTTGACTCAACCACATCATTTGCAACTCGAGTCAGACCTCCTTTGTCTCATCAATATCATTTGCAACTTGAATTAGGCCTTGTTTGACTCAACCATATCATTTGCACCTCAAGTCGAGCCTCGTTTGACTCGACCATATCATTTGCACCTCTTGTCTGGACTTGTTTGACTGAACCACATCATTTACACCTCGAGTCACACCTCGTTTGGCTCAACCATATCAATTGTGCCTCAAGTCGGCCCTCGTTGGACTCAACCATATCATTTGAGCCCGAGGCGGGACTCGTTTGACTTACACATATGTTTGCACCTCGAGATGGGCCTCGTTTGACTAAACCACATCATTTGTGCCTCGAGTCCGTCCTTGTTTGACTCAACCATATCATTAGCGCCTCGAGTCGAGACTTATTTGACTTACAAATATGTTTGCAGCTTGAGATGGGCCTCGTTTGACACAACCACATCATTTACACCTCGAGTCGGGCCTCGTTTGACTCGACCATATCTTTTGCACCTTGAGTCGGGCCTTGTTTGACTCAACCATATCATTTGCTCCTCAAGTCGTACCTCATTTAACTCAACCATATCATTTGAGCCTCAAGTTGGGACTCGTTAGACTTCCACATATGTTTGCACCTCGAGATGGGCCTCGTTTGACTCAACCATATCATTTGCGCCTCGAGTCGAGCCTTGTTTGACTCAACCATATACTTAGCGCCTTGAGTCGGGACTTGTTTGACTTACACATATGTTTGTACCTCAAGATGGGCCTCGTTTGACACAACTACATCATTTGCGCCTCGTGTCGGGACTCATTTGACTCGACCATATCTGTTGCACCTTGAGTCGGGCCTCGTTCTGCTGAACCATATCAATTGTGCCTCGAGTCGGCCCTCGTTGGACTCAACCATATAATTTGCACCTCTTGTTAGGACTCGTTTGACTGAACCACATAATTTGTACTTCGAGTTGTGCTTCGTATGACTCAACCGTATCATTTGTGCCTTGAGTTGGGCTTCATTTGACTCAACCATATCTTTAGCGCCTCGACTCAGGACTCGTTTAACTTATGCATATGTTTGCACCTCGAGATGTGCCTCATTTGACTCAACCACATCATTTGTGCCTCGAGTTGGGCCTCGTTTAACTCAACCATATCATTAGTGACTCGACTCGGGACTTGTTTGACTTACACATATGTTTGCACCTCGAGATGGGCCTCGTTTGACTCAACCACATCATTTGCGCCTCGAGTTAGACCTCATTTGAGTCAACCACATCATTTGCACGACGGGTCAGGCCTCATTTGACTCAACCATATCATTTGCACCTCGAGGCGGGCCTCGTTTAGCTCAACCATATCATTTGCGCCTCTTATCGGGACTCGTTTGACTAAACCACATCATTTGCACCTCGAGTTGTGTGTCATTCGACTCAACCTTATCATATGCACCTCTATTCGGGCCTCGTTTGACTTAACTGTATCATTTGAGCCTCGAGTAGGGACTTGTTTGACTTACACAAATGTTTGCACCTCGTGATGGGCCTTATTTGACTCAACCACATCATTTGTGCCTCGAGTCGGGCCTTGTTTGACTCAACCATATCATTAGCGCCTAGAGTTGGGACTTGTTTGACTTACACATATGTTTACACCTCGAGATGGGCCTCATTTGACTCAACCCTATCATTTGTGCCTTGAGTTGAGCCCTGTTTGACTCAACCAGATCATTAGCGCCTCGAGTCGGGACTTATTTGACTTACACATATGTTTGTACCTCAAGATGGGCCTCGTTTGACACAACCACATCGTTTGCGCCTCGAGTTGGGCCTCGTTTGACTCAACCATATCATTTGCTCCTCGAGTCATGCCTCGTTTAACTCAACCATATCATTTGAGCCTCGAGTTGGGACTCATTTGACTTACACATATGTGGGCACCTTGAGATGGGCCTCGTGTGACTCAACCATATCATTTGCGCCTCAAGTCAAGCCTTATTTGACTCAATGATATCATTAGCACCTTGAGTCGGCACTTGTTTGACTGACGCAAATGTTTGTACCTTAAGATGGGCCTCGTTTGACACAACCACATCATTTGCGTCTCGAGGCGGGCCTCGTTTGACTCGACCATATCTTTCGCACCTTGAGTCGGGCCTCGTTTGACTCAACCATATCATTTGCTCCTCGAGTCGTGCCTCGTCTAACTCAACCATATCATTTGCACCTCTTGTTGGGAGTCGTTTCACTGAACCACATCATTTGCACCTCGAGTCACGCCTCATTTCAGGCAACCATATAATTTGTGCCTCAAGTTGGTCGTCGTTTGACTCAACCATATCATTTGAGCCTCGAGGCGGGAATCATTTGACTTTCAGTTATGTTTGCACCTCGAGATAGGCCTCGTTTGACTCAACCACATCATTTGTAACTCGAGTCGAGCCTCGTTTGACTCATCAATATCTTTTGCACCCTAAATCGGGCCTTCTTTAACTTAACCATATCATTTGCACCTCAAGTCGGGCCTTGTTTGACTCAACCATATCATTTAAATCTCGAGTTGGGCCTCGTTTAACTGAACCATATCATTTGCACCTCTTGTTAGGACTCGTTTGACTGAACCACATCATTTGTACCTCGAGTCGTGCCTCGTTTGACTCAACCGTATGATTTGCGCCTTGAGTTGCCCTCATTTGACTCAACCATATCGTTTGAGCCTCGAGTCGATGCTCATTCGACTTACACATTTTTTTGCACCTTGAGATGGGACTCGTTTGAGTCAACCACATCATTTACGCCTCGAGTCAGACCTCATTTGACTCAACCATATCATTTGCACCTTGAGTCAGGCCTTGTTTAACTCAACCATATTATTTGCACCTCTTGTCGGGACTCGTTTGACTGAACCACATCATTTACACCTCGAGTCATGCCTCATTTGACTCAACCATATCATATGTGCCTCGAGTCGGGCCTCGTTTGACTCAGCCATATCATTTGCTTCTCGAGTCGTGCCTTGTCTAACTCAACCATATCATTTGAGCCTCGAGTCGGGACTCATTTAACTTACACATATGTTTGCACCTCGAGATGGGCCTCGTTTGACACAACCGCATCATTTGCGCCTCGAGTCAGTCCTCATTTGACTCGACAATATCTTTTGCACCTTGAGGCAAGCCTCGTTTGACTTAACCATATCACTTGCTCCTCAAGTTGTGCCTCATTTAACTCAACCATATGATTTGAGCCTCGAGTCGTGACTCATTTGACTTACACATATGTTTGCATCTCGAGATGGGCCTCGTTTGACTCAACCATATCATTTGTGCCTCCAGTCAAGCCTTGTTTGACTCAACCATATCATTAGCCTTGAGTCGGGACTTGTTTGACTGACACATATTTTTGTACCTCAAGATGGGCCTCGTTTGACATAACCACATCATTTGCGCCTCGCGACGGGCCTTGTTTGCCCCGACCATATCTTTTGCTCCTTGAGTCGGGCCTCATTTGACTCCACCATATCATTTGCTCCTTGAGTCGCGCATCGTTTAACTCAACCATATCATTTGCACCTTATGTCGGGACTTGTTTGACTGAACCGCATCATTTGCACCTCGAGTCGTGCCTCGTTTGACACAACCATATCATATGCGGCTTGATTCGGGCCTCATTTGACTCAACCATATCATTTGAGTCTCGAGTCAGGACTTGTTTGACTTACACATATGTTTACACCTCGAGATGGGCCTTGTTGACTCAACAACATCATTTGCGACTCGAGTCGGGCCTCATTTGACTCATTGATATCCTTTGCTCCTTGAATCGGGCCTTGTTTGGCTCAATCATATCATTTGCACCTCGAGTCGGGCCGTGTTTAACTCAACCATATAATTTGAGCCTCGAGTTGGGCCTTGTTTCACTCAACCATATCATTTGCACCTCTTGTTAGGACTTGTTTGATTGAACAACATCATTTGTACCTCGAGGCGTGCCTCGTTTGACTCAACCGTATCATTTCCGCCTTGAGTCGGCCCTTGTTTGACTCAACCATATTGTTTGAGCCTCGAATTGAGGATCGTTTGACTTACACATATGTTTGCACCTCGAGATGGGGATCGTTTGACTCAACCACATCATTTGCGCCTCGAGTCGGGCCTCGTTTGACTCAACCATATTATTAGCACCTTGACTCAGGACTCGTTTGACCTACACATATGTTTGCACCTCGAGATGGGACTCGTTTGACTCAACCACATCATTTGCACCTCGAGTCAGGCCTCGTTTGACTCAACCATATCATTAGCGACTCGACTCGGGACTTGTTTGCCTTACACATATGTTTGCACCTCGAGATGGGCCTCGTTTGACTTAACCACATCATTTGTGCCTCGAGTCGGATCTTGTTTGACTCAACCATATCTTTTGCACCTCGACTCAGGACTTGTTTGACTCAACCATATCATTTGCACCTCTTGTCAGGACTTGTTTGACTGAACCACATCATTTGCTCCTTGAGTCGTGCCTCATTTGACTCAACCATATCATATGCACCTCAAGTCGGGCCTCGTTTGACTCAACCATATCAATTGAGCCTCGAGCTGGGACTCGTTTGACTTACACATATGTTTGCACCTCGAGATGGGTCTTGTTTGACTCAACCACATCATTTGCACCTCGATTCAGGCCGTGTTTGACCCGACCTTATCTTTTGCACCTCGAGTCGGGACTCGTTTTACTCAACCATATCATTGCTCCTCGAGTCGTGCCTTATTTCACTCAACCATATCATTTGAGCCTCGAGTTGGGACTCGTTTGACTTACACATATGTTTGCACCTCAAGATGGGCCGCGTTTGACTCAACCATATCATTTGTGCCTCGAGTCGAGCCTTATTTGACTCAACCATATCATTTGCGCCTCGAGTCGAGCCTTATTTGACTCAACCATATCATTAGCGCCTTGAGTTGGGACTTGTTTGACTTACACATATGATTGTACCTCAATATGGGCCTCATTTGAGACAACCACATCATTTACATCTCGAGTCGGGCCTCGTTTGACTTGACCGTATCTTTTGCACCTTGAGTCAGGCCTCGTTTGACTCAACCTAATCATTTGCTCCTCGAGTTGTGCCTCGTGTAGCTCAACCATATCATTTGCATCTCTTTTCGGGAGTCGTTTGACTGAACCACATCATTTGCACCTCAAGTCTTGCCTCGTTTGAGTCAACCATATCATTTGCGCCTCAAGTCGGCCCTCGTTTGATTCAACCATATCATTTGAGCCTCGAGGCAGGACTCGTTTGACTAACACATATGTTTGCACCTCGAGATGGGGCTCATTTGACTCAACCACATCATTTCCAACTCGAGTTGGGCCTCGTTTGACTCATCGATATCATTTGCACCTTGAATCGGGCCTTGTTTGACTCAACCATATCATTTGCACCTCAAGTCAGGCCTTGTTTGACTCAACCATATCATTTGCACCTCGAGTCAGGCCTCGTTTAACTCAATCATATCATTTGCACCTCTTGTCAGGACTCGTTTGACTGAACCACATCATTTGTACCTCGACTCATGCCTCGTATGACTCAACTGTATCATTTGTGCCTCAAGTCGGGCCTCATTTGACTCAACCATATCTTTAGCGCCTCGACTCAAGACTCGTTTGATTTACGCATATGTTTGCACCTCGAGATGGGCCTCATTTGACTCAACCACATCATTTGCACCTCGAGTTGGGTCTCGTTTGACTCAACCATATCATTAGTGACTCGACTCGGGACTCGTTTGACTTACACATTTGTTTGTACCTTGAGATGGGCCTCGTTTGAGTCAACCACATCATTTGCGCCTCGAGTTAGACCTCATTTGAGTCAACCACATCATTTGCACCTCAGGTCAAGCCTTGTTTGACTTAACCATATCATTTGCACCTCGAGTCAGGCCTTGTTTGACTCAACCATATCATTTGCACCTCGAGTCGTGCCTTGTTTAACTCAACCATATCATTTGCACCTCTTGTCGGGACTCATTTGACTAAACCACATCATTTGCACCTTAAGTCGTTCCTCGTTTGACTCAACCATATCATATGCACCTTGAGTTAGGCCTCGTTGGACTCAACCATATCATTTCAGCCTCGAGTCAGGACTCATTTGACTTACACATATGTTTGCACCTCGAGATGGGCCTCGTTTGACTAAACTACATCATTTGCGCCTCGAGTCGGGCCTCGTTTGACTCAACCATATCATTAGCACCTCAAGTCAGGACTTGTTTAACTTACACATATGTTTGCACCTCGAGATGGGCCTCGTTTGACACAACCACATCATTTGTGGCACAAGTCGGGCCTTGTTTGAGTTGACCATATCTTTTGCACCTCGAGTCGGGACTCTTTGGCTAAACCATATCATTTGCTCGTCGAGTCGCGCCTCGTTTCACTCTACCATATCAAGTGCACCTCGAGTCGGCCCACCTTTGACTCAACCATATCATTTTAGCCTCGAGTTAGGACATGTTTCACTTACCCATATGTTTGCACCTCGAGATGGGCCACATTTGACTCAACCACACCATTTGCACTAGGAATAGGGCCTCGTATGACTCGGCCAAATCATGAGCGCCTCGAGTTGGGAATTGTTTGACTTACACATATGTTTGCACAGAGAGATGTGCCTCGTTTGACTTAACCACATCATTTGTACCTCGAGTCGGGTCTCGTTGGACTAAACCATATCATTTGCACCTCGAGTTGGGCATCATTTGACTCAACTATATCATTTGCACCTCGAGTCGGGCCCCATTTAACTCAACCATATCTTTTGCACCTCGAGTCGAGACATGTTTGACTGAAGCACATCATTTGCACCTCGAATCATGCCTCGTTTAACTCAACCATATCATTTGTGCCTCGAGTCGGGCCTCGTTTGACTCAGCCATATCATTTGAGCCTCGAGTCAGGGCTCGTTTGACTTACACATATGTTTGCACCTCGAGATGGGGATCGTTTGACTCAACCACATCATTTATGCCTCAAGTCGGGACTTGTTTGACTTACACATATGTTTGCACCTCGAGATCGACCTCGTTTGACTAAACCACATCATTTGCACTTCGAGTCGTACCTCGTTTGACTCAACCATATCATTTGCACCTCGAGTCAGGCCTCGTTTAACTCAACTATATCATTTGCACCTCGAGTCGTGCCTTGTTTAGCTCAACCATATCATTTGCACCTCTTGTCGGGACTCATTTGACTGAACCACTTCATTTGCACCTCGAGTCGCACCTCATTTGACTCAACCATATCATATGCGCCTCAAGTCGGGCCTCGTTGGACTCAACCATATCATTTGGACCTCGAGTCGGGACTCGTTTGACTTACCCATATGTTTGCACCTCAAGATGTGCCACGTTTGACTCAACCACACCATTTGCGCCTTGAATCAGGCGTCGTATGACTCAACCAAATCATTAGCGCCTCGAGTTGGGACGCGTTTGACTTACACATATGTTTGCACCGAGAGATGTGCCTCGTTTAACTCAACTACATCATTTGCGCCTCGAGTCAGGTCTCGTTGGACTAAACCATACCATTTGCACCTCGAGTCGGGCATCGTTTGACTCAACCATATCACTTGCACCTCGAGTCGGGCCCCATTTGACTCAACCATATCTTTTGCACCTCGAGTCGGGCCTCGTTTAACTCAACCATATCGTTAGTGCCTTGACTCAGGACTCGTTTGACTTACACATATGTTTGCACCTCGAGGAGGGGCTCGTTTGACTCAACCACATCATTTGTGCCTCGAGTCGGGCCTCGTTTGACTCAACCATATCATTAGCGTCTCGACTCGAGATTTGTTTGACTTACACATATGTTTGCACCTTGAGATGGGCCTCGTTTGACTCAACCACATCATTTGCGCCTCGAGTCGGGCCTTGTTTGACTCAACCATATTATTAGCAACTCAAGGCGGGACTCGTTTGACCTACACATATTTTGCACCTCGAGATGGGCCTCGTTTGACTCATTGATATCATTTGCACCTTGAATCGGGACTTGTTTGACTCAACCATATCATTTGCACATCTAGTTAGGCCTTGTTTGACTTAACCATATCATTTGCACTTTGAGTCGGGCCTCGTTTAACTCAACCATATCATTTGCACCTCGAGTCAGGCCTCATTTAACTCAACCATATCATTTGCACCTCGAGTCAAGACTTGTTTGACTGTACCACATCATTTGTACCTCGAGTCGCACCTTGTTTGACTCAACCGTACCATTTGTGCCACAAGTTAGTCCTCGTTTGAGTCAACCATATCAATTGAGCCTCGAGTCGAGGCTCGTTTGACTTACACATATGTTTGCACCTCAAGATGGGGCTCGTTTCACTCAACCATATCACTTGCACCTCGAGTCGGGCCTCGTTTGACTCAACCATATCATTTGCGCATCGAGTCGGGCCTCATTTGACTCAACCATATCATTAACGACTCGACTCGAGACTCGTTTGACTTACACATATGTTTGCACCTTGAGATCGGCCTCGTTTGACTCAACCATATCATTTGCACCTCGAGTCAGGCCTCGTTTGACTTAACCATATCATTTGCACCTCGAGTCGTGCCTTGTTTAACTCAACCATATCATTTCCACCTCTTGTCGGGACTCATTTGACTGAACCACATCATTTACACCTCGAGTCGCGCCTCGTTTGATTCAACCATATCGTATGCGCCTCGAGTCAGGCCTCGTTGGACTCAACCATATCATTTGAGCCTCGAGTCAGGACTCGTTTGACTTACACATATGTTTGCACCTCGAGATGGGCCTCGTTTGACACAACCACATCATTTGCGGTGCGTGTCAGGCCTTGTTTGACTCGACCACATCTTTTGCACCTCGAGTCGGGCCTCTTTGACTAAACCATAACATTTGCTTGTCGTGTCACGCCTCATTTCACTCTACCATATCATGTGCACCTCGAGTCGGCCCACGTTTGACTTAACCATATCATTTGAGCCTCGAGTCGGCCCATGTTTGACTTACCCATATGTTTGCACCTCAAGATGGGCCACGTTTGACTCAACCACACCATTTGTGCCTCGAATCGGGCCTCGTATGACTCAACCAAATCATTAGCGCCCCGAGTTGGGACTCGTTTGACTTACACATATGTTTACACCGAGAGATGCGCCTCGTTTGACTCAACCATATCATTTGCGCCTCGAGTCGGGTCTCGTTGGACTAAACCATATCATTTGCATCTCGAGTCGGGCATAGTTTGACTCAACCATATCATTTGCAACTCGAGTCGGGCCCCATTTGGCTCAACTATATCTTTTGCACCTCGAGTCGGGTCTTGTTTAACTCAACCATATCATTTGCACCTCTTGTCGGGATTTGTTTGACTGAAGCACATCATTTGCACCTCGAATTGTGCCTCGTTTGACTCAACCATATCATTTGCACCTCGAGTCGGGCCTCGTTTGACTCAACCATATCATTTGAGCCTCGAGTCGGGACTCATTTGACTTACACATATGTTTGCACCTTGAGATGGGGATTGTTTGACTTAACCACATCATTTGCACCTCGAGTCAGGCCTCGATTGACTCAACCATATCATAGCGCCTTGACTCAGGACTCGTTTGGCTTACAAATATGTTTGCACCTCAAGATGGGACTCGTTTGACTCAACCACATCATTTGCACCTCGAGTCGGGCCTCGTTTGACTCAACCATATCATTAGCGACTTGACTCGGGACTCGTTTGACTTACACATAAGTTTGCACCGTGAGATGGGCCTCGTTTGACTCAACCGCATCATTTGCGCCTCGAGGTGGGACTTGTTTGACTCAACCATATTATTAACGCCTCGAGTCAGGACTCGTTTGACTTACACATATGTTTGCACCTGGAGATGGTCCTCGTTTGACTCATCAATATCATTTGCACCTTGGATCGGGCCTTGTTTGACTCAACCATATTATTTGCACATCTAGTTGCTCCTTGTTTGACTTAACCATATCATTTGCACTTCGAGTCGGCCTCATTTCACTCAACCACATCATTTGCACCTCAAGTCAGGCCTCGTTTAACTCAACCATTTCATTTGCACCTCTTGTCAGGACTTGTTTGACTAAACCACATCATTTGTACCTCATTTCGCACCTCGTTTCACTTAACCGTACCATTTGTGCCATGAGTCAGTCCTCGTTTGACTCAACCATATCATTGGAGCCTCGAGTCGAGGCTCGTTCGACTTACACATATGTTTGCACCTCGAGATGGGGCTTGTTTCACTCAACCATATCATTTGCACCTCGAGTCGTGCCTCATTTGACTCAACCATATCACTTACGCGTCGAGTCAGGCCTCATTTGACTCGACCATATCATTAGCGACTCGACTCAGGACTTGTTTGACTTACACATATGTTTGCAGCTCGTGATCGACCTCGTTTCACTCAACCACATCATTTGCACTTCGAGTCGGGCCTCGTTTAACTCAACCATATCATTTGCACCTCGAGTCAGGCCTCATTTAACTCAACCATATCATTTGCACCTCGAGTCAAGACTTGTTTGACTGTACCACATCATTTGTACCTCGAGTCGCACCTTGTTTGACTCAACCGTACCATTTGTGCCACAAGTTAGTCCTCGTTTGAGTCAACCATATCAATTGAGCCTCGAGTCGAGGCTCGTTTGACTTACACATATGTTTGCACCTCAAGATGGGGCTCGTTTCACTCAACCATATCACTTGCACCTCGAGTCGGGCCTCGTTTGACTCAACCATATCATTTGCGCATCGAGTCGGGCCTCATTTGACTCAACCATATCATTAACGACTCGACTCGAGACTCGTTTGACTTACACATATGTTTGCACCTTGAGATCGGCCTCGTTTGACTCAACCATATCATTTGCACCTCGAGTCAGGCCTCGTTTGACTTAACCATATCATTTGCACCTCGAGTCGTGCCTTGTTTAACTCAACCATATCATTTCCACCTCTTGTCGGGACTCATTTGACTGAACCACATCATTTACACCTCGAGTCGCGCCTCGTTTGATTCAACCATATCGTATGCGCCTCGAGTCAGGCCTCGTTGGACTCAACCATATCATTTGAGCCTCGAGTCAGGACTCGTTTGACTTACACATATGTTTGCACCTCGAGATGGGCCTCGTTTGACACAACCACATCATTTGCGGTGCGTGTCAGGCCTTGTTTGACTCGACCACATCTTTTGCACCTCGAGTCGGGCCTCTTTGACTAAACCATAACATTTGCTTGTCGTGTCACGCCTCATTTCACTCTACCATATCATGTGCACCTCGAGTCGGCCCACGTTTGACTTAACCATATCATTTGAGCCTCGAGTCGGCCCATGTTTGACTTACCCATATGTTTGCACCTCAAGATGGGCCACGTTTGACTCAACCACACCATTTGTGCCTCGAATCGGGCCTCGTATGACTCAACCAAATCATTAGCGCCCCGAGTTGGGACTCGTTTGACTTACACATATGTTTACACCGAGAGATGCGCCTCGTTTGACTCAACCATATCATTTGCGCCTCGAGTCGGGTCTCGTTGGACTAAACCATATCATTTGCATCTCGAGTCGGGCATAGTTTGACTCAACCATATCATTTGCAACTCGAGTCGGGCCCCATTTGGCTCAACTATATCTTTTGCACCTCGAGTCGGGTCTTGTTTAACTCAACCATATCATTTGCACCTCTTGTCGGGATTTGTTTGACTGAAGCACATCATTTGCACCTCGAATTGTGCCTCGTTTGACTCAACCATATCATTTGCACCTCGAGTCGGGCCTCGTTTGACTCAACCATATCATTTGAGCCTCGAGTCGGGACTCATTTGACTTACACATATGTTTGCACCTTGAGATGGGGATTGTTTGACTTAACCACATCATTTGCACCTCGAGTCAGGCCTCGATTGACTCAACCATATCATAGCGCCTTGACTCAGGACTCGTTTGGCTTACAAATATGTTTGCACCTCAAGATGGGACTCGTTTGACTCAACCACATCATTTGCACCTCGAGTCGGGCCTCGTTTGACTCAACCATATCATTAGCGACTTGACTCGGGACTCGTTTGACTTACACATAAGTTTGCACCGTGAGATGGGCCTCGTTTGACTCAACCGCATCATTTGCGCCTCGAGGTGGGACTTGTTTGACTCAACCATATTATTAACGCCTCGAGTCAGGACTCGTTTGACTTACACATATGTTTGCACCTGGAGATGGTCCTCGTTTGACTCATCAATATCATTTGCACCTTGGATCGGGCCTTGTTTGACTCAACCATATTATTTGCACATCTAGTTGCTCCTTGTTTGACTTAACCATATCATTTGCACTTCGAGTCGGCCTCATTTCACTCAACCACATCATTTGCACCTCAAGTCAGGCCTCGTTTAACTCAACCATTTCATTTGCACCTCTTGTCAGGACTTGTTTGACTAAACCACATCATTTGTACCTCATTTCGCACCTCGTTTCACTTAACCGTACCATTTGTGCCATGAGTCAGTCCTCGTTTGACTCAACCATATCATTGGAGCCTCGAGTCGAGGCTCGTTCGACTTACACATATGTTTGCACCTCGAGATGGGGCTTGTTTCACTCAACCATATCATTTGCACCTCGAGTCGTGCCTCATTTGACTCAACCATATCACTTACGCGTCGAGTCAGGCCTCATTTGACTCGACCATATCATTAGCGACTCGACTCAGGACTTGTTTGACTTACACATATGTTTGCAGCTCGTGATCGACCTCGTTTCACTCAACCACATCATTTGCACTTCGAGTCGGGCCTCGTTTAACTCAACCATATCATTTGCACCTCGAGTCAGGCCTCATTTAACTCAACCATATCATTTGCACCTCGAGTCAAGACTTGTTTGACTGTACCACATCATTTGTACCTCGAGTCGCACCTTGTTTGACTCAACCGTACCATTTGTGCCACAAGTTAGTCCTCGTTTGAGTCAACCATATCAATTGAGCCTCGAGTCGAGGCTCGTTTGACTTACACATATGTTTGCACCTCAAGATGGGGCTCGTTTCACTCAACCATATCACTTGCACCTCGAGTCGGGCCTCGTTTGACTCAACCATATCATTTGCGCATCGAGTCGGGCCTCAT
Organism: Dicorynia guianensis; assembly: GCA_037013595.1. NCBI lineage: Eukaryota > Viridiplantae > Streptophyta > Magnoliopsida > Fabales > Fabaceae > Dicorynia > Dicorynia guianensis. The sequence continues at coordinate 2,331,511 of JASUAB010000023.1, forward strand.
TTGACTCAACCATATCATTAACGACTCGACTCGAGACTCGTTTGACTTACACATATGTTTGCACCTTGAGATCGGCCTCGTTTGACTCAACCATATCATTTGCACCTCGAGTCAGGCCTCGTTTGACTTAACCATATCATTTGCACCTCGAGTCGTGCCTTGTTTAACTCAACCATATCATTTCCACCTCTTGTCGGGACTCATTTGACTGAACCACATCATTTACACCTCGAGTCGCGCCTCGTTTGATTCAACCATATCGTATGCGCCTCGAGTCAGGCCTCGTTGGACTCAACCATATCATTTGAGCCTCGAGTCAGGACTCGTTTGACTTACACATATGTTTGCACCTCGAGATGGGCCTCGTTTGACACAACCACATCATTTGCGGTGCGTGTCAGGCCTTGTTTGACTCGACCACATCTTTTGCACCTCGAGTCGGGCCTCTTTGACTAAACCATAACATTTGCTTGTCGTGTCACGCCTCATTTCACTCTACCATATCATGTGCACCTCGAGTCGGCCCACGTTTGACTTAACCATATCATTTGAGCCTCGAGTCGGCCCATGTTTGACTTACCCATATGTTTGCACCTCAAGATGGGCCACGTTTGACTCAACCACACCATTTGTGCCTCGAATCGGGCCTCGTATGACTCAACCAAATCATTAGCGCCCCGAGTTGGGACTCGTTTGACTTACACATATGTTTACACCGAGAGATGCGCCTCGTTTGACTCAACCATATCATTTGCGCCTCGAGTCGGGTCTCGTTGGACTAAACCATATCATTTGCATCTCGAGTCGGGCATAGTTTGACTCAACCATATCATTTGCAACTCGAGTCGGGCCCCATTTGGCTCAACTATATCTTTTGCACCTCGAGTCGGGTCTTGTTTAACTCAACCATATCATTTGCACCTCTTGTCGGGATTTGTTTGACTGAAGCACATCATTTGCACCTCGAATTGTGCCTCGTTTGACTCAACCATATCATTTGCACCTCGAGTCGGGCCTCGTTTGACTCAACCATATCATTTGAGCCTCGAGTCGGGACTCATTTGACTTACACATATGTTTGCACCTTGAGATGGGGATTGTTTGACTTAACCACATCATTTGCACCTCGAGTCAGGCCTCGATTGACTCAACCATATCATAGCGCCTTGACTCAGGACTCGTTTGGCTTACAAATATGTTTGCACCTCAAGATGGGACTCGTTTGACTCAACCACATCATTTGCACCTCGAGTCGGGCCTCGTTTGACTCAACCATATCATTAGCGACTTGACTCGGGACTCGTTTGACTTACACATAAGTTTGCACCGTGAGATGGGCCTCGTTTGACTCAACCGCATCATTTGCGCCTCGAGGTGGGACTTGTTTGACTCAACCATATTATTAACGCCTCGAGTCAGGACTCGTTTGACTTACACATATGTTTGCACCTGGAGATGGTCCTCGTTTGACTCATCAATATCATTTGCACCTTGGATCGGGCCTTGTTTGACTCAACCATATTATTTGCACATCTAGTTGCTCCTTGTTTGACTTAACCATATCATTTGCACTTCGAGTCGGCCTCATTTCACTCAACCACATCATTTGCACCTCAAGTCAGGCCTCGTTTAACTCAACCATTTCATTTGCACCTCTTGTCAGGACTTGTTTGACTAAACCACATCATTTGTACCTCATTTCGCACCTCGTTTCACTTAACCGTACCATTTGTGCCATGAGTCAGTCCTCGTTTGACTCAACCATATCATTGGAGCCTCGAGTCGAGGCTCGTTCGACTTACACATATGTTTGCACCTCGAGATGGGGCTTGTTTCACTCAACCATATCATTTGCACCTCGAGTCGTGCCTCATTTGACTCAACCATATCACTTACGCGTCGAGTCAGGCCTCATTTGACTCGACCATATCATTAGCGACTCGACTCAGGACTTGTTTGACTTACACATATGTTTGCAGCTCGTGATCGACCTCGTTTCACTCAACCACATCATTTGCACTTCGAGTCGGGCCTCGTTTAACTCAACCATATCATTTGCACCTCGAGTCAGGCCTCATTTAACTCAACCATATCATTTGCACCTCGAGTCAAGACTTGTTTGACTGTACCACATCATTTGTACCTCGAGTCGCACCTTGTTTGACTCAACCGTACCATTTGTGCCACAAGTTAGTCCTCGTTTGAGTCAACCATATCAATTGAGCCTCGAGTCGAGGCTCGTTTGACTTACACATATGTTTGCACCTCAAGATGGGGCTCGTTTCACTCAACCATATCACTTGCACCTCGAGTCGGGCCTCGTTTGACTCAACCATATCATTTGCGCATCGAGTCGGGCCTCATTTGACTCAACCATATCATTAACGACTCGACTCGAGACTCGTTTGACTTACACATATGTTTGCACCTTGAGATCGGCCTCGTTTGACTCAACCATATCATTTGCACCTCGAGTCAGGCCTCGTTTGACTTAACCATATCATTTGCACCTCGAGTCGTGCCTTGTTTAACTCAACCATATCATTTCCACCTCTTGTCGGGACTCATTTGACTGAACCACATCATTTACACCTCGAGTCGCGCCTCGTTTGATTCAACCATATCGTATGCGCCTCGAGTCAGGCCTCGTTGGACTCAACCATATCATTTGAGCCTCGAGTCAGGACTCGTTTGACTTACACATATGTTTGCACCTCGAGATGGGCCTCGTTTGACACAACCACATCATTTGCGGTGCGTGTCAGGCCTTGTTTGACTCGACCACATCTTTTGCACCTCGAGTCGGGCCTCTTTGACTAAACCATAACATTTGCTTGTCGTGTCACGCCTCATTTCACTCTACCATATCATGTGCACCTCGAGTCGGCCCACGTTTGACTTAACCATATCATTTGAGCCTCGAGTCGGCCCATGTTTGACTTACCCATATGTTTGCACCTCAAGATGGGCCACGTTTGACTCAACCACACCATTTGTGCCTCGAATCGGGCCTCGTATGACTCAACCAAATCATTAGCGCCCCGAGTTGGGACTCGTTTGACTTACACATATGTTTACACCGAGAGATGCGCCTCGTTTGACTCAACCATATCATTTGCGCCTCGAGTCGGGTCTCGTTGGACTAAACCATATCATTTGCATCTCGAGTCGGGCATAGTTTGACTCAACCATATCATTTGCAACTCGAGTCGGGCCCCATTTGGCTCAACTATATCTTTTGCACCTCGAGTCGGGTCTTGTTTAACTCAACCATATCATTTGCACCTCTTGTCGGGATTTGTTTGACTGAAGCACATCATTTGCACCTCGAATTGTGCCTCGTTTGACTCAACCATATCATTTGCACCTCGAGTCGGGCCTCGTTTGACTCAACCATATCATTTGAGCCTCGAGTCGGGACTCATTTGACTTACACATATGTTTGCACCTTGAGATGGGGATTGTTTGACTTAACCACATCATTTGCACCTCGAGTCAGGCCTCGATTGACTCAACCATATCATAGCGCCTTGACTCAGGACTCGTTTGGCTTACAAATATGTTTGCACCTCAAGATGGGACTCGTTTGACTCAACCACATCATTTGCACCTCGAGTCGGGCCTCGTTTGACTCAACCATATCATTAGCGACTTGACTCGGGACTCGTTTGACTTACACATAAGTTTGCACCGTGAGATGGGCCTCGTTTGACTCAACCGCATCATTTGCGCCTCGAGGTGGGACTTGTTTGACTCAACCATATTATTAACGCCTCGAGTCAGGACTCGTTTGACTTACACATATGTTTGCACCTGGAGATGGTCCTCGTTTGACTCATCAATATCATTTGCACCTTGGATCGGGCCTTGTTTGACTCAACCATATTATTTGCACATCTAGTTGCTCCTTGTTTGACTTAACCATATCATTTGCACTTCGAGTCGGCCTCATTTCACTCAACCACATCATTTGCACCTCAAGTCAGGCCTCGTTTAACTCAACCATTTCATTTGCACCTCTTGTCAGGACTTGTTTGACTAAACCACATCATTTGTACCTCATTTCGCACCTCGTTTCACTTAACCGTACCATTTGTGCCATGAGTCAGTCCTCGTTTGACTCAACCATATCATTGGAGCCTCGAGTCGAGGCTCGTTCGACTTACACATATGTTTGCACCTCGAGATGGGGCTTGTTTCACTCAACCATATCATTTGCACCTCGAGTCGTGCCTCATTTGACTCAACCATATCACTTACGCGTCGAGTCAGGCCTCATTTGACTCGACCATATCATTAGCGACTCGACTCAGGACTTGTTTGACTTACACATATGTTTGCAGCTCGTGATCGACCTCGTTTCACTCAACCACATCATTTGCACTTCGAGTCGGGCCTCGTTTAACTCAACCATATCATTTGCACCTCGAGTCAGGCCTCATTTAACTCAACCATATCATTTGCACCTCGAGTCAAGACTTGTTTGACTGTACCACATCATTTGTACCTCGAGTCGCACCTTGTTTGACTCAACCGTACCATTTGTGCCACAAGTTAGTCCTCGTTTGAGTCAACCATATCAATTGAGCCTCGAGTCGAGGCTCGTTTGACTTACACATATGTTTGCACCTCAAGATGGGGCTCGTTTCACTCAACCATATCACTTGCACCTCGAGTCGGGCCTCGTTTGACTCAACCATATCATTTGCGCATCGAGTCGGGCCTCATTTGACTCAACCATATCATTAACGACTCGACTCGAGACTCGTTTGACTTACACATATGTTTGCACCTTGAGATCGGCCTCGTTTGACTCAACCATATCATTTGCACCTCGAGTCAGGCCTCGTTTGACTTAACCATATCATTTGCACCTCGAGTCGTGCCTTGTTTAACTCAACCATATCATTTCCACCTCTTGTCGGGACTCATTTGACTGAACCACATCATTTACACCTCGAGTCGCGCCTCGTTTGATTCAACCATATCGTATGCGCCTCGAGTCAGGCCTCGTTGGACTCAACCATATCATTTGAGCCTCGAGTCAGGACTCGTTTGACTTACACATATGTTTGCACCTCGAGATGGGCCTCGTTTGACACAACCACATCATTTGCGGTGCGTGTCAGGCCTTGTTTGACTCGACCACATCTTTTGCACCTCGAGTCGGGCCTCTTTGACTAAACCATAACATTTGCTTGTCGTGTCACGCCTCATTTCACTCTACCATATCATGTGCACCTCGAGTCGGCCCACGTTTGACTTAACCATATCATTTGAGCCTCGAGTCGGCCCATGTTTGACTTACCCATATGTTTGCACCTCAAGATGGGCCACGTTTGACTCAACCACACCATTTGTGCCTCGAATCGGGCCTCGTATGACTCAACCAAATCATTAGCGCCCCGAGTTGGGACTCGTTTGACTTACACATATGTTTACACCGAGAGATGCGCCTCGTTTGACTCAACCATATCATTTGCGCCTCGAGTCGGGTCTCGTTGGACTAAACCATATCATTTGCATCTCGAGTCGGGCATAGTTTGACTCAACCATATCATTTGCAACTCGAGTCGGGCCCCATTTGGCTCAACTATATCTTTTGCACCTCGAGTCGGGTCTTGTTTAACTCAACCATATCATTTGCACCTCTTGTCGGGATTTGTTTGACTGAAGCACATCATTTGCACCTCGAATTGTGCCTCGTTTGACTCAACCATATCATTTGCACCTCGAGTCGGGCCTCGTTTGACTCAACCATATCATTTGAGCCTCGAGTCGGGACTCATTTGACTTACACATATGTTTGCACCTTGAGATGGGGATTGTTTGACTTAACCACATCATTTGCACCTCGAGTCAGGCCTCGATTGACTCAACCATATCATAGCGCCTTGACTCAGGACTCGTTTGGCTTACAAATATGTTTGCACCTCAAGATGGGACTCGTTTGACTCAACCACATCATTTGCACCTCGAGTCGGGCCTCGTTTGACTCAACCATATCATTAGCGACTTGACTCGGGACTCGTTTGACTTACACATAAGTTTGCACCGTGAGATGGGCCTCGTTTGACTCAACCGCATCATTTGCGCCTCGAGGTGGGACTTGTTTGACTCAACCATATTATTAACGCCTCGAGTCAGGACTCGTTTGACTTACACATATGTTTGCACCTGGAGATGGTCCTCGTTTGACTCATCAATATCATTTGCACCTTGGATCGGGCCTTGTTTGACTCAACCATATTATTTGCACATCTAGTTGCTCCTTGTTTGACTTAACCATATCATTTGCACTTCGAGTCGGCCTCATTTCACTCAACCACATCATTTGCACCTCAAGTCAGGCCTCGTTTAACTCAACCATTTCATTTGCACCTCTTGTCAGGACTTGTTTGACTAAACCACATCATTTGTACCTCATTTCGCACCTCGTTTCACTTAACCGTACCATTTGTGCCATGAGTCAGTCCTCGTTTGACTCAACCATATCATTGGAGCCTCGAGTCGAGGCTCGTTCGACTTACACATATGTTTGCACCTCGAGATGGGGCTTGTTTCACTCAACCATATCATTTGCACCTCGAGTCGTGCCTCATTTGACTCAACCATATCACTTACGCGTCGAGTCAGGCCTCATTTGACTCGACCATATCATTAGCGACTCGACTCAGGACTTGTTTGACTTACACATATGTTTGCAGCTCGTGATCGACCTCGTTTCACTCAACCACATCATTTGCACTTCGAGTCGGGCCTCGTTTAACTCAACCATATCATTTGCACCTCGAGTCAGGCCTCATTTAACTCAACCATATCATTTGCACCTCGAGTCAAGACTTGTTTGACTGTACCACATCATTTGTACCTCGAGTCGCACCTTGTTTGACTCAACCGTACCATTTGTGCCACAAGTTAGTCCTCGTTTGAGTCAACCATATCAATTGAGCCTCGAGTCGAGGCTCGTTTGACTTACACATATGTTTGCACCTCAAGATGGGGCTCGTTTCACTCAACCATATCACTTGCACCTCGAGTCGGGCCTCGTTTGACTCAACCATATCATTTGCGCATCGAGTCGGGCCTCATTTGACTCAACCATATCATTAACGACTCGACTCGAGACTCGTTTGACTTACACATATGTTTGCACCTTGAGATCGGCCTCGTTTGACTCAACCATATCATTTGCACCTCGAGTCAGGCCTCGTTTGACTTAACCATATCATTTGCACCTCGAGTCGTGCCTTGTTTAACTCAACCATATCATTTCCACCTCTTGTCGGGACTCATTTGACTGAACCACATCATTTACACCTCGAGTCGCGCCTCGTTTGATTCAACCATATCGTATGCGCCTCGAGTCAGGCCTCGTTGGACTCAACCATATCATTTGAGCCTCGAGTCAGGACTCGTTTGACTTACACATATGTTTGCACCTCGAGATGGGCCTCGTTTGACACAACCACATCATTTGCGGTGCGTGTCAGGCCTTGTTTGACTCGACCACATCTTTTGCACCTCGAGTCGGGCCTCTTTGACTAAACCATAACATTTGCTTGTCGTGTCACGCCTCATTTCACTCTACCATATCATGTGCACCTCGAGTCGGCCCACGTTTGACTTAACCATATCATTTGAGCCTCGAGTCGGCCCATGTTTGACTTACCCATATGTTTGCACCTCAAGATGGGCCACGTTTGACTCAACCACACCATTTGTGCCTCGAATCGGGCCTCGTATGACTCAACCAAATCATTAGCGCCCCGAGTTGGGACTCGTTTGACTTACACATATGTTTACACCGAGAGATGCGCCTCGTTTGACTCAACCATATCATTTGCGCCTCGAGTCGGGTCTCGTTGGACTAAACCATATCATTTGCATCTCGAGTCGGGCATAGTTTGACTCAACCATATCATTTGCAACTCGAGTCGGGCCCCATTTGGCTCAACTATATCTTTTGCACCTCGAGTCGGGTCTTGTTTAACTCAACCATATCATTTGCACCTCTTGTCGGGATTTGTTTGACTGAAGCACATCATTTGCACCTCGAATTGTGCCTCGTTTGACTCAACCATATCATTTGCACCTCGAGTCGGGCCTCGTTTGACTCAACCATATCATTTGAGCCTCGAGTCGGGACTCATTTGACTTACACATATGTTTGCACCTTGAGATGGGGATTGTTTGACTTAACCACATCATTTGCACCTCGAGTCAGGCCTCGATTGACTCAACCATATCATAGCGCCTTGACTCAGGACTCGTTTGGCTTACAAATATGTTTGCACCTCAAGATGGGACTCGTTTGACTCAACCACATCATTTGCACCTCGAGTCGGGCCTCGTTTGACTCAACCATATCATTAGCGACTTGACTCGGGACTCGTTTGACTTACACATAAGTTTGCACCGTGAGATGGGCCTCGTTTGACTCAACCGCATCATTTGCGCCTCGAGGTGGGACTTGTTTGACTCAACCATATTATTAACGCCTCGAGTCAGGACTCGTTTGACTTACACATATGTTTGCACCTGGAGATGGTCCTCGTTTGACTCATCAATATCATTTGCACCTTGGATCGGGCCTTGTTTGACTCAACCATATTATTTGCACATCTAGTTGCTCCTTGTTTGACTTAACCATATCATTTGCACTTCGAGTCGGCCTCATTTCACTCAACCACATCATTTGCACCTCAAGTCAGGCCTCGTTTAACTCAACCATTTCATTTGCACCTCTTGTCAGGACTTGTTTGACTAAACCACATCATTTGTACCTCATTTCGCACCTCGTTTCACTTAACCGTACCATTTGTGCCATGAGTCAGTCCTCGTTTGACTCAACCATATCATTGGAGCCTCGAGTCGAGGCTCGTTCGACTTACACATATGTTTGCACCTCGAGATGGGGCTTGTTTCACTCAACCATATCATTTGCACCTCGAGTCGTGCCTCATTTGACTCAACCATATCACTTACGCGTCGAGTCAGGCCTCATTTGACTCGACCATATCATTAGCGACTCGACTCAGGACTTGTTTGACTTACACATATGTTTGCAGCTCGTGATCGACCTCGTTTCACTCAACCACATCATTTGCACTTCGAGTCGGGCCTCGTTTAACTCAACCATATCATTTGCACCTCGAGTCAGGCCTCATTTAACTTAACCATATCATTTGCACCTCTTGTCAGGACTTGTTTGACTGTACCACATCATTTGTACCTCGAGTCGCACCTCGTTTGACTCAACCGTACCATTTGTGCCACAAGTCAGTCCCCGTTTGAGTCAACCATATCAATTGAGCCTCGAGTCGAGGCTCGTTTGACTTACACATATGTTTGCGCCTCAAGATGGGGCTCGTTTCACTCAACCATATCACTTGCACCTCGAGTCGGGCCTCGTTTGACTCAACCATATCATTTGCGCATCGAGTCGGGCCTCATTTGACTCAACCATATCATTAACGACTCGACTCGAGACTCGTTTGACTTACACATATGTTTGCACCTTGAGATCGGCCTCGTTTGACTCAACAACATCATTTGTGCCTCGAGTAGGACCTCGTTTGACTCAACCATATCATTTGCACCTCGAGTCAGGCCTCGTTTGACTCAACCATATCATTTGCGCCTCGAGTCGTGCCTTGTTTAACTCAACCATATCATTTCCACCTCTTGTCGGGACTCATTTGACTGAACCACATCATTTACATCTCGAGTCGCACCTCGTTTGATTCAACCATATCATATGCGCCTCGAGTCAGGCCTCGTTGGACTCAACCATATCATTTGAGCCTCAAGTCAGGACTCGTTTGACTTACACATATGTTTGCACCTCGAGATGGGCCTCGTTTGACACAACCACATCATTTGCGGTGCGAGTTAGGCCTTGTTTGACTCGACCACATCTTTTGCACCTCGAGTCGGGCCTCTTTGACTAAACCATAACATTTGCTTGTCGAGTCACACCTCGTTTCACTCTACCATATCATGTGCACCTCGAGTCGGCCCACGTTTGACTCAACCATATCATTTGAGCCTCGAGTCGGCCCACGTTTGACTTACCCATATGTTTGCACCTCAAGATGGGCCACGTTTGACTCAACCACACCATTTGTGCCTCGAATCGGGCCTCGTATGACTCAACCAAATCATTAGCGCCTCGAGTTGGGACTCGTTTGACTTACACATATGTTTACACCGAGAGATGCGCCTCGTTTGACTCAACCACATCATTTGCGCCTCGAGTCGGGTCTCGTTGGACTAAACCATATCATTTGCATCTCGAGTCAGGCATCGTTTGACTCAACCATATCATTTGCAACTCGAGTCGGGCCCCATTTGGCTCAACTATATCTTTTGCACCTCGAGTCGGGCCTCGTTTAACTCAACCATATCATTTGCACCTCTTGTCGGGATTTGTTTGACTGAAGCACATCATTTGCACCTCGAATTGTGCCTCGTTTGACTCAACCATATCATTTGCACCTCGAGTCGGGCCTCGTTTGACTCAACCATATCATTTGAGACTCGAGTCGGGACTCATTTGACTTACACATATGTTTGTACCTTGAGACGGGGATCGTTTGACTTAACCACATCATTTGCACCTCGAGTCAGGCCTCGATTGACTCAACCATATCATAGCGCCTTGACTCAGGACTCGTTTGGCTTACAAATATGTTTGTACCTCAAGATGGGACTCGTTTGACTCAACCACATCATTTGCACCTCGAGTCGGGCCTCGTTTGACTCAACCATATCATTAGCGACTTGACTCGGGACTCGTTTGACTTACACATAAGTTTGCACCGTGAGATGGGCCTCGTTTGACTCAACCGCATCATTTGCGCCTCGAGGCGGGCCTTGTTTGACTCAACCATATTATTAACGCCTCGAGTCGGGACTCGTTTGACTTACACATATGTTTGCACCTTGAGATGGTCCTCGTTTGACTCATCGATATCATTTGCACCTTGAATCGGGCCTTGTTTGACTCAACCATATCATTTGCACTTCGAGTCGGCCTCATTTGACTCAACCACATCATTTGCACCTCAAGTCAGGCCTCGTTTAACTCAACCATTTCATTTGCACCTCTTGTCAGGACTTGTTTGACTAAACCACATCATTTGTACCTCATTTCGCACCTCGTTTCACTTAACCGTACCATTTGCGCCATGAGTCGGTCCTCGTTTGACTCAACCATATCATTGGAGCCTCGAGTCGAGGCTCGTTCGACTTACACATATGTTTGCACCTCGAGATGGGGCTCGTTTCACTCAACCATATCATTTGCACCTCGAGTCGTGCCTCATTTGACTCAACCATATCATTTATGCGTCGAGTCAAGCCTCATTTGACTCGACCATATCATTAGCGACTCGACTCAGGACTTGTCTGACTTACACATATGTTTGCACCTCGTGATCGGCCTCGTTTCACTCAACCACATTAATTGCACCTCAAGTCGGACCTCGTTTGACTAAACCATATCATTTGCACCTCGAGTCAGGTCTCGTTTGACTCAACCATATCATTTGCACCTCAAGTCGTGCCTTTTTTAACTCAACCATATCATTTGCACCTCTTGTCGAGACTCATTTGACTGAACCACATCATTTGCACCTCGAGTTGCACCTCGTTTGACTCAACCATATCACATGCGCCTCGAGTCGGGCCTTGTTGGACTCAACCATATCATTTGAGCCTTAAGTCAGGACTCGTTTAACTTACACATATGTTTGCACCTTGAGATGGGCCTCGTTTGACTAAACCCCATCATTTGCGCCTCAAGTTGGGCCTTGTTTGACTCAACCATATCATTAGTGCCTCAAGTTGGGACTTGTTTAATTTACACTTATGTTTGCACCTCCAGATGGGCCTCATTTAATACAACCACATCATTTGTGGCATGAGCCGGGCCTTGTTTGACTTGACCATATCTTTTGCACCTAGAGTAGGGCTTCTTTGACTAAACCATATCATTTGCTCATCGAGTCGCGCCTCGTTTCACTCTACCATATCATGTTCGCCTCGAGTTGGCCCACGTTTGACCCAACCACACCATTTGCACCTCGAATCAGGCCTCGTATGACTCAACTAAATCATTAGCGCCTCGAGTTGGGACTTGTTTGACGTACACATATGTTTGCACCTAGAGATGTGCCTCGTTTGTCTCAACCACATCATTTGCACCTCGAGTTGGGTCTCGTTGGACTAAACCATATCATTTGCACCTTGAGTCAAGCATCGTTTGACTCAACCATATCATTTGCACCTCGAGACGGGCCACATTTGACTCAACCATATCTTTTGCACCTCGAGTCGGGCCTCGTTTAACTCAACCATATCATTTGCACCTCTTGTCGGGACTTGTTTGACTAAAGCACATCATTTGCACCTTGAATCGTGCCTCGTTTGACTCAACCATATCATTTATGCCTCGAGTCGGGCCTCGTTTGACTCAACCATATCATTTGAGCCTCGAGCCGGGTCTCGTTTGACTTACACATATGTTTGCACCTCAAGATGGGCCTCGTTTGACTCAACCATATCATTTGAGCCTCGAGCCGGGTCTCGTTTGACTTACACATATGTTTGCACCTCAAGATGGGCCTCGTTTGACTCAACCACATCATTTGCGTCTCGAGTCGGGCCTTGTTTGACTTAACCATATTATTAGCGCCTCGCATCGGGACTCATTTGACTTACACATATGTTTGCACCTCAAGATCGGCCTCGTTTGACTTAACCACATCATTTGGCCTCGAGTCGGACCTTGTTTGACTCAACCATATCATTTGCACCTCGAGTCAAGCATCGTTTGACTCAACCATATCATTTGCACCTCTTGTCGGGACTCATTTGACTAAACCACATCATTTGCACCTCGAGTCATGCCTCGTTTGACTCAACCATATCATATGCGCCCCGAGTCGGGCCTCGTTGGAATCAACCATATCATTTAAGCTGCGAGTCGGGACTTGTTTGACTTACACATATGTTTGCACCTCGAGATGGGCCTCGTTTGACTAAACCACATCATTTGTGCCTCAAGTCCGCCCTTGTTTGACTAAACCATATCATTAGTGCCTCAAGTCGGGACTTGTTTAACTTACACATTTGTTTGCACCTAAAGATGGGCATCATTTGACACAACCACATCATTTGCGGCATGAGTCGAGCCTTGTTTGACTCGACCATATCTTTTGCACCTCGAGTCGGGCCTCTTTGGCTAAACCATATCATTTGCTCGTCGAGTCGCGCCTCGTTTCACTCTACCATATCATGTGCGCCTCGAGTCGGCCCACATTTGACTCAACCATATCATTTGAGCCTCGAGTTAGGACACGTTTGACTTAGGCATATGTTTGCACCTCGAGATGGGCCACGTTTGATTCAACCACACCATTTGCGCCTCGAATCGGGCCTCGTCTGACTCAACCAAATCATTAGCGCCTCGAGTTGGGACTCGTTTGACTTATACATATGTTTGCACTGAGAGATGCGCCTTGTTTGACTCAACCACATCATTTGCGCCTCGAGTCGGGTCTCATTGGACTAAACCATATCATTTGCACCTCGAGTCGAGCATCATTGGACTCAACCATATCATTTGCACCTCGAGTCGAGCATCATTGGACTCAACCATATCATTTGCACATCGAGTCGGGCCCCATTTGACTCAACCATATCTTTTGCACCTCGAGCCAGGCCTTGTTTAACTCAACCATATCATTTGCACCTCTTGCCGGGACTTGTTTGACTGAAGCACATCATTTGCACCTCGAATCGTGCCTCGTTTGACTCAACCATATCATTTGCGCCTCGAGTCGGGCCTCGTTTGACTCAACCATATCATTTGAGCCTCAAGTCGGGACTCGTTTGACTTACACATATGTTTGCACCTCGAGATGGGGATCGTTTGACTCAACCACATAATTTGCGCCTCGAGTCGGGCCTTGTTTGACTCAACCATATCATTAGCACCTTGACTCAGGACTCGTTTGACTAACACATATGTTTACACCTCGAGATGGGACTCGTTTGACTCAACCACATCATTCGTGCCTCAAGTCATACCTCGTTTGACTCAACCATATCATTAGCGACTTGACTCGGGACTCGTTTGACTTACACATATGTTTGCACCTCGAGATGGGCCTCGTTTGACTCAATCACATAATTTGCGCCTCGAGTGAGGCCTTGTTTGGCTCAACCATATTATTAGCGCCTCGAGTCGGGACTCGTTTGACTTACACATATGTTTGCACCTCGAGATGGACCTCGTTTGGCTCATCGATATCATTTGCACCTTGAATCAGGCCTTGTTTGACTCAGCCATATCATTTGCACATCTAGTTGCGCCTTGTTTGACTCAACCATATCATTTGCACTTCGAGTCGGGCCTCATTTGACTCAACCATATCATTTGCACCTCGAGTCTGGCCTCGTTTAACTCAACCATATCATTTGCACCTCTTGTAAGGACTTGTTTGACTGAACCACATCATTTGTACCTCGAGTTGTACCTCGTTTGACTCAACCGTACCATTTGCGCCCCGAGTCGGGCCTTGTTTGACTCAACTATATCATTAGTGCCTCAAGTCGGGACTTGTTTAACTTACACATATGTTTGCACCTCGAGACGGGCCTCATTTGACACAACCACATCATTTATGGCACAAGTCGAGCCTTGTTTAACTCGACCATATATTTTGCACCTCGAGTCGGGCCTCTTTGACTAAACCATATCATTTGCTCGTTGAGTCGCGCCTCGTTTCCCTCTACTATATCATGTGCGCCTCGAGTCGGCCCACATTTGACTCAACCATATCATTTGAGCCTCGAGTCGGGACACATTTGACTTACCCATATGTTTGCACCTCGAGATGGGCCACGTTTCACTCAACCACACCATTTGCGCCTCGAATCGGGCCTCGTATGACTCAACCAAATCATTAGCGCCTCGAGTCGGGACTCGTTTGACTTACATATATGTCTGCACCTAGAGATGCGCCTCGTTTGACTCAACCACATCATTTGCGCCTCGAGTCAGGTCTCGTTGGATTAAACCATATCATTTGCACCTTGAGTCGGGCATCGTTTGACTCAACCATATAATTTGCACCTCGAGTCAGGCCCCATTTGACTCAACCATATCTTTTGCACCTCGAGTCGGGCCTCGTTTAACTAACCATATCATTTGCACCTCTTGTCGGGACTTGTTTGACTGAAGCACATCATTTGCACCTCAAATCGTGCCTCGTTTGACTCAACCATATCATTTGCACCTCGAGTCGGGTCTCGTTTGACTCAACCATATCATTTGAGCCTCGAGTTGGGACTCATTTGACTTACACATATGTTTGCACCTTGAGATGGGGATCGTTTGACTCAACCACATCATTTGTGACTCGAGTCGAGCCTCGTTTGACTCAACCATATCATTAGCGCCTTGACTCCGGACTCGGTTGATTTACACGTATGTTTGCAACTCGAGATGGGACTCGTTTGACTCAACCACATCATTTGCGCCTCGAGTTAGGCCTCGTTTGACTCAACCATATCATTAGCGACTTGACTCGGGACTCGTTTGACTTACACATATGTTTGCACCTTGAGATGGGGCTCGTTTGACTTAACCACATCATTTGCACCTCGAGTCGGATCTCGTTTGACCCAACCATATCTTTTGTACCTCGAGTCCAGTCTCGTTTGACTTAACCATATCATTTGCACCTCTTGTTGGGACTTGTTTGACTGAACCACATCATTTGCACCTCGAGTCGTGCCTCGTTTGACTCAACCATATCATATGCGCCTCGAGTCAGGCCTCGTTTGACTCAACCATATCATTTGAGCCTCGACCCAGGACTCGTTTGACTTACAAATATGTTTGCTCCTTGAGATGGGCCTCGCTTGACTCAACCACATCATTAGCACCTTGAGTCAGGACTTGTTTGACTTACACATATGTTTGAACCTCGAGATGGGCCTCATTTGACATAACCACATCATTTGCGCCTCGAGTCGTTCCTCATTTGACCCGACCATATCTTTTGCAGCTCAAGTTAGGCCTCGTTTGACTCAACCATATCATTTACTCCTCGAGTTATGCCTCGTTTAACTCAACCATATCATTTGAGCCTTGAGTTGGGACTCGTTTGACTTATACATATGTTTGCACCTCGAGATGGGCCACGTTTGACTCAACCATATCATTTGTGCCTCGAGTCGAGCCTTATTTGACTCAACCATATCATTAGCTCCTTGAGTCGGGACTTGTTTGACTTACACATATGTTTGTACCTCAAGATGGGTCTCGTTTGACACAACCACATCATTTGCGTCTCGAGTCGGGACTCGTTTGACTTGACCATATCTTTTGCACCTTGAGTCAGGCCTCGTTTGACTCAACCATATCATTTGCTCCTCGAGTCGTGCCTCGTTTAACTCAACCATATCATTTGCACCTCTTGTCGAGAGTCGTTTGACTGAACCACATCATTTGCACCTCGAGTCGTGCCTCCTTTGAGTCAACCATAGCATTTGCGCCTCGAGTCGTCCCTCGTTTGACTCAACCATATCATTTGAGCCTCGAGGCAGGACTCGTTTGACTTACACATATGTTTGCACCTCGAGATGGGCCTCGTTTGACTTAACCACATCATTTTCAACTCGAGTTGGGCCTCGTTTGACTCATCGATATCATTTGCACCTTGAATCGGGCTTGTTTGACTCAACCATATCATTTGCACCTTGAGTCAGGCCTCATTTAACTCAACCATATCATTTGCACCTCTTGTCAGGACTCGTTTGACTGGACCACAAAATTTGTACCTCGAGTTGTGCCTCGTATGACTCAACCGTATCATTTGCGCCTCGAGTCGAGCCTCATTTGACTCATCCATATCTTTAGCGCCTCGACTCAGGACTCGTTTGATTTACACATATGTTTGCACCTCAAGATGGTCGTTATTTGACTTAACCACATCATTTGCGCCTTGAGTTGTCCTCGTTTGACTCAACCATATCATTAGTGACTTGACTCAGGACTCGTTTGACTTACACATATGTTTGTACCTCGAATGGGCCTTGTTTGACTCAACCACAGCATTTGTGCCTCGACTTGGGCCTCGTTTGACTCAACCACATCATTTTTGCCTCGAGTTGGGCCTCGTTTGACTCAACCATATGATTAGCGCTTGGAGTCGGGACTTGTTTGACTTTGACATATGTTTGTACCTCCAGATAGGCCTTGTTTAACTCAACCATATCATTTGAGCCTCGAGTCGGGACTTGTTTGACTTACACATATGTTTGCACCTCGAGATGGGCCTCGTTTGACTCAACCACAACATTTGTGCCTGGAGTGAGGCCTCATTTCACTCAACCATATCATTTGCACCTCAAGTCGGGCCTCTTTTGACTTAACCATATCATTTGCACATCAAGTCGGTCCTCGTTTAGCTCAACGATCTCATTTGCTCCTCTTGTCGAGACTCCCTTGACGGAACCACATCATTTGCACCTCAAGTCATGCCTCGTTTGACTCAACCATATCATTTGCGCCTCGAGTCAGTCCTCGTTTGACTCAACCATGTCATTTGAGCCTCGGGTTAGGAGTCATTTGACTTACACATATGTTTGCACCTCGAGATGGGCCTCATTTGACTCAACCCCATAATTTGCGCCTCAAGTCATCCCTCCTTTTACTCATCCATATCATTTGAGCCTCGAGTTGGGACTCGTTTGACTCAACCACATCAATTGTGTCTCCCGTCAGGCCTTGTTTGACTTAACCATATCGTTAGCGCCTCAAGTCTAGACTCGTTTGACTTACATATATGTTTGCACCTCGAGATGGGCCTCGTTTGATTCAACCACATCATTTGCACCTCGAGTCAATCCTCGTTTGGCTCAACAATATCATCTGCACCTCGAGTCGGGCCTCGTTTGACTCAACCATACCATTTGCACCTCAAGTCAGCCCTCGATTAACTCAACCATATCATTTGCACCTCTTGTCTGGACTCGTTTGACTGAACCATATCTTTTGAACCTTAAGTGGTGCCTCATTTGACTCAACCATATAATTTGCGCCTCGAGTCAGCCCTCATTTGACTCAACCATATCATTTGAGCCTCAAGTCGGGACTTGTTTGACTTACACATATGTTTGCACCTCGAGATGGGGCTTGTTTGACTCAACCACATTAATTGTGCCTCAAGTCGAGCCTCGCTTGACTCAACCATACCATTAGCGGCTCGAGTTGGGACTCGTTTGACTTACACATATGTTTGCACCTCCAGATAGGCTCGTTTGACTCAACCACAACATTTGTGCCTCGAGTCACGCCTCGTTCGACTCAACCACATCATTTGTGACTCGAGTCAGGCCTCGTTTGACTCATTGATATAATTTGCACCTCGATTCGGGTCTCGTTTGACTCAACCACATCATTTGCACCTCAAATCGGGCCTCGTTTAACTCAACCATATCATTTCCACCTCTTGTCGGGACTCGTATGACTGAATCACATCATTTCCTCCTCGAGTTGTGCCTTGTTTGAATCCACCATATCATTTGGTCCTCAAGTCGGCCCTCGTTTGACTCAACCATATCATTTGAGCCTTGAGGCGGGACTCGTTTGTCTTACACATATGTTTGCACCTCGAGATGGGCCTCGTTTGACTCAACCCCATCAATTGCGCCTCGAGTCGGGACTTGTTTGACTCAAACATATGATTTACCCTTCGGGTCGGGCCTCGTTTGATGCACCTTGATTCGGGCCTCGTTTAACCCAACCATATCATTTGCACCTTGAGTCGTGCCTCGTTTAACTCAACTATATCATTTGTGCCACGAGTCGGCCCTCGTTTGACTCAACCAAATCATTTGAGCCTCGAGTCGGGACTCATTTGACTTCCACATATGTTTGTACCTCGAGATAGGTCACGTTTGACTCAACCACATTGTTTGTGCCACGAGTCGGGCCTCGTTTGACCCAACCATATCATTAGCGTCTCGAGTTGGGACTCGTTCGACTTACACATATGTTTGAACCTCGAGATGGGCTTCATTTGACTCAACCATATCATTTGCACCTCGAGTCGGGCCTCGTTTGACTCAACCATATCATTTGCACCTCAAGTCGGGCCTCGTTTAACTCAACCATATAATTTGCACCTCTTGTTAGGACTCGTTTGACTGAACCACATCATTCGCACCTCGAGTCGTGGCTCGTTTGACTCAGCCATATCATTTGTTCCTCGAGTCAGCCCTCATTTTAGTCAACCATATCTTTTGAGCCTCGAGTTAGGACTCGTTTAACTTACACATATGTTTGCACCTCGAGTCGGGCCTCGTTTGACTCAACCATATCATTAGCGCCTCGAGTCAGGACTCCTTTGACTTACACATATGTTTGTACCTCAAGATGGGACTCGTTCGACTCAACCATCTCATTTACGACACGAGTTAGGCCTTGTTTGACACATCGATATCAGTTGCACCTTGAATCGAGCCTCGTTTGACTCACCCACATCATTTGCATGTCGAGTTAGGCCTCATTTAACTCAACAATATCATTTGCACCTCTTGTCAGGACTCGTTTGACTAAACCACATCATTTGCACCTCAAGTCATGCCTCGTTTGATTCAACTATATCATTTTCACCTCGAGTCGGCCCTCATTTGACTAAACCTTATCATTTGAGCCACGAGTCAGGACTCGTTTGACTTACACATATGTTTGCACCTCGAGATGGGCCTCGTTTGACTCAACCATGCCATTTGCACCTCGAGTTGGGCCTTATTTGACTCAACCATATCATTTGCACCTGGAGTCGGGCCTCGTTTAACTCAACCATATCATTTGCACCTCTGGTCAGGACTCGTTTGACTGAACCACATCATTTGCACTTCAAGTCGTGCCTTGTTTGACTCCACAATATCATTTGTGCCTCGAGTCAGGCCTCGTTTGACTAAACCATATCATTTGATCCTCGAGTTGAGACTCGTTGGATTTAAACATATGTTTGCGACTCGAGCTGGGCTCATTTGACTCAACCACATCATTTGCGCTTCGAGTTGGGACTCATTTGACTTGCACATATATTTGCTCCTCAAGATGGGCCTCGTTTGACCCAACCGCATCTTTTGCTCCTCGAGTTAGGCCTAGTTTGACTCAACCATCTTTTTTGCACCTCGAGTCAGGCCTCGTTTGACTTAACCATATCATTTGCACCTCGAGTCGGGCCTCGTTTGACTCAACCATATTATTTGCACCACGAGTCGGGCCTCGTTTAACTCAACCATATCATTTGCACCTCTTGTCAGGACTCATTTGACTGAACCACATCATTTGCACCTCAAGTCGCACCTCGTTTGACTAAACCATATCATTTTCGCCTCGAGTCGGCCCTCGTTTGAGTCAACCACATCATTTGCTCCTCAAGTCGGGCTTGGTTTGACTCAACCATATCTTTTGCACCTTGAGTCATGCCTCGTTTAACTCAACCATATCATTTGCACCTCAAATCGGGCCTTTTTTGACCTAACCATATATTTGAGCCTCGAGGCGGGACTCGTTTGACTTACACTTATTCAACCACATCATTTGCGACTCGAGTCAGGCCTCGTTTGACTCATCGATATCATATGAACCTTGAATCGGGCCTTATTTTACTCAACCATATCATTTGCTCCTCGAATCGGGCCTCGTTTGACTCAACCATAACATTTGCACCACGAGTCGGCCTCGTTTTACTCAACCATATCATTTGCACCTCTTGTCAGGACTTGTTCGATTTAACCACATCATTTGCACCTCGATTCGTGCCTCGTTTGACTTAACCATATCATTTGCGCCTTGAGTCTGCCCTCGTTTGACTCAACCATATCATTTGAGCCTCGAGTCGGGACTCGTTTGACTTACACATATGTTTGCACCTTGAGATGGGCCTCGTTTGACTCAACCACATCAATTATGCCTCGAGTTAGGCTTTGTTTGACTCAACCATATCAGTAGCGCCTCAAGTCGGGACTTGTTTGACTTAGACATATGTTTGCACCTCGAGATGGGCCTCGCTTGACTTAGCCACATCATTGGAGCCTCGAGTCAGGGCTTGTTTGACTCAACCATATCATTAGCGCCTCGACTTGGGACTCGTTTGACTTACACATATGCTTGCACCTCGAGATAGGCCTCGTTTGACTCAACCACATCATTTGTGCCTCGAGTTAGACCTCGTTTGACTCAACTATATCATTTGCACCTCGAGTCGGGGCTCGTTCGACTCAACCATATCATTTTTAGCTCCAGTCGGGCCTCGTTTAACTTAACCATATCATTTGCACCTCTTATCGGGAGTCGTTTGACTGAACCACATCATTTGCACATCGAGTCGTGCCTCGTTTGACTCAGCCATGTCATATGCGCCTCGAGTCGAGCCTCGTTTGACTCAACCATATCATTTGAGCACCGAGTCGGGACTCATTTGACTAACACATATGTTTGCACCTTGAGATGGTCCTCATTTGACTCAACCGCATCATTTGTGCCTTGAGTCGAGATTCGTTTGACTCGACCATGTCATTAGTGCCTCGACTCAGGAATTGTTTGACTTACACATATGTTTGCAACTTGAGATGGGCCTCGTTTGACTCAACCACATCATTTGCACCTCAAGTCAGACCTCGTTTGACTCAATCATATTGTTTGCACCTCGAGTCGGGCCTTATTTGACTCAACCATATCATTTGCACATTGAGTCAGGCCTTGTTTAACTCAACCATATCATTTACAGCTCTTGTCGAGACTCGTTTGACTAAACCACATCATTTGCACCTCGAGTCATGCCTCGTTTGACTCAACCATATCATTTGTGCCTCGAGTTGGGCTTCATTTGACTCAACCATATCATTTGAGCCTCGAGTCAGGACTCGTTTCACTTACACATATGTTTGCACCTCGAGATGGGCCTCGTTTGACTCAACCGTATCATTTGCACCTCGAGTCGGGCCTCGTTTGACTCAACCATATCATTTGCACCTCAAGTCGGGCCTCGTTTAACTCAACCATATCATTTGCACCTCTTGTCGGGACTCGTTTGACTGTTCCACATCATTTGCACCTCGAGTCATGGCTCATTTGACTCAACCATGTCATTTGCGCCTCGAGTCAGCCCTCATTTCACTCAACCATATCCTTTGAGCCTCAAGTCGAGACTCGTTTAACTTACATATATGTTTGCACCTCGAGTTGGGCCTTGTTTGACTCAACCATATCATTAGCGCCTCGAGTCAGGACTCGTTTGACTTGCACGTATGTTTTCACCTCGAGATAGGGCTCGTTCGACTAAACCATCTCATTTGTGACACGAGTCAGGCCATGTTTGACACATTGATATCAATTGCACCTCGAATTGAGCCTCGTTTGACTCACCCATATCATTTGCACCTCGAGTCAGGCCTCGTTTAACTCAACAATATCATTTGCACCTCTTGTCAGGACTCGTTTGACTGAACCACATCATTTGCACCTCGAGTCATGCCTCGTTTGACTCAACCATATCATTTGCATCACAAGTCGGCCCTCATTTGCTTGAACCTTATATTTGAGCAATGAGTCAGGACTCGTTTGACTTACACATATGTTTGCACCTCGAGATAGGCCTCGTTTGACTCAACCATCTCATTTGTACCTCGAGTGGGACCTTATTTGACTCAACCATATCATTTGCACCTCGAGTCGGGCCTTGTTTAACTTAACCATATCATTTGCACCTCTTGTCGGGACTTGTTTGACTGAACCACATCATTTGCACCTCAAGTCGTACCTTGTTTGACTCAACCATATCATTTGCACCTCGAGATGGGCCTCGTTTGACCCAACCGCATCATTTGCTCCTTGAGTCGGGCTTGGTTTAACTCAACCATATCCTTTGCACCTCGAGTCAAGCCTCGTTTGACTCAACCATGTCATTTGCACCTCAAGTCGGGTCTCGTTTGATCCAACCATATCATTTGAGTCTCGAGGCAGGACTTGTTTGACTTACACATATTCAACCACATCATTTGCGATACAAATCAGGCCTCGGTTGACTCATGAATATCATTTGAACCTTAAATTGGGCCTTATTTTACTTAACCATATCATTTGCACCTCGAGCCGGGTCTCGTTTGACTCAACCATATTATTTGCATCTCGAGTCGGGCCTCGTTTAACTCAACCATATCATTTGCACCTTTTGTCAGGACTCGTTTGACTGAACCACATCATTTGCACCTTGAGTCGCACGTCATTTGACTTAACCATATGATTTGTGCCTTGAGTTGGCCCTTGTTTGACTTAACCACATCATTTGCTCCTTGAGCCGGGCCTGGTTTGACTCAACCATATCTTTTGCACCTCGAGTCAGGCCTCATTTGACTCAACCATATCATTTGCACCTCAAATTGGGCCTCATTTGACCTAATTATATCATTTGATCCTCGAGGCGGGACTCGTTTGACTTACACATATTCAACCACATCATTTGGGACTTGGGTCACACCCCGTTTGACTCATCGATATCATTTGAACCTTGAATTAGGCCTTGTTTTACTTAACCATATCATTTGCTCCTCAAATCGGGCCTCGTTTGACTCAACCATAACATTTGCACCACAAGTCGGCCTCGTTTAACTCAACCATATCATTTGCACCTCTTGTTAGGACTCGTTCGATTGAAGCACATTATTTTCATCTTGAGTCATGCCTCATTTGACTCAACCATATCATTTGCGCCTCGTGTCGGCCCTCGTTTGACTCAACCATATCATTTGAGCCTCGAGTCGGAACTCGTTTGACTCAATCACATTAATTACGCCTCGAGTCAGGCTTCGTTTGACTCAACCATATCATTAGCGCCTCGAGTCAGGCCTCGTTTGACTCAACCACATCATTTGTGCCACGAGTCGGCCTGGTTTGACTCAACCATATTATTTGAACCTCGAGTCGGGCCTCATTTGCCTCAACCACATCATTTGCGCCTCGAGACAGGCCTCGTTTCACTCAACGACATCATTTGCGCTCGAGTCGGACCTCGTTTGACTTAACTATATCGTTTGCATCTCAAGTGGGCCTTGTTTGACTCAACCATATCATTTCCAAATCTTGTCAGGATTCGTTTGGCTAATCCACATCATTCGTACCTTGAGTTGTGCCTCATTTGACTCAACCGTATCATTTGCGCCTCGAGTTGGCCCTCGTTTGACTCAACCATATCATTTGAGCCTCAGTCGGGACTCGTATGACTTACACATATGTTTGCACCTTGAGATGGGCCTCGTTTGACACAACCACATCATTTGTGTTGCGAGTCGGCCTGGTTTGACTCAACCATATTATTTGAACCTCGAGTCGGGCCTCATTTGACTCAACCATATCATTTGCGTCTCGAGACGGGCCTTGTTTCACTCAACCACTTCATTTGCGCCTCGAGTCAGACCTCGTTTAACTTAACTATATCGTTTGCACCTCAAGTCGGGCCTCGTTTGACTCAACCATATCATTTTCACATCTTGTCAGGACTCGTTTGGCTGAACCACATGATTCGTACCTTGAGTCGTGCCTCATTTGACTCAACCGTATCATTTACGCCTCGAGTTGGCCCTCGTTTGACTCAACCATATCATTTGAGCCTCGAGTCGAGACTCGTTTGACTTACACATATGTTTGCACCTCGAGATGGGCCTCATTTGACTCAACCACATCATTTGCGCCTGGAGTCGGGCCTTCTTTGACTCAACCACATCATTAGCGCCTCGAGTCGGGACTCGTTTGACTTACACATATGTTTGCACCATGAGATAGGCCTCGTTTGACTCAACCACATCATTTGCACCTCAAGTTGGGCCTCGTTTATCTCAACCATATCATTAGGGCATCGACTCATGACTCATTTGACTAACACATATGTTTGCACCTTGTGATGGGTCTCGTTTGTCTTAACCACATCCTTTGCGCCTCAAGTCGCATCTCATTTGACTCAACTATATCATTTGCACCTTGAGTTGGGCCTCATTTGACTCAACCATATCATTTGCACCTCTAGTCGGGCCTCGTTTAACTCAACCATATCAATTGAACCTCTTGTCGGGAGTCGTTTGACTGGACCACATCTTGTGCACCTCGAGTTGGCCCTCGTTTGACTCCACCATATCATTTGAGCCTCATGTTGGGACTCGTTTGACTTACACATACGTTTACACCTTGACATGGGCCTTGTTTGACACAACCACATCATTTGCACCTCGAGTCGGGACTCATTTGACTTACACATATGTTTGCACCTCGAGATAGGCCTCGTTTGACTGAACCACATTATTTGCACTTTGAGTCGGGCCTAGTTTGACTCAACCATATCATATGCACCTCAAGTCGG
The DNA here is from genome assembly GCA_037013595.1 of Dicorynia guianensis. Lineage (NCBI taxonomy): Eukaryota > Viridiplantae > Streptophyta > Magnoliopsida > Fabales > Fabaceae > Dicorynia > Dicorynia guianensis. The sequence continues at coordinate 2,356,959 of JASUAB010000023.1, forward strand.
GCCTTGTTTGACTCAACCATATCATTTATGCCTCGTTTGACCCAACCATATCATTTGAGCCTCGAGGCGGGACTCGTTTGACTTACATATATGATTGCTCCTCGAGATGGGCCTTGTTTGATTCAACCACATCATTTGTGACTCGAGGTAGCCTCATTTGACTCATCGATATCATTTGCACCTAGTGTTGGGCCTCGTTTAACTCAAGCATATCATTTGCACCTCTTGTCAGGACTCGTTTGACTGACCCACATCATTTGCACCTAGAGTCATGCTTCGTTTGACTCAACCGTATCATTAGTGCCTCGAGTCGGCCCTCGTTTGACTCAACCACATCATTTGCGCCTCGAGTCGGGCCTCATTTGACTCAACCACATCATTTGCACCTCAAGTCAGGCCTCGTTTGACTAACACATATGTTTGCAGCTCGAGATGGGCCTCATTTGACTCAACCACATCATTTGTGCCTCGAGTCGGACCTCATTTGACTTAACTATATCATTTGCACCTCGAGTCAGGCCTCATTTGACTCAACATATCATTTGCACGTTGAGTTGTGCCTCGTTTTACTCAATCATATCATTTGCACCTCGAGTTGTTTGACTGAACCACATTATTTGCACCTCAAGTTGACCCTTGTTTGACTCAACCATATAATTTGAGCCTCAAGTTGGGACTTGTTTGACTTACACATATGTTTGCACCTTGACATAGGCCTCGTTTGACTCAACCATATCATTTGCATCTTGAGTCAGGCCTTGTTTGACTCAACCATATCATTAGCGCCTCGAGTTGGGACTTGTTTGACTTACACATATGTTTGTACCTCGAGATGGGCCTCATTTGACTCAACCACATCATTTGCGCCTCGAGTCAGGCCTGGTTTGACTCAACCATATCATTTGCACCTCGAGTTGAGCCTCATTTGACACAACCATATCATTTGCACCTCGAGTCGGGCCTCGTTTGACCTAACCATATCATTTGAGCCTCGAGGTGGGACTCGTTTGTGTTACACATATGATTGCACCTTGAGATTGGCCTCGTTTGACTTAACCGCATCATTTGTGACTCGAGGCAGGCCTCGTTTGACTCATTGATATCATTTGCACCTTGAATCAGGACTTGTTTTACACAACCATATCATTTGCACCTCGAGCCAGGCCTCATTTGACTTAAGCATATCATTTGCACCTAGAGCCGGGCATCGTTTAACACAACAATATCACTTGCACCTCTTGTTAGGACTCATTTGACTGACCAACATCATTTGCGCCTCGAGTCGGGCCCTGTTTGACTCAAACATATTGTTTGCCCTTCAAGTCAGGCCTCGTTTGACTCAACCATATCATTTGCGCCTCGAGTTGGGCCTCATTTGACTCAACCATATCATTTGTGCCTCGAGTCGGCCCTCGTTTGACTCAATCATATCATTTGAGCCTCGAGTTGGGACTCGTTTGACTTACACATACATTTGCACCTCAAGATAGGTCTCATTTGACTCAACTATATCATTTGCGCCTTGAGTCGAGCCTCGTTTGACTCAACCATATCATTTGCACCTCGAGTCGAGTCTCGATTGACTCAACCATATCATTTGCTCCTCGAGTCGCCTCGTTTAACTCAACCATATCATTTGCACCTCTTATTAGGACTCGTTTGACTGAAGCACATTATTTGCATCTCGAGTCATGCCTCATTTGACTGAACCATATCATTTGTGCCTCGTGTCAGCCCTCGTTTGACTCAACCATATCATTTGAGCCCCGAGTCGGAACTCGTTAGACTCAATCACATTAATTACGCCTCGAGTCAGGCTTCGTTTGACTCACCATATCATTAGCGCCTCGAGTCGGGACTTGTTTGACATAGACATATGTTTGCACCTTGAGATGGGCCTCGTTTGACTCAACCACATCATTTGTGCCATGAGTCGGCCTGGTTTGACTCAACCATATTATTTGAACCTCGAGTTGGGCCTCATTTGCCTCAACCACATCATTTGCGCCTCGAGACGAGCCTCGTTTCACTCAACCACATCATTTGCGCCTCGAGTCAGACCTCGTTTGACATAACTATATCGTTTGCATCTCAAGTCGAGCCTCGTTTGACTCAACCATATCATTTCCAAATCTTGTCAGGACTCGTTTGGTTGAACCACATCATTCGTACCTTGAGTCGTGCCTCATTTGACTCAACCGTATCATTTGCGGCTCGAGTTGGCCCTCGTTTGACTCAACCGTATCATTTGAGCCTCGAGTCAGGACTCGTATGACTTACACATATGTTTGCACCTTGAGATGGGCCTCGTTTGACACAACCACATCATTTGTGCCGCGAGTCGGCCTGGTTTGACTCAACCATATTATTTGAACCTCGACTCGGGCCTCATTTGACTCAACCATATCATTTGCGCCTCGAGACGGGCCTCGTTTCACTCAACCACATCATTTGCGCCTCGAGTCGGACCTCGTTTAACTTAACTATATCATTTGCACCTCAAGTCGGGCCTCGTTTGACTCAACCATATCATTTTCACGTCTTGTCAGGACTCGTTTGGCTGAACCACATCATTCGTACCTTGAGTCGTGCCTCATTTGACTCAACCATATCATTTACGCCTCGAGTTGGCCCTCGTTTGACTCAACCATATCATTTGAGCCTCGAGTCGAGACTCGTTTGACTTACACATATGTTTGCACATCGAGATGGGCCTCATTTGACTCAACCACATCATTTGCGCCTGGAGTCGGGCCTTCTTTGACTCAACCACATCATTAACGCCTTGAGTCGGGACTCGTTTGACTTACACATATGTTTGCACCACGAGATGGGCCTCGTTTGACTCAACCACATCATTTGCACCTAAAGTTGGGCCTCGTTTATCTCAACCATATCATTAGGGCATCGACTCATGACTCATTTGACTAACACATATGTTTGCACCTTGTGATGGGTCTCGTTTGTCTTAACCACATCCTTTGCGCCTCGAGTGACACCTCATTTGACTCAACTATATCATTTGCACCTTGAGTTGGGCCTCATTTGACTCAACCATATCATTTGCACCTCTAGTCGGGCCTCGTTTAACTCAACCATGTCATTTGAACCTCTTGTCGGGAGTCGTTTGATTGGACCACATCTTTTGCACCTCGAGTCGGCCCTCGTTTGACTCAACCATATCATTTGAGCCTCAAGTTGGGACTCGTTTGACTTACACATACGTTTACACCTCGACATGGGCCTTGTTTGACTCAACCACATCATTTGCACCTCGAGTCGGGCCTTGTTTGACTCGACCATTTCATTAGCACGTCGAGTCAGGACTCGTTTGACTTACACATATGTTTGCACCTCGAGATAGGCCTCGTTTGACTGAACCACATTATTTGTGCTTTGAGTTGGGCCTAGTTTGACTCAACCATATCATATGCACCTCAAGTCGAGCCTTGTTTAACTCAACCATATCATTTGTGCCTCATTTGACCCAACCATATCATTTGAGCCTCGAGGCGGGACTCGTTTGACTTACATATATGATTGCTCCTCTAGATGGGCCTCATTTGATTCAACCATATCATTTGCGACTCAAGGCAGGCCTCATTTGACTCATCGATATCATTTGCACCTTGAATCAGGCCTTATTTTACTCAACCATATTATTTGCACCACGAGCTGGGCCTCATTTGACTCAACATTATCATTTGCACCTAGTGTTGGGCCTCGTTTAACTTAACCATATCATTTGTACCTCTTGTTAGGACTCGTTTGACTGACCCACATCATTTGCACCTAGAGTCATGCTTCGTTTGACTCAATCGTATCATTTGTGCCTCGAGTCGGCCCTCGTTTGACTCAACCATATTATTTGAGCCTCGAGTTAGGACTCATTTGACTTACACATATGTTTGCACCTCGAGGTAGGCCTCGTTTGACTCAACCACATCATTTACGCCTCGAGTCGGGCCTCATTTGAGTCAACCACATCATTTGCACCTCGAGTCAGACCTCATTTGACTTAACTATATCTTTTGCTCCTCGAGTCGGGCCTCGTTTGACTAAACCATATCATTTGCACCTCGAGTCAGGCCTCGTTTGACTAACACATATGTTTGCAGCTCGAGATGGGCCTCGTTTGACTCAACCACATCATTTGCGCCTCGAGTCGGACCTCATTTAACTTAACTATATCATTTGCACCTCGAGTCGGGCCTCGTTTGACTCAACATATCATTTGCACCTTGAGTTGTGCCTCGTTTTACTCAATCATATCATTTGCACCTCGAGTCGTTTGATTGAACCACATTATTTGCACCTCAAGTCGACCCTCGTTTGACTCAACCATATAATTTGAGCCTCAAGTTGGGACTTGTCTGACTTACACATATGGTTGCACCTTGACATAGGCCTTGTTTGATTCAACCATATCATTTGCGTCTTGAGTCGGGCCTTGTTTGACTCAACCATATCATTAGCGCCTCGAGTCGGGACTTGTTTGACTTACACATATGTTTGTACCTCGAGATGGGCCTCATTTGACTTAACCACATCATTTGCGCCTCGAGTCAGGCCTGGTTTGACTCAACCATATCATTTGTACCTCGAGTCGGGCCTCATTTGACACAACCATATCATTTGCACCTCGAGTCGGGCCTTGTTTGACCCAACCATATCATTTGAGCCTCGAGGTGGGACTCGTTTGTGTTACACATATGATTGCACCTTGAGATTGGCCCCATTTGACTTAACCGCATCATTTGTGACTCAAGGCAGGCCTCGTTTGACTCATCGATATTATTTGCACCTTGAATCAGGACTTGTTTTACAAAACCATATCATTTGCACCTCGAGCCAGGCCTCATTTGACTCAAGCATATCATTTGCACCTAGAGCCGAGCATCGTTTAACATAACCATATCACTTGCACCTCTTGTTAGGACTCATTTGACTGAACAACATCATTTGCGCCTCGAGTCAGGCTCTGTTTGACTCAAACATATTGTTTGCCCTTCGAGTCAGGCCTCGTTTGACTCAACCATATCATTTGCGCCTCGAGTTGGGCCTCAGTTGACTCAACCATATCATTTGTGCCTCGAGTCGGCCCTCGTTTGACTCAATCATATCATTTGAGCCTCAAGTTGGGACTCGTTTGACGTACACATATGTTTGCACCTCGAGATAGGTCTCGTTTGACTCAACTATATCATTTGCCCCTTGAGTCGGGTCTCGTTTGACTCAACCATATCATTTGCACCTCGAGTTGAGTCTCGATTGACTCAACCATATCATTTGCACCTCGAGTCGGCCCTCGTTTAACTCAGCCCTATAATTTACAACTCTTGTCAGGACTCGTTTACTGAACCACATCATTTGCACCTCGAGTCGTGGCTTGTTTGACTCAACCATATCATTTGCGCCTCGAGTTGGCCCTCGTTTAACTCAACCATATCATTTGTGCCTCAAGTTGGGACTCGTTTGACTTACACATACGTTTACACCTCAACATGGGCCTTGTTTGACTCAACCATATCATTTGCACCTCGAGTCAGGCCTTGTTTGACTCGACCATATCATTAGCACCTCGAGTCAGGACTCGTTTGACTTACACATATGTTTGCAACTCGAGATAGGCCTCGTTTGACTCAACCACATTATTTGCGCCTTGATTCGGGCCTAGTTTGACTCAACCATATCATATGCACCTCGAGTAGGGCCTTGTTTGACTCAACCATATCATTTGCGCCTCATTTGACCCAACCATATCATTTGAGCCTCGAGGCGGGGCTCGTTTGAATTACATATATGATTGCTCCTCAAGATAGGCCTCGTTTGACTCAACCACATCATCTGTGACTCGAGCCAGGCCTCGTTTGACTCATGGATATCATTTGCACCTTGAATCAGGCCTTATTTTACTCAACCATATTATTTGCACCTCGAGCATTATCATTTGACTCAACATTATCATTTGCACCTAGTGTTGGGCCTCGTTTAACTCAACCATATCATTTGCAACTCTTGTCTGGACTTGTTTGACTGACCCACATCATTTGCACCTAGAGTCATGCTTCGTTTGACTCAACGGTGTCATTTGCGCCTCGAGTCAGCCCTCATTTGACTCAACCATATCATTTGAGCCTCGAGTCAGGACTCGTTTGACTTACACATATGTTTGCACCTCGAGGTGGGCCTCATTTGACTCAACCACATCATTTGCGCCTCGAGTCGGGCCTCGTTTGACTCAACCACATCATTTGCACCTCAAGTCAGACCTCGTTTGACTTAACTATATCTTTTGCACCTCGAGTCGGGCCTCGTTTGACTCAACCATATCATTTGCTCCTCAAGTTAGGCCTCGTTTGACTTACACATATGTTTGCAGCTCGAGATGGGCCTCGTTTGACTCAATCATATCATTTGCACCTCGAGTCGTTTGACTAAACCACATCATTTGCACCTCGAGTCGGCCCTCATTTGACTCAACCATATAATTTGAGCCTCAAGTTGGGACTTGTTTGACTTACACATATGTTTGCACCTTGACGTAGGCCTCGTTTGACTCAACCATATCATTTGCGTCTTGAGTCGGGCCTTGTTTGACTCAACCATATCATTAGCGCCTCGAGTCGGGACTCATTTGACTTACACATATGTTTGCACCTCGAGATGGGCCTCATTTGACTCAACCACATCATTTGCGCCTCGAGTCAGGCCTGGTTTGACTTAACCATATCGTTTGCACCTCGAGTCGAGCCTCATTTGACACAACCATATCATTTGCACCTCGAGTCGGGTCTCGTTTGACCCTACCATATCATTTGAGCCTCGAGGCGGGACTCGTTTGTGTTACACATATGATTGCACCTTGAGATTGGCCTCGTATAACTTAACCGCATCATTTGTGACTCGAGGCAGGCCTCGTTTGACTCATCGATATCATTTACACCTTGAATCAGGACTTGTTTTACTCAACCGTATCATATGCACCTCGAGCCGGGCCTCATTTGACTTAAGCATATCATTTGCACCTAGAGTCTGGCATCGTTTAACACAACCATATCACTTGCACCTCTTGTCAGGACTCATTTGACTGAACAACATCATTTGCGCCTCAAGTCGGGCCCTGTTTGACTCAAACATATTATTTGCCCTTCGAGTTAGGCCTTGTTTGACTCAACCCTATCATTTGTGCCTTGAGTTGGGCCTCGTTTGACTCAACCATATCATTTGCACCTTGAGTCGGCCCTCGTTTGACTCAATCATATCATTTGAGCCTCGAGTCGAGACTCGTTTGACTTACACATATGTTTGCACCTCGAGATAGGTCTCGTTTGACTCAACTATATCATTTGCGCCTCGAGTCGAGCCTCGTTTGACTCAACCATATCATTTGCACCTCGAGTCGAGCCTCGATTGACTCAACCATATCATTTGCACCTCAAGTCGGCCCTCGTTTAACTCAACCCTATAATTTGCACCTCTTGCCAGGACTCGTTTACTGAACCACATTATTTGCACCTCTAGTCGTGGCTCGTTTGACTCAACCATATCATTTGCGATTCTAGTCGGCCCTCGTTTGACTCAACCATATCATTTGAGCCTCGAGTTAGGACTCGTTTAACTTACACATATGTTTGCACCTCGAGTCGGGCCTCGTTTGACTCAACATATCATTAGCGCCTCGAGTCAGGACTCGTTTGACTTACACTTATGTTTGCACCTTAATATGCGACTCGGTCAACTCAACCATCTCATTTATGACTCGAGTTAGGCCTTGTTTGACATTTTGATATCATTTCCACCTTGAATTGGGTCTCGTTTGACTCACCCATATCATTTGCACCTTGAGTCGGGCCTCGTTTAACTCAACAATATCATTTGCACCTCTTGTTAGGGCTCGTTTGACTGAACCACATCATTTGTAACTCGAGTTGTGCCTCGTTTGACTCAACCATATCATTTACACCTTGAGTCGGCCCTCGTTTGACTGAACCTTATCATTTGAGTCTTGAGTCAGGACTCGTTTGACTTACACTAATGTTTGCACCTCGAGATGGGCCCCGTTTGACTCAACCATGTCATTTGCACCTCGAGTTGGGACTCGTTTGACTCAACCATATCATTTGCACCTCGAGTCTGGCCTTGTTTAACTCAACCATATCATTTGTACCTCTTGTCGGGACTCGTTTGACTGAACCACATCATTTGTACCTCAAGTCGTGCCTCGTTTGACTCAACCATATCATTTGTGCCTCGAGTCGGGTCTCGTTTGACTAAACCATATCATTTGAGCCTCAAGTCAGGACTCGTTGGATTTACACATATGTTTGCAACTCGAGCTGGACCTCATTTGACTCAACCACATCATTTGCACTTCGAGTCGGGCCTTGTTTGCCTCCATCATATCATTAGTGCCTCGAGTCGAGACTCGTTTGACTTGAACATATGTTTGCACCTCGAGATGGGCCACGTTTGACCCAAGCACATCATTTGCTCATTGACTCGGGCCTGGTTTGTCTCAACCATATCTTTTGTACCTCGAGTCAGTCCTCATTTGACTCAACCATATCATTTGCACCTCGAGTCGGGCCTCGTTTGACCCAACTATATCATTTGACCCACGAGGCGGGACTCGTTTGACTTACACATATTCAACCACATCATTTGCAACACGAGTCATGCCTCGTTTGACTCATCGATATCATTTGAACCTTGAATTGGGTCTTGTTTTACTCAACCATATCATTTGAACCTCGAGTTGGGCCTCGTTTGACTCAACCATATCATTTGCACCTCGAGTGGGGCCTCGTTTAACTCAACCATATCATTTACACCTCTTGTCAGGACTCGTTTGACTGAATCACATCATTTGCACCTCGAGTCGTGCCTCGTTTGACTCAACAAATCATTTGAGCCTCGAGTCGGGACTTGTTAGACTTACAGATAAGTTTGCACCTCAAGATTGGCCACGTTTGACTTAACCACATCATTTGCGCCACGAGTCGGTCCTCGTTTGACTCAACCATATCATTAGCGCCTCGAGTCAGCCCTTGTTTGACTGAACCTTATCATTGGATCCTCGAGTCGGGCCTTGTTTAACTCAACCATATCATTTGCACCTCTTGTTAGGACTCGTATGACTTACACATATGTTTGCACCTCGAGATGGGCCTCGTTTGACTTAACCACATCATTTGCACCTCGAGTCGGGGGTCGTTTGACTCAAACATATCATTTGCCCTTTGAGTGGGGCCTCATTTGAGTCAACCATGTTAGTTGCACCTCGAGTCGGGCCTCGTTTAACTTAACCATTTAATTTGCACCTCTTGTTGGGACTCGTTTGACTGAACCACATTATTTGCACCTCAAGTCGTGCCTCGTTTGACTCAACCATATAATTTGTACCTCGAGTCGGCCCTCGTTTGACTCAACCATATCATTTGGGCCTCGAGTGGGGACTCGTTTGACTTACACATATGTTTGCACCTCGAGATTGGCCTTGTTTGACTCAACCACATCATTTGCGCCTTGGGTCAGGCCTCATTTGACTCAACCATATCATTAGTGCATCGAGTCGAGACTCATTTGACTTACACATATGCTTGCACCTCGAGATGGGCCTCATTTGACTTAATCATATCATTTGCACCTCGAGTCAGGCATCGTTTGACTCAACCATATCATTTGCACCTCTAATCGGGCCTTGTTTAACTCAACCATATAGTTTGCACCTCTTGTTGGGACTCATTTGACTGAACCACATCATTTGCACCTCGAGTCGTTGCTCATTTGACTCCAGCATATCATTTGCACCACAAGTTGGCCCTCATTTGATTCAACTATATCCTTTGAGCCTCGAGTCGGGATTCGTGTAACTTACACATATTTTTGCACCTTGTGTCAGGCCTCATTTGACTCAACCATATAATTTGCACCTCGAGCCAGGACTCGTTTGACTTACACATATGTTTGCACCTTGAGATGGGACTCGTTTCACTTAACCACATCATTTGCGACTCGAGTCAGGCCTTGTTCGACTCATCGATATCATCTGCACCTCTAATCGGGCCTCATTTGACTCACCCACATCATTTGCAACTTGAGTCGAGCCTCGTTTAACTCAACCATATCATTTGCACCTCTTGTTGGGACTCGTTTGACTGAACCACATCATTTGCACCTCGAGTTGTGCCTCGTTTGACTCAATCATATCATTTGCACCTCGAGTCAGCCCTCGTTTGACTGAACCTTATCATTGGAGCCTCGAGTCGGGCCTTGTTTAACTCAACCATATCATTTGCACCTCTTGTCAGGACTCATTTGACTGAACCACATCATTTGCACCTCGAGTTGTGGCTCGTTTGACTCAACCATATCATTTGTGCCTCGAGTTGGGCCTCGTTTGACTCAACAATATCATTTAAGCCTCAAGTCAGGACTTGTTTGACTTACACATATGTTTACACCTCGAGATGGGCCTCGTTTGACTCAACCACAACATTTGTGCCTCGGGTGAGGCCTCGTTTCAATCAACCATATCATTTGCACCTCAAGTCGGGCCTTGTTTAACTCAACCATCTCATTTGCACCTCTTGTCAGGGCTTATTTGACCGAACCACATAATTTGCACCTCAAGTGATGCCTCGTTTGACTCAACCATATCATTTGCACCTCGAGTCGGCCCTCGTTTGATTCAACCATGTCATTTGAGCCTCGAGTTAGGAGTCGTTTGACTTACACATATTTTTGCACCTCGAGATGGGCCTCATTTGACTCAACCACATCATTTGCACCTCGAGTCAGCCCTTGTTGGACCCAACCATATCATTTAAGGTTCGAGTCGAGACTCGTTTGACTTGCACATGTGTTTGCACCTTGAGATGGGCCTCGTTTGAGTCAACCACATCAATTATGCCTCCCGTCAGGCCTCATTTGACATAGATATATGTTTGTACCTCGAGAAGGGCCTCGTTTGATTCAACCACATCATTTGCGCCTCAAGTTAGTCCACTTTGACTCAACCATATCAATTGCACCTTGAGTTGGGCCTCGTTTGACTGAACCATATCGTTTGCACCTTAAGTCAGCCCTCGTTTAACTCAACCATATCATTTGCACCTCTTGTCGGGACTCGTTTGACTGAACCACATCTTTTGTATCTCGAGTGATGCCTCGTTTGACTCAACCATATCATTTAAGGCTCGAGGCGAGACTCATTTGACTTACACATATTCAACCACATCATTTGCGACTCGAGTCAGGCCTCATTTGACTCATCGATATCATTTGAACCTTGAATCGGGCCTTGTTTTACTCAACCATATCATTTGCACCTCGAGCTGGGCCTTGTTTGACTCAGCCATATCATTTGCACCTCGGGCCTCGTTTAAGTAAACCATATCATTTGCACCTCTTGTTAGGACTCGTTTGATTGAACTATATCATTTGCACCTCGAGTCGTGCCTCGTTTGACTCAACCATATCATTTGTGCCTCGAGTCATCTCTCGTTTGACTCAACCATATCATTTGAGCCTCGAGTCAGGACTCATTTGACTTACACATATGATTGCACCTCGAGATGGGCCTCGTTTGACTCCACCACATCAATTACGCCTCGAGTTGGGCCTCGTTTGACTCAACCATATCATTAGTGCCTCGAGTCAGGACTTGCTTGACTTTCACATATGTTTGCACCTCGAGATGGGCCTCGTTTGACTTTCACATATCATTAGTGCCTCAAGTCAACTCTCATTTGACTCAACCATATCATTTGAGCCTCGAGTCAGGACTCGTTTGACTTACACATATGATTGCACCTCGAGATGGGCCTCGTTTGACTCCACCACATCAATTACGCCTCGAGTTGGGCCTCGTTTGACTCAACCATATCATTAGTGCCTCGAGTCAGGACTTGCTTGACTTTCACATATGTTTGCACCTCGAGATGGGCCTCGTTTGACTAAACCACATCATTTGTGGCTCGAGTCGGGCCTCATTTGACTCAACCATATCATTAGCGCCTCCACTCGGGACTCATTTGACTTGTACTTATGTTTGCACCTCGAGATAGGCCTCATTTGACTCAACCACATCATTTGCGCCTCGAGTCAGACCATGCTTGACTCAACTATATCATTTGCCTCAACCATATCATTTGCAGCTCGACTCGGGCCTCGTTTAACTCAACCATATCATTTGCACCTCTTGTCGGGTGTCGGTTGACTAAACCACATCATTTGCTCCTCAAGTCGTGCCTCGTTTGACTCAACCGTGTCATATGCGCCTCAAGTCGGGCCTCGTTTAACTCAACCATATCATTTGAGCCCCGAGGCGGGACTCGTTTGACTAACACATATGTTTGCACCTCGAGATGGTCCTCGTTTGACTCAACCGAATCATTTGCACCTCGAGTTGGGCTTCGTTTAACTCAACCATATCATTAGCGCCTCGGCTGAGGAATTGTTTAACTTACACATATGTTTGCAACTCGAGATGGGCATCGTTTGACTAAACCACATCATTTGCGCCTCGAGTTAGGCCTTGTTTGTCTCAACCATATCATTTGCACCTCGAGTCGGTCCTTGTTTAAGTCAACCATATCATTTGCCCCTCTTGTCGGGACTCGTTTGACTGAACCACATCATTTGCACCTCGAGTCATGCCTCGTTTGACTCAACCATATCATTTGCCCCTCGGGCCTCGTTTGACTCAACCATATCATTTGAGCCTCAAGTCAGGACTCGTTTGACTTAGACATATGTTTGTACCTCAAGATGGGCCTCGTTTGACTCAACCAAAACATTTGTGCCTCGGGTTAGGCCTAGTTTCACTTAACCATATCATTTGCACCTCAAGTCGGGCCTTGTTTGACTCAATCATATCATTTGCACATCGAGTCGGTCCTCGTTTAACTCAACCATCTCATTTGCACCTCTTGTCAGGACTCGTTTGACAGAACCACACCATTTGCACCTCAAGTCATGCCTCGTTTGACTCAACCATATCATTTGCGCCTCAAGTCGGCCTTCGTTTGACTCAAGCATATCATTTGAGCCTCGAGTTAGGAGTTATTTGACTTACACATATGTTTGCACCTCGAGATGGGCCTCATTTAACTCAACCACATCATTTGCGCCTCGAGTCGGGCCTTGCTTGACTCAACCATATCATCTCCACCTTGAGGTGGGCCTTGTTTCACTCAACCACAACATTTGCACCTCGCGTCGTGCCTTGTTTGACGCAACCATATCATTTATGCCTCAAGTCAACCCTCGTTTGACTCAACCATATCATTTGAGCCTCGAGTTGGGACTCGTTTGACTGACACATATGTTTGCACCTCCACATGGTCCTCGTTTGACTCAACCACATTATTTCCACCTTGAGTTGGACCTCATTTGATTTAACCATAATATTTGCACCTCGAGTCGGGCCTCGTTTAACTCAACCATATCATTCACCCCTCTTGTCGGGACTTGTTGGACTGAACCACATCATTTGCACCTCGAGTCACGCCTCATTTGACTCAATCATATCATTTGCGCCTCGGGCCTCATTTAACTCAACCATATCATTTGAGCCTCAAGTCAAGACTCGTTTGACTTAAACATATGTTTGCAACTCGAGATGGGCCTCGTTTGACTCAACCAAAACATTTGTGCCTCTGGTCAGGCCTCGTTTCACTCAACCATATCATTTGCACCTCAAGTCGGGCCTCGTTTGACTCAATCATATCATTTGCACATCAAGTCGTCCTCGTTTAACTCAACCATCTCCTTTGCACCTCTTGTCGGGACTCGTTTGACAGAACTACATCATTTGCACCTCAAGTCATGCCTCGTTTGACTCAACCATAGCATTTGCGCCTCAAGTCGGCCTTCGTTTGACTTAACCATATCATTTGAGCCTCGAGTTGGGAGTCGTTTGACTTACACATATGTTTGCACCTCGAGATGGGCCTCATTTGACTCAACCACATCATTTGAGATAACCACATTATTTGCGCCTCAACCATATCATTAGTGCCTCAAGTCAAGACTCTTTTGACTTACACATATGTTTACACCTTGAGATGGCCTTGTTTGACACAACCACATCATTTGTGCCTCGAGTCGGCCTGGTTTGACACAACCATATCATTTGCACCTCGAGTCGGGCCTCGTTTGACTCAACCATATCATTTGCATCTCGAGTCAAGCCTCGTTTGACTTGCACATATGATTGCACCTCGAGATGGGCCTCGTTTGACTTAACCACATCATTTACGACTCGAGTCAGGCCTCGTTTGACTCATCGATATCATTTGCACCTTGAATCAGCCCTTGTTTTACTCAACCATATCATTTGCACCTCGATCCGAGCCTCATTTGACTCAACTATATCATTTGCACCTAGAGTCAGGCCTCGTTTAACTCAAATTATATCATTTGCACCTCTTGTCAGGACTCATTTAACTGAACCACATAATTTGCACCTCGAGTCGTACCTCATTTGACACAATCGTATCATTTGCGCCTCGAGTCGGCCCTTGTTTCACTTAACCATATCATTTGAACCTCGACTCGGGACTCCTTTGACTTACACATATGTTTGCACCTCGAGATGGGCCTCGTTTCACTCAACCATAGCATTTGTGCCTCGAATCGTGCCTTGTTTGACTTAACCATATCATTAGTGCCTTAAGTCAGGACTCGTTTGACTTACACATATGTTTGCACCTCGAGATGGGCCTCGTTTGACCCAACCATATCATTTGTACCTCAAGTCGAGCCTCGTTTGACTCAATCATATCATTTGCACCTTGAGTTGGGCCTCTTTGAACTCAACCATATAATTTGCACCTCTTGTCAGGACTCATTTGGCTGAACCGCATAATTTGCACCTCTAGTCGTGTCTCGTTTGACTCAACCATATCATTTGTGTCTTGAGTTAGCACTCGTTTGACTCAACCATATCATTTGAGCCTCGAGTCGGGACTCGTTTGACCTACACATATGTTTGCACCTCGAGATGGGCCTCGTTTGACTCAACGACAACATTTGTGGCTTAGGTCAGGCCTCCTTTGACTTAAACATATCATTTGTGCCTCTTCTCGAGCCTCGTTAGTCGGGCCTCGTTTGACTCAACCATATGATTAGCACCTCGAGATGGGCTTCGTTTAACTTACCATATAATTTGCACCTCGAGTCGGCCCTCATTTCACTCAATCATATCATTTGAGCCTCGAGTCGGGACTCGTTTAACTTACACATATGTTTGTGCCCTAAGTCAGGACGCGATTGACTCAACCATATCATTAGCGCCTCGAGTCAGGACTCGTTTGACTTACACATATGTTTGCACCTCGGGAAGGGGCTCGTTTGACTCAACCATGCCATTTGCACCTCAAATTGGGACTCGTTGGACTCAACCATATCATTTGCACCTCGAGGCAAGCCTCATTTGACTCAACCATATCATTTGCATCTAGAGTCGGGCCTCGTTTAACTCAACCATATCATTTGCACCTCTTATCGGGACCCGTTTGACTGAACCACATCATTTGCACCTCTAGTCGTGCCTCGTTTGAATCAACCATATCATTTGCACCTCGAGTCGGGCCTCGTTTGAATCAACCATATCATTTGAACCTTGAGTTAGGACTCGTTTGATTTACACATATGTTTGCACCTCAAGCTGGCCGTCATTTGACTCAACCACATCATTTACGCCTCGAGTCTGGCCTCGTTTGACTCCACCATATCATTAGCACATCAAGTTAGGACTCATTTGACTTACACATATGTTTGCACCTTGAGATGAGCCTTGTTTGACTCAACGACAACATTTATGGCTCAGGTCAGGCCTCCTTTGACTTAAACATATCATTTGTGCCTCGTCTCGAGCCTTGTTTGACTCAACCATACCGTTTATACTTCGAGTCGGCCCTTGTTTTACTTAACCATATGATTTGATCCTCGAGTCAGGACTCGTTTGACTTACACATATGTTTGCACCTCGAGATAGGCCATGTTTGACTCAACCACATCATTTGTGCCTCGAGTCGGGCCTCATTTGACTCAACCATATCATTAGCGCCTCGAGTTGGGACTCATTTGACTTACACATATGTTTGCACCTCGAGATGGGCCTCGTTTGACTCAACCATGTCATTTGCACCTCGAGTCGGGCCTCGTTTGACTCAACCATATCATTTGCACCTCAAGTTGGGCCTCGTTTAACTCAACCATACAATTTACACCTGTTGTCAGGACTCATTTGACTGAACCACATCATTTGCACCTCGAGTCGAGACTCATTTAACTTATACTTATGTTTGCACCTCGAGATGGGCTTTGTTTGACTCAACCATATCAATAGCGCCTCGAGTAAACACTCGTTTGAGTTACACATATGTTTGCACCTCAAGATGGGACTCATTTGACTCAACCACATCATTTGTGACTCGAGTCGGGCCTCGTTTAACTTAACCATATCATTTCCACCTCAAGTCGGGCCTCGTTTAACTTAACCATATCATTTCCACCTCTTGTCGAGACTTGTTTCACTGAACCACATCATTTGCACCTTGAGTCATGCCTCGGTTGACTCAACCATATCATTTGCACCTCAAGTCGGCCCTCGTTTGACTAAACCTGATCATTTGAGCCTCGAGTCGGGACTCGTTTGACTTACTCATATGTTTGCACCTCGAGATGGGCCTCGTTTGACTCAATGACAACATTTGTGGCTCAGGTCAAGCCTCCATTGACTTAAACATATCATTTGTGCCTTGAGTCGGGCTCGTTTGATTCAACCATATCATTTGCACCTTGAGTCGGGCATCGTTTCACTCAACCACATCATTTACACCTCGAGTCGTTCGTCGTTTGACTCAACCATATTATTTGCGCCTTGAGTCAGCCCTCGTTTGACTTAACCATATCAGTTAATCCTCGAGTTGGGACTCGTTTGACATACCCATATGTTTGCACCTCGAGATGGGCCTCGTTTGACTTAACCACATCATTTGTGCCTCGAGTCGAGCCTCGTTTGACTTAACCATATCATTAGCACCTCGAGTCAGGACTCGTTTGACTTACACATATGTTCGCCCCTCGAGATAAGCCTCGTTTGACTCAACCACATCATTTGTGCCTCGAGTCAGGCCTAGTTTGACTCAACCATATCATTTGCACGTCGAGTCGGGCCTCGTTTGACTCAACCATATCATTTGCACCTCGAGCCGGGCCTCGTTTAACTCAACCATATCATTTGCACCTCTGGTTAGGACTCGTTTGACTGAACCACATGATTTGCACCTCAAGTCGTGCCTCATTTGACTCAACCGTATCATTTGCGCCTCGAGTCAGCCCTCGTTTGACTCAACCATATCATTTGAGCCTCTAGCCGGTACTCGTTTGACTTACGCACTTATTTGCACCTCGAGATGGGCCTCGTTTAACTCAACCACATCATTTGTGCCTCGAGTTAGGCCTCACTTGACTCAACCATATCATTAGCGCCTCGAGTCAGGACTCGTTTGACTCAACCATATCATTTGCGCCTCGAGTCGGGCCTTATTTGACTCAACCATATCATTTGCACCTCGAGCTGGGCCTCGTTTAACTCAACCATATCATTTGCACCTCTGGTCAGGACTAGTTTGACTGAACCACATGATTTGAACCTCGAGTCGTGCCTCATTTGACTCAACCGTATCGTTTGCGCCTCGAGTCGACCCTCGTTTGACTCAACCATATCATTTGAGCCTCTAGTCGGCACTCGTTTGACTTGCGCATTTGCTTGCACCTCGAGATGGGCCTCGTTTGACTCAACCACATCATTTGCGCCTCGACTTGGGCCTCGTTTGACTCAGCCATATCATTAGTGCCTCGAGTCGGGACTCGTTTGACATACACTTATGTTTGCACCTCGAGATGGGGCTCATTTGACTCAACCACATCATTTATGCCTCGAGTCGGGCCTCATTTGACTCAACCATATCATTAGCGCCTCGACTTAGGACTCATTTGGCTTACACTTATGTTTGCACTTCAAGATGGTCCTCGTTTGACTGAACCACATCATTTGTGCCTCGAGTCGGACCTCGTTTGGCTCAACTATATGATTTGCACCTCGAGTCAGGCCTTGTTTAACTCAACCATATCATTGGCACCCCTTGTTGGGACTCATTTGACTGAATCACATCGTTTTCTCCTCGAGTTGTGCCTTGTTTGAATCAACCTTATCATTTGTTCCTCGAGCCAGCCCTCATTTGACTCAACCATATCATTTGAGCCTCGAGGCAGGACTCGTTTGTCTTACACATATGTTTGCACCTCGAGATGGGCCTCGTTTGACTCAACCACATCATTTGCACCTCGAGTCGGTTCTCATTTGACTCAAACATATGATTTGCCCTTCGAGTCGGGCCTCGTTTAACTCAACCATATCATTTGCAACTTTTGTCGTGACTCGTTTGACTGAACCACATCATTTGCACCTCGAGTCGTCCCTCATTTGACTCAACCATATCATTTGCGCCTCGAGTCGGCCCTCGTTTGAACCAACAAAATCATTTGAGCCTCGATTCGGGAGTCGTTTGACTTACACATATGTTTGCACCTCGAGATAGGACACGTTTGACTCAACCGCATCATTTGTGCCTCGAGGCGGGCCTCGTTTGACTCAACCATATCATTAGCGCCTCGAGTCGGGACTTGTTTGACTCAAGCATAACATTTGTACCTCGAGTCGGGCCACGTTTAACTCAACCATATAATTTGCACCTCTTGTCGGGACTCGTTTGACTAAACCACATCGTTTGCACCTTGAGTCGTGGCTCATTTGACTCAACCATATCATTTGAGCTTCGAGTTGGGACTCGTTTGACCTACACAAATGTTTGCACCTCGAGATAGGCCTCGTTTGACTCAGCCACATCATTTGATCCTCGAGTAGTCGTTTGACTTACACATATGTTTGTACCTCGAGATAGGCCACGTTTGACTCAACCACATCATTTGTGCCTCGAGTTGGGCCTCGTTTGGCTCAACTATATGATTTGCTCCTCGAGTCGGGCCTTGTTTAACTCAACGATATCATTTGCACCCCTTGTTGGGACTCATTTGACTGAATCACATCGTTTTCTCCTCGAGTTATGCCTTGTTTGAATAAACCTTATCATTTGTTCCTCGAGTCAGCCCTCATTTGACTTAACCATATCATTTGAGCCTCGAGGTAGGACTCGTTTGTCTTACACATATGTTTCTACCTCGAGATGGGCCTCGTTTGACTCAACCACATCATTTGCACCTCGAGTTGGTCCTCATTTGACTCAAACATATGATTTGCCCTTCGAGTCGTGCCTCGTTTAACTCAACCATATCATTTGCACCTTTTGTCAAGACTCGTTTGACTGAACCACATCATTTGCACCTCGAGTCATTACTCATTTGACTCAACCATATCATTTGTGCCTCAAGTCGGTCCTCGTTTGAATCAATCAAATCATTTGAGCCTCGAGTCAGGAGTCGTTTGACTTACACATATGTTTGCACCTCGAGATAGGACACGTTTGACTCAATCGCATCGTTTGTGCCTCGAGGCGGGCCTCGTTTGAGTCAACCATATCATTAGCGCCTCGAGTCGGGACTCGTTTGACTCAAGCATAACATTTTTACCTCGAGTCAGGCCACGTTTAACTCAACCATATAATTTGCACCTCTTATCGGGACTCGTTTGACTAAACCATATCATTTGCACCTCGAGTCGTGGCTCGTTTGACTCAACCATATCATTTGAGCTTCGAGTTGGGACTTGTTTGACCTACACATATGTTTGCACCTCGAGATAGGCCTCGTTTGACTCAGCCACTTCATTTGATCCTCGAGTAGTCGTTTGACTTACACATATGTTTGTACCTCGAGGTAGGCCACGTTTGACTCAACCACATCAATTGTGCCTTGAGTCGGGGCTCGTTTGACTCAACTGTATCATTGGCGTCTTGAGTCGGGGATTGTCTGACTTAAACATAAGTTTGCACCTCGAGATGGGCCTCTTTTGACTCAACCATATCATTTGTACCTCGAGTCGGGCCTCGTTTGACTCAACCATATCATTTGCACCTCGAGTCTGGCCTCGTTTAATTCAACCATATAATTTGCACCTCTTGTCGGGACTCGTTTGACTGAACCACATCATTTGCACCTCGAGTCGTGGCTCGTTTGACTCAAGCATATCATTTGCGCCTCGAGTCAGCCCTCATTTGACTCAATCATATCATTTGAGCATCAAGTCGGGACTCGTTTAACTTACACATATGTTTGCACCTCAAGGCGGGCCTCGTTTGACTCAACCATATCATTAGCGGCACGAGTCCGGACTCATTTAACTTACACATTTGTTTGTACCTAGAGATGGTCCTCATTTGACTTAACCATGTCATTTGGACCTCAAGTTGGGCCTCATTGGACTCAACCATATCATTTGCACCTCGAGGGAATCCTCATTTGACGTAACCATATCATTTGTACCTCAAGTCTGGGCTCGTTTAACTCAACCATATCATTTGCACCTCTTGTCGGGACTCGTTTAATTGAACCACATCATTTGCATCTCGAGTTATGCCTCGTTTGACTCAACCATATAATTTGTGCCTCGAGTCAGTCCTCGTTTGACTCAATGATATCATTTGAGCCTCGACTCGGGACTCGTTTGAATTACACATATGTTTGCACCTCGAGATGGGCCTCGTTTGACTCAACTTGCGCCTCGAGTCGAGTCTGGATTAACTAAACCATATCATTTGCACCTCAAGGCAACCTCATTTGACTTAATCATATCATTTGCACCTCGAGTCGGGCCTCGTTTAACTAAACCATATCATTTGCACCTCTTGTCAGGACTTGTTTGACTGAACCACATCATTTGCACCTCGAGTCGGGCCTCGTTTGACTCAGCCATATCATTTGCCCCTCGACTTGGGCCTCGTTTGACTCAAACATATCATTTGAGCCTCAAGTCGGTACTCGTTTGATTTACACATATGTTTGCACCTCAAGTTGGGGCTCAATTGACTCAACCACATCATTTGCACCTCGAGTCGGGCCTCGTGTGACTCCTCCATATTGTTAGTGCCTCAAGTCGAGACTCGTTTGACTTACACATATGTTTGCACCTCGAGATGGGCCTCGTTTGACTCAACGACAACATTTGTGGCTCAGGTTAGGCCTCCATTGACTCAAACATATCATTTGTGCCTCGACTCAGGCCTCGTTTGACTCAACCATATCATTTGCACCTCGAGATGGGCCTCGTTTCACTCAACCACATCATTTGCACCTCGAGTCGTGCCTCATTTGACTCAATCATATCATTTGTGACTCGTGTCGGCCCTCGTGTGACTCAACCATATCATTTTGTCCTCGAGTTGGGACTCATTTTACATACACATATGTTTCCACCTCGAGGTGGGACTCATTTGACTCAACCACATCATTTGCACCTCGAGTCAGGCCTCGTTTGACTCAACCACATGATTTGCACCTTGAGTCGGGTCTCGTTTAACTAAACCATATCATTTGCACCTCTTATCGGGACTCGGTTGACTGAACCACATCATTTAAACCTCAAGTCATGCCTCGTTTGAATTAACCAAATCATTTGCGCCTCGAGTAGGCCCTTGTTTGATTTAACCACATCATTTGAGCCTCGAGTTGGGACTCATTTGACTTACACATATGTTTGCACCTCGAGATGGGGCTCATTTGACTCAACCACATCATTTGTCCCTTAAGTCGGGTCTCGTTTGACTAAACCAGATCATTTGCACCTCGAGTTGGGCCTCATTTGACTCAACCATATCAATTGTACCTCAAGTTAGGCCTTGTTTAATTCAACCATACCATTTGCACCTCTTGTCGGGACTCGTTTGATTGAACCACATCATTTGCACCTCGAGTCATGCCTTGTTTGACTCAACCATACATTTGTGCCTCGAGTCGACCCTTGCTTGACTCATCCATATCATTTGAGCCTCGAGTCGGGACTCGTTTGACTTACGCATATGTTTGCACCTCAAGATGGGCCTCATTTGACTCAACCACAATATTTGTGGCTCGGGTCAGGCCTCGTTTCACTCAACCCTATCATTTGCACCTCATGTCGGGCCTCGTTTGACTCAACCATATCATTTGCACATTGAGTCGGTCCTCGTTTAACTCAACCATATCATTTGCACCTCCTGTGGGGATCGTTTGACGGATCTGCATCATTTGCACCTCAAGTCATGCCTTGTTTGACTCAACCATATCATTTGTGCCTTGAGTCGGCCCTTGTTTTACTCAACCATATCATTTGAGCCTCGAGTTGGGAGTCATTTTACTTACACATATGTTTGCACCTCGAGATGGGCCTCATTTGACTCAACCACATCATTTGCGCCTAGAGTTGGCCCTCGTTTGACTCAACCATATCATTTGAGCCTCGAGTCGGGACTCGTTTGACTTACACATATGTTTGCACCTCGGGATGGGCCTCGTTTGACTTAACCACATCATTTGTGCCTCGAGTCGGGTCTCGTTTAACTAAACGATATCATTTGCAACTCGAGTCGGTCCTCGTTTAAATCAAGCATATCATTCGGACCTCTTGTTGGGACTCGTTTGACTGAACCACATCATTTGCACCTCGAGTCACGCCTCGTTTGACTCATCCATATCATTTGTGCCTCGAGATGGCCCTCGTTTGTCTTAACCATATCATTTGAGCCTCGTGTCGGGACTCGTTTCACTTACACATATGTTTGCACCTCGAGATGGGCCTCGTTTGACTCAACCACATCATTTGCGCCTCAAGCTGGGCCTCGTTTGACTTAACCATATCATTAGCGCCTCGACTCAAGACTCGTTTCACTTACACATATGTTTGCACCTCAAGATGGGCCTAGTTTGACTCAACCACATCATTTGTGCCTCGAGTCGAGTCTCATTTGACTAAACGATATCGTTTGTACCTCGAGTCGGGACTTGTTTGATTCAACGATATCATTTACACCTCGAGTCGTGCCTTATTTAACTCAAGCATATCATGTGCACCTCTTGTCGGGACTCGTTTGACTAAACCACATAATTTGCACCTCGAGTCGGCCCTCGTTTGACTCAATCATATCATTTCCACCTCGAGTCGGCCCTCGTTTGACTTAACCATATCATTTGAGCCTCGATTCGGGACTCGTTTGACTTACACATATGTTTGCACCTCGAGATGGGCCTCGTTTGACTCAACCACATCAATTGCAACTTGAGTCAGGTCTCGTTTGACTCAACCATATCATTAGCGCCTCGAGTCGAGACTCGTTTGACTTACACATATGTTTGCACCTCAAGATAGGCCTCGTTTGACTCAACCACATTATTTGCTCCTCGAGTTGGACCTCATTTGACTTAACCTTATCATTTGTACTTCGAGTCAGGCCTCGTTTAACTCAACCATATCATTTGCACATGTCATCGGGACTCATTTGACTGAACCACATCATGTGCACCTCGAGTCGTGCCTCGTTTGACTCAATCATATCATTTGCGCCTCGAGTCGGGCCTCGTTTGACTCAACCATATCATTTGAGCCTTGAGTCGGGACTCGTTTAACTTACACATATGTTTGCACCTCGAGATGGGCCTTGTTTGACTTAACCACAACATTTGTGCCTTGGGTTAGGCCTCGTTTCACTTTGCCATATCATTTGCACCTCAAGTCGGGCCTCGTTTGACTCAAACAAATTGTTTGCACCTCTTGTCGGTAGTCATTTTACTGAACCACATCATTTACACCTCAAGTCATGCCTTGTTTGACTCAACCATATCATTTGCGCCTCGAGTCAAGCCTCGTTTGACTCAACCATGTCATTTGAGCCTCGAGTCAGGACTCGTTTGACTTACACATATGTTTGCACCTCGAGATGGGCCTCATTCGACTCAACCATATCGTTTGCACCTCGAGTCGGGCCTAGTTTAACCTAACCATATTATTTGCACCTCAAGTCAGCCCTCGTTTAACTCAACCATATCATCTGCACCCCTTGTTAGGACTTGTTTGACTGAACCACATCGTTTCCACCTCGAGTCGCACTTTGTTTGACTCAACCGTATCATTTGTGTCACGAGTCAGCCCTCGTTTGACTCAACCATATCATTTGGGACTCGAGTCGGGACTCATTTGACTTACACATATGTTTGCACATCGAGATGGGCCTCGTTTGACTCAACCACATCATTTGCGCCTAGAGTCGTGCCTCGTATGGCTCAACCATATCATTAGGGCCTCGAGTTGGGACTCGTTTGGCTTACACATATGTTTGCACTCGAGATAGGCCTCGTTTGACTCAACCACATCATTTGCAGCTCGAGTCATGCCTGGTTTGATTCAGCCAAATCATTTGCACCTTGAGTCGGCCCTCATTTGACTCAAGCATATCATTTGAGCCTCGAGTCAGGACATGTTTGACTTACACATATGATTGCAACCCGAGATAGGCCTCGTTTGACACAACCACATCATTTGTGCCTTGAGTCGGTCCTCATTTGACCCAACCATATCATTGGAACCTCGAGTCCGGCCTCGTTTGATTCAACCACATCAATTGTGTCTCGAGTCAGACCTCGTTTGACTCAACCATATCATTCATGCCTCAAGTCTGGACTTGTTTGACTTACACATATGTTTGCCCCTCGAGATTGGCTTCATTTGACTCAACCACATCATTTGTGCCTCGAGTCAGGCCTCGTTTCACTCAACCATATCATTTGCACCTCAAGTCGGGCCTTGTTTGACTCAACCATATCATTTGCACATCGAGTCGGTCCTCGTTTAACTCAACCATATCAATTGCACCTCTTGTGGGGACTCATTTGATGGACTACATCATTTGCACCTCAAGTCATGCCTCATTTGACTCAATCAAATAATTTGCACCTTGAGTTGGCCCTCGTTTTACTCAACCATATAATTTGAGCCTCGAGTCAAGACTCGTTTAACTTACACATATGTTTGCACCTCGAGATGGGCCTCGTTTGACTTAACCACATCATTTGTGCCTTGAGTCGGGTCTTGTTTAACTAAACAATATCGTTTGCACCTCGAGTCGTGCCTCATTTAACTCAAGCATATCATTTGCACCTCTTGTCAGGACTCGTTTGACTGAACCACATCATTTGCACCTCGAGTCACGCCTCGTTTGACTCAACCATATCATTTGCACCTCAAGTCGGCTCTCATTTGACTCAACCATATCATTCGAGCCTCGATTCGGGACTCATTTGACTAACACATATGTTTGCACCTCAAGATTGGCCTCATTTGACTCAACCACATCAATTGCACCTCGAGTCAGGCCTCGTTTGACTCAACCATATCATTTGAGCCCCGAGTCGGGACTCGTTTCACTTTCACATATGTTTGCACCTCGAGATGGGCCTCATTCGACTCAACCATATCATTTGTACCTCGAGTCGGGCCTTGTTTAACCTAACCATATCATTTGCACCTCAAGTCGGCCCTCGTTTAACTCAACCATATCATCTGCACCCCTTGGCAGGACTTGTTTGACTGAACCACATCGTTTCCAACTCGAGTCATTCTTTGTTTGACTCAACCATATCATTTGTGCCTCAAGTCGGCCCTCGTTTGACTCAACCATGTCATTTGAGACTCGAGTCGGGACTCGTTTGAATTACACATATGTTTGCACATCGAGATGGGCCTCGTTTGACTCAACCACATCATTTGCGCCTAGAGTCGTGCCTCGTATGGCTCAACCATATCATTAGGGCCTCGAGTTGGGACTCGTTTGGCTTACACATATGTTTGCACTCGAGATAGGCCTCGTTTGACTCAACCACATCATTTGCAGCTCGAGTCATGCCTGGTTTGATTCAGCCAAATCATTTGCACCTTGAGTCGGCCCTCATTTGACTCAAGCATATCATTTGAGCCTCGAGTCAGGACTTGTTTGACTTACACATATGTTTGCAACCCGAGATAGGCCTCGTTTGACACAACCACATCATTTGTGCCTTGAGTCGGTCCTCATTTGACCCAACCATATCATTGGAACCTCGAGTCCGGCCTCGTTTGATTTAACCACATCAATTGTGTCTCGAGTTAGACCTCGTTTGACTCAACCATATCATTCATGCCTCAAGTCTGGACTTGTTTGACTTACACATATGTTTGCCCCTCGAGATTGGCCTCATTTGACTCAACCACATCATTTGTGCCTCGAGTCAGGCCTCGTTTCACTCAACCATATCATTTGTACCTCAAGTCGGGCCTTGTTTGACTCAACCATATCATTTGCACATCGATTCGGTCCTCGTTTAACTCAACCATATCAATTGCACCTCTTGTGGGGACTCATTTGACGGAACTACATCATTTGCACCTCAAGTCATGCCTCATTTGACTCAATCAAATCATTTGCACCTTGAGTTGGCCCTCGTTTTACTCAACCATATAATTTGCGTCTCGAGTCAAGACTCGTTTAACTTACACATATGTTTGCACCTCGAGATGGGCCTCGTTTGACTTAACCACATCATTTGTGCCTTGAGTCGGGTCTTGTTTAACTAAACAATATCATTTGAACCTCGAGTCGTGCCTCATTTAACTCAAGCATATCATTTGCACCTCTTGTCAGGACTCGTTTGACTGAACCACATCATTTGCACCTCGAGTCACGCCTCGTTTGACTCAACCATATCATTTGCACCTCAAGTCGGCCCTCATTTGACTCAACCATATCATTCGAGCCTCGATTCGGGACTCATTTGACTAACACATATGTTTGCACCTCAAGATTGGCCTCATTTGACTCAACCACATCAATTGCACCTCGAGTCAGGCCTCGTTTGACTCAACCATATCATTTGCGCCTCGAGTCGGGCCTCGTTTGACTCAACCATATCATTTGAGCCTCGAGTCGGGACTCGTTTGACTTTCACATATGTTTGCACCTCGAGATGGGCCCCATTCGACTCAACCATATCATTTGTACCTCGAGTCAGGCCTTGTTTAACCTAACCATATCATTTGCACCTCAAGTCGGCCCTCGTTTAACTCAACCATATCATCTGCACCCCTTGGCAGGACTTGTTTGACTGAACCACATCGTTTCCACCTCGAGTCATTCTTTGTTTGACTCAACCATATCATTTGTGCCTCGAGTCGGCCCTCGTTTGACTCAACCATGTCATTTGAGACTCGAGTCAGGACTCGTTTGAATTACACATATGTTTGCACATCGAGATGGACCTCGTTTGACTCAACCACATCATTTGCGCCTAGAGTCGTGCCTCGTATGGCTCAACCATATCATTAACGCCTCGAGTTAGGACTCGTTTGGCTTACACATATGTTTGCACTCGAGATGGGCCTTGTTTGACTCAACCACATCATTTGCGGCTTGAGTCGTGGCTCATTTGACTCAACCAAATCATTTACACCTTGAGTCGGCCCTCATTTGACTCAACCATATCATTTGAGCCTCGAGTCAGGACTTGTTTGACTTACACATATGTGTGCACCTCGAGATGGGCCTCTTTTGAGTCAACCACATCATTTGACCTAACCATATCATTGGCACCTCGAGTCGGGCCTCGTTTGACTCAACCACATCAATTGTGCCTCGAGTCGGTCCTCATTTGACTCAACCATATCATTTGCGCCTCGAGTTGGGACTCGTTTGACTTACACATATGTTTGCCCCTTGAGATGGGCCTCATTTGACTCAACCACAACATTTGTGCCTCAAGTCAGGCCTCGTTTCACTCAACCATATCATTTGCACCTTAAGTCGGGCCTCGTTTGACTCAACCATATCATTTGCACATCGAGTCGGTCCTCATTTAACTCAACCATATCAATTAAACCTCTTGTGGGGACTTGTTTGACGGAACTGCATCATTTGCACCTCAAGTCATGCCTCGTTTGACTCAACCATATCATTTGCACCTTGAGTTGACCCTCGTTTTACTTAACCATATAATTTGAGCCTCGAGTCGGGACTCGTTTGACTTACACATATGTTTGCACCTCGAGATGGGCCTTATTTGACTTAACCACATCATTTGTGCCTCGAGTCGGCCCTCGTTTGACTCAACCATATCATTTGAGCCTCGAGTAAGGACTTGTTTGACTTACACATATGTTTGCACCTCGAGATGGGCCTCGATTGACTTAACCACATCATTTGTGCCTCGAGTCGAGTCTTGTTTAACTAAACGATATCATTTGCACCTCGAGTTGTGCCTCGTTTAACTCAAGCATATAATTTGCACCTTGAGTCACACCTCGTTTGACTCAACCATATCATTTGCACCTCGAGTCGGCCCTCGTTTGACTCAACCATATCATTTGAGCCTTAATTTGAGGCTCGTTTGACTTACACATATGGTTGCACCTAGAGATGGGCTTCGTTTGACTCAACCACATCAATTGCACCTCGAGTCAGGCCTCGTTTGAATCAACCATATCATTACCGCCTCGACTCGGGACTCGTTTGACTTACACATATGTTTGCACCTCGAGATAGGCCTTGTTTGACATAACCACATCATTCTCTCCTCGAGTCGGACCTCGTTTGACTTAACCATATTATTTGCACCTCGAGTCAGCCCTCGTTTAACTCAACCATATCATTTGCACGTGTCGTCGGGACTCATTTGACTGAACCACATCATGTGCACCTCAAGTCGTGTCTCGTTTGACTCAACCATATCATTTGCACCTCGAGTCGAGCCTCGTTTGACTCAACCATATCATTTGAGCCTCGAGTCGAGACTCGTTTGACTTACACATATGTTTGCACCTCGAGATGGGCCTCGATTGACTTAACCACATCATTTGTGCCTCGAGTCGGGTCTTGTTTAACTAAACGATATCATTTGCACCTCGAGTTGTGCCTCGTTTAACTCAAGCATATCATTTGCATCTAGAGTCATGCCTCGTTTGACTCAACCATATCATTTGCACCTCGAGTCGGCCCTCGTTTGACTCAACCATATCATTTGAGCCTGGATTTGAGGCTCGTTTGACTTACACATATGTTTGCACCTCGAGATGGGCTTCATTTGACTCAACCACATCAATTGCACCTTGAGTCAGGCCTCGATTGAATTAACCATATAATTACCGCCTCGACTCGGGACTCGTTTGACTTACACATATGTTTGCACCTCGAGATAGGCCTCGTTTGACTTAACTACATCATTCGCTCCTCGAGTCGAACCTCGTTTGACATAACCATATTCTTTGCACCTCGAGTCAGGCCTCGTTTAACTCAACCATATCATTTGCACGTGTCGTCGGGACTCATTTGACTGAACCACATCATGTGCACCTCAAGTCGTGTCTCGTTTGACTCATCATTTGCACCTCAAGTCAAGCCTCGTTTGACTCAACCATATCATTTGAGCCTCGAGTTGAGACTCGTTTAACTTACACATATGTTTGCATCTTGAGATGGGCCTCGTTTGACTCAACCACAACATTTATGCCTTGGGTCAGGCCTCGTTTCACTCTACCATATCATTTGCACCTCAAGTTGGGCCTCATTTAACCATATCATTTGCACCTCGAGTCGGGCCTTGTTTAACCTAACCATATCATTTGCACCTCAAGTCGTCCCTCGTTTAACTCAACCATATCATTTGCACCCCTTGTCAAGACTTGTTTGACTAAACCACAACGTTTGCACCTCGAGTCGAGCTAAGACTTGTTTGACTTACACATATGTTTGCACCCCAAGATGGGCCTCGTTTGACTCAACCACATCATTTGTGCCTTGAGTCAGTCCTCATTTGACCCAACCATATCATTGGCACCTCGAGTTGGGCCTCGTTTGACTCAACCACATCAATTGTGCCTCGAGTTGGTCCTCGTTTGACTCAACCATATTATTCGCGCCTCGAGTCAGGACTCGTTTGACTTACACATATGTTTGCCCCTTGAGATGTGCCTCATTTGACTCAACCACATCATTTGTGCCTCGAGTCAGGCCTCGTTTCACTCAACCATATCATTTGCACCTCTTGTGGGCACTCGTTTGACAGAATCGCATCATTTGCACCTCAAGTCATGCCTCGTTTGACTCAACCATATCATTTGTGCCTTGAGTTGGCCCTCGTTTTACTCAACCATATAATTTGAGCCTCGAGTCGGGACTCGTTTGACTTACACATATGTTTGCAACTTGAGATGGGCCTCATTTGACTTAACCACATCATTTGTGCCTCGAGTCGGCCCTCGTTTGACTCAACCATATCATTTGACACTCGAGTTGGGACTCGTTTGACTTACACATATGTTTGCACATCGAGATGGGCCTCGTTTCACTCAACCACATCATATGCGCCTAGAGTCGGGCCTCATATGGCTCAACCATATCATTAGCACCTCGAGTTGGGACTCGTTTGGCTTACAGATATGTGTGCACTCGAGATGGGCCTCGATTGACTCAACCACATCATTTGTGACTCGAGTCATGGCTTGTTTGACTCAACCAAATCATTTACACCTTGAGTAGGCCCTCATTTGACTGAGCCATATCATTTGAGCCTCGAGTTAGGACTTGTTTGACTTACATCTATGTTTGCACCCCAAGATGGGCCTCGTTTGACTTAACCATATCATTTGTGCCTTGAGTCGGTCCTTATTTGACCCAACCATATCATTGGCACCTCGAGTCGGGCCTCATTTGACTCAACCACATCAATTGTGCCTCGAGTCAGTCCTCATTTGACTCAACCATATCATTTGCGCCTCTAGTCGGGACTCGTTTGACTTACATGTATGTTTGCCCCTCGAGATGGGCCTCATTTGACTCAACCACATCATTTGCGCCTCGAGTTAGGCCTCGTTTCACTCAACCATATCATTTGCACCTCAAGTTAGACCTCGTTTGACTCAACCATATCATTTCACATTGAGTCAATCCTCGTTTAACTCAACCATATCATTTGCACCTCTTGTTGGGACTCGTTTGATGGAACCGCATCATTTACACCTCAAGTCATGCCTCATTTGACTCAACCATATCATTTGCGCCTTGAGTTAGCCCACGTTTTACTCAACCATATAATTTGAGCCTCGAGTCAGGACTCGTTTGACTTACACATATGTTTGTACCTCGAGATGGGCCTCAATTGACTTAACCACATCATTTGTGCCTTGAGTCGACCCTCGTTTAGCTCAACCAAATCATTTGAGCCTCGAGGTGGGACTCGTTTGACTTACACATATGTTTGCACCTCGAGATGGGCCTCGTTTGACTTAACCACATAATTTGTGCCTTGAGTCGGG
This sequence comes from Dicorynia guianensis, assembly GCA_037013595.1. Taxonomy (NCBI): domain Eukaryota; kingdom Viridiplantae; phylum Streptophyta; class Magnoliopsida; order Fabales; family Fabaceae; genus Dicorynia; species Dicorynia guianensis. The sequence continues at coordinate 2,388,298 of JASUAB010000023.1, forward strand.
TCTCGTTTAACTAAACGAGATCATTTGCACCTCTAGTCGTACCTCGTTTAACTCAAGCATATCATTTGCACCTCTTGATGGGACTCGTTTGATGGAACCACATCATTTGCGCCTCGAGTCACACCTTGTTTGACTCAACCATATCATTTGCGCCTTGAGTCAGCCCTTGTTTGACTCAACCATATCATTTGAGCTTTGAGTCGGGACTTGTTGGACTTACACATATGTTTGCTCCTTGAGATGGGCCTCGTTTGACTGAACCACATCATTTGCACCTCGAGTCGGGCCTCGTTTGACTCAACCATATCGTTTGAGTCTCGAGTCAAGACTCGTTTGACTTACACATATGTTTGTGCCTTGAGATAGGCCTCGTTTGACTAAACGATATCGTTTGCACCTCGAGTCGGGCCTTGTTTGACTCAACAATATCATTTGCACCTCGAGTTATGCCTCGTTTAACTCAACCATATCATTTGCATGTGTCGTTGAGACTCATTTGATTGCACCACATCATTTGCACCTGGAGTCGGGCCTCGTTTGACTCAACCATATAATTTGTGCCTCGAGTCTGGCCTCGTTTGACTCAACCATACCATTTGAGCCTCGAGTCGGGACTCGTTTAACTTACACATATGTTTGCATCTCGAGATAGGCCTCATTTGGCTTAACCACAACATTTGTGTCTTAGGTCATGCCTTGTTTCACTAAACCATATCATTTGCACCTCAAGTCGGTCGTCGTTTGGCTCAACCATATCATTTCCACATCGAGTCGGTCCTCATTTAACTTCACCATATCATTTGCTCCTCTTTTCGGGACTCGTTTGATGGAACCACATTATTTGCTCCTCGAGTCAGACCTCGTGTGACTCAACCACATCATTTGTGCCTTGAGTCGAACCTCGTTTCACCCAACCCTATCATTTGCACCTCGAGTTAGGCCTCGTTTGACTGAAACAAATCTTTTGTACTACGAGTCATGCCTCGTTTGACTCAACCAAATCATTTGTGCCTCTAATCGGGCCTCGTTTAACTCAACAATATCATTTGTGCCTCGAGTCGGGACTCGTTTGACTTACACATATGTTTGCACTTTGAGATGGGCCTCATTTGACTCAACGGCATGATTTGCACCTCGAGTCGGGCCTCGCTTGACTCAACCATATCATTTGCACCTCGAGTCAGGCCTTGTTTGACTTAACTATATCATTTGCACCTCGAGTTGGGCCTCGTTTAACTCAACCATATCATTTGCACCTCTTGTCGGGACTCGTTTGACTGAACCACATCATTTACAACTCGAGTCGTGCCTCGTTTGGCTTACACATATGTTTGCACCTCGAGATGGGCCTCGTTTGACTCAACCACATCATTTGCGCCTCGAGTTGGGCCTCGTTTGACTCAACCATATCATTTGCACCTCGAGTCAGACCTTGTTTGATAAAACCATATCATTTGCACCTCAAGTCGGGCCTTGTTTAACACAACCATATCATTTGCACCTCTTTTTGGAACTCGTTTGACTCAACCATATCGTTTGATCCTTGAGTCGAGACTCGTTTGACTTACACATATGTTTGCACCTCGAGATGGGCCTCGTTTAACTCGACCACATCATTTGCACCTCGAGTCAGGCCTCGTTTCACTCAACCATATCATTTGCAGCTTGAGTCAGGCCTCGTTTCACTCAACCATATAATTTGCTCCTCGAGTCGGGCCTCGTTTAACTCAATCATATCATTTGTAGCTCGGGTCAGGCCTCGTTTAACTCAACCATATCATTTGCATCTTTTATCGGGACTCGTTTGACAGAACGACATCATTTCCATCTCAAGCCATGCTTCGTTTAACTCAATGATATCATTTGCAGCTCGAGTCGGGCCTCGTTTGACTTACAGATATGTGTGCCGCTCGAGATGGGCCTTGTTTGACTCAACCACATCATTTGTCCCTCGAGTCAGGCCTCGTTTGACTCAACTCTATCATTAACGCCTCGAACCAGGACTCGTTTGACTCAACCACATCATTTGCAACTCGAGTCAGGCCTCATTTGACTCAGCGATATCATTTGCACCTCGAATTGGGCCTCGTTTGACTCAACCACATCATTTGCAACTCGAATCGGGTCTCGTTTAACTCAACCATATCATTTGCAACTCGAGGTGGGCCTCGTTTGACTCAACCATATCATTTGCAACTCTTGTCAGGACTCGTTTGACTGAACCGCATCATTTGCACTTCGAGTCGTGCCTCGTTTGTCTCAACCATATCATTTGCGCCTTGAGTCAGCCTTCGTTTGACTCAACCATATTATTTGAGTCTCGAGTCGAGACTCATTTGACTTACACTTATGTTTGCACCTTGAGATAGGCCTCGTCTGACTAAACCACATCATTTGTGACTCGAGTCAGGCCACGTTTGACTCATCGATATCATTTGAACCTCAAATCGGGCCTCATTTGACTCAACCACATCATTTGCACCTTGAGTTAGCCCTCGTTTGACTTACACATATGTTTGCATCTCGAGATAGGCCTCGTTTGACTCAACCACATCATTTGCGACTCAAATCAGGCCACGTTTGACTCATCGATATCATTTGAGCCTCGAGTCGGGACTCGTTTGACTTACACATATGTTTGCACTCGAGATGGGCCTTGTTTGACTCAACCACATCATTTGCGGCTCGAGTCGTGGCTCGTTTGTCTCAACCAAATCATTTACACCTTGAGTCGGCCCTCATTTGACTCCACCATATCATTTGAGCCTCGAGTCAGCACTTGTTTGACTTACACATATGTGTGCACCTCGAGATGGGCCTCTTTTGAGTCAACCACATCATTTGTGCCTTGAGTCAGTCGTCATTTGACCCAACCATATCATTGGCACCTCGAGTCGGGCCTCGTTTGACTCCACCACATCAATTGTGCCTCGAGTCGGTCCTCGTTTGACTCAACCATATCATTCGCGCCTCGAGTCGGGACTTGTTTGACTTACACATATGTTTGCCCCTCGAGATGGGCCTCATTTTACTCAACCACAACATTTGTGCCTCGAGTCAGGCCTCATTTCACTCAACCATATCATTTGCACCTTAAGTCGGGCCTCGTTTGACTCAACCATATCATTTGCACATCGAGTCGGTCCTCATTTAACTCAACCATATCAATTGAACCTCTTGTGGGGACTCGTTTGACGGAACTGCATCATTTGCTCCTCAAGTCATGCCTCGTTTGACTCAACCATATCATTTGCGCCTTGAGTTGACCCTCGTTTTACTTAACCATATAATTTAAGCCTCGAGTCGGGACTCGTTTGACTTACACATATGTTTGCACCTCGAGATGTGCCTCATTTGACTTAACCACATCATTTGTGCCTCGAGTCGGCCCTCGTTTGACTCAACTATATCATTTGAGCCTCGAGTAAGGACTCGTTTGACTTACACATATGTTTGCACCTCGAGATGGGCCTCGATTGACTTAACCACATCATTTGTGCCTCGAGTCGGGTCTTGTTTAACTAAACGATATCATTTGCACCTCAAGTTGTGCCTCGTTTAACTTAAGCATATCATTTGCACCTCGAGTCGCATCTCGTTTGACTCAACCATATCATCTGCACCTCGAGTCGGCCCTCGTTTGACTCAACCATATCATTTGAGCCTTGATTTGAGGCTCGTTTGACTTACACATATGTTTGCACCTCGAGATGGGCTTCGTTTGGCAAAACCACATCAATTGCACCTCGAGTCAGGCCTCGTTTGAATCAACCATATCATTACCGCCTTGACTCGGGACTCGTTTGACTTACACATATGTTTGCACCTTGAGATAGGCCTCGTTTGACTTAACCACATCATTCGCTCCTCGAGTCGGACCTCGTTTGACTTAACCATATTATTTGCACCTCGAGTCAGGCCTCGTTTAACTCAACCATATCATTTGCATGTGTCGTCGGGACTCATTTGACTGAACCACATCATGTGCACCTCAAGTCGTGTCTCGTTTGACTCAACCATATCTTTTGCACCTCGAGTCGAGCCTCGTTTGACTCAACCATATCATTTGAGCCTCGAGTCGAGACTCGTTTAACTTACACATATGTTTGCACCTCGAGATGGGCCTCGTTTGACTCAACCACAACATTTGTGCCTCAGGTCAGGCCTCGTTTCACTCTACCATATCATTTGCACCTCAAGTCGGGCCTCGTTTGACTCAACCATATCATTTGCACCTCGAGTCGGGCCTTGTTTAACCTAACCATATCATTTGCACCTCAAGTCGTCCCTCGTTTAACTCAACCATATCATTTGCACCCCTTTTCAAGACTTGTTTGACTAAACCACAACGTTTGCACCTCGAGTCGAGCTAAGACTTGTTTGACTTACACATATGCTTGCACACCGAGATGGGCCTCGTTTGACTCAACCACATCATTTGTGCCTTGAGTCATTCCTCATTTGACCCAACCATATCATTGGCACCTCGCGTTGGGCCTCGTTTGACTCAACCACATCAAGTGTGCCTCAAGTTTGTCCTCGTTTGACTCAACCATATTATTCGCGCCTCGAGTTGGGACTCGTTTGACTTACACATATGTTTGCCCCTCGAGATGTGCCTCATTTGACTCAACCACATCATTTGTGCCTCGAGTCAGGCCTCGTTTCACTCAACCATATCATTTGCACCTCTTGTGGGGACTCGTTTGACAGAATCGCATCAGTTGCACCTCAAGTCATGCCTCGTTTGACTCAACCAAGTCATTTATGCCTTGAGTTGGCCCTCGTTTTACTCAACCATATAATTTGAGCCTCGAGTCGGGACTCGTTTGACTTACACATATGTTTGCAACTTGAGATGGGCCTCATTTGACTTAACCACATCATTTGTGCTCGAGTCGGCCCTCGTTTGACTCAACCATATCATTTGACACTCGAGTCGGAACTCGTTTGACTTACACATATGTTTGCACATCGAGATGGGCCTCGTTTGACTCAACCACATCATTTGCACCTAGAGTCGGGCCTCATATGGCTCAACCATATCATTAGCAGCTCGAGTTGGGACTCATTTGGCTTACAGATATGTTTGCACTCGAGATGGGCCTCGTTTGACTCAACGACATCATTTGTGGCTCGAGTCGTGGCTTGTTTGACTCAACCAAATTATTTACACCTTGAGTCAGCCCTCATTTGACTGAACCATATCATTTGAGCCTCGAGTCAGGACTTGTTTGACTTACACATATGTTTGCACCCCAAGATGGGCCTCGTTTGACTTAACCACATCATTTGTGCCTTGAGCCAGTCCTTATTTGACCCAACCATATCATTGGCACCTCGAGTCGGGCCTCGTTTGACTCAACCACATCAATTGTGCCTCGAGTCAGTCCTCATTTGACTCAACCATATCATTTGCGCCTCTAGTCAGGACTCGTTTGACTTACATGTATGTTTGCCCCTCGAGATGGGCATCATTTGACTCAACCACATCATTTGTGCCTCGAGTTAGGCCTCGTTTCACTCAACCATATCATTTGCGCCTCAAGTTGGACCTCGTTTGACTCAACCATATCATTTGCACATCGAGTCGATCCTCGTTTAACTCAACCATATCATTTGCACCTCTTGTTGGGACTCGTTTGATGGAACTGCATCATTTACACCTCGAGTCATGCCTCATTTGACTCAACCATATCATTTGCGCCTTGAGTTAGCCCACGTTTTACTCAACCATATAATTTGAGTCTCGAGTCAGGACTCGTTTGACTTACACATATGTTTGCACCTCGAGATTGGCCTCATTTGACTTAACCACATCATTTGTGCCTTGAGTCAACCCTCGTTTGGCTCAACCAAATCATTTGAGCCTCGAGGTAGGACTCGTTTGACTTACACATATGTTTGCACCTTGAGATGGGCCTCGTTTGACTTAACCACATCATTTGTGCCTTGAGTCGGGTCTCGTTTAACTAAATGAGATCATTTTCACCTCGAGTCGTACCTCGTTTAACTCAAGCATATCATTTGCACCTCTTGTTGGGACTCGTTTGACTGAACCACATCATTTGTGCCTCGAGTCACACCTTGTTTGACTCAACCGTATCATTTGCACCTCGAGTCAGCCCTCGTTTGACTCAACCATATCATTTGAGCTTTGAGTCAGGACTTGTTGGACTTACACATATGTTTGCTCCTCAAGATGGGCCTCGGTTGACTCAACCACATCACTTGCACCTCGAGTCGGGCCTAGTTTGACTCAACCATATCGTTTGAGCCTCGAGTCAGGACTCGTTTGACTTACATATATGTTTGCGCCTTGAGATGGGCCTCGTTTGACTAAACGATATCGTTTGCACCTCGAGTCGGGCCTTGTTTGACTCAACAATATCATTTGCACCTCGAGTTATGCCTCGTTTAACTCAACCATATCATTTGCACGTGTCGTCGAGACTCATTTGACTGCACCACATCATTTGCACCTCGAGTCGTGCCTCGTTTGACTGAACCATATAATTTGTGCCTCGAGTCTGGCCTCGTTTGACTCAACCATACCATTTGAGCCTCGAGTCGGGACTCGTTTAACTTACACATATGTTTGCATCTCGAGATGGGCCTCATTTGGCTTAACCACAACATTTGTGCCTTAGGTCATGCCTCATTTCACTAAACCATATCATTTGCACCTCAAGTCGGTCGTCGTTTGGCTCAACCATATCATTTCCACATCGAGTCGGTCCTCATTTAACTTCACCATATCATTTGCTCCTCTTGTCGGGACTCGTTTGATGGAACCACATTATTTGCTCCTCGAGTCAGACCTCGTTTGACTCCACCACATCATTTGCGCCTCGAGTCGGACCTCGTTTGACCCAACCCTATCATTTGCACCTCGAGTCAGGCCTCGTTTGACAGAAACAAATCTTTTGCACTGCGAGTCATGCCATGTTTGACTCAACCAAATCATTTACGCCTCTAGTCGGGCCTCGTTTGACTTAACAATATCATTTGTGCCTCGAGTCGGGACTCGTTTGACTTACACATATGTTTGCACTTTGAGATGGGCCTCATTTGACTCAACGACATGATTTGCGCCTCGAGTCGGGCCTCGCTTGACTCAACCATATCATTTGCACCTCGAGTCAGGCCTCGTTTGACTTAACTATATCATTTGCACCTCGAGTCGGGCCTCGTTTAACTCAACCATATCATTTGCACCTCTTGTCGGGACTCGTTTGACTGAACCACATCATTTACAACTCGAGTCGTGCCTCGTTTGGCTTACACATATGCTTGCACCTCGAGATGGGCCTCGTTTGACTCAACCACATCATTTGCGCCTCGAGTCAGGCCTCGTTTGACTCAACCATATCATTTGCACCTCGAGTCAGACCTTGTTTGATAAAATCATATCATTTGCACCTCAAGTCGGGCCTTGTTTAACACAACCATATCATTTGCACCTCTTTTTGGGACTCGTTTGACTCAACCATATCGTTTGATCCTCGAGTCGAGACTCGTTTGACTTACACATATGTTTGCACCTCGAGATGGGCCTCGTTTAACTCGACCACATCATTTGCACCTCGAGTCGGGCCTCGTTTCACTCAACCATATCATTTGCTCCTCGAGTCGGGCCTTGTTTAACTCAATCATATCATTTGTAGCTCAAGTCAGGCCTCGTTTAACTCAACCATATCATTTGCATCTCTTATCGGGACTCGTTTGACTGAATGACATCATTTCCATCTCAAGCCATGCTTTGTTTAACTCAATGATATCATTTGCAGCTCGAGTCGGGCCTCGTTTGACTTACAGATATGTGTGCCGCTCGAGATAGGCCTTGTTTGACTCAACCACATCAATTGTCCCTCGAGTCGGGCCTAGTTTGACTCAACTATATCATTAGCGCCTCGAGCCAGGACTCGTTTGACTCAACCACATCATTTGCGACTCGAGTCAGGCCTCATTTGACTCAGTGATATCATTTGCACCTCAAATTGGGCCTCGTTTGACTCAACCACATCATTTGCAACTCAAATCGGGTCTCGTTTAACTCAACCATATCATTTGCAACTCGAGGCGGGCCTCGTTTGACTCAACCATATCATTTGCAACTCTTGTCGGGACTCGTTTGACTAAACTGCATCATTTGCACTTCGAGTCGTGCCTCATTTGTCTCAACCATATCATTTGCACCTTGAGTCAGCCCTCGTTTGACTCAACCATATTATTTGAGTCTCGAGTCGAGACTCGTTTGACTTACACTTATGTTTGCACCTTGAGATAGGCCTCGTTTGACTAAACCACATCATTTGTGACTCGAGTCAGGCCACGTTTGACTCATTGATATCATTTGAAGCTCGAATCGGGCCTCATTTGACTCAACCACATCATTTGCACCTTGAGTTGGCCCTCGTTTGACTTACACATATGTTTGCACCTCGAGATAGGCCTCGTTTGACTCAACCACATCATTTGCGACTCGAATCAGGACACGTTTGACTCATCGATATCATTTGAGCCTCGAGTCGGGACTCGTTTGATTTACACATATGTTTGCAACTCGAGATGGGCCTCATTTGACTCAACCACATCATTTGCATCTCGAGTTGGGCCTCATTTGACTCAACCATATCATTTGCGTCTCGAGTTGACCCTCGTTTGGCTCAACCATATCATTTAATCCTCGAGTCGGGAGTCATTTGGCTTACACATGTATTTCAACCTCGAGATAGGCCTCGTTTGACTTAACCACATCATTTGTGCCTCGAGTCGGCCCTCATTTAACTCAACCTTATAATTTGACCCTCGGGTCGGGACCTGTTTGACTTACACATATGTTTGCACCTCAAGATGAGCCTCATTTGACACAACCACATCATTTGCACCTCGAGTCGGGCCTTGTTTGACACAACTATATCATTTGCACCTCGAGTCAGGCCTCGTTTAACTCAACCATATCATTTTCACCTCTTGTTAGGACTCATTTGACTGAATCACATCATTTGCACCTCGAGTCGTGCCTCGTTTGACTAAACCATATCCTTTGCACCTCCTGTCTAGAGTCGTTTGACTGAAGCAGATCATTTGCACCTCTTGTCAGGACACGTTTGACTGAATCACATCATTTGCACCTCGAGTTGTGCCTCATTTGATTCAATCATATCATTTGCGCCTCATGTCGTGACTCGTTTGACTTACGCATATGTTTACAACTCGAGATGGGCCTCATTTGACTTAATGACGACATTTGTGCCACCGGTTTGGCCTCGATTGACTCAACTGTATCATTTGCACCTCGAGTTGGGCCTCGTTTGACTCAACCATATCATTTGCACCCCAACTTGGGCTTCGTTTAACTCAACCATGTCCTTTACACCCTTGTCAGGACTCGTTTGACTGAACCACATCATTTGCACCTCAAGTCATGCCTTGTTTGACTGAACCATATCATTTACGCCTCGAGTCGGCCCTCATTTGACTCAACCATATCATTTGAGCTTTGAGTTAGGAGTCGTTTGGCTTACAAGTACATTTCAACCTCGAGATGGGCCTCATTTGACTCAACCACATCATTTGTGCCTCGAGTCGAACTCTCATTTGACTCAATCATATCATTTGCAACTCGAGTCAGGCCTCGTTTAATACAACCATATCATTTGCACCTCTGTTTGGGACTCATTTGACTCAGCCATATGATTTGAGCCTCAAGTTGAGACTCTTTTGACTTACACATATGTTTATACCTCGAGATGGGACTCGTTTGACTCCACCGCATCATTTACGCCTAGAGTCGGGCCTCGTTTGACCTAACCATATCATTTGCACCTCGAGTCGGGCCTCGTTTAACTCAACCATATCATTTGCAACTCTTGTCGGGACTCATTTGACAGAACCACATCATTTGTACCTCGAATCGAGCCTCGTTTCCCTCAACCATATTATTTGCGCCTCGACTCGGCCCTCGTTTGACTCAACCACATCATTTGTGCCTTGAGTCGGGCCTCGTTTGACTCAACCATATCATTAGTGCCTCAAGTCAGGACTCGTTTGACTCAACCACATCATTTGCACCTTGAGTCGTGCTTCGTTTAACTCAACCATATCATTTGCGCCTTGAGTCGGGCCTCGTTTGACTTAACCATATCATTTGTGGCTCGAGTCGAGCCTCATTTCACGCAACCATATCATTTGCACCTCTTGTCGAGAGTTGTTTGACTGAACTACATCATTTGCCCCAGAAGTCGTGCTTCGTTTGACTCAACCATATCATTTGCGCCTCGTGTCGGCCCTCGTTTGACTCAACCATCTCGTTTGAGCCACGAGTCGGGACTCGTTTGACTTATGCATATCTTTGCACCTCGAGATGGGCCTCGTTTTACTCAACCACATCATTTGCATCTTGAGTTAGGCCTTGTTTGACTCAGCCATATCATTAGCGTCTCGAGTCGGGACTCGTTTGACTTACACATATGTTTGCACCTCGAGATGGGCCTCGTTTCACTCAACCACATCATTTACGCCTTGAGCCGGGCCCCGTTTAACTCAACCATATCATTTGCACCTCTTGTCGGGACTCGTTTGACTGAACCACATCATTTGCACCTCGAGTCATGCCTCGTTTAACTCATCCATATCATTTGCGCTCAAGTCGAGCCTCGTTTCACTCAACCAGATCATTTGCACCTTTTGTCAAGACTCGTTTGACTTACTCATATGTTTACACCTCAAGATGGGCCTCGTTTGACTCAACCAAATCATTTACGTCTCGAGTCGGGCATCGTTTGACTCAACCATATCATTTGTACCTCGAGTTGGGCCTTGTTTGACTCAACGATATCATTAGCGCCTCAAGTCAAGACTCATTTGACTTACACACATGTTTGCACCTCGAGATGGGCTTGTTTGACTCAACCACATCATTTGCATCTCGAGTTGGGCCTCGTTTGACTTAACCATATCATTAGCGTCTTGAATCGGGACTCGTTTGACGTACCCATATGTTTGCACCTCGTGATGAGCCTTGTTTGACTCAAGCATATCATTTGCGGCTCAAGTCGGGCCTCGTTTCAATCAACCATTTCATTTGCGCCTCTTGTCAGGGCTCGTTTGACTTACACATATATTTGCTCCTCGAGATAGGCCTCGTTTGACTCAACCACATCATTTGCACCTTGAGTTGGGCGTCGTTTGACTCAACCATATCATTTGCACCACAAGTAAGGCCTCGTTTGACTCAACCATATCATTTGCACCTCAAGTCAGGCCTTGTTTGACTTAACCATATCATTAGCACCTCTAGTCGAGACTGATTTGACTTACACACATGTTTGCACCTCAAGATGGGCCACATTTGACTCAACCACATCATTTGTGCCTCGAGTCGGGCTTTGTTTGACTCAAACATATCATTTGCACCTCGAGTTCGGCCTCGTTTGACTCAACCATATCATTTGCACCTCAAGTTGGGCCTCGTTTAACTCAACCATATCATTTGCACCTCTAATTGGGACTCGTTTGACTGAACCTCATCATTTGCACCTCGAGTCGTGCTTCATTTGACTTAACCATATCATTTGTGCCTCGAGCCGGGCCTCATTTCACTCAACCATATCATTTGCAGCTCTTGTCGGGAGTCGTTTGACTGAACCACATCATTTGCCCCTGGAGTCGTGCTTCGTTTGACTCAACCATATCATTTGCGCCTCGAGTCGGCCCTCGTTTGACTCAACCATCTCGTTTGAGCCACGAGTTGACACTCGTTAGACTTATGCATATGTTTGCACCTCGAGATGGGCCTCGTTTGACTCAACCACATCATTTGCGCCTCAAGTCGGGCCTTGTTTGACTCAACCATATCATTTACTCCTCGAGCCAGGCCCCGTTTAACTCAACCATATCATTTGCATCGCTTGTTGGGACTCGTTTGACTGAACCACATCATTTGCACCTCGAGTCAGACGTCGTTTGACTCAACCATATCATTTGCATCTCGAGTCGGGCCTCGTTTAACTCAACAATATCATTAGCGCCTTGAGTCAAGACTCATTTGACTTACACACATGTTTACACCTCGAGATAGGCCTCATTTGACTCAACCACATCATTTACGCCTCGAGTCGGGCCTCATTTGACTCAAACATATCATTTGCCCCTCGAGTTGAGCCTTGTTTGGCTCAACCATACCATTTGCTCCTCGAGTCGGGCCTCATTTAACTCAACCATATCATTTGCACCTCTTGTCGGGACCCATTTGACTGAACCACATAATTTGCACCTTGAGTCGTGCTTCGTTTCACTCAACCATATCATTTGCACCTCGAATCGGGCCTCATTTGACTCAACCATATCCTTTGTACCTCGAGTCAGGCCTGGTTTGACTTAACCATATCATTTGTACCTCGAGTCGGGCCTCGTTTGACTCAACCATATCATTTACATCTCGAGTTGGGTCTCGTTTAACTCAACGATATTATTAGCGCCTCAAGTCAAGACTTATTTGACTAACACACATGTTTGCACCTCGAGGTGGGCCTCGTTTGACTCAACCACATCATTTATGCCTCGAGTCGAGCCTCATTTGACTCATACATATCATTTGCACCTCGAGTTGGGCCTTGTTTGGCTCAACCATATGATTTGCACCTCGAGTCAAGCCTCGTTTAACTCAACCATATCATTGGCACCTCTTGTCGGTACCCGTTTGACTGAACCACATAATTTGTACCTCGAGTCGTGCTTCGTTTGACTCAACCATATCATTTGCGCCTCGAGTCGGGCCTCGTTTGACTCAACCATATCATTTGAGCCTTGAGTCAGGACTCGTTTGACATACACATATGTTTGCACCTCGAGATGGGCCTCGTTTGACTCAACCACATAATTTGCGCCTCAAGCTGGGCATCGTTTGACTGAACCACGTCATTTGCACCTCAAGTCACGCCTCATTTGACTCAATCACATCATTTGCACCTGAGTCGTGCCTCGTTTGACTCAACCATATCATTTGTGCCTCGAGTCGATGCTCATTTGACTCAACCATATCAATTCAGCATCGAGTTGAGACTCATTTGACTTACACATATGTTTGCAACTCTAAATGGGTCTCGTTTGATTGAACCACATCATTTGCGCCTCGAGGTGGGCCTCATTTGACTTAGCCATATCATTAGCTCCTTGAGTCAGGACTCGTTTGACTTTCGCATATGTTTGCACCTTGAGATGGGCCTCGTTTGACTCAACCATATCATTTGTGCCTTGAGTCGAGCCTTGTTTGACTCAACCATATCATTAGCGCCTCAAGTCAGCACTCCTTTGATTTACACACATCTTTGCACCTCGAGATGGGCTCGTTTGACTCAACCACATCATTTGCGCCTCAAGTCGGGTGTCATTTGACTCAACCATATCATTTGCACCTTGAGTTGGGCTTTGTTTGACTCAAGCGTATCGTTTGCTCCTTGAGTCGTGTCTTGTTTAACTCAACCATATAATTTGCACCTCTTGCCGGGACTCATTTGACTGAACCACATCATTTGTACCTCGAGTCGTGCCTTGTTTGTCTTAGCCATTTCATTTGCACCTGGAGTCGTGCCTCGTTTCAATCAACCATAACATTTGCGTCTCAAGTCAACCCTCGTTTGACTCAACCATATCGTTTGAGCCTCGAGTCAGGCCTCATTTCACTCAACCATATCATTAGTGCCTCTAGTCAGGACTCGTTTATCTTTCATATATGTTTGAACCTCGAGATGAGCCTTGTTTGACTCAACCGTATATTTGCACCTCGAGTCAGGCCTCGTTTCACACAACCATATCATTTGCTCCTCGAGTCGAGCCTCGTTTAACTCAACCATATCATTTGCACCTCTTTCGGGACTTGTTTGACTGAACCACATCATTTGCACCTCAAGTCATGCCTTGTTTGACTCAACTATATCATTTGTGCCTCGAGTCAGGCCTTGTTTCACTCAACGATATCATTTACACCTCAAGTTGAGCCTCGTTTGACTCAATCATATCATTAGCGCGTCGAGTCAGGACTCATTTGACTTACACACATGTTTGCTCCTCAAGATGGGCCTCGTTTGACTCAACCACATCATTTGTGCCTCGAGTCGGGCCTCGTTTGACTCAAACATATCATTTGCACATCAAGTTGGGGCTCGTTTGACTCAACTATATCATTTGCACCTCGAGTCGGGCCTCGTTTAACTCAACCATATCATTTGCACCTCTTATCGGGACCAGTTTGACTGAACCACATCATTTACACCTTGAGTCGTGCTTCATTCGAGTCAACCATATCATTTGTGCTTCGAGTCGGGCCACGTTTGACTTAACCATATCATTTGAGCCTCGATCGGGACTCGTTTGACTTACACATATGTTTTGACCTCATGATGGGCCTTGTTTGACTCAACCACATCATTTGCTCCTTGAGTCGGGCCTCATTTGACTCAAACATATCATTTGCATCCCGAGTTGGGCTCTTTTGACTCAACCATATCATATGCTCCTCGAGTTGGGCCTCGTTTAACTCAACCGTATCATTTGCACCTCTTGCCAAGACTCATTTGACAGAACCACATCATTTACACCTGGAATCGTGCCTCATTTGACTCAACCATATCATTTGCACCTCGAGTCAGCGCTCATTTGACTCAACCATATCGTTTGAGCCTCGAGTCGGGACTCGTTTGACTTATACATGTTTGCACCTCGAGATGGTCCTCGTTTGACTCAACCACATCATTTGCGCCTCGAGTCGGGACTCATTTGACTTAACCACATCATTTGCTCCTCGAGTCAGGCATCATTTGACTCAACCATAAATTTGCCCCTCGAGTCGGGCCTCGTTTGACTCAACCACAACATTTGCACCTCTTGCCGAGACTCGTTTGACTGAACCACATCATTTGCAACTCGAGTCATACCTCGTTTGACTCAACCATATCATTTGTGCCTCGAGTCGGGCCTCGTTTCACTCAACCATATCATTTGCACCTCTTGTCAGGACTCGTTTGACTTACACATATGTTTCCGCCTCGACATGGGCCTTATTTGACTCAACCACATCAATTGCGCCTCGAGTTGGGCATCGTTTGACTTAACCATATCAATTGCACCTTGAGTCGGGCCTCGTTTCACTCAACCATATCATTAGCACCTTGAGTTAGGACTCGTTTGACTTACACACATGTTTGAACCTCGAGATGGGCCTCATTTGACCCAACCACATCATTTGCACCTCGAGTCAGGCCTTCTTTGACTCAAACATATCTTTTGCTCCTCGAGTTGGTTCTCGTTTAACTTAACCATATCATTTGCACCTGTAGTCGGGCCTCGTTTAACTCAACCATATCATTTTGCACCTCTTGCCGGGACCCATTTGACTGAACCACATCATTTGCACCTCGAGTCATGCTTCGTTTGACTTAACCATATCATTTGCACCTCTAGTCGGGCCTCGTTTGACTCAACCATATCATTTGAGGCTCGAGTCAGGACTCGTTTGACTTACAAATATGTTTGCACCTCGAGATGGGCCTCATTTGACCCAACCACATCATTTACGCCTCGAGTCGAGCCTTCTTTGACTCTACGTTGTCATTAGTGCCTTGAGTCGGGACTCGTTTGACTTACACATATGTTTGCACCTCCAGATGGGCCTCGTTTGACTCAACCACATCATTTGTGCCTCGAGTCGGGCTTCGTTGGACTAAACCACGTCATTTGCACTTCGAGTCGCACCTCATTTGACTCAGTCACATTATTTGCACCTCCCGTCGTGCCTCGTTTCACTGAACCACATCTTTTGTGCCTCGAGTCAACACTCGTTTGACTCAACCATATGAATTGAGCATCGAGTTGGGACTCGTTTGACTTACACATATGTTTGCACCTCGAGATGGGTCTCGTTTGACTCAACCACATCATTTGCACCTCGAGGCGGGCCTCGTTTGACTCAGCCATATCATTAGCTCCTCGAGTTGGGAATCATTTGACTTACACATATGTTTGCACCTCGAGATGGGCCTCGTTTGACTTAACTACGTCATTTATTCCTCAAGTCAGGCCTTGTTTGACTCAACCATATCACTAGTGCCTCGAGTCGGGACTCGTTTGACTTACACACATCTTTGCACCTCAAGATGGGC
This sequence comes from Dicorynia guianensis, assembly GCA_037013595.1. Taxonomy (NCBI): domain Eukaryota; kingdom Viridiplantae; phylum Streptophyta; class Magnoliopsida; order Fabales; family Fabaceae; genus Dicorynia; species Dicorynia guianensis. Next base: position 2,404,461 of record JASUAB010000023.1, read on the forward strand.
CTCGTTTGACTCAACCACATCATTTGCGCCTCGAGTCGGATGTCGTTTGACTTATCCATATCATCTGTGCCTTGAATTGGGCCTCGTTTGACTCAACTATATCATTTGTGCCTCGAGTCGGTCCTCGTTTCACTCAACCATATCATTTGCACATCTTGTCGGGAGTCATTTCACTGAACCACATCATTTGCAGCTCGAGTTGTGCTTCGTTAGACTCGACCATATCATTTCTGCCTCGAGTCGGCCCTCGTTTGACTCAACCATCTCGTTTGAGCCACGAGTCAGGACTTGTTTGACTTATACATATGTTTGCACCTCGAGATGGGCCTCGTTTCACTCAACCACATCATTTACACCTCGAGTCGGGCCTCCTTTGACTCAATCATATTATTTGCTCCTCGAGTCGGGCCCCGTTTAACTCAACCATGTCATTTACACCTCTTGCCGGTACTCGTTTGACTGAACCACATCATTTGCACCTCGAGTCGTGCCTTGTTTCACTCAACCATATCATTTGCACCTCTTGTCAGGACTTGTTTGACTTACACATATGTTTGGACCTTGAGATGGGCCTCATTTGACTCAACCAAATAATTTACGCCTCGAGTCAGGCATCGTTTGACTTAACCATTTCATTTGCACCTCAGGTCGGGCCTCGTTTAACTCAATTATATCATTAGCACCTCGAGTCAAGACTCATTTGACTTACACACATGTTTCCACCTCGAGATGGGCCTCGTTTGACTCAATCACATTATTTACGCCTCGAGTCGGGCCTCATTTGACTCAAACATATCATTTATACCTCGAGTTGGGCGTTGTTTGACTCAAGCATACCATTTGCACCTCGAGTCAGGCCTCGTTAAACACAACCATATCATTTGCACCTCTTGTCGGGACTCGTTTGACTGATGCACATCATTTGCACCTCGAGTCGGGCTTCGTTTGACTCCACCATATCATTTACGCCTCGAGTCAAGCCTCATTTGACTCAACCATATAATATGAGCCTCGACTCGGGACTCATTTGACTTACACATATGTTTGCACCTCGAGATGGGCCTAATTTGACTCAACCACATCGTTTGCGCCTCGAGTCAGGCGTCGTTTGACTCAACCATATCATTTGCACCTCGAGTCAGGCCTGGTTTGACTCAACCATATCATTTGTGCCTCGGGTTGGGTCTTTTTGACTCAACCATATCATTAGCGCCTCGAGTCGGGACTCGTTTGACATACACACATGTTTGCACCTCGAGATGGGCCTCATTTGACTCAACCACATCATTTGCACCTCGACTCGGTCCTCGTTTGGCTTAAACATAACATTTGCTCCTCGAGTTGGGCCTCGTTTAACTTAATCATATCATTTGCACCTCGAGTCGGGCCTTGTTTAACTTAACCAAACCAATTGAACCTCTTGTCGGGACCCGTTTGTCTGAACCACATTATTTGCACCTCGAGTAGTCCTTCATTTGACTCAACCATATCATTTGCAACTCGAGTCGGGCCTCGTTTGACTCAACCATATCATTTGAGCCTTGTCTCAGGACTCGTTTGACTTACACATATGTTTGCACCACAAGATGGGCCTCGTTTAACTCAATGGCATCATTTGTGCCTCAAGTCGGGTGTCATTTTACTCAACCATATCATTTGCACCTCGAGTTACGCCTGGTTTGACTCAACCATATCATTTGTGCCTCGAGTCGGGCCTCGTTTGACTCAACCATATCATTAGCGCCTCGAGTCAGGACTCGTTTGACTTACACATATGTTTGCACCTCGAGATAGGTCTCGTTTGACTCAATCACATCATTTGCGCCTCGAGTCTGGCTTCGTTTGACTCAACCATATCATTTGCGCCTCGAGTCAAGCCTCATTTGACTCAACCATATAATATGAGCCTCGACTCGGGACTCGTTTGACTTACACATATGTTTGCACCTCGAGATGGGCCTCATTTGACTCAACCACATCGTTTGTGCCTCGAGTCAGGCATCGTTTGACTCAACCATATCATTTGCACCTCGAGTCAGGCCTGGTTTGACTCAACCATATCCTTTGTGCCTCGGGTTAGGCCTTTTTAACTCAACCATATCATTAGTGCCTCGAGTCGGGACTCGTTTGACATACACACATGTTTGCACCTCAAGATGGGCCTCATTTGACTCAACCACATCATTTGCACCTCGACTCGGTCCTCGTTTGGCTCAAACATAACATTTGCTCCTCGAGTTAGGCCTCGTTTAACTTAATCATATCATTTGCACCTCGAGTCGGGCCTTGTTTAACTTAACCAAACCAATTGATCCTCTTGTCGGGACCCATTTGTCTGAACCACATTATTTGCACCTCGAGTAGTCCTTCATTTGACTCAACCATATCATTTGCAACTCGAGTCGGGCCTCGTTTGACTCAACCATATCATTTGAGCCTCGTCTCAGGACTCGTTTGACTTACACATATGTTTGCACCACAAGATGGGCCTCGTTTAACTTAATGGCATCATTTGCTCCTCGAGTCGGGTGTCATTTGACTCAACCATATCATTTCCACCTCGAGTTAGGCCTAGTTTGACTCAACCATATCATTTGTGACTCGAGTTAGGCCTCGTTTGACTCAACCATATCATTAGCGCCTCGAGTCAGGACTCGTTTGACTTATACAAATGTTTGCACCTCAAGATGGGTCTCGTTTGACTCAATCACATCATTTGCGCCTCGAGTCTAGCTTCGTTTGACTCAACCATATCATTTGCGCCTCGAGTCAATCCTCATTTGACTCAACCATATAATATGAGCCTCGACTCGGGACTCATTTGACTTACACATATGTTTGCACCTCGAGATGGGCCTCATTTGACTCAACAACATCATTTGCGCCTCGAGTCAGGCGTCGTTTGACTCAACCATATCATTTGCACCTTGAGTCAGGCTTGGTTTGACTCAACCATATCATTTGTGCCTCAGGTTGGGCATTTTTGACTCAACCATATCATTAGCGCCTCGAGTCGGGACTCGTTTGACATACGCACATGTTTGCACCTCGAGATGGGCCTCATTTGACTCAACCACATCATTTGCACCTCGACTCGGTCCTCGTTTGGCTCAAACATAACATTTGCTCCTCGAGTTGGGCCTCGTTTAACTTAATCATATCATTTGCACCTCGAGTCGGGCCTTGTTTAACTTAACCAAACCAATTGAACCTCTTGTCGGGACCCGTTTGTCTGAACCACATTATTTGCACCTCGAGTAGTCCTTCATTTGACTCAACCATATCATTTGCAACTCGAGTCGGACCTCGTTTGACTCAACCATATCATTTGAGCCTCGTCTCAAGACTCGTTTGACTTACACATATGTTTGCACCACAAGATGGGCCTTGTTTAACTCAATGGCATCATTTGCGCCTCGAGTCAGGTGTCATTTGACTCAACCATATCATTTGCACCTCGAGTTAGGCCTGGTTTGACTCAACCATATCATTTGTGCCTAGAGTCGGGCCTCATTTGACTCAACCATATCATTAGCGCCTCGAGTCAGGACTCGTTTGACTTACACATATGTTTGCACCTTGAGATGGGTCTCGTTTGATTCAATCACATCATTTGCACGTCGAGTCTGGCTTCGTTTGACTCAGCCATATCATTAGCACCTCGAGTTGGGACTCATTTGACTTACACATATCTTTGCACCTCGAGATAGGCCTCATTTGACTCAACCATATCATTTGCTCCCCGAGTCGGGCCTTGTTTAACTCAACAATATCATTTGCACCTCTTGTCGTGAATCATTTGACTGAACCATATCATTTGCTCCTCTTATCGAGATTCGTTTGATTGAACCACATCGAGTGTACCTGGTTTGACTCAACAATATCATTTGCGCCTGGAGTCAGCCCTCGTTTGACTCAACCATATCGTTTGAGCCTCGAGTCGGGACTCGTTTGACTTACACATGTGTTTGCACCTTGAGATGGGCCTCGTTTGACTCAACCACATCATTTGCGCCTCGACTCGGGCATTGTTTGACTCAACCATATCATTGCGCCTCAAGCCAGCCCTCGTTTGAGTCAACCATATCAATTGAGCCTCGGGTCGGGACTCGTTTGACTTACACATACATTTGCACCACAAGATGGGCCTCATTTGACTGAACCACATCATTTGCACCCCTTACTCGTTTATCGCAACCATATCAATTGCACCTCGAGTTGGGCCACATTTGACTCAACCATATTATTAGCACCTCAAGTTGGGACTTGTTTGACTCAACCACATTATTTGCGCCTCTAGTCAGGCCTCATTTGACTCAAACATATCAATTGTACCTCGAGTTTGGCCTCGTTTGACTCAACCATATCTTTTGTACCTGGAGTTGGGCATCTTTTAACTTAACCATATGATTTGCACCTCTTGTCGGGACCCATTTGATTGAACCACATCCTTTGTACCTCAAGTTTGGCCTCATTTGACTCAACCATATCTTTTGTACCTGGAGTTGGGCATCTTTTAACTTAACCATATGATTTGCACCTCTTGTTGGGACCCATTTGACTGAACCACATCCTTTGCACCTCGAGTCGTGCTTCGTTTGACTCGACCATATCATTTGCACCTCGATTCGGGCCTCGTTTGACTGAACCATATCATTTGAACCTCGACTCGGGACTTATTTGACTTACACATATGTTTGCACCTCGAGATGGCCTCGTTTGACTCAACCATATCATTTGTACCTCAAGTCGGGCCTCGTTTGACTCAGCCATATCATTTGCACCTCTTGTCAGGACTCGTTTGACTTACACATATGTTTGCACTTCGAGATCGGCCTCGTTTGACTCAACCACATCATTTGCGCCTCGAGTTGTGCCTCGTTTGACTCAACCATGTCATTTGCGCCTCAAGTCAGGCCTCATTTCACTCAACCATATCATTTGCACCTCTTGTCGGGACTCGTTTGACTTAAACATATTATTAGCGCCTCGAGTCGGGACTCGTTTGAGTTACACATATGTTTGCACCTTGAGATGGGCCTCGTTTGACTCAACCACATCATTTGCGCCCTAAGTCGGGCCTCGTTTGACTGAACCATATCATTAGTGCCTTGAGTTGGGACTCGTTTGACTTACACACATGTTTGCACCTCGAGATGGGCCTCGTTTGGCTCAACCACATCATTTGCGCCTCGAGTCGGGCATCGTTTGTCTCAATCATATCATTTGCTCCTTGAGTTGGGCCTCATTTAACTCAAGCATATCATTTGCTCCTCGAGTCGGGCCTCGTTTGACTCAACCATATCATTTGCACCTCTTGCTAGGACTCGTTTGACAGAACCACATCATTTTCACCTTGAGTCATGCCTTGTTTGACTTAACCATATCATTTGCGCCTCCAGTCGGGCCTCGTTTCGCTCAACCATATCATTTGAACATCTTATCGGGGCTCGTTTGACTGAACCATATCATTTGAACCTCTTATCGAGACTCGTTTGAGTTATACATATGTTTGCACCTCGAGTCGAGTGACATTTGACTCAACCATATCATTTGCACCTCGAGTTGGGTCTCGTTTGACTCAACTATGCTATTGGTGCCTTGAGTCGGGACTCCTTTGACTTAAACATATCATTTGCACCTCGAGTCGGGCCTTGTTTGACTCAACCACATCATTTGCGCCTCGAGTCAGGCCTCGTTTGACTCAACTACATCGTTTGCACCTCGAGTCGTGCCTTGTTTGACTCAACCACATCATTTGTATCTCTTGTCGGGACACGTTTGACTTACACTTATGTTTGTACTTCGAAATTGGCCTCGATTGACTCAACCACATCATTTGCACCTCGAGTTGTGCCTCGTTTGACTCAACCATATCATTTGCACCTCGAGTCGTGCCTCGTTTGACTCAACCATATCAATTGAGCCTCGAGTCAGGACTCGTTTGACTTACACAAATGTTTGCACCTCAAGATGGGCCTCGTTTGACTAAACCACATCATTTGTACCTTGTGTCGGGCCTCGTTTGACTCAACCATATCATTTGCACCTCTTGTCGGGACTCGTTTGACTTACAATATGTTTGCACTTCAAAATCAGCCTCGTTTGACTCAACCAGATCATTTACGACTCGAGTCGTGCCTCATTTGACTCAAACATGTCATTTGCGCCTCAAGACGGGCCTTGTTTCACTCGACCATATCATTTGCACCTCTTGTTGGGACTCGTTTGACTTATACATATGTTTGCACCTCTTGTCGGGACATGTTTGACTGAACCACATCATTTGCACCTCGAGTCGCGTCTCGTTTGACTCAACCATATCATTTGCACCTCTTGTCAGGACTCATTTGACTGAACCACATCATTTGCATCTCGAGTCACGCCTCGTTTGACTCAGCCATGTCATTTATGCATCGAGTCGGCCTTCGTTTGACTCAACCATATCAATTGAGCCTCGAGTTGGGACTCTTTTGACTCACACATATGTTTGCACTTCGAAATAGGCCTCGTTTGACTCAACCACATCATTTGCGCCTCGAGTCAGGCCTCGTTTGACTCAACCATATCATTAGCGCCTCGAGTTAGGACTCGTTTGACTTATGCATATGTTTGCACCTCGAGATAGGCCTCGTTTGACTCAACCACATCATTTGCGCCTCAAGTTGGGTCTCGTTTGACTCAACCATATCATTAGTACCTCGAGTCGGGACTCATTTGACTTACACATATGTTTGCCCCTTGAGATGGGCCTCGTTTGACTCAACCACATCATTTGTGCCTCAAGTCTGGCCACGTTTGACTCAAACATATCATTTGCACCTCGAGTCAGGCCTCGTTTGACTCAACCATATCATATGCAACTTGAGTCGGGCCTCGTTTGTCTGAAGCACATCATTTGTACCTTAAGTCAGGTCTCATTTGACTCAACCATATCATTTGAGCCTCGAGTCGGTACTCGTTTGACCTACACATATGTTTGCATCTCAAGATGGACCTCATTTGACTCAACCACATCATTTATGCCTCGAGTCAGGCCTCGTTTGACTCAACCATATCATTAGTGCCTCGAGTCAGGACTCGTTTGACTTACACATATGTTTGCACCTCGAGATGGGCCTTGTTTAACTTAACCACATCATTTGTGCCTCAAGTCGAGCCTCGTTTGACTCGACCATATAATTTGCACCTAAAGTCAGGCCTCGTTTGACTCAACCATGTCATTTGCTTTTCGAGTCGGGCTCGTTTAACTCAACCACATCGTTTGCACCTCTTGTTGGAACTAGTTTGACCGAACGACGTCATTTGCACCTCGAGTCGCACCTCGTTTGACTCAACCATGTCATTTATGCCTTGAGTCAGCCCTCGTTTGACTCATCCATATCATTTGAGTCTCAGTTGGGACTCATTTGACTTCCAGATAGGTTTGCACCTAGAGATGGGCCTCGTTTGACTCAACCACATCATTTGTGCCTCGAGTCAGGGCTCGTTTGACTTAACCATATCATTAGCGCCTCGAGTCGGGACTCGTTTGAATTACACATATGTTTGCACCTTGAGATGGGCCTCGTTTGACTGAACCATATCATTAGCGCCTTGAGTCGGGACTCGTTTGACTTACACACATGTTTGCACCTCGAGATGGGCCTCATTTGGCTCAACCACATCATTTGCACCTCGAGTCGGGCATCGTTTGTCTCAATCATATCATTTGCTCCTTGAGTTGGGCCTCATTTGACTCAAGCATATCATTTGCTCCTCGAGTCGAGCCTCGTTTAACTCAACCATATCATTTGCACCTCTTGCCAGGACTCGTTTGACAGAACCACATCATTTTCACCTTGAGTCATGCCTTGTTTGACTTAACCATATCATTTGCACCTCGAGTCGGGACTCGTTTGACTTACACATATGTTTGCACCTCGAGATGGGCCTTGTTTAACTCAACCACATCATTTGCGCCTCAAGTCGGGCCTCGTTTGACTCAACCATATAATTTGCACCTAAAGTCAGGCCTCGTTTGACTCAACCATATCATTTGCTTTTCGAGTCGGGCTCGTTTAACTCAACCACATCGTTCGCACCTCTTGTTGGAACTAGTTTCACCGAACGACGTCATTTGCAACTCGAGTCGCACCTCGTTTGACTCAACCATGTCATTTACGCTCGAGTCAGCCCTTGTTTGACTTAGCCATATCATTAGCGCCTCGAGTCGGGACTCGTTTGACTTACACATATGTTTGCACCTTGAGATGGGCCTCGTTTGACTCAACCACATCATTTGTGCCCTGAGTCGAGCCTCGTTTGACGCAACCATATCATTTAGCGCCTTGAGTCGGGACTCGTTTGACTAACACACATGTTTGCACCTCGAGATGGGCCTCGTTTGGCTCAACCACATCATTTGCACCTCGAGTCGAGCATTGTTTGTCTCAATTATATCATTTGCTCCTTGAGTTGGGCCTCATTTGACTCAAGCATATCATTTGCTCCTCGAGTCGGGCCTCATTTGACTCAACCATATCATTTGCACCTCTTGCCAAGACTCGTTTGACAGAACCACATCATTTTCACCTTGAGTCATGCCTTGTTTGACTTAACCATATCATTTGCACCTCGAGTCGGGACTCGTTTGACTCAACCATATAAATTGAGCCTAAAGTCAGGACTCGTTTGACTTACACATATGTTTGCACTTTGAGATCAGCCTCGTTTGACTCAACAACATCATTTGCGCCTCGAGTCGTGCCTCGTTTGACTCAACCATATCATTTGCACCTCTTGTCGAGACTCGTTTGACTTAAACATATCATTAGCGCCTCGAGTCGGGACTCGTTTGACTTACACATATGTTTGCACCTTGAGATGGGCCTCGTTTGACTCAACCACATCATTTGCACCTCGAGTTGTGCCTCGTTTGACTCAACCATATCATTTGCACCTCGAGTCGGGCCTCGTTTGACTCAACCATATCAATTGAGCCTCGAGTCAGGACTCGTTTGACTTACACATATGTTTGCACCTCGAGATGGGCCTCGTTTGACTAAACCACATCATTTGTACCTTGTGTCGGGCCTCGTTTGACTCAACCATATTATTTGTACCTCTTTTCGGGACTCGTTTGACTTACACATATGTTTGCACTTCGAAATCAGCCTCGTTTGACTCAACCACATCATTTACACCTCGAGTCGTGCCTCATTTGACTCAAACATGTCATTTGCGCCTTAAGTCGGGCCTTGTTTCACTCGACCATATCATTTGCACCTCTTGTCGGGACTCGTTTGACTTATACATATGTTTGCACCTCTTGTCGGGACATGTTTGACTAAACCACATCATTTGCACCTCGAGTCGCGTCTCGTTTGACTCAACCATATCATTTGCACCTCTTGTCAGGACTTGTTTGACTGAACCACATCATTTGCACCTCGAGTCATGCCTCGTTTGACTCAGCCATGTCATTTATGCGTCGAGTTAGCCTTCGTTTGACTCAACCATATCAATTGAGCCTCGAGTTGTGACTCTTTTGACTCACACATATGTTTGCACTTCGAAATGGGCCTCGTTTGACTCAACCACATCATTTGCGCCTCGAGTTAGGCCTCGTTTGACTCAACCATATCATTAGCGCCTCGAGTTAGGACTCGTTTGACTTACGCATATGTTTGCACCTCGAGATAGGCCTCGTTTGACTCAACCACATCATTTGCGCCTCAAGTTGGGCCTCGTTTGAATCAACCATATCATTAGCTCCTCGAGTCGGGACTCGTTTGACTTACACATATGTTTGCACCTTGAGATGGGCCTCGTTTGACTCAACCACATCATTTGCGACTCAAGTCTGGCCACGTTTAACTCAAACATATCATTTGCACCTCGAGTCGGGCCTCGTTTGACTCAACCATATCATTAGCGCCTCGAGTTAGGACTCGTTTGACTTACGCATATGTTTGCACCTCGAGATAGGCCTCGTTTGACTCAACCACATCATTTGCGCCTCAAGTTGGGCCTCGTTTGAATCAACCATATCATTAGCTCCTCGAGTCGGGACTCGTTTGACTTACACATATGTTTGCACCTTGAGATGGGCCTCGTTTGACTCAACCACATCATTTGCGCCTCAAGTCTGGCCACGTTTAACTCAAACATATCATTTGCACCTCGAGTCGGGCCTCGTTTGACTCAACCATATCATATGCACCTCGAGTCGGGCCTCATTTAACTCAATCATATCATTTCCACCTCTTGTCAAGACTCGTTTGTCCGAAGCACATCATTTTCACCTCAAGTCAGGTCTCATTTGACTCAACCATATCATTTGAGCCTCGAGTCGGTACTCATTTGACCTACACATATGTTTGTACCTCAAGATGGGCCTCATTTGGCTCAACCACATCATTTGCGCCTCGAGTCAGGCCTCGTTTGACTCAACCATATCATTAGTGCCTCGAGTCGGGACTCGTTTGACTTACACTTATGTTTGCACCTCGAGATGGGCCTCGTTTAACTCAACCACATCATTTGCGCTTCAAGTTGGGCCTCGTTTGACTCGACCATATAATTTGCACCTAAAGTCAGGCCTCATTTGACTCAACCTTATCATTTGCTTTTCGTGTCGGGCTCGTTTATCTCAACCACATCATTTGCACCTCTTGTTGGAACTAATTTGACCGAACGACGTCATTTGCACCTCGAGTCGCACCTCGTTTGACTCAACCATGTCATTTACGCCTCGAGTCAGCCCTCGTTTGACTCACCCATATCATTTGACTCTCGAGTTAGGACTCATTTGACTTCCACATACGTTTGCACCTAGAGATGGGCCTCGTTTGACTCAACCACATCATTTGTGCCTCGAGTCAGGGCTCGTTTGACTTAACCATATCATTAGCGCCTTGAGTCGGGATTCGTTTGACTTACACATATGTTTGCACCTTGAGATGGGCCTCGTTTGACTAAACCACATCATTTGCGCCCCGAGTCGGTCCCCGTTTGACTGAACCATATCATTAGCGCCTTGAGTCGAGACTCGTTGACTTACACACATGTTTGCACCTCGAGATGGGCCTCATTTGGCTCAACCACATCATTTGCACCTCGAGTCAGGCATCGTTTGTCTCAATCATATCATTTGCTCCTTGAGTTGGGCATCATTTGACTCAAGCATATCATTTGCCCCTCGAGTCGGGCCTCGTTTCACTCAACCATATCATTTGCACCTCTTGCTAGGACTCGTTTGATAGAACCACATCATTTTCACCTTGAGTCATGCCTTGTTTGACTTAACCATATCATTTGCAACTCGAGTCAGGCCTCGTTTGACTCAACCATATCAATTGAGCCTCGAGTCAGGACTCATTTGACTTACACATATGTTTGCACTTTGAGATCGTCCTCGTTTGACTCAACCACATCATTTGCACCTCGAGTCGTGCCTCGTTTGACTCAACCATGTCATTTGCGCCTCAAGTCGGGCCTCATTTCATTCAACCATATCATTTGCACCTCTTGTCGGGACTCGTTTGACTTAAACATATCATTAGCGCCTCGAGTCGGGACTCATTTGACTTACACATATGTTTGCACCTCGAGATGGGCCTCGTTTGACTCAACCACATCATTTGCATCTCAAGTCGGGCCTTGTTTGACTCGACCATATAATTTGCACATAATGTCAGGCCCCGTTTGACTCAACCATATCATTTGCTTTTCGAGTCGGGCTCGTTTAACTCAACCACATCGTTTGCACCTCTTGTTGGAACTAGTTTGATCGAACGACGTCATTTGCACCTCGAGTCGCACCTCGTTTGACTCAACCATGTCATTTACGCCTTGAGTCAGCCCTCGTTTGACTTAACCATATCATTAGTGCCTCGAGTCGGGACTCGTTTGACTTACACATATGGTTGCACCTTGAGATGGGCCTCGTTTGACTCAACCACATCATTTGCACCTCGAGTCGGGCTTCGTTTGTCTCAATCATATCATTTGCTCCTTGAGTTGGGCCTCATTTGACTCAAGCATATCATTTGCTCCTCGAGTCGGGCCTCGTTTGACTCAACCATATCATTTGCACCTCTTGCCAAGACTCGTTTGACAGAACCACATCATTTTCACCTTGAGTCATGCCTTGTTTGACTTAACCATATCATTTGCACCTCGAGTCAGGCCTCGTTTGACTCAACCATATGAATTGAGCCTCGAGTCAGGACTCGTTTGACTTACACATATGTTTGCACTTCGAGATCAGCCTCGTTTGACTCAACCACATCATTTGCATCTCGAGTCGTGCCTCGTTTGACTCAACCATGTCATTTGTGCCTCAAGTCGGGCCTCATTTCACTCAACCATATCATTTGCACCTCTTGTCGGGACTCGTTTGACTTAAACATATCATTAGCACCTCGAGTCGGGACTCGTTTGACTTACACATATGTTTGCACCTTGAGATGGGCCGTTTGACTCAACCACATCATTTGCGCCCCGAGTCGGGCCTCGTTTAACTGAACCATATCATTAACGCCTTGAGTCGGGACTCGTTTGACTTACACACATGTTTGCACCTCGAGATGGGCCTCGTTTGGCTCAACCACATCATTTGCGCCTCGAGTCGGGCATCGTTTGTCTCAATCATATCATTTGCTCCTTGAGTTGGGCCTCATTTAACTCAAGCATATCATTTGCTCCTCGAGTCATGGCTCGTTTGACTCAATCTTATCATTTGCACCTCCTGCCAGGACTCGTTTGACAGAACCACATCATTTTCACCTTGAGTCATGCCTTGTTTGACTTAACCATATCATTTGCGCCTCCAGTCGGGCCTCGTTTCACTCAACCATATCATTTGAACATCTTATCGGGGCTCGTTTGACTGAACCATATCATTTGAACCTCTTGTCGAGACTCGTTTGAGTTATACATATGTTTGCACCTCGAGTCGAGTGACATTTGACTCAACCATATCATTTGCACCTCGAGTCAAGTCTCGTTTGACTCAACCATGCCATTGGTGCCTTGAGTCGGGACTCCTTTGACTTAAACATATCATTTGCATCTCGAGTTTGGCCTCGTTTGACTCAACCACATCATTTGCGCCTCGAGTCAGGCCTCGTTTGACTCAACCACAACGTTTGCACCTCGAGTCGTGCCTTGTTTGACTCAACCACATCATTTGTACCTCTTGTCGGGACACGTTTGACTTACACATATGTTTGCACTTCGAAATTGGCCTCGATTGACTCAACTACATCATTTGCACCTCGAGTTGTGCCTCGTTTGACTCAACCATATCATTTGCACCTCGAGTTGGGCCTCGTTTGACTCAACCATATCAATTGAGCCTCGAGTCAGGACTCGTTTGACTTACGCATATGTTTGCACCTCGAGATGGGCCTCGTTTGACTAAACCACATCATTTGTACCTTGTGTCGGGCCTCGTTTGACTCAACCACATCATTTACGCCTCGAGTCATGCCTCATTTGACTCAAACATGTCATTTACGCCTCAAGTCGGGCCTTGTTTCACTCGCCCATATCATTCGCACCTCTTGTCGGGACTCGTTTGACTTATACATATGTTTGCACCTCTTGTCGGGACATGTTTGACTGAACCACATCATTTGCACCTCGAGTCGCGTCTCGTTTGACTCAACCATATCATTTGCACCTCTTGTCAGGACTCGTTTGACAGAACCACATCATTTGCACCTCGAGTCACGCCTCGTTTGACTCAGCCATGTCATTTATGCGTCGAGTCAGCCTTCGTTTGACTCAACCATATCAATTGAGCCTCGAGTTGTGACTCTTTTGACTCACACATATGTTTACACTTCGAAATGGGCCTCGTTTGACTCAACCACATCTTTTGCGCCTCGAGTCAAGCCTCGTTTGACTCAACCATATCATTAGCGCCTCGAGTTAGGACTCGTTTGACTTATGCATATGTTTGCACCTCGAGATAGGCCTCGTTTCACTCAACCACATCATTTGCGGCTCGAGTTGGGCCACGTTTGACTCAACCATATCATTAGCCCCTCGAGTCGGGACTCGTTTGACTTACACATATGTTTGCACCTTGAGATGGGCCTCGTTTGACTCAACCACATCATTTGCGCCTCAAGTCTGGCCACGTTTGACTCAAACATATCATTTGCACCTCGAGTCGGGCCTCGTTTGACTCAACCATATCATATGCACCTCGAGTCGGGCCTCGTTTAACTCAACCATATCATTTCCACCTCTTGTCGAGACTCGTTTGTCTGAAGCACATCATTTGCACCTCAAGTCAGGTCTCATTTGACTCAACCATATCATTTGAGCCTCGAGTCGGAATTTGTTTGACCTACACATATGTTTGCACCTCAAGATGGGCCTCATTTGACTCAACCACATCATTTGTGCCTCGAGTCAGGCCTCGTTTGACTCAACCATATCATTAGTGCCTCGAGTTGGGACTCGTTTGACTTACACATATGTTTGCACCTCGAGATGGGCCTCAATTAACTCAACCACATCATTTGTGCCTCAAGTCGGGCCTCGTTTAACTCGACCATATAATTTGCACCTAAAGTTAGGTCTCGTTTGACTCCACCATATCATTTGCTTTTTGAGTCGGGCTCGTTTAACTAAACCACATCATTTGCACCTCTTGTTGGAACTAGTTTGACCGAACGACGTCATTTACACCTCGAGTCGCACCTCGTTTGACTCAACCATGTCATTTACGCCTCGAGTCAGCCCTCGTTTGACTCACCCATATCATTTGAGTCTCGAGTTGGGACTCATTTGACTTCCACATATGTTTGCACCTAGAGATGGGCCTCGTTTAACTCAACCACATCATTTGTGCCTCGAGTCAGGGCTCGTTTGACTTAACCATATCATTAGCGCCTCGAGTCCAGACTCGTTTGACTCAACCATATCATATGCACCTCGAGTCGGGCCTCTTTTGACTCAACCATATCATATGCACCTCGAGTCGGGCCTCGTTTAACTCAACCGTATCATTTCCACCTCTTGTCGAGACTCGTTTGTCTGAAGCACATCATTTGCACCTCAAGTCAGGTCTCATTTGACTCAACCATATCATTTGAGCCTCGAGTCGGTATTCGTTTGACCTACACATATGTTTGCACCTCAAGATAGGCCTCGTTTGGCTCAACCACATCATTTGCACCTCGAGTCGAGCATTGTTTGTCTCAATCATATCATTTGCTCCTTGGGTTGGGCCTCATTTGACTCAAGCATATCATTTGCTCCTCGAGTCGGGCCTCATTTGACTCAACCATATCATTTGCACCTCTTGCCAAGACTCGTTTGACAGAACCACATCATTTTCACCTTGAGTCATGCCTTGTTTGACTTAACCATATCATTTGCACCTCGAGTCGGGACTCGTTTGACTCAACCATATAAATTGAGCCTCGAGTCAGGACTCGTTTGTCTTACACATATGTTTGCACTTTGAGATCAGCCTCGTTTGACTCAACAACATCATTTGCGCCTCGAGTCGTGCCTCGTTTGACTCAACCATATCATTTGCACCTCTTGTCGAGACTCGTTTGACTTAAACATATCATTAGCGCCTCGAGTCGGGACTCGTTCGACTTACACATATGTTTGCACCTTGAGATGGGCCTCGTTTGACTCAACCACATCATTTGCACCTCGAGTTGTGCCTCGTTTGACTCAACCATATCATTTGCACCTCGAGTCGGGCCTCGTTTGACTCAACCATATCAATTGAGCCTCGAGTTAGGACTTGTTTGACTTACACATATGTTTGCACCTCGAGATGGGCCTTGTTTGACTAAACCACATCATTTGTACCTTGTGTCGAGCCTCGTTTGACTCAACCATATTATTTGCACCTCTTGTCGGGACTCGTTTGACTTACACATATGTTTGCACTTCGAAATCAGCCTCGTTTGACTCAACCACATCATTTACGCCTCGAGTCGTGCCTCATTTGACTCAAACATGTCATTTGCGCCTCAAGTCAGGCCTTGTTTCACTCGACCATACCATTTGCACCTCTTGTCGGGACTCGTTTGACTTATACATATGTTTGCTCCTCTTGTCGGGACATGTTTGACTAAACCACATCATTTGCACCTCGAGTCGCGTCTCGTTTGACTCAACCATATCATTTGCACCTCTTGTCAGGACTCGTTTGACTGAACCACATCATTTGCACCTCGAGTCACGCCTCGTTTGACTCAGCCATGTCATTTATGCGTCGAGTTAGCCTTCGTTTGACTCAACCATATCAATTGAGCCTCGAGTTGTGACTCTTTTGACTCACACATATGTTTGCACTTCGAAATGGGCCTCGTTTGATTCAACCACATCATTTGTGCCTCGAGTCAGGCCTCGTTTGACTCAACCATATCATTAGCGCCTCGAGTCGGGACTCGTTTGACTTACACATATGTTTGCACCTTGAGATGGGCCTCATTTGACTCAACCACATCATTTGCGCCTCAAGGCTGGCCACGTTTCACTCAAACATATCATTTGTACCTCGAGTCGGGCCTCGTTTGACTCAACCATATCATATGCACCTCGGGTCGGGCCTCGTTTAACTCAACCATATCATTTCCACCTCTTGTCGAGACTCGTTTGTCTGAAGCACATCATTTGTGCCTCGAGTCAGGCCTCGTTTGACTCAACCATATCATTAGTGCCTCGAGTCGGGACTCGTTTGACTTACACATATGTTTGCACCTCGAGATGGGCCTCAATTAACTCAACCACATCATTTGTGCCTCAAGTCGGGCCTCGTTTAACTCGACCATATAATTTGCACCTAAAGTTAGGTCTCGTTTGACTCCACCATATCATTTGCTTTTTGAGTCGGGCTCGTTTAACTAAACCACATCATTTGCACCTCTTGTTGGAACTAGTTTGACCGAACGACGTCATTTACACCTCGAGTCGCACCTCGTTTGACTCAACCATGTCATTTACGCCTCGAGTCAGCCCTCGTTTGACTCACCCATATCATTTGACTCTCGAGTTGGGACTCATTTGACTTCCACATATGTTTGCACCTAGAGATGGGCCTCGTTTAACTCAACCACATCATTTGTGCCTCGAGTCAGGGCTCGTTTGACTTAACCATATCATTAGCGCCTCGAGTCCAGACTCGTTTGACTCAACCATATCATATGCACCTCGAGTCGGGCCTCTTTTGACTCAACCATATCATATGCACCTCGAGTCGGGCCTCGTTTAACTCAACCGTATCATTTCCACCTCTTGTCGAGACTCGTTTGTCTGAAGCACATCATTTGCACCTCAAGTCAGGTCTCATTTGACTCAACCATATCATTTGAGCCTCGAGTCGGTATTCGTTTGACCTACACATATGTTTGCACCTCAAGATAGGCCTCGTTTGGCTCAACCACATCATTTGCACCTCGAGTCGAGCATTGTTTGTCTCAATCATATCATTTGCTCCTTGGGTTGGGCCTCATTTGACTCAAGCATATCATTTGCTCCTCGAGTCGGGCCTCATTTGACTCAACCATATCATTTGCACCTCTTGCCAAGACTCGTTTGACAGAACCACATCATTTTCACCTTGAGTCATGCCTTGTTTGACTTAACCATATCATTTGCACCTCGAGTCGGGACTCGTTTGACTCAACCATATAAATTGAGCCTCGAGTCAGGACTCGTTTGTCTTACACATATGTTTGCACTTTGAGATCAGCCTCGTTTGACTCAACAACATCATTTGCGCCTCGAGTCGTGCCTCGTTTGACTCAACCATATCATTTGCACCTCTTGTCGAGACTCGTTTGACTTAAACATATCATTAGCGCCTCGAGTCGGGACTCGTTCGACTTACACATATGTTTGCACCTTGAGATGGGCCTCGTTTGACTCAACCACATCATTTGCACCTCGAGTTGTGCCTCGTTTGACTCAACCATATCATTTGCACCTCGAGTCGGGCCTCGTTTAACTCAACCATATCAATTGAGCCTCGAGTTAGGACTTGTTTGACTTACACATATGTTTGCACCTCGAGATGGGCCTTGTTTGACTAAACCACATCATTTGTACCTTGTGTCGAGCCTCGTTTGACTCAACCATATTATTTGCACCTCTTGTCGGGACTCGTTTGACTTACACATATGTTTGCACTTCGAAATCAGCCTCGTTTGACTCAACCACATCATTTACGCCTCGAGTCGTGCCTCATTTGACTCAAACATGTCATTTGCGCCTCAAGTCAGGCCTTGTTTCACTCGACCATACCATTTGCACCTCTTGTCGGGACTCGTTTGACTTATACATATGTTTGCTCCTCTTGTCGGGACATGTTTGACTAAACCACATCATTTGCACCTCGAGTCGCGTCTCGTTTGACTCAACCATATCATTTGCACCTCTTGTCAGGACTCGTTTGACTGAACCACATCATTTGCACCTCGAGTCACGCCTCGTTTGACTCAGCCATGTCATTTATGCGTCGAGTTAGCCTTCGTTTGACTCAACCATATCAATTGAGCCTCGAGTTGTGACTCTTTTGACTCACACATATGTTTGCACTTCGAAATGGGCCTCGTTTGATTCAACCACATCATTTGTGCCTCGAGTCAGGCCTCGTTTGACTCAACCATATCATTAGCGCCTCGAGTCGGGACTCGTTTGACTTACACATATGTTTGCACCTTGAGATGGGCCTCATTTGACTCAACCACATCATTTGCGCCTCAAGGCTGGCCACGTTTCACTCAAACATATCATTTGTACCTCGAGTCGGGCCTCGTTTGACTCAACCATATCATATGCACCTCGGGTCGGGCCTCGTTTAACTCAACCATATCATTTCCACCTCTTGTCGAGACTCGTTTGTCTGAAGCACATCATTTGTGCCTCGAGTCAGGCCTCGTTTGACTCAACCATATCATTAGTGCCTCGAGTCGGGACTCGTTTGACTTACACATATGTTTGCACCTCGAGATGGGCCTCAATTAACTCAACCACATCATTTGTGCCTCAAGTCGGGCCTCGTTTAACTCGACCATATAATTTGCACCTAAAGTTAGGTCTCGTTTGACTCCACCATATCATTTGCTTTTTGAGTCGGGCTCGTTTAACTAAACCACATCATTTGCACCTCTTGTTGGAACTAGTTTGACCGAACGACGTCATTTACACCTCGAGTCGCACCTCGTTTGACTCAACCATGTCATTTACGCCTCGAGTCAACCCTCGTTTGACTCACCCATATCATTTGAGTCTCGAGTTGGGACTCATTTGACTTCCACATATGTTTGCACCTAGAGATGGGCCTCGTTTAACTCAACCACATCATTTGTGCCTCGAGTCAGGGCTCGTTTGACTTAACCATATCATTAGCGCCTCGAGTCCAGACTCGTTTGACTCAACCATATCATATGCACCTCGAGTCGGGCCTCGTTTAACTCAACCGTATCATTTCCACCTCTTGTCGAGACTCGTTTGTCTGAAGCACATCATTTGCACCTCAAGTCAGGTCTCATTTGACTCAACCATATCATTTGAGCCTCGAGTCGGTATTCGTTTGACCTACACATATGTTTGCACCTCAAGATAGGCCTCGTTTGGCTCAACCACATCATTTGCACCTCGAGTCGAGCATTGTTTGTCTCAATCATATCATTTGCTCCTTGGGTTGGGCCTCATTTGACTCAAGCATATCATTTGCTCCTCGAGTCGGGCCTCATTTGACTCAACCATATCATTTGCACCTCTTGCCAAGACTCGTTTGACAGAACCACATCATTTTCACCTTGAGTCATGCCTTGTTTGACTTAACCATATCATTTGCACCTCGAGTCGGGACTCGTTTGACTCAACCATATAAATTGAGCCTCGAGTCAGGACTCGTTTGTCTTACACATATGTTTGCACTTTGAGATCAGCCTCGTTTGACTCAACAACATCATTTGCGCCTCGAGTCGTGCCTCGTTTGACTCAACCATATCATTTGCACCTCTTGTCGAGACTCGTTTGACTTAAACATATCATTAGCGCCTCGAGTCGGGACTCGTTCGACTTACACATATGTTTGCACCTTGAGATGGGCCTCGTTTGACTCAACCACATCATTTGCACCTCGAGTTGTGCCTCGTTTGACTCAACCATATCATTTGCACCTCGAGTCGGGCCTCGTTTAACTCAACCATATCAATTGAGCCTCGAGTTAGGACTTGTTTGACTTACACATATGTTTGCACCTCGAGATGGGCCTTGTTTGACTAAACCACATCATTTGTACCTTGTGTCGAGCCTCGTTTGACTCAACCATATTATTTGCACCTCTTGTCGGGACTCGTTTGACTTACACATATGTTTGCACTTCGAAATCAGCCTCGTTTGACTCAACCACATCATTTACGCCTCGAGTCGTGCCTCATTTGACTCAAACATGTCATTTGCGCCTCAAGTCAGGCCTTGTTTCACTCGACCATACCATTTGCACCTCTTGTCGGGACTCGTTTGACTTATACATATGTTTGCTCCTCTTGTTGGGACATGTTTGACTAAACCACATCATTTGCACCTCGAGTCGCGTCTCGTTTGACTCAACCATATCATTTGCACCTCTTGTCAGGACTCGTTTGACTGAACCACATCATTTGCACCTCGAGTCACGCCTCGTTTGACTCAGCCATGTCATTTATGCGTCGAGTTAGCCTTCGTTTGACTCAACCATATCAATTGAGCCTCGAGTTGTGACTCTTTTGACTCACACATATGTTTGCACTTCGAAATGGGCCTCGTTTGATTCAACCACATCATTTGTGCCTCGAGTCAGGCCTCGTTTGACTCAACCATATCATTAGCGCCTCGAGTCGGGACTCGTTTGACTTACACATATGTTTGCACCTTGAGATGGGCCTCATTTGACTCAACCACATCATTTGCGCCTCAAGGCTGGCCACGTTTCACTCAAACATATCATTTGTACCTCGAGTCGGGCCTCGTTTGACTCAACCATATCATATGCACCTCGGGTCGGGCCTCGTTTAACTCAACCATATCATTTCCACCTCTTGTCGAGACTCGTTTGTCTGAAGCACATCATTTTCACCTCAAGTCAGGTCTCATTTAACTCAACCATATCATTTGAGCCTCGAGTCGGTACTCATTTGACCTACACATATGTTTGTACCTCAAGATGGGCCTCATTTGGCTCAACCACATCATTTGCGCCTCGAGTCAGACCTCGTTTGACTCAACCATATCATTAGTGCCTCGAGTCGGGACTCATTTGACTTACACTTATGTTTGCACCTCGAGATGGGCCTCGTTTAACTCAACCACATCATTTGCGCTTCAAGTCGGGCCTCGTTTGACTCGACCATATAATTTGCACCTAAAGTCAGGCCTCGTTTGACTCCACCATATAATTTGCTTTTCATGTCGGGCTCGTTTAACTCAACCGCATCATTTGCACCTGTTGTTGGAACTAGTTTGACCGAACGACGTCATTTGCACCTCGAGTCGCACCTCGTTTGACTCAACCCTGTCATTTACGCCTCAAGTCAGCCCTCGTTGGACTCACCCATATCATTTGAGTCTCGAGTTGGGACTCATTTGACTTCCACATATGTTTGCACCTAGAGATGGACCTCGTTTGACTTAACCACATCATTTGGGCCTCGAGTCAGGGGTCGTTTGACTTAACCATATCAATAGCGCCTCGAGTCGGGACTCGTTTGACTTACACATATGTTTGCACCTTGAGATGGGCCTCGTTTGACTCAACCACATCATTTGCGCCTCAAGTCAGGCCTCGTTTGACTTAACCATATCATTAGCGCCTCGAGTCGGGACTCGTTTGACTTACACATATGTTTGCACCTTGAGATGGGCCTCGTTTGACTCAACCACATCATTTGTGCCCTGAGTCGGGCCTCGTTTGACTGAACCATATCATTAGCGCCTTGAGTCTGGACTCGTTTGATTACACACATGTTTGCACCTCGAGATGGGCCTCGTTTGGTTCAACCGCATCATTTGCACCTCGAGTTAGGCATCGTTTGTCTCAATCATATCATTTGCTCCTTGAGTTGGGCCTCATTTGACTCAAGCATATCATTTGCTCCTCGAGTCGGGCCTCGTTTGACTCAACCATATCATTTGCACCTCTTGCCAGGACTCGTTTGACAGAACCACATCATTTTCACCTTGAGTCATGCCTTGTTTGACTTAACCATATCATTTGCACCTCGAGTTGGGCCTTGTTTGACTCAACCATATCAATTGAGCCTCGAGTCAGGACTCGTTTGACTTACACATATGTTTGCACCTTGAGATGGGCCTCGTTTCACTAAACCACATCATTTGTGCCTTGGGACGGCCCTCGTTTGACTCAACCATATCATTTGCACCTCTTGTCGGGACTCGTTTGACTTACACATATGTTTGCACTTTGAAATCAGCCTCGTTTGACTCAACCACATCATTTATGCCTCGAGTCATGCCTCATTTGACTCAAACATGTCATTTGTGCCTCAAGTCGGGCCTTCTTTCACTCGACCATATCATTTGCACCTCTTGTCGGGACTCATTTGACTTATACATCTGTTTGCACCTCTTGTCGGGACAAGTTTGACTGAACCACATCATTTGTACCTCGAATCGCGTCTCGTTTGACTCAACCATGCCATTTGTGCTTCAAGTTGAGCCTTGTTTGATTGAACCATATCATTAGCGCCTCGAGTCGGGACTCGTTTGACTTACACATATGTTTGCACCTCAAGTTGGTCCTCGTTTGACTCAACCACATCATTTGCGCCTCGAGTCAGACCTCGTTTGACTCAATCATATAATTTGCACCTCGAGTTGGGCCTCGTTTGACTCAACCATATCATTTGCATCTCGAGTCAGGCCTCGTTTAACACAACCATATCATTTGCAGCTCTTGTTAGGACTCGTTTGACTGAACCACATCATTTGCACCTTGAGTCACGCCTCGTTTGACTCAACCATGTCATTTATGCGTCGAGTCGGCCTTCGTTTGACTCAACCAAATCAATTGAGCCTCGAGTTGGGACTCTTTTGACTCACACATATGTTTGCACTTCGAAATGGGCCTCGTTTGACTCAACCATATCATTAGTGCCTCGAGTCAGGATTCGTTTGACTTACGCATATGTTTGCACCTAGAGATAGGCCTCGTTTGACTCAACCACATCATTTGCGCCTCGTGTTGGGCCTCATTTGACTCAACCATATCATTAGCACCTCGAGTCAGGACTCGTTTGACTTACACTTATGTTTGCACCTTGAGATGGGCCTCGTTTGACTCAACCACATCATTTGCGCCTCAAGTCTGGCCACATTTGACTCAAACATATCATTTGCACCTCGAGTCGGGTCTCGTTTAACTCAACCATATCATATGCACCTCGAGTCGGGCCTCGTTTAACTCAACCATATCATTTCCACCTCTTGTCGAGACTCGTTTGTCTGAAGCACATTATTTACACCTCAAGTCAGGTCTCATTTGACTCAACCATATCATTTGAGCCTCGAGTCGGTACTCGTTTGACCTACACATATGTTTGCGCCTCAAGATGGGCCTCATTTGACTCAACCACATCATTTGTGCCTCGAGTCAGGCCTCGTTTGACTCAACCATATCATTAGTGCCTCGAGTCGGGACTCGTTTGACTTACACATATGTTTGCACCTCGAGATGGGCCTCGTTTAACTCAACCACATCATTTGCGCCTCGAGTCGGGTCTCGTTTGACTCAACCATATCATTTGCTTTTCGAGTCGGGCTTGTTTAACTCAACCACATCGTTTGCACCTCTTGTTGGAACTAGTTTGACCGAACGACGTCATTTGCACATCGAATCGCACCTCGTTTGACTCAACCATGTCATTTATGCCTCGAGTCAGCCCTCGTTTGACTCACCCATATCATTTGAGTCTCGAGTTGGGACTCATTTGACTTTCACATATGTTTGCAACTAGAGATGGCCCTCCTTTGACTCAACCACATCATTTGCGCCTCGAGTCAGGCCTCGTTTGACTTAACCATATCATTAGCGCCTCGAGTCAGGACTCGTTTGACTTACACATATGTTTGCACCTTGAGATGGGCCTCGTTTGACTCAACCACATCATTTGCGCCCCGAGTCCGACCTTGTTTGACTGAACCATATCATTAGCGCCTTGAGTCGGGACTCGTTTGACTTACACACATGTTTGCACCTCGAGATGGGCCTCGTTTGGCTTAACCACATCATTTGTGCCTCTAGTCGGGCATTGTTTGTCTCAACCATATCATTTGCTGCTTGAGTTAGGCCTCATCTGACTAAAGCATATCATTTGCTCCTCGAGTCAGGCCTCGTTTGACTCAACCATATCATTTGCACCTCTTGCCAGGACTCGTTTGACAGAACCACATCATTTTCACCTTGAGTCATGCCTTGTTTGACTTAGCCATATAATTTGTGCCTCAAATCGGGCCTCGTTTCCCTCAACCATATCATTTGCACATCTTATCGGGGCTCGTTTAACTGAACCATATCATTTGAACCTCTTGTCAAGACTCGTTTGAGTTATACATATGTTTGCCCCTCGAGTCAAGCGACATTTGACTCAACCATATCATTTGCACCTCGAGTCGGGTCTCATTTGACTCAACCATGCCATTGATGGCTCGAGTTGGGACTCGTTTGACTCAAACATATCATTTGCACCTCGAGTTGGGCTGCGTTTGAGTTAACCACATCATTTGCGCCTCGAGTCAGGCCTCGTTTGACTCAAACACATAATTTGCACCTCGAGTTGGGCCTCGTTTGACTCAACCACATCATCTGCACCTCGAGTTGGGCCTTGTTTCACTCAAACATATCATTTGTACCTCTTGTCGGGGCCCGTTTCACTGAAGCACATCATTTGCACCTCGAGTCGTGCCTCGTTTGACTCAACCTTATCATTTGCACCTCGAGTCAGGCCTCGTTTGACTCAACCATATCATTTGAGCCTCGAGTCGGTGCTCGTTTGTCTTACACATTTGTTTGCACCTCGAGATAGGCCTCGTTTGACTCAACCACATCATTTGCGCCTCGAGTCAGGCCTTCTTTGACTCAGCCATATCATTAGCGTCTCGAGTTGGGACTCGTTTGACTTAACCATATCATTTGCACCTCGAGTCAGGCATCGTTTGACTTAACCATATCATTTGTACCTCGAGGCAAGACTAGTTTGACTAAACCATATCATTTATGCCTCGAGTCAGGCCTCGTTTGACTTTACCATGTCATTAGCACCTTGAGTCGGGACTCGTTTGAGTTACACATATGTTTGCACCTCGAGATGGGGCTTGTTTGACTAAACCACATCATTTGCGCGTCAAGTCGGGCCTTGTTTAACTCAACCATATCATTTGCTCCTCGAGCCAGGCCCCGTTTAACTCAACCATATCATTTGCACCTCTTGCTGGGACTCATTTGACTGAACCACATCATTTGCACCTTGAGTTGGGCCTCGTTTAACTCAACCATATCATTTGCATCTCGAGTCGGTCCTCATTTAACTCAACAATATCATTAGCGCCTCGAGTCAAGACTCATTTGACTTACACACATGTTTACACCTCGAGATGGGTGACTCAACCACATCATTTACGCCTCGAGTCGGGCCTCATTTAACTCAAGCATATCATTTGCACCTCTTGTCGGGACCCGTTTATCTTAACCACATAATTTGCACCATGAGTTGTGCTTCGTTTGACTTAACCATATCATTTGCGCCTCGAGTCGGGCCTCATTTGACTCAACCATATCCTTTGTACCTCGAGTCAGGCCTGGTTTGACTCAACCATATCATTTGTGCCTCGAGTCGGGCCTTGTTTGACTCAACCACATCATTTGTATCTCGAGTCGGGCCTCGTTTAACTCAACGATATCATTAGCGCCTCGAGTCAAGAGTCATTTGACTAACACACATGTTTGCACCTCAAGATGGGCCTCGTTTGACTCAACCAGATCATTTACGCCTCGAGTCGAGCCTCATTTGACTCATACATATCATTTGTGCCTCGAGTTAGGCCTTGGTTGGCTCAACCATACCATTTGCACCTCGAGTCAGGCCTCGTTTAACTCAACCATATCATTGGCACCTCTTGTCGGTACCCGTTTGACTGAACCACATAATTTGCACCTCGAGTCATGCTTCGTTTGACTTAACCATATCATTTGTGCCGTGAGTCGGGCCTCGTTTGACTCAACCCTATCATTTGAGCCTCGAGTTAGGACTTGTTTAACTTACACATATGTTTGCACCTCGAGATCGGCCTCGTTTGGCTCAACACATAATTTACGCCTCGAGTCGGGCCTTCTTTGACTCTACCTTATCATTAGTGCCTTGAGTCGGGACTCGTTTAACTTACACATATGTTTGCACCTCGAGATGGGCCTCGTTTGACTCAACCACATAATTTGCGCCTCGAGCCGGGCATCGTTTGACTGAACCACGTCATTTGCACCTCGAGTCATGCCTCATTTGACTCAATCACATCATTTGCACCCGAGTCGTGGCTCGTTTGACTTAACCATATCATTTGTGCCTCGAGTCGACGCTCGTTTGACTCAACCATATCAATTTGGCATCGAGTTGGGACTCATTTGACTTACACATATGTTTACACCTCGAGATGGGTCTCGTTTGACTGAACCACATCATGTACACCTCGAGGTGGGCCTCATTTGACTTAGCCATATCATTGGCTCCTCGAGTCTGGACTCGTTTGACTTTCACATATGTTTGCACCTTGAGATGGGCCTCGTTTGACTCAACTACGTCATTTGTGCCTTGAGTCCGGCCTCGTTTGACTCAACCATATCATTAGCTCCTCGAGTCGGCACTCCTTTGATTTACAAACATCTTTGCACCTCGAGATGGGCCTCGTTTGACTCAACCACATCATTTGCGCCTCGAGTTGGGTGTCATTTGACTCAACCATATCATTTGCAACTCGAGTTGGGCCTCGTTTGACTCAAGCATATCGT
Organism: Dicorynia guianensis; assembly: GCA_037013595.1. Classification (NCBI taxonomy): domain Eukaryota; kingdom Viridiplantae; phylum Streptophyta; class Magnoliopsida; order Fabales; family Fabaceae; genus Dicorynia; species Dicorynia guianensis. The sequence goes on from JASUAB010000023.1 coordinate 2,431,495, forward strand.
TTGCTCCTCGAGTCGAGTCTTGTTTAACTCAACCATATCATTTGCACCTCTTGCCGGGACTCATTTGACTGAACCTCATCATTTGTACCTCAAGTCGTGCCTTGTTTGTCTCAACCATATCATTTGCACCTGGAGTCGTGCCTCGTTTCACTCAACCATATCGTTTGAGCCTCGAGTCGGGCCTCATTTCACTCAACCATATCATTAGCGCCTCGAGTCAGGACTCATTTGTCTTACATATATGTTTGCACCTCGAGATGAGCTTTGTTTGACTCAACCTCATCATTTGCACCTCGAGATGACCCTTGTTTGACTCAACCGTATATTTGCACCTCGAGTCAGGCCTTGTTTCACTCAACCATATCATTTGCTCCTTGAGTCGAGCCTCGTTTAACTCAACCATATCATTTGCACCTCTTTCTGGACTCGTTTGACTGAACCACATCATTTGCACCTTAAGTCGTGCCTTGTTTGACTCAACCATATTATTTGTGCCTCGAGTCAAGCCTCGTTTCACTCAACGATATCATTTGCGCCTCGAGTCAGGCCTCGTTTGACTCAATCATATCATTAGCGCATCGAGTCAGGACTCATTTGACTTACACACATGTTTGCTCCTTGAGATGGGCCTCGTTTGACTCAACCACATCATTTGTGCCTCGAGTCTGGCATCGTTTGACTCAAACATATCTTTTGCACCTCGAGTTGGGGCTCGTTTGATTCAACCATATCATTTGCACCTCGAGTTGGGCCTCGTTTGACTCAACCATATCATTTGCACCTCTTGTCGGGACCAGTTTGACTGAGCCACATCATTTACACCCCGAGTCGTGCTTCGTTTGAGTCAACCATATCATTTGTGCCTCGAGTCGGGCCACGTTTGACTCAACCATATCATTTGAGCCTTGATCGGGACTCGTTTGACTTACACATATGTTTTGACCTCAAGATGGGCCTTGTTTGACTCAACCACATCATTTGCGCTCGAGTCAGGCGTCATTTGACTCAATCATATCATTTGCTCCTCGAGTCAGGCCTGGTTTGACTCAACCATATCATTGGTGCCTCGAGTTAGGCCTCGTTTGACTCAACTATACCATTAGCACCTCGAGTCAGGACTCGTTTGACATATACATATGTTAGCACCCCGAGATGGGGCTCGTTTAACTCAACCACATCATTTGTGCCTCAAGTCGGGCCTCGTTTGACTCGACCATATCATTAGCGGCTCAAGTTGGGACTCATTTGACTTACACCCATGTTTGCACCTTGAGATAGGCCTCGTTTGACTCAACCACATCATTTGCGCCTCTAGTCGGGCTTCGTTTGACTCAAACATATCATTTGCGTCTCGAGTTGGGCCTTGTTTGACTCAACCATATCATTTGCTCCTTGAGTCGGGCCTCGTTTAACTCAACCATATCATTTGCATCTCTTGCCAAGACTCATTTGATAGAACCACATCATTTACACCTGGAGTCGTGCCTCATTTGAGTCAACCATATCATTTGCACCTCGAGTCAGCCCTTATTTGACTCAACCATATCGTTTGAGCCTCAAGTCGGGACTCGTTTGACTTATACATGTTTGCACCTCGAGATGGTCCTCGTTTGACTCAACCACATCATTTGCGCCTTGAGTCGGGACTCATTTGACTTAACCACATCATTTGCTCCTCGAGTCAGGCATCGTTTGACTCAACCATAAATTTGCCCCTCGAGTCAGGCCTCGTTTCACTCAACCACATCATTTGCACCTCTTGCCAAGACTCGTTTGACTGAACCACATCGTTTGCACCTCGAGTCATACCGCGTTTGACTCAACCATATCATTTGTGCCTCGAGTCGGGCCTCATTTCACTCAACCATATCATTTGCACCTCTTGTCAGGACTCGTTTGACTTACACATATATTTCCACCTCGACATGGGCCTTATTTGACTCAACCACATCAATTGCGCCTCGAGTTGGGCATCGTTTGACTCAACCATATCAATTGCACCTTGAGTCAGGCCTCGTTTCACCCAACCATATCATTAGCATCTTGAGTTAGGACTCGTTTGACTTACACACATGTTTGAACCTCAAGATGGCCTCGTTTGACACAACCACATCATTTGCACCTCGAGTCAGGCCTTCTTTGACTGAAACATATCATTTGCTCCTCGAGTTGGGTCTCATTTAACTCAACCATATCATTTGCACCTCTAGTCGAGCCTCGTTTAACTCAACCATATCATTTGCACCTCTGATCGAGACTTGTTTGACTGAACCACATCATTTGCACCTCGAGTCATGCTTTGTTTGACTCAACCATATCATTTGCGCCTCTAGTCGGGCCTCGTTTGACTCAACCATATCATTTGAGGCTCGGGTCAGGACTCGTTTGACTTACAAATATGTTTGCACCTCGAGAATGGCCTCGTTTGACCCAACCAGATCTTTTACGCCTCGAGTCGAGCCTTCTTTGACTCTATGTTGTCATTAGTGCCTTGAGTTGGGACTCGTTTGACTTACACATATGTTTGCACCTCCAAATGGGCCTCGTTTCACTCAACCACATCATTTGTGCCTTGAGTCGGGCATCGTTGGACTGAACCACGTCAATTGCACTTCGAGTCGCACCTCATTTGACTCAGTCACATTATTTGCACTTCGAGTCGTGCCTCGTTTGACTGAACCATATCTTTTGTGCCTCGAGTCAACGCTCGTTTGACTCAACCATATGAATTGAGCATCGAGTTGGGACTCGTTTGACTTACACATATGTTTGCACCTCGAGACGGGTCTCGTTTGACTCAACCACATCATTTACGCCTCAAGGCGAGCCTCATTTGACTCAGCCATATCATTAGCTCCTCGAGTCGGGACTCGTTTGACTTACAAATATGTTTGCACCTCGAGATGAGCCTCGTTTGACCCAACCACATCATTTACACCTCGAGTCGAGCCTTCTTTGACTCTACGTTGTCATTAGTGCCTTGAGTCGGGACTCGTTTAACTTACACATACGTTTGCACCTCCAGATGGGCCTCATTTGACTCAACCACATCATTTGGGCCTCGAGTCGGGCATCGTTGGACGGAACCACATCATTTGCACTTCGAGTCGCACCTCATTTGACTCAGTCACATTATTTGCACTTCGAGTCGTGCCTCGTTTGACTGAACCATATGTTTTGTGCCTCGAGTCAACGCTCGTTTGACTAAACCATATGAATTGAGCATCGAGTTGGGACTCGTTTGACTTACACATATGTTTGCACCTCGAGATGGGTCTCGTTTGACTCAACCACATCATTTGCGCCTCGAGGCGGGCCTCGTTGACTCAGCCATATCATTAGCTCCTCGAGTCGGGACTCGTTTGACTTACAAATATGTTTGTACCTCCTCGTTTGACCCAACCACATCATTTACGCCTCGAGTCGAGCCTTCTTTGACTCTACGTTGTCATTAGTGCCTCGAGTCGGGACTCGTTTAACTTACACATACATTTGCACCTCCAGATGGGCCTCGTTTGACTCAACCACATCATTTGTTCCTCGAGTCGGGCATCGTTGGACTGAACCACGTCATTTGCACTTCGAGTCGCACCTCATTTGACTCAGTCACATTATTTGCACTTCGAGTCGTGCCTCGTTTGACTGAACCATATTTTTTGTGCCTCAAGTCAACGCTCGTTTGACTCAACCATATGAATTGAGCATCGAGTTGGGGCTCGCTTGACTTACACATATGTTTGCACCTCGAGATGGGTCACGTTTGACTCCACCACATCATTTGCGCCTTGAGGCGGGCCTCGTTTGACTCAGCCATATCATTAGCTCCTCGAGTCGGGACTCGTTTGACTTACAAATATGTTTGCACCTCGAGATGGGCCTCGTTTGACCCAACCACATCATTTACGCCTCGAGTCGAGCCTTCTTTGACTCTACGTTGTCATTAGTGCCTCGAGTCGGGACTCCTTTGACTTACACATATGTTTGCACCTCCAGATGGGCCTCGTTTGACTCAACCACATCATTTGTGCCTCGAGTCAGGCATCGTTGGATTGAACCACGTCATTTGCACTTCGAGTCGCACCTCATTTGACTCAGTCACATTATTTGCACTTCGAGTCGTGCCTCATTTGACTGAACCATATCTTTTGTGCCTCGAGTCAATGCTCGTTTGACTCAACCATATGAATTGACCATCGAGTTGGGACTCGTTTGACTTACACATATGTTTGCACCTCGAGTCGGGCCTCGTTTGACTCAACCATATCAATTGAGCCTCAAGTCGGGAGTTGTTTAACTTACACATATGTTTGCACCTCGAGATGGGCCTCGTTTGACTAAACCACATCATTTGCATCTTGTGTCGGGCCTCGTTTGACTTAACCATATCATTTGCACCTTTTGTCGGGACTCATTTGACTTACACATATGTTTGCACTTCGAAATCAGCCTCGTTTGACTCAACCACATTATTTACGCCTCGAGTCGTGCCTCGTTTGACTCAAACATGTCATTTGTGCCTCAAGTCAGGCCTTGTTTCACTCGACTATATCATTTGTACCTCTTGTCAAGACTCGTTTGACTTATACATATGTTTGCACCTCTTGTTGGGACATGTTTGACTGAACCACATCATTTGCACCTCGAGTCGCATCTCGTTTGACTCAACCATATCATTTGCACCTCTTGTTAGGACTCGTTTGACTGAACCACATCATTTGCACCTCGAGTCATGTCTCGTTCGACTTAACCATGCCATTTGTGCCTCGAGTCGAGCCTTGTTTGACTCAACCATATCATTAGCACCTCGAGTCGGGACTCGTTTGACTTACACATATGTTTGCAACTCAAGATAGGCCTCGTTTGACTCAACCACATCATTTGCGCCTCGAGTCAGACCTCGTTTGACTCAAACATATCATTTGCACCTCGAGTTGGGCCTCATTTGACTCAACCATATTATTTGCACCTCGAGTCAGGCCTCGTTTAACACAACCATATCATTTGCACCTCTATATCATTTGCACCTCTTGTCAGGACTCATTTTGACTGAACCACATTATTTGCACCTCGAGTCACGCCTTGTTTGACTCAACCATGTCATTTATGCATCGAGTCAGCCCTCGTTTGACTCTACCATATCAATTGAGCCTTGAGTTAGGACTCTTTTGACTCACACATATGTTTGCACTTTGAGATGGGCCTCGTTTGACTCAACCACATCATTTGCGCCTCGAGTCAGGCCTCGTTTGACTCAACCATATCATTAGCAGCTCGAGTCAGGACTCGTTTGACTTACGCAAATGTTTACACCTCAAGATAGGCCTCGTTTGTCTCAACAACATCATTTGCGCCTCGAGTTGTGCCTTGTTTGACTCAACCATATCATTAGCACCTCGAGTCGGGACTCGTTTGACTGACACATATGTTTGCACCTCGAGATGGGCCTCATTTGACTCAATCACATCATTTGTGCCTCGAGGCTGTCCCCGTTTGGCACAAACATATCATTTGCACCTCGAGTCGGGCCTCGTTTGACTCAACCATATCATATGCACCTCGAGTCGGACCTCGTTTAACTCAACCATATCATTTCCACCTCTTGTCGAGACTCGTTTGTCTGAAGCACATCATTTGCACCTCAAGTCAGGCCTTATTTGACTCAACCATATTATTTGAGCCTCGAGTTGGTACTCGTTTGACCTACACATATGTTTGCACCTCAAGATGGGCCTCATTTGACTCAACCACATCATTTGTGCCTCGAGTCAGGCCTCGTTTGACTCAACCATATCATTAGTGCCTCGAGTCGGGACTCGTTTGACTTACACATATGTTTGCACCACGAGATGGGCCTCGTTTAACTGAACCACATCATTTGCGCCTCGAGTTGGGCCTTGTTTGACTCGACCATAAAATTTGCACCTAAAGTTAGGCCTCGTTGGACTCAACCATATCATTTGCTTTTCGAGTCGGGCTCGTTTAACTCAACCACATCGTTTGCACCTCTTGTTGGAACTAGTTTGACTGAATGACGTCATTTGCACCTCGAGTCGCACCTCGTTTGACTCAACCATGTCATTTATGCCTCGAGTCAGCCCTCGTTTGACTCAACCATATCAATTGAGCCTCGAGTTGGGACTCAATTGACTTACACATATGTTTGCACCTAGAGATGGGCCTCGTTTGACTCAACCACATCATTTGCGCCTCAAGTCAGGCCTCGTTTGACTTAACCATATCATTAGCGCCTCGAGTAGGACTCGTTTGACTTACACATATGTTTGTACCTTGAGATGGGCCTCGTTTGACTCAACCACATCATTTGCGCCCTGAGTCGGGCCTCGTTTGACTGAATCATATCATTAGCGCCTTGAGTGGGGACTCGTTTGACTTACACGCATGTTTGCACCTCGAGATGGGCCTCATTTGGCTCAACCACATCATTTGCGCCTCGAGTTGGGCATTGTTTGTCTCAACCATATCATTTGCTCCTTGAGTTGGGCCTCATTTGACTCAAGCATATCATTTGCTCCTCGAGTTGGGCCTCGTTTGACTCAATCGTATCATTTGCACCTCTTGCCGGGACTCGTTTGATAGAACCACATCATTTGCATCTTGAGTCATGCCTTGTTTGACTTAACCATATCATTTGCGCCTCTAGTTGGGCCTCATTTTACACAACCATATCATTTGCACCTCTTATCGGGGCTCGTTTGACTGAACCATATCATTTGAACCTCTTGTCGAGACTCATTTGAGTTATACATATGTTTGCACCTCGAGTCGAGTGACATTTGACTCAACCATATCATTTGCACCTCGAGTCGGGTCTCGTTTGACTCAACCATGCCATTGGTGCCTCGAGTTGGGACTCGTTTGACTCAAACATATCATTTGCACCTCGAGTTGGGCCTCGTTTGACTCAACCACATCATTTGCGCCTCGAGTCAGGCGTTGTTTGACTCAAACACATCATTTGCACCTTGAGTTGGGCCTCGTTTGACTCAACCACATCATTTGCACCTCGAGTTGGGCCTTCTTTCACTCAAACATATCATTTGCACCTCTTATCGCGACCTGTTTCACTGAAGCACATCATTTGCACCTCGAGTCGTGCCTCGTTTGACTCAACCTTATCATTTGCACCTCGAGTCAGGCCTCGTTTGACTCAACCATATCATTTAAGCCTCGACTCGGAGCTCATTTGACCTACACATATGTTTGCACCTCGAGATGGGCCTTGTTTGACTCAACCACATCATTTGCGCCTCGAGTCAAGCTTTCTTTGACTCAGCCATATCATTAGTGCCTCGAGTCGGGACTCGTTTAACTCAACCATATCATTTGCACCTCTTGCCGGGACTTATGTAACTGAACCACATCTTTTGCACCTCGAGTTGCGCCTCAATTGACTCAACCATATCATTTGCACCTCTTGTCGGGAATCATTTGACTGAACCACATCTTTTGCACCTCGAGTCATGCCTCGTTTGACTCAACCATATCATTTGCATCTCGAGTTTGGCCTCGTTTGACTCAACCACATCATTTGCACCTAGAGTCATGCCTTGTTTGACTCAACCATATGATTTGCGCCCCGAGTTGAGCCTTATTTCACTCAGCCATATCATTTGAACCTCTTGTCGAGACTTGTTTGAAGGAACCGCATCATTTGCACCTGGAGTCGTGCCTCATTTGACTCAACCATATCATTTGCGCCTCGAGTCGGGACTCGTTTGATTTACGCATATGTTTGCACCTCGAGATGGGCCTCGTTTGACTCAACCACATCATTTGCACCTCGAGTCAAGCATTGTTTGACCTAACCAAATCATTTGCGCCTCGAGCTACCCCTCGTTTGACTCGACCATATCAATTAATTCTCGAGTCGGGACTCGTTTGACTTACACATATGTTTGCGCCTCGAGATGGGCCTCGTTTGACTGAACCACATATTTGCACCTCGAGTCGTGCCTTGTTTGACTCAACCATATCATTTGCGCCTCAAGTCAGGCTTCGTTTCACTCAACCATATCATTTGCACCTCTTGTCGGGACTCGTTTGACTTACACATATGTTTGCACCTCGAGATGAGCATCGTTTGACTCAACCACATTATTTGCACTTCGAGTCAGGATCGTTTGACTCTACCATATCAATTTCACCTCGAGTCGGGCCTCATTTGACTCAACCATATCATTTGCGCCTCGAGTCGGGCTCGTTTGACTCAACCACATTATTTGTGCGTCAAGTTGGGCTTGTTTGACTCAAACATATCAATTGTACCTGGAGTTGGCACTTTTTAACTCAACCATATAATTTGCACCTCTTGTCAGGACCCATTTGACTGAACCACATCATTTGGCCCTCGAGTCATGCTTCATTTGACTCGACCATATCATTTGCGCCTCAAGTCGAGCCTCGTTTAACTCAACCATATCATTTGAGTCTCGACTCGGGACTCGTTTGACTTACACATGTGTTTGCACCTCGAGATGGACCTCATTTGACTCAACCACATCATTTGTACCTCGAGTCGGGCCTCGTTTGACTCAGCCATATCATTTGCACATCTTGTCGAGACTCATTTGACTTATACATATGTTTTCACCTTGAGTCAGGCGCCGTTTGACTCAACCATATCATTTGCACCTCGAGTCAGGCCTCATTTGACTCAACCATATCATTAGCGCCTCGAGTCGGGACTCGTTTGACTTTCACATATGTTTGCACCTCGAGATAGGCCTTGTTTGACTCAACCACATCATTTGCGCCTCGAGTCAGGCCTTCTTTGACTCAAACATATCATTTGCAACTCGAGTGGGGCCTCGTTTGACCCAACCATATCATTTGCACCTCGAGTCGGGCCACATTTAACTCAACCATATCATTTGCTTCTCTTGTCGGGACCTGTTTGACTAAAGCACATCATTTGCACCTCGGGTCGTGCCTCGTTTGACTAAACCATATCATTTGCACCTCTTGTCAGGACCCGTTTGACTAAAGCACATCATTTGCACCTCGAGTCATGTCTTGTTTGACTAAACCATATCATTTGCACCTCGAGTGGGTCTCGTTTGACTCAACCATATCATTTGGGACTCAGTACTCGTTTGACCTACACATATGTTTGCAACTCGAGATGGGCCTCGTTTCACTCAACCACATCATTTGCGCCTCGAATCGGGCCTTCTTTGACTCAACCATATCATTAGCGCCTCGAGTCGGGACTCGTTTCACTTGCACATATGTTTGCACCTCGAGATGGGCCTCGTTTGACTTAACCACATTATTTGTGCCTCGAGTCGAGCCTCGTTTAACTCAATCATATCATTTGCACCTCTTTTCGGGACTCATTTGACTGAACCACATCATTTGCACCTCGAGTTGTGCCTTGTTTGACTCTACCATATCTTTTGCGCCCTGAGTCGGGCCTTGTTTCACTCAACCATATCATTTACACCTCTTGTCGGGACTCGTTTGATGGAACCACATCATTGGCACCTGGAGTTGTGCCTCGTTTGACTCAACCATATCATTTGCGCCTCGAGTCAGCCCTCGTTTGAATTAATCATATCATTTGAGCCTCGAGTCGGGACTGTTTGACTTACAGATATGCTTGCACCTCGAGATGGGCCTCGTTTGACTCAACCACATCATTTGCGCCTCAAGTCGGTCATCGTTTGACTCAACCATATCAATTGCAACTTGAGTCGGGCCTCATTTGACTCAACCATACCATTTGTGCCTCGTGTCAAGCATCGTTTGACTTAACCTTATCATTAGCGCCTCGAGTTGGGACTCATTTGACTTACACACATGTTTTCACCTCGAGATGGGCCTTGTTTGACTCAACCACATCATTTGGACCTCGAGTTGGGCCTCATTTGACTCAAACATATAATTTGCACCTGGAGTCGGGCATCTTTTAACTCAACCATATCATTTGCACCTCTTGTCAGGACTCGTTTGACTGAACCACATCATTTCCACCTCGAGTCGTGCTTCATTTGACTCGACCATATAATTTGTGTCTCGAATCGGGCCTCGTTTGACTCAACCATATCATTTGAGCCTCGACTCGGGACTCATTTGACTTACACATATGTTTGCACCTCGAGATGGGCCTCGTTTGACTCAACCACATCATTTGCACCTCGAGTCGTGCCTCATTTCACTCAACCATCTCATTTGCACATCGAGTCAGGCATCGTTTGACTCAAACATATAATTTGCACCTCGAGTTAGGCCTTATTTGACTCAACCATATCATGTGCACCTCAAGCCAGGCCTCGTTTAACTCAACCATAACATTTGCACCTCTTGTCGGGACCCGTTTGACTGAAGCACATCATTTGCACCTCGAGTTGTGCCTCGTTTGACTCAACCATATCATTTGCACCTCGAGTCAGGCCTCGTTTGACTCAACCATGCCATTTGTTCCTCAAGTCAGGCCTCGTTTGACTCAACCATATCCTTAGCGCCTCGAGTCGGGACTCGTTTGACTTACACATATGTTTGCACCTCGAGATGGGCCTCGTTTGACTCAACTACATCATTTGCACCTCGAGTCGTGCCTCGTTTGACTCAAACATATCATTTACACCTTGAGTTGGGCCTCGTTTAACTCAACCATATCATTTGTGCCTCTTGTCAGGACCCATTTGACTGAAGCACATCATTTGCACCTCGAGTCGTGCATTGTTTGACTCAACCATATCATTTACGCCTCGAGTAGGGCCTTGTTCCACTCAACCATATCAATTGCACCTCTTGTCAGTACTCGCTTGACTGAACTACATCATTTGCACCTAGAGTTATGCCTTGATTGACTCAACCATATCATTTGCGCTTTGACTCGGCCCTCGTTTGACTTAGCCATATCGTTTGATCCTCGAGTCAGGACTCGTTTGACTTACACATATGTTTGCACCTCGAGATGGGTCTCGTTTGACTCAACCACATCATTTGCACCTCGAGTTGTGCCTCGTTTGACTCAACCATATCGTTTGCGCCTCAAGTAGGGCCTCGTTTCACTCAACCATATCATTTGCACCTCTTGTCGAGACTCGTTTGACTTACACATATGTTTGCACCTTGAGATGGGCCTCGTTTGACTCAACCACATCATTTGCACCTTGAGTCGAGCATCGTTGAACTCAGCCATATTAATTGCACCTTGAGTCAGGCCTCGTTTGACTCAACCATATCATTAGCACCTCGAGTTGCGACTCGTTTGACTTACACACATGTTTGCACCTCGAGATAGGCCAGGCCTCGTTTGACTCAACCACATCATTGTCGCCTCGAGTCAGGCCTTGTTTCACTCAACCATATCATTAGCGCCTCTAGTCGAGACTCGTTTGACTTACACATATGTTTGCACCACGAGATGGACCTCGTTTAACTCAACCACATCATTTGCTCATCGAGTTGGGACTCATTTGACTCAGCCATATCATTAGCGCCTCGAGTTGGGACTCGTTTGACTTACACACATGTTTGCTCCTCGAGATGGGCCTCGTTTGACTCAACCACATTATTTGCGCCTCGAGTCGGGACTCGTTTGACTTACACACATGTTTGCACCTCGAGAAGGGCCCTGTTTGACTCAACCATGTCATTTGCGCCTCGAGTCGGGCCTCGTTTGACTCAACCATATCATTACCGCCTCGAGTCGGGACTCGTTTGACTTACACACATGTTTGCCCCTCGAGATGGGTCTCGTTGACTCAACCACATCATTTGCGCCTTGAGTAGAGCCTCGTTTGACTCAACCATATCATTTGCTTCTCAAATCGGGCATCGTTTAACTCAACCATATCATTCGCGCCTCTTGCCAGGACTCGTTTGACTAAACCACATCATTTGCACCTCGAGCTGTGCCTTGTTTAACTCAACCATATCATTTGCACCTCTTGTCGAGACTCGTTTGATTGAACCACATCATTTGCACCTGGAATCGTGCCTCGTTTGATTGAACCATATCATTTGCGCCTCGAGTTGGACCATGTTTGACTTAACCATATCATTTGAGCGTCGAGTTAGGACTCGTTTGACTTACACATATGTTTGCACCTCGAGATGGGCCTCGTTTGACTCAACCACATCATTTGCGCCTTGAGTCGGGGCTTCTTTGACTCTACCTTATCATTAGCAGCTCGAGTCGGGACCCGTTTCACTCAACCACATCATTTGCACCTCGAGTCGCCCCTCATTTGACTCAACTATATCATTTGCTCCTTGAGTTGGGCCTCGTTTAACTCAACCATATCATTTGCACCTCTTGTCGGGACTCGTTTGACTGAACCACATCATTTGCACCTCGAGTCGCGCCTTGTTTGACTCAACCATATCATTTACGTCCCGAGTCAGGCCTCGTTTAACTCAACCATATCATTTGCACCTCTTGTCGGGACTCGTTTGACTGAATCACATCATTTACACCTCGAGTCGTGCCTCATTTGAGTCAACCATATCATTTGCGCCTCGAGTCGAGCCTCATTTGACTCAAGCATATCATTAGCACCATGAGTCAGGGCTCGTTTGTCTTACACATATGTTTACACCTTGAGATGGGCCTCGTTTGACTCAACCATATCATTTGCGCCTCGAGTCAGGCGTCGTTTGACGCAACCATATATTGGCAACTCGAGTCATCCCTCATTTGACTCAACCATATCATTTGCTCCTTGAGTCGTGCCTCATTTAACTCAACCATATCATTTGCACCTCCTGCCGGGATTTGTTTGATAGAACCACATCATTTGCACCTTGAGTTGTGCCTCATTTGACTCAATCATATCATTTGCACCTCGAGTCGGGCCTCATTTCACTCAACCATATCATTAGTACCTCGGGTCGAGACTCGTTTGACATACACATATGTTTGCACATCGAAATGGGGCCCTGTTTGACTCAACCACGTCATTTGTGCCACGAGTCGGGCCTCGTTTGACTTAACCATATCATTTGCTCCTCGAGTCGAGCCTTGTTTAACTCTACCATATCATTTACACCTCTTGCCGAGACTCGTTTGACTGAACCACATCATTTGCACCTCGAGTCGTGCCTTATTTGACTCAACCATATCATTTGTGCCTCGAGTCGGGCCTCGTTTCACTCAACCATATCATTTGCACCTCTTGTCGGGACTCGTTTGACTGAACAACATCATTTGCACCTGGAGTCGTGCCTCGTTTGATTGAACCATATCATTTGCGCCTCAAGTCGGACCTCCTTTGACTCAACCATATCGTTTGAGCCTCGAGTCGGGACTCATTTTACTTACACATATGTTTGCACCTCGAGATAGGGCTCGTTTGACTCAATCACATTATTTGCACCTCAAGTCGGGTCTCGTTGGACTCCACCATATCATTAGCACCTTGGGTTGGGACTCATTTGTCTTACACATATGTTTACACCTCGAGATGGACCTCATTTGACCGAACCACATCATTTGCGCCTCGAGTCGAGCATCATTTGACCCCACAATATCATTTGCTTCCCGAGTCGGGCCTTGTTTGACTGAACCATATCATTTGCACCTCTTGTCGGGATGCGATTGACTGAACCACATCATTTGTACCTTGAGTCGTGCCTTCTTTGACTTAACCATATCATTTGCGCCTCGAGTCAGGCCTCGTTTAACTCAACCATATCATTTGCACCACTGGCCAGGACTCGTTTGACTGAACCACATCATTTGCAACTTGAGTTGGGACTCGTTTGACTCAACCATATAATTAGTGCCTCAAGTTAGGACTCGTTTGTCTTACATATATGTTTACACCTTGAGATGGGCCTCGTTTGACTCAACCACATCATTTGCGCCTTGAGTTAGGCGTCGTTTGACTCAACCATATATTTGCAACTCGACTTGTCCCTCATTTGACTCAACCATATCATTTGCTCCTCGAGTCGTGCCTCGTTTAACTCAACCATATAATTTGCACCTCTTGTCGGGACTTGTTTGACTAAACCACATCATTTGCACCTCGAGTCGTGCCTCGTTTAACTTAACCATATCATTTGCGCCTCGAGTCGGACCTCATTTCACTCAACCATATCATTTACGCCTCTTGCTGGGACTCATTTGACTTACACATATGTTTGCACCTCGAGATGGGCCACATTTGACTCAACCATATCAATTGCGCCTCGAGTCAGGCCTTGTTTGACTCAACCATATCCTTAACACCTCGAGTCAGGACTCGTTTAACTTATACACTTGTTTGCACCTCGACAAGGGACTCGTTTGACTCAACCACATCACTTGCGCCTCGAGTCAGGCCTTGTTTGACTCAAACATATCATTTGCACCTCGAGTTGCGCCTCGTTTGACTCGACCATATAATTTGCACCACTTGTCAGGACCCATTTGGCTGAACCACATCATTTCCACCTCGAGTCGTGCTTCGTTTGACTTAACTATATCATTTGCGCCTCAAGTTGGGCCTCGTTTGACTCAACCATATCATTTGAGCCTCAACTCGGGATTCGTTTGACCTACGCATAAGTTTGCAACTCGAGATGGGCCTCGTTTGACTCAATCACATCATTTGCGCCTTGAGGCAGGCCTCGTTTGACTTAACCATATCATTTGCACCTCGAGTCAGGCCTTGTTTGACACAACCATATCATTTGTGCCATGAATCGGGCCTCGTTTGACTCAACCATATTATTAGCACCTCGAGTTGGGACTCATTTGACTTACACATATGTTTGCACCTCGAGATGGACCTCGTTTGACTCAACCATATCATTTGCACCTCGAGTCGGGCCTCGTTTCACTCAACCATATCATTTACACCTCTTGTTGGGACTCGTTTGACTTACACATATGTTTGCACCTCGAGATGGGCCACATTTGACTCAACCACATCATTTGCACCTCGAGTCGTGCCTCGTTTGACTCAATCATATCATTTGCGCCTCGAGTCGGGCCTCGTTTCACTCAACCATATCATTTGCACCTCTTGTCGGGACTCATTTGACTTGCACATATGTTTGCACCTCGAGATGGGCCATATTTGACTCAACCATATCAATTGCGCCTCGAGTCGGGCCTCGTTTGACTCAACCATATCCTTAGTGCCTTGAGTCTGGACTCGTTTGACTTACACACTTGTTTGCACCTCGACAAGGGACTCGTTTGACTCAAGCACATCACTTGCGCCTCTAGTCGGGCCTTGTTTGACTCAAACATATCATTTGCGTCTCGAGTCAGGCTTCGTTTGACTCAAACATATCATTTGCACCTCAAGTTAGGCCTCGTTTGACTCAACCATATCATTTGCACCTTGAGTCGCGCCTCGTTTAACTCAACCACATCATTTGCACCTCCAATTGGGACTCGTTTGACTGAACCTCATCATTTGCACCTTGAGTCGTGCTTCGTTTGCCTCAACCATATCATTTGCGCCTCAAGTTGGGCCTCATTTTACTCAACCATATCATTTGAGTGTCAACTCAGGATTCGTTTGACCTACACATAAGTTTGCAACTTGAGATGGGCCTCGTTTGACTCAACCACATCATTTGTGCCTCAAGTCGGGCCTCGTTTACCTCAACCATATCATTTGCACCTCTTGTCGGGACCCGTTTGACTGAAGCACATTATTTGCACCTCGAGTTGTGCCTCATTTGACTCAACCATATCAGTTGAGCCTCGAGTTGGGACTCATTTGACTCAGCCGTATCATTTGAGCCTCGACTCAGGACTCGTTTCACTTACACATATGTTTGCACATCGAGATGTTCCACGTTTGACTCAACCACATCATTTGTGCCTTGAGTCGGGCCTCGTTTGACTCAACCATATCATTAGCACCTCGAGTCAGGACTCGTTTGACTTACACATATGTTTGCACCTCGAGATGGGCCTCATTTGACTCAACCGTATCATTTGCGCCTCGAGTCGGGCATCGTTTGACTTAACCATATCATTTGTACCTTGAGTCAGGCCTAGTTTGACTCAACCATATCATTTGTGCCTCGAGTCGGGCCTCGTTTGACTCTACCATATCATTAGTGCCTCGAGTCGGGACTCATTTGACTTACACATATGTTTGCACCTCGAGATGGGCCCCGTTTGACTGAACCACATCATTTGCACCTCAAGTTGTGCCTCATTTGACTCAACCATATCATTTGCGCCTTCAGTCGGGCCTCGTTTCACTCAACCATATCATTTACACCTCTTGTCGGGACTCGTTTGACTTACACATATGTTTGCACCTTGAGATGGGCCTCATATGACTCAACCATATCAATTGTGCCTCGAGTCGGGCCTCGTTTGACTTAACCATATCATTAGCGCCTCGAGTCGCGACTCGTTTGACTTACATATATGTTTGTACCTCGACATGGGCCTCGTTTGACTCAACCACATCATTTGCTCCTCGAGTCGGGCATCGTTTGACTTAACCATATCATTTGTACCTTGAGTTAGGCTTGGTTTGACTCAACCATATCATTTATACCTTGAGTCGGGCCTCGTTTGACTCTACTATGTCATTAGCGCCTTGAGTCGGGACTCGTTTGAGTTACACATATGTTTGCCCCTCGAGATGGGGCTTGTTTGACTCAACCACATAATTTGCGCCATGAGTCGGGCCTCATTTGACTCAAACATATCTTTTGCACCTCGAGTTGGGCCTTGTTTGACTCAACCATATCATTTGTACCTCGAGTTAGGCCTCGTTTAACTTAACCATGTCAATTGCACCTCTTGATAGGACCTGTTTGACTGAAGCACATCATTTGCACCTTGAGTTGTGCCTCGTTTGACTCAACCATATCATTAGCACCTCGAGTTGGGACTCGTTTAACTTGCACACATGTTTACAGCTCGAGATGGTCCTCATTTGGCCCAACCACATCATTTGTGCCTCGAGTCGGGCCTTGTTTGACTCAAACATATCATTTGCTCCTCGAGTTGTGTCTCGTTTGACTCAACCATATCATTTGCACCTATAGTCGGGCCTCATTTAACTCAACCATATCATTTGCACCTCTTGTCGGGACCCATTTGACTGAACCACATCATTTACACCTCAAGTCATGTTTCGTTTGACTCAAACATATCATTTGCGCCTCGAGTTGGGCCTGATTTGACTCAAACAAATCATTTGAGCCTCGAGTCAGAACTTGTTTGACTTACACATATGTTTGCACCTCGAGATGGGGCTCGTTTGACTCAACCACATCATTTGCGCCTCAAGTCGGGCATCGTTTGATTGAACCACATCATTTCCACCTCGAGTTGCACCTCGTTTGACTTAATCACATCATTTGCACCTCGAGTCGTGCCTCGTTTGACTCAAGCGTATCAATTACGCCTCGAGTCGGTGCTCGTTTGACTCAACCATATCAACTGAGCATCGAGTTAGGACTTGTTTGACTTACACATATGTTTGCACCTCGAGATGGGTCTCGTTTGACTCAACCACATCATTTGCGCCTCAAGGGGTGCCTCGTTTGACTCAGCCATATCATTAGCTCCCCGAGTCGGGACTCGTTTGACTTATACATATGTCTGCACCTCGAGATGGGCCTCGTTTGACTCAACCACGTCATTTGCGCCTCAAGCCAGGACTCATTTGACTCAACCATATCATTAGTGCCTCGAGTCGACACTCGTTTGACTTACACACATCTTTGCACCTCGAGATGGGCCTCGTTTGACTCAACCACATCATTGTGCCTCGAGTCGGGTGTTGTTTGACTCAACCATATCATTTGCACCTCGAGTTGGGCCTCGTTTGACTCAAGCATATCGTTTGCTCCTTGAGTCGGGTTTCGTTTAACTCAACCATATCATTTGCACCTCTTGCTGGGACTCATTTAACTGAACCACACCATTTGCACCTCGAGTCATGCCTTATTTTTCTTAACCATATCATTTACACCTGGAGTCGGGCATCGTTTGACTCAACCAAATCATTTGTACCTCGAGTCTGGCCTCGTTTGACTCAACCATATCATTTGCATCTCGAGTGAGGCCTCGTTTGACTCAACCATATAATTTGTGCCCCGAGTCGGGCCTTGTTTGACTCAACCACATCATTAGCACCTCGAGTCAGGACTCGTTTGAATTACACACTTGTTTGCACCTTGTGATGGGCCTTCTTTGACTCAACCACATCATTTGCGCCTCGAGTCGGTCCTCGTTTGACACAAACAGATCATTTACTCCTCGAGTTGGGCCTTTGTTTGACTCAACCATTTCATTTGCTCCTCAACTCGGGCCTCGTTTCACTCAACCATATCATTTGAGCCTCGACTCGGGACTCGTTTGACTAACAGATATGTTTGGACCTCAAGATGGGCCTCGTTTGACTCAACTACATCATTTGTTCCTCGAGTCGGGCATCGTTCAACTCAATCATATCATTTGCTCCTTGAGTCGGGCCTCGTTTGACTCAACCATATCATTTGCTCCTCAAGTCGGGCCTCATTTAACTCAACCATATCATTTGCACCTCTTGCTGGGACTCATTTGACTGAACCACATCATTTGCACCTCGAGTCGTGCCTTACTGGACTCAACCATATCATTTGTGCCTCGAGTTGGTCCCCATTTCAATCAACCATATCATTTGCACCTCTTGTCAAGAGTCGATTGACTAAACCACATCATTTGTGCCTAGAGTCGTGCCTCGTTTGACTCAACCATATCATTTGCTCCTCGAGCTGGCCCTTGTTTGATGTACCCATATGTTTGCCCCTTGTGATGAGCCTTGTTTGACTCAACCATATCATTTTCGCCTCAAGTCAGGCCTTGTTTCAATCAACCATATCATTTGCGCCTCTTCTCAAGACTCGTTTGACTTACACATATGTTTGCTCCTCGAGATGGGCCCCGTTTGACTCAACCATATCATTTGCACCTCGAGTTGGGCCTCGTTTCACTTAACCATATCATTTGCACCTCGAGTCGGGCCTCATTTAACTCAACCATATCATTTGCACCTCTAATTGGGACTCGTTAGACTAAACCACATCATTTGCACCTTAAGTCATGCTTCGTTTGAATCAACCATATCATTTGTGCCTTGAGTTGGGCCTCGTTTGACTTAACCATATCATTTGTGCCTCGAGTCGGCCTCGTTTCACTTAACCATATCATTTGCACCTCTTGTCGGGAGTCATTTGACTGAACCACATCATTTGCCCCTGGAGTCGTGCTTCGTTTGACTCAACCATATCATTTCAGCCTCGTGTCGGCCCTCATTTGACTCAACCATCTCATTTGAGCCACGAGTCAGGACTCGTTTGACTTATGCATACGTTTGCACCTCGAGATGGACCTCGTTTTACTCAACCACATCATTTGCGTCTCGAGTTAGGCCTCATTTGACTCAACCATATCATTAGCGTCTCGAGTCGGGACTCGTTTGACTTACACATATGTTTGCACCTTGAGATGGGCCTCGTTTCACTCAACCACATCATTTATGCCTCGAGGCGGGCCTCGTTTGACTCAACCATATCATTTGCTCCTCAAGTCGGGTCCCGTTTAACTCAACTATATCATTTGCACCTCTTGTCAAGACTCGTTTGACTGAACCACATCATTTACACCTCGAGTCGTGTCTCATTTAACTCATCCATATCATTTGTGCCCCGAGTTGAGCCTCGTTTCACTAAACCATATCATTTGCACCTCTTGTCAGGGCTCGTTTGACTTACACATATGTTTGCACCTCGAAATGGGCCTCATTTGACTCAACCAAATCATTTGTGCCTCGAGTCAGGCGTCGTTTGACTCAACTATATCATTTGCACCTCGAGTCGGGCCTTGTTTGACTCAACGATATCATTAGCGCCTCGAGTCAAGACTCATTTGACTTACACACATGTTTGTACCTCGAGATGGGCCTCGTTTGACTCAACCACATCATTTGCGTCTCGAGTTGGGCCTCGTTTGACTCAACCATATCATTAGTGTCTCGAATCGGGACTCGTTTGACGTACCCATATGTTTGCACCTTGTGTGAACCTCGTTTGACTCAACCATATCATTTACGCCTCAAGTCGTGCCTCGTTTCAATCAATCATTTCATTTGCGCCTCTTGTTAGGGCTCGTTTGACTTACACATATGTTTGCTCCTCGAGATAGGCCTCGTTTGACTCAACCACATCATTTGCACCTCGAGTCGGGCGTCATTTGACGCAACCATATCATTTGCGCCTCGAGTCGGGCCACATTTGACTCAACCATATTATTAGCGCCTCAAGTCGGGACTAATTTGACTTACACACATGTTTGCACCTCAAGATGGGCCTTGTTTGACTTAACCACATCATTTGCGCCTCGAGTTGGACTTCGTTTGACTCAAACATATCATTTGCACCTTAAGTTGGGCCTTGTTTGACTCAACCATATCATTTGCACCTTGAGTCGGGCCTCGTTTAACTCAACCATATCATTTGCACCTCCAATTGGGACTCGTTTGACTGAACCTCAACATTTGCACCTTGAGTCGTGCTTTGTTTGACTCAATCATATCATTTGCGCCACGTGTCGGGCCTTGTTTGACTCAACCATATCATTTGTGGCTTGAGGCGGGCCTCATTTCACTCAACCATATCATTTGCACCTCTTGCCGGGAGTCGTTTGATTTAACCACATCATTTGCCCCTGGAGTCGTGCTTCGTTTGACTCAACCATTTCATTTGCACCTCGAGCCGGCCCTCGTTTGACTCAACCATCTCGTTTGAGCCATGAGTTGGGACTTGTTTGACTTATGCATTTGTTTGCACCTCGAGATGGGCCTCGTTTTACTCAACCACATCATTTGCGTCTTGAGTTATGCCTCATTTAACTTAACCATATCATTAGCATCTCGAGTCGGGACTCGTTTGACTTACACATATATTTGCACCTCGAGATGGGCCTCATTTCACTCAACCACATCATTTGCGCCTCGAGTTAAGCCTCGTTTGACTCAAACATATCATTTGCACCTCGAGTTGGGCCTTGTTTGACTCAACCTTATCATTTGCACCTCGAGTCGGGCCTCGTTTAACTCAACCATATCATTTGCACCTCTTGTCAGGACCCGTTTGACTGAAGCACATCATTTGCATCTCAAGTCAGGCCTTGTTTAACTCAGCGATATCATTAGCGCCTCGAGTCAAGACTCATTTGACTTACACACATGTTTGCACCTTGAGATGGGCCTCGTTTTACTCAACCACATCATTTGCGTCTCGAGTTATGCCTCATTTAACTTAACCATATTATTAGCATCTCGAGTCGGGACTCGTTTGACTTACACATATATTTGCACCTCGAGATGGGCCTCATTTCACTCAACCACATCATTTGCGCCTCGAGTTAAGCCTCGTTTGACTCAAACATATCATTTGCACCTCGAGTTGGGCCTTGTTTGACTCAACCTTATCATTTGCACCTTGAGTCGGGCCTCGTTTAACTCAACCATATCATTTGCACCTCTTGTCAGGACCCGTTTGACTAAAGCACATTATTTGCATCTCAAGTCGGGCCTTGTTTAACTCAGCGATATCATTAGTGCCTCGAGTCAAGACTCATTTGACTTACACACATGTTTGCACCTCGAGATGGGCCTCGTTTGACTCAACCACATCATTTACGCCTCGAGTCGGGCCTCATTTGACTCAAACATATGATTTGCACCTCGAGTTAGGCCTTGTTTGGCTCAACCATACCATTTATACCTCGAGTCGGGCCTCGTTTAACTCAACCATATCATTTGTACCTCTTGTTGGGACCCGTTTGACTGACCCACATAATTTGCACCTTGAGTCGTGCTTCGTTTGACTCAACCATATCATTTACGCCTCGAGTCGGGCCTCATTTGACTCAACCATATCATTTGTATCTCGACTCAGGCCTGGTTTGACTCAACCATGTCATTTGTGCCTCGAGTTGGTCCTCGTTTGATTCAACGATATCATTTGCATCTCGAGTCAGGCCTCGTTGAACTCAATGATAGCATTAGCACCTCGAGTCAAGACTTATTTGACTTACACACATGTGTGCACCTCGAGATTGGCCTCGTTTGACTCAACCACATCATTTACGCCTCGAGTCGGGCCTCATTTGACTCAAACATATCATTTGCACCTCGAGTTGGGCCTTGTTTGGCTCAACCATACCATTTGCACCTCGAGTCAGGCCTCATTTAACTCAACCATATCATTGGCACCTCTTGTCGGGACCCATTTGATTGAACCACATAATTTGCACCTCGAGTCATGCTTCATTTGACTCAACCATATAATTTGCGCCTCGAGTTGGGCCTCATTTGACTCAACCATATCATTTGAGCCTCAACTCGGGACTCGTTTGACTTACACATATGTTTGCACCTCGAGATAGGCCTCATTTCACTCAACCACATCATTTGCACCTCGAGCCGTGCTTCGGTTGATTTAACCATATCATTTGCACCTCAAGTCAAGCCTCGTTTGACGCAACCATATCATTTGAGCCTCGAGTGAGGACTTGTTTGACTTACACATATGTTTGCACCTTGAGATGGGTGTCGTTTGACTCAACCACATCATTTAAGCCTCGAGTCAGGCCTTCTTTGACTCTACCTTATCATTTGTGCCTCAAGTCGGGACTCGTTTGACTTACACATATGTTTGCACCTCGAGATGGGCCTCGTTTGACTCAGCCACATCATTTGTGCCTCGAGTCGGGTATCGTTTGACTGAACCACATCGTTTGCACCTCGAGTCGTGCATCATTTGACTCAATGACATCATTTGCCCCTCGAGTCGTGCCTCGTTTGACTCAACCATATCATTTGTGCCTCGAGTCGGTGCTCGTTTGACTCAACCATATCAATTCAGCATCGAGTTGGGACTCATTTTACTTACACATATGTTTGCACCTCGAGATGGGTCTTGTTTGACTCAACCACATCATTTGCACCTCGAGTTGGGCCTCGTGTGACTCAACCACAAAATTTGCACCTCTTGCCGGGACTCATTTGACTGAACCACATCATTTGCACCTTGAGTCGTACCCCATTTGACTCAACCATATCATTTGTGCCTCGAGTCGGGCCTCGTTTCACTCAACCATATCATTTGCACCTCTTGTCGGGACTCATTTGACTTACACATATGTTTTCGCCTCAAGATAGGCCTTATTTGACTCAACCACATCAATTGCGCCTCGAGTTACGCATCGTTTGACTCAACCATATCAATTGCACCTTGAGTCAGGCCTCGTTTCACCCAACCATATCATTAGCACCTCGAGTTAGGACTCGTTTGACTTACACACATGTTTGAACCTCAAGATGGGCCTCGTTTACCCCAACCACATCATTTGTGCCTCGAGTCAGGCCATCTTTGACTCAAACATATTGTTTGCTCCTCTAGTTGGGTCTCGTTTGACTCAACCATATCATTTGCACCTCTAGTCGAGCCTCGTTTAACTCAACCAAATCATTTGCACCTCTTGTCGGGACCCATTTGACTGAACCACATCATTTGCACCTCGAGTCGTGGTTCGTTTGATTCATCCATATCATTTGAGCCTCGAGTCAGGACTCGTTTTTTACAAATATCTTTGCACCTCTAGATGGGCCTCGTTTGACCCAACCACATCATTTACGCCTCGAGTTGAGCCTTCTTTGACTCTACGTTGCCATTAGTGCCTCGAGTAGGGACTCGTTTGACTTACACATATGTTTGCACCTCGAGATGGGCCTCGTTTGACTCAACCACATCATTTGCGACTCGAGTCAGGCATCGTTGGACTGAACCATGTCATTTGCACTTCGAGTCACACCACATTTGACTCAGTCACATCATTTGCACCTCGAGTCATGCCTCGTTTGACTCAACCATATCTTTTGCGCCTCGAGTCGATGCTCGTTTGACTCAACCATATGAATTAAGCATCGAGTTGGGGCTCGTTTGACTTACACATATGTTTGCACCTCGAGATGGGTCTTGTTTGACTCAACCACATCATTTGCGCCTCGAGGCGGGCCTCGTTTGACTCAGCCATATCATTAGCTCCTTGAGTCAGGACTCGTTTGACTTACACATATGTTTGCACCGCGAGATGGGCCTCGTTTGACTCAACCACATCATTTATGCCTCGAGTCAGGCCTCGTTTGACTCAACCATATCACTAACGCCTCAAGTCGGGACTCGTTTGACTTACACACATCTTTGCACGTCGAGATGGGCCTCGTTTGACTCAACCACATCATTTGCGCCTCGAGTCTGGCCTCGTTTGACTCAACCATATTATTAGCGCCTCGAGTTAGGACTTGTTTGACTTAACCACATCATTTGCTCCTCGAGTCAAGCCTCGTTTGACTCAACCATAAATTTGCCCCTCGAGTCGGGCCTCGTGTGACTGAACCACATCATTTGCACTTCTTGTCGGGACTCGTTTGACTGAACCACATCATTTGCACCTTGAGTCGTACCTTGTTTGACTCAACCATATCATTTGTGCCTCGAGTCAGGCCTCATTTCACTCAACCATATCATTTGCACCTCTTGTCGTGACTCGTTTGACTTACACATATGTTTTCGCCTCGAGATGGGCCTTATTTGATTCAACCACATCAATTGCACCTCGAGTTACGCATCGTTTGACTCAACCATATCAATTGCACCTTCAGTCGGGCCTCATTTCACCCAACCATATCATTAGCAACTTGAGTGGGGACTCGTTTCACTTACACACATGTTTGAACCTCAAGTTGGGCCTCATTTGACCCAACCACATCATTTACACCTCGAGTCAGGCCTTCTTTGACTCAAACATATTATTTGTTCCTCGAGTTGGGTCTCGTTTAACTCAACCATATCATTTGCACCTCTAGTCGAGCCTCGTTTAACTCAACCATATCATTTGCACCTCTTGTCGGGACCCATTTAACTGAACCACATCATTTGCACCTCGAGTCGTGCTTCGTTTGACTCAACCATATCATTTGCGCCTCGAGTGGGGCATCGTTTGACTCAACCATATCATTTGAGGCTCGAGTCAGGACTCATTTTTTACAAATATGTTTGCACCTCGAGATGGGCCTCGTTTGACCCAACCACATCATTTACGCCTCAAGTTGATCCTTCTTTGACTCTACGTTGCCATTAGTGCCTCGAGTAGGGACTCATTTGACTTACACATATGTTTGCACCTCGAGATGGGCCTCGTTTGACTCAACCACATCATTTGCGCCCCGAGTCAGGCATCATTGGACTGAACCACATCATTTGCACTTCGAGTCGCACCTCATTTGATTCAGTCACATCATTTGCACCACAAGTTGTGCCTTGTTTGACTCCACCATATCTTTTGCACCTCAAGTCGGTGCTCGTTTCACTCAACCATATGAATTAAGCATCGAGTTAGGACTCGTTTGACTTACACATATGTTTGCACCTTGAGATGGACCTCGTTTGACTCAATCACATCATTTACGCCTCGAGTCGGGCCTCATTTGACTCAAACATATCATTTGCACCTCGAGTTGGGCGTCGTTTGACTCAAGCATACCATTTGCACCTCAAGTCGGGCCTCGTTAAACTCAACCATATCATTTGCACCTCTTGTCAGGAACTGTTTGCCAGATCCACATCATTTGCACCTCGAGTTGTGCTTCGTTTGACTTAACCATATCATTTGTGCCTCGAGTCAAGCCCCATTTGACTCAACCATATAATATGAGCCTCGACTCGGGACTCGTTTGACTTACACATATGTTTGCACCTCGAGATGGGCCTTATTTGACTCAACCACATCATTTGTACCTCGAGTCAGGCATCGTTTAACTCAACCATATCATTTGCACCTCTTGTCGGGACCCGTTGGACTGAACCACATCATTTGCACCTCGAGTCGTGCTTCATTTGACTCAACCATATCATTTGAGCCTCGAGTCAGGACTCGTTTGACTTACACATATGTTTGCACCTCGAGATGGGCCTCATTTGACTCAACCACATCATTTACGCCTCGGGTCAGGCCTTCTTTTACTCTACCTTATCATTAGTGCCTCGAGTCGGGGCTTGTTTGACTTACACATATGTTTGCACCTCGAGATGGGCCTCATTTGACTCAACCACATCATTTGTGCCTCGAGTCAAGCATCGTTCGACTAAACCACATCATTTGCACCTCAAGTCGCACCTCGTTTGACTCAATCACGTCATTTGCACCTCGAGTTGTGCCTCGTTTGACTCAACCATATCATTTGCACCTTGAGTTGGCGCTCGTTTGACTCAACCATATCAATTTAGCGTCGAGTTGGGACTTGTTTGAATTACACATATGTTTGCTCCTCGAGATGGGTCTCGTTTGACTCAACCACATGATTTGCACCTCGAGGCGGGCCTCGTTTGACTCAGCCATGTCATTAGCTCCTCAAGTCAGGACTCGTTTCACTTACACATATGTTTGCACCTCGAGATGGGCCTTGTTTGACTTAACCACGTCATTTGCTCCTCGAGTCAGGCCCTGTTTGACTCAACGATATCATTAGCGCCTCGAGTCGGGACACGTTTGACTTACCCATATGTTTGCACCTCGTGATGGGCCTCGTTTTACTCAACCAGATCATTTGCGCCTCGAGTCGGGTGTCGTTTGAGTCAACCATATTATTTGCATCTCGAGTTGGACCTCGTTTGACTCAAGCATATCATTTGCTCCTCGAGTTGGGTCTCATTTAACTCAACCATATAATTTGCACCTCTTGCCGGGACTCATTTGATTGAACCACATCATTTGCACCTCGAGTCATGCCTTGTTTGCCTTAACCATATCATTTGCGCCTCGAGTCGGGCCTCATTTCACTCAACTATATCATTTGCAACTATTGTCGGGACTCGTTTGACTGAACCACATCATTTGCACTTGGAGCCGTGCCTTGTTTCACTCAACCATAACATTTGCGCCTCAAGTTGGCCCTCGTTTGACTCAACCATATTGTTTGAGCCTCGAATCGGGCCTCTTTTCACTCAACCATATCATTAGCGCCTCGAGTCAGGCCTCATTTGACTCAACCATCTTATTTGAGCCTCGAGTCGAGACTCGTTTGACTTGGGATGGGCCTCGTTTGACACAACCACATCATTTGTGCCTCGTGGTGGTCCTCATTTGACTAGAACCACATCATTTATGCCTCGAGTCGTGCCTCGTTTGAGTTACACATATGTTTGCACCTTGAGATGGGCCTCATTTGACTCAACCACATCATTTGTGCCTCGAGTCAGGCGCCGTTTGACTTAACCATATCATTTGCACTTCGAGTCAGGCCTTATTTGACTCAACCATATCATTTGTGCATTGTGTCGAGCCTCGTTTAACTTAACCATATCATTTGAGCCTCGTGTCAGGAATCGTTTGACTTACACATATGTTGGCACCTCCTGATGGGCCTTGTTTGACTCAACCATATCATTTGCTCCTCGAGTCGGGCTTCGTTTAACTCAACCATATCATTTGCACCTCTTGCCAGGACTCGTTTGATTGAACCACATCATTTACACCTCGAGTCGTGCCTCATTTAACTCAATCATATCATTTGCGCCTCGAGTTGGGCCTCGTTTCACTCAACCAAATCATTTACACCTCATGTCGAGACTCGTTTGACTTACACATATATTTGTACCTCGAGATGGGCCTCGTTTGACTCAACCACATCATTTGCGCCTCGAGTCAGGCGTCGTTTGACTCAACCATATCATTTGCACCTTGAGTCAGGCTTGGATTGACTCAACCATGTCATTAGCAACTTGAGTCAGGACTCATTTGACTTAAACATATGTTTACACCATGATATGGGCCTTGTTGGACTCAACCACATCATTTGCGCCTCAAGTCGAGGCTCGTTTGACTCAACCATATCATTTGTGCCTCGAAGCGGGACTCATTTAACTCAACCATATCATTAGCGCCTCGAGTCAGGACTCGTTTGACTTACACATATGTTTGCACCCCGAGATGGGTCTCGTTTGACTTAACCACATCATTCACGCCTCGAGTCTGGCTTCGTTTGACTCAGCCATATCATTAGCACCTCGAGTCGGGACTCGTTTGACTTACACATATGTTTGCACCTTGAGATAGGCTGCGTACCATATCATTTGCTCCCTGAGTTGGGCCTTGTTTAACTCAACCATATCATTTGCTCCTCTTACCGGGAATCGTTTGACTAAACCACACCATTCACGCATCAAGTTGTACCTGGTTTGACTCAATAATATCATTTGCGCCTCGTGTCAGGCCTCGTTTCAGTCAACCATATCATTTGCACCTCTTGTCAGGATTCGTTTGACTGAACCACATCGTTTGTACCTGGAGTCGTGCCTCGTTTGACTCAACCATATCATTTGCACCTGGAGTCGACCCTCGTTTGACTCAACCGTATCGTTTGAGCCTCGAGTCGAGACTCGTTTGTCTTACACATATGTTTGCACCTCAAGATGGGCCTAATTTGACTCAACCACATCATTTGCTCCTCGAGTCGGGCCTCGTTTGTCTTAACCATATCATTTGCACCTCGAGTCGGGCGTCATTTGACTCAACCATATCATTTGCACCTCGAGTCGGGCCTCGTTTGACTCAACCATATCATTTGCACCTCAAGTCAGGCCTCGTTTAACTCAACCATATCATTTGCATCTCTTATCGGGAATCGTTTGACTGAACCACATCATTTGAACCTCAAGTCGTGCCTCGTTTGACTCAACCATCTCGTTTGAGCTTCGAGTCAGGACTCATTTGACTCAACCATATCATTTGTGCCTCGAGTCAGGCCTCATTTCACTCAACCATATCATTTGCACCTCTTGTCGTGACTCGTTTGACTTACACATATGTTTTCGCCTCGAGATGGGCCTTATTTGACTCAACCACATCAATTGTGCCTCGAGTTACGCATCGTTTGACTCAACCATATCAATTGCACCTTCAGTCGGGCCTCGTTTCACCCAACCATATCATTAGCACCTCGAGTTGGGACTCGTTTCACTTACACACATGTTTGAACCTCAAGTTGGGCCTCGTTTGACCCAACCACATCATTTGTGCCCCGAGTCAGGCCTTCTTTGACTCAAATATATTATTTGCTCCTCGAGTTGGGTCTCGTTTAACTCAACCATATCATTTGCACCTCTAGTCGAGCCTCGTTTAACTCAACCATATCATTTGCACCTCTTGTCGGGACCCATTTGACTGAACCACATCATTTGCACCTCGAGTCGTGCTTCGTTTGACTCAACCATATCATTTGGGCCTCGAGTGGGGCCTTGTTTGACTCAACCATATCATTTGAGGCACGAGTCAGGACTCCTTTTTTACAAATATGTTTGCACCTCGAGATGGGCCTCGTTTGACCCAACCACATCATTTACGCCTCAAGTTGATCATTCTTTGACTCTACGTTGCCATTAGTGCCTCGAGTAGGGACTCATTTGACTTACACATATGTTTGCACCTCGAGATGGGCCTCGTTTGACTCAACCACATCATTTGCGCCCCGAGTCAGGCATCGTTGGACTGAACCACGTCATTTGCACTTCGAGTCGCACCTCATTTGATTCAGTCACATCATTTGCACCTCGAGTCGTGCCTTGTTTGACTCAACCATATCTTTTGCACCTCGAGTCGGTGCTCGTTTGACTCAACCATATGAATTAAGCATCGAGTTAGGACTCGTTTGACTTACACATAGGTTTGCACCTCGAGATGGACCTCGTTTGACTCAATCACATCATTTACGCCTCGAGTCGGGCCTCATTTGACTCAAACACATCATTTGCACCTTGAGTCGGGCGTCATTTGACTCAAGCATACCATTTGCACCTCGAGTCGGGCCTCGTTAAACTCAACCATATCATTTGCACCTCTTGTCAGGAACTGTTTGCCAGATCCTCATCATTTGCACCTTGAGTTGTGCTTCGTTTGACTCAACCATATCATTTGTGCCTCGAGTCAAGCCTCATTTGACTCAACCATATAATATGAGCCTCGACTCGGGACTCGTTTGACTTACACATATGTTTGCACCTCGAGATGGGCCTCATTTGACTCAACCACATCATTTGTACCTCGAGTCAGGCATCGTTTAACTCAACCATATCATTTGCACCTCGAGTCAGGCCTGGTTTGACTCAACCATATCATTAGCGCCTCGAATCAGGACTCGTTTGATATACACATATATTTGCTCCTTGAGATGGGCCACGTTTGACTCAACCACATCATTTGCACCTCATGTCAGGCCTCGTTTGACTCAGCCATATCATTAGTGCCTCGAGTTGGGACTTGTTTAACTTACCCACATGTTTGCACCTCGAGATGGGTGTCGTTTAACCCTACCATATCATTTGCGCATCAAGTCAGGCCACGTTTGACTCAACCATATCATTAGCGCCTCGAGTCGAGACTCATTTGACTTACACACATGTTTGCACCTCAAGATGGGCCTCGTTTGACTCAACCACATTATTTGCACCTCGAGTCGGTCCTCGTTTGACTCAAACATAACATTTGCTCCTCAAGTTGGGCCTTGTTTGACTTAACCATATCATTTGCACCTCGAGTTGGGCCTTGTTTAACTCAACCAAACCAATTGAACTTCTTGTCAGGACCCATTTGTCTGAACCACATTATTTACACCTCGAGTAGTCCTTTGTTTGACTCAACCATATCATTTGCGCCTCGAGTCGGGCCTCGTTTGACTCAACCATATCATTTGAGCCTCGTCTCGGGCCTCATTTGACTTACACATATGTTTGCACCACAAGATGGGCCTCGTTTGACTAAACGGCATCATTTGCGCCTCGAGTCGGGTGTCATTTGACTTAACCATATCATTTGCACCTCGAGTCAGGCCTGGTTTGACTCAACCATATCATTTGTTCCTCAAAGCGGGACTTGTTTGACTTAACCATATCATTAGTGCCTCGAGTCAGGACTCGTTTGACTTACACATATGTTTGCACCTCGAGATGGGTCTCGTTTGACTTAACCACATCATTCGCGCCTCGAGTCTAGCTTCGTTTGATTCAGCCATATCATTAGCACCTCAAGTCGGGACTCGTTTGACTTACACATATGTTTGCACCTTGAGATAGGCTGCGTACCATATCATGTGCTCCCCGAGTTGGGCCTTGTTTAACTCAACCATATCATCTGCTCCTCTTACCGGGAATCGTTTGACTGAACCACACCATTCGCGCATCAAGTTGTACCTGGTTTGACTCAATAATATCATTTGTGCCTCGAGTCAGGCCTCGTTTTAGTCAACCATATCATTTGCACCTCTTGTCAGGATTCGTTTGACTGAACCACATCGTTTGTACCTGGAGTCGTGCCTCGTTTGACTCAACCATATCATTTGCGCTTGGAGTCGGCCCTCG
Organism: Dicorynia guianensis; assembly: GCA_037013595.1. Classification (NCBI taxonomy): domain Eukaryota; kingdom Viridiplantae; phylum Streptophyta; class Magnoliopsida; order Fabales; family Fabaceae; genus Dicorynia; species Dicorynia guianensis. Next base: position 2,462,896 of record JASUAB010000023.1, read on the forward strand.
TTTGACTCAACCATATCGTTTGATCCTCGAGTCGAGACTCGTTTGTCTTACACATATGTTTGCACCTCAAGATGGGCCTAATTTGACTCAACCACATCATTTGCTCCTCGAGTCGGGCCTCGTTTGTCTTAACCATATCATTTGCACCTCAAGTCGGGCCTCATTTGACTCAACCATATCATTTGCACCTCGAGTCGGGCCTCATTTGAATCAACCATATCATTTGCACCTCGAGTCAGGCCTCGTTTAACTCAACCATATCATTTGCATCTCTTATCGGGAATCGTTTGACTGAACCACATCATTTGAACCTCGAGTCGTGCCTCGTTTGACTCAACCATCTCATTTGAGCTTCGAGTCAGGACTCGTTTGACTTACACATATGTTTGCACCTCGAGATGGGCCTCATTTGACTCAACCACATCATTTACGCCTCGACTCGGGCCTCATTTGACACAACCGTATCATTAGCGCCTCGAGTCAGGACTCATTTGTCTTACACATATGTTAGCACCTCGAGATGGCCCTCATTTCACTCAACCACATCATTTATGCCTCGAGACGTTCCTTGTTTGTCTCAACCATATCATAGCGCCTCAAGTCAGGACTCGTTTGTCTTACACATATGTTAGCAACTCGACATGGCGCTCGTTTGACTCAACCACATCATTTGTGCCTCAAGTCGGGCCTCGTTTGACTCAACCATATCATTAGCGCCTCAAGTCGGGACTCGTTTGACTTACACACATGTTTGCACCTCGAGATGGGCCTCGTTTGACTCAACCACATCATTTGCGCCTCGAGTCGAGCCTCGTTTGACTCAACCACATCATTTGCGCCTCGAGTCAAGCGTCGTTTGACTCAACCATATATTTGCACCTCAAGTCGGGCCTCGTTTGACTCAACCACATCATTTGCACCTCTTACCGGGACTCATTTGACTTAACCACATCATTTGCAACTCGAGTCGTGCCTTATTTGACTCAACCATATCATTTGTGCCACGAGTCGGGCGTCGTTTCACTCAACCATATCATTTGCCCCTCTTGTCGGGACTTGTTTGACTTACACATATGTTTCTGCCTCGAGATGGGCCTTATTTGACTCAACCACATCAATTGCACCTTGAGTTGGCATCGTTTGACTTAACCATATCAATTGCACCTCGAGTCAGGCCTCGTTTGACTCAACTATATCAATTGAACTCGAGTCGGGCCTCATCTCACCCAACCATATCATTTGCATCTTGAGTTGGGACTCGTTTGACTTACACACATGTTTGCACCTCGAGATGGGCCTCGTTTGACCCAACCACATCATTTGCGCCTCGAGTCAGGCCTTCTTTGACTCAAACGTCTCATTTGCTCCTTGAGTTGGGTCTTGTTTAACTCAACCATATCATTTGCACCTTTTATCGGGATCCGTTTAACTAAACCACATCATTTGCACCTCGAGTCGTGCTTCGTTTGACTCAACCATATCATTCACGCCTTGAGTCGGGCCTCGTTTGACTCAACCATATCATTTGAGCCTCGAGTCAGGACTCATTTGACTTACACATTTCTTTGCACCTCGTGATGGGCCTCGTTTGACTCAACCACATGATTTACGCCTCGAGTCGGGCCTTCTTTGACTCTACCTTATCATTAGCGCCTCGAGTCAGGGCTTGTTTGACTTACACATATGTTTTCACCTCGAGATGGGACTTGTTTGACTCAACCACATCATTTGCGCCTCGAGTCGGGCATCGTTTGACTAAACCACGTCATTTGCACCTCGGGTCGTGCCTCGTTTGACTCAATCAGATCATTTGCACCTCGAGTCGTGCCTCGTTTGACTCAATCATATCATTTGCGTCTCAAGTTGCGCTCGTTTGACTGAACCATATCAATTAAGCATCGAGTTGGGACTCGTTTGACTTACACATATGTTTGCACCTCGAGATGGGTCTCGTTTGACTTAACCACATCATTTGCACCTCGAGATGGGCCTCGTTTGACTCAGCCATATAATTAGCTCCTCGAGTCAGGACTCGTTTGACTTACACATATGTTTGCACCTCAAGATGGGCCTCGTTTGACTCAACCACGTCATTTGCGCCTTGAGTTAGGCCTCGTTTGACTCAACCGTATCATTAGCACCTCGAGTCAGGACTCGTTAGACTTACACACATCTTTGCACCTCAAGTTGGGCCTCGTTTGACTCAAGCATATCGTTTGCTTCTCGAGTCGGGTCTTGTTTAACTCAACCATATCATTTGCACCTCTTGCCGGGACTCGTTTGACTGAACCACATCATTTGCACCTCGAGTCGTGCCTTGTTTGTCTCAACTATATCATTTGTGCCTCGAGTTGGGCCTCGTTTCACTCAAGTATATCATTTGTAACTCTTGTCGAGACTCGTTTGACTGAACCACATCATTTGCACCTGGAGTCGTGCCTCGTTTCACTCAACCATAACATTTGGGCATCAAGTCGCCCCTTGTTTCACTCAACCATATCATTTGAGCCTCGAGTCGGGCCTCATTTCACTCAACCATATCATTAGCACCTTGTGTCGGGACTCATTTGTCTTATACATATGTTTGCACCTCAAGATGAGCCTTGTTTGAATCAACCACATCATTTGTGCCTCGAGGCGGGCGTCGTTTGACTCAGCCGTATATTTGCTCCTCTAGTCGCGCCTCATTTCAATTAACCATATCATTTGCTCCTCGAGTCGCGCCTCGTTTCACTCAACCATATCATTTGCACCTCTTCCGCGACTCATTTGACTGAACCACATCATTTGCACTCCAAGTCATGCCTTGTTTGACTCAACCATATCATTTCCGCCTCAAGTCAGGCCTCGTTTCACTCAACCATATCATTTGTACCTCGAGTTGGGCCTCGTTTGACTCAACCATATCATTAGTGTCTCGAGTCGGGACTGATTTGACTTACACACATGTTTGCTCCTCGAGATGGGTCTCATTTGACTCAACCACATCATTTGCGCCTCGAGTCGGGCCTCATTTGACTCAAACATATCATTTGCGCCTCGAGTTAGGCCTCGTTTGACTCAACCATATCATTTGCACCTTGAGTCGGGCCTCGTTTAACTCAACCCTATCATTTGCACCTCTTGTCGAGACCAGTTTGACTGAACCACATCAGTTGCACCTTGAGTCGTGCTTTGTTTGAGTCAACCATATCATTTGGGCCTCGAGTCGGGCCATATTTGACTCAACCATATCATTTGATCCTCGATCGGGACTCGTTTGACTTACACATATGGTTGGACCTTGAGATGGGCCTTGTTTGACTCAACCACATCATTTGTGCCTCAAGTCAGGCGTCATTCGACTCAATCATATCATTTGCTCCTCGAGTCAGGTCTGGTTTGACTCAACCATATCATTTGTGCCTCGAGTTAGGCCTCGTTTGACTCAACCATATCATTAGCGCCTCGAGCCGGGACTCGTTTGACTTACACATATGTTAGCACCTCGAGATAGGGCTCGTTTGACTCAACCACATCATTTCCGCGACAAGTCGGGCCTCGTTTGACTCAACCATATCATTAGCGCCTTAAGTTGGGACTTGTTTGACTTGCACACATGTTTGCACCTCGAGATGGGCCTCGTTTGACTTAACCACATCATTTGCGCCTCGAGTCAGGCCTCGTTTGACTCAAACATATCATTTGCACCTCGAGTTGGGCATCGTTTGACGCAACCACATCATTTGCGCCTTGAGCTGGGTGTCGTTTGACTCAACCATATCATTTGCACCTCGAGTTGGGCCTCGTTTGACTTAACCATATGATTTGCTCCTCGAGTCGGGCCTCATTTAACTCAACCATATCATTTGCACCTCTTGTCGGGACTTGTTTGACTAAACCACATCATTTGCACCTGGAGTTATACCTCGTTTGACTTAACCATATAATTTGCATCTCAAGTTGGCCCTCGTTTGACTCAACCATATTGTTTGAGCCTTGAGTTGGGACTCGTTTCACTTACACATATCTTTGCACCTCGAGATGGGCCTCATTTGACTAAACCACATCATTTGCAACTCTTGTCAGGACCCGTTTGACTGAACCACATCATTTGCACCTCGAGTCATGCCTCATTTGACTCAACCATATCATTTGTGCCTCGAGTCGGGCCTTGTTTGACTCAACGACATTATTTGTGCCTTGATCTGGGCCTTGTTTGACTCAACCATATCATCAGCGCCTTGAGTCAGGACGTGTTTGACTTACACATATGTTTGCACATTGAGATGGGCCTCGTTTGACACAACCACATCATTTGTGCCTCGTGGCAGTCCTCATTTGACTAGAACCACATCATTTATGCCTCGAGTCGTGCCTCGTTTGAGTTACACATATGTTTGCACCTTGAGATGGGCCTCATTTGACTCAACCACATCATTTGTGCCTCGAGTCGGGCACCGTTTGACTTAACCATATCATTTGCACTTCGAGTCAGGCCTTATTGGACTCAACCATATCATTTGTGCGTTGTGTCGAGCCTCATTTAACTTAACCATATCATTTGAGCCTCGTGTCGGGAATCGTTTGACTTACACATATGTTGGCACCTCCTGATGGGCCTTGTTTGACTCAACCATATCATTTGCTCCTCGAGTCGGGCTTCATTTAACTCAACCATATCATTTGCACCTCTTGCCAGGACTCGTTTGATTGAACCACATCATTTACACCTCGAGTCGTGCCTCATTTGACTCAATCATATCATTTTGCGCCTAGAGTTGGGCCTCGTTTCACTCAACCAAATCATTTACACCTCATGTCGAGACTCGTTTGACTTACACATATATTTGCACCTCGAGATGGGCCTCGTTTGACTTAACCACATCATTTGCGCCTCGAGTCAGGCGTCGTTTGACTCAACCATATCATTTGCACCTTGAGTCAGGCTTGGATTACTCAACCATGTCATTAGCAACTCGAGTCAGGACTCATTTGACTTAAACATATACAAGATGGGCCTTGTTGGACTCAACCACATCATTTGTGCCTCAAGTCGAGGCTCGTTTGACTCAAACATATCGTTTGCACCTCGTGTTGGACCTCGTTTGGCATAACCATATCATTTGCCCCTCCTGTCGGGACACGTTTGACTGAAGAACATCATTTGCACCTCGAGTCGTGCCTCGTTTGACTCAACCATATAATTTGCACCTTGATATGGGCCTCGTTTGACTCAACCACATCATTTGTGCCTTAAGTCAGGCCTCGTTTGACTCAACCATATCATTAGCGCCTCAAGTCGAGCCTCGTTTGACTTAACCATATCATTTGCACCTCGAGTCGGGCCTCGTTTGACTTAACCATATCATTTGCACCTCGAGTCGGGCCTCGTTTAACTCAACCATATCATTTGCTCCTTGAGTCGGGCCTCGTTTCACTCAACCATATCATTTGTACCTCTTGCCAAGACTCGTTTGACAGAACCACATCATTTCCAACTCGAGTCGTGCCTGGTTTGGCTCAACCATATCATAGGCGCCTCGAGTCGGCCCTTGTTTGACTTAACCATATTGTTTGAGCCTTGAGTTGGGACTTGTTTGACTTACACATATGTTTGCACCTCGAGATGGGCCTCGTTTGACTCAACCACATCATTTGCACCTCGAGTCGGGCCTCGTTTGACTCGACCATATCATTTGCACCTATTGCTGGGAATCGTTTGACTGAAGCACATCATTTGTACCTCGAGTTGTGCGTCGTTTGACTCAACCTTATCATTTGTGCCTCGAGTCAGGCCTCGTTTCACTCAACCATATCATTTGCACCTCCTTGCCAGGAATCGTTTGACTGAAGCACATCATTTGCACCTTGAGTCGTGCCGTGTTTGACTCAACCTTATCATTTGCGCCTCGAATCAGAGCTTGTTTGACTCAACCATATCATTTGATCCCCAAGTTAGGACTCATTTGACTTACACATATGTTTGCACCTCGAGATGGGCCTCGTTTGATTGAACCACATCATTTGCGGCTCGAGTCGGGCATCATTTGACTCAACCATATCATTTGCACCTGGATTTGGGCCTTGTTTGACTTAACCATATCAGTTGCTCCTCGAGTCGGGCCTCATTTGACTTAAACATATCGTTTGCACCTCGAGTTGGGACTTATTTGACTAAACCATATCATTTGCACCTCGAGTCGCACCTCGTTTGACTGAACCATATCATTTGCGCCTCGAGTCAGAGCCCGTTTGACTCAACCATATCATTTGAGCCTCGAGTCGGGACTCGTTTGACTTACACATATGTTTGTACCTCGAAATGGGCCTCGTTTGACTCAACCACATCATTTATGCCTCGAGTCGGGCCTTGTTTGACTCAACCATATCATTAGCGCCTCGAGTCGGGACTCATTTGACTTACACATATGTTTGCACCTTGAGATGGTCCTCGTTTGACTTTACCGCATCATTTGCGACTCGAGTCGGGCCTTGTTTGACTCAACCATATCATTAGTGCCTCGAGTCGGGACTCGTTTGATTACACATATGTTTGTACCTTAAGATGGGCCTCGTTTGACTCAACCACATCATTTGCACCTCGAGTCAGGCCTCGTTTGACTCAACCATATCATTTGCTCCTCGAGTCGAGCCTCATTTAACTCAAGCATATCATTTGCATCTCTTGTTGGGACTCGTTTGACTGAAACACATCATTTGCACCTCGAGTCGTGCCTCATTTGACTCAACCATATCATTTGCGCCTCGAGTCGGGCCTCATTTCACTCAACTATATCATTTGCAACTCTTGTCGGGACTTGTTTGACTGAACCACATCATTTGCACCTGGAGCCGTTCCTCGTTTCACTCAACCATAACATTTGCGCCTCAAGTTGGCCCTCATTTGACTTAACCAAATCGTTTGAGCCTTGAGTCAGGCCTCGTTTCTCTCAACCATATCATTAGCGCCTCAAGTCGGGCCTCATTTGACTCAACCATATCATTTGAGCCTCGAGTCGGGACTCATTTGACTTACCCATATGTTTGCACCTCGAGATGGCCTTGTTTGACTCAACCATATCATTTGCACCTCGAGTAGGGCCTCGCTTCACTCAACCATATAATTTGCACCTCTTGTCAGGACTCGTTTGACTTACACATATGTTTGCACCTCGAAATGGGCCTCGTTTGACTCAACCACATCATTTGCTCCTCGAGTCGGGACTCGTTTGACTCAACCATATCATTACCACCTCAAGTTGGGACTCATTTGACTTACACATATGTTTGCAACTCAAGATGGTCCTTGTTTGACTTTACCCCATCATTTGCGACTCGAGTCAGGCCTTGTTTGACTCAACCATATCATTAGCACCTCGAGTCAGGACTTGTTTGACTTACACATATGTTTGTACCTCAAAATGGGCCTCGTTTGACTCAGCCACGTCATTTGCATCTCGAGTTGGGCCCCGTTTGACGCCACCATATCATTAGCGCCTCGAGTCGGGACTCATTTGACTTACACATATGTTTGCACCTCGAGATGGTCCTCGTTTGACTTTACCGCATCATTTGCGACTCGAGTCGGGCCTTGTTTGACTCAACCATATCATTAGTGCCTCGAGTCGGGACTCGTTTGACTTACACACATGTTTGCACCTCGAGATGGGCCTCATTTTACTCAACCACATCATTTGCGCCTCGAGTAGGGCCTTGTTTAACTTAACCATATCATTAATGCCTCGAGTCGGGACTCGTTTGATTACACATATGTTTGTACCTTAAGATGGGCCTCGTTTGACTCAACCACATCATTTGCACCTCGAGTCAGGCCTCGTTTGACTCAACCATATCATTTGCTCCTCGAGTCGAGCCTCATTTAACTCAAGCATATCATTTGCACCTCTTGTTGGGACTCGTTTGACTGAAACACATCATTTGCACCTCGAGTCGTGCCTCGTTTGACTCAACCATATCATTTGCGCCTCGAGTCGGGCCTCATTTAACTCAACGATATCATTTGCAACTCTTGTCGGGACTTGTTTGACTGAACCACATCATTTGCACCTGGAGCCGTTCCTCGTTTCACTCAACCATAACATTTGCGCCTCAAGTTGGCCCTCGTTTGACTTAACCAAATCGTTTGAGCCTTGAGTCAGGCCTCGTTTCTCTCAACCATATCATTAGCGCCTCAAGTCGGGCCTCATTTGACTCAACCATATCATTTGAGCCTCGAGTCGGGACTCATTTGACTTACCCATATGTTTGCACCTCGAGATGGCCTTGTTTGACTCAACCATATCATTTGCACCTCGAGTAGGGCCTCGCTTCACTCAACCATATAATTTGCACCTCTTGTCAGGACTCGTTTGACTTACACATATGTTTGCACCTCGAAATGGGCCTCGTTTGACTCAACCACATCATTTGCTCCTCGAGTCGGGACTCGTTTGACTCAACCATATCATTACCACCTCAAGTTGGGACTCATTTGACTTACACATATGTTTGCAACTCAAGATGGTCCTCGTTTGACTTTACCACATCATTTGCGACTCGAGTCGGGCCTTGTTTGACTCAACCATATCATTAGCGCCTCGAGTCAGGACTTGTTTGACTTACACATATGTTTGTACCTCGAAATGGGCCTCGTTTGACTCAGCCACGTCATTTGCATCTCGAGTTGGGCCTCGTTTGACTCAACCATATCATTAGCACCTCGAGTTGGGACTCGTTTGACTTACACACATGTTTGCACCTCGAGATGGGCCTCGTTTGACTCAACCACATCATTTGCGCCTTGAGCCGGGTGTAATTTGACTCAACCATATCATTTGCACCTCGAGTCGGGCCTCATTTGACTCAACCATATCATTTGCTCCTCGAGTCGGGTCTCGTTTAACTCAACCATATCATTTGCATCTCTTGTCAGGACTCGTTTGACTAAACCACATCATTTGCACCTGGAGTCGTACCTTGTTTGACTCAACCATATCATTTGTGCCTCAAGTTGGCCCTCGTTTGACTCAACCATACTGTTTGAGCCTCGAGTCGGGACTCGTTTCACTTACACATATCTTTGCACCGCGAGATGGGCCTCGTTTGACTCACCCACATCATTTATGCCTCGAGTTAGGCCTCGTTCGACTCAACCATATCATTAGCGCCTCGAGTCAGGACTCGTTTGTCTTACACATATGTTTGCACCTCGAGATGTGCCTCGTTTGACTCTACCATATCATTTACACCTCGAGTCAGAACTCGTTTGACTTGCACATATGTTTGCGCCTCGAGTCGAGCATTGTTTCGAGTCAGGACTCATTTGACTTAACCATATCATTTGCTCCTTGAGTCGGGCCTTGTTTCACTCAACCATATCATTTGCACCTCTTGCCAAGACTCGTTTGATAGAACCACATCATTTGCAACTCGAGTCGTGCCTGGTTTGACTCAACCATATCATAGGAACCTCGAGTCGGCCCTCGTTTGACTCAACCATATTGTTTGAGCCTCGAGTCGGGACTTGTTTGACTTACACAAATGTTTGCACCTCGAGATGGGCCTCGTTTGACTCAACCACATCATTTGTGCCTTGAGTCAAGCGTCATTTGACTCAACCATATCATTACCGCCTCGAGTCAGGACTCGTTTGTCTTACACATATGTTTGCACCTCGAGATGGGCCTCGTTTGACTCTACCATATCATTTACACCTCGAGTCGGAACTTGTTTGACTTACACATATGTTTTGCCTCGAGTTGAGCATTGTTTCGAGTCAGGACTCATTTGACTCAACCATATCATTTGCTCCTCGAGTCGGGCCTTGTTTCACTCAACCATATCATTTGCACTTCTTGCCAAGACTCGTTTGATAGAACCACATCATTTGCAACTCGAGTCGTGCCTGGTTTGACTCAACCATATCATAGGCGCCTCGAGTCGGCCCTCGTTTGACTCAACCATATTGTTTGAGCCTCGAGTCGGGACTTGTTTAACTTACACATATGTTTGCACCTCGAGATGGACCTCGTTTAACTCAACCACATAATTTGTGGCTCGAGTCAAGCATCATTTGACTCAACCATATCATTACTGCCTCGAGTCTGGAGTCGTTTGTCTTACACATATGTTTGCACCTCGAGATGGGCCTCGTTTGACTCTACCTTATCATTTACACCTCGAGTCGGAACTTGTTTGACTTACACATATGTTTTGCCTCGAGTTGAGCGTTGTTTCGAGTCAGGACTCATTTGACTCAACCATATCATTTGCTCCTCGAGTCGGGCCTCGTTTCACTCAACCATATCATTTGCACCTCTTGCCAAGACTCGTTTGACAGAACCACAACATTTGCAACTCGAGTCGTGCCTGGTTTGACTCAACCATATCATAGGCGCCTCGAGTCGGCCCTCGTTTGACTCAACCATATTGTTTGAGCCTCGAGTTGAGACTTGTTTGACTTACACATATGTTTGCACCTCAAGATGGGCCTCGTTTGACTCAACCACATCATTTGCACCTCTAGTTGGGCCTTGTTTGACCCAACCATATGTTAGCACCTTGAGACGGGACTTGTTTGTCTTACACATATGTTTGCACGTCGAGATGGGCCTCATTTGACTCAACCACATCATTTTCACCTCGAGTTGGGCATCGTTTTACACATACCACATCATTTGTGCCTTGAGTCGGGCGTCGTTTCACTTAACCATATAATTTGCACCTCGAGTCGGGTCTCGTTTGACTCAACCATATCATTTGCTCATCGAGTCTGGCCTCGTGTAACTCAACCATATCATTTGCACCTCTTGCCGGGACTCCTTTGACTGAGCCACAATATTTGCACCTCGAGTGATGTCTCGTTTGACTCAACAATATCATTTGCGCCTCGAGTCAAGTCTTGTTTAACTCAACCATATCATTTGCACCTCTTGTCGGGACTTGTTTCACACAACCTTATCATTTGCACCTCTTGTCGGGACTCGTTTGACTGAACCACATCGTTTGCACCTGGAGTCGTGCCTCGTTTGACTCAACCATATCATTTGCGCCTCGAGTCGGCCCTCGTTTGATTCAACCATATCATTTGAGCCTCGAGGCAGGATTCGTTTGACTTAAACATATATTTACACCTCGAGATGGGCCTCGTTTGACTCAACCACATCATTTGCGCCTCGAGCCGAGCCTCATTTGACTCAACCATATCATTAGCGCCTCAAGTCAAGACTCATTTGTCTTACACATGTGTTTGCACCTCGAGATCGGCCTTGTTTGACTGAACCACATCATTTGCGCCTCGAGTCAAGCCTCGTTTGACTTAGCCATATCATTAGCGTCTCGAGTCGGGACTCGTTTGACTCAACCATGTCATTTGCGCCTCGAGTCGGGCCTCATTTCACTCAACCATATCATTTGCACCTCTTGTCAGGACTCATTTGACTTACACACATGTTTGCACCTCGAGATGGGCCTCATTTGACTCAACCACATCATTTGTGCCTCAAGTCGGGCCTCGTTTGACTCAGCCATATCATTAGCGCCTCGAGTCAGGCCTCGTTTCACTCAACCATATCATTTGTACCTCTTGTTGGGACTCGTTTGACTTACACACATATTTGCACCTTGAGATGGGCCTCGTTTGACTCAACCACATCATTTGCGCCTCGAATCGGGCGTCGTTTGACTCCACCATATCATTTGCACCTCGAGTTGCCTCGTTTGTCTCAACCATATGATTTGCTCCTCGAGTCGAGCTTCAAGTAACTCAACCATATCATTTGCACCTCTTGCCGAGACTCGTTTGACTGAACCACATCATTTGCACCTCGAGTTGTGCCTGGTTTGACTCAACAATATCATTTGCGCCTTGAGTCGGGCCTCATTTCACTCAACCATATCATTCATACCTCTTGTCGAGACTCGTTTAACTTTGACATTTGTTTGCACCTTGAGATGGGCCTCGTTTGACTTAACCACATCATTTGCGCCTCGAGTCGAGCCTCGTTTAACTCAACCATATCATTCGCTCCTCGAGTCAGGACTCGTTTAACTTACCCATATGTTTGCACCTCGAGATGGGCCTCGTTTGACTCAACCATATCATTTGCTCCCCGAGTAGGGCCTCGTTTCACTCAACCATATCATTTACACCTCTTGCCAGAACTCGTTTGACTTACACATATGTTTGCACCTCGAGATGGGCCTCGTTTGGCATAACCACATCATTTGCGCCTCGAGTCGAGCCTCGTTTAACTCAACCATATCATTAGCTCTCGAGTCAGGACTCGTTTAACTTACCCATATGTTTGCACCTCGAGATGGGCCTCGTTTGACTCAACCATATCATTTGCTCCCCGAGTAGGGCCTCGTTTCACTCAACCATATCATTTACACCTCTTGCCAGAACTCGTTTGACTTACACATATGTTTGCACCTCGAGATGGGCCTCGTTTGGCATAACCACATCATTTGCACCTCGAGTCAGGCCTCGTTTGAGTCAACCATATCATTACCGCCTCGAGTTAGGACTCGTTTGTCTTACACATATGTTTGCACCTCAAGATGGGCGTTATTTGACTTAACCACATCATTTGTGCCTCGAGTCGGGCATCATTTGACTCAACCATATTATTTGCACGTTGAGTCGGGCCTCATTTGACTCAACCATATCATTTGCTCCTCGAGTCGGGCCTCGTTTAACTCAACGATATCATTTGAACCGCTTGCTGGGACTCGTTTGGCTAAACTACATCATTTGCACCTAGAGTCATTCCTCGATTGACTCAACCATATGATTTGCGCCTCGAGTCGACCCTCGTTGGACTCATCCATATCATTTGAGCCTTGAGTCGGGACTCGTTTGACTAACACATATGTTTGCACCTCGACAAGGGCCTCATTTGACTCAACCATATCATTTGCGCCTCGAGTCGGACCTCGTTTGACTCAACCATATCATTAGCGCCTCGAATCGGGGCTCGTTTGACTTACACACATGTTTGCACCTCGAGATGGGGCTCGTTTGACTCAACTACATCATTTGCGCCTCGAGTCGAGCATTGTTTGGCTCAACCATATCATTTGCACCTCAAGTCGGGCCTCGTTTTGCTCAACCATATCATTTGCTACTCGAGTCGGGCCTCATTTAGCTAAACCATATCATTTGCACCTCTTGCCGGGACTCGTTTGACTGAACCACATCATTTGCACCTAGAGTCGTGCCTTGTTTGACTCATCCATATCATTTGCGCCTCGAGTCGGGCCTCGTTTCACTTAACCATATTAATTGCACCTCTTGTAAAGACTCGTTTGACTGAACCACATCATTTGCACCTGGAGTCAAGCCTTGTTTGACTCATCCATATCATTTGCGCCTCGAGTTGACACTCGTTTGACTCAATCGTATCATTTGAGCCTCGAGTCAGGACTCGTTTGACTTACACATATGTTTGCACCTCGAGATTGGCCTCATTTGACTCAACCACATCATTTGCGCCTCGAGTCAGGCCTCGTTTGACTCAACCATATCATTAGCGCCTTGAGTTGGGACTCGTTTCTCTTACACATATGTTTGCACCTCGAGATGGGCCTCGTTTGACTCAACCACATCATTTGCACCTCTAGTTAGGCGTCGTTTGACTCAACCATATCATTTGCACCTCTTGCCAGGACTCGTTTGGCTGAACCACATCATTTGCTCCTCGAATTGTGCCTCGTTTGACTCAACCATATCATTTGCTCCTCGAGTCGGGCCTTGTGTCAACCAACGATATCCTTTGCACCTCTTGTCAGGACTCGTTTGACTTACACATATGTTTGCACCTCGAGATGGGCCTCGTTTAACTCAACCACATCATTTGTGCCTCAAGTCAGGCATCGTTTGACTCAACCATATCATTTGAACCTTGAGACGGGCCTCGTTTGACTTAACCATATCATTTGCGCCTCGAGTTGGGTCTCGTTTCACTCAACCATATCATTGGCACCTCGAGTCGGGACTCATTTGACTTACACACATGTTTGCACCTCGAGATGGGCCTCGTTTGACTCAACCACATCATTTGCGCCTCGAGTCGGGCCTCGTTTGACTCAACCATATTGTTAGCACCTTGAGTCGGGACTCATTTGACTTACACACATGTTTGCACCTCGAGATGGGCCTCATTTGACTCAACCACATCATTTGCACCTTGACTCAGGCCTCGTTTGACTCAAACATATGATTTGCACCTCGAGATGCCCCTTGTTTGACTCAACCACATCATTTATGCCTTGAGTCGGGCCTCATTTGACTCTACCATATCGTTAGCGCCTAGAGTCAGGACACGTTTAACTGAACCACATCATTTGCACCTCGAGTTGTGCCTAGTTTGACTCAACAATATCATTTGCATCTCGAGTCGGGCCTTATTTCACTCAACCATATCATTTGAACCTCTTGTCAGGACTCGTTTGACAGAACCACATCATTTGCACTTGGAGTCGTGCCTTGTTTAACTCAACCATATCATTGGCGCCTCAAGCCGACCCTCGTTTGACTTAACCATATTGTTTGGGCCTCGAGTCAAGACTCGTTTGACTTACACTTATGTTTGCACCTCGAGATGGGCCTTGTTTGACTTAACCACATCATTTACGCCTCGAGTCGGGACTCGTTTGACTCAACCATATTGTTAGCACCTCGAGTCGGGACTCGTTTGTCTTACACATATATTTGCACATCGAGATGGGCCTCGTTTCACTCAACCACATCATTTGCGCCTCAAGGCGGGCGTCGTTTGACTCAACCATATCATTTGCACCTCGTGTCGTGCCTGATTTGACTTAACAATATCATTTGCGCCTCGAGTCGGGCCTCGTTTCACTCAACCATATCATTTGCACCTCTTGTCAGGACTCGTTTGACAGAACCACATCATTTGCATCTGGAGTCCTGCCTCGTTTGACTTAACCTTATCGTTTGCGCCTCGAGTTGGGACTCGTTTGACTTACACATATGTTTGCGCCTCGAGATGGGCCTCGTTTGACTAAACCACATCATTTGCGCCTCGAGTCGGGCCTCGTTTGACTCAACCATATCATTAGCACCTCGAGTTGGGACTCATTTGTCTTACACATATGTTTGCACATCGAGTTGGGCCTCGTTTGACTCAACCATATCATTTGAACCTCGAGTCGAGACTCGTTTGACTTACACATATGTTTGCACCTCGACATGGGCCTTGTTTGACTTAACCATATCATCTGTGCCTTGGGTCGGACCTCGTTTGATTCAACCATATCATTAGTGCCTCGAGTCGGGACTTGTTTGACTTACACATATCTTTGCACCTCAAGATGGGGCTCATTTGACTCAACCACATCTTTTGTGTCTTGAGTAGGGCCTCGTTTGACTCAACCATATCATTAGCGCCTCAAGTCGGGGCTCGTTTCACTTACACACATGTTTGCACCTCCAGATGGGCCTCATTTTTCTCAACCATATCCTTTGTGCCCTGAGTCAGGCGCCATTTGACTCAACCATATCATATGCACCTCAAACTAGGAAATTATAGAATAACTTGCAAACCTAGCAAGCTTGAGATGTGCTACAAAACAATGTTCGTGCATTGAAGTGTTTGACTCAACCATATCATTTGCTCCTCGAGTCAGGCCTCGTTTAACTCAACCATATCATTTGCACCTCTTGCCGGGACTCGTTTGACTAAACCACATCATTTCCACCTCGAGTCGTGCCTTGTTTGACTCAACCATATCATTTGCACCTTGAGTTGGGCATCGTTTCACTCAACCATATTATTTGTGCCTCTTGTTGGGACTCGTTTGACTGAACCACATCATTTACACCTGGAGTCGTGCCTTATTTGACTCAACCATATCATTTGCACCTCGAGTCAGCCCTTGTTTGACTTACACATATGTTTGCGCCTCGAGATGGGCCTTGTTTCACTCAACCACATCATTTACGCCTCGAGCCGGGCCTTGTTTGACTCAACCGTATCATTAGCACCTCGAGTTGGGGCCCGTTTGACTTACACATATGTTTGGACATCGAGATGGGTCTCGTTTGACTCAACCACATCATTTGTGCCTCGAGTCAGGCCTCGTTTGACTCAACGATATCATTGGCACCTCGAGTCATTCCTCGTTTGACTTAACCAGATCATTTGCTCCTTGAGTCAGGCCTCATTTAACTCAACCATATCATTTGCACCTCTTGTCATGACCCGTTTGACTGAACCACATCATTTGCACCTTGAGTCGGGCCTTGTTTAACTCAAACATATAAGTTGCATGTTGAGTTGGGCCTCATTTGACTTAACCATATCATTTGCATCTCGAGTCGGGCTTCGTTTAACTCAACCATATCATTTGCAACTCTTGTCGGGACCCGTTTGACCGAACCACATCATTTGCACCTCGAGTCACGCCTCATTTGACTCAACCATATCATTTGCGCCTCGAGTCCAGCCTCGTTTGACTCAACCATATCATTTAAGCCTTGAGTTGGGACTCGTTTGACTTAAACATATGTTTGCACCTCGAGATGGGCCTCGTTTGACTCAATGACATTATTTGTGCCTTGATCCGGGCCTTGTTTGACTTAACCATATCATCAGCGCCATGAGTCGGGATGTGTTTGACTTACACATATGTTTGCACCTTGAGATGGGCCTCGTTTGACACAACCACATCATTTGTGCCTCGTGGAAGACCTCACTTGACTACAACCACATCATTTGCGCCTTGAGTCATGCCTCGTTTGACTTACACATATGTTTGCACCTTGAGATGGGCCTCATTTGACTCAACCACATCATTTGTGCCTCGAGTTGGGCACCGTTTGACTTAACCATATCATTTGCACCTCGAGTCAGGCCTTATTTGACTCAACCATATCATTTGCGCATTGAGTCGAGCCTTGTTTAACTTAACCATATCATTTGAGCCTCGTGTCGGGACTCGTTTGACTTACACATATGTTTGCACCTCTTGATGGGCCTTGTTTAACTCAACCATATCATTTGCTCCTCGAGTCAGGCTTCGTTTAACTCAACCATATCATTTGCACCTCTTGCTAGGACTCATTTGATTGAACCACATCATTTGCACCTCGAGTCATGCCTCGTTTGACTCAACCATATCATTTGCGCCTCGAGTTCGGCCTTGTTTCACTCAACCAATTCATTTGCACCTCTTGTCGAGACTCGTTTGACTTACACATATGTTTGCACCTCAAGATGGGCCTCGTTTGACTCAACCACATCATTTGTGCCTCGAGTTAGGCATCGTTTGACTCAACCTTATCATTTGCACCTTGAGTCAAGCCTGGATTGACTCAACCATGTCATTAGCACCTCAAGTCGGGACTCATTTGAATTAAACATATGTTTGCACCACGAGATGGGCCTTGTTTGACTCAACCACATCATTTGCACCTCGAGTCGGGCCTCGTTTGACTCAAAAATATCGTTTGCACCTCATGTTGGGCCTCGTTTGACTTAACCATCTCATTTCCACCTCAAGTCAAGCCTCGTTTAACTCAACCATATCATTTGCCCCTCTTGTCGGGACCCATTTGACTAAAGCACATCATTTGTAACTCAAGTCGTGCCTCGATTGACTCAACCATATCATTTGTACCTCGATATGGGCCTCGTTTGACTCAACCACATCATTTGCGGCTCAAGTCGGGCCTTGTTTGACTCAACCATATCATTAGCGCCTCGAGTGGGGACTTGTTTGACTTACACATATGTTTGGACCTCGAGATGGGTCTCGTTTGACTCGACCACATCATTTGCGCCTCGAGTCAGGCCTCGATTGACTCGACCATATCATTTGTACCTCGAGTCAGCCTCGTTTCACTCAACCATATGATTTGCGCCTCGAGTCGGGTGTCATTTGACTCAACCATATCATTTGCACCTCGAGTCGTTCTTCGTTTAACTCAACTAGATCATTTTCTCGTTGAGTCGGGCATCGTTTAACTCAACCATATCATTTGCACCTCTTGCCGAAACTCATTTGACTGAAGCACATCATTTGTACATCGAGTCGTGCATCGTTTGACTCAACCTTATCATTTGCGCCTCGAGTCAGGCCTCGTTTCACTCAACCATATCATTTGCACCTCTTGCTGGGACTCGTTTGACTGAAGCACATCATTTGCACCTCGAGTCGCGCCTCGTTTGACTCAACCATATCATTTGAGTCCTAAGTTAGGACTCGTTTGACTTACACATATGTTTGCACCTCGAGATGGGCCCCATTTGATTGAACCACATCATTTACGCCTCAAGTTGGGCATCGTTTGACTCAACCATATCATTTGCACCTCGATTTGAGCCTCGTTTGACTTAGCCATATCATTTGCTCCTCGAGTCGGGCTTCGTTTGACTCAAACTTATCGTTTGCACCACGAGTTGGGCCTTATTTGACTCAACCATATCATTTGCACCTCGAGTCGTGCCTCGTTTGACTGAACCATATCATTTGCGCCTCGAGTCGGAGCTCGTTTGACTCAACCATATCATTTGAGCCTCGAGTCGGGACTCGTTTGACTTACACATATGTTTGTACCTTGAGATGGGCCTCGTTTGACTCAAACATATCATTTGCACGTCGAGTTAGGCCTCGTTTGACTCAACCAAATCATTTGCGCCTTGAGTCGGGCCTCGTTTATCTCAACCATATCATTTGCGCCTCAGGTCGGGACTTGTTTGACTCAACCATATCATTAGCGCCTCGAGTCAGGACTTGTTTAACTTACACATATGTTTGCACCTCGAGATCGGCCTCATTTGACTCAACCA
Organism: Dicorynia guianensis; assembly: GCA_037013595.1. Classification (NCBI taxonomy): domain Eukaryota; kingdom Viridiplantae; phylum Streptophyta; class Magnoliopsida; order Fabales; family Fabaceae; genus Dicorynia; species Dicorynia guianensis. The sequence goes on from JASUAB010000023.1 coordinate 2,481,693, forward strand.
CATTATTTGCGCCTCAAGTCAGGCCTCATTTGACTCAACCATATCATTAGTGCCTCGAGTCGGGACTCGTTTCTCTTACACACATTTTACACCTCGAGATGGGCCTCGTTTTACTCAACGACATCATTTGCGCCTCGAGTAGGGCCTTGTTTAACTTAACCATATCATTAGTACCTCGAGTCGGGACTCGTTTGATTACACATATGTTTGTACCTTGAGATGGGCCTTGTTTGACTCAACCACATCATTTGCGCCTCGAGTCATGCCTCGTTTGACTAAACCATATCATTTGCTCCTCAAGTCGAGCCACATTTAACTCAAGCATATCATTTGCACCTCTTGTCGGGACTCATTTGACTGAACCACATCATTTGCACCTCGAGTCATGCCTCGTTTGACTCAACCATATCATTTGCACCTCAAGTTGGCCCTCGTTTGACTCAACCATATCATTTAAGCTTCGAGTCGGGACTTGTTTGACTTACACATATGTTTACACCATAAGATGGTCCTCGTTTGACTGAACCACAGCATTTGCACCTTGAGTCGGCCCTCGTTTGACTCAACCATATCATTAGCGCATCTAGTCGGGACTCGTTTGAGTTACACATAAGTTTACACCTCGAGATGGGCATCCTTTGACTCAACCGCATCATTTGAGCCTCAAGTCGGGCCTTGTTTGACTTAACCATATCATTAGCGCCTCGAGTCGGGGCTCGTTTAACCCACCCATATCATTTGCATGCCTTGTTGGGGCCCGTTTGACTGAACCACATCATTTGCACCTCGAGTCGTGCCTCGTTTAACTCAACTATATCATTTGTGCATGAGTCAGGAATAGTTTAACTTACACATATGTTTGCACCTCGAGATGGGCCTCATTTGACTCAACCACATCCTTTGTGCCTCGAGCCAGGCCTCGTTTGACTCATCCATGTCATTAGCACCTCGAGTCGTGACATGTTTGACTTACACATATGTTTGGACCGCGACATGGGCCTCGTTTGACTAAACCACATCATTTGCGCCTCGAGTCAGCCTTCGTTTGACTCAACCATATCATTTGCACCTCAAGTTGGGACTCATTTGACTTACACATACGTTCGCACCTTGAGATGGGCCTCGTTTGACTCAACCACATCGTTTGCGCCTCGAGTCAGGCCTCGTTTAACTCAAACATATCATTTGCACCTCGTTTGACTCAACCACATCATTTGCGCCTCGAGTGGGGCCTCGTTTGACTCAACCATATCATTAGCTCCTCGAGTTGGTCCTTGTTTAACTTAACCATATCATTTGCACCTCTTGTCGAGACTCATTTGACTGAACCACATCATTTGCTCCTCAAGTCACGCCTCGTTTGGCTCAACCATATCATTTGTGCCTCGAGTCGGCCCTCGTTTGACTCAACCATATCGTTTGAGCCTTGAGTTGAGACTCGTTTGACTTTAACATATGTTTGCACCTCGAGATGGGCCTCGTTGCACCTCGAGACTCATTTGACATTCACATATCTTTTTGTCGTGACTCATTTGACTGAACCACATCTTTTGCACCTTGAGTTGCGCCTCGTTTGACTTAACCATATCATTTGTGCCTCGAGTCGACCCTCGTTTATCTCAACCATATCATTTGCTCCTTGTGTCGGGCCTCATTTCACTTACACATATGTTTGCACTTTGAGTTGGGCCTTGTTTGACTTAACCATATCATTTGCCCCTCGAGTCAGGCTTCATTTAACTCAACCATATCATTTCCTCCTCTTGTCGTGACCCGTTGGACTGAAGCACATCATTTGCAACTCGAGTCGTGCCTCGTTTGACTCAACCATATCATTCGCGCCTCGAGTTGCCTCGTTTGACTCAACCATATCATTTGAGCCTCGAGTCGTGCCTTGTTTGACTTAACCATATCATTTGCACCTCGAGTCAGGACTCGTTTGACTTTCACATTTGTTTGCACCTCGAGATGGTCCTCATTTCTCTCAATCGTATCATTTGTGTCTCGAGTTGGACCTCGTTTGACTTAACCATATCATTTGCTCCTCAAGTCGGGCCTCGTTTATCTCAAGGATATCATTTGCACCTCTTGTCGAGACTCGTTTGACTGAACCACATCATTTGCAACTCGAGTCGTACCTCATTTGACTCAACCATATCAATTGCGCCTCGTGTCGGCCCTCGATTGACTCAACCATATCATTTACTCCTTGAGTCAGGCCTCGTTTATCTCAAACATATCATTTGCACCTCTTGTCAGGACTCGTTTGACTGAACCACATCATTTGCACCTCAAGTCGCACCTCATTTGACTCAACCATATAAGTTACGCCTCGAGTCGGCCCTCGTTTGACTCAGCCATGAGTCGAGACTCGTTTGACTTTCACATATGTTTGCACCTCGAGATGGGCCTCGTTTGACTCAACCACATCATTTGCGCCTCAAGTTGGGCCTTGTTTGAGTCAACCATATCATTAGTGCCTCTAGTCGGGACTCGTTTGACTTACACATATGTTTACACCTCGAGATGGCCTCGTTTGACTCAACCACATCAATTGCGCCTCGAGTTGGGCCTCATTTGACTCAACGATATCATTTGCTCCTCAAGTCGGGCCTCGTTTAACTCAATTATATCATTTATAGCTCTTATCGAGACTCATTTGGCTGAACCACATCATTTGCACCTCGAGTCGCACCTCATTTGACTCAACCATATCATTTGCGCCTCGAGTCGGCCCTCATTTGACTCAGCCATATCGTTTGAGCCTCGAGTCAGGAATCGTTTGACTTACACATATGTTTGCACCTTGAGATGGCCCTTGTTTGACTCAACCACATCTTTTGCGCCTCGAGTCGGGCCTCGTTTAACTCAAACATATCATTTGCACGTCGAGTTAGGCCTCATTTGCACCTCAAGAAAGGTGCCGTTTGACTCAGCCATAACATTTGCGCCTTGAGTCAGACCTTATTTCACTCAACCATATCATTTGCACGTCGAATCGAGCCTCGTTTGACTCAACCATATCGTTAGCACCTCATTTCGGGCCTCGTTTGACTTACACATATGTTTGCACTTTGAGATGGGCCTCGTATGACTCAACCACATCATTTGTGCCTCGAGTCGGGCCTCGTTTGACTCAAACATATCATTTGCACCTCGAGTTGGGCCTCATTTGACTCAACAATATCATTTGCACCTAGAGTTGGGCCACGTTTGACTCAACCATATTATTTGCACCTATTGTCAGGACCCGTTTGGCTAAACCACATCTTTTGTACCTCGAGTCGTGCCTCGTTTGAGTTAACCATATCATTTGTGCCTCGAGTCGGGCCTCGTTTGACTCAACCATATCATTTGAGCCTTGAGTCGGGCCTCGTTTGACTCAACCATATCAATTGAGCCTCAAGTCAGGACTCGTTTGACTTACACATATGTTTGCACCTTGAGATTGGCCTCGTTTGACTCAGCCACATGATTTGTGCCTCGAGTTGGGCCTCATTTGACTCAACCATATCATTAGCGCCCCGAGTCGAGACTCGTTTGGCTTACACATATGTTTGCACCTCGAGAAGGGCCTCGCTTGACTCAACCACATCATTTGTTCCTCGAGTCGGGAATCGTTTGACTCAACCATATCATTTGCACCTCGAGTCAGGCCTCGTTTGACTCAACCATATCATTTGTGCCTCGAGTCGGGCCTCATTTCACTCAACTATATCATTAGGGCCTCGAGCCGGGACTCGTTTGGCTTACACATATGTTTGCATCTCGAGATGGGCCTCGTTTGGCACAACCACATCTTTTGCGCCTCGAGGCGGGCCTCGTTTGGCTCAACGATATCATTTGCTCCTCGAGTCGGGCCTCGTTGAACTCAGCCATATCATTTGCATCTTTTATCGTGACTCATTTGACTGAACCACATCATTTGTACCTCAAGTCACGCCTCGTTTGACTTAACCATATCATTTGTGCCTCGAGTCGACCCTCGTTTGACTCAACCAGATCATTTGAGCCTCAAGTTAGGGCTCATTTGACTCAACCACATCATTTTCACCTCGAGTCGTGCCTCGTTTGAGTCAACCATATCATTTGCGCCTCAAGTCGGGCCTTGTTTGACTTAACCATATCATTAGCGCCTTGAGTCAGGACTCGTTTGACTTACACATATGTTTACACCTTGAGATGGGCATCGTTTGACTCAACCACATCATTTGCGCCTCGAGTCAGGCCTCGTTTGACTCAACCATATAATTTGCACCTCGAGTCGGGCCTCGTTTGACTCAACCATATAATTTGCTCCTCGAGTAGGGCCTCGTTTAACTCAGTCATATTATTTGCACCTCTTGTCGAGACTCGTTTGTCTGAACCACATCATTTGCACCTCGAGTCGGCCCTTGTTTGACTCAAACATATTGTTTGAGCCTCGAGTCGAGACTCGTTTGAGTTTCACATATGTTTGCACCTCAACATGGGCCTCGTTTCACTCAACCACATCATTTACGCCTCGAGTTGTGCCTCATTTGACACAACCATATCATTTACGCCTCGTGTCAGGCACCGTTTGACTCAACCATATCATTTGCACCTTGAGTCAGGTATTATTTCACTCAACCATATCATTTGCACCTCGAGTCGAGCCACGTTTGACTCAACCATATTTTTGAACCTCTTGTCAGGACCCGTTTAACTAAATCGCATCATTTGCACCTCGAGTCGTGCCTTGTTTGAGTCAACCATATCATTTGTGCCTCGAGTCGAGCCTCGTTTGACTCAACCATATCATTTGAGCCTCGAGTCGGGACTCGTTTGGCTTACACATAAGTTTGCATCTCGAGATGGGCCTCGTTTGGCACAACCACATCTTTTGCGCCTTGAGGCGGGCCTCGTTTGGCTCAACCATATCATTTGCTCCTCGAGTCGGGCCTCGTTGAACTCAACCATATCATTTGCATCTTTTGTCGTGACTCATTTGACTGAACCACATCATTTGTAGCTCGAGTCACGCCTTGTTTGACCTAACCATATCAATTGTGCCTTGAGTCGACCCTCGTTTGACTTAACCAGATCATTTGAGCCTCAAGTTAGGGCTCATTTGACTCCACCACATCATTTTCACCTCGAGTTGTGCCTCGTTTGACTCAACCATATCATTAGTGCCTCGAGTCCAGACTCGTTTGACTTACACACATGTTTGCACCTCGAGATGGGCCTCGTTTGACTCAACCACATCATTTGCGCCTCCAGGCGGGCCTCATTTGACTCAAACATATCATTTGCACCTCGAGTTGGGCCTCGTTTGACTCAACCATATCATTTGCGCCTCAAGTCAAGCCTTGTTTAACTCAACCATATCATTTGATCCTCTTGTCGGGACCCGTTGGACTGAAGCACATGATTTGCAACTCAAGTCGTGCCTCGTTTGACTCAACCATATCATTCGCGTCTCAAGTTGGCCTCGTTTGACTCAACCATATCATTTGAGCATCGAGTCGTGCCTTATTTGACTCAACCATATCATTTGCGCCTCGAGTCAGAACTCGTTTGACTTACACATATGTTTACACCTCGAGATGGGCCTCGTTTGACTCAACCACATCATTTGTGCCTCGAGTTGGGCCTCATTTGACTCAACCATATAATTTGCTCCTCGAATCGGGCCTCGTTTAACTTAATTATATCATTTGCAGCTCTTATCGGGACTCATTTGGCTGAACCACATCATTTACACCTTGAGTCGCACCTCATTTGACTCAACCATATCATTTGCGCCTCAAATCGGCCCTCGTTTGACTCTGCCATATCGTTTGAGCCTTGAGTCAGGAATCGTTTGACTTACACATATGTTTGCACCTCGAGATAGGCCTCGTTTGACTCAACCACATCATTTGCACCTCGAGTTGTGCCTCGTTTGACTCAATCATATCATTAGTGCCTTGAGTCAGGACTCGTTTGGCTTACGCATATGTTTGCACCTCGAGATGGGCCTCGTTTGACTCAACCACATCATTTGCACCTCTACTCATGCCTCGTTTGACTCAAATATATCATTTGCACCTCGAGTTGGGCCTCGTTTGACTCAACCATGTCATTAGCGCCTTGAGTCAGGACTCGTTTGACTCAACCATATCATTTGTTCCTCTTGTCGGGAGCCGTTTGACTGAACCACATGATTTGCAACTCGAGCCATGCCATGTTTGACTCAAACATATCATTCGCGCCTCGAGTCAGTCCTTGTTTGACTCAACCATATCATTTGAGCATAGAGTCGGGACTTGTTTGACTTACACATATGTTTGCACCTCGAGATGGGCCTCGTTTGACTCAACCACATCATTTGTGCCTCGAGTCGTGCCTTGTTTGACTCAACCATATCATTAGTGCCTCGAGTCAGGACTCGTTTGACTTACACATATGTTTGCACCTTGAGATGGGCCTCGTATGACTCAACCACATCATTTGTGCCTCGAGTCGGGCCTCGTTTGACTCAAACATATAATTTGCAGCTCGAGTCCGGAGTCATTTGACTTACACATATGTTTGCACCTCGAGATGGACCTCGTTTGACCCAACCACATCATTTGCACCTCGAGTCAGGCCTCGTTTGACTCAAACATATCATTTGCACCTCGAGTTGGGCCTCGTTTGACTCAACCATATCATTTGCGCCTCAAGTCGAGCCTCGTTTAACGAAATGATATCATTTGCTCCTCTTGTTGGGACCCGTTGGACTGAAGCACATGATTTGAAACTTGAGTCGTACCTCGTTTGACTCAACCACATCATTAGCGCCTTGAGTTGGCCTTGTTTGACTCAACCATATCATTTGAGCGTCGAGTTGGGACTTGTTTGACTTACACATATGTTTGCACTTTGAGATGGGCCTCGTTTGACTCAACCTCATCATTTGTGCCTCAAGTCGGGCCTTGTTTGACTCAACCATATCATTAGCGCCTGGAGTCGGGACTCGTTTGACTTACACATATGTTTACAACTTGAGATGGGCCTCGTTTGACTCAACCACATCATTTGCACCTTGAGTCGGGCCTCATTTCAATTGACCATATCATTTGCAACTCGAGTCGGGCCTCATTTGACTCAACTATATAATTTGCTCCTCGAGTTGGGCCTCGTTTAACTCAGCCATATTATTTGCACCTCTTGTCGAGACTCGTTTGACTGAACCACATCATTTGCACCTCGAGTCATGCCTCGTTTGACTAAACCAGATTATTTGCGTCTCGAGTCGACCCTCGTTTGACTCAAACATATTGTTTGAGCCTCGAGTCGAGTCTCATTTGATTTTCACATATGTTTGCACCTCAACATGGGACTCGTTTCACTCAACCACATCATTTGCGCCTCGAGTCGTGCCTCGTTTGACACAACCATATCATTTACGCCTCGTGTCAGGCACCGTTTGACTCAACCATATCTTTTGCACCTCGAGTCAGGCCTTATTTCACTCAACCATATCATTTGCGCATCGAGTCGGGCCTTCTTTGACTCAACATATCATTTGAGCCTCGTGTCGGGCCTCGTTTGACTCAACCATGTTATTTGCGCCTTGAGTTAGGCCTCGTTTGACTCAACCATATCGTTTGAGCGTTGAGTCGAGACTCATTTGACTTTCTCATATGTTTGCACCTCGAGATAGTCCTCATTCCTCTCAATCGTATTATTTGCGCTTTGAGTTGAGCCTCGTTTGACTCAACCATATCATTTGCTCCTCGAGTCGGGCCTCATTTATCTCAACCATATCATTTGCACCTCTTGTCGAGACTCATTTGACTGAACCACATCATTTGCACCTCGAGTCGTACCTCATTTCACTCAACCATATCATTTGCGCCTCGAGTCGGCCCTCGTTTGACTTTCACATATGTTTGCACCTCGCGATGGGCCTCGTTTGACTTAACCATATCATTAGCGCCTCGTGTCGGGCCTCGTTTCACTTACACATATGTTCGCACTTTGGGATGGGCCTCATATGACTCAACCACATCACTTGTGCCTCGAGTCGGGCCTCGTTTGACTCAAACATATGACTTGCACCTCGAGTTGGGCCTTATTTGACTCAACCATATCATTTGCACCTCGAGTCGGGCCACATTTGACTTAACCATATTATTTGCACCTCTTGTCAGGACCTATTTGACTAAACCACATCATTTGCACCTCGAGTCGTGCCTCGTTTGAGTCAACCATATCATTTGTGCCTTGAGTCGGGAATCGTTTGACTTAACCATATCATTTTCACCTTGAGTCGGGCCTCGTTTGACTCAACCATATCATTTGTGCTTCGAGTCGGGCCTCGTTTCACTCAACCATATCATTAGCGCCTCGAGTTGGGACTCGTTTCACTTACACATATGTTTGCATCTCGAGATGAGCCTCGTTTGACAGAACCACATCTTTTGTGCCTCGAGTCAGGCCTCATTTGGCTCAACCATATCATTTGCTCCTCGAGTCAGGCCTCGTTGAACTGAACCATATCATTTGCATTTTTTGTCGTGACTCATTTGACTGAACCACATCATTTGAACCTCGAGTCGTACCTCGTTTGACTGAACCATATCATTTGTGCCTCGAGTCGGTCCTCGTTTGACTCAACCATATCATTTGAGCCTTAAGTCGGGACTCGTTTGACTCAACCACATCATTTTGACCTCGAGTCATGCCTCGTTTGACTCAACCGTATCATTAGCGTCTCGAGTCTGGACTCGTTTCACTTACACATATGTTTGCACCTCGAGATAGGCCTCGTTTGACTCAACCACATCATTTTCACCTCGAGTCGGGCCTCATTTGACTCAAACATGTCATTTGCACCTCGAGTTGGGCCTCGTTTGACTCAACCATATCATTTGCACCTCGAGTCAGGCCTCGTTTAACTCAACCATATCACTTGCTCCTCTTGTCAGGACCCGTTGGACTGAAGCACATGATTTGCAACTCGAGTCGTGCCTCGTTTGACTCAACCATATCATTTGAGCCTCAAGTCGTGTCTTGTTTGACTCAACCATATCATTTGCGCGTCGAGTCGAGACTCGTTTGACTTGCACATATGTTTACACCTCTAGTCGTGCCTCGTTTGACTCAACCACATCATTTGTGCCTCGAGTTGGGCCTCATTTGACTCAACCATATCATTTGCTACTCAAGTCAGGCCTTGTTTAACTCAACCATATCATTTGCACCTCTTGTTGAGACTCGTTTGACTGAACCACATCATTTACACCTCAAGTCGTGCCTTGTTTGACTCAACCATATCATTTGCACCTCGAGTCGGCCCTCGTTTGACTCAACCATATCGTTTGAGCCTCAAGTCGAGACTCGTTTGACTTTCCCATATGTTTGCACCTCGAGATGGGCCTCGTTTGACTCAACCACATCATTTGTTCCTCGATTCGGGCCTTGTTTGACTCAACCATATCATTAGTGCCTCGAGTCGGGACTCGTTTGACTTACACATATGTTTACAACTCGAGATGGCCTTGTTTGACTCAACCACATCAATTGCGCCTTGAGTTGGGCCTCATTTGACTCAACGATATCATTTGCTCCTCAAGACGAGCCTCATTTAACTCGTTTATATCATTTGCAGCACTTATCGAGACTCACTTGGCTGAACCACATCATTTGCATCTCAAGTCGCACCTCATTTGACTAAACCTTATCATTTGAGCCTCGAGTCGGGAATCGTTTGACTTACACATATGTTTGCACCTCGAGATGGCCCTCATTTGACTCAACCATATCATTAGAACCTTGAGTCAGGACTCGTTTGACTTACACATATTTTTGCACCTCAAGATGGGCCCCGTTTGACTCAACCACATCATTTGCGCCTCTAGTCGTGCCTCATTTGACTAAAATATATCATTTGCACCTCGGGTTGGGCCTCATTTGACCTAACCATGTCATTAGTGCCTCGAGTCGGGACTTGTTTGACTCAACCATATCATTTGCGCCTCGAATAAGGCCTCGTTTGACTCAACCTTATCATTTGATCCTCGAGTCTGGCCTTATTTAACTCAACCTTATCATTTGCACCTCTTGTCGAGACTCGTTTGACTAAACCACATCATTTGCACCTCGAGTCGTGCCTCGTTTGACTCAAGATTATCATTTGCGCCTTGAGTCGGCCCTCGTTTGACTCAACCATATCGTTTGAGCCTTGAGTCATGACACGTTTGACTTTTACATATGTTTGCACCTCGAGATGGGCCTCGTTTCACTTAACTACATCATTTGCGCCTCGAGTCATGACTCATTTGATGCAACCATATCATTAGCGCCTCGAGTCAGGACTCGTTTGACCTACACATATTTTTGCACCTCGAGATGGGCATTGTTTGACTTAACCATATCATTTGCACCTCGAGTCAGGCCTTATTTCACTCAACCATATAATTTGCGCATTGAGTCGAGCCTCATTTGACTCAGCCATGTCATTTGAAACTCGTGTCGGGCCTCGTTTGAGTCAACCATATCATTAGTGCCTCGAGTCAGGACTCATTTGACTTACACATATGTTTACACCTTGAGATGGGCCTTGTTTGACTCAACCACATCATTTGCGTCTCAAGTTGGGCCTCGTTTGACTCAACCATATCATTTGCTCCTCGAGTCGGGCCTCGTTTAACTCAACCATATCATTTGCACCTCGTGTCGAGACCGTTTGACTGAACCACATCATTTGCACCTCGAGTCGCAGCTCGTTTAACTTAACCATATCATTTGTGCCTGGAGTCGGCTCTCGTTTGACTCAACCATATCATCGAGCCTCAAGTTGGGTCTCATTTGAGTCAACCACATCATTTGTGCCTCGGGTCGAGCCTTGTTTGACTCCACCATATCATTAGTGCCTCGAGTCGGGATTTGTTTGAGTTACACATATGTTTACACCTCGACATGGCCTCACTTGACTCAACCACATCAATTGTGCCTCGAGTTGGGCCTCATTTGACTCAACGATATCATTTGCTCCCCAAGTCGAGCCTCGTTGAACTCAATTATATAATTTGCAGCTCTTATCGAGACTCATTTGGCGGAACCACATCATTTTCACCTCGAGTCGCACCTCATTTGACTTAACCATATCATTTGCGCCTCGAGTCGGCCCTCATTTGACTCAACCATATCATTTATGCCTCGAGTCGGCCCTCGTTTAACTCAACCATATCGTTTGAGCCTCGAGTCGAGACTCGTTTGAGTTTCACATATGTTTACACCTCGAGATGGGCCTCATTTAACTCAACCACATCATTTGCGCCTTGAGTCAAGCCTTGTTGGACTCAACCATATCATTAGTGCCTCGAGTCGGGACTCGTTTGACTTACACATATGTTTACACCTCGAGATGGCCTCGTTTGACTTAACCACATCAATTGCGCCTCGAGTTGGGCCTCATTTGAATCAACGATATCATTTGCTCCTCAACTCGGGCCTCATTTAACTCAATTATATAATTTGCAGCTCTTATCGAGACTCATTTGGTTGAACCACATCATTTGCACCTCGAGTCGCATCTCGTTTGACTCAACCATATCATTTACACCTCGAGTCAGCCCTCGTTTGACTCAGCCATATCGTTTGAGCCTCGAGTCAGGAATCGTTTGACTTACACATATGTTTGCACCTCGAGATGGCCCTCGTTTGACTCAACCACATTATTTGCACCTCAAGTCGTGCCTCGTTTGACTCAACCATATCATTAGCGCCTTGAGTCAGGACTCGTTTGACTTACACATATCTTTGCACCTCGAGATGGGCCTCGTTTGACTCAACCACATCATTTGCGCCTCTAGTCGTGCCTCGTTTGACTCAAATATATCATTTGCACCTCGAGTTGGGCCTCGTTTGACTCAACCATGTCATTAGCGCCTCGAGTCGGGACTCATTTCACTCAACCATTCATTTGCTCCTCTTGTCGGGAGCCATTTGACTAAACACATGATTTGCAACTTGAGTCGTGCCTCGTTTGACTCAACCATATCATTCGCTCCTCGAATCGGTCCTCGTTTGACTCAACCATATCATTTGCACCTCGAGTCGGGACTTGTTTGACTTACACATATGTTCGCACCTCGAGATGGGCCTCGTTTGACTCAACCACATCATTTGCGCCTCGAGTCATGCTTTGTTTGACTCAACCATATCATTAGTGCCTCGAGTCGGGACTCGTTTGACATACACATATGTTTGCACCTTGAGATGGGCCTCGTATGACTCAACCACATCATTTGTGCCTCGAGTCGGGCCTCATTTGACTCAAACATATAATTTGCACCTCGAGATGGCCCTCGTTTGACTCAACCACATCATTTGCACCTCAAGTCGTGCCTTGTTTGACTCAACCATATCATTAGTGCCTTGAGTCAGGACTCGTTTGACTTACACATATGTTTGCACCTCGAGATGGGCCTCGTTTGACTCAACCACATCATTGGCGCCTCTAGTCGTGCCTCGTTTGACTCAAATATATCATTTGCACCTCAAGTTAGGCCTCGTTTGACTCAACCATGTCATTAACGGCTCGAGTCGGGACTCGTTTGACTCAACCATATCATTCGCTCCTCGAATCGGTCCTCATTTGACTCAACCATATCATTTGAGCCTCGAGTCAGGACTTGTTTGACTTACACATATGTTTGCACCTCGAGATGGGTCTCGTTTGACTCAACCACATTATTTGTGCCTCGAGTTATGCCTTGTTTTACTCAACCATATCATTAGTGCCTCAAGTCGAGACTCGTTTGACTTACACATATGTTTGCACCTTGAGATGGGCCTTGTATGACTTATCCACATCATTTGTGTCTTGAGTCGGGCTTCGTTTGACTCAAACATATAATTTGCACCTCGAGATGGCCCTTGTTTGACTCAACCACATCATTTGCACCTCAAGTCGTGCCTCGTTTGTCTCAACCATGTCATTAGCGCCTCGAGTCAGGACTCGTTTGACTCAACCATATCATTTGCTCCTCTTGTCGGGACCCGTTGGATTGAAGCACATGATTTGCAACTTGAGTCGTGCCTCGTTTGACTCAACCATATCATTCACGCCTCGAGTTAGCGTCGTTTGACTGAACCATATCATTTGAACCTCGAGTCGGGACTTGTTTGACTTCCACATATGTTTGCACCTTGAGATGGGCCTCGTTTGACTCAACCTCATCATTTGCGCCTCAAGTTAGGCCTTGTTTGACTCAACCATATCATTTGTGCCTCGAGTCGGGGCTCATTTCACTTACACATTTGTTTACACCTTGATATGGGTCTCATTTGACTCAACCACATCATTTGTGCCTCGAGTCAGTCCTTGTTTGACTCGACCATATCATTTGCACCTTGAGTCGAGACTCGTTTGACTCAACCATATCATTTGCTCCTCGAGTTGGGCCTCATTTAACTCAGCCATATTATTTGCACCTCTTGTCGAGACTCGTTTGATTGAACCACATCATTTGCACCTCGAGTCATGCCTCGTTTCACTCAACCATATCATTTACGTCTTGAGTCAGCCCTCGTTTGACTCCAACATATTGTTTGAGTCTCGAGTTGAGACTCGTTTCACTTTCACATATGTTTGCACCTCAACATGGTCCTCAATTTAGTCAACCACATCATTTACGCCTCGAGTCATACCTCGTTTGACTCAACCATATCATTTACGCCTCGAGTCAGGCGCCGTTTAACTCAACCACATCATTTGCACCTCGAGTCAGGCCTTATTTCACTCAACCATATCATTTGCGCATCAAGCTGGGCCTTCTTTGACTCAACATATCGTTTAAGCCTCGTGTCGGGCCTCGTTTGACTCAACCATATCATTTGCGCCTCGAGTTAGGCCTCGTTTGACCAACCATATCGTTTGAGTCTTGAGTTGAGGCTCGTTTGACGTTCACATATGTTTGCACCTCGAGATGGTCCTCATTTCTCTCAATTGTATCATTTGCACCTCGAGTCGGGCCTCGTTTGACTCAACCATGTCATTTGCTCCTCGACTCGGGCCTCGTTTATCTCAGCCATATCATTTGCACCTCTTGTCGAGACTCGTTTGACTGAACCACATCATTTGCACCTCGAGTCGCACCTCGTTTGACTCAACCATATCATTTGCTCCTCGAGTCAGCCCTCGTTTGACTCAACCATATCGTTTGAGCCTCGAGTCGAGACTCGTTTAACTTTCACATATGTTTGCAACTGGCGATGGGCCTCGTTTCTCTTCACCATATCATTTGCGCCTCAAGTCGGGCCTCGTTTGACTCAACCATATCATTTGCTCCTCGAGTCGGACCTCGTTTATCTCAACCATATCATTTGCAACTCTTGTCGAGACTCGTTTGACTAAATCACATCATTTGCAACTCAAGTTGCACCTCGTATGACTTAACCATATCATTTGCTCCTCTTGTCAGGAGCCGTTTGATAGAACCACATGATTTGCAACTTGAGTCGTGCCTCATTTGACAAAACCATATCATTCGCTCCTCGAATCGGTCCTCATTTGACTCAACCATATCATTTGAGCCTCGAGTCGGGACTTGTTTGACTTACACATATGTTCGCACCTCGAGATAGGCCTCGTGTGACTCAACCACATCATTTGTGCCTCGAGTCATGCCTTGTTTGAGTCAACCATATCATTAGTGCCTCGAGTTGGGACTCGTTTAACTTACACATATGTTTGCACCTTGAGATGGGCCTCGTATGACTCAACCACATCATTTGTGCCTTGAGTCGGGCCTCGTTTGACTCAAACGTATCATTTGCACCACGAGATAGCCCTCGTTTGACTCAACCACATCATTTGCTCCTCAAGTCATGCCTTGTTTGACTCAACCATATCATTAGCGCCTTGAGTCAGGACTCATTTGACTTACACATATGTTTGCACCTCGAGATGGGCCTTGTTTGACACAACCACATCATTTGCACCTCTAGTCGTGCCTCGTTTGACTCAAATATATCATTTGCACCTCGAGTTGGGCCTCATTTGACTCAACCATGTCATTAGCGCCTTGAGTCGAGACTCGTTTGACTCAACCATATCATTTGCTCCTCTTGTTGGGAGCAGTTTGACTGAACCACATGATTTGCAACTAGAGCCGTGCCTCGTTTGACTCAAACATATCATTCGCTCCTCGAATCGGTCCTCGTTTGACTCAACCACATCATTTGCACCTCAAGTCGTGCCTCGTTTGACTCAACCATATCACTAGCGCCTTGAGTCAGGACTCGTTTGACTTACACATATGTTTGCACCTCGAGATGGGCCTCGTTTGACTTAACCACATCATTTGCGCCTCTAGTCGTGCCTCGTTTGACTCAAATATATCATTTGCATCTCGAGTTGGGCCTCGTTTGACTCAACCATGTCATTAGCACCTCGAGTCGGGACTCGTTTAACTCAACCATATCATTTGCTCCTCTTGTCGGGACCCGTTGGACTAAAGCACATGATTTGCAACTTGAGTCGTGCCTCGTTTGACTCAACCATATCATTCACGCCTCGAGTTGGCCTCGTTTGACTCAACCATATCATTTGAGCCTCGAGTCGGGACTTGTTTGACTTCCACATATGTTTGCACCTCTAGATGGGCCTCGTTTGACTCAACCTCATCATTTGCGCCTCAAGTCAGGCCTTGTTTGACTCAACCATATCATTTGCGCCTCAAGTCGGGGCTCGTTTGACTTTCACATATGTTTACACCTTGTGATGGGCCTCATTTGACTCAACCACATCATTTGTGCCTCGAGTCGGGCCTTGTTTAACTCGACCATATCATTTGCACCTTGACTCGGGCCTTGTTTGACTGAACCACATCATTTGCACCTCGAGTCATGCCTTGTTTGACTCAACCATATCATTTGCGTCTCGAGTCAGCCCTCGTTTGACTCCAACATATTTTTGAGCCTCGAGTCAAGACTCGTTTCACTTTCACATATGTTTGCACCTCAACATGGTCCTCGTTTTAGTCAACCACATCATTTGCGCCTCGAGTCATACCTCGTTTGACTCCACCATATCTTTTACGCCTCGAGTCAGGCGCCGTTTAACTTAACCACATCATTTGCACCTTGAGTCAGGCCTTATTTCACTCAACCATATCATTTGCGCATCAAGTCGGGCCTTCTTTGACTCAACATATCATTTAAGCCTCGTGCCGGGCCTCGTTTGACTCAACCATATCATTTGCGCCTCGAGTTAGGCCTCGTTTGACCAACCATATCGTTTGAGTCTTGAGTTGAGGCTCGTTTGACGTTCACATATGTTTGCACCTCGAGATGGTCCTCATTTCTCTCAATCGTATCATTTGTACCTCGAGTTGGGCCTCATTTGACTCAACCATATCATTTGCTCCTCGACTCGGGCCTCGTTTATCTCAACCATATCATTTGCACCTCTTGTCGAGACTCGTTTGACTGAACCACATCATTTGCACCTCGAGTCACACCTCGTTTGACTCAACCATATCATTTGCTCCTCAAGTCAGCCCTTGTTTGACTCAACCATATCGTTTGAGCCTCGAGTCGAGACTCATTTGACTTTCACATATGTTTGCAACTCGAGATGGGCCTCGTTTCTCTTCACCATATCATTTGCGCCTCAAGTCAGGCCTTGTTTGACACAACCATATCATTTGCTCCTCGAGTCGGACCTCGTTTATCTCAACCATATCATTTGCACCTCTTATCGAGACTCGTTTGACTGAATCACATCATTTGCAACTCAAGTTGCGCCTCGTATGACTCAACCATATCATTTGCGCCTCGAGTCGAGACTCTTTGACCTATACATATGTTTGCACCTCGAGATGCATGTTGTTTGACTCAACCATATCATTTGTGCATCGAGTCAGTCCTTATTTCACTCAACCATATCATTTGCATGTCAAGTCGAGCCTCATTTGACTCAACCATATCATTTGAGCCTCTTGTCGGGCCTCGTTTGACTCAACCACATCATTTGTGCCTCGAGTCAGGGCTCGTTTGACTCAACCATATCATTTGAGCCTCGAGTCAAGACTCGTTTGACTTACACATGTGTTTGCACCTCGAGATGGGCCTCGTTTGACACAACCGCATCATTTGCACCTCGAGTCGGGCCTCGTTTGACTCAACCATATCATTTGCTCCTCGAGTCGGGCCTTGTTTATCTCAACCATACCATTTGCACCTCTTGTCGAGACTTGTTTGACTGAACCACATCATTTGCACCTCGAGTCGCACCTCGTATGACTCAACCATATCATTTGTGCCTCGAGTCAGGACTTGTTTGACCTATACATATGTTTGTACCTTGAGATGGGTGCTGTTTGACTCAACCATATCATTTGCGCGTCGAGTCAGTCCTTATTTCACTCAACCATATCATTTGCGCGTTGAGTCGAGCCTCGTTGGACTCAACCATATCATTTGAGCCTCGGTTCGGGCCTCGTTTGACTCAACCATATCATTAGTACCTCGAGTCCGGACTCATGTGACTTACACATATGTTTGCTCCTCGAGATGGGCCTTGTTTGACTCAACCACATCATTTGTGCCTCGAGTCGGGCCTCGTTTGACTCAACCATATCATTTGCTCCTCGAGTCGGGCCTTGTTTATCTCAACCATACCATTTGCACCTCTTGTCGAGACTTGTTTGACTAAACCACATCATTTGCACCTCGAGTCGCACCTCGTATGACTCAACCATATCATTTGCGCCTCGAATCGGGACTCATTTGACCTATACATATGTTTGTACCTTGAGATGGGTGCCGTTTGACTCAACCATATCATTTGCGCATCGAGTCAATCCTTATTTCACTCAACCATATCATTTGCGCGTCGAGTCGAGCCTCGTTTGACTCAACCAAATCATTTGAGCCTCGTGTCGGGCCTCGTTTGACTCAACCATATCATTAGCGCCTCGAGTAGGTAATCGTTTGGCTTACACATGTGTTTGCACCTCGAGATGGGCCTCATTTGACTCAACCACATCATTTGTGCCTCGAGTCGGGCCTCGTTTGACTCAACCATATCATTTGCACCTCGAGTCGGGCCTCGTATGACTCAACCATATCATTTGTGCCACGAGTCGGGACTCGTTTCACTTACACATAAGTTTGCATCTTGAGATGGGCCTCGTTTGACACAACCACATCATTTGCTCCTCGAGTCAGGCCTCGTTGAACTCAACCATATCATTTACATCCCTTGTCGTGACTCATTTGACTGAACCGCATCATTTGCACCTCGAGTGATGCCTCGTTTGACTCAACCATAGCATTTGCACCTCGAGTCAGCCCTCGTTTGACTCAACCTATACATATGTTTGTACCTCGAGATGGGTGCCGTTTGACTTAAGCATATCATTTGCGCGTCGAGTCAGTCCTTATTTCACTCAACCATACCATTTGTGTGTCGAGTCGAGCCTCGTTGGACTCAACCATATCATTTGAGCCTCGTGTCGGGCCTCGTTTGACTCAACCATATCATTAGTGCCTCGAGTCGGTAATCGTTTGGCTTACACATGTGTTTGCACCTCGAGATGGGCCTCGTTTGACTCAACCACATCATTTGTGCCTCGAGTCGGGCCTCGTTTGACTCAACCATATCATTTGTGCCTCGAGATGGGCCTTATTTGACTCAACCACATCATTAGCACCACGAGTCGGGACTCGATTCACTTACACATATGTTTGCATCTCGAGATGGGCCTCGTTTGACACAACCACATTTTTACGCCTCCAGTTGGGCCTCGTTTGGCTCAACCATATCATTTGCTCCTCGAGTCGGGCCTCGTTGAACTGAACCATATCATTTACATCTCTTGTCGTGACTTATTTGACTGAACCGCATCATTTGCACCTCGAGTCACGCCTCGTTTGACTCAACCATATCATTTGCGCCTTGAGTCAGCCCTCGTTTAAATCAACTATATCGTTTGAACCTCAATTCGGGGCTCATTTGACTCAACCATATCATTTACACCTCGAGTTATGCCTCGTTTGACTCAACCATATCATTAGCGCCTCGAGTCCGAACTCATGTGACTTACACATATGTTTGCACCTTGAGATGGGCCTCGTTTGACTCAACCACATCATTTGTGCCTCGAGTCGGGCCTCGTTTGACTCAACCATATCATTTGCTCCTCGAGTCAGGCCTTGTTTATCTCAACCATACCATTTGCACCTCTTGTGGAGACTTGTTTGACTGAACCACATCATTTGCACCTCGAGTCGCACCTCGTATGACTCAACCATATCATTTGCGCCTCGAGTCGGGACTCATTTGACCTATACATATGTTTGTACCTTGAGATGGGCGCCGTTTAACTCAACCATATCATTTGCGCATCGAGTTAGTCCTTATTTCACTCAACCATATCATTTGCGCATCGAGTGGAGCCTCGTTTGACTCAACCATATCATTTGAGCCTCGTGTCGGGCCTCGTTTGACTCAACCATATCATTAGCGCCTCGAGTAGGTAATCGTTTAGCTTACACATGTGTTTGCACCTCGAGATGGGCCTCATTTGACTCAACCACATCATTTGTACCTCGAGTCAGGCCTCGTTTGACTCAACCATATCATTTGTGCCTCGAGTCAAGCCTCGTTTTACTCAACCACATCATTAGCGCCACGAGTCGAGACTCGTTTCACTTACACATATGTTTGCATCTCGAGATGGGCCTCGTTTGACACAACCACATTTTTGCACCTCCAGTCGGGCCTCGTTTGGCTCAACCATATCATTTGCTCCCCGAGTCGGGCCTCGTTGAACTCAACCATATCATTTACATCTCTTGTCGCGACTCATTTGACTGAACCGCATCATTTGCACCTTGAGTCGCGCCTCGTTTGACTCAACCATATCATTTGCGCCTCAAGTCAGCCCTCATTTAAATCAACTATATCATTTGAGCCTCGATTCGGGACTCGTTTGACTCAACCATATCTTTTACATCTCGACTTATGCCTCGTTTGACTCAACCATATCATTAGTGCCTCGAGTCCAGACTCGTTTGACTTACACATATGTTTGCACCTCGAGATGGGCCTCATTTGACTCAACCACATCATTTGCACCTTGAGTCAGACCTTGTTTAACTCAAACATATCATTTGCACCTCGAGTGAGGCCTCGTTTGACTCAACCATATCATTTGCACCTCGAGTCGGGCCTCGTTTAACCGAACCATATCATTTGCTCCTCTTGTTGGGACCCGTTGGACTGAAGCACATGATTTGTAACTCGAGTCGTGCCTCGTTTGACTCAACCATATCATTGGCACCTTGAGATGGCCTCGTTTGACTCAACCATATTATTTGCACCTCTTGTCGAGACTCGTTTGACTGAACCACATCATTTGCACCTTGAGTCATGCCTCGTTTGACTCAACCATATCATTTGCGTCTCAAGATGGGCCTCGTTTAGCGCATCGAGTCGGGACTCGTATGACTTACACATATGTTTCCACCTCGAGATGGGTCTCATTTGACTCATCCACATCATTTGCGCCTCGATTCGGGCCTTGTTTGACTCATCCATATCATTAGTGCCTCGAGTCAGGACTCGTTTGACTTACACACATGTTTGCACCTCAAGGTGGTCCTCGTTTGACTAAACCACATCTTTTGCGCCTCGAGTCGGGCCTCGTTTGACTCAACCATATCATTTGCACCTCGAGTCGGGCCTCGTTTGACACAACAATATCATTTGCTACTCGAGTCGGGCCTCATTTAACTTAACCATATCATTTGTACCTCTTGCTAGGACTCGTTTGATTGAACCACATCATTTGCACATCGAGTCGTGCCTTGTTTGACTCAACCATATCATTTGTGCCTCGAGTCGGGCCTTGTTTTACTTAACCATATCATTTGCACCTCTTGTTGGGACTTGTTTGACTGAACCACATCATTTGCACCTGGAGTCGTGCCTTGTTTGACTCAACCATATCATTTGCACCTCGAGTGGGCCCTTGTTTGACTCAACGATATCGTTTGAGCCTCGAGTCAGGACTCGTGTAATTTAAACATGTGTTTGCACATCGAAATGGGCCTCATTTGGCCATACCACATTGTTTGTGCCTCGAGTCGGGCCTCATTTTTCTTAGCCATATCTTTAGCACCTCGAGTCAGGACTCGTTTGACTGACACATATGTTTGCACCTTGAGATGGGCCTCGTTTGACTCAACCACATCATTTGCGCCACGAGTCGGGTGTCGTTTGAATTAACCATATCATTTGCACCTTGAGGCGGGCCTCCTTTGACTCAACCATATCATTTGCACCTCTTGCCGGGGATCGTTTGACTGAACCACATCACTTGCACCTCGAGTCGCACCTCGTTTGACTCAACCATATCATTTGCGTCTCAAGATGGGCCTCGTTTGACTCAACCATATCATTAGCGCATCGAGTCGGGACTCGTTTGACTTACACATATGTTTGCACCTCGAGATGGGCCTCGTTTGACTCATCCACATCATTTGCACCTCAATTCGGGCCTTGTTTGACTCATCCATATCATTAATGCCTCGAGTCAGGACTCGTTTAATTTAAACATATGTTTGCACCTCGAAATGGGCCTTGTTTGGCCATACCACATTGTTTGTGCCTCGAGTTAGGCCTCATTTGTTTTAGCCATATCTTTAGCGCCTCGAGTCGGGACTCATTTGACTTACACATATGTTTGCACCGTGAGATGGGCCTCGTTTGACTCAACCACATCATTTATGCCACGAGTCGGGTGTTGTTTGACTTAAACATATCATTTGCACCTTGAGGCGGCCTCCTTTGACTCAGCCATATCATTTGCTCCTAGAGTCGGGCCCCGTTTAACTCGACCATATCATTTGCACCTATTGTCGGGGATCGTTTGACTGAAACACATCATTTGCGCCTCGAGTCAGGCATCGTTTGACTGAACCATATAATTTACACCTCGAGCCGGGCCTCGTTTGACTCAACCATATCATTTGAGCCTTGAGTCGGGACTCATTTAACTTACACATAAGTTTGCACCTCAAGATGGGTTCGTTTGACTAAACCACATCATTTGTACCTCAAGTCCGGTCTTGTTTGACTCAACCATATCATTAGCACCTCGAGTCGGGACTCATTTGACTTACACATATGTTTGCACCTCGAGATGGGCCTTGTTTGACTCAACCACATCATTTGCACCTCGAGTCAGGCATTGTTTGACTTAACCATATCATTTGCACCTCGAGTCGGGGCTCGTTTGACTCAACCTTATCATTTGCGCCTCGAGTCGGGCTCGTTTGACTCAAACACATCATTTGTGCCCCGAGTTGGGTGTCGTTTGACTCAGCCATATCATTTGCACCTTGAGTCGGTCCTCATTTAACTCAACCATAACATTTGCACCTCTTGTGGAGACTTGTTTGACTGAACCACATCATTTGCACCTCGAGTCGCACCTCGTATGACTCAACCATATCATTTGCGCCTCGAGTCAGGACTCATTTGACCTATACATATGTTTGTACCTCGAGATGGGCGCTGTTTGACTCAACCATATCATTTGCGCATCGAGTTAGTCCTTATTTCACTCAACCATATCATTTGCGCGTCGAGTGGAGCCTCGTTTGACTCAACCATATCATTTGAGCCTCGTGTCGGGCCTCGTTTGACTCAACCATATCATTAGCGCCTCGAGTAGGTAATCGTTTAGCTTACACATGTGTTTGCACCTCGAGATGGGCCTCATTTGACTCAACCACATCATTTGTGCCTCGAGTTAGGCCTCGTTTGACTCAACCATATCATTTGTGCCTCGAGTCAAGCCTCGTTTTACTCAACCACATCATTAGCGCCACGAGTCGAGACTCGTTTCACTTACACATATGTTTGCATCTCGAGATGGGCCTCGTTTGACACAACCACATTTTTGCACCTCCAGTCGGGCCTCGTTTGGCTCAACCATATCATTTGCTCCTCGAGTCGGGCCTCGTTGAACTCAACCATATCATTTACATCTCTTGTCGTGACTCATTTGACTGAACCGCATCATTTGCACCTTGAGTCGCGCCTCGTTTGACTCAACCATATCATTTGCGCCTCAAGTCAGCCCTCATTTAAATCAACTATATCGTTTGAGCCTCGATTCGGGACTCGTTTGACTCAACCATATCTTTTACATCTCGACTTATGCCTCGTTTGACTCAACCATATCACTAGTGCCTCGAGTCCAGACTCGTTTGACTTACACATATGTTTGCACCTCGAGATGGGCCTCATTTGACTCAACCACATCATTTGCACCTCGAATCGGACCTTGTTTAACTCAAACATATCATTTGCACCTCGAGTGAGGCCTCGTTTGACTCAACCATATCATTTGCACCTCGAGTCGGTCCTCGTTTAACCGAACCATATCATTTGCTCCTCTTGTTGGGACCCATTGGACTGAAGCACATGATTTGTAACTCGAGTCGTGCCTCATTTGACTCAACCATATCATTGGCACCTTGAGTTGGCCTCGTTTGACTCAACCATATTATTTGCACCTCTTGTCGAGACTCGTTTGACTGAACCACATCATTTGCACCTTGAGTCATGCCTCGTTTGACTCAACCATATCATTTGCGTCTCAAGATAGGCCTCGTTTAGCGCATCGAGTCGGGACTCGTATGACTTACACATATGTTTCCACCTCGAGATGGGTCTCATTTGACTCATCCACATCATTTGCGCCTCGATTCGGGCCTTGTTTGACTCATCCATATCATTAGTGCCTCGAGTCAGGACTCGTTTGACTTACACACATGTTTGCACCTCAAGGTGGTCCTCGTTTGACTAAACCACATCTTTTGCGCCTCGAGTCGGGCCTCGTTTGACTCAACCATATCATTTGCACCTCGAGTTGGGCCTCGTTTGACACAACAATATCATTTGCTACTCGAGTCGGGCGTCATTTAACTTAACCATATCATTTGTACCTCTTGCTAGGACTCGTTTGATTGAACCACATCATTTGCACATCGAGTCGTGCCTTGTTTGGCTCAACCATATCATTTGTGCCTCGAGTCGGGCCTTGTTTTACTTAACCATATCATTTGCACCTCTTGTTGGGACTTGTTTGACTGAACCACATCATTTGCACCTGGAGTCGTGCCTTGTTTGACTCAACCATATCATTTGCACCTCGAGTGGGCCCTTGTTTGACTCAACGATATCGTTTGAGCCTCGAGTCAGGACTCGTGTAATTTAAACATGTGTTTGCACATTGAAATGGGCCTCATTTGGCCATACCACATTGTTTGTGCCTCGAGTCG
This sequence comes from Dicorynia guianensis, assembly GCA_037013595.1. Taxonomy (NCBI): domain Eukaryota; kingdom Viridiplantae; phylum Streptophyta; class Magnoliopsida; order Fabales; family Fabaceae; genus Dicorynia; species Dicorynia guianensis. The sequence continues at coordinate 2,505,996 of JASUAB010000023.1, forward strand.
GGCCTCATTTTTCTTAGCCATATCTTTAGCACCTCGAGTCAGGACTCGTTTGACTGACACATATGTTTGCACCTTGAGATGGGCCTTGTTTGACTCAACCACATCATTTGCGTCACGAGTCGGGTGTCGTTTGAATTAACCATATCATTTGCACCTTGAGGCCTTTGACTCAACTATATCATTTGCACCTCTTGCCGGGGATCGTTTGACTGAACCACATCACTTGCACCTCGAGTCGCACCTCGTTTGACTCAACCATATCATTTGCGTCTCAAGACGGGCCTCGTTTGACTCAACCATATCATTAGCGCATCGAGTCGGGACTCGTTTGACTTACACATATGTTTGCACCTCGAGATGGGCCTCGTTTGACTCATCCACATCATTTGCACCTCAATTCGGGCCTTGTTTGACTCATCCATATCATTAATGCCTCGAGTCAGGACTCGTTTAATTTAAACATATGTTTGCACCTCGAAATGGGCCTTGTTTGGCCATACCACATTGTTTGTGCCTCGAGTCAGTCCTCATTTGTTTTAGCCATATCTTTAGCGCCTCGAGTCGGGACTCATTTGACTTACACATATGTTTGCACCGTGAGATGGGCCTCGTTTGACTCAACCACATCATTTATGCCACGAGTCGGGTGTTGTTTGACTTAAACATATCATTTGCACCTTGAGGCGGGCCTCCTTTGACTCAGCCATATCATTTGCTCCTAGAGTCGGGCCCCGTTTAAGTCGACCATATCATTTGCACCTATTGCCGGGGATCGTTTGACTGAAACACATCATTTGCGCCTCGAGTCAGGCATCATTTGACTCAACCATATAATTTACACCTCGAGCCGGGCCTCGTTTGACTCAACCATATCATTTGAGCCTTGAGTCGGGACTCGTTTAACTTACACATAAGTTTGCACCTCAAGATGGGTTCGTTTGACTAAACCACATCATTTGTGCCTCAAGTCCGGTCTTGTTTGACTCAACCATATCATTAGCACCTCGAGTTGGGACTCATTTGACTTACACATATGTTTGCACCTCGAGATGGGCCTTGTTTGACTCAACCACATCATTTGCACCTCGAGTCAGGCATTGTTTGACTTAACCATATCATTTGCACCTCGAGTCGGGGCTCGTTTGACTCAACCTTATCATTTGCGCCTCGAGTCGGGCTCGTTTGACTCAAACACATCATTTGCACCTTGAGTCGGGCCTCATTTAACTCAGCCATATCATTTGCACCTTGAGTCGGGCCTCATTTAACTCAACCATAACATTTGCTCCTCTTGTCGGGACCCGTTTGAATGAAGCACATGATTTACACCTTGAGTCGGGCCTCATTTGACTCAACCACATCATTTGTGCTTTGAGTCGGGCCTCGTTTGACTCAAACATATCATTTGCTCCTTGAGTCGGGCCTCGTTTAACTCAACCATATCATTTGCAGCTCTTGTCGAAACTCGTTTCACTGAACCACATCATTTGCACCCCGAGTCGCGTCTCATTTGACTTAACCATATCATTTGCACCACGAGTCGGTCCTCGTTGGACTCAACGATATCGTTTGAGCCTCGAGTTGGGACTCGTTTGAATTACACATATGTTTGCACCTCAAGATGGGCCTTGTTTGACTCAGCCACATTATTTTCGCCTCGAGTCAGGCCTTATTTGACTCAACCAGATCATTTGCGCTTTGATTCGAGCCTCGTTTGACTCAAACATATCATGTGGTCCTTGAGTCGGGCCTCGTTTAACTCAACCATATCATTTGCAGCTCTTGTTGAAACTCATTTCACTGAACCACATCATTTGCACCTCGAGTCGCGCCTCGTTTGACTCAACCATATCATTTGCGCCTCGAGTCGGCCCTCGTTTGACTCAACCATATCATTTGCGCCTCGAGTCGGGACTCGTTTGACTCAACCATATCGGTTGAGCCTCGAGTCGGGACTCGTTTGACTTACACATATGTTTGCACCTCGAGATGGGCCTCGTTTGACTCAACCACATCATTTACGCCTCGAGTCGGGCCTTGTTTGACTCATCCATATCATTAGTGCCTCGAGTCGGGACTCGTTTAACTTACACATGTGTTTACACCTCGAGATGGGCCTCGTTTGACTCAACCACATCATTTGTGGCTCGAGTCTAGCCTCATTTTACTCAAACATATCATTTGCACCTCGAGTTGGCCCTCGTTTAACTCAACTACATCATTTGTAACTCGAGTCGGGCTCGTTTGACTCAAACATTTCATTTGCACCTCGAGTTGGGACTCGTTTGATTCAACCATATCATTTGCTCCTTGAGTCGGGCCTCTTTTGACTCAACCATATCATTTGTGCCTCGAGTCAGGACTTGTTTGACTCAACCACTTCATTTGCACCTCGAGTCGGGCATCGTTTGACTCAAACACATTATTTGCACCTCGAGTTAGGCCACGTTTGACTCAACCATATTATTTGCACCTCTTGTCGGGACCCGTTTGACTGAACCACATCATTTGCACCTCGAGTCGTGCCTCTTTTGAGTCAACCATATCTTTTGCGCCTCGAGTCAGGACTCGTTTGACTTACACATATGTTTGCACCTCGAGATGGGCCTCATTTGACTGAACCAGATCATTTGCACATCGAGTCGTGCCTCTTTTGAGTCAACCATATCTTTTGCGCCTCGAGTCAGGACTCGTTTGACTTACACATATGTTTGCACCTCAAGATGCGACTCGTTTGACTCAACCACACCATTTGCACCTCGAGTCAGGCGCCGTTTGACCCAACCATATAATTTGCACCTTGAGTCAGGCCTTATTTGACTCAACCATATCATTTGCGCCTCAAGTCAACCCTCGTTTGACTCAACCATATCATTTGAGTCTCGTGTCAAGCCTCGTTTGACTTAACCATATCATTTATGCCTCGAGGCGGGCCTCGTTTGACTCAACCATATCATTAGTGCCTCGAGTCAGGACTCATTTGACTTACACATATGTTTGCACCTCGAGATGGGCCTCATTTGACTAAACCACATCATTTGTGCCTCGAGTCGAGCCTCATTTGACTCAAACATATCATTTGCACCTCGAGTTGTGCCTCATTTGACTCAACCATATCATTTGCACCTCGAGTTGGGCGTCGTTTGACTCAACCATATCATTTGCACCTCTTGTCGGGACCCGTTTGACTGAACCACAACATTGGTGCCTCGAGTCGTGCCTCGTTTGGGTCAACCATATCATTAGCGCCTCGAGTCGGGACTCGTTTGACTTACACATATGTTTGTACCTTGAGATGGGCCTTGTTTGACTCGACCACGTCACTTGTGACTTGAGTCGGGACTCGTTTGACTCGACCATATCATTTGCACCTCGAATCGGGCCTCGTTTGACTCAATCATATCATTTGCTAGTCGAGTCGGGCCTCGTTTGACCCAAACACATCATTTGTGCCTCGAGTCGGGCGTCGTTTGACTCAACCATATCATTTGCACCTCGAGTCGGGCCTCGTTTGACTCAACACATAATTTACACCTTACGTCGGTCCTCGTTTGACTCAACCATATCATTATTGCCTCGAGTCAGGACTCGTTTGACTTACACATATGTTTGCACCTCGAGATGGGCCTCGTTTGACTCAACCACATCACCTGTGCCTCAAGTCGGGGCTTATTTGACATGACCATATCATTTGCACCTCGAGTTGAGCCTCGTTTAACTCAACCATATTATTTGCTCGTCAAGTTGGGCCTCGTTTAACTTAACCATATCATTTGCACCTCTTGCTAGGACTCGTTTGATTGAACCACATCATTTGCATGTCGAGTCGTGCCTTGTTTGACTCAACCATATCATTTGTGCCTCGAGTCGGGCCTCGTTTTACTCAACCATATCATTTGCACCTCTTGTTAGGACTTGTTTGACTGAACGACATCATTTGCACCTGGAATCATGCTTTGTTTGACTCAACCATATCATTTGCGCCTCGAGTCAGCCCTTGTTTGACTCAACAATATCGTTTGAGCCTCGAGTTGGGACTCGTTTAATTTAAACATATGTTTGCACCTTGAAATGGGCCTCGTTTGGCCATACCACATTGTTTGTGCCTCGAGTCGGGCCTCATTTGTCTTAGCCATATCTTTAGCGCCTCGAGTCTGGACTCGTTTGACTGACACATATGTTTGCACCTTGAGATGGGCCTCGTTTGACTTAACCACATCATTTGCGCCACGAGTCGGGTGTCGTTTGACTTAACCATATCATTTTCACCTTGAGGCGGGCCTCCTTTGACTCAACCATATCATTTGCTCCTAGAGTCGGGCCTCGTTTAACTCGGCCTTATTATTTGCACCTCTTGCCGGGGATCGTTTGACTGAACCACATCATTTGCGCCTCGAGTCAGGCGTCGTTTGACTCAACCATATAATTTGTACCTCAAGCCGGGCCTCGTTTGACTTAACCATATCATTTGAGCCTTGAGTCAAGGCTCGTTTAACTTACACATAAGTTTGCACCTCGAGATGGGCTCATTTGACTAAACCACATCATTTGTGCCTCGAGTCGAGCCTCATTTGACTCAAACATATCATTAGCACCTCGAGTCGGGATTCATTTGACTTACACATATGTTTGCACCTCGAGACGGGCCTCGTTTGACTCAACCACATCATTTACACCTCGAGTTAGGTGTTGTTTGACTCAACCATATCATTTGCACCTTGAGTCGGGCCTCATTTAACTCAACCATAACATTTGCTCCTCTTGTCAGGACCCGTTTGACTGAAGCACATGATTTGCAGCTCTTGTCGAAACTCGTTTCACTGAACCACATCATTTGCACCTCGAGTCGCGCCTCGTTTGACTCAACCATATATTTGTGCCTCGAGTCGGCCCTCGTTTGACTCAACCATATCGTTTGAGCCTCGAGTTGGGACTCGTTTGACATACACATATGTTTGAACCTCAAGATGGGCCTTGTTTGACTCAGCCACATCATTTGCGCCTCAAGTCAGGCCTCGTTTGACTCAACCACATTATTTGTGCCTTGAGTCAAGCATTGTTTGACTCAACCATATCATTTGCACCTCGAGTCGAGCCTCCTTTGACTCAACCATATCATTTGCTCCTCTTGTTGGGAACTGTTTGACTAAAGCACATGATTTGCACCTCGAGTCGTGCCTCGTTTCACTCAACCATATCATTTGCGCCTCGAGTCGGGACTCGTTTGACTCAACCATATCATTTGAGCCTCGAGTCGCGACTTGTTTAACTTACACATATGTTTACACCTTGAGATAGGCCTCGTTTGACTCAACCACATCATTTGCGCCTTGAGTTGGGCCTTGTTTGACCCAAACACATCATTTGTGCCTCGAGTCGCGCATCGTCTGACTTAACCATATCATTTGCAGCTCGAGTCGGGCTTCGTTTGACTCAACACATGATTTGCACCTCGAGTCAGGCCTCGTTTGACTCAACCATATCATTAGCGCCTCGAGTCAGGACTCCTTTATCTTACACATATGTTTGCACCTCGAGATGGGCCTCGTTTGACTCAACCACATCATTTGCGCCTCAAGTCATGCCTCGTTTAACTCAACCATATCATTAGCGCCTCGAGTCGGGTCTCGTTTGACTTACACATAAGTTTGCACCTCGAGATGGGCATCGTTTGACTTAACCATATGATTTGTTCCTCGAGTTGGGCCCCGTTTAACTCGGCCATATAATTTGCGCTTCGTGTTGGGCATCGTTTGACTCGAACATATCATTTGCACCTCGAGTCGAGCCACGTTTAACTCAACCATATCATTTGCTCCTCAAGTCATGACTCATTTAATTCAACCATATCATTTACAACACTTGTCGAAACTCGTTTGACTGAACCACATCATTTGCACCTCGAGTCGTGCCTCATTTCACTCAACCATATCATTTACACCTTGAGTCGGCCCTCGTTTGATTCAACCATATCGTTTGAGCCTCGAGTTGGGATTCGTTTGACTTACACATATGTTTGCACCTCGTGAGGGGCCTCGTTTAACTCACCCACATCATTTGCACCTCGAGTTAGGCCTCGTTTGACTCAACCACATCATTTGTGCCTCAAGTCAGGCATCATTTGACTCAACCATATCATTTGCGCTTCGAGTCAGGCCTCGTTTGACTCAACCTTATATTTGCTCCTCTTGTCAGGACCCATTTGACTGAAGCACAAGATTGGCACCTCGAGTCATACCTCGTTTCACTCAACCATATCATTTGCGCCTCGAGTCGGGTCTCGTTGGACTCAACCATATCATTTGAGCCTCGAGTCGAGACTTGTTATACTTACACATATGTTTGCATCACGAGATGGGCATCGTTTGACTCAACCACATTATTTGCGCCTCGAGTCGGGCCTCTTTTGACCCAAACACATCATTTGGGCCTCGAGTTGGGCGTCGTTTGACTCAACCATATCATTTGCACCTCGAGTCGGGCCTCGTTTAACTCAACCATATCATTTGCTCCTTGAGCCATGACTCGTTTAACTCAACCATATCATTTACAACACTTGTCGAAACTCGTTTGACTGAACCACATCATTTGCACCTCGAGTCGTGCCTCGTTTGACTCAACCATATCATTTACACCTTGAGTCGGCCCTCGTTTGACTCAACCATATCGTTTGAGCCTCGAGTTGGGATTCGTTTGACTTACACATATGTTTGCACCTCGTGATGGGCCTCGTTTAACTCACCCACATCATTTGTGCCTCGAGTTAGGCCTCGTTTGATTCAACCACATCATTTGTGCCTCAAGTCAGGCATCATTTGACTCAACCATATCATTTGCGCTTCGAGTCAGGCCTCGTTTGACTCAACCTTATCATTTGCTCCTTTTGTCAGGACCTGTTTGACTGAAGCACATGATTGGCACCTCGAGTCATACCTCGTTTCACTCAACCATATCATTTGCGCCTTGAGTCGGGTCTCGTTTGACTCAACCATATCATTTGAGCCTCGAGTCGAGACTCGTTATACTTACACATATGTTTGCATCACGAGATGGGCATCGTTTGACGTAACCACATCATTTGCGCCTCGAGTCGGGCCTCGTTTGACCCAAACACATCATTTGTGCCTCGAGTCGGGCACCGTTTGACTCAACCATATCATTTGCACCTCGAGTCGGGCCTCGTTTGACTCAACACATCATTTGCGCCTCGAGTCGGGCCTCGTTTGATTCAACCATATCATTAGTGCCTCGAGTCGGGACTCATTTGACTTACACATATGTTTTTTGTGCCTAAAGTCATGCCTCATTTGACTCAACCATATCATTAGCGCCTCGAGTCGGGACTCGTTTGACTTACACATATGTTTGCACCTCGAGATGGGCCTCGTTTGACTCAACCATATGATTTGCTCCTTGAGTCGGGCCCTGTTTAACTCGACCATATCATTTGTACTTTGTGACGGGCATCGTTTGACTCGACTATATCATTTGCACCTCGAGTCGGGCCTCGTTTAACTCAACCATATCATTTCCTCCTTGAGTCATGACTCGTTTAACTCAACCATATCATTTACAACACTTGTCGAAACTCGTTTGACTGAACCACCTCATTTGCACCTCGAGTCGTGCCTCGTTTGACTCAACCATATCATTTACACCTTGAGTCAGACCTCGTTTGACTCAACCATATCGTTTGAGCCTCGAGTTGGGATTCGTTTGACTTACACATATGTTTGCACCTCGTGATGGGCCTCGTTTGACTCACCCACATCATTTGCGCCTCGAGTTAGGCCTTGTTTGACTCAACCACATCATTTGTGCCTAAAGTCGGGCATCATTTGACTCAACCATATCATTTGCGCTTCGAGTCAGGCCTCGCTTGACTTAACCTTATCATTTGCTCCTCTTGTCAGGACCCGTTTGACTAAAGCACATGATTGGCACCTCGAGTCATGCCTCGTTTGACTAACCATATCATTTGCGCCTCGAGTCGGGCCTCGTTTGACTCAACCATATCATTTGAGCCTCGAGTCAAGACTCGTTATACTTACACATATGTTTGCACCACGAGATGGGCATCGTTTGACTCAACCACATCATTTGCGCCTCGAGTCGGGCCTCGTTTGACCCAAACACATCATTTGTGCCTCGAGTCAGGCATCGTTTGACTCAACCATATCACTTGCATCTCGAGTCGGGCCTCGTTTGACTCAACACATCATTTGCACCTCGAGTCATACCTCGTTTCACTCAACCATATCATTTGCGCCTAGAGTCGGGCCTCGTTTGATTCAACCATATCATTAGCGCCTCGAGTCGGGACTCGTTTGACTTTCACATATGTTTTTTGTGCCTTAAGTCGTGCCTCGTTTGACTCAACCATATCATTAGCGCCTCGAGTCGGGACTCGTTTGACTTACACATATGTTTGCACCTCGAGATGGGCCTCGTTTGACTCAACCATATATTTGCTCCTTGAGTCGGGCCCCTTTTAACTCGACCATATCATTTGTACTTCGTGTCGGGCGTCGTTTGACTCGACCATATCATTTGCACCTCGAGTCGGGCGTCGTTTCACTCAACCATATCATTTGCTCCTCGAGTCGGGACTCGTTTAACTCAACCATATCATTTACAGCTCTTGTCGAAACTCGTTTGACTGAACCACATCATTTGCACCTCGAGTCATGCCTCGTTTGACTCAACCATATCATTTGCACCTCAAGTCAGCCCTCGTTTGACTCAACCATATCAATTGAACCTCGAGTTGGGATTCGTTTGACTTACACATATGTTTGCACCTCGAGATTGGCTTTGTTTCACTCAACCAAATCATTTGCGCCTCCAGTCGTTCCTCGTTTGACACAACCATATCATTAACGCCTTGAGTCAGGACTCATTTCACTTACACATATGTTTGCACCTCAAGATGGGCCTCATTTGACTCAACCACATCATTTGTGCCTCGAGTCGAGCGTCGTTGGACTTAACCATATAATTTGCACCTCGATTCGGGCCTCGTTTGACTCAACCATATCATTAGCACCTCAAGTCGGGACTTGTTTGACTTACACATATGTTTGCACCTCAAGATGGGCCTCCTTTGACTCAACCATAGCAATTGAACCTCGAGTCGGGCCTCGTTTGACTCAAACATATCATTTGCACCTCGAGTTGAGCCTCGTTTGACTCAACCATATCATTTGCGCCTCGAGTCGGGCCTCATTTAACTCAACCATATCATTCGCCACTCTTGTTGGCACCCATTTGACTGAACCACATCATTTGCGTCTCGAGTCGGGCTTCATTTGACGCAACCATATCATTTGCACCTCTTGTCGGGACTCGTTTGACTGAACCACATCATTCGCACATCGAGTCATGCCTCGTTTGACTCAACCATATCGTTTGCACCTCAAGTCGGGCCTCGTTTGACTCAACCATATCATTTGCACCTCAAGTCGGGACTTGTTTGACTTACACGTATATTTGCACCTCGAGATGGACCACAATTAACTCAACCATATCATTCGCGCCTCGAGTCGGGCCTTATTTGACTCAACCATATCATCAATGCCGTGAGTCGGGACTCTTTTGACTTACACATATGTTTGCACCTCGAGTCGGGCCTCGTTTGACTCAAACCTATCATTTGCACCTCGACTCGGGCCTCGTTTGACTCAACCATATCATTTGCACCTCTTGCCAGGACCCGTTTGACTGAACCACATCATTTGCACCTTGAGTCATGCCCTTATTTGACTTAACCATATCATTAGTGCCTCGAGTCGGGACTCGTTTGACTTACACATATGTTTGCACCTCGAGATGGGCCTCGTTTGACTCAACGACATCATTTGTGCCTCGAGTTGGGCGTCGTTGGACTCAACCATATAATTTGCACCTCGATTCGGGCCTCGTTTGACTCAACCATATTATTTACGCCTCGAGTCAGGGGTCGTTTGACTCAACCATATCATTAGCACCTCAAATCGGGAATTGTTTGACTTACACATATGTTTGCACCTCAAGATGGTCCTCCTTTGACTCAACCACAGCACGGGAACCTCGAGTCGGGCCTCGTTTAACTCAACCATATCATTCGCCACTCTTGTCGGTGCCCATTTGACTGAACCACATCATTTGCACCTTCAGTTGTGCCTCATTTGACTCAACTATATCATTTGCACCTCTAGTCGGGCCACGTTTGACTTAACCATATAATTAGTGCCTCGAGTCGGGACTCATTTGACTTACACATATGTTTGCATCTCGAGATAGGCCTCGTTTGACTCAACTACATCATTTGCGCCTCGAGTCGGACCTTGTTTGACTCAAACATATCATTTGCACCTCGAGATGGGCCTCGTTTGACTTAACCATATCATTTGGACGTCGAGTCGGGCCTCGTTTGACTCAACCATATCATTTTTACCTCAAGTCGGGACTTGTTTGACTTACACATATGTTTGCACCTCGAGCTGGGCCTCGTTTGACACAACCACATTATTTGTGCCTCGAGCCGGGCCTCGTTTAACTCGACCATATCTTTTGCACCTCGAGTCGGGCCTCGTTTGACTCAACCATATTATTTACACCTCGAGTCGGCACTCATTTAACTCAACCATATCATTTGCACCTCTTGTCGGGACTCGTTTGACCGAACCACATCATTTGCACCTCGAGTCACGCCTCGTTTGACTCAACCATATCATTTGAGCATTGAGTCAGGACTCATTTGACTTACACATATGTTTGCACGTCAAGATGGGCCTCGTTTGACTCAACCACATCATTTGTGCCTTAAGTCAGGCCTCGTTTGACTCAACCACATCATTTGTGCCTCGAGTCGGGCCTTGTTTCACTCAACCATATCATTTGTACCTCGAGTTAGGCCTTGGTTGGCTCAACCATATCATTAGTGCCTCGAGTCGGGACTCGTTTGACTTACACATATGTTTGCACCTTAAGATAGGCCTTGTTTGACTCAACCACATTATTTGTGCCTCAAGGCGGGCCTCGTTTGACTCAACCAGATCATTTGTGCCTTGAGTCGGGAATTGTTTGATGCAACCATATCATTTGCACCTCAACTCGGGCCTCGTTTGGCTCAACCATATCATTAGCGCCTCGAGTCGGGGCTCGTTTAACTCAACCATATCATTTACAGCTCTTGTCGAAACTCGTTTGACTGAACCACATCATTTGCACCTCAGTCGTGTCTCGTTTGACTCAATCATATCATTTACACCTCGAGTCAGCCCTCGTTTGACTCAACCATATGTTTGAGCCTCGAGTTGGGATTCGTTTGACTTACACATATGTTTGCACCTCGAGATGGGCCTCGTTTGACTCAACCAAATCATTTGCGCCTCTAGTCGTGCCTCGTTTGACACAACCATATCATTAGCGCATTGACTCAGGACTCGTTTGACTTACACATATGTTTGCACCTCGAGATGGGCCTTGTTTGACTCACCCACATCATTTGCACCTCGAGTTACACCTCGTTTGACTCAACCACATCATTTGTGCCTAAAGTCGGGCATCATTTGACTCAACCATATCATTTGTGCCTTGAGTCAGGCCTTGTTTGACTCAATCTTATCATTTGCTCCTCTTGTCAGGACCTGTTTGACTGAAGCACATGATTGGCACCTTGAGTCATACCTCGTTTCACTCAACCATATCATTTGCGCCTTGAGTTGGGCCTCGTTTGACTCAACCATATCGATTGAGCCTCGAGTCGGGACTCGTTTGACTTGCACATATGTTTGCACCACGAGATGGGCCTCGTTTGACTCAACCACATCATTTGTGCCTCGAGTCGAGCATCGTTTGACCAAACACATCATTTGTGCCTCGAGTCAGGCGTCGTTTGACTCAACCATATCATTTGCACCTCGAGTCGGGCCTCGTTTGACTCAACACATCATTTATGCCTCAAGTCGAGCCTTGTTTGACTCAACCATATCATTAGCGCCTCGAGTCAGGACTCGTTTGACTTACACATATGTTTGCACCTTGAGATGGGCCTCGTTTGACTCAACCACATCATTTACGCCTCAAGTCGTGCCTCGTTTCCCTCAACCATATCATTAGCGCCTCGAGTCAGGACTCGTTTGACTTACACATATGTTTGCACCTTGAGATGGGCCTCGTTTGACTCAACCACATTATTTGCACCTCGAGTCAGGTGTTGTTTGACTCAACCATATCATTTGCACCTCGAGTCGGGCCTCGTTTGACTCAACCTCATCATTTGCGCTTCGTGTCGGGCCTCGTTTTACTCAAGCATATCATTTGCGCCTCAAGTTGGGCATCGTTTGACTTAACCATATAATTTGCACCTCGAGTTGGACCTCATTTAACCCAACCATATCATTTGCTCCTCTTGTCGAGACCCGTTGGACTGAAGCACATGATTTGCACTTCAAGTCGAGCCTCGTTGGACTCAACCACATCATTTGCGCTTCATGTCGGGCCTCGTTTGACTTGACCATATCATTTGCACCATGAGTCGGGCCTCGTTTAACTCAACCATATTATTTGCTCCTCGAGTCTAGACTCGTTTAACTCAACGATATCATTTGCACCTCTTGTCGAAACTCGTTTGACTGAACCACATCATTTACACCTCGAATCGCGCCTTGTTTGACTCAACCATATCATTTGCACCTCGAGTCAGCCCTCATTTGACTCAACCATATCGTTTTAGCCTCGAGGTGGGACTCGTTTAACTTTCACATATGTTTACACCTTGAGATGGGCCTTGTTTGACTCAACCACATCATTTACGCCTCAAGTCGTGCCTTGTTTGACTCAACGATATCATTTGCACCTCGAGTCGGGCCTTGTTTGACTCAACACATCATTTGCTCCTCGAGTCAGGCCTCATTTCACTCAACCATATCATTAGCACCTCGAGTCGGGACTCGTTCGATTTTCTCATATGTTTCCACCTCCAGATGGGCCTCGTTTGACTCAACCACATCATTTGCGCCTCGAGTTGGGCCTCGTTTGACCCAAACACATTATTTCCGCCTCGAGTCAAGCGTCATTTGACTCAACCATATAATTTGTACCTTGAGTTGGGCCTCGTTTGACTCAAGACATCATTTACGCCTCGGGTCGGGCCTCGTTTGACTCAACACATCATTAGCGCCTCGAGTCGAGACTCGTTTGACTCAACCATATGATTTGGTCCTTGAGCCGGGCCCTATTTGACTTGACCATATCATTTGCACCTCTTACGGGGGCTCGTTTGATTGAACCACATCATTTGCACCTTGTGTCGTTCCTCGTTTGACTTAACGATATCATTTGCCGACGAGTTGGGCCTCATTTCACTCAACATCATTTGTACCTCATGATGGGAGTTGTTTGACTTACACATATGTTTACGCCTCAAGATCGGCCTCGTTTGACTCAACCACATCATTTATGCCTCGTGTCGGGTCTCGTTTGGCTTAACCATATCATTCGCGCCTTGAGCCGGGACTCGTTTGATTTACACATATCTTTGCACCTCGAGATGGGCCTCGTTTGACTCAACCACATCATTTGCGCCTCGTGTCGAGTGTCATTTGACTCAACCATATCATTTGCACCTCAAGTCGAGCCTCGTTTGACTCAAGCATATCATTTACGCCTCGAGTCAGGCCACGTTTGACTCAATCATATCATTAGCGCCTCGAGTCAGGACTTGTTTGACATACACATATGTTTGCACCTCGAGATGGGCCTCGTTTGACTCAACCACATCATTTGCACCTCGACTTGTGCATTGTTTGACTCAACCATATCATTTACAGCTCGAGTCGGGTCTCGTTTAACCCAACCATATCATTTGAGCTTGGAGTCAGGACTCGTTTAACTTACACATAAGTTTGCACCTCAAGATGGGCCTCGTTTGACTCAACCACATCATTTGCACGTCAAGTCGGGCGTTGCTTGACTCAACCATATCATTTGCACCTCGAGTCAGGCCTCGTTTGACTCAACCTCATCAATTGCACCTTGAGTCAGCCTCGTTTTACTCAAACATATCATTTGTGCCTCAAGTTTGGCGTCATTTGACTCAACCATATAATTTGCACCTCGACTCGGGCCTCATTTAACTCAACCCTATCATTTGCCCCTCTTGTCGGGACCCGTTTGACTCAAGCACATGATTTGCACCTCGAGTCGGGCCGCATTTGACTCAACCACATCATTCGTGCTTCGTGTCGGGCGTCGTTTGACTCGACCATATCATTTGCACCTTGAGTCGGGCCTCGTTTAAATCAACCATATCATTTGCTCCTTGAGTCGGGACTCGTTTAACTTAACCATATCATTTGCAGCTGTTGTTGAAACTCATTTGACTGAACCACATCATTTGCACCTCAAGTCGTGCCTCGTTTGAATCAACCATATCATTTGCGCCTCAAGTCGGCCCTCGTTTAACTCAACCATATCGTTTGAGCCGCAAGTTGGGACTCGTTTGACTTACACATATGTTTGCACCTCGGGATAGGCCTCGTTTGACTCAACCACATCATTTGCACCTCAAGTTGTGCCTCATTTGACTCAACCATATCATTAGCACCTCGAGTTGGGACTCGTTTGACGTACACATATGTTTAAACCTCGAGATGGGACTTGTTTGACTCACCCACATCATTTACGCCTCGAGTCGGGCCTCGTTTGACTCAACCACATCATTTGTGCCTCGAGTCGGGCATTGTTTGACTCAACCATATCATTTGTGCCTCGAGTCGGGGCTCGTTTGACTGAACCATATCATTTGCTCTTCTTGCCGAGACTCGTTTGACGTACACATATGTTTGCACCTCGAGATGGGCCTCGTTTGACTCAACCACATCATTTGCACCTCGAGTCAGGTGTTGTTTCACTCAATCATATCATTTGCACCTCGAACAGGGCCTCATTTGACTCAACCATATCATTTGCGCCTCGAGTCGATCCTTGTTTGACTTAACCATATCATTAGCTTCTCGTGTCGGGACTCGTTTGACTTACACATAAGTTTCCACCTCAAGATGGGCCTCATTTGACTCAACCACATCATTTGCACCTCGAGTTGGGCCTCGTTTTACTCAAACATATCATTTGCACCTCAAGTTGGGCCTCGTTTGACTCAACCATATCATTTGTGCCTTAAGTCGTGCCTTGTTTGACTCAAGCATATAATTTGCACCTTGAGTCGGGCCTCGTTTGACTCAGCCATATCATTTGAGCCTCGAGGCGGGAGTCGTTTGACTTACACATACGTTTGCACCTCGAGATGGGCCTCGTTTGACTCAACCAAATAATTTGCACCTCGAGTCAGGGCCTCGTTTGACTTGACCATATCATTTGCACCTCGAGTCGTGCCTTGTTCGATTCAACCATATCTTTTGCGACTGAAGTCAAGCGTCGTGCCACTCAGCCTTATCATTTACACCTTTTGTTGGGACTCGTTTGACTGTACCACATCATTTGCACCTGGAGTCGTGCCACGTTTGACTCAACCACATCATTTGCACCTCGAATGGTGCCCTCATTTGACTTAACCATATCATTAACGCCTTGAGTCAGGACTCATTTCACTTACACACATGTTTGCACCTCAAGATGGGCCTCATTTGACTCAACCACTTCATTTGTACCTCGAGTCGAGCGTTGTTGGACTAACCATATAATTTGCACCTTGATTCGGGCCTCGTTTGACTCAACCATATCATTAGCACCTCAAGTCGGGACTTGATTGACTTACACATATGTTTGCACCTCAAGATGGGCCTCCTTTGACTCAACCACAGCATTTGAACCTCGAGTCAGGCCTCGTTTGACTCAAACATATCATTTGCACCCCGAGTTGAGCCTCGTTTGACTCAACCATATCATTTGCGCCTCGAGGCGGGCCTCGTTTAACTCAACCATATCATTCGCCACTCTTGTCGGCGCCCATTTGACTGAACCACATCATTTGCGCCTTGAGTCGGGCCTCATTTGACGCAACCATATCATTTGCACCTCTTGTCGGGACTCGTTTGACTGAACCACATCATTCACACATCAAGTCATGCCTCGTTTGACTCAACCATATCATTTGCGCCTCGAGTCGGGCCTCGTTTGACTCAACTATATCATTTGCCCCTCAAGTCGGGACTCGTTTGACTTACACATATGTTTGCACCTCGAGATGGGCCTCGTTTGACTGAACCAAATCATTTGCGCCTCTAGTCGTGCCTCATTTGACACAACCATATCATTAGCGCGTTGAGTCAGGACTCGTTTGACTTACACGTATATTTGCACCTCGAGATGGACCTCGTTTGACTCAACCATATCATTCGCGCCTTGAGTTGGGCCTTGTTTGACTCAACCATATCATCAATGCCGTGAGTGGGACTCTTTTGACTTACACATATGTTTGCACCTCGGGTTGGGCCTCGTTTGACTCAAACCTATCATTTGCACCTCGACTCGGGCCTCGTTTGAATCAACCATATCATTTGCACCTCTTGTTAGGACCCGTTTGACTGAACCACATCATTTGCACCTTGAGTTGTGCCCTCATTTGACTTAACCATATCATTAGTGCCTCGAGTCAGGACTCGTTTGACTTACACATTTGTTTGCACCTCGAGATGGGCCTCGTTTGACTCAACCACATCATTTGTGCCTTGAGTTGGGCGTCGTTGGACTCAACCATATAATTTGCACCTCGATTCGGGCCTGTTTGACTCAACCATATCATTTGCGCCTTGAGTCAGGCATCGTTTGACTCAACCATATCATTAGCATCTCAAGTCGGCAATTGTTTGACTTACACATATGTTTGCACCTCAAGATGGGCCTCCTTTGACTCAACCACAGCATTGGAACCTCGAGTCGGGCCTCGTTTGACTCAAACATATCATTTGCACCTCGAGTTGAGCCTTGTTTGACTCAACCATATCATTTGTACCTTGAGTCGGGCCTCGTTTAACTCAACCATATATTCGCCACTCTTGTTAGCACCCATTTGACTGAACCACATCATTTGCACCTTCATTTGTGCCTCATTTGACTCAACCGTATAATTTGTGCCTATAGTTGGGCCACGTTTGACTTAACCATATCATTAGTGCCTCGAGTCGGGACTCATTTGACTTACACATATGTTTGCACCTCGAGATAGGCCTCGTTTGACTTAACTACATCATTTGTGCCTCGAGTCGGACCTCGTTTGACTCAAACATATCATTTGCACCTCGAGATAGGCCTCGTTTGACTCAACCATATCATTTGGATGTCGAATCGGGCCTCGTTTAACTCAACCACATCATTTGCACCTCTTGCCAGGAATCGTTTGACTGAACCACATCGTTTGCACCTTGAGTCGGGCCTCGTTTGACTCAACCATATAATTTGCTCCTCGAGTCGGGCCTCGTTTGATTCAACCATATCATTTTTGCCTCAAGTCGGGACTTGTTTGACTTACACATATGTTTACACCTCGAGCTGGGCCTCGTTTGACACAACCACATCATTTGTGCCTCGAGCTGGGCCTCGTTTAACTCGACCATATCTTTTGCACCTCGAGTCAGGCCTCGTTTGACTCAACCATATTATTTATGCCTCGAGTCGGCACTCATTTAACTCAACCATATCATTTGCACCTCTTGTCGGGACTCGTTTGACCGAACCACATCATTTGCACCTCGAGTCGCACCTCGTTTGACTCAACCATATCATTTGCGTCTCAGGTTGGTCCTCATTTGACTCAACCATATCATTTGAGCATTGAGTCAGGTCTCGTTTGACTCAACCACATCATTTGTGCCTCGAGTCAGACTTGTTTTACTCAACCATATCATTTGTACCTCGAGTTAGGCCTTGTTTAGCTCAACCATATCATTAGTTCCTCGAGTCGGGACTCGTTTGACTTACACATATGTTTGCACCTCGAGATAGGCCTTGTTTGACTCAACCACATTATTTGTGCCTCAAGGCAGGCCTCGTTTGACTCAACCAGATCATTTGTGCCTTGAGTCAGGCATCGTTTGATGCAACCATATCATTTGCACCTTGACTTGGGCCTCGTTTGGCTCAACCATATCATTAGCGCCTCGAGTCGAGACTCGTTTGACTTACACATATGTTTGCACCTCGAGATGGGCCTTGTTTGACTCAACCATATTATTTTTGCCTCGAGTCGGGCCTCGTTTGACTCGACCATATCATTAGCGCCTCGAGTCGGGTCTCATTCGACTTACACATATGTTTGCAGCTCGAGATGGGCCACGTTTTACTCAATCACATCATTTGTGCCTCGAGTCGGCCCTGGTTTGACTTAACCATATCATTTGCACCTCGAGTCAGACATGGTTTGACTCAACCATATCATTTGCACCTTGAGTCGGGCCTCGTTTGACTCAACCACATCATTTGAGCCTCGAAGCGAGACTCATTTGACTTATACATATGTTTTCACCTCGAGATCTGCCTCGTTTGACTCAACCACATCTTTTGTGATTCTAGTCAGGCCTCGTTTGACTCATCGATATCATTCGCATCTCGAATCGGGCCACGTTTTACTTAACCGTATCATTTGCACCTCGAGTCGGGCCTCGTTTGACTCAACCATATCATTTGCACCTCGAGTTGAGCCTCGTTTAACTGAACCATATCTTTTGTACCTCTTGTTAGTGCTGGTTTGACTGAACCACATCATTCTCACCTCGAATCGTGCCTCGTTTGACTCAATCATATCATTTGTGCCTCGAGTTGGCCCTCGTTTGACTCAACCATATCATTTGAGCCTCAAGTTGAGACTCGTTTTACTTAGCATATGTTTGTACCTCGAGATCGGCATCGTTTGACTCAACCACATCATTTGCACCTCAAGTCGGGCCTGGTTTGACTCAACCATATTATTTGCACCTCGTGTCGGGCCTCATTTCACTTAACCATATCATTTGCACCTCGGGTCGGGCCTCGTTTAACTCAACCACATCATTGACACCTCGAGTCATGCCTCATTTGACTTAACCATATCATTTGTGCCTCGAGTCAGCCATCGTTTAACTCAACCATATAATTGGAGCCTCGTGTCAGGACTCATTTGACTTACACATATGTTTGCACCTTGAGATGCACCCCGTTTGACTGAACCACATCATTTGCACCTCGAGTTGTGCCTCATTTGACTCAACCATATCTTTTGCATCTCGAGTCGGCCCTCGCTTGACTCAACCATATCATTCGCTCCTCGAGTTGGGCCTCGTTTAACTCAATCATATCATTTGCACCTCTTGTCGAGACTCATTTGACTGAAACACATCATTTGCTCCTCGAGTCGTGCCTCGTTTGACTCAACCATATCATTTGTGCTTGAGTCGGCCCTCGTTTGACTTAACCATATCATTTAGCATCGAGTTGGGACTCGTTTGAGTTACACATATGTTTGCACCTCGAGATGGACCTCGTTTGACTCAACCACATCATTTGTGCCTTGAGATGGGCCTCGTTTGACTCAACCATATGATTAGCACCTCGAGTCAGGACTTGTTTGACTCAACGATATTATTTACGCTTCGAGTCGAGCCTCGTTTGACCAAACCATATCATTTAAGCCTCGAGATGGGCCGCATTTGACTCAACCGCATAATTTACGACTCGAGTCAGGCCTCATTTGACTCATCGATATCATTTGTACCTTGAAGCGGGCCTTATTTTACAAAACCATATCATTTGCACCTCAAGTTAGGCCTTATTTGACTCAACCAAATTATTTGCAACTCGAGTTGGGCCTCGTTTAACTCAACCATATCATTTGCTCCTCTTGTTAGGACTCGTTTGACTAAACCACATCATTTGCACCTTGAGTCGTGCCTCGTTTGACTCAACCGTATCTTTTATGCCTCGAGTCAGGCCTTGTTTAACTCAACCATATCATTTGCACCCCTTGTTGGGACTCGTTTGACTGAACCACATCATTTGTACCTCGAGTCGTGCCTCGTTTGACTCAGCCATATCATATGCGCCTCAAGTTAGGCCTCATTTGACTCAACCATATCAATTGAGTCTCGAGTCGGGACTCGTTTGACTTACACATATGTTTACACCTCGAGATGGCCCTCGTTTAACTCAACCACATCATTTACGCCTCGAGTTGGGCCTTGTTTGACTCAACCATATCATTAGCACCTCAAATTGGTACTTGTTTGACTTACACATATGTTTGCACCTCGAGATGCGCCTCGTTTGACTTAACGACATCATTTGTGCCACGAGTCAGCCCTCGTTTGACTCAACCATATCATTTGAGCCTCAAGTCGGGTCTCGTTTGACTTACACATATGTTTGCACCTCGAGATTGGCCTCGTTTGACTCAACCACATAATTTGCGCATCGAGTCGGGCCTTGTTTGGCTCAACCATATCATTAGCGCCTCGAGTTAGGAATTGTTTAACTTACACATATGTTTGCACCTCGAGATGGGCCTCGTTAGACTCAACCACATCATCTGCGCCTCGAGTCAGCCCTCGTTTGACTCAACCATATCATTTGTGCCTCTAGTCGGGCCTCGCTTGAGTCGACCATATCTTTTGCACCTCGGGTCGGGCCTCATTTGGCTCAACCATATTATTTGCTCCTTGGGTCGTGCCTCATTTAACTCAACCATATCATTTACACCTCTTGTCGGGACTCGTTTGACCGAACCCCATCATTTGTATCTTGAGTCACTCCTCATTTGACTCAACCATATCATTTGCGCATCGAGTCAGCCCTCGTTTGATTCAACCGTATCATTTGAGCCTCGAGTCGGGTCTCATTTGACTTACATATATGTTTACACCTGGAGATGGACCTCGTTTGACTCAACCACATCATTTGCACCTCGAGTCGGGCCTCGTATGACTTAACCATATCATTAGCGCCTCGAGTCGGGAATCGTTTCACTCACACATATGTTAGCACCTCGAGATGGGCCTCGTTTGACTCAACCATAGCATTTGTGCCTCGAGTCAGGTCTTGTTTGACTAAACATATGTTTTACACCTCTGTCCGTGCCTCGTTTGACTCAATCATATCATTTGCACCTCGAGTCGGGCCTCATTGAACTTAACCATATCATTGGCACTCTTGTCAAGACACGTTTGACTGAACCACATCATTTACACCTTGAGTCATGCCTCGTTTGACTTAACCATATTATTTACACCACGAGTCGGCCCTCATTTCACTCAACCATATCATTTGAGCCTCGAGTCGGGACTCATTTGACTTACACATATATTTGCACCTCGAGATTGGTCTCGTTTGACTAAACCACATCATTTGCGCCTCGAGTCAGCCCTCGTTTAACTTAACCATATCATTTGAGCCTCGAGTCGGGTCTCGTTTCACTTACATATATGTTTGCACCTCGAGATGGGCCACGTTTGACTCAACCACATCATTTGCGCCTCGAGTTGGGCCTCGTATGACTCATCCATATCATTAGCGCCTCGAGTCAGGAATCGTTTGACTTACACATATGTTAGCACCTCGAGATGGGCCTTGTTTGACTCAACCACATCATTGGCGCCTTGAGTCGGGTCCCGTTTGTCTAAACCATATCATTTGCACCTCGGGTCATGCATCATTTGACTCAACCATATAATTTGCACCTTGAGTCGGGCCTTGTTTAACTCAACCATATCATTTGCACTCTTGTTGGGACACGTTTGACTGAACCACATCATTTACACCTCGAGTCATGCCTCGTTTGACCCAACCATATCATTTGCGCTTCGAGTCAGACCTCGTTTGACTCAACCATATCAATTGAGCCTCGAGTCGAGACTCGTTTGACTTACACATAAGTTTGCACCTCGAGATTGGCCTCATTTAACTCAACCACATCATTTGCGCCTTGAGTCAGGCCTCGTTTAACTCAACCATATCATTTGGACCTCTTGTCGAGACTCGTTTGACTGAACGACATCATTTGCACCTCGAGTCGTGCCTCTTTTGACTCAACCATATCATATGCGCCTCGAGTCAGGCCTCGTTTCACTCAACCATA
The DNA here is from genome assembly GCA_037013595.1 of Dicorynia guianensis. NCBI lineage: Eukaryota > Viridiplantae > Streptophyta > Magnoliopsida > Fabales > Fabaceae > Dicorynia > Dicorynia guianensis. The sequence continues at coordinate 2,528,041 of JASUAB010000023.1, forward strand.
TCATTTGAGCCTTGAGTTAGGACTCGTTTCACTTACACATAAGTTTACACCTCGAGATGGGCCTCGTTTGACACAACCACATCATTTGTGCCTCGAGTCGGGCCTCGTTTGACTTGACCATATCTTTTGCACCTCAAGTCAGGCCTCGTTTGACTCAACCATATCATTTGCTCCTCGAGTCGTGCCTCGTTCAACTTAACCATATCATTTGTACCTCTTGTTAGGACTTGTTTGACTGAACCACAACATTTGCACCTCGAGTCGAACCTCGTTTGACTCAACCATATCATTTGTGCCTCAACTCAGTCCACATTTGACTCAACCATATCATTTGAGCCTCGAGTCAGGACTTGTTTAACTGACACATATGTTTGCAGCTCGTTTGACTCAACCACATCATTTACGACTTGAGTCTGGCCTCGTTTGACTCATCGATATCATTTGCACCTTGAATCGGGCCTTGTTTGACTCAACCATATCATTTGCACCTCGACTCGGACCATGTTTAACTCAACCATATCAATTGCACCTCTTGTCAAGACTCGTTTGACCGAACCACACCATTTGCACCTCGAGTCGCGCCATGTTTGACGCAACAGTATCATTTGCGCCTCAAGTCGGCCCTCATTTGACTTAACCATATCATTTGAGCCTCAAGTCGAGGCTCGTTCGACTTACACATATGTTTGCACCTCGAGATGGGCCTCGTTTGACTCAACCACATCATTTGTGCCTTGAGATGGGCCTCGTTTGACTCAACCACATCATTTGTGCCTCGAGTCAGCCCTCGTTTGACTCAACCATATCATTAGTGCCTCGACTCAGGACTCGTTTGACCTACAAATATGTTCGCAACTCGAGATGGGCTTCGTTTCACTCAACCACATCATTTGTGCCTCGAGTTGGGCCTCGTTTGACTCAACCATATCATTAGTAACTCGACTCAGGACTCGTTTGACTTACACATATGTTTGCTCCTCGAGATGGGCCTCGTTTGACTTAACCACATCATTTGCGCCTCGAGTTAGACCTCGTGTGACTCAACCATATCATTTAGACCTCGAGTCAGGCATCATTTTACTCAACCATATCATTTGTACCTCGAGTCGGACCTCGTTTAACTCAACCATATCATTTGCACCTCTTGTCAAGACTCGTTTGACTGAGCCACATCATTTCCAACTCGAGTCGTGGCTCATTCGACTCAACCATATCATATGCACCCTGAGTTAGACCTTGTTTTATTCAACCATATCATTTGAGCCTCGAGTCGGGACTCGTTTGACTTACACATATGTTTGCAACTCGAGATGGGCCTCGTTTAACTCAACCACATCATTTGCGACTTGAGTTAGGCCTCGTTTTACTCATCGATATCATTTGCACCTTGAATCGGGCCTTGTTTGACCAACCATATCACTTACACCTTCAGTCACACCTTATTTGCCTCAACCATGTCATTTGCACCTTGAGCCAGACCATGTTTAACTTAACCATATCATTTGCAGCTCTTGTCAGGACTCGTTTGACTGAACCACATCATTTGCACCTCGAGTCACACCACGTTTGACTCAACCATGTCATTTGAGCCTCGAGTTGATGCTCGTTCGACTTACACATATGTTTGCTCCTCGAGATGGGCCTCGTTTGACTCAACCACATCATTTGCGCCTCGAGTCGGCCCTCGTTTGACTCAACCATATATTAGCGCCTTGACTCAGGGCTCGTTTGACTCACACATATATTTGCACCTCGAGATGGGCCTCGTTTGACTCAACCACATCATTTGTGCCTCAAGTCAGGCCTCGTTTGACTCAACATATCATTAGCAACTTGACTCAGAACTTGTTTGACTTATACATATGTTTGTACCTCGAGATGGGCCTCGTTTGCCTCGACCACATCATTTGTGCCTCGAGTCAGACCTTGTTTGACTCAACCATATCATTTAGACCTTGAGTTAGGCGTCGTTTGACTTAACCATATCATTTGCACCTTGAGTCAGGCCTCGTTTAACTCAACCATATCATTTGCACCTCTTGCCGGGACTCGTTTGACTGAACAACATCATTTGCAACTCGAGTCGTGCCTCGTTCGACTTAGCCATATCATATGCGCCCCGAGTCGGACCTCGTTTGACTCAACCATATCATTTAAGCCTCGAGTCGAGACTCGTTTGACTTACACATATGTTTGCACCTCGAGATGGGCCTCGTTTGACTCAACCACATCATTTGTGCCTCGAGTCGGGGCTTGTTTGACTTAACCATATCACTAGTGCCTCTAGTCGGGACTTATTTGACTTACACAAATGTTTGCACCTTGAGATGGGCCTCGTTTGACTCAACCACATCTTTTGCGCCTCAAGATGGGCCTTGTTTGACTCAACCATATCATTAGCACCTTGAATTAGGGCTTGTTTGACTTACACATATGTTTGCAACTCGAGATTGGCCTCGTTTGACTCAACCAACTCATTTGCACCTCGAGTGGGCCTTGTTTTGCTCAACCATATCATTAGCGCCTCGAGTTGGGACTTGTTTGACTTACACATATGTTTGCACCTTGAGATGGGCCTCGTTTGACTCAACCACATCTTTTGTGCCACAAGTCAGCCCTCGTTTGACTCAACCATATCATTTGCGCCTCAAGTCGGCCCTCGTTTGACTCGACCATATCATTTGGACCTCGGTCGGGTGTCGTTAAGCTCAACCATATCATTTGCTCCTCGAGTCGCGCCTCGTTTAACTCAACCATATCATTTGCACCTGATCTCGGGACTCGATTGACCGAACCCCATCATTTGCACCTTGAGTCGCTCCTCGTTTGACTCAACCATATCATTGGCACCTCGAGTCAGCCCTCGTTTGACTCAACCATATCATTTGAGCATCGAGTCGGTTTTTGTTTGACTTACACATATGTTTGCACCTCGAGATGGGCCTCGTTTGACTCAACCACATCATTTGTGCCTCGAGTTGGGCCTCGTATGACTCAATCATATCTTTAGCTCCTCAAGTCGGGAATTGTTTCGCTCACACATTTGTTAGCACCTTGAGATGGGCCTTGTTTGACTCAACCACAGCATTTGTGCCTCGAGTCGGGTCTTGTTTCACTAAACCATATCATTTGCACCTCGGGCCATTCCTCGTTTGACTCAACCATATCATTTGCACTCGAGTCAGACCTCGTTTAACTCAACCATATCATTTGCACCTCTTGTCGGGACACGTTTGACTGAACCACATCTTTTACACCTTGAGTCGTGCCTCATTTGACTCAACCATATCATTTATGCCTCGAGTCAACCCTCGTTTGACTTAACCATATCATTTGAGCCTCGAGTTGGGACTCGTTTGACTTACACATATATTTGCACCTCGAGATTGACCTCGTTTGACTCAACCACATCATTTGCACCTCAAGTTAGCCCTCGTTTGACTCAACCATATCATTTGAGCCTGGAGTCGGGTCTCGTTTGACTTACACATATGTTTGCACCTCGAGATGGGCCTCGTTTGACTCAACCACATCATTTGAGCCTTGAGTTGGGCATCGTATGACTCACCCGTATCTTTAGGTCCTCGAGTCGGGAATTGTTTGACTTACACATATGTTAGCACCTCGAGATGGGACTCGTTTGACTCAACCACATCATTGGCTCCTCGAGTCGGGTCCTGTTTGACTAAACCATATTATTTGCACCTCGGGTCATGCCCTGTTTGACTCAACCATATCATTTGCGCCTCGAGTCGGCCCTCATTTGACTCAACCATATCATTTAAGCCTCGAGTCGGGACTTGTTTCAGTTACACATATGTTTGCACCTCGAGATGGGCCTAGTTTAACTCAACCACATCATTTGTGCCTCGAGTTGGTCCTGATTTGACTCAGCCATATCATTGGCACCTCAAGTCAGGTCTTGTTTGACTCAACCACATCAATTGTGCCTCGAGTTGGGCCTCGTTTGAGTCAACCATATCATTAGCGCCTCAAGTCGGGACTCGTTTGACTTACACATATGTTTGCACCTTGAGATGGGCCTCGTTTGACGGAACCACATCATTTGCGATTCGAGTCACACCTCATTTGACTCATCGATATCATTTGCACCTCGAATGGGGCCTCGTTTGACTCAACCACATCGTTTGCACCTCTTGTTGAGACTTGTTTAACTGAATCAATCGTTTGCACCTCGTGTCATGCCTTGTTTGACTCAACCATATCATTTATGCCTCGAGTCGGCCCTCATTTGACTCAACCATATCATTTGATCCTCGAAGTGGGACTCGTTTGTCTTACACCTATTTTTGCACCTCGAGATGGGTCTCGTTTGAGTCAACCAGATCATTTTCACCTCAAGTCGGGCCTCATTTGACTCAAACATATCATTTGCCCTTCGAGTCGGGCCTCATTTGACTCAACCATATCATTTGCACCTCGAGTCAGGCTTTGTTTAACTCAACCATATCATTTGCACTCTTGTCGGGACTTGTTTGATTGAACCACATCATTTGCAACTCGAGTCGTGCTCGTTTAACTCAACCATATCATTTCCACCTCGAGTCGGCCCTTGTTTGACTGAATGTTATCATTTGAGCATAGAGTCGGGACTCGTTTGACTTACACATATGTTTCCACTTCGTGATGGGCCTCGTTTGACTCAACCATATCATTTGCACCTCGAGTCGGGTCTCATTTGAATAAACCATATCATTTGCACCACGAGTCGAGACTCGTTTAACTCAACCACATAATTTATACCTCGAGTCGTGCCCCGTTTGACTCAACCATATCATTTGCGCCTCGAGTCGGCCCTCGTTTGACTCGACCATATCATTTGGACCTCGGTCGGGTGTCGTTAAGCTCAACCATATCATTTGCTCCTCGAGTTGCGCCTCGTTTAACTCAACCATATCATTTGCACCTCATCTCGGGACTCGATTGACCGAACCCCATCATTTGCACCTTGAGTCGCTCCTCGTTTGACTCAACCATATCATTTGAACCTCGAGTCAGCCCTCGTTTGACTCAACCATATCATTTGAGTCTCGAGTCGATTTTCGTTTGACTTACACATATGTTTGCACCTCAAGATGGGCCTCGTTTGACTCAACCACATCATTTGTGCCTCGAGTTGGGCCTCGTATGACTCAATCATATCTTTAGCTCCTCGAGTCGAGAATTGTTTCACTCACACATTTGTTAGCACCTTGAGATGGGCCTTGTTTGACTCAACCACAGCATTTGCGCCTTGAGTCGGGTCTTGTTTCACTAAACCATATCATTTGCACCTCGGGCCATTCCTCGTTTGACTCAACCATATCATTGGCACTCGAGTCAGACCTCGTTTAACTCAACCATATCATTTGCACCTCTTGTCGGGACACGTTTGACTGAACCACATCATTTACACCTTGAGTCGTGCCTCATTTGACTCAACCATATCATTTATGCCTCGAGTCAACCCTCGTTTGACTTAACCATATCATTTGAGCCTCCAGTCGGGACTCGTTTGACTTACACATATATTTGCACCTCGAGATTGACCTCGTTTGACTCAACCACATCATTTGCACCTCGAGTTAGCCCTCGTTTGACTCAACCATATCATTTGAGCCTGGAGTCGGGTCTCGTTTGACTTACACATATGTTTGCACTCGAGATGGGCCTCGTTTGACTCAACCACATCATTTGAGCCTCGAGTTGGGCATCGCATGACTCACCCGTATCTTTAGGTCCTCGAGTCGGGAATTGTTTGACTTACACATATGTTAGCACCTCGAGATGGGCCTCGTTTGACTCAACCACATCATTGGCTCCTCGAGTCGGGTCCTGTTTGACTAAACCATATTATTTGCACCTCGGGTCATGCCCTGTTTGACTCAACCATATCATTTGCGCCTCGAGTCGGCCCTCATTTGACTCAACCATATCATTTAAGCCTCGAGTCGGGACTTGTTTCAGTTACACATATGTTTGCACCTCGAGATGGGCCTAGTTTAACTCAACCACATCATTTGTGCCTCGAGTTGGTCCTGATTTGACTCAGCCATATCATTGGCACCTCAAGTCGGGTCTCGTTTGACTCAACCACATCAATTGTGCCTCGAGTTGGGCCTCGTTTGAGTCAACCATATCATTAGCGCCTCAAGTCAGGACTCGTTTGACTTACACATATGTTTGCACCTTGAGATGGGCCTCGTTTGACAGAACCACATCATTTGCGATTCGAGTCACACCTCATTTGACTCATCGATATCATTTGCACCTCGAATGGGGCCTCGTTTGACTCAACCACATCGTTTGCACCTCTTGTTGAGACTTGTTTAACTGAATCAATCGTTTGCACCTCGTGTCATGCCTTGTTTGACTCAACCATATCATTTATGCCTCGAGTCGGCCCTCATTTGACTCAACCATATCATTTGATCCTCGAAGTGGGACTCGTTTGTCTTACACCTATTTTTGCACCTCGAGATGGGTCTCGTTTGAGTCAACCAGATCATTTTCACCTCAAGTCGGGCCTCATTTGACTCAAACATATCATTTGCCCTTCGAGTCGGGCCTCATTTGACTCAACCATATCATTTGCACCTCGAGTCAGGCTTTGTTTAACTCAACCATATCATTTGCACTCTTGTCGGGACTTGTTTGATTGAACCACATCATTTGCAACTCGAGTCGTGCTCGTTTAACTCAACCATATCATTTCCACCTCGAGTCGGCCCTTGTTTGACTGAATGTTATCATTTGAGCATAGAGTCGGGACTCGTTTGACTTACACATATGTTTCCACTTCGTGATGGGCCTCGTTTGACTCAACCATATCATTTGCACCTCGAGTCGGGTCTCATTTGAATAAACCATATCATTTGCACCACGAGTCGAGACTCGTTTAACTCAACCACATAATTTATACCTCGAGTCGTGCCCCGTTTGACTCAACCATATCATTTGCGCCTCGAGTCGGCCCTCGTTTGACTCGACCATATCATTTGGACCTCGGTCGGGTGTCGTTAAGCTCAACCATATCATTTGCTCCTCGAGTTGCGCCTCGTTTAACTCAACCATATCATTTGCACCTCATCTCGGGACTCGATTGACCGAACCCCATCATTTGCACCTTGAGTCGCTCCTCGTTTGACTCAACCATATCATTTGAACCTCGAGTCAGCCCTCGTTTGACTCAACCATATCATTTGAGTCTCGAGTCGATTTTCGTTTGACTTACACATATGTTTGCACCTCAAGATGGGCCTCGTTTGACTCAACCACATCATTTGTGCCTCGAGTTGGGCCTCGTATGACTCAATCATATCTTTAGCTCCTCGAGTCGAGAATTGTTTCACTCACACATTTGTTAGCACCTTGAGATGGGCCTTGTTTGACTCAACCACAGCATTTGCGCCTTGAGTCGGGTCTTGTTTCACTAAACCATATCATTTGCACCTCGGGCCATTCCTCGTTTGACTCAACCATATCATTGGCACTCGAGTCAGACCTCGTTTAACTCAACCATATCATTTGCACCTCTTGTCGGGACACGTTTGACTGAACCACATCATTTACACCTTGAGTCGTGCCTCATTTGACTCAACCATATCATTTATGCCTCGAGTCAACCCTCGTTTGACTTAACCATATCATTTGAGCCTCCAGTCGGGACTCGTTTGACTTACACATATATTTGCACCTCGAGATTGACCTCGTTTGACTCAACCACATCATTTGCACCTCGAGTTAGCCCTCGTTTGACTCAACCATATCATTTGAGCCTGGAGTCGGGTCTCGTTTGACTTACACATATGTTTGCACTCGAGATGGGCCTCGTTTGACTCAACCACATCATTTGAGCCTCGAGTTGGGCATCGCATGACTCACCCGTATCTTTAGGTCCTCGAGTCGGGAATTGTTTGACTTACACATATGTTAGCACCTCGAGATGGGCCTCGTTTGACTCAACCACATCATTGGCTCCTCGAGTCGGGTCCTGTTTGACTAAACCATATTATTTGCACCTCGGGTCATGCCCTGTTTGACTCAACCATATCATTTGCGCCTCGAGTCGGCCCTCATTTGACTCAACCATATCATTTAAGCCTCGAGTCGGGACTTGTTTCAGTTAAACATATGTTTGCACCTCGAGATGGGCCTAGTTTAACTCAACCACATCATTTGTGCCTCGAGTTGGTCCTGATTTGACTCAGCCATATCATTGGCACCTCAAGTCGGGTCTCGTTTGACTCAACCACATCAATTGTGCCTCGAGTTGGGCCTCGTTTGAGTCAACCATATCATTAGCGCCTCAAGTCAGGACTCGTTTGACTTACACATATGTTTGCACCTTGAGATGGGCCTCGTTTGACAGAACCACATCATTTGCGATTCGAGTCACACCTCATTTGACTCATCGATATCATTTGCACCTCGAATGGGGCCTCGTTTGACTCAACCACATCGTTTGCATCTCTTGTTGAGACTTGTTTAACTGAATCAATCGTTTGCACCTCGTGTCATGCCTTGTTTGACTCAACCATATCATTTATGCCTCGAGTCGGCCCTCATTTGACTCAACCATATCATTTGATCCTCGAAGTGGGACTCGTTTGTCTTACACCTATTTTTGCACCTCGAGATGGGTCTCGTTTGAGTCAACCAGATCATTTTCACCTCAAGTCGGGCCTCATTTGACTCAAACATATCATTTGCCCTTCGAGTCGGGCCTCATTTGACTCAACCATATCATTTGCACCTCGAGTCAGGCTTTGTTTAACTCAACCATATCATTTGCACTCTTGTCGGGACTTGTTTGATTGAACCACATCATTTGCAACTCAAGTTGTGCCTCGTTTAACTCAACCATATCATTTCCACCTCGAGTCGGCCCTTGTTTGACTGAATGTTATCATTTGAGCCTCGAGTCGGGACTCGTTTGACTTACACATATGTTTCCACCTCGTGATGGGCCTCGTTTGACTCAACCATATCATTTGCACCTCGAGTCGGGTCTCATTTGAATAAACCATATCATTTGCACCACGAGTCGAGACTCGTTTAACTCAACCACATAATTTACACCTCGAGTCGTGCCCCGTTTGACTCTACCATATCATTTGCGCCTCGAGTCGAGCCTCGTTTGACTCAACCATATCATTTGCACGTCGAGTTAGGCCTCGTTTGACTTAACCATTTTATTTGCACCTCTTGCTGGGACTCGTTTGACTGATCCACATCATTTGCACCACGAGTCGTGGCTCATTTGACTCAACAATATCATTTGTGCCTCGAGTCGGTCCTCGTTTAACTTAACCATATCATTGGCACCTCGAGTTGGTCCTCGTTTAACTCAACCACATCAATTGTGCTTCAAGTCAGGCTACATTTGACTCATCCATATCATTAGCGCCTCGAGTCAGGACTCGTTTCACTTACACATATGTTTGCACCTCGAGATGGGCCTCGTTTGACTCAACCACATCATTTATGCCTCGAGTCGGTCTCGTTTCACTTAACCATATCATTGGCGCCTAGAGTTGGGACTCGTTTGACTCAACCACGTCAATTGTCCCTCGAGTCGGGCCTCGTTTGACTCAACCACATCATTTGCGCCTCGAGTCAGGCCTCGTTTGACTCCACCATATCATTAGCGCCTCGAGTTAGGACTCGTTTGACTTACTCATATGTTTGCACCTTGAGATAGGCCTCGTTTGACTTAACCACAACATTTGTGCCTTGAGTCATGCCTCGTTTGACTTAACCACATCAGTTGCGACTCGAGTTAGGCCTCGTTTGACTCATCAGTATCTTTTGCACCTCGAATCGAGCCTCATTTGACTCAACCACATCATTTGCACCTTAAGTCAGGCCTCGTTTAACTTAGCCATATCATTTGCACCTCTTGTTGGGACTTGTTTGACTGAATCACATTGTTTCCTCCTCGAGTTGTGCCTTGTTTGAATCAACCATATCATTTGTGCCTCGAGTCGGCCCTCATTTGACTCAACCATATCATTTGAGCCTCGAGGCGGGACTCGTTTCCCTTACACATATGTTTGCAAGTCGAGATGGGCCTCGTTTGACTCAACCACAACATTTGTGCTTCGAGTCACACCTCGTTTGGCTAAACCACATCATTTGTGACTCAAGTCAGGCCTCGTTTGACTTATCATATCATTTGCACCTCGAATTGGGCCTCGTTTGACTCATCCACATCATTTGCACCTCGAGTCAGGCCTCGTTTAACTTAACCATATCATTTGCACCTCTTGTTGGGACTTGTTTGACTGAATCACATCGTTTCCTCCTCGACTTGTGCCTTGTTTGAATCAACCATATCATTTGTGCCTCGAGTCGGCCCTCATTTGACTCAACCATATCATTTGAGCCTCGAGGCGGGACTCGTTTCCCTTACACATATGTTTGCAAGTCGAGATGGGCCTCGTTTGACTCAACCACAGCATTTGTGCTTCGAGTCACACCTCGTTTGGCTAAACCACATCATTTGTGACTTAAGTCAGGCCTCGTTTGACTTATCGATATCATTTGCACCTCGAATTGGGCCTCGTTTGACTCATCCACATCATTTGCACCTCAAGTTAGGCCTCGTTTAACTTAACCATATCATTTGCACCTCTTGTCGGGACTCGTTTAACTGAATCACATCGTTTCTTCCTCCAGTCGTGCCTTGTTTGAATCAACCATATCATTTGTGCCTCGAGTCGGCCCTCGTTTGACTCAACCACATCATTTGCGCCTTGAGTCAGGCCTCGTTTGACTCAAACATATGATTTGCCCTTTGAGTCGGGCCTCGTTTGACTCAACCATATCATTTGCACCTGGAGTTGGGTTTCGTTTAACTCAACCATATAATTTGCACCACTTGTCGGGACTCGTTTGACTGAACCACATCATTTGCACCTCGCTTCATGGCTCGTTTGACTTAACCATATCATTTGTGCCTCAAGTCAACCTTCATTTGACTCAACCATACCATTTGAGCCCCGAGTCGGGACTCGTTTAACTTGCACATATGTTTGCACCTCGAATCGGGTATCGTTTGACTCAACCATATCATTAGTGCCTTAAGTCAGGACTCGTTTGACTTACACATATGTTTGCACCTCGAAATGGGACTCGTTTGACTCAACCATGTCATTTGCGACTCGAGTCGGGCCTTGTTTGACTCATCGATATCTTTTGCACCTCGAGACGGGCCTTGTTTAACTCAACCATATCATTTGTACCTCTTGTTGGGACTCGTTTGACTGAACCACATCATTTACACCTCGAGTTGTGCCCCATTTGACTCAACCATATCATTTGCACCTCGAGTCGGCCCTCATTTGCCTGAACCTTATCATTTGAGCCTCGAGTCAGGACTCGTTTGACTTACACATATGTTTGCACCTCGAGATGAGCCTCGTTTCCCTCAACCATGTCATTTGCACCTCGAGTTGGACCTCGGTTGACTGAACTATATCATTAGTGCCTCAAGTCGGGACTCGTTTGGTTACACAAATGTTTGCACCTCGAGATGGGCCTCGTTTGACTTAACCACATCATTTGTACCTTGAGTCGGGCCTCGTTTGACTCAACCATATCATTAGCGCCTCGAGTCGGTACTCGTTTGACTTAAACATATGTTTGCACCTCGAGATGGGCCTCGTTTGATGCAACCACATCATTTTTTACTCGAATCAGGCCTCATTTGACTCAACCACATCATTTGCACCTCGAGTCTGGCTTCGTTTCACTCAATCATATCATTTGCACCTCTTGTCAGGACTCATTTGACTGAATCACAACGTTTGCACCTCGAGTCATGCCTTGTTTGTCTCAGTCATATCATTTGTTCCTCAAGTTGGCCCTTGTTTGACGCAACCATAACGTTTGAGCTTCGAGGCAGGACTCGTTTGTGTTACACATATGTTTGCACCTCGAGATGGGCCTCGTTTGACTCAACCACATCATTTGCGCCTCAAGTTGGGCCTCATTTTAATTAAATATATCATTTGTCCTTCGAGTCGGGCCTCATTTGACTTATACATCTGTTTGCACCTCAAGATGGGACTCGTTTGACTCAACCATCTCATTTGCAACTCGAGTCAGGCCCTGTTTGACTCATCCATTTCATTTGCACCTTGAATTAGGCCTCATTTGACTCAACCACATTATTTGCACCATGAGTCGGCCTCGTTTAACTCAACCATATCATTTGCACCTCTTGTCGGGAGTTGTTTGACTGAACCACATCATTTGCACCTCGAGTCGTGCCTCGTTTAACTCAACCATATCATTTCCACATCGAGTCGGCCCTCGTTTGACTGAACCTTATCATTTGAGCCTCGAGTCAGGACTCGTTTGACTTACACATATGTTTGTACCTCGTGAAGGGCCTCGTTTGACTCAACCATGTCATTTGCACCTCGAGTTAGGCCACGTTTCACTCAACCATATCATTTGCACCTCAAGTCGGGTCTCATTTGACTAAACCATATCATTTGCATCTCGAGTCGGGACTCGTTTAACTCAACCACATCATTTGCACCTCGAGTCGTGCCTCATTTGACTCAACCATATCATTTGCACCTCGAGTCAGGCCTCGTTTGACTAAACGATATCATTTGCACCTCGAGCCGGGCCTCGTTTGACTGAACCATATCATTTGCACCTCAAGTTGGCCCTCATTTAATTCAACCATATCATTTGCACCTCTTGTCGGGACTCGTTCGACTGAACCACATCTTTTGTACCTTGAGTCATGCCTCATTTGACTCAACCATATCATTTGCGCCTCGAGTCGTCTCTCATTTGACTTAACCATATCATTTGAGCCTCAAGTCAGGAATTGTTTGATTTACACATATGTTTGCACCTCGAGATGGCCCTCATTTAATTCAACCATATCATTTGCACCTCTTGTCGGGACTCGTTCGACTGAACCACATCTTTTGTACCTTGAGTCATGCCTCATTTGACTCAACCATATCATTTGCGCCTCGAGTCGTCTCTCATTTGACTTAACCATATCATTTGAGCCTCAAGTCAGGACTTGTTTGATTTACACATATGTTTGCACCTCGAGATGGGCCTTGTTTGACTTAACAACAGCATTTGTGCCTCGAGTCGGTCCTCGTTTCTCTTAAACATATCATTGGCACCTCGAGTTGGGCCTCGTTTGACTCAACTACATCATTTGCACCTTGAGTCGGGCCTTGTTTGACTCAACATATCATTAGCGCCTCGAATCAGTACTCGTTTGACTTACACATATGTTTGCACCTCGAGATGGGCAATGTTTGATGCAACCACATCATTTTTGACTCGAGTTAGGCCTCATTTGATTCGAGTCAGGCCTCATTTGACTCAACCACATCATTTGCACCTCGAGTCGGGCCTCGTTTAACTCAACCACATCATTTGCACCACGAGTCGTGGCTCGTTTGACTCAACAATATCATTTGTGCCTCGAGTCGGTCCTCGTTTAACTTAACCATATCATTGGCACCTCGAGTTGGGCCTCGTTTAACACAACCACATCAATTGTGCTTCAAGTCAGGCCACATTTGACTCAACCATATCATTAGTGCCTCGAGTCGGGACTCGTTTGGCTTACACATATCTTTGCACCTCAAGATGGGCCTCGTTTGAGTCAACTACATCATTTGTACCTCGAGTCATGCCTCGTTTGCCTCCACCATATCATTAGCGCCTCGAGTCAGGACTCGTTTGACTTACACACATTTTGCACCTCGAGATGGGCCTCGTGTAACTCAACCACATCATTTGCGCCTCGAGTCAGATCTTGTTTGACTAAACCATATCATTTGCATCTCGAGTCGGGCCTCGTTTCACTCAACCATATCATTTGTACCTCGAGTCGGGCCTCGTTTAACTCAACCATATCATTTGCACCTCTTGTCGAGACTCATTTGGTTGAAATACATCATTTGCACCTTGAGCCGTGCCTCGTTTGACTCAACCAAATCATTTGCGCCTTGAGTCGGCCCTCGTTTGACTCAACCACATCATTTACACCTCGAGTCGGTCTCGTTTCACTGAACCATATCATTGGCGCCTCGAGTTAGGACTCATTTGACTCAACCACATCAATTGTGCCTCGAGTCAGGACTCGTTTGAGTCAACCATATCATTAGTGCCTCGAGTTGGGACTCGTTTGGGTTACACATATGTTTGCACCTCGAGATGGCCTCGTTTGACTCAACCACATCATTTACGCCTTAAGTTAGGCCTCATTTGACTACACCATATCATTAGCACCTCGAGTCAGGACTCGTTTGACTTACTCATATGTTTGCACCTTGAGATGGGCCTCGTTTGACTTAACCACAACATTTGTGCCTTGAGTCATGCCTCGTTTGACCCAACCACATCATTTGCGACTCGAGTCAAGCCTCGTTTGACTCATCGATATTATTTGCACCTCAAATCGGGCCTCATTTGACTCAACTACATCATTTGCACCTCGAGTCAGGCCTCGTTTAACTTAACCATATCATTTGCACCTCTTGTTGGGACTTATTTAACTGAATCACATCGTTTCTTCCTCAAGTCGTGCCTTGTTTGAATCAACCATATCATTTGTGCCTCGAGTCGGCCCTCATTTGACTCAACCATATCATTTGGGCCTCGAGGCAGGACTCGTTTGCCTTACACATATGTTTGCAACTCGAGATGGGCCTCGTTTGACTCAACCACAACATTTGTGCCTCGAGTCACGCCTCGTTTGACTAAACCACATCATTTGCGACTCAAGTTAGGCCTTGTTTCACTTATCGATATCATTTGCACCTTGAATTAGGCCTCGTTTGACTCATCCACATCTTTTGCACCTCGAGTCAGGCCTCGTTTAACTTAACCATATCATTTGCACCTCTTGTCGGGACTCGTTTAACTGAATCACATCATTTCTTCCTTGAGTCATGCCTTGTTTGAATCAACCATCTCATTTGTGCCTCGAGTCGGCCTTCGTTTGACTCAACCACATCATTTGCACCTTGAGTCAGGCCTCGTTTGACTCAAACATATGATTTGCCCTTCGAGTCGGGCCTTGTTTGACACAACCATATCATTTGCACCTTGAGTCGGGCCTCGTTTAACTCAACCATATAATTTGCACCTCTTGTCAGGACTCGTTTGACTAAACCACATCATTTGCACCTCGAGTCATGGCTCGTTTGACTCAACCATATCATTTGTGCCTCGGGTCGGCCTTCATTTGACTCAACCATACCATTTAAGCTTCGAGTTGTCACTCGTTTAACTTGCACATATGTTTGCACCTCGAGTCGGGCCTCGTTTCACTCAACCATATCATTAGTGCCTTGAGTCGGGACTCGTTTGACTTACACATATGTTTGCACCTCGAAATGGGACTTGTTTGACTCAACCATGTCATTTGCGATTCAAGTCAGGCCTTGTTTGACTCATCGATATCATTTGCACCTCGAGACAGGCCTTGTTTAACTTAACCATATCATTTGCACCTCTTGTTGGGACTCGTTTGACTGAACCACATCATTTACACCTCGAGTCGTGCCCCGTTTGACTTAACCATATAATTTGCACCTTGAGTCGGCCCTCGTTTGACTGTACCTTATCATTCGAGCCTCGAGTCGGGACTCGTTTGACTTACACGTATGTTTACACCTCAAGATGAGCCTCGTTTCCCTCAACCATGTCATTTGCACCTCGAGTCGGGCCTCGGTTGACTGAACCATATCATTAGTGCCTCAAGTCGGGACTCGTTTGAGTTACACATATGTTTGCACCTCGACATGGGCCTCGTTTGACTCAACCACATCATTTGCACCTTGAGTCGGGCCTCGTTTGACTCAATCATATCATTAGTGCCTTGAGTCGATACTCGTTTGACTTACACATATGTTTGCACCTCGAGATGGGCCTCATTTGATGCAACCACATCATTTTTGACTTGAGTCAGGCCTTATTTGACCCAACCACATCATTTGCACCTCGAGTCGGGCCTCGTTTAACTTAACCATATGATTTGCACCTCTTGTCGGGACTCATTTGACTGAATCACAACGTTTGCACCTCGAGTCATGCCTTGTTTGACTCAACCATATCATTTGTGTCTCGTGTTGGCCCTTGTTTGACTCAACCATATCATTTGAGCTTCGAGGCAGGACTTGTTTGTCTTACACATATGTTTGCACCTCGAGATGGGCCTCATTTGACTTAACCACATCATTTGCGCCTCGAGTTAGGCCTCATTTGACTTAAATATATCATTTGCCATTCGAGTTGGGCCTCGTTTGATTTATACATCTATTTGCACCTCAAGATGGGACTTGTTTGACTCAACCATCTCATTTGCAACTCGAGTTAGGCCCTGTTTGACTCATGCATTTCATTTGCACCTCGAATCGGGCTCGTTTGACTCACCCACATTATTTGCACCTTGAGTCGGGCCTCGTTTAACTCAACCATATCATTTGCACCTCTTTTTGGGACTTGTTTGACTGAACCACATCATTTGCACCTCGAGTCTTGCTACGTTTAACTCAACCATATCATTTCTACCTCGAGTCAGCCCTCGTTTGACTGAACCTTATCATTTGAGCCTCGAGTCAGGACTCGTTTGACTTAACCATATCATTTGCATGTCGAGTTAGGCCTCGTTGAACTCAACCATATCATTTGCACCTCTTGCTGGGACTCGTTTCACTAATCCACATCATTTGCACCTCGAGTCGTGCCTCGTTTGACTTAACCATATGATTTGCACCTCGAGTCGGCCCTCGTTTGACTGAACCTTATCATTTGAGCCTCGAGTCGGGACTCGTTTGACTTACACGTATGTTTACACCTCGAGATGAGCCTCGTTTCCCTCAACCATGTCATTTGCACCTCGAGTTGGGCCTCGGTTGATTGAACCATATCATTAGTGCCTCAAGTCGGGACTCGTTTGAGTTACACATATGTTTGCACCTCTAGATGGGCCTCGTTTGACTCAACCACATCATTTGCACCTTGAGTTGGGCCTCGTTTGACTCAACCATATCTTTAGCACCTCGAGTCAGTACTCGTTTGACTTACACATATGTTTGCACCTCGAGATGGGCCTCGTTTGATGCAACCACATCATTTTTGACTCGAGTCAGGCCTCATTTGAATCAACCACATCATTTGCACCTTGTGTCGGGCCTCGTTTAACTCAACCATATCATTTCCACCTCTTGTCGGGACTCATTTGACTGAATCACAACGTTTGCACTTCGAGTCATGCCTTGTTTGACTCAACCATATCATTTGCGCTTCGAGTCGGCCCTTGTAAGATTGAACCATATCGTTTGAGCGTCGAGGCAGGACTCGTTTGTCTTACACATATGTTTGCTCCTCGAGATGTGCCTCGTTTGACTCAACCACATCATTTGCGCCTCGAGTTGGGCCTCATTTGACTTAAATATATCATTTGGCCTTCGAGTTGGGCCTCGTTTGACTTATACATCTGTTTGCACCTCAAGATGGGACTTGTTTGACTCAACCATCTCATTTGCAACTCAAGTCAGGCCCTGTTTGACTCATCCATTTCATTTGCACATCAAATCGGGCCTTGTTTGACTCACCCACATTATTTGCACCTTGAGTTGTGCCTCGTTTAACTCAACCATATCATTTGCACCCCTTGTTGGGACTCGTTTGACTGAACCACATCATTTGCACCTCGAGTCATGCCTCATTTAACTCAACCATATCATTTCCACCTCGAGTCGGCCCATGTTTGCCTGAACCTTATCATTTGAGCCTCGAGTCGGGACTCGTTTGACTTGCACATATGTTTGCACCTCATGATAGGCCTCGTTTGACTCAACCATGTCATTTGCACCTCGAGTTAGGTCTCGTTTGACTCAACCATATCATTCGCACCTCGAGTCGGGACTCATTTAACTCAACCACATCATTTGCACCTCGAGTCGTGCCTCGTTTTACTCAACCATATCATTTGCACCCCGAGTTGGGCCTCATTTAACTCAACCATATCATTTACACCTCAAGCTGGGCCTCATTTGACTCAACCATATCAATTGCACGTAGAGTTAGGCCTCATTTAAATCAACCATATTATTTGCACCTCTTGCTGGGACTCGTTTGACTGATCCACATCATTTGCACCTCGAGTCGTGCCTCGTTTGACTCAACAATATCATTTACGCCTTGAGTCGGGCCTTGTTTGACTCAACCATATCATTTTAGCCTCGAGTCGAAACTTGTTTGACTTACACATATGTTTGCACCTCGAGATGGGCCTCGTTTGACTCAACCACAATATTTATGCCTCTGGTGAGGCCTCGTTTTACTCAACCATATCATTTGCACCTCAAATTGGGCCTCGTTTGACTCAACCATATCAGTTGCACATCGAGTCGATCCTCGTTTAACTTAACCTTCTTATTTGTACCTCCTGTCGGGACTCGTTTGATGGAACCACATCATTTGCACCTCAAGTCATGCCTCGTTTGACTCAACCATAACATTTGCGCCTCGAGTCGGCCCTCGTTTGATTCAACCATATCATTTGAGCCTCGAGTTAGGAGTTGTTTGACTTACACATATGTTTGCACCTCGAGATGGGCCACATTTGACTGAACCACATCATTTGCGCCTCGATCAGCCCTCATTTGACTCAACCATATCATTTGAGCCTCGAGTCAGGACTTGTTTGACTTACACATATGTTTGCACCTCGAGATGGGCCTCGTTTGACTCAACCACATCAATTGCGCCTCCAATCATGCCTCATTTGACTTAACCATATCATTAGCGCCTCATGTCAAGACTTCTTTGACTTACATATTTATTTGCACCTCGAGATGGGCCTCATTTGATTCAACCACATCATTTGTGCTTCGAGTCAGTCCTCGTTTGACTCAACCATATCATTTGCACCTCGAGTCGGGCCTCATTTGACTCAACCATACCATTTCCACCTCAAGTTGGCCCTCATTTAACTCAACCATATCATTTGCACCTCTTGTCGGGACTCGTTTGACTGAACCACACCTTTTGTACCTCGAGTCATGCCTTGTTTGACTCAACCACATCATTTGCGCCTCGAGTCGGCCCTCAATTGATTCAACCATATCATTTGAGCCTCAAGTTGGGACTTGTTTGACTTACACATATGTTTGCACCTCGAGATGGGCCTCGTTTAACTCAACCACATCAATTGTGCCTGAAGTCGGGCCACGTTTGACTCAACCATATCATTAGCGGCTCGAGCCGGGACTCGTTTGGCTTACACATATGTTTGCATCTCGAGATGGGCCTCGTTTGAGTCAACCACATCATTTGTGCCTCGAGTCGGGCCTCGTTTGTCTCCACCATATCACTAGCGCCTCGAGTCAGGACTCGTTTGACTTACACACATTTGCACCTCGAGATGGGCCTCGTTTGACTCAACCACATCATTTGTGCCTCGAGTCAGATCTCGTTTGACTAAACCATATCATTTATATCTTGAGTCGGGCCTCGTTTCACTCAACCACATAATTTGCACCTCGAGTTGAGCCTTGTTTGACTAACCATATTATTTGCACTTAAAGTTAGGCCTTGTTTGACTCACCCATGTGTTTGCGCCTCAAGTCAGGCCTCCTTTAACCCCCAACCATATCATCTGCACCTCTAGTCGGGCCTCATTTCACTCACCCATATGTTTGCCCTTTGAGTCGGGCTTCGTTTGACTGAGCCTTATCGTTTGTCCTCGAGTCGGGCCTTGTTTGAGTCAACCATATCATTTGCGCCTCGAGTCGGGCCTTTTTTGACTCACCCATATGTTTACGCCTCAAGTCGGGGCTTGTTTGCCTCAACCATATCATTTATGCATTGATTTGGACCTCGTTTGAGTCACCCATATGTTTGCACCTTGAGTTAGGCCTCTTGGACTCACCCATATGTTTGCGCCTTGAGTCAAGCCTCATTCCACTTAGCAATATCATTTGCACCCCGAGTCGATCCTCTTTTGACTCAACCATATCATTTGCGCCTCGAGTCGGGCCTCGTTTGATGCACCGATATCATTTTCGACTTGAGTCGGGTCTTGTTTGACTGCACTTATCATTTGCACCCCGAGTCGGGCCTCGTTTGTCTTAACCATTTCATTTACACCTCAAGTTAGGCTTCGTTTGACTGAGCCTTATCGTTTATGCCTTGAGTCAGGCCTCGTTTAACTCTCCCATATGTTTACGCCACGAGTCAGGGCTCATTTGACTTAACCATATCATTTGTGCCTCGAGTCAGGGCTCGTTTGACTCACCCATATGTTTACTCCTCGAATCAGGCCTCGTTTAACTCAACCATATCATCTGCGTCTCGAGTCGGGCCTTGTTTGACTCACCCATATGCTTCCGCCTCAAGTCCAGTCTCGTTTGACTCACCCATATTATTTGCTCCTCGTATCGAGCCTTGTCTGACTCAACCAAATCATGTTGGCCTCAAGTTGGTTCTCATTTGACTCACCCATGTGTTTGCGCCTTGAGTGAGGCCTTGTTTGACTCATCCCTATCATTGGTGCCTTGAGTCAGGCCTCATTTGACTCAGCCATATCATTTGTACCTCGAGTCGAGCCTCTTTTGACTTAACCATATGATTTGTGCCTCAAGTCGGGCCTCGTTTGACTCACCGATATCATTTGCACCTTGAGTCGGGCCTCGTTTGACTCATTCTTATCATTTGCACCCCGAATTGAGCCTCAGTTTACTCAACATAATATTTGTTCCTCAAGTTAGGTCTTGTTTGACTCACCCAACTGTTTGTGCCTCGAGTCAGGCCTCATTTAACTCAACCATATAATTTATGCCTCGAGTCGGGCCTCGTTTGACTCACCCATATGTTTGTGCCTTGAGTCGGTCGTTTGACTCACCCATATGTTTCGCCCTCGAGTCAGTCCTCATTGGAGTCACCATATGTTTGTGCCTCGAGTCGGTCCTCATTTGATTCAACCATATCATTTGGGTCCCGAGTCAGGCCTCATTTGACTCAACAATATCATTTGCACCTCAGGATGAGCTTCATTTGCCTAAGCCTTATCATTTGTGCCTTAAGTCGGGCCTCATTTGACTCAACCATATCATTTGCGCCTCTAGTTGGGCCTCATTTCACTCACCCATATGTTTGCGCCTTAAGTTGGGCCTCGTTTGACTTACCCATATCATTTGGGCCTTAAGTTAGGCCTTGTTTGACTCAACCAAATCATTTGCGTCTGGAGTTGGGACTCGTTTCACTCACCCATGTGTTTGCGCCTAGAGTGGGGTCTCATTTGACTCACCCATATCATTTGTGCCTCGAGTTGGGCCTCGTTTGACTCATCGATATCATTTGCACCTCAAGTCTAGCCTCGTTTGACTCACTCTTATCATTTGCACCTCGAGTTGGGCCTTATTTGACTTAACCATATTATTTTCGCCTAAAGCTAGGCCTCATTTGACTCACCCATGTGTTTGTGCCTCGAGTCAGGCCTCGTTGAACTCAGCCATATCATCTGTGCCTTGAGTCAAGCCGCATTTTACTCTCCCATATGTAGCTTCATTTGACTGAGCCTTATCATTTGAGCCTTGAGTAGGGCCTCATTTGACTCTCCCATATGTTTACGCCTTGAGTCAGGGCTTGTTTAACTCAACCATATCATTTGTGCATTAATTTGGGCCTCATTTGACTCACCCATGTGTTTGCACCTCAAGTCGGGCCTCGTTTGACTCACCCATATGTTTGCACATCGAGTCGAGCCACGTTTGATGCACCGATATCATTTGTGGCTCGAGTCGGGCCTCGTTTGACTTACCCTTATCATTTGCGCCTCGAGTTGGTCCTCGTTCGACTCATCCATATGTTTGTGCCTCGAGTAGAGCCTCATTTGACTTGCCCATATATTCGCACCTCGAGTCCATCCTCGTTTGACTCAACCACATCATTTGCACCTCGAGTCATGCCTTGTTTGACTCAACCATATCATTTGTGCCTCGAGGTGGGCCTCATTTGACTCAACCTCATCATTTGCACCTTGAGTTGGACCTCGTTTGACTCAACCATATTATTTGTGCCTCAAGTTTGGCCTCATTTGACTCACCCATGTGTTTGCGCCTTGAGTCAGGCCTCATTTAACTCAACAAGATCATCTACGGCTCGAGTCGGGCCTCGTTTGACTCACCCATATGTTTACGACTTGAGTCAGGCCTCATTTGACTCACCCATATGTTTACGGCTTGAGTTGGGCCTCGTTTGACTCAACCATATCATTTGCGCCTTGAGTTCGGCCTTGTTTGACTCACCCATGTGTTTGCGCCTTGATTGGGGCCTCATTTGACTCACCCATATCATTTGTGCCTTGAGTCAGGCCTTGTTTAACTACCGATATCATTTGCACTCGAGTTGGGTCTCGTTTGACTCGCCCTTATCATTTGCACCTCGAGTTGGGCTTTGTGTAGCTCAATCATATTATTTGCGCCTAAAGTTAGGCCTCATTTGACTCACCATGTGTTTGTGCCTCGAGTCAGGCCTCGTTTAATTAAACCATATCATTTGCGCCTCGAGTCAAGCCTCATTTCACTCACCCATATGTTTGTGCTTCGAGTCGGGCCTCAGTTGACTCACCCATATGTTTTGGCCTCATGTCGGGCCTCGTTTCATTAACTTGGATGTTTACGCCTTGAGTCGGGCCTCGTTTGACTCGCCCATATCTTTTGCACCTTGAGTCGGGCCTCATTTGACTCAACAATATCATTTGCACCTCAAGTCGAGCTTCGTTGGAGTAAGCCTTATCATTTACGCCTCGAGTTAGACCTCGTTTGACTCACCTATATGTTTACGCCTCGAGTCGTGTCTTGTTTGACTCAACCAAATCATTTGCACCTCGAGTTAGGCCTCAGTTGACTCACCCATGTGTTTGCTCCTTGAGTGGGGCTTCGTTTGACTCACCCATATCATTTGTGCCTCGAGTCAAGCCTTGAGTTAGGCCTCGTTTGACTCACCCTTATCATTTGCACCTTGAGTTGGGCGTTGTTTAACTCAACCATACCATTTACGGCTTGAGTTGGTCCTCATTTGACTCACCCATGTGTTTGCGCCTTGTGTGGGGATTCGTTTGACACACCCATATCATTTATGCCACGACTTAGTCCTCATTTGACTCAGCCATATCATTTGCGCCTTGAGTCAGGCATCTTTTGACTCAACCATGCGTTTACGCCTTGAGTTGGGCCTCGTTTGACTCAACCATATGTTTGCGCCTTGAGGCGGCTCCCGTTTGACTCAACCAAATCATTCGCACCTCGAGTTGGGCCTCGTTTGACTCACCCATGTGTTTGCGCCTTGAGTGAGGCTTTGTTTGACTCTCCCATATCATTTGTGTCTCGAGTCAGGCCTTGTTTGACTCAGCCATATCATTTGTGCCTCGAGTTTGGCCTCGTTTGACTCACCCATATCATTTGCGCCTCGTGTCGGGCCTTGTTTGACTCAACCAAATCATTTACGGCTTGAGTTGGCCGTCGTTTGACTCACCCCTGTGTTGACGCCTTGAGTGGGCATTTGTTTGGCACACCCATATCATTTGTGCCTCAAGTCAGGCCTCGTTTGACTCAGCCATATCATTTGCACCTCGAGTCGGGCCTCTTTTGACTCAACCATATCATTTGCACCTTGACTCGGCACTCGTTTGACTCAACCATATCATTTGTGCCTCGAGTTGGGCCTCGTTTGACACACCTTTATCATTTGTACCTCGAGTTGGGCCTCGTTTGACACAACCATATTATTTGTTCCTTGAGTTGGGTATCATTTGACTGACCCTTATCATTTGCGCCTCGAGTCGGGCCTCGTTTAACTCACCTATATGTTTACGCCTCGAGTCGGGTCTCGTTTGACTCAACCAAATCATTTGTGCCTCGAGTTGGGCCTCGTTTGACTTACCCATGTGTTTCCGCCTTGAGTGAGGCCTTGTTTGACTCACCCATATCATTTGTGCCTCGAGTCGGGCCTCGTTTAACCACCGATATCATTTGCGCCTCGAGTCGGGTCTCGTTTGACTCACCCTTATCATTTGCACCTCTAGTTGGGCCTTCTTTAACTCAACCATATTATTTGTGCCTAAAGTTAGGCCGCCTTTGACTCACCATGTGTTTGTGCCTCGAGTCAGGCCTCGTTTAACTGAACCATATCATTTGTGCCTCGAGTCGGGACTCGTTTCACTCACCCATATGTTTGCCTTTGAGTTGGGCCTCGGTTGACTCACCTATATGTTTTGGCCTTGTGTCGGGCCTCATTTGATTCACCCATATGTTTGTACCTCGAGTCGGGCCTCATTTGACTCGCCCATATGTTTGTGCCTCGAGCCAGGCCTCGTTCGACTCACCCATATCATTTGCACCTTGAGTCAGGACTTGTTGGACTTAAGCAAATCATTTGCGCCTCGAGTTGGGCCCTGTTTCACTCAACCATGTGTTTGTGCCTTGAGTGTGAACTTGTTTGACTCTCACATATCATTTGTGCCTCGAGTCGGGTCTCGTTTGGTGCACTGATATCATTTGCCCCTCGAGTTGGGCCTCGTTTGACTCACCCTTATCATTTGTGCCTTGACTTGGGACTCGTTTGACTCGCCCATATGTTTGCGCCTTGGGTTAGGCCTCATTTGACTCGCCCATATCTTTTGCGCCTCGAGTCGGGCCTCGTTTGACTCACCCTTGTCATTTGTGCCTCGTGTTGGGACTTGTTTGACTCACCCATGTTGTTGTGCCTCGAGTCGAGCCTCGTTTGAATCACCCATATGTTTGCGCCTCAAGTCGAGCCTCATTTGACTCACCTATATCAGTTATGCCTCAAGTCGGGCCTCGTTTCACTCAACCATATACTTTGCACCTCGAGTCAGGCCTCGTTTGGCTCAACCATATTATTTGCACCTCGAGTCAGTCCTCGTTTGACTTACACATATGTTTGCACCTCGAGAAAGGCCTCATTTGACTCGACCACATTATTTACGCCTCGAATCGGGCCACATTTGACTCAACCATATCATTTGCACCTTGAGTCAGATCTCATTTGACTCAGCCATAACATTTGCACCTCGAGTCAGGCCTCGTTTGACTCAACCAGATCATTTGCACCTCGAGTCGGGCCTCGTTTGAGTCGCCGATATCATTTGCACCCCGAGTCGGGCCTCGTCTGACTCACCCTTATCATTTGCATCTCTAGTTGGGCCTCGTTTGACTCAATCATATTATTTGCGCCTCGGGTCAGGCCTCGTTTGACTCACCCATATGTTTGCACCTTGAGTTAGGCTCATTTAACTCAACCATATGTTTCAGCATCGAGTCGGGCCTTGTTTCACTCACCTATATGTTTACGCCTTGAGTCAGGCCTTGTTTGACTCACCCATTTGTTTGTGACTAGAGGCGGGCCTCATTTGACTCACCCATATCTCTTGCACCTCGAGTTGGGCCTCATTTGACTCAACCACATCATTTGCACCTCGAGTCAGGCCTCGTTTGACTGACCCTTATCAATTGGGCCCTAAGTCGGGCATCATTTGACTCAACAATATTATTTGCGCCTCGAGTTGGGCTTCATTTGACTAAGCCTTATCATTTGCACCTCGAGTTGGGCCTTGTTCAACTTAACCATATCATTTGCGCCTCGAGTCAAGACTCACCCATATCATTTGCGCCTTGAGTCGGGCCTCGTCTGACTTAACCAAATCACTTGTGCCTTGAGTTGGGCCCTGTTTCACTCACCCATGTGTTTGTGCCTTTAGTGAGGCCTCGTTTAACTCTTGCATATGATTTATGCCTCGGGTCAGGCCTCGTTTGACTCAACCATATCATTTGCGCATCTAGTAGGGGCTCTTTTGAATCAACCATATCATTTGCGCCTTGATGCAGGCCTCGTTTGACTCACCCTTATTATTTGCACTTCGAGTCGGGCCTTATTTGATTCATCCATATGTTTGCGCCTAGAGTCAGGCCTCGTTTGACTCGCCCATATCATTTGCGGCTTGAGTTGGACCTCGTTTGACTCAAACATATTAGTTGCGTCTCGAGTTTGGCCTCGTTTGATTGACCCTTATCATTTGTGCCCTAAGTTGGGCCTCATTTGACTCAACCATATCATTTACGCCTCGAGGTAGGCTTCGTTTCATTGAGCCTTATCAATTGTGCCTCGAGTCGTGCCTCGTTTGACTCAACCATATCATTTGTGCCTCGAACTGGGCCTCGTTTGACTCACCCTTAACATTTGCACCTCGAGTTAGGCGTCGTTTGTCTCAACCATATTATTTGCGCCTAAAGTTAGGCCTCGTTTGACTCACCCATGTGTTTGCGCCTTGAGTCAGGTCTCATTTAACTCAACCATATCATCTGCACCACGAGTCGGTCCTTGTTTCACTCACCCTAATGTTTACGCCTCGAGTCGGGCCTCATTTGACTTAACCATATGTTTTGGCCTCCTATTGGGCCTCGTTTGAATCACCCATATGTTTTTGCCTTGAATCGGGCCTCGTTTGACCCACCTATATCATTTGTACCTCAAGTTGGGCCTTGTTTCACTCAACCATATAATTTGCACCTCGAGTCGGGCCTCGTTTGACTTAACCATATCATTTGCAACTCGAGTTAATCCTCGTTTGACTTACACATATGTTTGCACCTCGAGAAAGGCCTTGTTTGACACAACCACATCATTTATGCCTCAAGTTGGGCCTCATTTGACTCAACCATATCATTTGTGCCTCGAGTCGGGTCTTGTTTGACTTACACATATGTTTGCACCTTGACATGGGCCTCGTTTGACTCAACCACATTATTTGTGCCTCGAGTTGGGCCTCGTTTGACTAAGCCATATCATTTGCACCTCGAGTCAGTCCTCGTTTGACTAAACCACATCATTTGCACCTCGAGTCGTCCCTCGTTTGACTCAACCATATCAATTGTTCCTCAAGGTAGGCCTCGTTTGACTCACCCATGTGTTTACGCCTTAAGTCGGGCCTTGTTTGACTCCACCATATCATTTGCACATCGAGTCAAGCTTCGTTTGACTGAGCCTTAGCAATTATGCTTCGATTCGGGCCTCGTTTGTCTCACCCATATGTTTACACCTTGAGTTAGGGCTCGTTTGACTCAACCATATCATTTGCACCTCGAGTCAGGCCTCATTTGACTCACCCATACATTTATGTCTCTAGTCAGGCCTCGTTTGAGTCACTGATATCATTTTTGCCCTGAGTCGGGCCTCGTTTGACTCAACCACATCATTTGCACCTCGAGTTGGGCCTCATTTGACTCAACCATATAATTTGCGCCTCGAGTCGTGTCTTGTTTGACTTACACATATGTTTGCACCTTGCACGGGCCTCGTTTGACTCAACCACATTATTTGCGCCTCGAGTCGAGCCTCGATTGACTCAACCACATCATTTGCACCTCGAGTCATCCCTTGTTTGACTCAACCATATCAATTGCGCCTCGAGGTGGGCCTCGTTTGACTCACCCATGTGTTTGCGCCTCAAGTCAGGCCTCGTTTAACTCAACCATATCATTTCCACATCGAGTCGAGCTTCATTTGACTGAGCCTTAGCAATTGTGCTTCGATTCGGGCCTCGTTTGACTCACCCATATGTTTACACTTCGAGTTAGGGCTCGTTTGACTCAACCATATCATTTGCACCTCAAGTTAGGCCTCATTTGGCTCACCCATACATTTATGCCTCAAGTCAGGCCTTGTTTGACTCAGCCATATCATTTGCGCCTCGGGTCAGGCCTCTTTTAACTTAACCAGATCATTTGCACCTCGAGTTGGGCCTCGTTTGAGTCACTAATATTATTTGCGGCCTGAGTCAGGCCTCGTTTGACTCACCCTTATCATTTGCACCTCGAATTGGGCCTTGTTCGACTCAACCATATTATTTGCGCCTCGATCAGGCCTCGTTTGACTCACTCATGTGTTTGCGCCTCGAGTCAGGCCTCGTTTGAGTCACACATATGTTTGCGCCTTAGGGCTCATTTGACACAACCATATGATTTGGCATTGAGTCAAGCCCCGTTTGACTCACCCATATATTTCGCCTCAAACCAGGCCTTATTTGACATACCCATATGTTTGCACCTTGGGTCAGACCTCGTTCGACTCACCCATGTCATTTGTGCCTCAAGTCAGGCCTCATTTGACTTAGCCATATCATTTGCACATCGAGTCGGGCCTCATTTGACTCAACCATATCATTTGCGCCATGAGTTGGCCCTCGTTTGACTTACCCTTTTAATTTGCGCCTCAAATCGGACCTCGTTTGTCTCAACCATATCATTTGTGCCACAAGTCAGGCCTCGTTTGACTCACCCATATCATTTGCGCATCAAGTCAGGCCTCGTTTGACTCAACCATATCATTTGAGCCTCGAGTTAGGCCTCGTTTTGACTCACCCATATATTTGTGCCTCGACTAAAGTCTCGTTTGACTTAACCATATGTTTGCACCTTGAGTCGGACCTCGTTTGACTCAACCATATCATTTGTGCCTCGAGTTAGTCCTCATTTGACTCACCCATCTCATTTGCGCATTGAGTTGGCTCTCGTTTGACTCACCCTTCTCATTTGCGCCACGAGTCAGGCCTTGTTTGACTCAACCATATCAGTTGCGCCTCGAGTTGAGCTTCATTTGACTCACCCTTATCATTTGCGCCTCGAGTCAAGCCACGTTTGACACAACCATATCATTTGCGCCTCGAGTTGGGCCTCGTTTGACTCACCCATATGATTGCACCTTGAGTTGGGCCTCGTTTAACTCACCCATATGATTTGCGCCTCGAGTCGAGCCTTATTTCACTCACCCATATCATTTGTGACTTGAGTTCACCTCATTTGACTTAACCATATCATTTGTGCCACGAGTCGAGCCTCATTTCACTCAACCATATCATTTGTGCCTCGAATTGGGCCTTGTTGGACTCAACCATATTATTCATGCCTCGAGTTGGGCCTTGTTTGACTCACCTAAATCGTATGTGTCTCAAGTCGGGCCTCATTTGACTCAATGATATCATTTACACCTCGAATCAGGTCTCGTTTGACTCTACCATATGTCTATGCCTTGAGTCGGGCATCGTTTGACTCAACCATATCATTTCTGCCTTGAGTTGGGCCTCGTTTGACTCACCCATATCATTTATGCCTTGAGCTGGGCTCATTTGACTCACCCTTATCATTTGCACCTCTAGTTAAGCCTCGTTTGACACAACCATATCATTTGTGCCTCAAGTTGGTCCTCATTTTACTCACCCATGTCATTGCGCCGAGAGTCGGGCCTCATTTGACTTACCCTTATCATTTGTACCTCGAGTCGGGCCTTGGTTGACTCAACTATATCATTTGCACTTAGAGTTGGGCCTTGTTTTGACACACCCATATGTTTGCGCCCAGGGCTGAGCCTCATTTGACTCACCCTTATCATTTGCGCCTTAAATCGGGCCTCATTTCAATTAACCATATCATTTGCGCCTCTAGTCGAGCCTTGTTTGACTCACCCATATCATTTGCGCCTCAAGTCAAGCCTCGTTTCACTCAACCATTTCATTTGGGCCTTAAGTCGGGCCTCATTTGACTCACCCATGTGTTTGCGCCTCGAGTCAGGCCTTATTTGACACACCCTTGTCATTTGCGCCTCGAGTCAGGCCTCATTTGACTCAGCCATATCATTTGCACCTCGAGTCAGGCCTCGCTTTGACTCACCCATATGTTTGCGCCTCGAGTCGGGCTCATTTGACTTATCCATATGATTACACTTGGAGTCGTGACTCGTTCGACTCGCCCATGTTGTTTGAGACTCGAGTCAGGCCTTGTTAGTCTTAACCATATCATTTGCGCCTCTAGTCGGGCCTTGTTTGACTCAACCATATTATTTGTGCCTCGAGTTGGGCCTCGTTTGACTCACCTATATCATTTGCGCCTCGAGTTGGGCCTTGATTGACCTACCCTAACATTTGTGCCTCGAATCGGGCCTCGTTTGACTCACCCATATCATTTGCATGACAAGTCAGGCCTCATTTGACTTACCAATATCATTTGTGCCTCAAGTCGAGCCTCGTTTGACTCAACCATATCATTTGCGCCTCGAGTCAGGCCTCGTTTGACTCATCCATATCATTTGTGTATCGAGTAAGGCCTTGTTTGACTTACCCGTATCATTTGCGCATTGAGTCGAGCCTCATTTGACTCAACCTTCTCATTTGCATCGTGAGTCGAGCCTAATTTGACTCCACCGTATCAGTTACGCCTCAAGTCGAGCTTCGTTTGACTCAACTAGATTATTTACGCCTCAAGTCAGGCCTCATTTGACTCAACCATTTCATTTGTGCCTCGAGTCAGGCCTCGTTTGACTCACCTATATAATTTATGCCTCGAATCAAGCCTCATTTGACTTACCCTTATCATTTATGCCTCAAGTCAGTCCTCGTTTCACTCAACCATATCAATTGTGCCTTGAGTTGGGCCTCGTTTTGACTCACCCATATGTTTGTGCCTCGAGTCGGGCCTCATTTGCTTACCCATATGTTTGCACCTCGAGTCAGGCCTAGTTCAACTCACCCATGTCATTTGTGCCTCGACTCAGGCCTCGTTTGACTCAACCATATCATTTGCGCATCGAGTCAGGCCTTGTTTAACTCAACCATATCATTTGCACCACGAGTCAGGCCTCATTTGACTTACCCTTATAATTTATGCCTCGAGTCAGTCCTCGTTTGTCTTAACCATATCATTTGTGCCTCAAGTCGGGCCTCGTTTGACTCACCCATATCATTTGCGCCTTGAGCTGGGCCTCATTTGACTCACCCTTATCATTTGCGCCTATAGTCAAGCCTCGTTTAACTTAACCATATCATTTGTGCCTCGATTTTGTCCTCATTTGACTCACATATGTCTTTGCACCTCGAGTCGGGCCTTATTTGACTCATCCTTATTATTTGTACCTCGAGTCAGGCCTCAGTTGATTTGCGCTTAGAGTTGGGCCTTGTTTTGTCTCACCCATATGTTTGTGTCTTGGGCCAGGGCTCGTTTGACTCACCCTTATCATTTACGCCTCGAATCGAGCCTCATTTCAGTCAACCATATCATTTACGCCTCCAGTCGAGCCTTGTTTGACTCACCCTTATCATTTGCTCCTCAAGTCAGGCCTCATTTGACTGAACCATTTCATTTGTGCATCAAGTCAAGCCTCTTTGACTCAACCATATCATTTGCACCTCGAGTCGGGCCTCGTTTTGACTCACCCATATGTTTGTGCCTTGAGCCGAGTCTCGTTTGACTTACCCATATGTTTACACCTGGAGTTGGGACTCGTTTGACTCACCCATGTCATTTGAGACTCGAGTCAGGCCTTGTTTGACTTAACCATATCATTTGCCCCTTAAGTCGGGCCTCGTTTGACTCAACATATCATTTGTGCCTCGAGTCGGGCCTCGTTTGACACACCTATATCATTTGCGGCTCAAGTCGGGCCTCAGTTGACCGACCCCTAACATTTGTGCCTCGAATCGCCCCTTGTTTGACTCACCTATATCATTTGCACCATAAGTCGGGCCTCATTTGACTTACCAATATTTTATGCACCTCAAGTCGGGCCTCGTTTAACTTAACCATATCATTTGTGCCTCGAGTCCGGCCTCGTTTGGCTCACCCATATCATTTGCGTATCGAGTAGGGCCTCATTTGACCCAACCATATCATTTGCGCATTGAGTTGGCCCTTGTTTTGACTCACCCATATGTTTGCGCCTTGAGTTGAGCCTCATTTGACTTACCCATATGTTTGCACCTCGAGTCGGGCCTCGTTCAACTTACCCATGTCATTTGTGCCTCAAGTTAGGCCTCGTTTGACTTAACTATATCATTTGCCCATCAAGGTGGGCCTCGTTTGACTCAACCATATCATTTACGCCACGAGTCAGTCCCCGTTTGACTTACCCTTATAATTTGTGCCTCGAGTTGGGCCTTGTTTGTCTCAACCATATCATTTGTGTCTAAAGTCAAGCCTCGTTTGACTCACCCATGTCATTTGCGCCTTGAGTTGGGCCTCATTTGACTCACTCTTATCATTTGCGCCTCTAGTCAAGCCTCATTTGATTCAACCATATTATTTATGCCTCAAGTTAGGCCTCGTTCGACTCACCCATGTCATTTGTGCCTCCAGTTAGGCCTCATTTGACTCAACCATATTATTTGCGTGTCGAGTTGGGCCTCATTTGACTCAACCATATCATTTGTGCCATGAGTCGGGCATCGTTTGACTCACCCTTATAATTTGCGCCTCGAGTCCGGCCTCATTTGTCTCAACCTTATCATTTGTGCCTCAAGTCGGGCCTCTTTTGACTCACCCATGCCATTTGTGCCTTGAGCTGGGCCTCATTTGACTCACCCTTATCATTCGTGCCTCTAGTCAAGCCTCGTTTGACTCAACCATATCATTTATGCCTCGAGTTGGTCCTTGTTTGACTCACCCAAGTCTTTGCGCCTCGAGTCAGGCCTCATTTGACTCACCCTTATCATTTATACCTTGAGTTGGGCCTCTGTTGACTCAACTATATCATTTGCACTTAAAGTTGGGCCTCGTTTTGACTCACCCATATGTTTGTGCCTTAGGCCAGGCCTCGTTTGACTCACCCTTATCATTTGTGCCTTGAATCGGGCCTCATTTTAGTCAACCACATCATTTACGCCTCCAGTCGAGCCTCGTTTGACTCACCCATATCATTTGCGCCTCAAGTCAGGCCTCGTTTGACTCAACCATTTCATTTTTGCCTCAAGTCGAGCCTCGTTTGACTCAACCATATCATTTGTACCTCGGGTTGGGTCTCGTTTGACTCACCCACGTGTTTGTGCCTTGAGTCGGGCCTCATTTGACACACCCTTGTCATTTGCGCCTCGAGTCAGGCCTTGTTTGACTCAACCATATCATTTGCACCTCGAGTCAGGCCTTGTTTTGACTCACCCATATGTTTGCACCTCGAGCCGGGCCTCGTTTGACTTACACATATGTTTACACCTAGAGTCAGAACTCGTTCGACTCACCCATGTCATTCGAGACTCAAGTCAGGCCCTGTTAGTGTTAACCATATCATTTGTGCCTCTGATCAGGCCTTGTTTGACTCAACCATATCATTTATGCCTCGAGTCGGGCCTCATTTGACTCACCTATATCATTTACGCCTCGAGTCGGGCCTTGGTTGACCAACCCCCAACATTTGTGCCTTGAATCGGGCCTCGTTTGACTCACCCATATCATTTGCGCCACAAGTCAGGCCTCATTTGACTCAACCATATCATTTGTGCCTCAAGTCGGGACTCATTTGACTCACCCATATGATTTGCGCCTTAACTTGGGCCTCATTTGACTCAACCATATCACTTGTGCCTCGAGTTGGGCCTTGTTTGACTCACCCATGTGTTTGTGCCTTGAGTCAGGCATCCATTGACTCACCCATATGTTTGCGCCTCTAGTCAAGCCTCATTTGATTCACCCATGTCATTTGTGCCTTGAGTCAGGCCTCGTTTGACTCACCGTTATCGTTTGCGGTGTCGTTTCATTAAACCATATCATTTGCACCTCGAGTCAGGCCTCCTTTGAGTCACCCATATCATTTGCGCTTCAAGTTATGCCTCGTTTGACTCAACCATATCATTTGTACCTCAAGTCAGGCGTCGTTTTGACTCGCCCATATGTTTGCGCCTCGAGCCGAGGCTCGTTTGACTTACCCATATCTTTGCACCTGGAGTCGAGCCTCATTCAACTCACCCATGCCATTTGGGCCTTGAGTTAGGGCTCATTTGACTCAACCATATCATTTGTGCCTCAAGTCGGGCCTCGTTTAACTCAATCATATCATTTGTGCCTCGAGTCAAGCCTCATTTGACTCACTTATATGATTTGTGCCTCGAGTCAGGCCTCGGTTGACTTACCCTTATCATTTGCACCTCGAGTCAGGCCTCATTTGTCTCAACCATATTATTTGTGCCTCAAGTCAACCCTCGTTTGACTCACTCATATCATTTGCGCCTCAAGTCGGGCCTTGTTTGACTCAACCATATCATTTGCGCCTCAAGTCAGGCATCGTTTGACTCACCCATATCATTTGCGCATCGAGTAGGGCCTTATTTGACACAACCTTCTCATTTGTGCCGTGAGTTGAGCCTCATTTGACTCCACCATATTAGTTGCGCCTCAAGTCGAGCATCGTTTGACTCAACTATATAATTTGCATCTCAAGTCGGCCCTCATTTGACTCAACCATTTTATTTGTGCCTCGAGTCAAGCCTTGTTTGACTCACCTATATGATTTGCGCCTTGATTCGGGCCTTGTTTCACTCAACCATATTATTTGCGCCTCAAGTTGGCCCTCATTTGACTAACGTATATCATTTATGCCTCGAGTTGGGCCTCGTTTAACTCACCCATATCATTTATGCCTCAAGCCGGGCCTCATTTGACTCATCCTTATCTTTTGCGCCTCTAGTTAGGCCTCATTTGACTCAACCATATCATTTGTTCCTCGATTTGGGCCTCGTTTGACCTGCCTGTGTCTTTGTGCCTTGAGTTAAGCTTCATTTGGCTCATTCTTATCATTTGTGCCTCAAGTCGGGCCTCGTTTGACTCATCTGTATCATTTGTGCCTAGAGTTGGGCCTTGTTTTGACTCACCCATATGTTTGCACCTCGGGCCGAGCCTCGTTTGACTCACCCTTATCAATTGTGCCTCGAGTTGGGCCTCGTTTCACTTAACCATATCATTTGCAGCTCGAGTTAGGCCTCATTTAACTCAGCCATATCATTTGCGCCTTAACTCGGGCCTCGTTTGACTCAACCACATCACTTGTGCCTCGAGTTGGGCCTCTTTTGACTCACCCAAGTGTTTGTGCCTCTAGTCAATCCTCATTCAATTCTCCCATGTCATTTGTGCTTCGAGTTAGGCCTCATTTAACTCACCCTTATCATTTGTGCCTCGAGTCGTGCGTCATTTCAGTAAACCATATCATTTGCGCCTCGAGTTAGGAGTCATTTGACTCACCCATATCGTTTGCGCCTTAAGTTGGTTTGACTCAACCATATCATTTGCACCTCGAGTTAGGCATCGTTTTGACTCAACCATATGTTTACGCCTCGAGTCGGGCCTCATTTGACTTACTCATATGTTTGCACCTTAAGTCGGGCCTTGTTCGACTCACCCATGTCATTTATGCCTCGAGTCAGGTCTTGTTTGACTCAACCATATCATTTGACTCACCCTTATCATTCACACCTTGAGTCGGGCCTCGTTTGACTCAACCATATCATTTGTGCCTCGAGTCGAGCCTCGTTTGACTCACCTATATCATTTGTGCCTCAAGGCTGGCCTCGGTTGACTTAGCCATATCATTTGCGCCTCAACTTGGGCCTTGTTTGACTCACCCATGTGTTTGCGTCTTGAGTCAGGCATTCATTGACTCACCCATATGTTTGTGCCTCTAGTCAATCCTCATTCGATTCACCCATGTCATTTGTGCCTCGAGCCAGGCCTTGTTTGACGTACCCACATGTTTGCACCTCGAGTTGGGTCTCGTTCAACTCAGTCATGTCATTTGTGCCTTGAGTTAGGCCTCATTTGACTCAACCATATCATTTGCGCCTCAAGCTGAGCCTCGTTTGACTCAAGCATATCATTTATGCCTTGAGTCAGGCCTCGGTTGACTTATCCTTATCATTTGTGCCTCAATTCGGGCCTCAGTTGTCTGAACCATATTATTTGTGCCTCAAGTCAAGCCTCGTTTGACTTACCCATATCATTTTCACCTTAAGTCGGGCCTTGTTTGACTTAACCATATAATTTGTGCCTCGAGTCGGGCGTTGTTTGGCTCACCCATATCATTTGTGCATTGAGTAGGGCCTCATTTGACTCGACCTTCTCATTTGTGCTGCGAGTCG
Source organism: Dicorynia guianensis (assembly GCA_037013595.1). NCBI lineage: Eukaryota > Viridiplantae > Streptophyta > Magnoliopsida > Fabales > Fabaceae > Dicorynia > Dicorynia guianensis. The sequence goes on from JASUAB010000023.1 coordinate 2,564,012, forward strand.
AGCCTCATTTGACTCCACCATATCAGTTATGCCTCGAGTCGAGCCTCGTTTGACTCAACCATGTCATTTGTGCCTCAAGTTGGGGCTTATTTGACTTAACCATTTCATTTGTGCTTCGAGTCGGGCCTTGTTTGACTCAACTATGTGATTTACGCCTCGAGTCGGGCCTCATTTGACTTCTCCTTATCATTTACACCTCGATTCGGGCCTTGTTTGACTCAACCATATTATTTGCGTCTCAAGTCGGGCCTCGTTTTACTAACCTATATCATTTGTTCCTCGAGTTGGGCCTCATTTGACTCACCCATATCGTTTGTGCCTCGAGCCAAGCTCATTTGACTCATCCTTATCTTTTACGCCTCTAGTTACGCCTCGTTTGACTCAACCACATCATTTGTTCCTCGATTTGGGTCTCGTTTAACTTACCTGTGTCTTTGGCCCTTGAGTCAAACCTCATTTGACTCACTCTTATCATTTGTGCCTCAAGTCGAGCCTCATTTAACTCAACTATATAATTTATGCCAAGTGTCGGGCCACGTTTTGACTCACTCATATGTTTGCACCTCGAATCGAGCCTTGTTCAACTGACTCGTCTCATTTGTGCCTCAAGCCAGGCCTTGTTTGACTCAACCATATATTCATATCATTTGTGCATCGAGTTGGGCCTTGTGCCTAAAGTCGGGCCTCATTTTACTCAACCATATCATTTGTGCCTCAAGTTGGGCCTCGTTTGACTTACCCTTTTCATTTGCTCCTCGAGTCAAGCCTCATTTGACTTGCCCTTATCATTTGCGCCTTGAGTCGGGTCTCGTTTGACTCACCCATATGATTGCACCTCGAGGTGGGCCTTATTTGACTCAACCATATTATTTGTGCCTCGAGTTAGGCCTCATTTGACTCACCCATATCATTTGTGCTTTGAGTCAGGCCTCACTTAACTCACCCTTATCATTTACGCCTCGAGTCAAGCCTTGTTTGATTGAACCATACCATTTGTTCCTCGAGTTGGGCCTCGTTTGACTCACCATATCCTTTATGCCTCGAGATGGGCCTCATTTGACTAACCCTTATCATTTGTGCCTCTGCTTAGGCCACGTTTGACTCAACCATATCATTTGTGCCTCGAGTTGGGCCTTCTTTAACTCACCCATGTCATTGCACCTTGATTCGGGCCTTATTTGACTCACCCTTATCATTTGTGCCATAATTCGTGCCTCATTTGACTTAACCATATCATTTGCACCAGTAGTTGGGCCTTATTTTCACTCACCCATATGTTTGTGCCTCAGGCCAGGCCTTGTTTGACTCACCCTTATCATTTGTGCCTCGAGTCAGGCCCCATTTGACTCAACCATATTATTTGCACCTTGAGTTGGGCCTCGTTGGACTTGCCGACATCATTTGTGCCACGAGTTAGACCTCATTTGACTCACTCTTGTCATTTGCACCTCAAGTTGGGTCTCGTTTGACTTGCACATATCATTTATGCCTCGAGCTGGGCCTTGTTTGACTCACCCTTATCATTTACGCCTTAAGTCGAGCCTCGTTTGACTCAACCATATCATTTGTGCCTCAAGTCGAGCCTCATTTGACTCTCCCATATGTTTGCACCTTGAGTCAGGCATCATTTGACTCAACCATATCATTTGTGCCTGGAGTTAGGCCGCATTTGACTGACCCTTATCATTTACGCCTTGAGTCGGGCTTCGTTTGACTTAACCATATCATTTGTGCCTCAAGTTAGGCCTCGTTTGACTCTCCCTTATATTTGCGCCTCGAGTCGGGCATCATTTGACTCACCCATATGATTGTGCCTTGAGTTGAGCCTTATTTGACTCACCAATTCACCATATCATTTATGCCTCAAGTTCATCCTCGTTTAACTCAACCATATATTTGCACCGCAAGTCGGACCTCGTTTGACTCACCCATATCATATGCACCTTGAGCCGGGCCTCATTTGACTCAACCATATTATTTACGCCTCGAGTTAGGCCTCGTTTGACTAACCCATATCATATGTGCTTCAAGTTGGGCCTCGTTTGACTCACCCATGTGTTTATGCCTTGAGTCTGGCCTTGTTTGACTCACCCATATATTTGCGCCTTGAGTTGGGCCTCATTTGACTCACCCTTATCATTTGTGCCACGAGTCAGGCCTTGTTTGACTTAATTATATCATTTGCACCTCGAGTCAGGCCTCGTTTTGACTCACCCATATTGTTTGCACTTAGAGTCCAGCCTCATTTGACTTACCCATATGTTTACACCTTGAATCGAGCCTCGTTTAACGAACCCATCTCATTTGTGCCTTGAGTCAGGACTCATTTGACTCAACCATATCATTCATATCATTTGCGCATCAAGTCAGGTCTCAATTGACTCAACCATATCATTTGCGCCTGAAGTTGGGCCTCGTTTAACTCAACCATATTATTTGTGCCTTGAGTTGGGTGCGTTTGACTTACCCTTATCATTTCCTCCTCGAGTCGAGCCTCATTTGACTTGCCCTTATCATTTGCACCTGGAGTCAGGCCTCGTTTGACTCACCCATGTGATTGCACCTTGAGTTGGGCATCGTTTGACTCACCCATATCATTTGTGCCTCGAGTTCAGCTTGATTTGACTCAACCATATCATTTGCGCCTCGAGTCGAGCCTTGTTTGACTCACACATATCATATGCACCTCGAGTTAAGGCTCGTTTGACTCAACCAAATCATATGCGCCTCGAGTTAGGCATCATTTGACTTAACCATATTATTTGTGCCTCGAGTTGGGCTTCATTTGACTCACCCATATCATTTGTGCTCTGAGTCGGGCCTCACTTGACTCACCCTTATCATTTACGCCTTGAGTGGGGCCTCGTTTGACTGAACCATATCATTTGTGCCTTGAGTTGGGCCTCATTTGGCTCACCATATCCTTTGTGCCTCGAGATGGGCCTTATTTGACTCACCCTTATCATTTGTGCCTCTACTCAGGTCATGTGTGACTCAACCATATCATTTGTGCCTCGAGTTGGGCCTTCTTTGACTACCCATGTCTTTGCGCCTCGATTCGGGCCTTATTTGACTCACCCTTATCATTTATGCCTCGATTCAAGCCTCATTTGACTCAACCATATCATTTGCACCTGTGGTCGGGCCTCGTTTTGACTCATCCATATGTTTGCGCCTCAGGCCAGGACTTGCATGGCTCACCCTTATCATTTGCACCTCGAGTTAGGCCTCGTTTGACTTAACCATATTATTTGCGCCCTGAGTTGGGCCTCGTTGGACTCACCTACATCATTTGTGCCTCAAGTTGGGCCTCATTTGACTCACTCTTGTCATTTGTGCTTCGAGCCAGGCCTCATTTGACTCACCCTTATCATTTAAGCCTCGGATTAAGCCTCGTTTCACTCAAGCATATCATTTGTGCCTTTTGTTCGGCCTCATTTGACTCTCCCATATGTTTGCACCTCGAGTTAGGCATCGTTTGACTCAATCATATCATTTGTGCCTCGAGTTGGGCTCGTTTGATTGACCCTTATCATTTATGCCTTGAGTCAGGCCTTATTTGACTCAACCATATTATTTGTGCCTCGAGTCAGGCCTCGTTTGACTCTCCCATATATTTGCACCTCGAGTCGAGCCTTGTTTGACTCACCCATATGATTGCGCCTTGAGTCGGGCCATGTTTGACTCACCCATATCATTTGTGCCTCGAGTTCATCCTCGTTTAGCTCAACCATATCATTTACACCTCAAGGCAGGCCTCGTTTGACTTACCTATATCATTTGTGCCCTGAGTTGGGCCTCGTTTGACTCACCCTTATCATATGCACATCGAGTCGGGCATCATTTGACATACCATTATCATCTGCGCCCCATGTCTGGCCTCTTTTGACTCAACTGTATCATTTATGCCATGAGTCGAGCCTCGTTGGACTCACCCATCTATTTGTGCCTCTAGTCGGGACTCGTTTGGCTCAACCATATCATTTGTGCCTCGAGTCAGGCTTTGTTTGTCTTATCCTTATCATTTGCGCCTCGAGTCGGGCCTCGTTTGACTCAACCACATCATTTGTGCCTCGAGTTAAGCCTCGTTTGACTCACCCATAAGTTTGCACCTCGAGTTGGGCCTCGTTTGGTACAAAGATATGTTTGCGCCTCAAGTCGTGCTTCGTTTGACTCACCCATATGTTTGCGCCTTAAGTCAGGCCTGGTTTGACTCAACCATGTCATTTGTGCCTTGAGTCGGGCTTCGTTTGACTCACCCTTATGATTTGTGCCTTAAGTCAGGCCTCGTTTGGCTCAACCATATCATTTGCACCATGAGTTGGGCCTCGTTGGACTCACCCATATAATTTGTGCCTCAAGTTAAGCCTCATTTGACTCACTCTTGTCATTTGCGCTTCGAGCCAGGCCTCATTTGACTCACCCTTATCATTTAAGCCTCGGGTTGAACCTCGTTTCACTCAAGCATATCATTTGTGCCTTATGTTCGGCCTCATTTGACTCTCCCATATGTTTGCACCTCGAGTTAGGCATCATTTAACTCAATCATATCATTTGTGCCTCGAGTTGGGCCTTGTTTGACTGACCCTTATCATTTATGCCTTGAGTCAGGCCTTATTTGACTCAACCATATTATTTGCGCCTCGAGTCGGGCCTCGTTTGACTCTCCCATATATTTGCACCTCGAGTCGAACCCATATCGTTTGTGCCTCGAGCCAAGCTCATTTGACTCATCCTTATCTTTTATGCCTCTAGTTACGCCTTGTTTGACTCAACCACATCATTTGTTCCTCGATTTGGGTCTCGTTTAACTTACCTGTGTCTTTGGCCCTTGAGTCAAGCCTCATTTGACTCACTCTTATCATTTGTGCCTCAAGTTGAGCCTCATTTAACTCAACTATATAATTTATGCCAAGTGTCGGGCCACGTTTTGACTCACTCATATGTTTGTGCCTCGAGCCAGGCCTCGTTTGACTCACCCTTATCATTTGTGCCTTGAGTCGGGCCTCGTTTCGCTTAACCATATCATTTGCGCCTTGAGTCGGGCCTTGTTTGACACAACCATATCATTTAAGCCTCAACTCGGGCCTCGTTTGACTCAACCATATCACTTGTGCCTTGAGTTGGGTCTCTTTGACTCACCCATGTGTTTGCACCTCGAGTAAGGCATCCATTGACTCACCCATATGTTTGCGCCTCTAGTCAAGCCTCCTTCAATTCACCCATGTCATTTGTTCCTCGAGTCAGGCCTCGTTTGACTCATCCTTATCATTTACGCCTCGAGTCGGGCATCGTTTCAGTAAACCATATCATTTGTGCCTCGAGTCAGGTCTCATTTGATTCACCTATATCATTTGTGCCTCAAGTCGGGCCTCATTCGACTTAACCATTTCATTTGTGCCTCGAGTTGGGCCTCATTTGACTTACCCTTATCATTTGTGCCTTGTGTGGAGCCTCGTTTGTCTCAACCATATTATTTGTGCCTCAAGTCGGGCCTCGTTTGACTCACCCATATCATTTGTGCCTCAAGTCGGGCCTCATTTGACTTAACCATATCATTTGCACCTCAAGTTGGTCCTTGTTTGGCTCACCCATAACATTTGCGCATTGAGTCGGGCCTCGTTTGACTCACCTATTTGTTTACACCTCGACCCGGGCCTCGTTTGACTCACCTATATCATTTGAGCCTTGAGTTAACCCTCATTTGACTCAACCATATGATTTGTGCCTCAAGTCGGGTCTCATTTGACTCACCCATATGATTGCACCTCGAGACGGGCCTCATTTGACTTGCCCATATCATTTGTGCCTCGGGTTCGACCTTATTGGACTCAACCATATCATTTGCGTATAGATTCGGGCCTCATTTGACTCAACCATATCATTTGCACCTTGAGTTGAGTCTCGTTTTGACTCACCGATATGTTTGCGCCTCGAGCCAGGCCTCATTTGACTTACCCATATGTTTGCACCTTGAGTCGGACCTTGTTTGACTCACCCATGTTATTTGTGCCTTAAGTCACACCTCGTTTACCTCAACCATATCATTTGCACATCGAGTTGGGCCTCGTTTGACTCAATCATATCATTTGAGCCTTGAGTCGATCCTTGTTTGACACATCCTTATCATTTGCGCCCTGAGTCGGGCCTTATTTGACTCAACCATATCATTTGTGCCTCAAGTCGGGCCTCGTTTGACTCACCCATATCATTTGTGCCTCAAGTTGGGCCTCATTTGACTCAATCATATGATTTGCCTCTCGAGTCGGGCCTCATTTGACTCACCCATATCATTTGCGCATCGAGTCAAGCCTCGTTAGACTCACCCTTCTCATTTACTCCTTGAGTCGGGCCTTGTTTGATTCAACCATATTAGTTGCGCCTCGAGTCGAGCTTCGTTTAACTCACCCTTATCATTTGTGCCTTGACTCAAGCCTCGTTTAACTTAACCATATCATTTGTGCCTCGAGTCGGGCCTCATTTGACTAACCCATATGATTGCGCCTCGAGTCGGGCCTCAATTGACTCACCCATATCATTTGTGCCTCATGTTCGGCCTCGTTTGACTTAACCATATATTTGTACTGTGAGTAAGGCCTCGTTTGACTTACTCATATCATATGCACCTTGAGCTAGACCTTATTTGACCTAACCATATTATTTACGCCTCGAGTTAGGCCTCGTTTGACTAACCCATATCATATGTGCCTCGAGTTGGGCCTCATTTGACTCACCCATGTGTTTGCACCTCGAGTCTAGCCTTGTTTGAGTCATCCATATGTTTGCACCTCGAGTCAGGCCACATTTGACTCATCCTTATTTGCGCCACAAGTCAGGCCTCATTTGACTCAATTACATCATTTGCACCTCGAGTCGGGCCTCATTTTGACTCACCCATATGTTTGTGCCTAGCGCCCAGCCTTGTTTGACTTACCCATATGTTTGCACCTCGAATCAAGCCTTGTTCAACTGACTCGTCTCATTTGTGCCTCAAGCCAGGCCTTGTTTGACTCAACCATATCATTCATATCATTTGTGCATCGAGTTGGGCCTTGTTTGACTCAACCATATCATTTGTGCCTAAAGTCGGGCCTCGTTTTACTCAACCATATCATTTGTGCCTCAAGTTGGGCCTCATTTGACTTACCCTTATCATTTGCTCCTCGAGTCAAGCCTCATTTGACTTGCCCTTATCATTTGCGCCTTGAGTTGGGCCTCGTTTGACTCACCCATATGATTGCACCTCGAGGTGGGCGTTATTTGACTCAACCATATTATTTGTGCCTCGAGTTAGGCCTCATTTGACTCACCCATATCATTTGTGCTTTGAGTCAGGCCTCACTTAACTCACCCTTATCATTTACGCCTCGAGTCAAGCCTTGTTTGATTGAACCATACCATTTGTTCCTCGAGTTGGGCCTCGTTTGACTCACCATATCCTTTATGCCTCGAGATGGGACTCATTTGACTAACCCTTATCATTTGTGCCTCTGCTTAGGCCACGTTTGACTCAACCATATCATTTGTGCCTCGAGTTGGGCCTTCTTTAACTCACCCATGTCATTGCACCTTGATTCGGGCCTTATTTGACTCACCCTTATCATTTGTGCCACGAGTCAGGCCTTGTTTGACTTAATTATATCATTTGCACCTCGAGTCAGGCCTCGTTTTGACTCACCCATATTGTTTGCACTTAGAGTCCAGCCTCGTTTGACTTACCCATATATTTACACCTTGAATCGAGCCTCGTTTAACGAACCCATCTCATTTGTGCCTTGAGTCAGGACTCATTTGACTCAACCATATCATTCATATCATTTGCGCATCAAGTCAGGTCTCGATTGACTCAACCATATCATTTGCGCCTGAAGTTGGGCCTTGTTTAACTCAACCATATTATTTGTGCCTTGAGTTGGGCGCGTTTGACTTACCCTTATCATTTCCTCCTCGAGTCGAGCCTCATTTGACTTGCCCTTATCATTTACACCTGGAGTCAGGCCTCGTTTGACTCACCCATGTGATTGCACCTTGAGTTGGGCATCGTTTGACTCACCCATATCATTTGTGCCTCGAGTTCAGCTTGATTTGACTCAACCATATCATTTGCGCCTTGAGTCAAGCCTTGTTTGACTCACACATATCATATGCACCTCGAGTTAAGGCTCGTTTGACTCAACCAAATCATATGCACCTCGAGTTAGGCATCATTTGACTCAACCATATTATTTGTGCCTCGAGTTGGGCCTCATTTGACTCACCCATATCATTTGTGCTCTGAGTCGGGCCTCACTTGACTCACCCTTATCATTTACGCCTTGAGTGGGGCCTCGTTTGACTGAACCATATTATTTGTGCCTTGAGTTGGTTCTCATTTGACTCACCATATCCTTTGTGCCTCGAGATGGCCCTTATTTGACTCACCCTTATCATTTGTGCCTCTACTCAGGTCATGTGTGACTCAACCATATCATTTGTGCCTCGAGTTAGGCCTTCTTTGACTACCCATGTCTTTGCGCCTCGATTCGGGCCTTATTTGACTCACCCTTATCATTTATGCCTCGATTCAAGCCTCATTTGACTCAACCATATCATTTGCACCTGTAGTCGGGCCTCGTTTTGACTCACCCATATGTTTGTGCCTCAGGCCAGGACTTGCATGGCTCACCCTTATCATTTGCACCTCGAGTTAGGCCTCGTTTGACTTAACCATATTATTTGCGCCCTGAGTTGGGCCTCGTTGGACTCACCTATATCATTTGTGCCTCAAGTTGGACCTCATTTGACTCACTCTTGTCATTTGTGCTTCGAGCCAGGCCTTATTTGACTCACCCTTATCATTTAAGCCTCGGGTTAAGCCTCGTTTCACTCAAGCATATCATTTGTGCCTTATGTTCGGCCTCATTTGACTCTCCCATATGTTTGCACCTCGAGTTAGGCATCATTTGACTCAATCATATCATTTGTGCCTCGAGTTGGGCTCGTTTGATTGACCCTTATCATTTATGCCTTGAGTCAGGTCTTATTTGACTCAACCATATTATTTGTGCCTCGAGTCAGGCCTCGTTTGACTCTCCCATATATTTGCACCTCGAGTCGAGCCTTGTTTGACTCACCCATATGATTGCGCCTTGAGTCGGGCCACGTTTGACTCACCCATATCATTTGTGCCTCAAGTTTATCCTTGTTTAGCTCAACCATATCATTTACACCTCAAGCCAAGCCTCGTTTGACTCACCTATATCATTTGTGCCCTGAGTTGGGCCTCGTTTGACTCACCCTTATCATATGCACCTCGAGTCGGGCATCATTTGACATACCATTATCATTTGCGCCCCATGTCTGGCCTCTTTTGACTCAACCATATCATTTATGCCATGAGTCGAGCCTCGTTGGACTCACCCATCTATTTGTGCCTCTAGTCGGGACTTGTTTGGCTCAACCATATCATTTGTGCCTCGAGTCAGGCTTTGTTTGTCTTATCCTTATCATTTACGCCTCGAGTCGGGCCTCGTTTGACTCAACCACATCATTTGTGCCTCGAGTTAAGCCTCGTTTGACTCACCCATAAGTTTGCACCTCGAGTTGGGCCTCGTTTGGTACAAAGATATGTTTGCGCCTCAAGTCGTGCTTCGTTTGACTCACCCATATGTTTGCGCCTTAAGTCAGGCTTGGTTTGACTCAACCATGTCATTTGTGCCTTGAGTCGGGCTTCGTTTGACTCACCCTTATGATTTGCGCCTTAAGTCAGGCCTCGTTTGGCTCAACCATATCATTTGCACCATGAGTTGGGCATTGTTTGACTTGCCCATATCATTTGTGCCTCGAGTCAGAGCTCATTTGACACAACCATATCATTTGCGCCTTGAGTCGGGCCTCGTTTGACTCACCCTTATCATTTACGCCTTGAGGGAAGCCTTGTTTGACTTAACCATTTCATTTGTGCCTCGAGTTAGGCCTTGTTTGACTAAACCATATCACTTGCGCTTCGAGTCGTGCCTCGTTTGACCCACCTATATCATTTGTGCCTCAAGTTGGGCCTCCTTTAACTCACCCTCATCATTTGCACCTTGAGTCGGGCCTCGTTTGACTCAACCATATCATGTTCACCAAGAGTTGGGCCTCGTTTGACTCACCCATATCATTTGTTCCTCGAGTTAGGCCTCGTTTGACACAACCATACCATTTGTGCATTGAGTCGGGCTTTGTTTGACTTAATTATATAATTTGTGCATTGATTCGGGCCTCATTTCACTTGTCCATATCATTTGAGCCCTGAGTTGGGCGTCATTTAACTCACCCTTATCATTTGCTCCTTGAGTCAAGACTCGTTTTACTTAACCATTTCATTTGCACCTTGAGTCGGGCATTGTTTGACTCACCCTTATCATTTGCGCCTCAAGCCAGGCCTAGTTTGACTCACCCATACGGTTTGCACCCTGAGTCAGGCCTCATTTGACTTACCCTTATCATGTGCACCCAGAATCGAGCCTGGGTTGGCTCAACCATTTCATTTGCGCCTCGAGTTGGGCCTCGTTTGACTCAACCATATGTTTGTGCCTCGAGTCAGGTCTCATTTGACTCACCCATATCATTTGCGCCTCGAGTCAGGCATTGTTTGACTTACACTTATCTTTTGCACCTCATGTCAGGCCTCTTTTAACTCACCCATATCATTTACACCTCGAGTCAGGCCTTGTTTGACTCACTCATATGTTTGCACCTCGGGTCAGGCCTCATTTGACTTGACCATATCATTTGCACCTCGAGTCAGGCCTCATTTTACTCACCCATATCATTTGCGCCTTGAGTCGGATCTCGTTTGACTCAACCATATCATTTGTGCATCGAGTCGGGCCTCGTTTGACTCACCCATATGTTTGCACTTCGAGTCAGGCCTCATTTTACTCACCCATATCATTTATGCCTTGAGTTCATCCTCGTTTAGCTCAACCATATCATTTGTGTCTCGAGCCGGGCCTCGTTTAACTCACCTATATCATTTATACCTCAAGTTGGGCCTTGTTTGACTTACCCATATGATCTGTGCCTCAAGATGGGCATTATTTGACTCACCCTTATCATTTGCGCCTTTAGTCAGGCCACGTTTGACTCAACCATATCATTTGTGTCTCGAGTTAGCCCTTGTTTGACTCACCCATGTCTTTGCACCTTGAGTCGGGCCTCATTTGACTCACCCTTATTAATGTGCCTCAATTTGGGCCTCATTTGACTCCACCATATCATTTGTACCTATAGTCGGTCCTCGTTTTAACTCACCCATATCTTTGCACCACGGGCCGGGGCTCGCTTGACTCAACTTTATCATTTATGCCTCGAGTCAGGCCTCATTTAACTTAACCATATCATTTGTGCCTTGTGTGGAACTTGTTTGACTCACCCTTATCATTTGTGCCTCAAGTTGAGCCTTGTTTGTCTTAACCATATTATTTGACCCCTGAGTTGGGCCTCATAGGACTCACCCATATCATTTATGTCTTGAGTTGAGCCTTTTTCGACTCACTCTTCTCATTTACACCTCGAGTAGGGTCGCATTTAGCTTGCCCATATCAATTACGCCTCTAGGCGGGCCTCCTTTGACTCACCCTTATCATTTACGCCTCGAGTCTAGCCTCGTTTGACTCATCCATATCATTGTGCCTTGAGTCAAGCCTCATTTGACTCTCCCATATGTTTGCACCTCAAGTTGCTTATCGTTTGACTTAACCATATCATTTGTGCCTCGATTGGGCCTCGTTTGACTTACCCTTATCATTTATGCATCGAGTCAGGCCTCGTTTGACTCAACCATATCATTTGTGCCTCGAGTTGGGCCTTGTTTGACTCTCCCATACATTTGCGCCTCGAGGCAAGCATCATTTGACTCAACCATATCATTTGTGCCTTAAGTTGGGCCTCATTTGACTCACCCATATCATTTGTGCCTCGAGCCGGGCCTCATTTAACTCACCCTTATCATTTGCTCCTTGAGTCAGTCCTTATTTGACTCACCCTTTATCATTTGCACCTCGAGTAAAGCCTCCTTTGACTTGACTAGATCATTTGCGCCTCGAATCAGGCCTCGTTTGACTCACTCATATGTTTGCACTTGTAGTCGGGCCTCGTTTGACTCGACCATATCATTTGTGCCTTGAGTTGGGCCTCATTTGACTCACCCATATCATTTACGCCTTGAGTCGGGCCTCATTTGACCCACCCTGATCATTTGCGTCTCGAGTTGGATCTCGTTTGACTCAACCATATCATTTGTGCCTCAAGTTAGGCCTCATTTGACTCACCCATTTGTTTGCACCTTGAGTCGGGCCTCGTTTGACTCACCTATATGATTGTGCCCCCAGTCGGCCCTCGTTTGACTCACCCATATCATTTGCGCGTCGAGTTCATCCTCGTTTAGCTCAACCATATTATTTGTGCCTAGAGCCGGGCCTCGTTTGACTCATGCATATTATTTGTACCTCGAGTCAAGCCTCGTTTAACTCACCCTTATCATATGCACCTCAAGTCAAGCCTGGTTTGGCTTAACCATAACATTTGTGCCTCAAGTTAGGCCTCGTTTGACTCACCCATATGTTTATGCCTCGAGTCATGCCTCATTTGACTCACCCATACATTTGCACCTCGAGGTGGGCATCGTTTGATGTACCCATATCATTTGTGCCTCGAGTCGGGCCTCGTTTAACTCACCCATATCATTTGTACCTCGAGTTGGGCCTCATTTGACCCACCTTTATTATATGCACCTCGAGTTGAGCTTGGTTTGGCTTAACCATATCATTTATGCCTCGAGTTGGGCCTCGTTTGACTCACCTATATGTTTGTACCTCGAGTTAGGCCTCGTTTGACTCACCCATATATTTGTACCTCAACGCGGGCATAGTTTAACATACCCATATCATTTGCGCCTCGAGTCGGGCCTCGTTTGACTCACCCATATCATTTGTGCCTTGAGTCGGGCCTCATTTAACCCACCTTTATCATTTCTGCCTGGAGTCAGACCTTGTTTACTCAACCATATCATTTGTGCCTCGAGTCGGGCCTTGTTTGACTCACCCATATGATTGTGCCTCAAGTTGGGCCTCATTTGACTCACCCATATCATTTGTGCCTCAAGTTGGGCATCATTTGACTTACCCTTATCATTTGCGCATCATGTCAGGCGTCTTTTGACTCAACCATATCATTTATGCCACGAGTCGAGCCTTGTTTGACTCACCCATATGTTTGCACCTCTAGTCGAGAATCATTTGGCTCAACCATATATTTTGTGCCTCGAGTCAGGCCTCATTTGACTTACCCTTATCATTTGCGCCTCAAGTTGGGCCTCATTTGACTAAACCATATCATTTGCACCTCGAGTTGGGTCTCGTTTGACTTACTCATATGTTTGCACCTCGAGTCGGGCCTCATTTGGTACAACGATATGTATGCACCTCAAGTTGGGCCTTGTTTTGGCTCACCCATATGTTTGTGCCTAGAGCTCGGCCTCGTTTGACTTACCCATATGTTTGCACCTCGAATCGAGCCTTGTTTAACTGACCCGTCTCATTTGTGCCTCAAGTCAGGCCTTGTTTGACTCAACCATATCATTCATATTATTTGTGCATCGAGTCATGCCTCGTTTGACCCACCCATATGATTGCACCTCGAGTCGGGCATCATTTGATTCACCCATATCATTTGTGGCTCAAGTTCAGCCTCATTTGACTCAACCATATCATTTGCACCTCGAGTCGAGCCTCGTTTGACTCAACCATATTATTTGCGCCTCGAGTTAGGCCTCGTTTGACTTACACATATCATATGCACCTCGAGTTGGGCCTCATTTGACTCAACCATATTATTTGTGCCTCGAGTTGGGCATGGTTTGACTGACCCATATCATTTGTGCCCTGAGTCGGGACTTGTTTGACTCACCCTTATCATTTACATCTCGAGTTAGGCCTCATTTGACTCAATCATATCATTTGTGTCTCGAGTTGGGACTCGTTTGACTCACCATATCATTTGTGCCTCAAGATGGACCTCATTTGACTCACCCTTATCATTTGCTCCTCTAGTTAGGCCACGTTTGACTTAACCATATCATTTGTGCCTTGAGTTAGCGCTTGTTTAACTCAACCATGTTTTTGTGCCTCAAGTCGGGTGTCATTTGACTCACCCTTATCTCAATTTGGGCCTCGTTTGGCTCAACCATATCATTTGCGCCTCAAGTTGGGCTCGTTTGACTCACCCATATTTTTGCGCCTCGAGTCGGGCCTTGTTTGACTCACCCATGTCATTTGTGCCTCAAGTCGGGTATTGTTTGACTTACCCTTACCCTTTGTGCCTCATGTCAGGCTTCTTTTGACTCAATCATATCATTTACGCCACGAGTCGAGCCTCGTTTGACTCACCCATATGTTTGCGCCTCTAGTCGGGACTCATTTGACTCAACCATATCATTTGTGACTCGAGTTGGGCCTCGTTTGATTTACCTTGATCATTTGCGCCTAAAGTTGGGCCTCATTTGACTCAACCATATCATTTGTGCCTCAAGTCAAGCCTCATTTGACTCACCCATATGTTTGCGTCTCGAGTTGGCCTTGGTTTGACTTAACCATATCATTTGTGCCTTGAATCGTGCCTCGTTTGACTCACCCTTATGATTTATGCCTCGAGTCAAACCTCATTTGACTCAACCATATCATTTGTACCTCGAGTCAAGGCTCGTTGGACACAACCATATGATTTGTGCCTTGAGTTACGCCTCGTTTGACTCACCCTTATCATTTGCGCCTTGAGTCAAGCCTCATTTGACTTAACCATATCATTTGTGCCTTAAGTCAGGCCTTGTTTAACTAAGCCATATCATTTGCGCCATGAGTTGGGTCTCGTTTGACTCAACCATATCATTTGTTGCTCGAGTCGAGCGTAGTTTGACTCAATCATATCATTTGCGCCTCGAGTCGAGCCTTGTTTGACTCAACCGTATTATTTGTGCCTAGAGTCGAGCATCGTTTGACCCGCCCATATCATTTGTGCCTCAAGTTGAGCCTCCTTTGGCTTACCCTCATCATTTGCACCTTGAGTTGGGCCTTATTTGACTCAACCATATGATTTGGGCCTTAAGTTAGGCCTCGTTTGACTCACCCATATCATTTGTGCATGCAATCAGACCTTATTTGACTCACACTTATCATTTGTGCCTTGAGTTGGGCCTCGTTTGACTCAACCATATCATTTGTGCCTCAAGTCGAGCCTCGTCTGACCCACCCATATCATTTGTGCCTCAAGTCGAGCCTCCTTTGGCTCACCCTCATCATTTGCACCTCGAGTTGGGCCTCGGTTGACTCAACCATATGATTTGGGCCTCAAGTCAGGCCTTGTTTGAGTTACCCTTATCATTTGTGCCTCGAGTTGGGCCTCGTTTGACCCACCCATATGATTTCACCTCGAGTCGTTTGACTCAACCATATCATTTGTGCCTTGAGTCGAGCCTCGTTTGACTCAACCATATTATTTGTGCCTCAAGTCAGGCCTCTTTTGACTCACACATATCATATGTGCCTCGAGTCAGGCCTCGTTTGAATCAACCATATTATTTGCGCCGTGAGTTAGGCCTTGTTTAACTCACCCATATCATTTATGCCCCGAGTCGGGTCTTATTTGACTCACCTTTATCATGTACACCTCGAGTTGGGCCTTGTTTGACTCAACCATATCATTTGTGCCTCGAGTTGGGCCTTGTTTGGCTCACCACGCCTCGAGATGGGCCTCGTTTGGCTCACCATGCATCGAGATTGACTCACCCTTATCAGTTGCACCTCTAGTCAGGCCACGTTTGACTCAACCATATCATTTGTGCCTTGAGTTAGCCCTTGTTTGATTCACCCATGTTTTTACACCTCAAGTCAGGCCTCATTTGACTCACCCTTATCATTTGTGCCCTAAGTCAGGACTCATTTGACTCACCCTTATCATATACACCTCGAGTCGAGCCTAGTTTGGCTCAACCATATGATTTGCACCTTGAGGTGGGCCTCGTTTGACTCAACCATCTGTTTACATCTCGAGTCGGGCCTCGTTTGGTACAACGATATGTATGCACCTCAAGTCGTGCCTCGTTTGACTCACCCATGTGTTTACGCCTCGAGTTGGGCCTGGTTTGACTTAACCATATCATTTGTGCCTTGATTCGTGCCTCGTTTGACTCACCCTTATGATTTATGCCTCGAGTCAAGCCTCATTTGACTCAACCATATCATTTCTACCATGAGTTGGGCATTCTTTGGCTTGCCCATATCATTTGTACCTCGAGTCAGGGCTCGTTTGACACAACCATATGATTTGTGCCTTGAGTTGGGCCTCATTTGACTCACCCTTATCATTTGCGCCTTGAGTCAAGCCTCGTTTGACTTAACCATATTATTTGTGCCTTTAGTCAGGCCTCGTTTGACAAAGCCATATCATTTGCGCCATGAGTCGGGCCTCGTTTGACTCAACCATATCATTTTCTCCTTGAGTCGAGTGTAGTTTGACTCAACCATATCATTTGCGCCTCGAGTCAAGCCTTGTTTGACTCAACTATATCATTTGTGCCGCGAGTCGAGCCTCGTTTGACCCGCCCATATCATTTGTGCCTCAAGTCGAGCCTCCTTTGGCTCACCCTCATCATTTGTGCCTCAAGTTGGGCCTTGTTTGACTCAACCATATGATTTGGGCCTTAAGTTGGGCCTTGTTTGACTCACCCATATCATTTGTGCCTGGAATCGGACCTCATTTGACTCACCCTTATCATTTGCGCCTCGAGTTGGGCCTCGTTTGACTCAACCATATCATTTGTGCTTCGAGTCGAGCCTTGTTTGACCCACCCATATCATTTATGCCACAAGTTGAGCCTCCTTTGGCTCACCCTCATCATTTGTGCCTCGAGTTGGGCCTCAGTTGACTCAACCATATGATTTGGGCCTCAAGTTAGGCCTCGTTTGACTCACCCATAGCATTTGTGCCTGGAATCAGACCTCATTTGACTTAGCCTTATCATTTGTGCCTCAAGTTGGGACTCATTTGACTCAACCATATCATTTGTGCCTCGAGTCGAGCCTCGTTTGACCCACCCATATAATTTGTGTCTCAAGTCGAGCCTCCTTTGGCTCACCCTCATCATTTGCGCCTCGTGTTGGGCCTTATTTGACTAAACCATTTGATTTGGGCCTCAAGTTGGGCATCGTTTGACTCACCCATATCATTTGTGCCTGGAATCGGACCTCATTTGACTCACCCTTATCATTTGCGTCTCAAGTCGAGCCTCGTTTGACTCAACCATATCACTTGTGCCTCGAGTTGGGCCTCATTTGACTCACCCATATGTTTGCGCTTTGAGTCAGGCATTGTTTGACTCACCCATATGATTGTGCCTCGAGTCAGGCCTTGTTTGACTCACCCATATCATTTGTGCCTTGAGTTTATCCTCGTTTAACTTAACCATATCATTTGTGCCTCGAACCAGGCCTTATTTGACTCACCCATATCATTTGCACCCTGAGTCGAGCCTTGTTTGACTCACCCTTATCATATGCACCTCGTGTCGAGCCTGGTTTGGCTTAACCATATAATTTGGTCCTCGAGCTGGGTCTCGTTTGACTCACTCATTTCTTTGCACCTCGAGTCAGGCCTCATTTGACTCACCCATATCATTTGTGCCTTGAGTCGGGTATCGTTTGACTTACCTTGATCATTTGCGCTTCATGTCGGGCCTTTTTTGACTAAACCATATCATTTATGCCACGAGTCGGGCCTCATTTGACTCACCCAGATTTTTGCGCCTCTAGTCGGGAATCGTTTGGCTCAACCATATCATTTGTTCCTTAAGTCAGGCCTCATTTGACTTACCCTTATCGTTTGCGCCTCAAGTCAGGCCTCGTTTGACTCAACCATAGCATCTGCACCTCAAGTCATGCCTCGTTTGACTCACTCATATGTTTGCGCCTCGAGTCTGGCCTCGTTTGGTACAACGGTATGTATGCACCTCAAGTCGGGCTTTGTTTTGGCTCACCCATATGTTTGCGCCTAGAGCTCGGCCTTATTTGACTTACCTATATGTTGGCACCTTGAATCGAGCCTTGTTCAATTGACCCATCTCATTTGTGCCTCAAGCCAGGCCTCGTTTGACTCAACCATATCATTCATACCATTTGTGCATCGAGTTGCACCTTGTTTCACTCAACCATATCATTTGTGCCTCGAGTCGGGCCTCGTTTGACTTACCCTTATCATTTGTGCCTCGAGTCAGGCCTCGTTTGACCCACCCATATGATTTCACCTCGAGTCGGGCATCATTTGATTCACCCATATCATTTGTCCCTCAAGTTCAGCCCCATTTGACTCAACCATATCATTTGTGCCTTGAGTCGAGCCTCGTTTGACTCAACGATATTATTTGTGCCTCGAGTCAGGCCTCTTTTGACTCACACATATCATATGCGCCTCGAGTCGGGCCTCGTTTGAATTAACCATATTATTTGCGCTGCGAGTTAGGCCTCGTTTGACTCACCCATATCATTTGTGCCCCGAGTCAGGCCTTATTTGACTCACCCTTATCATGTACACCTCAAGTCAGGCCTCGTTTGACTCAACCATATCATTTGTGCCTTGAGTTGGGCCTTGTTTGGCTCACTACACCTCAAGATAGGCCTCTTTTGACTCACCCTTATCATTTGCACCTCTAGTCAGGCCACGTTTGACTCAACCATATCATTTGTGCCTTGAGTTAGCCCTTGTTTGATTCACCCATGTTTTTGTGCCTCGAGTCAGGCCTCATTTGACTCACCCTTATCATTTGTGCCCTGAGTCGGGACTCATTTGACTCAACCTTATCATATGCACCTCGAGTCGAGCTTGGTTTGGCTCAACCATATAATTTGTGCCTCGAGGTGGGCCTCGTTTGACTCACCCATATGTTTACGCCTCGAGTCGGGCCACGTTTGACTCAACTATATCATTTGTGCTTCAAGTTGGGCATTGTTTGGCTTGCCCATATCATTTGTGCTTGAAGTCAGGGCTCGTTTAACATAACCATATGATTTGCATCTTGAGTCGAGCCTCGTTTGTCTTACCCTTATAATTTGTGCCTCGAGTCAAACCTCGTTTGACTCAACCATATCATTTGCGCCTCGAGTTAGGCCTCATTTGACTAAGCCATATCATTTGTCCCTCAAGTCAGGCCTTATTTGACTTAACCATATCATTTGCTCCTCTAGTCGAGCGTAGTTGGACTCAACCATATCATTTGTGCCTTGAGTCGAGCCTCGTTTGACCCACCCATATCATTTGTGCCTCAAGCTGGGCCTCCTTTGGCTCACCTTTATCTTTTACGCCTCGTGTCAGGGCTCGTTTGACTCAACCATATCATTTGTGCCTCAAGTTGGGCCTCATTTGACTCACCCATATCATTTGTGCCTGGAGTCAGACATCATTTGACTCACCCTTATCATTTGCGCCTCAAGTCAGGCCTCGTTTGACTCAACCAAATCATTTGCACCTTGAGTCAGGCCTTATTTGACTCAACCATATCATTTGCACCCCGAGGCAGGCTTCTTTTGACAAAACCATATCATATGTGCCATGAGTTGGGCCTCGTTTGACTCACCCTTACCATTTGTGCCTTGAGTTAGCCTCGTTTGACTTAACCATATCATGTGTGCCACGAGTTGGGCCTCGTTTGACTCACCCATATCATTTGTGCCTCGAGTCGGGCATCGTTTGACTTACCCTTATCATTTGTTCATTGAGTTGGGCCTCGTTTTGCTCAACCATATAATTTGTGCCTTGAATCAGGCCTCAGTTGACTCACCCATATCATTGGCACCCCGGGTTAGGCCTCATTTGTCTCACCCTTATCATTTTGCTCCTTAAGTCGGGACTTGTTTTACTCACCCATTTCATTTGCACCTCGAGGCAGGCCACGTTTGACTCAACCATATCATTTATGCCTCGAGTCGGGCATTGTTTGACTCACCCTTATCATTTGTGCCTCGAACCAGACCTCGTTTGACTTACCCATATCATTTATGCCCTGAGTCAGGCCTCATTTGTCTCACCCTTATCATATGCACCTCGAGTCAAGCCTTGTTTGGCTCAACCATATCACTTGCGTCTTGAGTTGGGCCTCGTTTAACTCACCCATATATTTGTGCCTCGAGTCGAGCCTCATTTGACTCAACCATATCATTTGTGCCTTGAGTCGGGCATCGTTTGACTTACCCTTATCATTTGCACCTCATGTCGGGCCTCTTTTGACTCAACCATATCATTTACGCCACAAGTCGAGCCTCGTTTGACTCACCCATATGTTTGCGCCTCTAGTCAGGACTCGTTTGGCTCAACCACATCATTTGTGCCTCGAGTCGGTCCTCATTTGACTTACCCTTATCATTTGTGCCTCAAGTCGGGCCTCGTTTGACTCAACCATATGATTTGTGCCTTGAGTTGGGCCTCATTTGACTCATGCATATGTTTGCACCTCGAGTCGGTCCTCGTTTGTTACAACGATATGTTTATGCTTCAAGTTGTGGCTCGTGTGACTCACCCATATGTTTGTGCCTCAAGTTGGTCCTAGTTTGACTTAACCATATCATTCGTACCTTGAGTCGGGCCTTGTTCGACTCACCCTTATGATTTGTGCCTCGAGTCAGGCCTTGTTTGACTCAACCATATCATTTGTGCAATGAGTTGGGCACTGTTTGGCTCGTCCATATCATTTGTGCCTTGAGTCAAGGGTTGTTTGACACTACCATATCATTTGTGCCTTGAGTTAAGCCTTGTTTGACTCAACCATATCATTTGTGTCTCGAGTCAGGCCTCGTTTGTCTAAACCATATCATTTGCACCTCGAGGCGAGCCTTGTTTGACTCAACCATATTATTTGCTCCTCGAGTCGAGTGTAGTTTAACTCAACCATATATTTTGCGCCTCGAGTCAGGCCTCGTTTGACTCAACCATATCATTTGGGGCTCGAGTCAGGCCTCGTTTGACTTACCCATATATTTGTGCCTCAAGTTAGGCCTCGTTTGACACAACCATATGATTTGCATGTTGAGTCAGGCCTCGTTTGACTCAACCATATAATTTGTGCCTTGAATCGGGCTTTATTTGACTGACCCATGTCATTTGTGCCCTTAGCTGGGCCTTATTTGACTCACCCTTATCATTTGCTCCTTGAGTCGGAATTCGTTTTACACACCCATTTCATTTGCTCCTCGAATCAAGCCTCATTTAACTTAACCATATCATTTATGCCTCGAGTCGGGCGTTGTTTGACTCATCCTTATCATTTGTGCCTCGAGCTGAGCCTCATTTGACTCAACCATATCATTTGTACCCTGAGTAGGGCCTCATTTGACTCACCCTTATCATATGCACCTCGAGTCGAACCTGGTTTGACTTACCCATATCATTTGCATCTCGAGTTGGGCCTTATTTAACTTGCCCAAACTTTTGCACCTCTAGTCGGGCCTCGTTTGACTCATCCATATCATTTGTGCCTCGAGTTCGACCTCGTTTGCCTCACACATGTATTTGCGCCTCGAGCCGGGCCTCATTTGACTATCCCATATAATTTATTCCTCGAGTTAGGCCTCGTTTAACTAAACCATCATTTGTTCCATGGGTCGGCCTTATTTGACTCAACCATATCATTTGTGCCTTGTGTCAGGCCTCATTTGACTCAATCGTCATTTGTGCCTTGAGCAAGCCTTGTTTCACGCAACCATATCATTTGCATCTTGAGTCAGGCCTCGTTTGACTCACCCATATTATCTATGCCTCGAGTCTGGTCTTGTTTGACTTACCCATATGTTTGCGCCTCTAGTTGGGCCTCGTTTGACTCACCCATATGTTTGCACTATGAGTCTGGCCACGCATGACTCACCCATAAGTTTGCACCTTGAGTCGGGCCTCGTTTGGCTCACCCATATCATTTGCGCCCTAAGTCAGGCCTCGTTTGACTTACCCTTATCATTTGCGCCTCGAGTGAAGCCTCGTTTGACTGAACCATATTATTTGTGCCTCAAGTTAGGCCTCGTTGGACTCAACCATATCATTTGTGCGTCAAGTCGGGCCTCGTTTGACTCAACCATATCATTTACGCCTCACATTGGGCATCGTTTGACTCACCATATTATTTGCGCCCTGAGTCGTGCTTGGTTTTACTGAAGCATATAATTTGCGCCTCGAGTTAGGCCTCATTTGACTCACCCATATATTTGCGCCTCAAGTCGGGCCTCATTTGACTTAACCATATGATTTGCGCCTCGAGTCGGGCCTTGTTTAACTCAACCATATGTTTGTGCCTCGACTCGGTCCTCATTTGACTCACCCATATGTTTACGCCTTGAGTTGGGCCTTGGTCGACTCAACCATATCATTTGCACCATGAGT
Organism: Dicorynia guianensis; assembly: GCA_037013595.1. NCBI lineage: Eukaryota > Viridiplantae > Streptophyta > Magnoliopsida > Fabales > Fabaceae > Dicorynia > Dicorynia guianensis. The sequence goes on from JASUAB010000023.1 coordinate 2,586,446, forward strand.
CGGGCCTCGTTCGACTTACCCATATGTTTACACCTCTAGTCGGGCCTCGTTTGAGTCACCCATATATTTGTGCCTCGAGTTGAACCTCGTTTGGCTCATCCATATGTTTGTGCCTTGAGTTGGGCCTCATTTGACTCACCCTTATAATTTATGCCTCAAGTCAGGCCTCATTTGACTCAATCATATCATTTGCATCTCGAGTTAGGCCTCGTTTAACTCAACCATATCATATGTGCCATGAGTCATGCCTCGTTTGACTCACCCATATCATTTATGCCTTGAGTCGAGCCTCATTTGACTCATCCATATCATTTGCGCCTGGAGTCGGGCCTTATTTTACTCACCCATATCATTTGCACCTCGAGTTGGGCCTCGTTTGACTTAACCATAGCATTTACACCTTGAGTTGGGCTTCGTTTGATTGAGCCTTATCAATTGACTTACCCATATGTTTGCGCCTCAAGTTGGGCCTCGTTTGACTCATCCAATCATTTGTGGGTCGAGTCAGGGCTCGTTTGACTCACCCATATCATTTGCGCCTCAAGTTAGGCCTTGTTTAAGTCACCCTTATGTTTGCGCCTCGAGTTGGGTCTCGTTTGACTCAACCATATCATTTGTGCATCGAGTTGGGCCTTGTTTGACTAAACCATCATTTATGCCTCGAGTCGGGCCTCGTTTGACTCAACCATGCATTTGCTCCTCGAGTCAGGTATCGTTTGACTAAACCATATCATTTGTACCTTGAGTCAGGCCTCCTTTGACTCATCCATATATTTTCCCCTTGAGTCGAGTGTAGTTTGACTCAACCATATATTTTGTGTCTTGAGTTGAGCGTCGTTTGACTAAACCATATCATTTGTGCCTCAAGCCGAGCCTCGTTTGACTAAACCATATCATTTGCACCTTGAGTCGGGCCTCGTTTGACTCAACCATATCATTTGCTCCTCGAGTCGAGTGTAGTTTGACTCAATCATATATTTTGTGCCTTGAGTCGGGCCTCGTTTGACTCAACCATATCATTTGCGCCTCGAGTCGAGCCTCGTTTGAGTAACCCTTATGTTTGCGCCTCGAGTCGGGTCTCATTTGACTCAACCATATCATTTTTGCCTCGAGTTAGGCCTCGTTTGACTAAACCATCATTTGCGCCTCAAGTCAGGCCTCGTTTGACTCAACCATACATTTGCTCCTCGAGTCAGGTCTCGTTTGACTCAACCATATCATTTGTGCCTCGTGTTGGGCCTCATTTGACTCACGATATCATTTGTGACTTGAGTCAAGCCCCGTTTGACAAAACCATATTATTTGTGCCTCGGGTCGTGCCTGGTTTTACTGAAGCATATAATTTATGCTCGAGTTGAGCCTCGTTTGACCCTACCATATCATTTGCACCTCGAGTCGAGTGTAGTTTGACTCAACCATATATTTTGCGCATTGAGTCGAGCCCCATTTGACTCAACCATATCATTTGCGCCTCGAGTCAAGCCTCATTTAACCCACCTATATCATTTATGCCCCAAGTCGAGCCTCCTTTAACTCACCCTTATCATTTGCACCTTGAGTCAGGCCTCGTTTGACTCAACCATATCATTTGTGCCTTGAGTCGGGCCTCGTTTGACTCAACCATGTCATTTATGCCTCAAGTTGGGTGTCATTTGACTCACCCATATCATTTGTGTCTAGAGTTGGACTCATTTGACTCACCCTTATCATTTGCGCCTCGAGTCAGGTCTCGCTTGACTTAACCTTATCATATGGGCCACAAGTTGGGCCTCATTTGACACAGCCTTACCATTTGTGCTTTGAGTCGAGCCTAATTTGACTCAACCATATCATATACGCTGCGAGTTAGGCCTCGTTTGACTCACCCATATCATTTGTTCCTCGAGTTAGGCCTCGTTTGACGCAACCATATCATTTGTGCCTCAAGTTGGCCTTGGTCGACTCAACCATATCATTTGCACCTCGAGTCGGGCCTCGTTTGACTCAATCATATTATTTATGCCTCGAGTTGAGTGTTGTTTGACTCATTGTTATCATTTACGCCTCGAGCCAGGCCTCATTTGACTCAACCATATCATTTGCACCCTGAGTTAGGCCTCATTTGACTCACCCTTATCATATGCGCCTCGAGTCGAGCCTAGTTTGACTTACCCATATCATTTGTGCCTCGAGTCGGGCCTTGTTAGACTTGCCCATACTTTTGCACTTCTAGTCAGGCCTCGTTTGACTTATCCAAATCATTTGCACCTCGAATTCAGCCTCGTTTAGCTCACCAATGTATTTGCGCCTCGAGTTAGGCCTCGTTTGAATCAACCTTATCATTTGTGCCTCGAGTCGGGCCTCGTTTGACTAACCTGTATCATTTATGCCTCAAGTTATGCCTCGTTTGACTCAGCCATCATTTGCGCCACAAGTCGGCCTTGTTTGACTCAACCATATTATTTGTGTCTCATGTCGGGCCTCGTTTGAATCAACCATCATTTGCTCCTCGAATCTTGCCTCGTTTGACGCAACCATATCATTTGCGCCTTGAGTCAGGCCTCATTTGACTTACCCATATTATTTATGTCTCGAGTTTGGCTTCATTTGACTTACCCATATGTTTGCGCCTCTAGTTGGCCTCGTTTGACTCACCCATATGTTTGCGCTACGAGTCTGGCCGCGTTTGACTCACCCATTTGTTTGTGCCTTAAGTGGGGCCTCGTTTGACTCACCCATATCATTTGCGCCCTAAGTCGGGCCTCGTTTCACTCACCCTTATCATTTGTGCCTTATGTCAATCCTTGTTTAACTCAACCATATCATTTGTACTTGGGTCAAGCCTCGTTTGACTGACCCATATCATTTGTGCCTCGAGTCGGGCCTTGTTTGACTCAATCATATGATTTGTTCCCTGAGTTGGGCCTGGATTGACTTACCATTTTCATTTGTGCCTTGAGTCAGGCCTCGTTTGACTTAACTATATCATTTATACCTCGAGTCGGGCCTTGTTTGACTCAACCATATCATTTGTGCTTTAAGCCGGGCCTCGTTTGACTCTACCATTTCATTTGTGCCTCGAGTCAAGCTCGTTTGACTCAACCATGTCATTGCACCTTGAGTTGGGCCTTATTTGACTCACCCATATCATTTGCGTGTCGAGTTGGGGTTTGTTTGACTCAACCATATCATTTGCGCCTTGAGTTGAGACTCGTTTGACTCAACCATATCATTTGTGCATGGGTCAGGCCTCGTTTGACTCACCCATATGTTTGCGCCTCGAGTCGGGCCTCATTTGACTCATCCATATTTTTTGTGCCTCGAGTCGAGCCTCGTTTGACTCACCCATATCATTTGTACCTCGAGTCGGGCCTCGTTTCACTCAACCATATGATCTGCGCCCCAAGTTAAGCTTGGATTGACTTACCGTTTTCATTTGTGCCTTGAGTCGGGCCTCGTTTGACTTAACTATATCATTTGTGCCTCGTGTCAAGCCTTGTTTGACTCACCCATATCATTTGCGCCTCGAATTGGGCCTTGTTTGACTTATCCTTATCATTTATGCCTCAAGTCGAGCCTCGTTTGACTCACCATATTATTTGCACCTCGAGTCGAGCCTTGTTTAACTCAACCATATCATTTACACCTCGAGTCGGGCCTCGTTTGACTTACCCTTATCATTTGTGCCTTAACTCAGGCCTCGTTTAACTCAACCATATGATATACGCCTCGAGTCGGTCCTCCTTTGACCCAACCATATGTTTGCGCCTCGAGTTGAGCCTCATTTGACTCACCCTTATCATTTGTGGCTCAAGTCAGGCCTCGTTTGACTCAACCATATCATTTGTACCTCAAGTCAGCCCTCATTCGACTCAACCATATCAATCGCGCCTCGAGTCGGGCTCGTTTGACTTAACCATATCTTTTGTGTCTCGAGTCTGGCCTTGTTTGACTCACCCATATCATTTGTGCCTCGAGTAGGGCCACGTTTGACTCACCCTTATTATTTGCACCTCAAGTCGAGACTTATTTGACTCAACCATATCATTTGCGCTCGAGTTGGCCCTCGTTTGACTCAACCATATGTTTGCTCCTCATGTCAGCCCTCATTTGACTCAATCATATCATTTGCGCCTTGAGTCAGGCCTCATTTGACCCACCTTTATCATTTGTGCCTCAAGTCAGGCCTTGTTTGACACACCCATTTCATTTGCACCTTTAGTCGGGCCTTATTTGACATAACCATATCATTTGTTCCTCGAGTCAGTCCTTGTGTGACTCACCCTTATCATTTGCACCTCGAGTCAAGACTCGATTGCCTCAACCATATCATTTGTGCCTTGAGTCAGGCCTCGTTTGAATCACTCTTATGTTTGTACCTTAAGTCGGGCCTCGTTTGACTTAACCATATCATTTATGCCTCACATCGGGCCTTGTTTGACTCACCTATATCATGTACGCCTTGAGTTGCGCCTCGTTTGACTCACTCATATGTTTGCACCTTGAGTCAGGCCTCGTTTGACTTAACCATATCTTTTGTGCCTCGAGTCAGGCCTTGTTTGACTCATCCATATCATTTGTGCCTCGAGTTAGGCCTTGTTTGACTCACCCTGATCATTTGCACCTTGAGTCGAGACTCGTTTGACTTAACCATATCATTTGCGCTAGAGTCGAGCCTCATTTGACTCAACCATATGTTTGCACCTCATGTCAACCCTCGTTTGACTTAACCATATCATTTGAGCCTCGAGTTGGGCCTTATTTCACCCACCCTTATCATCTGCACCTCGAGTTTGACACACCCATTTTATTTACACCTTGAGTCAAGTCTCGTTTGACACAACCATATCATTTGCTCCTCGACTCGGTCCTCGTACGACTCACCCTTATCATTTGCACCTCGAGTCAAGCATCGATTGCCTCAACCATATCATTTGTGCCTCAATCAGGTCTCATTTGAATCACTCATATGTTTGCGCCTCGAGTCGGGCCTTGTTTGACACACCCATTTCATTTGCACCTTGAGTCGGGCCTTGTTTGACACAACCATATCTGTTGCTCCTCGAGTTGGTCCTCGTGTGACTCACCCTTATCATTTGCACATCAAGTCAAGCCTCGATTGCCTCAACCATATCATTTGTGCCTCCAGTCAAGCCTCGTTTGAATCAATCATATGTTTGCACCTTAAGTCGGGCCTCGTTTAACTCAACCAAATGATTTATGCCTCACGTTGGGCCTCGTTTGACTCACCCATGTGTTTGTGCCTCGAGTCCGATCTTGTTTGACTCACCTATATGTTTGCACCTCGAGTCGGTCCTTGTTTCACTCTCCCATGTGTTTGTGCCTCGAGTCAGGCCTCGTTTGAGTCACCTATATGTTTGCATCTCGAGTTGGGCCTCGTTTGACTTACCCATATCATTTGCGCTTCGAGTCAGGCTTAGTTTGACTTACCCATATCATTTGCATCTAGAGTCGGGCCTCATTTGACTCAACCATATCATTTGCACCTCGAGTCGGGCCTCATTTGACTCACCCCTATCATTTGCGCATCAAGTTAGGCCTCGTTTAACTTATCCATATCATTTGCACCTCGAGTCAAGCCTTGTTTGACTCTCCCATGTTTTTGTGCCTCGAGTTAGGCCTCGTTTGACTCACCCATGTGTTTGCGCCTCGAGTCGATCCTAGTTTGACTCACCCATATGTTTGCACCTCGAGTCAAGCCTCATTTGGCTCACCCATATGTTTGTGCCTCGAATCAGGGCTCGTTTAACTCACCCATATTATTTGCACCTCGAGTCGGGCCTCGTTTGACTCAAGCATATCATTTGTGCCTCGAGTCGGGCGTTGTTTGACTCACCCATATGTTTGCGCCTCGAGTCGTGCCTTGTTTGGATCACCCATATATTTGCACCTCAAGTCGGGCCTTATTTGACTCACCCATATTATTTGTACCTCAAGTTGGGCCTCGTTTGACTCATCCATATGTTTGCACCTCGAGTCAGGCCTCATTTAACTCACCCATATCATTTGTGCCTTGAGTCGAGCCTCATTTGACTCACCCATATCATTTGTGCCTCGAGTCGAGGCTTGTTTGACTCTCCTAAATCATTTGTGCCTTGAGTTGGGCCTCTTTTGACTCAACCATATCATTTGCACCTCGAATCGGGGCTCATTTGACTCACCCACATCAATTGCCCCTCGAGTCGGGCCTCGTTTGGCTCACCCTTATCATTTGCGCTTCAAGTCGGGCCTCGTTTGACTCAACCTATTGTTCATGCCTCGATCGGGCCTTGTTTGACTCACCCATTGTTCGTGCCTCGAGTTGGGCCTCATTTGACTCACCTATATGTTTGTGCCTCGAGTTGGGCCTCGTTTGACTCACGCATATGATTTGCGCCTTGAGTTGGGCATTGTTTGACTCTCCCATGTGTTTGTACCTCAAGTCAGGCCTCATTTGACTCAACTATATTTTTGCGCCTCAAGTCGGGCCTCGTTTGACATAACCATATCATTTACGCCTCAAGTCAGGTCTCGTTTGACTTACCCATATGTTTGTAGCTCGAGTGGGGCCTCGTTTCACTCACCCATATCATTTGTGCCTCAAGTTAGGCCTCATTTGACTCACCCTTATCATTTGTAACTTGAATCGAGCCTCGTTTGACTCAACCATATCATATCCGCCTAGAATTGGGACTTATTTGACACACCCATATCATTTGCACCTCGAGTCGGGCCTCGTTTGACTTAACCATATCATTTGCACCTCGAGTGCGGTCTCGTTTGACTTACTCATATGTTTGTGCCTCGAGTCAGGGCTCGTTTGACTCACCCATATGATTTGTGCCTCGAGTCGGCCTCATTTGACTCAAACATATCATTTGCGCCTCGAACCGGGCCTTGTTTGACTCAACCATATCATTTGCCCCTCGAGTCGGGCCTCGCTTGACTCAACCATATCATTTGTGCCTCGAGTCGGGCCTCGTTTGACTTACTCATATGTTTGCACCTTGAGTGGGGCCTCGTTTCACTCACTTATATCATTTGTGCCTTGAGTTAGGCCTCATTTGACTCACCCTTATCATTTGTACCTCGAATCGAGCCTCGTTTGACTCAACCATATCATATTCACCTTGAATCAGGCCTTGTTTGACTCACCCATATCATTTGCACCTCGAGTCGGGCCTCGTTTGACTCAACCATATCATTTGCGCCTCGAGTCTGGTCTCGTTTGACTTACCCATAAGTTTGCGCCTCGAGTCGAGGCTTGTTTGACTCACCCATATGATTTGTGCCTTAAGTCAGGCCTCATTTGACTCAAACATATCATTTGCGCCTCGAATCTGGCCTTGTTTGACTCAACCATATCATTTGCCCCTCGAGTCGGGCCTCATTTAACTCAACCATATCATTTGCACCTCGAGTCGGGCCTCGTTTGACACACCATTATCATTTGCGCCTCGAGTCGGGCCTCGTTCAACTCACCCTTATCATTTGAGCCTCGAGTCAGGCCTCATTTGACTCAACCTTATGTTTGCGCCTTGAGTAGGGCCTCGTTTGAGTCACCGATATCATTTGCGCCTCAACTTGGTCCTCGTTTGACTCAACCAAATTATTTGCACTTCGAGTCAGCCCTCGTTTGACTTACCCATATGTTTGTACCTCAAGCTGTGCCTTGTTTGACTCACCTATATCATTTGTGCCTCTAGTCAGGCCTAGTTTGACTCAACCAAACCATTTGCCCCTCAAGTCAGGCCTCGTTTGAGTCAACCATATCATTTGTGCCTCGAGTCGGGCCTCATTTGACTCACCCATATAATTTGTGCCTCGAGTCAAGCCTTGTTTAACTCAACCATCTGTTTGCACCTCGAGTCGAGCCTCGTTTGACTTAACCATATGTTTGCGCCTCGAGTTAGGCCTCGTTGAAATCACCGATATCTTTTGCTCCTCAAGTCAGACCTCATTTGACTCACACATATTAGTTGTGCCTCAAGTCGGGCCTCGTTTGACATAACCATATCATTTGCGCCTCAAGTCGGTCCTCGTTTGACTCACCCTTACCATTGGTGCCTCGAGTTAAGCCTTGTTTGACTCAACCGTATCATTTATGCCTCGTTTGACTCACTCATGTGTTTGCATCCTGAGTCGTATCTCGTTTAACTCAACCATATCATTTGCACCTCTAGGCCTTGTTTGACTCACCCATTTGTTTGCGCCTCGAGTCGGGCCTCGTTTGACTCAACCATATGTTTGCGCCTCGAGTCGTTTGACCCATCCATATCATTTTAGCCTTGAGTTGGGCCTTGTTTGAGTCAACCATATCATTTGTGCCTCGAGTTGGGCCTTGTTTGAGTCAACCATATCATTTGTGCCTCGAGTTGGGCCTCATTTGACTGACCCATATGTTTGCACCTCTAGTCAGGTCTCATTTGACATACCCATATGTTTGTGCCTCGAGTTGGGACTTGTTTGTCTCGCCCATATAATTTGTGCCTCGAGTTAGGCCTCGTTTGGCTCACCCTTATCATTTGTGCCTCGAGTCTAGTGTCGTTTGACTCACCCATATCATTTGTGCCTCGAGTCTAGTGTCGTTTGACTCACCCATATCATTTGTGCCTCGAGTCAGGCCTTGTTTGACTCACCCATATGTTTGCGCCTCAAGTCAGGCATTGTTTGACTAACCCATATCATTTGCACCTGAAGTCGAGCCTCGTTTGACTCACCCTTATTATTTATGCCTCGAGTCTGGCCTCGTTTGACTCACCCATATCATTTGTGCCTTGAGTCGGGCCTCGTTTGTCTCGCCCATATAATTTGTGCCTCGAGTTAGGTCTCGTTTGACTCACCCTCATCATTTGTGCCTTGAGTCTAGTGTCGTTTGACTCACCCATATCATTTGTGCCTCGAGTCAGGCCTTGTTTGACTCACCCATATGTTTGCACCTCAAGTCGGGTATCGTTTGACTAACCCATATCATTTGTCCCTGGAGTCGAGCCTCGTTTGACTCACCCTTATTATTTATGCCTCGAGTTGGGCCTCATTTGACTCAACCATATCATTTGCGCCTCGAGCCGGGCCTTGTTTGACTCACCCATATCATTTGCGCCTCGAGTTAGGCCTCGTTTGACTCACCCATATCATTTGCACCTCGAGTTGGGCCTGATTTGACTCACCCATATCATTTGCACCTCAAGTTGGTCCTAGTTTAACTCACCCATATGTTTGCGCCTCGAGTTGGGCCTCATTTGACTCGTCCATGTGTTTGCACCTCGAGTTGGGCCTCATTCGATTCACCCATATCATTTGCGCCTCGAGTTAGTCCTCTTTTGACTTAACCATATTATTTGCACCTTGACTCGATCCTCATTTAACTCAACCATATGATTTGCGCCTCGAGTCAAAACTTGTTTGACTTACACATATGTTTGTACCTTGAGAATGGCCTCACTTGACACAACCACATCATTTGCGCCTTGAGTCGGGCCTCGTTTAACTCAACCATATCATTTGCACCTCGAGTTGGGCCTCGTTTGACTCACCCATGTGTTTGAGCATTGAGTCGGTCCTCATTTGACTCACCCATATGTTTGTGCCTCGAGTCGAACCTCGATTGACTCACCCATATCATTTTCGTGTCGAGTCAGGCCTCGTTTGACTCACCCAAATCATTTGTTCCTCGAGTTTGGCCTTGTTTTGCTCAAACCGTATCATTTGTGCCTTGACTCAGTCCTTGTTTGAGTGTCCCATATGTTTGCACCTTGAGTCAAGCCTTATTTGACTCACCCATATCATTTGTGCCTTGAGTCAGGCCTCATTTGACTCAACTAAATAATTTGCGCCTTGTGTCAAGCGTCGTTTAACTCAACCATGTCATTTATGCCTCGAGTTTGGCCCCGTTTGACTCACCCATAAAATTTGTGCCTCGAGTTGGGCCTCATTTGTCTCGCCCATATAATTTGTGTCTCAAGTTAGGCCTTGTTTGACTCACCCTTATCATTTGTGCCTCGAGTCTAGTGACGTTTGACTCACCCATATCATTTGTGCCTCGAGTCAGGCCTTGTTTGACTCACCCATATGTCTGTGCCTCAAGTCGGGCGTCATTTGACTAACCCATATCATTTGTCCCTAGAGTCGAGCCTTGTTTGACTCACCGTTATTATTTATGCCTCGAGTTGGGCCTCGTTTAACTTAACTATATCATTTACGCCTCAAGCTGGGCCTTGTTTGACTCACTCGTATCATTTGCGCCTCGAGTTTGGCCTCGTTGACTAACCCATATCATTTACACCTCGAGTTGGGCCTTATTTGACTCACCTATATCATTTGCACCTCAAGTCGGTCCTAGTTTGACTCACCCATATGTTTGCGCCTCGAGTTGGGCCTCATTTGACTCGCCCATGTGTTTGCACCTCTAGTCAGGCCTCGTTCAATTCACCCATATCATTTACGCCTCGAGTTAGGACTTGTTTGACTTACACATATGTTTGCACCTTGAGAATGGCCTCGTTTGACACAACTACATCATTTGCACCTTGAGTCGGGCCTCGTTTGACTCAACCATATCATTTGCACCTCAAGTTGGGCCTCGTTTGACTCACCCATGTGTTTGAGCATCGAGTCAGTCCTCATTTGACTCACCCATATGTTTGCGCCTCAAGTCGAACCTCGATTGACTCACCCATGTCATTTTCGCGTCGAGTCAGGCCTCGTTTGACTTAACTAAATCATTGGTTCCTCGAGTTTGGCCTTGTTTGGCTCAGACCATATCATTTATGCCTCGACTCGATCCTCGTTTGAGTGTCCCATATGTTTGCACCTTGAGTCAGGCCTCGCTTGACTCACCCATATCATTTGTGCCTCGAGTCAAGCCTCATTTGACTCAACCAAATAATTTGCACCTTGAGTCAAGCCTCGTTTGACTCAACTATGTCATTTATGCCTCGAGTCTGGCCTCGTTTGACTCACCCATGTCATTTGTGCCTTGAGTCGGGCCTCGTTTGTCTCACCCATATAATTTGTGCCTCGAGTTAGGCCTCGTTTGACTCACCCTTATCATTTGTGCCTCGAGTCTAGTGTCATTTGACTCACTCATATCATTTGTTCCTCGAGTCAAGCCTTGTTTGACTCACCCATATGTTTGCACCTCAAGTCGAGTGTTGTTTGACTAACTCATATCATTTGTGCCTGGAGTCGAGCCTCGTTTGACTCACCCTTATTATTTATGTCTCGAGTTGAGCCTCATTTGACTCAACCATATGTTTATGCCTGGAGTCGAGCCTCGTTTGACTCAACCATATCATTTGCACCTCGAGTGGGGCCTTGTTTGACTCAACCATATCATTTATGCCTTGAGTCAGGCCTCGTTTTACTCACCCATATCATTTGCGCCTCGAGTTAGGCCTCGTTTGGCTCAACCATATCATTTGCGCCTTGATTTGTGCCTCGTTTAAGTCAACCATATCATTTGTACCTCGAGTCGGGCCTCATTTATCTCAACCATATAATTTGTGCCTCAAGTCAGGCCTCATTTGACTCAACCATGTCATTTGTGCCTCGGCCTCATTTGACCTAGCCTTATCATTTGCCCCTCGAGTCAAGTCTCATTTGACTCAACCATATCATTTGCGCCTCGAGTCGAGCGTTGCTTAACTCACTCATATGTTTTTGGTTCGAGTGGGGCTTTGTTTGACTCAACCATATGATTTGTGCCTTGAGCTGAGCCTCGTTTGACTCACCCTTGTCTTTGTGCCTCGAGTCGGGCCTCATTTGACTTAGCCGTATGTTTGTACCTCGAGTCAGTCCTCATTTCACTCAACCATATCATTTGCTCCTCGACTCGGACCTTGTTTGACTCGACCATATCATTTGCTCGTCAAGTCGGGCCACATTTGACTTACACATATGTTTACACCACGAGAAGGGCCTCGTTTGACTAAACCACATCATTTGCACCTCAAGTCGGGCCTTGTTTGACTCAACCATATCATTTGCGCCTCGACTCGGTCCTCGTTTGACTTAATGATATCATTTGGGCCTCGAGTCAGGACTCGTTTGACTTACACATATGTTTGCACCTTGAGAATGGCCTCATTTGACTCAACCACATCATTTGCGCCTCGAGTCGGGCCTCGTTTAACTCACCTGTATCTTTTTCACCACGATTCGGGCCTCGTTTAACTCAACCATATCATTTGCACCTCGAGTCAGGCCTCGTTTCACTGACCCATGTGCTTGCACCTTGAGTGGGGCCTTGTTTGACTCATCCATATCATTCGTGCCTCGAATTAGGACTCGTTTGACTCTACCAAATCATTTGCACCTCAAGGCGGGCCTCTTTTTACTCAACCATATCAATTGCGCCTCGAGTTAAGCCTCGTTTAACTCACTGATATCATTTACGCCTCGACTCGGGCCTCGTTTGACTCAACCTTATCATTTGCACCTCGACTTGGCCCTCGGTTGAGTCAACCATATTATTTACGCCTCAAGTTAAGCCTTGTTTGACTCACCCATGTGTTTATGCCTCGAGTCAGTCCTCATTTAACTCAACCTTATCATCTGAGCCTCGAGTCAGGCCTCGTTTAAGTCACCCATATGTTTACGCTTTGAGTTGGGCCTCGTTTGACTTACCCATATCATTTGCGCCTCGAATCGAGCCTTGTTTTACTCAACCATATCCTTTGCTCCTTCAATCGAAACACATTTGACTCACCCTTATCGTTTGCACCTCGAGTTAGCCTTGTTTGACTTACCCATATATTTGCACCTTGAGCTGGGCCTCGTTTGACTTAACCCATAAGTTTGCGCCTTGAGTCGGCCCTCGTTTGACTTACCCTTATCATTTGCACCTCGAGTGGGGCCTCATTTGGCACAACCATATCATTTGTGCCTTGAGTCGAGTGTCGTTTGGCTTCCCATATCATTTGCGCCTCAAGTCAGGCCTCATTTGACTCAACCATATTATTTGCGCCTTTGGTTGGGCATTGTTTGACTCACCCATATTATTTGTGCCTCAAGTCGAGCGTCGTTTGGCTCCCCATATCATTTGCGCCTCAAGTAGAGCCTCATTTGACTCACCCTTATCATTTGCTGCTTGAGTCAAGCCTCGTTTGACTCAATCATATTATTTATGCCTTTGGTTGGGCCTTGTTTGACTCACCCATATCATTTGTGCCTTGAGTCAGGCATTGTTTGATACAACCATATCATTTGCGCCTCGACTCAGTGCTCGTTTGACTTAACATATCATTTGCGTCTCGAGTCAGGACTCGTTTAACTTACACATATGTTTGCACCTTGAGAATGGCCTCGTTTTACTCAACCACATCATTTGCACCTCGAGTTGGGCCTCGTTACACCTATCCATATGTTTGCATCTCGAGTCAAGCCTTGTTTGACTCAACCATATCTTTTTCGCCTTGAGGTAGGCCTTGTTTAACTCAACAATATCATTTGCACCTCAAGTAGGGCCTTGTTTACTGACCCACGTGCTTGCGCCTTGAGTGGGGTCTCGTTTGACTCACCCATATCTTTTGTGCCTCGAGTCAGGACTCGTTTGACTCTACCATATCATTTCTACCTTGAGTCGAGCCACTTTTTACTCAACCATATCAATTGCACCTCGAGTCAGGCCTTGTTTAACTCATTGATATGATTTGCACCTCGACTCAGGTCTCGTTTGACTCAACCTTATATTTGTGCCTCGAGTCGAGTGTCGTTTGACTCACCCATACCATTTGCGCCTTGAGTCGGCTCTCGTTTGACTCAACCATATGTTTGTGCCTCGAGTTAGGCCTTGTTTGACTCACCCATAGGTTTGTGCCTCAAGCTGGGCATCGTTTGACTAACCCATATCATTTGTGCCTGAAGTCGGGCCTCGTTTGAGTCACCCTTATATTTATGCCTCGAGTTGGGCCTCGTTTGACTCACCCATATCATTTGCGCTTTGAGTTGGCCCTTATTTGACTCACCCATAACATTTGCACCTCGAGTCGGTCCTTGTTTGACTCACCCATATGTTTGCACCTCGAGGTGGGCCTCGTTTGACTTACCCATATGTTTGTACCTCGAGCCGGGCCTCATTTGACTCACCTATATCATTTGTGCCTAGAGCTAGGCCTTGTTTGACTCACCCGTATCATTTGTGCCCCAAGTCAGGTCTCGTTTGACTCACCCATATCATTTGCACCTTGAGTCGTGCTTTGTTTGACTCAACCATATCATTTATGCCTCAAGTTGTGCCTCGTTTGACTAAACCATATCATTTGCATCTTGAGTTGGGCCTCGTTTGACTCACCCATGTGTTTGCACCTCGAGTCGGGCCTCATTTGACTTAGCCATATCATTTGTGCCTCAACTCGGTCCTTGTTTGACTCAATCATATCATTTGCGCCTCGAGTCAGGACTTTTTTGACTTAAACATATGTTTGCACCTTGAGAATGACCTTGTTTGACTCAACCACATCACTTGCGCCTCGTGTCGGGCCTCGTTTGATTCAACCATATTATTTGCACCTTGAGTTGGGCCTCGTTTGACTGACCAATGTGTTTGCGCATTAAGTTGGTCCTAGTTTGACTCACCCATATCATTTTTACGTCGAGTCGAGCTTCGTTTGACTCACCCATCTCATTTGTTCCTCGGGTTGGGCCTTGTTTGGCTCAACATATCATTTGTGCCTCGACTCGGTCCTCGTTTGATTGTCCCATATGTTTGCACCTGGAGTCAGGCCTCGTTTGACTCACCCATATCATTTGATCCACGAGTCAGGCCTCGTTTGAGTCACCCATATCATTTGATCCACGAGTCAGGCCTCGTTTGACTCAACCAAATAATTTGCACCTTGAGTCAGGCCTTGTTTGACTTAACCATATCATTTATGCCTCGAGTAAGGGTTTGTTTGACTCAACCATATATTTTGCGCCTCAAGTGAGGACTCTCTTTACTCAACCATATCATTTGCGCCTCGAGTTAGGTCTCGTTTGACTCACCCATATCATTTGCGCTTCGAGTCAGGCCTTGTTTGACTTAGACATATGTTTGCACCTCGAGAAGGGCCTCGTATGACTTAACCACATCATTTGCATCTCGAGTCAGGCCTTGTTTGACTCAACCATATCAATTGTGCCTCAAGTTAGGCCTCGTTTGACACAACCATATCATTTGCGTCTCGTGTCAGGTCTCGTTTGACTCAACCATATCATTTGCGTCACGAGTCGGGCCTCGTTTGAATCACCCATCCCATTTGTGCCACGAGTCAGGTATCGCTTGACTCACCCATATAATTCGTGCCTCGAGTCGGGTCTCATTCGAGTCACCCATATGTTTATGCTTCGAGTCAGGCCTCGTTTGGCATAACCATATTATTTGTGCCTCGAGCCGGGCCTTGTTTGACTTACCCATATCATTTGTGCCTCGAGTCGGGCCTCATTTGACCCACCCTTATTATTTGCGCCTCGAATCAGGCCCCATTTGACTCAACCATATCATTTACACCTTCAATCGAAACACATTTGACTCACCCTTATTGTTTGCGCCTCGAGTCGGACCTCGTTTGACTCACCCATATGTTTGCGCCTTGAGTCGGGCATCGTTTGACTTAACCCATATGTTTGCGCCTCGAGTCGGCCCTCGTTTGACTAATTCTTATCATTTGCGCCTCAAGTCGGGCCTCGTTTGACACAACCATATCATTTGCGCCTTGTGTTGAGCATCGTTTGGCTCACCCACATCATTTGTGCCTTAAGTCGGGCCTCGTTTGACTCATCCTTATCATTTGCACCTCGAGTCAGGCCTCGTTTGACTCAACCATATTATTTGCACCTCTAGTTGGGCCTCGTTTGACTCACCCATATCATATGTGCCTCGAGTCAAGCATTGTTTGACACAACCATATCATTTGTGCCTGGACTCATTCCTCATTTGCGCCTTGAGTTCGAACTCGTTTGAGTCACACATATGTTTGCACCTTGAGAATGTCCTCGTTTTCTCAACCACATCATTTACGCCTCAAGTTGGTCCTTGTTAGACTCACCCATATGTTTGTGCCTTGAGTTAGGGCTCATTTGGCTCAACCATATCTTTTTTGCCTCGAGTTAGGCCTTGTTTAACTCAACCATATCATTTGCACCTCGAGTTGGGCCTCATTTAACTGACCCATGTGCTTGCGCCTTGAGTGGGGCCTCATTTGACTCACCCATATCATTTGTACCTCAAGTCAAGACTCATTTGACTCTGCCATATCATTTGTGCCTCGAGTCAGGCCTCTTTTCACTTAACCATATCAATCGCGCCTCGAGTCAGGTCTTGTTTAACTCACTGATATAATTTGCGTCTCGACTCGGGCCTTGTTTAACTCAACCTTATCATTTAAACCTCAAGTTAGCCCTCATTTGACTCAACCATATTACTTGCGCCTTAAGTTAGGCCTCGTTTGACTCACCCATGTGTTTGTGCCTCGAGTCAGGCCTCGTGTAACTCAACCATATCATCTGCGCCTCGAGTCGGGCCTCATTTGACTTAACTATATCATTTACGCCTTGAGTCGGCCTCGTTTGACTCACCCATATGTTTTGGCCTCGAGTCGGGCCTCATTTGACTCATCTATATGTTTTCACCTCAAGTCAGGCCTCGTTTGACTCACGCATATCATTTGCACCTAGAGTTGGGCCTTGTTTGTTTCTACCATATCATTTGCACCTTGAGTCTGGCCTCGTTTGACTCACCCATATATTTTGGCCTCGAGTCAGGCCTCGTTTGACTCACCTATATGTTTGCACCTCGAGTCAGGCCTCGTTTGACTCACCCATATCATTTGCACCTCGAGTCGGGCCTTATTTGTCTTTACCATATAATTTGCACCTCTAGTTGAGCCTCCTTTGACTCAACCATGTCATTTGCACCTTAAGTTGGGCCTCGTTTGACTCATCCTTATCATTTGCGCCTCGAGTCAAGCCTCGTTTGACTCAACCATATCATTTACACCTCGAGTTGGGTCTCGTTTGACTCACCCATGTATTTGCACCTCGAGTTGGATCTCATTTGACTCACCCATATCATTTGTGCCTCGATTTGTGCATCATTTCACTTAACCATATTATTTGCACCTCGAGTTAGGCCCTGTTTCACTCACCCATGTGTTTGTACCTTGAGTCGGGCCTTGTTTGACTCACCCATATGTTTGCACCTCGAGTTGGACATTGTTTGGTAAAACCATATCATTTGCGCCTTGAGGCGAGCCTCGTTTGACTCAACCATGTCATTTGCACCACGAGTCGGTCCTCATTTGACTTAGACATATGTTTGCACCTCGAGAAGGGCCTCCTTTGACTCAACCACATCATTTGCACCTTGAGTCAGGCCTTGTTTGACTTAACCACATCAATTGGGCCTCGAGTCAAGCCTCATTTGACTCAACCATATCATTTGCACCTCAAGTTGGGTCTCGTTTGACTCACCCATGACATTTGTGCCTCGAGGCAGGCCTCGCTTGACTCACCCATAAATTTGCACCTCGAGTCAGGCCTCGTTTGACTCAACCATATTATTTGCGCCTCTAGTTGGGCCTCGTTTGACTCACCCATATCATATGTGCCTCGAGTCAAGCATTGTTTGACACAACCATATCATTTGTGCCTGGACTCATTCCTCATTTGCGCTTTGAGTTCGAACTCGTTTGAGTCACACATATGTTTGCACCTTGAGAATGTCCTCGTTTTCTCAACCACATCATTTACGCCTCAAGTTGGTCCTTGTTAGACTCACCCATATGTTTGCGCCTTGAGTTAGGGCTCATTTGGCTCAACCATATCTTTTTTGCCTCGAGTTAGGCCTTGTTTAACTCAACCATATCATTTGCACCTCGAGTTGGGCCTCATTTAACTGACCCATGTGCTTGCGCCTTGAGTTGGATCTCATTTGACTCACCCATATCATTTGTGCCTCGATTTGTGCATCATTTCACTCAACCATATCATTTGCACCTCGAGTTAGGCCCTGTTTCACTCACCCATGTGTTTGTACCTTGAGTCGGGCCTTGTTTGACTCACCCATATGTTTGCACCTCGAGTTGGACATTGTTTGGTAAAACCATATCATTTGCGCCTTGAGGCGAGCCTCGTTTGACTCAACCATGTCATTTGCACCACGAGTCGGTCCTCATTTGACTTAGACATATGTTTGCACCTCGAGAAGGGCCTCCTTTGACTCAACCACATCATTTGCACCTTGAGTCAGGCCTTGTTTGACTTAACCACATCAATTGGGCATCGAGTCAAGCCTCATTTGACTCAACCATATCATTTGCACCTCAAGTTGGGCCTCGTTTGACTCACCCATGACATTTGTGCCTCGAGGCAGGCCTCGCTTGACTCACCCATAAATTTGCACCTCGAGTCAGGCCTCGTTTGACTCAACCATATTATTTGCGCCTCTAGTTGGGCCTCGTTTGACTCACCCATATCATATGTGCCTCGAGTCAAGCATTGTTTGACACAACCATATCATTTGTGCCTGGACTCATTCCTCATTTGCGCCTTGAGTTCGAACTCGTTTGAGTCACACATATGTTTGCACCTTGAGAATGTCCTCGTTTTCTCAACCACATCATTTACGCCTCAAGTTGGTCCTTGTTAGACTCACCCATATGTTTGCGCCTTGAGTTAGGGCTCATTTGGCTCAACCATATCTTTTTTGCCTCGAGTTAGGCCTTGTTTAACTCAACCATATCATTTGCACCTCGAGTTGGGCCTCATTTAACTGACCCATGTGCTTGCGCCTTGAGTTGGATCTCATTTGACTCACCCATATCATTTGTGCCTCGATTTGTGCATCATTTCACTCAACCATATCATTTGCACCTCGAGTTAGGCCCTGTTTCACTCACCCATGTGTTTGTACCTTGAGTCGGGCCTTGTTTGACTCACCCATATGTTTGCACCTCGAGTTGGACATTGTTTGGTAAAACCATATCATTTGCGCCTTGAGGCGAGCCTCGTTTGACTCAACCATGTCATTTGCACCACGAGTCGGTCCTCATTTGACTTAGACATATGTTTGCACCTCGAGAAGGGCCTCCTTTGACTCAACCACATCATTTGCACCTTGAGTCAGGCCTTGTTTGACTTAACCACATCAATTGGGCCTCGAGTCAAGCCTCATTTGACTCAACCATATCATTTGCACCTCAAGTTGGGCCTCGTTTGACTCACCCATGACATTTGTGCCTCGAGGCAGGCCTCGCTTGACTCACCCATAAATTTGTGCCTTGAGTCAGGTCTCATTCGAGTCACCCACATGTTTGTGCCTCGAGTCGGACCTCGTTTGACACAACCATATTTTTTACGCCTCGAGTCGGGCCTCGTTTGACTCAACCATATCATTTGCGCCTCAAGTCAGGCCTCGTTTGACTCACCCATGTCATTTGCACCTCGAGGCAGGCCTCGTTTGACTCACCCTTATCATTTGCATGTCGAGTTAAGTCTCGTTTGACTCAACCATATCATTTGCACCTCGAGTTGGGCCTTGTTTGACTCAATCATATTGTTTACACCTCGAGTCAAGCCTTGGTTGACACAACCATATCATTTGCGCCTCGAGTCCGGCCTCATTTGACTTACCCATATGTTTGCACCTCGAGTCGGGGCTCTTTCAACTCACCCATGTCATTTGTGCCTTGAGTCGGGCCTCGTTTGACTCAACCATATCATTTGTGCCTTGAGTTGGGCCTCGTTTGACACACCCATAGTATTTGTGCCTCGAGCCAGGCCTGATTTGGCTCACTCTTATCATTTGCGCCTCTAGTCAGGCCTTGTTTGACTCAACCATATCGTTTGTGCCTCGAGTGGGGCCTCATTTGACTCACCCATGTCTTTATGCCTCGAGTCGGGCCTCGTATGACTCAACCATTTCGTTTGTGTCTTGAGTCGAGCATCATTTGACTCACCCATATCCTTTGCGCCTTTAGTCAGGCCTCGTTTGACTTAACCATTTCATTTGTGTCTTGAGTCGAGCCTCATTTGACTCAACCATATCATTTGCGCCTCGAGTTGGGCCTCATTTGACTCACCCATGTGTTTGCGCCTCGAGTCAAGCATCCTTTGACTCACTCATATGTTTGCACCTCGAGTCAGGGCTCATTTGACTCACCCTTATCACTTGTGCCTCGAGGCGAGTCTCGTTTTGACTTAACCATATTATTTGCGCCTTGAGTCCTATCTCGTTTCACTCAACCATATACTTACGCCTTGAGATGTGTTTCATTTGACTCAACCATATCATTTATGCCTCGAGTCGTGCCTCTTTGACTCACCCATATCATTTGCGCCTTGAGTCGGGCCTCATTTGCCTCAACCATATTATTTATGCCGCAAGTTGGGCCTCGTTTGACTCACCCATATCATTTGTACCTCAAGGCGGGCCTCGTTTGTCTCAACCATATCATTTGCATCTTGAGTCGAGCCTCATTTAACTCACCTATATCATTCACGCATCGAGTCAGGCCTTGTTTGACTCACCCTTCTCATTTGCGCCTCGAGTCAGGCCTGGTTTGACTCAACCATATGAGTTGTGCCTCGAGTTGAGCTTCATTTGACTCACCCTTGTCATTTGCGCCTCGACTTGAGCCTCGTTTGACTCACCCATATGATTGCACCTTGAGTTGGGCCTCGTTTGACACACCTATATCATTTGCACCTTGAGTTGGGCCTCGTTTGACATACCCTTATCAATTGCGCCTCAATTCGGGCCTCATTTGTCTCAACCATATTATTTGTGCCTCAAGCTGGGCCTCATTTGACTCACTCATATCATTCGTGCCTTAAGTCAGGCCTCGTTGGACTCAACCATATCATTTGCTGCTCAACTCGGGCCTCGTTTGACTTACCCATATCATTTGTATATCAAGTCAGGCCTCATTTGTCTCACCCATATCATTTGTGCCTCGAGTTGGCCATCATTTGACTCAACCTTCTCATTTGTGCCTCGAGTCAGGCCTCGTGTGACTCAACCATATCCATTGCATCTTGAATCGAGCTTCATTTGACTTAACCATGTCATTTGGGCCTCAAGTCGAGCCTCATTTGACTCAACCATTTCATTTGTGCCTCGTGTCGGACCTCGTTTAACTCACTATAACATTTGCGCCTCAAGTTAGGCCTCGTTTGACAGACCCTTATCATTTATGCCCCAAGTCGGTCCTCATTTGACTCAACCATATTATTTGCGCCTCAAGTCAAGCCTCGTTTGACTAACCTATATCATTTGTGCCTCGAGTTGGGCCTCGTTTGACTCACCCATATCATTTGTGCCTCGAGTTGGGCCTTATTTGACTCACCCTTATCATTTGCACCTCTAGTCAGGCCTCATTTGACTCAACCATATCATTTGTGCCTTAAGTTGCGCCTCGTTTGACTCACCCATGTCTTTGTGGCTCGAGTTGGGCCTCGTTTGACTCAACCATATCATTTGGTCCTAGAGTCGGGCCTCGTTTTGACTCGCCCATATCTTTTCGCCTTGGGCTGGGGCCTTGTTTTACTTATCCTTATCATTTGCACCTCGAGTCGGGCCTTGTTTCACTCAACCATATCATTTGTGCCTCGAGTCAGGCGTCATTTGACTCACCCATATCATTTGTGCCTCAAGTCGGGCCTCGTTGGACTCAACCATTTCATTTGTGCCTTGAGTCAAGCCTCGTTTGACTCAACCATATCATTTGCGCCTCAAGTTGGGCCTCGTTTGACTCATCCATGTGTTTGCACCTAGAGTCAGGCCTCATTTGACTCACCCTTATCACTTGTTCCTCGAGTCCAGTCTCATTTTGACTCAACCATATTATTTGCGCCTCGAGTCCTACCTCGTTTGACTCAATCATATCACTTGTGCCTTGAGTTGTGTCTCGTTTGACTCAACCATATCATTTATGCCTCGAGTTGGGCCTCGTTTGACTCACCCATGTGTTTGCGCCACGAGTCGTGCCTCGTTTGACTCACTCATATCATTTGCGCCTTGAGTCAGGCCTCGTTTGCCTCAACCATATTATTTGTGCAGCAAGTTGGGCCTCGTTTGACTCACCCATATCATTTGCACCTCAAGGCGGCCTCGTTTGTCTCAACCATATTATTTGCGCCTCGAGTCGAGCCTCAATTGACTCACCCATATCATTCGCGCATTGAGTCGAGCATCGTTTGACACACCCTTCTCATTTGCTCCTCAAGTCGAGCCTGGTTTGACTCAACCATATTGGTTGCGCCTTGAGTCGAGCTTCGTTTGACTCACCCTTGTCATTTGTGCCTCAAGTCAATCCTCGTTTAACTCAACCATATCTTTTGTGCCTCAAGTTGAGCCTCGTATGACTCACCCATATCATTTATGCCTCGAGTCGTTCCTCATTTGACTCACCTATATCTTTTGTGCCTCAAGCCGGGCCTCATTTGACTTACCCTTATCATTTACGCCTCGAGTCGGACCTCGTTTGTCTTAACCATATTATTTGTGCCTCAAGTCGAGTGTCATTTGACTCAACCATATCATTTACGCCTCGACTTGGGCCTCGTTTGACTCACCCATATAATTTGTGCATCGAGTCGAGCCTCGTTTGTCTTACCCATATCATTTGCGCCTAGAGTCGGGCCTCATTTGACTCAACCTTCTCATTTGTACCTCAAGTCGGGCCTCGTTTGACTCAACCATATTAGTTGTACCTCAAGTCGAGCTTCGTTTGACTCAACCATATCATTTGCACCTCAAGTCGAGTCTCATTTGAGCCAACCATTTCACTTGTGCCTCAAGTCGGGCCTCGTTTGGCTCACCATAACATTTATGTCTCGAGTCAGGCCTTGTTTGACTTATGCTTATCATTTACACCCCAAGTCGATCCTCGTTTGACTCAACCATGTTATTTGTGCCTCAAGATGGGCCTTGTTTGACTAACCTATATCATTTGTGCCTCGAGTTGGGCATCATTTGACTTAACCATATCATTTGTACTTCGAGCCAGGCCTCATTTGACTCACCCTTATCATTTGCACCTCTAGTCAGGCCTCGTTTGACTTAACCATATCATTTGTGCCTTGAGTTACACCTCGTTTGACTCACCCATGTCTTTACGCCTCGAGTCGGGCCTTGTTTGACTCAACCATATCATTTGCACCTAGAGTTGGGCCTCGTTTTGACTCACCCATATGTTTGCGCCTCGGGCTGGGGCCTTGTTTTAGATGCCCTTATCTTTTGCGCCTCGAGTCGGGCATCATTTGACTCACCCATATCATCTGTGCCTCAAATCGGACCTCATTTGAGTCAACCATTTCATTTGTGCCTTAAGTAGAGCCTCGTTTGACTCAACCATATAATTTATGCCTCAAGTTGGGCCTCGTTTGACTCAAGCATGTGTTTGCGCCTCGAGTCAGGCTTTATTTGACTCACCCTTATCACTTGCGCCTCAAGTCGAGTCTCGTTTGACTCAACCATATTATTTGTGCCTCGAGTCAGGCCTCTTTTTGACTCACCCATATGTTTGCAACTCGAGTCGGGGCTCATTTGACTTACCCATATGTTTGCACCTTGAGTCAGGCCTCGTGTGACTCACCCATGTCATTTGGGCCTCGAGTCAGACCTCGTTTGACTCAGCCATATCATTTGCGCATCGAGTTGGGCCTCGTTTGACTCAACCATATCATTTGTGCCACGAGTCGGGCCTCGTTTGACTCTCTTATATCATATGCGCCTTGAGTCGGGCCTTGTTTGACTTACCCTTATCATTTACGCATCAAGTCGGACCTCGTTTGCCTCAACCATATTATTTGTGCCTCAAGTTCGGCCTCATTTGACTCACCCATATCATTTGTACCTCAAGTCGCACCTCATTTGACTCTCCCATATGATTTGTGCATCGAGTCAAGCCTTGTTTGACTCACCCTTCTCATTTGCACCTCGAGTCATGCCTTGTTTGACTCAACCATATCATTTGTGCCTCGAGTCAAGCCTCGTTTGACTTAACCATATCATTTGTGCCTCGAGTGGGCCCTTGTTTGACTCACCCGTATGATTGCGCCTCGAGTCAGGCCTCATTTAACTCACCCATATCATTTATGCCTCGAGTTCGGCCCCGTTGGAGTCAAGCATATCATTTGTGCCTCGAATCGGGCCTCGTTTGACTCACCCATATCATATGCGCCTCGAGTTGGGCCACGTTTGATCAACCATATTATTTACATCTCATGTTGGGCCTCGTTTGACTTACCCATATCATATGTGCCTCGAGTTAGGCCTCGTTTGACTCAACCATATCATTTGCACCTCAAGTCAGGCCTCGTTTGACTCACCCATGTCATTTACACCTCGAGGCAGGCCTCCTTTGACTCAACCACATCATTTGCACCTCGAGTTAGGCCTTGTTTGACTTACCTTTATCATTTATGCATCGAGTTAAGTCTCGTTTGACTTAACCATATCATTTGCACATCGAGTTGGGCCTCATTTGACTCAATCATATTATCTGCACCTCGAGTCTGGGCTCGATTGACACAACTATATCATTTATGCCTTGAGTCAGGCCTTGTTTGACTCACCCTTATCATTTGTGCCTCAAGTTTGGCTTTGTTTGACTCAGTCATATCATTTGCGCCTCAAGGCGGGCCTCGTTTGACACACCCATATCATTTGCACCTCTAGTCAGTCCTCGTTTAACTCACCCATATGTTTCCACCTCGACTCGGGTCTTGTTTGACCCAACCGTATTATTTGCACCTCATGTTAGGCCTCGTTTGACTTACCCATATGTTTTCACCTTGAGTTAGGACTCGTTCAACTCACCCATGTCATTTGTGCCTCGAGTCAAGTCTCATTTGACTCAACCATATCATTTGCACATCGAGTCGGGCCTCATTTGACTCAACCATATCATTTGTGGCTCGAGTCATTTCTCGTTTGACTCACCTATATCATTTGCGCCTTGAGTCGGGCCTCGTTTGACTTACCCTTATCATTTGTGCCTCGAGTTGGGCCTCTTTTGTCTCAACCATATTATTTGTACCTCAAGTCGGGCCTCATTTGACTCACCCATATCATTTGCGCCTCAAGTTAGGGCTCGTTAGACTCAACCAAATTATTTGTGCCTCGACTCGGGCCTTGTTTGACTCACCCATATCATTTGTGCCTCAAGTTGGGCCTCATTTGTCTTACCCATATCATTTGCGCCTTAAGTCGAGCCTCGTTTGTCTTACCCATATCATTTGCGCCTCAAGTCAGGCCTCGTTTGACTCAACCATATCAGTTGTGCCTCGAGTCAGGCCTCGTTTGACTGGCCCATACCATTTGCACCTTGAGTCGAGCCCCGTTTGACTTACCCTTATCATTTGCACCCTGAGTCAGTCCTTATTTGGCTCTACCATATCATTTGTTCCTCGAGTTAGACCTCGTTTGCCTCACTCATATCATTTGTGCCTCGACCCGGGCCTCATTTGACTCACCCTTATCATTTGCGCCTCTAGTCAGGCCTCGTCTGACTCAACCATATCATTTGTGCCTCGAGTTAGGCCTCGTTTGACTGACCCGTGTCTTTGTGCCTCGAGTCGGGCCTCATTTGACTCAACCATATCATTTGCACCTAGAGTTGGGCCTCATTTTGACTCACCCATATGTTTGCACCTCGGGCCGGGCCTCATTTGACTTACCCTTATCATTTGTGCCTCGAGTTGGGCCTCATTTCACTCAACCATATCATTGGTGCCTCGAGTCTGTTATCGTTTCACTGACCCATATCATTTGCACCTCAAGTCGGTCCTCATTTAACTTAACCATTTCATTTGTGCCTTGAGTCAAGCCTCGTTTGACTCACCCATGTGTTTGCACCTCGAGTCAGGCATCCTTTAACGCACCCATATGTTTGCGCCTCAAGTCAGGCTTCATTTGACTCACCTTTATCACTTGTTCCTCGAGTCGACTCTCATTTTGAATCAACCATATTATTTGTGCCTCGAGTCCTACCTCGTTTGACTCAACCATATCACTTGCGCGTTGAGTTATGTCTCGTTTGACTTAACCATATCATTTATGCCTCGAGTTGGGCCTCGTTTGACTCACCCATGTGTTTGCGCCTCGAGTTGTGCCTCATTTGACTCACCCATATCATTTGCACCTCAAGTCGAGCCTCATTTGACTCACCCTTCTCATTTGCGCCTCGAGTCGGGCCTGGTTTGACTCAACCATATTAGTTGCGCCTCGAGTCGAGCTTTGTTTCACTCACCCTTGTCATTTATGTGTCAAGTCAAGCCTCATTTGACTCAACCATATCATTTGTGCCTCGAGTTGGGCCTCGTTTGACTCACCCATATGGTTGTGCCTCGAGTCAGGCCACGTTTAGCTCCCCCATAAGATTTGTGCCTCAAGTCGTCCCTCATTTGACTCACCTATGTCATTTGCACCTTGAGTTGGGCCTCATTTGTCTCAACCATATTATTTGTGCCTCAAGTCGGGCCTCATTTGACTCACCCATATCATTTACGCCTCAAGTCGAGCCTCGTTTGACTCCACCATATCAGTTGCGCCTCGACTCAGGCCTCGTTTGACTCACCCATATCATTTGTGCATTGAGTCGGGCCTCGATTGTCTTGCCCATATCATTTGCGCCTCGAGTCGGGCCTCATTTCACTCAACCTTCTCATTTATGCCTCAAGTCGGGCCTTGTTTAACTCAATTGTATCAGTTGCGCCTCGAGTCGAACTTCGTTGGACTCAACCATGTCATTTGTGCCTCAAGTTGAGCCTCATTTGACTAAACTATTTCATTTGTGCCTTGTGTCGGGCCTCGTTTGACTCGCTATAACATTTGCGCCTCGAGTCGGGCCTCGTTTGACTTACCCTTATCATTTATGCCTCGAGTCGGTCCTCGTTTGACTCAACCATATTATTTATGCCTCAAGTCAGTCCTCGTTTAACTAACCTTTATCATTTGTGCCTCGAGTTGGGCCTCATTTGACTCACCCATATCATTTATGCCTCAAGCTGGGCCTCATTTGACTCACCCTTATTATTTGCACCTCTAGTTAGGCCTCATTTGACTCAACCATATCATTTGTGCCTTGAATTGTGCCTCGTTTGACTCACCCATGTGTTTGCAGCTCGAGTCGGGCCTGGTTTGACTTAACCATATTAGTTATGCCTCGAATTAGGCCTCATTTAACTGGCCCATAACATTTACACCTCGATTCGGACCTCGTTTGACTTACCCTTTTCATTTACGCCTCAAGTCGGTCCTCGTTTGACTCAACCATATTATTTATGCCTCAAGTCGAGCCATGTTTGACTAACCTATATCATTTGTGCCTCAAGTTGGGCCTCGTTTGACTCGTCCATATCATTTGTGCCTCGAGCTGGGCCTCATTTGACTTACCCTTATCATTTGCACCTCTAGTCAGGCCTCGTTTGACTCAACTATATCATTTATGCCTTAAGTTCGCCTCGTTTGACTCACCCCGGTGTTTACAGCTCAAGTCGGGCCTCGTTTGACTCACCCATATCATTTGTGCCTCGATTCATTCCTCATTTGACTCACCTATATCATTTGCACCTCGAATCGGGCCTCGTTTGACTTACCCTTATCATTTGCACCCTGAGTCGGTCCTTATTTGGCTGAACCATATTATTTACGCCTCAAGTCGGACCTCGTTTGACTAACCTATATCATTTGTGCCTCAAGTCGGGCCTCCTTTGACTCACCCATATCATTTGTGCCTCGAGCTGGGCCTGATTTGACTCATCCTTATCATTTGTGCTTTTAGTCAGGCCTCGTTTGACTCAACTATATCATCTGTGCATCGAGTTAGGCCTCCTTTGACTCACCCATGTCATTGCGCCTCGAGTCGAGCCTCGTTTGACTCAACCATATCATATGCACCTAGAGTTGGGCCTCGTTTTGACTTACCCATATGTTTGCACCTCGGGCTGGGCCTCATTTGACTTACCCTTATCATTTGCGCCTCGAGTCGGTCCTCGTTTGACTCAACCATATTAATTACGCCTTGAGTCGGGCATCATTTTACTCACCCATATCATTTACGCCTTAAGTCGGGCCTCGTTTGAGTGAACCATTTCATTTGTGCGTTGAGTAGAGCCTCGTTTGACTCAACCATATCATTTGTGCCTCGAGTTGGGCCTCGTTCAACTCAACCATGTGTTTATGCCACAAGTCAGGCTTCATTTGACCCACCCTTATCACTTGTGCCTCGAGTCCAGTCTTGTTTTGACTCAACCATATTATTTGCACCTCGAGTCCTACCTCGTTTAACTCAACCATATCACTTGCGTCTTGAGTTGTGTCTCGTTTGACTCAACAATGTCATTTATGCCTTGAGTTGGGTCTCGTTTGACTCACCTCAAGTCGTGCCTCGTTTGACTCAACCATATCATTTGCGCCTCAAGTCGGGGCTCGTTTGCCTCAACCATATTATTTGTGCCTCAAGTTGGGTCTCGTTTGACTCACCCATATCATTTCTGCCTCAAGGTAGGCCTCGTTCATCTCAACTCGAGTTGAGCCTAATTTGACTCACCCATATCATTCATGCATCGAGTCGAGCCTCATTTGGCTCACCTTTCTCATTTGCGCCCTGAGTCGAGCCTGGTTTGACTCAACCATATTAGTTACGCCTTGAGTTGAGCTTCATTTGACTCACCCTTGTCATTTGTGCCTTGAGTCAAGCCTTGTTTAACTCAACCATATCATTTGTGCCTCAAGTCGGGCCTCGTTTGACTCACCCATATGATTGCACCTCGAGTTGGGCCTCATTTGACTCACCCATATGATTTGTGCCTCGAGTCAGGCCTCGTTTGACTCACCTATATCATTTGCATCTCGAGTCGGGCCTCGTCTGACACACCCTTATCATTTGCGCCTTGAGTTGGGCCTCATTTGTCTCAACCATATTATTTGGGCCTCAAGTCGGGCCTCATTTGAGTCACCCATATCATTTGTGCCTCAAGTCCAGGCTCATTTGACTCAACCATATCATTTGCACCTCGACTTGAGCCTCATTTGACTCACCCATATCATTTGCACATCAAGTTGGGCCTCGTTTGTCTCACCCATATCATTTGCGCCTTGAGTTGGGCCTCATTTTACTCAACCTTCTCATTTGTGCCTCGAGTCGGGCCTCATTTGACTCAACTATATCAGTTGTGCGTCAAGTCAAGCTTCGTTTGACTCAACCATGTCATTTGCGCCTCAAGTCGAGCCTCATTTGACTCAACCATTTCATTTGTGCCTCGTGTCAAGACTCGTTTGAGTCACTACAACATTTGTGCCTCAAGTTGGCCTCATTTGACTCTCTCGTATGATTGCACCTCGAGTCGGGCCTCGTTGAACTCGCCCATATCATTTGTGCCTCAAGTTCGGCCCCGTTTGATTTAAGTATATCATTTGCGCCTAGAGTCGAGCCTCGTTTGACTTAACCATAACACTTGCGCCCCGAGTCGAGACTCATTTGACTCACCCATATCAATTATTCCTCGAGTCGTTCCTCATTTGACTCAACCAAATCATTTGTGCCTCGAGTTGGGCCTCGTTTGACTCACCCTTATCATTTGCACATCAAGTTAAGCCTCGTTGACTCAACCATATCATTTCCGTCTCGAGTCAGGCCTCGTTTGACTCACCCATATGATTGCACCTTGAGTAGGGCGTCGTTTGACTCGCCAATATCATTTGTGCCTCGAGTTCGGCCTCGTTTGACTAAAGTGTATCATTTGCACCTCGAGTCGAACCTCGTTTGAGTCAACCATATCGCTTGCACCTTGAGTCGGACCTCATTTGACTCACCCATATCAATTGTGCCTCGAGTCGGGCCTCGTTTCACTGAACTATATTATTTCTGCCTTGAGTTAGGCCTCGTTTAACTTAACCATATCATTTGTGCCTCAAGTGGGGCCTCATTTGACTCAACCATATCATTTGCACCTCGAGTTAGGCCTTATTTGACTCACCCTTATGATTTGCGCCCTGAGTTGGGCCTTGTTTAACTCAACCATATTAGTTGCACCACGAGTTGGGCCTCGGTTGACTCACCCTTATCATTTGCACCTCGAGTCGAGCCTCGTTTTGACTAAACCATATGTTTGCACTTCGAACCGAGTCTCATTTGACTTACGCATATGTTTGCACCTCGAGTCAAGCCTTGTTCGACTCACCCATGTCATTTATGCCTCGAGTCGGCCCTCGTTTCACTTACCCATATCATTTGCGCCTTAAGTTGGGCCTCGTTTGACTCAACCATATCATTTGCGTCTCAAGTCGGGCCTCATTTGACTCACCCATATCATTTGCACATTGAGTTGGGCCTCATTTGACTCACCCTTCTCATTTGGGCGTCGAGGCAGGCCTTGTTTGACTCAACCATATCAGTTGCGCCTCAAGTCGAGCTTCATTTGACTCACCCTTATCATTTGCGCATCGAGTCATGCCTTATTTGACACAACCATATCATTTGTGCCTCAAGTTAGGCCTCGTTTGACTTACCCATTTGATTGCACCTTGAGTCGGGCCTCGTTTGAGTTGCCCATATCATTTATACCTCGAGTTCGACCTTGTTTCGCTCAACCATATCATTTGCGCCGTGAGTCGAGCCTCGCTTCACTCAACCATTTCATTTGCGTCTAGAGTCGGGCCATGTTTGACTCACCCATATCATATGCACCTTAAGTCAAGCCTAATTTGACTCAACCATATTATTTACACCTCGAGTTGGGCCTCATTTGACTTACCCATAGCATATGTGCCTCGAGTCGGGCCATGTTTGACTCCCCTATATCAGTTGCTCCTCGAGTTAAGCCCTGTTGGACTTACCCATGTCATTTATGCCTCGAAGCAGAATTTGTTTGACTCAACCATATAATTTGTGCCTCGAGTTGGGCCTCATTTGACTCACCCTTATCATTTGTGCCTCGAGTTCGGCCTTGTTTGACTCAATCATATCATTTGCACCTCGAGTTTGGCCTCATTTGACTCAACCATATCATTTGCACCTCAAGTCGGGCCTCATTTGACTCAACCATATCATTTACGCCTCGAGTTAGGCCTCGTTTGACTTACTCTTATCCTTTGTGTGTCGAGTTAAGGCTCGTTTAACTCAACCATCTCATTTGCACCTCGAGTTAGGCCTCGTTTAACTCACCCATGTGTTCGCACCTCGAGTTGTGCCTCATTTGACTCACCTATATCATTTGAGCCTCGAGTCAAGCCTCGTTTGACTCACCCATGTCGATTACAACTCGAGGCATGCCTCGTTTAACTCAACCAAATCATTTGCGCCTCGAGTTAGGCCTCGTTTGACTCACCCTTATCATTTATGCATCGAGTTAAGCCTCATTTAACTCAACCATCTCATTTGTGCCTCGAGTCAAGCATCGTTTGACTCACCCATGTGTTCGTACCTAGATTAATGCCTCATTTGACTCACCTATATCATTTAAGCCTCGAGTCAGGCCTCGTCTGACTCACCCATGTCATTTACGCCTCGAGGCAAGCCTTGTTTGACTTACCCTTATTATTTGTGCCTCAAGTCGAGCCTTGTTTGACTCAATCATATTATTTGCGCCTTGAGTCGGGCCTTATTTGACTCACACATAGCATTTGTGCAACGAGTCGGGCCTTGTTTGACTCAACTCAACCTTCTCATTTGCTCCTCGAGTTGAGCCTTGTTTGACTCAACCATATCAGTTGTGCCTCGAGTCGGGCCTCGTTTGACTCACCCATATGATTGCGTCTCGAGTCAGGCCCCATTTGACTCACCCATATCATTTGTGCCTCAAGTTCGGCCTCGTTTGACTGAACCATATCATTTGCACCATGAGTCGGGCCTCGTTTGACTCACCTATATCATATGCACCTTGAGTCAGGCCTCATTTGACTCAACCATATTATTTACGCCTCGAGTTGGCCTCGTTTGACTCACCCATGTGTTTGTGCCTTGAGTCTTGCCTTGTTTGACTCATGCAAAGGTTTGTGCCTTGAGTTGGGCCTCATTTGACTCACCCTTATCATTTGCGCCACGAGTCAGGCCTCGTTTGACTCAACTATATCATTTGCACCACGAGTCGGGCATCATTTTGACTCACCCATATGTTTGCGCCTCGAATCGAGCCTCGTTTGACTAACCCGTCTCATTGGTACCTCGAGTCAGGCCTCGTTTGACTCAACCATATGATTTGCACCCCAAGTCAGGCCTCGTTTGACTTACCCTTATCATTTGCGCCTCGAGTTGGGCCTCGTTTTGACTCACCCATATGTTTGCGCCTCGAGTTGGGCCTCGTTTGACTTACCCATATGTTTGTTCCTTGAGTCGGGCCTCGTTTGACTCACCCATGTCATTTGTACCTCAAGTCAAGTCTCATTTGATTTAACCATATCATTTGCGGCTTAAGTCGGGCCTTGTTTGACTTAACCATATCGTTTATGCCTTAAGTTAGGCCTCGTTTGACTCACCTAAATCATTTGTGCCTCGAGTCAGGACTCGGTTGACTTTCCTTTATCATTTGTGCCTTGAGTCAGGCCTCGTTTGTCTCAACCACATTATTTGTGCCTCACATCGGGCGTTGTTTGACTTACCCATATCATTTGCGCCATGAGTCAAGCCTCATTTGACTCACCCTTATCATTTGCAACTCCAGTCGGGCCTCGTTTTGATCAACCATATCATTTACGCCTCGAGTCAGTTCTCGTTTGATTTAGCCATATCATTTGCGCCTTATGTTAGGCCTCGTTTGACTCAACCATTTCATTTGTGCCCCAAGGTGGGCCTCATTTGACTCAACCATATCATTTGTGGCTTGAGTTAGGCCTCGTTTTGACTCAGCCATATCTTTGTGCTACAAGTTGGTCCTCGTTTGACTCGCCCATGTGTTTGCGCCTCGAGTTGGGACACCCTTGTCATTTGCGCCTTGAGTCAGGCCTCGTTTGACTCAACCATATCATTTGCACCTCGAGTCGGGCCTCGTTTTGACTCACCTATATGTTTGCGCCTCGAGCCAGGCCTCGTTTGACTTTCCCTTATGTTTGCACCTCGAGTCAGGCCTCATTCTACTCACCCATTTCATTTGTGCCTCAAGTCAGGTCTTGTTTGACTTAACCATATCATTTGCGCCTCAAGTCGGCCCTCGTTTGACTCAACCACATCATTTGTGCCTCGAGTCAGGCATCGTTTGACTCACCTATATTATTTTCGCCTCGAGTCAGGCCTCGATTGACTTACCCTTATCATTTGCACCTCGAGTTAGGCCCATTTGTCTCAACCATATTATTTGTGCCTCAAGTCAGGCCTCGTTTGACTCACCCATATCATTTGTGTCACGAGTCGGGCCTCATTTGAATCAACCATATCATTTGCGCCTCGAGTCGGGCCTCGCCTAACTCACCCATATCATTTGTGCCTCAAGTTGGGCCTCATTTGACTCACCCATATAATTTGCACATCGAGTCGGGCCTCGTTTGACTCACCCTTCCCATTTGCTCCTTGAGTCGGGCCTTGTTTGACTCATTCATATCAGTTGTGCCTTGAGTCGAGCTACGTTTAACTCACCCTTATCATTTGCGCCTTGAGTCAAGCCTTGTTCAACTCAACCATATCATTTGTGTCTCGAGTCGGGCCTCGTTTGACTCACCTATATGATTGCCCCTCGAGTTGGGCCTCATTTAACTTACCCATATCATTTGTGCCTCAAGTTCGGCCTTGTTTGACTCAACCATATCATTTATGCCTCAAGTCGGGCCTTGTTTGACTCACCCATATCATTTGCGCCTCAAGTCGAACCTTGTTTAACTCAACCATTTCATTTGCACCTCAAGTCAGGCCTCATTTGACTCAACCATATCATTTGCACCTTGAGTTAGGCCTCGTTTGACTCACCCTTATCATTTATGCATCGAGTGAAGCCTTGTTTAACTCAACCATCTCACTTGCACCTCCAGTTGGGCCTTGTTTGACTCACCCATGAGTTCACACCTCGAGTCGTGCCTCATTTGACTCGCCTATATCATTTGAGCCTCGAGTCAGGCCTCATTTGACTCACCCATGTCGATTACACCTCGAACCAGGCCTTGTTTAACTCAACCAAATCATTTGCACCTCGAGTTAGGCCTCGTTTGACTCACCCTTATCATTTGCGCATCGAGTTAAGCCTCATTTAACTCAACCATCTCATTTGTGCCTCGAGTCAGGCATCGTTTGACTCACCCATGTGTTTGCACCTTGAGTGATGCCTCATTTGACTCACCTATATCATTTAAGCCTCGAGTCAGACCTCGTCTGACTCACCCATGTCATTTACAACTCAAGGCAGGCCTTGTTTGACTCAACCAAATCATTTGCACCTCGAGTTGGGCCTTCTTTGACTCACTCCTATCATTTGCACCTCGAGTCAGGCCTCGTTTGACTCAACCATATCATTTGCGCCTCGAGTCGTGCCTTATTTGACTCACCTATATCATTTGAGCCTTGAGTCAGGCCTCGTTTGAGTCACCCATGTCATTTACACCTCGAGGTAGGACTCGTTTGACTCAAACATAGCATTTGTGCCTTGAGTTAGGCCTAATTTGACTCACCCTTATCATTTGTGCCTTTAGTCAGGTCTCGTTTCACTTAACCATTTGTACCTCGAGTTGGGCCTCGTTTGACTCTCCCATGTCTTTGTGACTCGAGTCAGGCCTCATTTGACTCGCCTATATCATTTGCACCTCGAATTAGGCCCTGTTTGACTCATCCATGTCATTTTTACCTCGAGGCGGGCTTTGTTTGACACAACCATATAATTTGCGCCTTAAGTCGGGCCTTGTTTGACTCACCCTTATCACTTGCGCCCTGAGTCGAGCCTTGTTTGACTCCACCACATCTGTTGCACCTCAAGTCAGGCCTCGTTTGACTTACTCCTATCATTTGCACCTCGAGTTGGGCCTCATTCGACTCAACCATATCATTTGCATCTTGAGTCGGGCCTCATTTGACTCACCCATATAATTTGCACATCGAGTCAGGCCTCGTTTGACTCACCCTTCTTATTTGCTCCTTGAGTCGGGCCTTGTTAGACTCAACCATATCAGTTGCACCTCAAGTCGAGCTTCGTTTAACTCACCCTTATCATTTGCACCTTGACTCAAGCCTTGTTTAACTCAACCATATCATTTACGCCTCGAGTTAGGCCTTGTTTGACTCACCCATATGATTGTGCCTCAAGTCGAGCCTCATTTGACTTACCCATATCATTTGTGCCTCAAGTCGGGCCTCATTTGACTCACCCATATTATTTGTGCCTCAAGTTGAGCCTCGTTCGACTCAATCATATTATTTGTGCCTTGAGTCGGGCCTTATTTGAATTATCCTTCTCATTTGCTCCTCAAGTCGAGCCTTGTTTGACTCAACCATTTCAGTTGTGCCTCGAGTCGGGTCTCGTTTGACTCACCCCTATGATTGTGTCTCGAGTTAGGCCCCATTTGACTCACCCATATCATTTGTGCCTCAAGTTCAGCCTTATTTGACTGAACCATATCATATTGCACCGTGAGTCGGGCCTCGTTTGACTTACCCATATCATATGCACCTCGAGTCAGGCCTTATTTGACTCAACCATATTATTTACGCCTCGAGTTGGGCATCATTTGATTAACCAATATCGTATGTGCCTTGAGTTGGGCCTCGTTTGACTCACCCATGTGTTTATGCCTCGAGTCTGGCCTCATTTGACTCACGCATAGGTTTGCGCCTCGAGTCAGGTCTCATTTGACTCACCCTTATCATTTGCGCCATGAGTCAGCCCTCGTTTGACTCAACTATATCATTTGCACCATGAGTCGGGCCTCATTTTGACTCACCCATATGTTTGCGCCTAGAGCCTAGCCTCGTTTAATTTACCCATAAGTTTGCACCTCGAATCGAGCCTCGTTTGACTAACCTGTCTTATTTGTACCTCGAGTCAAGCCTCGTTTGACTCAACCATATGATTTGCACCCCAAGTTGGGCCTCGTTTGACTTAGTCTTATCATTTGCGCCTCGAGTTGGGCCTCGTTTTGACTCACCCATATGTTTGCACCTCGAGCCGGGCCTCGTTTGACTTACCCATATGTTTGTTCCTTGAGTCAGGCCTCGTTTGACTCACCCATGTCATTTGTGCCTCAAGTCAATTCTCATTTGACTTAACCATATCATTTGCGCCTTAAGTCAGGCCTCGTTTCACTCAACCATATCGTTTGTGCCTCAAGTTGGGCCTCGTTTGACTCACCTAAATCATTTGCGCCTCAATTCAGGACTCGGTTGACTTACCCTTATCATTTGCTCCTTGAGTCAGGCCTCGTTTGTCTTAACCACATTATTTGTGCCTCACGTCGGGCCTCGTTTGACTCACCCATATCATTTGTGCCATGAGTCGGGCCTCATTTGACTCACCCTTATCATTTGTACCTCGAGTCAAGCCTCATTTCGATCAACCATATCATTTACGCCTCGAGTCGGTTCTCGTTTGATTCAGCCATATCATTTGCGCCTCATGTCAGGCCTCATTTGACTCAACCATTTCATTTGTGCCTCGAGGCAGGCCTCGTTTGACTCAACCATATCATTTGTGCCTTGAGTTGGTCCTCGTTTTGACTCAGCCATATCTTTGCGCTACAAGTTAGTCCTCGTTTGACTCGCCCATGCGTTTGTGCCTCGAGTCGGGACACCCTTGTCATTTGTGCCTCGAGTCAGGCCTCATTTGACTCAACCATATATTTGCACCTTGAGTCAGGCCTAATTTTGACCCCCCCATATGTTTGCGCCTCGAGCCAAGCCTCGTTTGACTTACCCATATGTTGGCACTTCGAGTAGGGCCTCGTTCGACTCACCCATTTCATTTGTGCCTCGAGTTAGGTCTTGTTTGACTTAACCATATCATTTGTGCCTCAAGTCGACCCTTGTTTGACTTAACCATATCATTTGTGCCTCGAGTCAGGCATCGTTTGACTCATCTATATCATTTGCACCTCAAGTTGGGCCACGATTGACTTACCCTTATCATTTGCACCTTGAGTTGGGTCTCATTTGCCTCAACCATATTATTTGTGCCTCAAGTCGGGCCTCGTTTGACTCTCCCATATCATTTGCGCCACGAGTCAGGCCTCATTTGAATCAACCATATCATTTGCGCCTCGAGTTGGGCCTCGTTTAACTCACTCATATCATTTATGCCTCGAGTCGGGCCTCATTTGACTCACCCATATAATTTGCGCATCGAGTCGAGCCTCGTTTGACTCACCCTTCTCATTTGCTCCTTGAGTCGGGCCTTGCTTGACTCAATCATAATAGTTGCGCCTCGAGTCAAGCTACGTTTAACTCACCCTTATCATTTGCACCTCGAGTCAAGCCTTGTTTAACTCGACCATATCATTTGCGCCTCGAGTCAGGCCTCGTTTGACTCACCTATATGATTGCGCCTCGAGTTGGACCTCATTTGACTTACCCATATCATTTGTGCCTCAAGTTCGGCCTCGTTTGACTTAACTATATCATTTGTGCCTCAAGTCGGGCCTTGTTTGACTCACCCATATCATTTGCGCCTCAAGTCGAACCTCGTTTGACTCAACCATATTATTTATGCCTCGAATCGGGCCTTATTTGACTCACCCATATCATTTGTGCATCGAGTCGGGCCTCGTTTGACTCACCCTTCTCATTTGCTCCTCAAGTTGAGCCTTGTTTGACTTAACCATATTAGTTACGGCTCGAGCCGAGCTTCATTTGACTCAACCATATCATTTGCACCTCGAGTCAGGCCTCATTTAACTCAACCATATCATTTAGGGCTCGTTTGACTCACCCATATGATTGCGCCTCAAGTCAGGCCCCGTTTGACTCACCCATATCTTTTGTGCCTCAAGTTCGGCCTTATTTCACTCAACGACATCATTTGCACTACGAGTCAAGCCTCGTTTGACTCTCCCATGTCATATGCCCCTTAAGTCGGACCTCATTTGACTCAACCATATTATTTACGTGTCGAGTTGGGCCTTGTTTGACTAACCCATATCATATGTGCCTCAAGTTGGGCCTCATTTGACTCACCCATGTGTTTGTGCCTCGAGTCTGGCCTCATTTGACTCATCCATATGTTTGCGCCTTGAGTCGGGCCTCATTTGACTCACCCTTATCATTTGCGCCATGAGTCAGGCCTCGTTTGACTCAAGCATATCATTTGCACTATGAGTTGGGCCTTGTTTTGACTCACCCATATGTTTGCGCCTAGAGCCCGACCTCATTTGGCTCACTCATATGTTTGCACCACGAATTGAGCCTCGTTTGACAAACCCGTCTCATTTGAACCTCAAATCAAGCCTCGTTTGACTCAACCATATCATTTGCACCTCAAGTCGGTCCCCGTTTGACTTACCCTTATCATTTGCTCCTCGAGTGACTTACCCTTATTATTTAGGCCTTGAGTCAGGCCTCATTTGACTTACCTATATGATTGCACCTCGAGTTGAGCATCATTTGACTCACCCATATCATTTGTGCCTCGAGTTCAGCCTCATTTGACTCAACCATATCCTTTGCACCTTGAGTCAAGCCTCGTTTGACTCACACATATCATATGTGCCTCGAGTCAGGCCTCGTTTGACTCAACCATATCATATGTGCCTCGAGTTGGGCATCATTTGACTCAACCATATTATTTGCACCTTAAGTTGGGCCTCATTTAACCCACCCATATTATTTGTGCTTCGAGTCGGGCCTTATTTGACTCACCCTTATCATTTACGGCTCAAGTCAGGCCTCGTTTGACACACCCTTATCATTTGTGCCTCGAGTTTGGCCTCGTTTGACTCAATCATATCATTTACACCTCGAGTCGGGCCTCATTTGACTCAACCATATCTTTTGCACCTCAAGTCTAGCCTCATTTGACTCAACCATATCATTTACGCCTCGAGTTGGGCCTCATTTGACTCACCCTTATCATTTGTGCATCGAATTAAGCCTCGTTCGACTCAACCATTTCAATTGTGCCTCGAGTTGGGCCTCATTTGACTCACCCATGTGTTTGCACCTCGAGCCGAGCCTTATTTGACTCACCTATATAATTTTAGTCTCGAGTCAGGCCTCGTTTGACTCACCCATGTCATTTATGCCTCGAGGCAGGCCTCATTTGACCCAACCAAATTATTTGCACCTTGAGTTGGGCCTTGTTTGACTCACCCTTATCATTTGCATGTCGAGTTATGCCTCATTTGACTTAACAATATCATTTGTGCCTCGAATAAGGCCTCGTTTGACTCACCCATATGATTGCACCTCGAGTTGGGCCTCGTTTGACTCGCTCATATCATTTGTGCCTAGAGTTCGGCCTCGTTTGACTCAAGTATATCATTTGCACCTTGAGTCAAGCCTGCTTTGACTCAACCATAAAACTTGCACCCCAAGTTGGGCCTCGTTTGACTCACCCATATCAATTGTGTCTCATGTCGGACCTCGTTTGACTGAACCATATTATTTGCGCCTTGAGTTGGCCCTCATTTGATCAACCATATCATTTGCGCATCGAGTCGGGGCTCGTTTGACTCATCCATGTCATTTATGCCTTGAGTAGGGCCTCGTTTGACTCACCCATATTATTTACAGCTTGAGTTGGGCTCGTTTGACTCACCCTTATCATTTGTGCATCGTGTTAAGCCTCGTTTGGCTTAACCATCTCATTTGTGCCTCAAGTTGGGCCTTGTTTGACTCAACCATATAATTTACGTGTCGAATCGGGCCTCATTTAACTCACCCATATCATTTGCAGATCGAGTCGGGTCTCGTTTGACTCACCCTTCTCATTTGCTCCTCGAGTTGGGCCTTGTTTGACTCAACCATACCAGTTGCGTGTCGAGTCGAGCTTCATTTGACTCACCCTTATCATTTGTGCCTCAAGTCCAGCCTCGTTGGACTCAACCATATCATTTGCACCTCGAGTTGGGCCTCGTTTGACTCACCCATATGATTGCTCCTCGAGTCGAGCCTCGTTTGACTCACCCATATCATTTGTGCCTTGAGTTCGGCCACGTTTGATTTAACCATATCATTTGCACTGCGAGTTGAGCCTCGTTTGACTCAACCATATCATTTGCTCCTCGAGTTGGCCCTCGTTTGACTGACCCATATGTTATGCGTCTCGAGTCGGGTCTTATTTGACTCTACCATATTATTTATGCCTCGAGTTGGGCCTCGTTTGACTCACCTAAATCATATGTGCCTCGAGTCAGGCCTCATTTGACTACCCTTATAATTTGCGTGTCGAGTCAGGGCTCGTTTGACTCAACGATATCATTTGCATCTTGAGTCAAGCTCGTTTGACTCTCTCATATGTTTGCACCTCGAGTTAGGCATCGTTTGACTCAACCATATCATTTAGGCCTCAAGTTGGGCCTCGTTTGACTCCCCCATATCATTTGCGCATTAACTAAGACCTTATTTGACTCAACCTTATCATTTGCACCTTTAGTCAAGCCTCGTTTGACTCAACCATATCATTTGTGCCTTGAGTTCGTCCTCCTTTGACTCACCCATGTCTTTGCGCCTCAAGTCAGGCCTCATTTGACTCACCCTTATCGTTTGTGCGTTGAGTTAGCCCTTATTTAACTCTACCATCTCATTTGTGCCTCGAGTTAGGCCTCAATTAACTCACCCATATATTTGCACCTCGAGTTGTGCCTCATTTGACTCACCTATATCATATGCGCCTCGAGTTGAGCCTCGTTTGACTCACCCATATCATATGCGCCTCGAGTTGATCCTCATTTGACTCAACCATATTATTTACACCTTCAGTTGGGCCTCGTTTGACTCACCCATGTCATTTATGCCTCGAGTCAGGCATTGTTTGACTCAACCATATCATTTGTGCCTCTAGTCGGGCCTCGTTTGATTGATCCATATGTTATGCATCTCAAGTCGGGCCTTGTTTGACTCAACCATATTATTTATTCCTTGAGTTGGGCCTTATTTGACTCACCTAAATCATATGTGCCTCAAGTCGGGCATCATTTGACTCACCCTTATAATTTACATGTCGAGTGGGGCCTTGTTTGACTCAACAATATCATTTATGTCTCGAATCAAGCCTCGTTTGACTCTCACATATGTTTGCGGCTCAAGTCGGGCATCGTTTAACTCAACCATATCATTTGTGCCTGAAGTTGGGCCTTGTTTGACTCGTCCATATCATTTGTGGCTCGACTAGGACCTTATTTGACTCACCCTTACCATTTGTGCCTCTAGTCAAGCCTTGTTTGACTCAACCATATTATTTGTGCCTTGAGTTGGTCCTCCTTTGACTCACCAATGTCTTTGCGCCTCCAGTCGGGACTCACTTGACTCACCCTTATCATTTGTGCATCGAGTTTAGTCTCATTTAACTCAACCATCTCATTTGCGCCTCGAGTCCTACCTTATTTGACTCACCCATATCATTTGTGCCACGAGTCGGGCCTCATTTGACTCACCCATATCATATGAGCCTTGAGTCGGTCCTCGTTTGACTCAACCGTATTATTTACACCTTGAGTTGGGCCTTGTTTAACTCAACCATATCATTTACGCATTGAGTCAGGCCTCGTTCGACTCACCCATGTCATTTATGCCTCGAGTCGGGCCTTATTTGACTCACCCATATCATTTGCACCTCGAGTTAGGCCTCGTTTTACTTGCCCACGTGTTTGCACCTTGAGTCGGGCCTCATTTGACATACCCTTGTCATTTGCGCCTCGAGTCATGCCTCATTTGACTCAACCATATCATTTGCACCTCCAGTTGGGCCTCGTTTGAGTCACCCATATCTTTGCACTTCGAGTTAGGGCTCGTTTGACTTACCCATATGTTTGTACCTCGAGTCGGGCCTTGTTCAACTCACCTATGTCATTTGTGCCTCGAGTCAGGTCTCGTTTGACTTAACCATATCATTTGTGCCTTGAATCGGGCCTTGTTTCACTCACCGATATCATTTGTACCTTGAGTTGAGCCTCAGTTGACTTACCCTTATCATTTGTGCCTCGAGTCAGGCCTCGTTTGTCTCAACCATATTATTTGTGCCTCAAGTCGGGCCTTGTTTGACTCACCCAAATCAATTGCGCCATGAGTCGAGCCTCATTTGACTCAACCATATCATTTGTGCCGTGAGTCGGGCATTTCTTAACTCAACTATTTCATTTGTGCCTTGAGTTGGGCCTCAGTTGACTTACCCTTATCATTTGCACCTCGAGTCAGGCCTCGTTTGTCTCAACCACATTATTTGTGCCTCACGTTGGGCCCCGTTTAACTCACCCATATCATTTGCGCCATAAGTCGGGCCTCAGTTGACTCACCCTTATCATTTGCGCCTCGAGTTAGGCCTCATCACAATCAACCATATCATTTACGCCTCGAGTCGAGCCTCATTTGACTCACCCATATCATTTGCATCTCAAGTCAGGCCTTGTTTGACTCAAC
Source organism: Dicorynia guianensis (assembly GCA_037013595.1). NCBI lineage: Eukaryota > Viridiplantae > Streptophyta > Magnoliopsida > Fabales > Fabaceae > Dicorynia > Dicorynia guianensis. The sequence continues at coordinate 2,628,886 of JASUAB010000023.1, forward strand.
CATTTCATTTGTGCCTCGAGTCAGGCCTCATTTGACTTAACCATATCATTTGTGCCTCGAGTTGGGCCTCGTTTTGACTCACCCATATGTTTCTCCTCGAGTTAGTCCTTGTTTGACTCGCTCATGTGTTTGCGCCTTGAGTCGAGCCTCATTTGACTCACCCTTGTCATTTGCGCCTCGTGTCAGGCCTCATTTGACTCACCCATATGTTTGCACCTCGAGTCGGGCCTCGTTTAACTTACCCCTATGTTTGCACCTCAAGTCAGGCCTCGTTTGACTCACCCATTTCATTTGTGCCTCAAGTCGGGCCTCGTTTGACTCACCTATATCATTTGTGCCTCGAGTTGGGCGTCATTTGACTCACCCATATCATTTGTGCCTCAAGCCAGGCCTCATTTGACTCAACCATTTCATTTATGCGTCGAGTCGAGCCTCGTTTGACTCAACCATATAATTTGTGCCTTGAGTTGTACCTTGTTTGACTCACCCATGTGTTTGTGCCTCGAGTCAGGCATCCTTTGACTAATCCATGTGTATGCGCCTCGAGTCAAGCCTCGTTTGACTCACCCATATCATTTGTGCCTCAAGTCAGGCCTCGTTGGATTCACCCATGTCATTTGTGCCTTGAGTCAGGCCTCATTTAGCTCACCCTTATCATTTGTGCATCAAGTTGGGCATCATTTCAGTTAACCATATCATTAGTGCCTTAAGTCAGGCCTCGTTTGATTCACCCTTATCTATTGCGCCTCATTTGGGTCTCGATTGACTTAACTATTTCATTTGTGCCTCGAGTTAGGCCTCATATGACTTACCCTTATCATTTGCGCCTCGAGTCGAGCCTCGTTTGTGTCAACCATATTATTTGTGCCTCAAGTCGGTCCTCATTTGACTTAACCATATCATTTATGCCTTAAGTCGAGCATTGTTGGACTCATCCATATCATTTGCGCATCGAGTCGGGCCTCATTTGACTCTCCCATGTGTTTACCCCTCGAGTCAGGCCTCGTTTGACTCACCCATGTCATTTATACGTCGAGGCAGCCCTCGTTTGACTCAACCATATCATTTGTGTCTTGAGTTAGGCCTCGTTTGACTTACCCTTATCATTTACGCCTCAAGTTAACCCTCGTTTGACTCAACCATTTCATTTACGCCTCGAGTCGGGCCTCGTTTGACTCACCCATATGATTGCACCTCGAGTCGGGCTTCGTTTGACATGCCCATATCATTTGTGCCTCAAGTTCGGCCTCGTTTGGCTTAACCATATAATTTGTGCATCGAGTCGGGCCTTGTTTGACTCAACCATATCATTTGCGCCTCGACACGGGCCTTGTTTTGACTCACCCATATGTTTGCGCCTCAAGTCGGGCTCGTTTGACTTACCCATATGTTTGCACCACGAGTTGGGTCTCGTTTGACTCACCCATGTCATTTGTGCCTCGAGTCAAGCCTCGTTTGACTCAACTATATCATTTGCACATTGAGTCGGGCCTTGTTTGACTTAACCATATCATTTGTGCCTCGAGTCAGGCCTCGTTTGAATCATCCTTATCATTTGCGCCCTGAGTCAGGCCTTGTTTGACTCAACCATATCAGTTGCACCTCAAGTCGGGCCTCGTTTGATTCACCCCTATCATTTGCACCTCGAGTTAGTCCTCGGTTGACTCAACCATATCATTTGCACCTCAAGTCGAGCCTCATTTTGACTCACCCATATGTTTGCTCCTTGAGCTAGGCCTCGTTTGACTTACCCTTATGTTTGCACATTGAGGTGGCCCTCGTTTGAGTTACCCTTATGTTTGTACCTCGAGTCAGACCTCGTTCGACTCACCCATGCCATTTGTACCTTGAGTCAGGCCTCGTTTGACTCAACCATATCATTTGCGCATTGAGTCGGGCCTCGTTTGACTCAACCATATCATTTGCGCCACGGGTCGATCCTCATTTGACTTACCCTTATAATTTACACCACATCATTTGTGCCTTCAGTTAAGCCTCGTTTGACTTAGCCATATCATTTACACCTCAAGTCAGGCCTCATTTGACACAACCATATCATTTGTGCCTCAAGTTGTGCCTTATTTGACTCACCCATATGATTTGCGCATCGAGCTGGGCCTCGTTTGACTCACCTATCTCATTTGCTCCTCAAGTCGAGCCTTGTTAGACTCAACCATATCAGTTGTGCCTCGAGTCGAGCTTCATTTGACTCACCCTTACCATTTGCGCCTCGAGTCAAGCCTCGTTTAACTCAACCATATCATTTGTGCCTCGAGTTGGGCCTCGTTTGGCTTATCCATATTTTATGCATCTCGTGTCGGACCTCATTTGACTTATCCATATGTTATGCGTCTCGAGTCAGGCCTCATTTGACTCAACCATATTATTTACGCCTCGAGTTAGGCGTCGTTTGACTCACCTAAATAATATGTGCCTTGAGTCGGGCCTCATTTGACTCACCCTTATACTTTACGCCTCAAGTCAAGCCTCATTTGACTCAACCATATCATTTGTACCTTGAGTTCGGCCTCGTTTGACTCAACCATATCATTTGCCCCTCGTGTTGGGCCTTGTTTGACTCAGCCATATTATTTATGCCTCAAGTTAAGCCTCGTTTGACTTACCTAAATTTTATGTGCATCAAGTCGGGCCTCATTTCACTCACCCTTATAATTTATGCCTCGAGTCAGGCCTCGTTTGACTCAACCATATCATTTACGCTGCGAGTTGAGCCTCGTTTGACTCAACCATATCATTTGCACCTTGTGTCGGGCCTCGTTTGACTCACCCATATCATATGCGCCTCGAGTCAGGCCTCGTTTGACTCAACCATATATTTATGCCTCGAGTTGGGCCTCATTTGACTTACCCATATCACATGTGCCTCAAGTCAGGCCTCGTTTGACTTACCCATTTGTTTGAGTCTTGAGTTGGGTATTGTTTGACTCAAACATATCATTTGTGCCTCGAATTGTGCCTCGTTTGACTCACCCATATCATTTGCACCTCGAGCTAGGCCTCATTTGACACAACCATACTATTTACACCTCAAGTTGGGCCTCGTTTGACTAACCCATATCATATGTGCCTTGAGTTGGGCCTTGTTCGATTCACCCATGTCATTTGTGCCTTGAGTCAGGGCTTGTTTGACTCACCCTTATCATTTGTGTCTCGAGTTGGGCATTGTTTCAGTCAACCATATCATTTGTGCCTCGTGTTGGGCCTCGTTTGACTCACCCATATCATTTGCGCCTCCAGTTGGCCTTGTTTGACTCAACCACTTCATTTGTACCTTGAGTCGGGCCTCGTTTGACTTACCTTTATCATATGTGCCTCGAGTGGAGCCTCGTTTGTCTCAACCATATTATTTGTGCCTCAAGTCGGACCTCGTTTAACTCACCCATATCATTTATGCCTCAAGTTGAGCCCCATTTGACTTAAACATATGATTTATACCTCAAGTCGGGCCTTGTTTGACACACCCATAACATTTGCGCATTGAGTTGGGCCTCGTTTGACTCACCCATGTGTTTACACCTTGAGTCGGGCCTCGTTTGACTCACCCATGTCATTTACGCCTTGGGGTAGGCCTCGTTTGACTTACCCTTATCATGTGGGCTTAGAGTTAACCCTCGTTTGACTTAACCATATCATTTGCACCTCGAGTCAGGCCTTGTTTGACACACCCATATGTTTGCACCTCAAGTCGGGCCTCATTTGACTTGCCCACATCATTTGTGTCTCGAGTTCGACCTCATTTGACTCAACCATATCATTTGCGCATCAAGTCAGGCCTCGTTTAACTTAACCATATCATTTGCACCTCGAGTTAGGCCTTATTTTGACTCACCTATATGTTTGTGCCTTGAGCCGGGCCTCGTTTGACTTACCCATATGTTTACACCTCGAGTCAGGCCTTGTTCAACTCAGCCGTGTCATTTGTGCCTCAAGTCAAGCCTTGTTTGACTCAACCATATCATTTACGTATTGAGTTGGTCCTAGTTTGACTTAACCATTTCATTTGCGGCTTGAGTCAGGCCTCGTTTGACTCACCCTTATCACATGCGCCCTGAGTTGGGCCTTGTTTAACTCAACCATATCAGTTGCACCTCAAGTCGGGCCTTGTTTGAATCACTCCTATCAATTGCGTCTCGAGTCAGGTCTCGTTCGATTCAACCATTTCATTTGTGCCTCCAGTCAGGCCTCATTTGACTTACCCATATAATTTACGCATCGAGTCAGCCTCATTTGACTCAACCTTCTCATTTGCACCTCGAGTCGAGCCTTGTTTGACTCAACCATATCAGTTGTGCCTCGAGTCGAGCATCATTTGACTCACCCTTCTCATTTGCGCCTCGAGTCAAGCCTCGTTTAACTCAACCATATCATTTGCGCCTGGATTCGGGCCTCGTTTGACTCACCCATATGATTGCGCCTCGAGTAGGGCTTCATTTAACTCACTCATATCATTTATGCCCTAAGTTCGGCCTCATTTGGCTCAACCATATCATTTGTGCCTCAAGTCAGGCCTCGTTTAACTTATCCATATCATTTGCGCCTCAAGTCGAGCCTCATTTGACTCAACCATATCATTTGTGCCTCGAGTCGGGGCTCATTTAACTCACCCATATCATTTGCGCATTGATTCGGGCCTCATTGGACTTACCCTTCTTAGTTACGCCTTGAGTTGAGCTTTGTTTGACTCACCCTTATCATTTGCGCCTTGAGTCAAGCCTCATTTAACTCAACCATATCATTTGTGCCTCGAGTCGGGCCTCGTTTGACTCACCCATATGATTGTGCCTCGAGTCGGGCCCTGTTTGACTCAACCATATCATTTGTGCCTCAACTTTGGCCTCGTTTGACTCAACCATATCATTTGCACTGCGAGTCAGGCCTCATTTAACTCACCCATATCTTATGCACCTCGTGTCGGGCCTCAGTTGACTCAACCATATTATTTACGCCTTAGGTTGGGCCTCGTTTGACTAACCCATATCATATGTGCCTCGAGTTGGGCCGCATTTGACTCACCCATGTGTTTGCGCCCCAAGTTTAGCCTCGTTTCACTCACCCATATGTTTGTGCCTCGAGTCGGGCCTCATTTGTCTCACCCTTATCATTTGCACCATGAGTCAGGCCTCATTTGACTTAACCATATCATTTGCACCATGAGTCAAGCCTCGTTTTGGCTCATTCATATGTTTGTGCCTAGAACCCAGCCTCGTTTGACTTACCCATAGGTTTGCACCTCGAATCGAGCCTTGTTTGACTAACTCGTCTCATTTGTACCTCAAGTTAGGCCTTATTTGACTAAACCATATCATTTGTGCCTCAAGTCAGACCTCGTTTGACTTACCCTTATCATTTGCTCCTCGAGTTAGGCCTTGTTTGACTTACCCTTATCATTTGTGCCTCGAGTCGGGCCTCTTTTGACTTACCCATATGATTGCACCTCGAGTCAGGCATCATTTGACTCACCTATATCATTTGTGGCATGAATTCAGCATCATTTGACTTAACTATATCATTTGCGCCTCGAGTCAGGCCTCGTTTAAGTGAACCATATCATATGTGCGTCAGTCGGGCATCGTTTGACACAACCATATTATTTACGCCTCGAGTTGGGCCTCATTTGACTCACCCATATCATTTGTGCTCTGAGTCAGGCCTCATTTGACTCACCCTTATCATTTACACCTTAAGTCAGGCCTCGTTTGACTCAACAATATCATTTGTGCCTCAAGTTGGGCCTCGTTTAACTCACCATATCATTTGTGCCTCGAGATGGGCCTTATTTGACTCTCCCTTATCATTTGCGCCTCTAGTCAGGCCATGTTTGACTCAACCATATCATTTGTGCCTTAAGTTGGCCCTTGTTTGACTTACCCATAACATTTGCACCTCGAGTAAAGCTTCGATTGCCTCAACCATATCATTTGTGCCTCGATTTGGTCCTTGTTTGACTCAACCATGTCTTTGCACCTCGAGTCGGGCCTCATTTGACCCACCCTTATCATTTACGCCTCGATTTGTGCCTCGTTTGACTTTACCATATAATTTGCACCTACAGTCGGGCCTCGTTTTGACTCATCCATATGTTTGCGCCTCAGGTCGGGCCTCGTTTGACTCACCCTTATCATTTGCGCCCCAAGTGAAGCCTCGTTTGACTCAACGATATTATTTATGCCCTGAGTTGGGCCTCGTTGGACTCTCCTATATCATTTGTGCCTTAAGTCAGGACACATTTGACTCACTCTTGTCGTTTGCGCCTCAAGTCGGGTCTTGTTTGACTCGCCTATATCATTTGCACCTTGAGTCAAGCCTCGTTTGACTCACCAATATGATTGCACCTTGAGTTAGGCATCATTTGACTCACCTATATCATTTGTGCCTCGAGTTCAGCCTCATTTGACTCAACCATATCATTTGCACCTTGAGTCGAGTCTCGTTTGACTCACACATATCATATGTGCCTCGAGTCGAGCATCGTTTGACTCAACCATATTATTTGTGCCTCGAGTTGGGCCTCATTTAACTCACCCATATCATTTGTGCTCTGAGTCGGGCCTCATTTGACTTACCCTTATCATTTAGGCCTCGAGTCGGGCCTCGTTTGACTCAACCATATCATTTGTGCCTTGAGTTGGGCCTCGTTTGACTCACCATATCATTTGTGCCTGAGATGGGCCTCATTTAACTCTCCCTTATCATTTGCACCTCTAGTCAAGCCATGTTTAACTCAACCATATCATTTGTGCCTCGATTTGTTCCTTGTTTGACTCAACCATGTCTTTGCGCCTCGAGTCAGGCCTTATTTGATGCACCCTTATCATTTACGCCTCGATTCGTGCTTCATTTGACTCTACCATATCATTTGCACTTGTAGTCGGGGCTCGTTTTGACTCACCCATACATTTACGCCTCAGGCCGGGCCTTGCTTGACTCACCCTTATTATTTGCTCCACAAGTCAAGCCTCGTTTGACTCAACCATATTATTTGCGCCTTGAGTTGGGCCTCATTGCATATCATTTGTGCCTCAAGTCGGGCCTCATTTGACTCACTCTTGTCATTTGTGCCTCTAGTCGGGTCTCATTTCACTCGCCCATATCATTTGTGCCTTGAGTCAGGCCTCGTTTAACCCACCCTTATCATTTACACCTTGAGTCAAGCCTCGTTGGACTCAACCATATAATTTGTGCCTCGAGTCAGGCCTCATTTGACTCTCCCATATGTTCAGACCTCGAGTTGGGCATCGTTTGACTCAACCATATCATTTGTGCCTCGAGTTGGGCCTCGATTGACTTACCCTTATCATTTACACCTCGAGTCGGGCCTCGTTAGACTCTCCCATATATTTGCGACTCGAGTTGGGCCACGTTTGACTCACCCATATGTTTGCACCTCGAGTCAGGCCTCGTTTGACTCACCCATATGATTGCGCCTCAAGTTGGCCCTCATTTGACTCACCCATATCATTTGTGCCTCGAGGTCATCCTCGTTTAGCTTAACCATATCATTTGTTCATCGAGCTGGGCCTCATTTGGAACTCCCACATCATTTGCTCCCTGAGTTGGGCCTCGTTTGACTCATCCTTATCATATGCACCTCAGTTGAGCCTGGTTTGGCTCAACCATATCATTTTTGCCTCAAGTTGGGCCTTGTTTGACTCACCCATACATTTGCACCTCGAGTCGAGCCTTGTTTGACTCACCCATATCATTTACGCCTCGAGTCGGGCATCGTTTAACTTACCCTTATCATTTGCGCCTCATGTCGGGCCTCGTTTGACTCACCCATTTGTTTGTGCCTTTAGTCGGGACTCATTTGGCTCAACCATATCATTTGTGCCTCAAGTTGGGCCTCGTTTAACTTACCCATATCATTTGTGGTTGGAGTTGGACCTCATTTGACTCACCCTTATCATTTGCACCTCGAGTCAGGCCTCGTTTGACTTAACCATATCATTTATGTCATGAGTCGGGCCTCGTTTGACTCACCCATTTGTTTACGCCTCTAGTTGAGACTCGTTTGGCTCGACCATATCGTTTGTGCCTCGAGTCGGGCACCGTTTGACTCAACCATATCATTTGTGCTTGAGTGGGGCCTCATTTGACTCACCTATTGTTTGCGCCTCAAGTTGGGCTTAGGTTAACTCAACCATATTATTTTTGCCTTGAGTCGGGCATCATTTGACTCACCCTTATAATTTGCGCCTCGAGTCGGGGCTCATTTGACTCAACCATATTATTTGTGCCATGAGTTAGGCATTGTTTGGCTCGCTCATATCATTTGAGCCTTACGTCAGGTTCGTTTGAGATAGCCATATCATTTGTGCCAAGAGTCGAGCCTCATTTGACTAAACCATATGATTTGCACCTCGAGACGAGCTTCGTTTGACTCAACCATATCATTTGTTCCTCGAGTCGAGCATAGTTTGACTCAACCATATCATTTGCACCTCGAGTCGGGCCTCGTTTGACTCAACAATATTATTTGTGCCTCAAGTCGAGCCTCGTTTGACCCAACCATATCGTTTCTGCCTTTAGTCAGGCCTCTTTGACTGGCCCTCATCATTTGCACCTCGAGTCGGGCCTCGTTTGACTTAATCATATCATTTGTGCCTCAAGGTGGGCCTTGTTTGACTCACCCATATCATTTGTGCTTGGAGTTGGACCTCATTTGACTCACCCTTATCATTTGCGCCTCGAGTCAGGCCTCGTTTGACTTAACCATATCATTTACACCTCGAGTTAGGCCTCGTTTGACTCAACCATATCATATGCGCCATGAGTTGGGCCTCGTTTGACTCACCCTTATCATTTGTCCCTCGAGTCAAGCCTCGTTTGACTAAACCATATCATTTGTGTCTCGAGTCTGGCCTCGTTTGACTCAACCATATCATTTGCTCCTCGAGTTGAGTGTAGTTTGACTCAACCATATCATTTGTGCCTCGAGTCAGGCCCCATTTGACTTAACCATATCATTTGTGCCTTGAGTCAAGCCTCGTTTGACCTATCCATATCATTTAAGCATCAAGTCAGGCCTCCTTTGACTCACCCTCATCATTTGTGCCTCGAGTCGGGCCTGATTTGACTCAACCATAGAATTTGTACCTCAAGTTGGGCCTCATTTGACTCACCCATATCATTGTGCTTGGAGTTGACCTCATTTGACTCACCCTTATCATTTGCGCCTCAAGTCGGGCCTCATTTGACTCAACCATATCATTTATGCCTCGAGTCGGGCCTCATTTGACTTAACCATATCATATGTGCCATGAGTTTGGCCGCGTTTTACTCATTCTTACCTTTTGCGTCTTGAGTTGGGCCTAGTTTGGCTCACAAATAATATTTGTGCCTCGAGACAGGCCTCATTTGACATAACCATACCATTTGAACATTGAGTTGGGCCTCGTTTGACTCAACCATATAATTTGTGCCTTGAATCGGGCCTCATTTGACTCACCCATATCATTTGCACCCCGAGTTGGGTGTCATTTGACTCACCATTATCATTTACTCCTTGAGCCGGACTTGTTTTACTCACCCATTTCAATTGCACTATGAGTCGGGCCTCGTTTGAGTCAACCATAGCATTTACGCCTCGAGTTGGGTGTTGTTTGACTCACCCTTATCATTTGTGTCTCAAGTCGGGCCTCGTTTGACTCACCCATATTATTTGCGCCCTGAGTCGGGCCTCGTTTGACTCACCCTTTTCATATGCACCTCGAGTTGAGCTTGGTTTGGCTCAACCATATCATTTGCGCCTCGAGTTGTGCCTCGTTTGACTCACCCATATGTTTGTGCCTTGAGTTGGGCCTCGTTTGTCTTACCCATATCATTTGTGCCTCGAGTCGGGCATCGTTTGACTTACCCTTATCATTTGCGCCTCATGTTGGGCCTCTTTTGACTCAACCATATCATTTAGACCATGAGTCGGGCCTCGTTTAACTCACCCATTTCTTTGTGCCTCTAGTCGGGACTCGTTTGGCTTAACCATATCATTTGTACCTCAAGTCAGGCATCGTTTGACTCAGCCATATAATTTGCGCCTCAAGTCGGGCCTCGTTTAACTCACCCATATGTTTGTGCCTTGAGTCAGGCCTTGTTTGGTACAGCAACATGTTTGCGTCTCAAGTCTTGCCTCGTTTGACTCACGCAAATGTTTACACCTCGAGTCGGGCCTGGGTTAACTCAACCATATCATTTATGCCTTGAGTCGAGCTTCATTTGACTCAACCTTATGATTTACGCCTCAAGTCAGGGCTCATTGGCTGAACTATATCATTTATGCCACGAGTTAGGCATTGTTTGGCTCGCACATATCATTTGAGCCTTAAGTCAGGGCTCGTTTGAGATAACCATATCATTTGCGCCTAGAATCGGGCCTCGTTTGACTAGACCATATCATTTGCGCCTCAAGACGGGCCTCATTTGACTCAACCATATCATTTGCTCCTCGAGTCGAGCATAGTTTGACTCAACCATATCATTTGCGACTCGAGTCGGGCCTCGTTTGACTCAACAATACCATTTGCGCCTCAAGTCAAGCCTCGTTTGACCTAACCATATCATTTGTGCCTCTAGTCAGGCCTCTTTCACTCGCCCTCATCATTTGTGCCTCGAGTTGGGCCTCGTTTGACTCAACCATATCATTTGCTCCTCAAGTCGAGCATAGTTTGACTCTTCCATATCATTTGCGCCTCGAGTCGGCCCTCGTTTGACTCAACAATACTATTTGTGCCTCGAGTTGAGCCTCGTTTGACCCAACCATATCATTTGTGCCTCTAGTCAGGCCTCTTTGACTCGCCCTCATCATTTGCGCCTCGAGTTGGGCCTCGTTTGACTTAACCATATCATTTGTACCTCAAGTTAGGCCTTGTTTGACTCACTCATATCATTTGTGCTTGGAGTTGGACCTCATTTGACTCACCCTCATCATTTGCGCCTCGAGTCAGGCCTCATTTGACTCAACCATATCATTTACACTCCGAGTCAGGCCTTGTTTGACTCAACCATATCATATGCGCCATGAGTTGGGCCTCGTTTGACTCACCCTTATCATTTGTGCCTCTAGTCAAGCCTCATTTGACTAAACCATATCATTTATGCCTTAAGTCGGGCCTCATTTGACTCAACCATATCATATGCGCCATGAGTTGGGCCGCGTTTTACTCACCCTTACCATTTGCGTCTTGAGTTAGGCCTAGTTTGACTCACAAATATCATTTGTGCCTCGAGACAGGCCTCGTTTGACATAACCATACCATTTCCACATTAAGTTGTGCCTCGTTTGACTCAACCATATAATTTGTGCCTTGAGTCAGGCCTTATTTGACTCACTCATATCATTTGCGCCCCGAGTTGGGCATCATTTGACTCACCATTATCATTTGCTCCTTGGGCCGAACTCGTTTTACTCACCCATTTCAATTCCACTTTGAGTCGGGCCATGTTTGACTCAACCATATCATTTATGCCTCGAGTTGGTTGATGTTTGACTCACCCTTATCATTTGTGTCTCAAGTCGGGCCTCGTTTGACTCACCCATATCATTTGCACCCTGAGTCGGGCCTCGTTTGACTCACCCTTTTCATATGCACCTCGAGTTGAGCCTGGTTTGGCTCAACCATATCATTTGTGCCTAGAGTTAGGCCTCGTTTGACTCACCCATACATTTGCGCCTCGAGTCGGGCCTCGTTTGTCTCACCCATATCATTTGTGCCTCAAGTCAGGCATCGTTTGACTTACCCTTATCATTTGCACCTCATTTCGGGCCTCTTTTGACTCAACCATAACATTTACACCATGAGTCGGGCCTCGTTTGACTCACCCATTTATTTGTGCCTCTAGTCAAGCCTCGTTTGGCTCAACCATATCATTTGTACCTCGAGTCGGGCATCGTTTGACTCAACATATCATTTACGTCTCGAGTCAGGCCTCGTTTAACTTACCCATATGTTTGCGCCTCGAGTCAGCCCTTGTTTGGTACAACGACATGTTTGCATCTCAAGTCATGCCTCGTTTGACTCACGCATATGTTTGCACCTTGAGTCGGGCCTGGGTTAACTCAACCATATCATTTGTGCCTTGAGTTAGGCCTCATTTGACTCACCCTTATGATTTACGCCTCAAGTTAGGGCTCGTTTGGCTCATCCATATCATTTATGCCACGAGTTAGGCATTGTTTGGCTCGCCCATATCATTTGAGCCTTAAGTCAGGGCTCGTTTGAGACAACCATATCATTTGTGCCAGGAGTCAGGCCTCATTTGACTAAACCATATCATTTGCGCCTCAAGATGGGCCTCGTTTGACTCAACCATATCATTTGCTCCTCGAGTCGAGCATAATTTGACTCAACCATATCATTTACGCCTCGAGTCGGGCCTCATTTGACTCAACAATACCATTTGCACCTCGAGTCGAGCCTCGTTTGACCCAACCATATTATTTATGCCTCTAGTCAGGCCTCTTTGACTCGCTCTCATCTTTTGCGCCTCGAGTCGGGCCTCGTTTGACTCAACCATATCATTTGTGCCTCAAGTTAGGCCTTGTTTGACTCACCCATATCATTTGTGCTTGGAGTTGGACCTTATTTAACTCACCCTTATCATTTGCGCCTCGAGTCGGGCCTCATTTGACTCAACCATATCATTTACGCTCTGAGTCGGGCCTCATTTGACTCAACCATATCATATGCGCACGAGTTGGGCCTCGTTTGACTCACCCTTATCATTTGTGCCTCAAGTCAATCCTCATTTGACTAAACCATATCATTTACGCCTCATGGCAGGCCTCGTTTGACTCAACCATATCATTTGCTCCTTAAGTTGAGCGTAGTTTGACTTAACCATATCATTTACACCTCGAGTCGGGCCTCATCTGACTCAATCATATCATTTGCACCTTGAGTCGAGCCTCATTTGACCCACCCATATCATTTGAGCATCAAGCTGGACCTCCTTTGACTCACCCTCATCATTTGCGTCTCGAGCCGGGCCTTGTTTTTGACTCAACCATATCATTTGTGCCTCGAGTTGGGCCTCGTTTGACTCATCCATATCATTTGTGCCTGGAGTCAGGCCTCATTTGACTTACCCTTTTCATATGCACCTCGACTCGAGCCTGGTTTGGCTTAACCATATCATTTGCGCCTCAAGTTGGGCCTCGTTTGACTCACCCATATGTTTGCGCCTCGAGTCGGGTCTCGTTTGACTCACCCATATCATTTACGCCTCGAGTCGGGCATCGTTTGACTTACCCTTATCATTTGCGCCTCATGTCGGGCCTCTTTTGACTCAACCATATCATTTATGCCATGAGTCGGGCCTCGTTTGACTCACCCATTTGTTTATGCCTCTAGTCGGCACTCGTTTGGCTCAACCATATCGTTTGTGCCTCGAGTCGGGCATCGTTTGACTCAACCATATCATTTGTGGCTCGAGATAGGCCTCATTTGACACAACCATACCAATTGCACATTGTTTGAGCCTCGTTTGACTCAACCATATAATTCATGCCTTGAGTCGGGCTTCATTTGACTCACCCATATCATTTGCGCCCTGAGTCGGCCTCATTCTACTCAACCATATCATATGAGCCATGAGTTGGGCCTCGTTTTACTCACCCTTACCATTTGCGTCTTGAGTTGGGCCTCATTTGACTCAAATATCATTTGTGCCTCTAGACAGGCCTTGTTTGACACAACCATACCATTTGCACATTGAGTCGGGCCTCGTTTGACTCAACCATATAATTTGTGCCTTGAGTCAGGCGTCATTTGACTCACCATTATCATTTGCTCCTTGAGTCGGACTCCTTTTATTCACCCATTTCATTTGCACTTCCAGTCGGGCCTTGTTTGACTTAATCATATCATTTACGCCTCGAGTCGGGTGTGGTTTGACTCACCCTTATTATTTGTGCCTCGACCCGGGCCTTGTTTGACTCACCCATATCATTTACATCCTAAGTTGGGCCTCGTTTGACTCACCCGTTTCATATGCACCTCGAGTCGAGCCTGGTTTGGCTCAACCATATCATTTGTGTCTCAAGTTGGGCCTCATTTGACTCTCTCATACGTTTACGCCTCAAGTCAGGCCTCGTTTGACTCACCCATATCTTTGTGCCTTGAGTCGGGCATCGTTTGACTTACCTTTATCATTTGCGCCTCATGTCGGGACTCTTTTAACTCAACCATATCATTTATGCCATGAATCGGGCCTTGTTTGACTCCCCATATGTTTGTGCCTCAAGTCGGGCCTTGTTTGGTACAACGATATGTTTGTGCCTCAAGTCGTTCTTCATTTGACTAACCCATTTGTTTGCGGCTCGAGTCGGGCCTAGTTTGACACACCCATATCATTTGTGTCTCGAGCCAGGCCTCATTTGGCTCACCCTTATCATTTGCTCCATGAGTCAGTCCTCATTTGACTCTCATTTATCATTTGCACCTCAAGTCAAGCTTCTTTTGACCTAACCATATCATTTGTTCCACATGTCAGGCCTCATTTGACTCACCCATATTATTTTTCCCGTGAGTTGAGCCTCGTTTGACTCACCCAAATGTTTGGACCTCGGGCCAGGTATCGCTTGACTCACCTTTATTATTTGCGCCTTGAGTTAGGCCTCATTTAACTCAACTGTATTATTTGTTCCTCGTGTCGGGCCTTGTTTGACTTACCCATATCATTTGTGCCTTAAGTTGAGCCTTGTTTGACACAACCATATTATTTGCGCCTTGAGTTGGGCCTCATTGCACTCAACCATATCATTTGAACCTCAGGTCGAGCCTCATTTGACTCACTCTTGTCATTTGCGCCTTGAGTTGGATCTCATTTGACTTACCCATATCATTTGCATCTCAAGTCGGGCCTCGTTTGACTCACCCTTATCATTTATGCCTCTAGCCGAGCCTCGTTTGACTTAACCATATCATTTGCTCCTCGCGACGAGCCCCGTTTGACTCAACCATATAATTTATACATTGAGTCGGGCCTCGTTGCACTCAACCATATCATTTGAACCTCGGGTCGAGCCTCATTTGCCTCACTCTTGTCATTTGTGCCACGGGCTGGGCCTCACTTGACTCACCTTTATCATTTATGCCTCGAGTCGGGCGTCGTTTGACTCAACCATATCATTTGCTCCTCGAGTTGAACATAATTTAACTCAACCATATCATTTGTGCCTTGCATCGGGCCTCGTTTAACTCAACCGTATAATTTGTGCCTTGAGTCAGGCCTCATTTGACTCACCCATATCATTTGCGCCCTGAGTCGGGCATCATTCGACTCATCATTATCATTTGCTCCTTGAGTCGGACTTGTTTTTCTCACTCATTTCATTTGCACTTCGAATTAGGCCTCGTTTGACTCAACCATATCATTTACACCTCGAGTCGGGTGTTACTTGACTCACCCTTATCATTTGTGCCTCGAGTCGAGCCTCGTTTGACTCACCCATATCTTTTGCACCCTGAGTTAGGCCTCGTTTGACCCACCTTTTTCATATGCACCTCGAGTCAAGCCTAGTTTGGCTTAACCATATAATTTGCGCCTCGAGTTGGGCCTCGTTTGACTCACCCATACGTTTGCGCCTTGAGTTGGGCCTCGTTTGACTCACCCATATCATTTATGCCTCGAGTCGGGCATCGTTTGACTTACCCTTATCATTTCTGCCTCATGTCGGGCCTCTTTTGACTCAACCAAATCATTTATGCCATAAGTCGGGCCTCGTTTGACTCACCCATTTGATTATGCCTCTAGATGGCACTTGTTTGGCTCAACCATATCATTTGTGCCTCAAGTTGGGCATCATTTGACTCAACCATATCATTTGCACATTGAGTCAGGCCTCGTTTGACTCAACCATATAATTTGTGCCTTCAGTCGAGCCTCATTTGACTCACCCATATCATTTGTGCCCCGAGTCAGGCCTCGTTTTACTC
Source organism: Dicorynia guianensis (assembly GCA_037013595.1). Classification (NCBI taxonomy): domain Eukaryota; kingdom Viridiplantae; phylum Streptophyta; class Magnoliopsida; order Fabales; family Fabaceae; genus Dicorynia; species Dicorynia guianensis. The sequence continues at coordinate 2,644,839 of JASUAB010000023.1, forward strand.
AACCATATCTTATGCGCCATGAGCTGGGCCTCGTTTTACTCACCGTCACCATTTGCGTCTTGAGTTGGGCCTCGTTTGACTCACAAATATCATTTGTGCCTCGAGACAGGCCCTGTTTGACACAACCATACCATTTGCACATTAAGTCGGTCCTCGTTTGACTCAACCATATAATTTGTGCCTTGAGTCGGGCCTCATTTGACTCACCCATATCATTTCTACCCTGAATCGGGTGTCATTTGACTCACCATTATCATTTGCTCCTTGAGTCGGACTCATTTTATTCACCCATTTCATTTGCACTTCGAGTTGGTCCTCGTTTGACTCAACCATATCATTTACGCCTCGAGTCGGGTGTTGTTTGACTCACCCTTATCATTTGTGCCTCGAGCCAGTCCTCGTTTGACTCACCTATATCATTTGTGCCTTGAGTCAAGCCTCGTTCGACTCACCCTTTTCATATGCACCTCGAGTCGAGCTTGGTTTGGCTCAACCATATAATTTGTGCCTTGAGTCGGGCCTCATTTGACTCACCCATATCATTTATGCCCCGAGTCGGGTGTCGTTTGACTCGTCATTATCATTTGCTCCTTGAGTCGGACTCGTTTTACTCACCCATTTCATTTGCACTTTGAGTCGGGCCTCGTTTGATCAACCATAGCATTTACACCTCGAGTTGGGTGTTGTTTGACTCTCCCTTATCATTTGTGCCTCAAGCCAGGCCTCGTTTGACTCACCCATATCATTTGCGCCCTGAGTCGGGCCTTGTTAGACTCATCCTTTTCATATGCACCTCGAGTCGAACCTAATTTGGCTTAAGCATAACATTTGCACCTCAAGTTGGGCCTCGTTTGACTCACCCATACATTTATGCCTCGAGTCGAGCCTCGTTTGACTCACCCATATCATTTGTACCTCGAGTCGGGCATCGTTTGACTTACCTTTATCATTTGCGCCTCATGTCAGGCCTCTTTTGACTCAACCAAATAATTTACAGCATGGGTCGGGCCTCGTTTGACTCACCCATTTGTTTATGCCTCTAGTCGGCACTCGTTTGGCTCAACCATATCATTTGTGCCTCGAGTCGGGCATCGTTTAACTCAACCATATATTTGTGGCTCGAGACAAGCCTCGTTTGAGATAACCATACCATTTGCACATTGAGTTGGGCCTCATTTGACTCAACCATATAATTTGTGCCTTGAGTCGGGCCTCATTTGACTCACCCATATCATTTGCGCCCCGAGTCAGGCCTCATTTTACTCAACCATATCATATGCGCCATGAGTTGGGCCACGTTTTACTCACCCTTACCATTTGTGTCTTGAGCTGGGCCTCATTTGACTCGCAAATATCATTTGTGCCTTGAGACAGGCCCTATTTGACACAACCATACCATTTACACATTGAGTCGGGCCTCGTTTGACTCAACCATATAATTTGTGCCTTGAGTTGGGCCTCGTTTAACTCACCCATATCATCTACGCCCTGAGTCGAGCATCATTTGACTCATCATTATCATTTTCTCCTTGAGTCAGACTTGTTTTATTCACCCATTTCATTTGCACTTCGAGTCAGGCCTCGTTTGACTCAACCATATCATTTATGCCTCGAGTCAGGTGTTGTTTGGCTCACCCTTATCATTTGTGCCTCGAGCTAGGCATCATTTGACTCACCCATATCATTTACGCCCTTAGTTGGGCCCGTTTGACTCACCCTTTTCATATGCACCTCGAGTCGAGCCTGGTTTGGCTCAACCATATCATTTGTGCCTCGAGTTGGGCCTCATTTGACTCACCCATATCTTTGCGCCTTAAGTCGGGCCTCGTTTGACTCACCCATATGTTTGCGCCTTGAGTCGGGCATCGTTTGACTTACCCTTATCATTTGTGCCTCATGTTGGGCCTCTTTTGACTCAACCATATCATTTACGCCACGAGTCGGGCCTCGTTTGACTCCTCATATGTTTGTGCCTCAAGTCGGGCCTTGTTTGGTACAACGATATGTTTGCGCCTCAAGTCATGCTTCATTTGACTCACCCATATGTTTGCGCCTCGAGTCGGGCCTAGTTTGACACGCCCATATCATTGGTGCCTCGAGCCAGGGCCTCATTTGACTCACCCAAATGTTTGCACCTTAGGTCGGGCCTCACTTGACTCACCCTTATCACTTGTGCCTTGAGTTGGGACTCATTTGACTCAACCATATCATTTGTTCCTCGTGTCGGGCCTCGTTTGACTCACCCATATCATTTGTGCCTCAAGTCGAGCCTCGTTTGACTCGACCATATTATTTGTGCCCTGAGTTAGGCCTCGTTGGACTCAACCATATCATTTGTACCTTGAGTCGGGCCTTATTTGACTCACTCTTGTCATTTGCGCCTCGAGTTGGATCTCGTTTGACTCACCCATATCATTTGCATCTTAAGTTGGGCCTTATTTGACTCACCGTTATCATTTACGCCTCGAGTCAAGCCTCGTTTGACTCAACCATATCATTTCTTCCTTGAGTCAGGCCTTATTTGACTCTCCCATATGTTTATACCTTGAGTCGGGCATCGTTTAACTCAATCATATCATTTGGGCGTCAAGTTGGGCCTTGTTTGACTTACCGTTATCATTTATGCATTAAGTTTGGCCTCGTTTGACTCAACCATATCATTTGTGCCTTGAGTCGGGCCTCGTTTGACTCTCCCATGTATTTGCGCCTCGAGTCGGGCATCATTTGACTTAACCATATCATTTGTGCCTCGAGTTGGGTCTCATTTGACTCACTCATATCATTTGTGCCTCGAGCCAGGCCTCATTTGACTATCCCTTATCATTTGCTCCTCAAGTCGGTCCTCGTTTGACTCACCTTTATCATTTGCATGACGAGCTAAGCGTCCTTTGTCTCAATGATATCATTTATGCCATGAGTCGGGCCTTGTTTGACTTACCCTTATCATTGGTGCCTCAAGTCGGTCCTCGGTTGACTTAACCATATCATTTGTGCCTCAAGTCAGGCCTCGTTTGACTCACCCATATGTTTGCACCTCAAGTCAGGCCTCGTTTGGTACAACAATATGTTTGCGCCTTAAGTCGTGCCTCATTTGATGCACCTATATGTTTGTGCCTCGAGTCGAGCCTGGTTTAACTCAACCATATCATTGGTGCCTTGGGTTAGGCCTTGTTTGACTCACCCTTATGATTTGTGCCTCAAGTTAGGCCTTGTTTGACTCAACCATATCATTTACGCCACGAGTTAGGCATTGTTTTGCTTGACCATAACATTTATGCCTCGAGTCAGGGCTTGTTTGGCACAACCATATCATTTGCGCCTTGAGTTGGGCCTTGTTTGGCTCACCATTATAATTTGCACCTTGAGTCAAGCCTCGTTTCATTCAACCATATCATTTATGCCTCGAGTCAGGCCTCGTTTGACTCAACCACATCATTTGCTCCTCGAGTCGAGCGTAGTTTGACTCAACCATATCATTTGCACCTCAAGTTAGGCCTCGTTTGACTCAACCATATCATTTGTGCCTCGAGTCGAGCCTCATTTAACTCTCCATATATTTGCGCCTCGAGTCGGGTATCGTTTGACTCAACCATATCATTTGAACCTCGAGTTGGGCCTCGTTTGACTCACCCATATCAATTGTGCTTGGAGTCAGATGTCATTTGACTCAACCGTATCATGAGTTGGGCCTTGTTTGACTCACCCATATCATTTGTGCCTGGAGTTAGACCTTATTTGACTTACCCTTATCATTTGCGCCTCGAGTCGGGCCTCGTCTGACTCAACCATATTATTTGTACCTCGAGTCAGGTCTCATTTGGCTCAACCATATCATTTGTGCCTTGAGGCGGGCCTCGTTTGACTCAACCATATCATTTCTGCCTCAAGTCGGGTGTTGTTTGGCTTACCCTTATCATTTGTGCCTCGAGTTAGGCATCGTTTGACTTACCCATATCATTTGCGCCCTGAGTTGGGCCTCGTTTGACTCACCCTTTTCATATGCACCTCGAGTCGAGCCTGGTTTGGCTCAACCATATCATTTACGCCCCGAGTTGGGTCTCATTTGACTCACCCATATGTTTACACCTCGAGTCAGGCCTCATTTTACTCACCCATATCTTTGCGCCTTGAGTCGGGTATCGTTTGACTTACCCTTATCATTTGTGCCTCATGTCGGGCCTCTTTTGACTCAACCATATCATTTACGCCATGAGTCAGGCCTCGTTTGACTCCCCATAAGTTTGCACCTCAAGTCAGGCCTTGTTTGGTACAACGATATGTTTGCACCTCAAGTCGTGCTTCATTTGACTCACCCATATGTTTGCACCTCGAGTCGGGCCTAGTTTGACATACCCATATCATTTGTGCCTCGAGCCAGGCCTCATTTGTTTCACCCTTATCATTTGCTCCACGAGTTAGTCTTCATTTGACTCTCATTTATCATTTCCACCTCAAATCCAGCCTCCTTTGACTCAACCATATCATTTGCGCCTTGAGTCAGGCCTCGTTTGACTCATACATATGTTTGCGCCTCAAGTCAGCCCTCGTTTGACTCACACATATCATATGCGCCTCGAGTCTGGCCTCGTTTGGCTTAACCATATTATTTTACGCCTCGAGTTGGGCCTCGTTTGACTCACTCATATCATTTATGCCTCGAGTCGGACCTTATTTGACTCACCTTTATCATTTACGCCTCAAGTCGGGCCTTGTTTGACTCAACCATATCATTTGTGCCTTGAGTTAGTTCTCGTTTAACTCCCCATATCATTTGTGCCTCGAGATGGGCCTCATTTGACTCACACTTATCATTTGTGCCTCTAGTCAGGCCACGTTTGACTCAACCATATCATTTGTACCTTGAGTTGGCCCTTGTTTGACTCACCCATATCATTTGCACCTACAGTCGGGCCTTATTTTGACTCACTCATATGTTTGCACCTCGAGACAGGCCTCACTTGACTCACCCTTATCATTTGCGCGTTGAGTCAGGCCTCATTTGACTCAACCATATCATTTGTTCCATGTGTCAAGTCTCATTTGACTCACTCATATTATTTGTGCCTCGAGTTGAGCCTGATTTGACTCAACCATATCATTTGCACCTACAGTCGGGCCTCGTTTTGACTCACCCAAATGTTTGCGCCTCGGGTCGGGCCTCGCTTGACTCACCCTTATCATTTGTGCCTCGAGTTGGGCCTCATTTGACTCAACCATATCATTTGTTCCTCGTGTCGGGCCTCATTTGAATCACCCATATCATTTGCGCCTCAAGTCGAGCCTCGTGTGACTCAACCATATCATTTGTGCCATGAGTTGGGCCTTGTTGGACTAAACCATATCATTTGTACCTTGAGTTGGGCCTCATTTGACTCACTCTTGTCATTTGCGCTTGAAGTTGGATCTCATTTGACTCACCCATATCATTTGCATCACAAGTCGGGCTTCGTTTGACTCACCCTTATCATTTACGCCTCGAGTCGAGCATCGTTTGACTCAACCATATCATTTCTTCCTTGAGTCAGGCCCCATTTGACTCTCCCATATGTTTGCACCTTGAGTTGGGCATCGTTTGACTCAACCATATCATTTGTACCTTGAGTTGGGCCTTGTTTGACTTACCCTTATCATTTATGCATCAAGTTGGGCCTCGTTTGACTTAACCATATCATTTGTGCCTCGAGTCGGGCCTCGTTTGACTCTCCCATATATTTGCGCCACGAGTTAGCCATTGTTTGACTTAACCAAATCATTTGTGCCTCGAGCTAGGCCTCATTTGACTGACCCTTATCATTTGCTCCTCAAGTCAGTCCTTGTTTGACTCACCTTTATCATTTGCACCACGAGTCAAGCCTCTTTTGACTCAACCATATCATTTGCACGTCGAGTCAGGCCTCATTTAACTCACTCATATGTTTGCACCTTTAGTCGAGCCTCGTTTGACTCGACCATATCATTTGCATCACGAATGGGGCTTTGTTTGACATATCTATATCATTTACGCCATGAGTTGGGCTTCATTTGACCCACCATTATCATTTGTGACTTGAGTCAGACCTCATTTTACTCAACCATATCATTTGTGCCTCGAGTCGAGTCTCATTTGACTCACCCATATGTTTATGCCTTGAGTTGGACATTGTTTGACTCACTCATATCATTTGTTCCTCGAGTTCATCCTCCTTTAGCTCAACCATAACATTTACGCCTCGAGCCAGACCTCGCTTACCTCACCATATCATTTGCACCCAGAGCTAGGCCTCGTTTGACTCACCCTAATCATATGCACCTCGAGTAGAGCCTAGTTTGGCTCCACCATGTCATTTGCTGCTCGAGTTGGGCCTCGTTTGACTTACCCATATGTTTGTGTCTCGAGTCGGGCCTCATTTGACTCACCCATATCATTTGTCCCTCGAGTCAGGCATCATTTGACTTACCCTTATCATTAGAGACTCATGTCGGGGCTCTTTGACTCAATGATATCATTTACACCACGAGTCGGGCCTCATTTGACTTACCCTTATCATTGGCACCTCAAGTCAGTCCTTGATTGACTCAACCATATCATTTGTGCCTTGAGTCAGGCCTCGTTTGACTTACCCATATGTTTGCGCCTCAAGTCAAGCCTTGTTTGGTACAACAATATGTTTGTGCCTCAAGTCGTGCCTCGTTTGATGCACCTATATGTTTGTGCCTCGAGTTGAGCCTCGTTTGACTTAACCATATCATTTGTGCCTTGAGTTGGGCCTCATTTGACTCACCCATATGTTTGTGCCTCAAGTCAGGCCTGGTTTCACTCGGCCATATCATTTGTGCCTTCAGTCGAGCCTCGTTTGACTCACCCTTATTATTTGCGCCTCGAGTCATGCCTCATTTGACTCAACCACATCATTTGTGCCATGAGGTAGGCATTGGTTGGCTTACCCATATCATTTGTGCCTCGAATCAAGGCTCGTTTGGCACAGCCATATTATTTGTGCCTTGAGTCGTGCCTCGTTTGACTCACCCTTATCATTTGCGCCTCGAGTCAAGCCTCATTGAATTCAACCATATCATTTGTGCCTCGAGTCAGGCCTCGTTTGACTTAACCATATCATTTGCTCCTCGAGTAGAACATAGTTTACCTCAACCATATCATGTGTGCCTCAAGTCGTGCCCCCTTTGACTCACCCATATCATTTACGGCTCGAGTCGGGCCTCGTTTGACCTAACCATTTCATTTGTGCCTCAAGTTGGGCCTCGTTTGACTCACCCATATCATTTGTGCCTGGAGGCAGAATTCATTTCACTCACCCTTATCATTTGTGCCTCGAGTCGGGCCTAGTTTGACTCAACCATATCATTTACACCTTAAGTTGGGCCTCATTTGGCTCAACCATATCATTTACGCCTCGAGTCGGGCTTCGTTTGACTCACTCATATGTTTGTGCCTCGAGTTGGGCCTCGTTTGACTCACCCATATCATTTGTGCCTCGACTCGGGCATTGTCTGACTTACCCATATCATTAGAGCATCATGTTGGGCCTCTTTTGACTCAACGATATCATTTACACCATGAGTCGGACCTCGTTTAACTCACCCATATGTTTGTGCCTCCAATTACAACTTGTTTGGCTTAACCATATAATTTGTGCTCAAGTCAGGCCTAGTTTGACTTAGTCTTATCATTGGCGCCTCAAGTTGGTCCTTGTTTGACTCAACCATATCATTTACGCCTCGAGTCAGGCCTTGTTCAACTCACCCATATGTTTGCACCTCAAGTCGGGCCTGGTTTGACTCAACCATATCATTTGTGCCTTGAGTTGGGCCTCGTTTGACTCACCCTTATGACTTATGCCTCGAGTTAGGCCACATTTGACTCAACCACATCATTTGTGCCATGAGTTGGGCATTGTTTAGCTCACCCATATCATTTGTGCCATGAGTCATGGCACGTTTGGCATAACCATATCATTTGCACCTTGAGTCGGCCCTTGTTTGACTCACCATTATCATTTGCACCTCGAGTCAAGCCTCGTTTGATTCCACCATATCATTTATGCCTTGAGTCAGGCCTCGTTTAACTCAACCATATCACTTGCTCCTCGAGTCGAGCGTAGTTTGACTCAACTATATCATTTAAGCCTCAAGTTAGGCATCGTTTGACTCAACCATATTATTTGTGCCTCGAGTTGGGACTCATTTGACTCTCCCATATATTTGTGCCTCGAATCGGGTATCGTTTGACTCAACCATATCATTTGAGCCTCGAGTTGGGCCTCGTTTGACTCACCCATATCATTTGTGCTTGGAGTCGGACCTCATTTGACTCACCCTTATCATTTGTGCCTCGAGTCGGGCCTTGTTTGACTCAACCATATCATTTGCACCTCGAGGCAGGCCTCGTTTGGCTTAATCATATCATTTGCCCCTCAAGGCGGGCCTCGTTTGACTCAATCATATCATATGCGCCACAAGTTGGCCCTATTTGACTCTCCCTTACCATTTGTGCCTTGAGTCAGGACTCGTTTTACTCAACCATCTCATTTGCGCCCAGAGTCGGTCCTCGTTTTACTCACCCTTATTATATGCACCTCGAGTCGACCCTAGTTTGGCTCAGCCATATCATTTGCGCCTCGAGTTGGGCCTTGTTTGACTCACCCTTACCATTTGTGCCTTGAGTCGGGCCTCGTTTGACTCAACCATATCATATGCACCATGAGTTGGGCCTTGTTTCACTCACCCATATCATTTGTGCCTCGAGTCACGGCTTGTTTGGCACAACCATATCATTTGTGCCTTGAGTCAGGCCTTGTTTGACTCAACCTTATCATTTGCGCATCGAGTCAAGCCTCATTTGACTCAACCATATCATTTGCGCTTTGTGTCGGGCCTCATTTGACTCACACATATCATTTGCGCCCCGAGTCGGGACTCATTTGACTTACCCTTATCATTTGCTCCTTCAGTCAGGACTCATTTTACTCACCCATTTCATTTGTACCTCGAGTCGGGCCTCGTTTAACTTAACTATATCATTTATGCCACGAGTCGAGAGTTGTTTGACTCATCTTATCATTTGTGCCTTGAGTCGGGCCTCATTTGACTCACCCTTATCATATGCACCTTGAGTCGAGCTTGGTTTGGCTCAACCATATCATTTGAGCCTCGAGTTGGGCCTCGTTTCACTCACCCATATGTTTGCACCTTGAGTTGGGCCTCGTTTGACTCACCCATATCATTTATGCCTTGAGTTGGGCATCGTTTGACTTACCCTTATCATTTGTGCCTCATGTCTGGCCTCTTTTGACTCAACCATATCATTTACGCCAATAGTCACGCCTCGTTTGACTCACCCATATGTTTGCACCTCTAGTCGAGACTCGTTTGGCTCAACCATATCATTTGTGCCTTGAGTCGGGCCTTGTTTGGTACAATGTTATGTTTGTGCCTCAAGTCGTGCATCGTTTGACTCACCCATATGTTTGAGCCTCGAGTCGAGCCTAGTTTGACTTACCCATATCATTTATGGCTCGAGTTAGGCATCGTTTAACTTACCCTTATAATTTGCGTCTCATGGCGGGCCTCTTTTGACTCAACGATATTATTTACGCCACGAGTCGGGCCTCGTTTGACTTACCCATATGTTTGCTCCTCTAGTCAAGACTCGTTTGGTTCAACCATATCTTTTGTGCCTTAAGTTGGGCTTTGTTTGACTTACCCTTATCATTGGCATCTCAAGTCGGGCCTTGTTTTACTCAACCATATCATTTGTGCCTCGAGTCGAGCCTCGTTTGACTCAACCATATATTTGCGCCTCAAGTCGGGCCTCGTTTGGTACAATGATATGTTTGCACCTCAAGTCGTGCCTCGTTTGACTCACCCATATATTTGCACCTCGAGTTGGGACTGGTTTAACTCAACCATATGATTTGTGAGTCAGGCTTTGCGTGACTCACCCTTATAATTTGTGCCTCGAGTTAGACCTCGTTTGACTCAACGATATCATTTGCGCAATGGGTTAGGCATTGATTGGCTCACCCATATCATTTGTGCCTCAAGTCAGCGCTCATTTGGCACAACCATATCATTTGCGCCTTGAGTTGGGCCTCATTTGACTCAACCTTATCAATTGCACCTCAAGTCAATCCTCGTTTGACTCAACCATATCATTTGTGCCTCAAGTCGGGCCTCGTTTAACTTAACCATATCATTTGCTCCTCGAGTCGAGCATAGTTTGACTCAACCATATCATTTACGCCTCAAGTCGGGCCTCGTTTGATTCAACCATATCATTTGTGCCTCAAGTTGCGCCTCGTTTGACTCTCCTATATATTTGCGCCTAGAGTTAGGCATCGTTTGACTCAACCATATCATTTGTGCCTCGAGTTGGGCCTTGTTTGACTAACCCATATAATTTGTGCCTCGAGTCGGGCCTTATTTGACTCACTCTTATCATTTGTTGCTCGAGTCGGTCCTCGTTTGACTCACCTTTATCATTTGCACCTTTAGTCAAGCCTCCTTTGACTCAATCATATCATTTGCATTCGAGTCAAGCCTTGTTTGACTCACTCATATGTTTGCACCTCTAGTCGGTCCTTGTTTGAGTTGACCATATCATTTCTACCTTGAGTCGGGCCTCGTTTGACTCACCCATATAATTTGTGCCTTGAGTCGGGCCTCATTTGACCCACCCTTATCATTTGCACATCGAGTCAGACCTCGTTTGACTTAACCATATTATTTGTGCCTTGAGTCGGGCCTCATTTTGCTCACCTGTATGTTTGTGCCTCGAGTCAGGCCTTGTTTAGCTCACCCATATGATTGCGCCTCGAGTCGGGCCTCATTTGACTCACCCTTATCATTTACGCCTCTAGTTAGGCCATGTTTGACTCAACCATATCATTTGTGCCTCAAGTTGGCCCTTGTTTGACTCTCCCATATCATTTGCACCTACAGTCGGGTCTTGTTTTGACTCACCCATATGTTTGCAACTCGGGATGTGCCTCACTTGACTCACCCTTATCATTTGCGCCTCGAGTCGGGCCTTATTTGACTCAACCATATCATTTGTTCCACGTGTCAGGCCTTGTTTGACTCACCCATATGATTTGTGCCTCGAGTTGAGCCTCATTTGACTTAACCATATCATTTGCAGCTACAGTCAGGCCTCGTCTTGACTCACCCAAATGTTTGCACCTCAGGCTGGGCCTCGCTTGACTCACCTTTATTATTGCGCCTTGAGTTGGGCCTCATTTGACTAAACCGTATCATTTGTTCCTCGTGTCAGGCCTCGTTTGACTTACTCATATCATTTGCGCCTCAAGTCGAGCCTTGTTTGACACAACCATATTATTTGTGCCCAGAGTTGGGCCTCATTGCACTTAACCATATCATTTGAACCTCAGGTCGAGCCTCATTTGACTCACTCTTGTCATTTGCGCCTCGAGTTGGATCTCGTTTGAGTCACCCATATCATTTGCATCTCAAGTCGGGCCTCGTTTGACTCACCCTTATCATTTACGCCTCGAGTCGAGCATCGTTTGACTCAACCATATCATTTGCTCCTCATGTCGGGCCTCGTTTGACTCAACCATATAATTTGTGCCTTGAGTCGGGCCTCGTTGCACTCAACCATATCATTTGGACCTCGGGTTGAGCCTCATTTGACTCACTCTTGTCATTTGCACCTCAGGCCGGGCCTCGCTTAACTCACCTTTATCATTTACGCCTCGAGTCAGGCCTCGTTTGACTCAACCATATCATTTGCTCCTCGAGTTGAACATAGTTTAACTCAACCATATCATTTGTGCCTCACGTCAGGCCTCGTTTGACTCAACCGTATAATTTATACTTTGAGCCGGGCCTCATTTGACTCACCCATATCATTTGCGCCCCGAGTCGGGCATCATTCGACTCACCATTATCATTTGCTCCTTGAGTCGAACTCATTTTTCTGACTCATTTCATTTGCACTTCGAATTAGGCCTCGTTTGACTCGACCGTATCATTTACACCTTGAGTCAGGTGTTGTTTAACTCAACTTTATCATTTATGCCTCGAGACGAGCCTCATTTGACTCACCCATATCATTTGCGCCCTGAGTCAGGCCTTGTTTGACTCACCTTTTTCATATGCACCTCGAGTCGAGCCTAGTTTGGCTTAACCTTATCATTTGTGCCTCGAGTTGGGCCTCGTTAGACTCACCCATATGTTTGCGCCTTGAGTCGGGCCTCGTTTGACTCACCCATATCATTTGGCCTCGAGTCGGGCATCGTTTGACTTACCCTTATCATTTGTGCCTCATGTTAGGCCTCTTTTGACTCAACCAAATTATTTACGCCATGAGTCGGGCCTCGTTTGACTCACCCATTTGTTTATACCTCTAGTCGGCACTCGTTTGGCTCAACCATATCATTTGTGCCTCAAGTTAGGCATCGTTTGACTCAACCATATCATTTGTGCCTCAAGACAGGCCTCGTTTGACACAACCATACCATTTGTACATTAAGTCAGGCCTCGTTTGACTCAACCATATAATTTGTGCCTTCAGTCGAGCCTTATTTGACTCACCCATATCATTTGTGCCCCGAGTCGGGCCTCATTTTACTCAACCATATCATATGCGCCATGAGTTGGGCCTCGTTTTACTCACCCTTACAATTTGCGTCTTGAGTTGGGCCTCATTTGACTCAAAAATATCATTTGTGCCTCGAGACAGGCCCCATTTGACACAACCATACCATTTGCACATTGAGTCGGGCCTCGTTTGACTCAACCATATAATTTTTGCCTTGAGTCGGGCAACATTTGACTCACCCATATCATTTCTGCTGTGAGTCGGGCGTCATTTGACTCACTATTATCATTTGCTCCTTGAGTCAAACTCGTTTTATTCACCCATTTCATTTGCACTTCGAGTCGGGCCTCGTTTGACTCAACCATATCATTTATGCCTCGAGTTGGGTGTTGTTTGACTCACCCTTATCATTTTAGCCTCGAGTCGGGCCTCGTTTGACTCACCCATATCATTTGCGCTCTGAGTCAGGCCGCGTTTGACTCACCCTTTTCATATGCACCTCGAGTCGAGCTTGGTTTGGCTCAACCATATAATTTGTGCCTTGAGTTGGGCCTCATTTGACTCACCCATATCATTTGCGCCCCGAGTCGGGCGTCATTTGACTTGCCATTATCGTTTGCTCCTTGAGTCAGACTCATTTTACTCACCCATTTCATTTGCACTTCGAGTCGGGCCTTGTTTAACTAAACCATAGCATTTCCACCTCAAGTTGGTTGTTGTTTGACTCTCCCTTATCATTTGTGCCTTAAGCCGGGCCTCGTTTGACTCACCCATATCATTTGCACCCTGAGTCAAGCCTCGTTTCACTTACCTTTTTCATATGCACCTCGAGTCAAGCTTGGTTTGGCTTAACCAAATCATTTGCGCCTCGAGTTGGGTCTCGTTAGATTCACCCATATGTTTGCGCCTCGAGTCAAGACTTGTTTGACTCACCCATATCATTTGCGCATTGTGTCAGGCATCGTTTGACTAACCCTTACCATTTGTGCCTCATGTCGGGCCTCTTTTGACTCAACCAAATCATTTACGCCATGAGTCGGGCCTTGTTTGACTCACCCATTTGTTTATGCCTCTAGTCGGCACTCGTTTGGTGCAACCATATCGTTTGTGCCTCGAGTCGGGTATCGTTTAACTCAACCATATATTTGTGGCTCGAGACAGGCCACGTTTGACATAACCATACCATTTGCACATTGAGTTGGGCTCGTTTGACTTAACCATATAATTTGTGCCTTGAGGCGGGCCTCATTTGACTCACCCATATCATTTGCGCCCCAAGTCGAGCCTCATTTTACTCAACCATATCATATGCGCCATGAGTTAGGCCTCGTTCTACTCACCCTTACCATTTGTGTCTTGAGCTGGGCCTCATTTGACTCACAAATATCATTTGTGCCTCGAGACAGGCCCTATTTGACACAACCATACCATTTACACATTGAGTCGGGCCTCGTTTGACTCAACCATATAATTTGAGCCTTGAGTCGGGCCTCATTTAACTCACCTATATCATTTGCGCCCTGAGTCGGGCGTCTTTTGACTCACCATTATTATTTTCTCCTTGAGTCAGACTCGTTTTATTCACCCATTTCATTTGCACTTCGAGTCGGGCCTCGTTTGACTCAACCCTATCATTTATGCCTCGAGTCGGGTGTTGTTTGGCTCACCCTTATCATTTGTGCCTCGAGCTAGGCATCGTTTAATGCACCCATATCATTTGCGCCTTGAGTTGGGCCTCGTTTGACTCACCCTTTTCATATGCAACTCGAGTCGAGCCTGGTCTGGCTCAACCATATCATTTGCGCCTCGAATTGGGCCTCATTTGACTCACCCATACGTTTACGCCTCAAGTCAGGCCTCGTTTGACTCACCCATATCTTTGCACCTTGAGTCGGGCATTGTTTGACTTACCCTTATCATTTGTGCCTCTTGTCCAGCCTCTTTTGACTCAACCATATCATTTATGCCACGAATTGGCCCTCGTTTGACTCCCCATAAGTTTGTGCCTCAAGTTGGGCCTTGTTTGGTACAACGATATGTTTGTGCCTCAAGTCGTGCTTCATTTGACTCACCCATATATTTGCGCCTTGAGTCGGGCCTACTTTGACACACCCATATCATTTGTGCCTCGAGCCAGGCCTCATTTGTCTCACCCTTATCATTTGCTCCACGTGTCCATCCCCATTTCACTCTCATTTATCATTTCCACCTCAAGTCTAGCCTCCTTTGACTCAAGCATATCATTTGCGCCTCGAGTCAAGCCTCGTTTGACTCATACATATGTTTGCACCTCAAGTCGGCCCTCGTTTGACTCACACATATCATATGCACCTCGAGTTTGGCCTCGTTTAGCTTAACCATATTAATTTATGCCTCCATTTGGGCCTCATTTGACTCACTCATATCATTTATGCCTCGAGTTGGACCTTATTTGACTCACCTTTATCATTTACGCCTCAAGTCGGGCCTCGTTTGACTCAACCATATCATTTGTGCCTTTAGTTGGCTCTCGTTTGACTCCCCATATCATTTGTGCCTCGAGATGGGCCTCATTTGACTCACACTTATCATTTGCACCTCTAGTCAGGCCACGTTTGACTCAACCATATCATTTGTACCTTGAGTTAGCCCTTGTTTGACTCACCCATATGTTTGCACCTCGAGACGGGCCTCACTTGACTCACCCTTATCATTTGCGCCTCGAGTTGGGCCTCATTTGACTCAACCATATCATTTGTTCCATGTGTCAGGTCTCATTTGACTCACCCATATTATTTGTGCCTCAAGTTGAGCCTCATTTGACTCAACCATATCATTTGCACCTACAGTTGGGCCTTGTTTTGACTCACCCAAATGTTTGCGCCTCGGGCCAGGCCTCGCTTGACTCACCCTTATCATTTGTGCCTCGAGTTGGGCCTCATTTGACTCAACCATATCATTTGTTCCTCCTGTCGGGCCTCATTTGACTCACCCATATCATTTATACCTCAAGTCAAGCCTCGTTTGACTCAAGCATATTATTTGCGCCCTGAGTTGGGCCTCATTGGACTCAACCATATTATTTGTACCTTGAGTCGGGCCTCATTTGACTCACTCTTGTCAATTGTGCCTCAAGTTGGATCTCATTTGACTCACCCATATCATTTGCATCTCAAGTCACGCCTCGTTTAACTCACCCTTATCATTGACGCCTCGAGTTGAGCCTCGTTTGACTCAACCATATCATTTCTTCCTCGAGTCAGGCCTTATTTGACTCTCCCATATGTTTGCACCTCAAGTTGGGCATCATTTGACTCAACCATATCATTTGTGCCTCGAGTTGGCCTTGTTTGACTTACCCTTATCATTTACGCATCAAGTCGGACTTTGTTTGACTCATCCATATCATTTGTGCCTCGAGTCGGGCCTCGTTTGACTCTCCCCTATATTTGTGCCTAGAGTCGGGTATCGTTTGACTTAACCATATCATTTGTGCCTCGAGTAAGGTCTCATTTGACTCACCCATATCATTTATGCCTCGAGCCAGGCCTCATTTGACTGACCCTTATCAGTTGCTCCTCAAGTCAGTCCTCGTTTGACTAACCTTTATCATTTGCACCACGAGTCAAGCCTCCTTTGACTCAACCATATCATTTGTACGTTGAGTCAGGCCTCATTTAACTCACTCATATGTTTGCACCTTTAATCGAGCCTCATTTGACTCGACCATATCATTTGCATCATGAATTGGGCTTTGTTTGACACATCCATATCATTTGCACCATGAGTCGGGCCTCATTTGACCCACCATTATCATTTGTGCCTCGAGTCGAGCCTCGTTTAACTCACCCATATGTTTATGCCTCGAGTTGGGCCTCGTTTGACTCACCCATATCATTTGTTCCTCGAGTTCATCCTCCTTTAGCTTAACCATAACATTTGCACCTCAAGCCGGGCCTCGTTTAACTCACCATATCATTTATGCCCCGAGCTAGGCCTCGTTTGACTCACCCTAATCATATGCACCTCGAGTGGAGCCTAGTTTGGCTCCACCATCTCATTTGCCGCTCGAGTTAGGCCTCGTTTGACTCACCCATATGTTTCTGCCCCGAGTCGAGCCTCGTTTGACTCACCCATATCATTTGTCCCTCGAGTCAGGCATCATTTGACTTACCCTTATCATTAGAGGCTCATGTCGGCCCTCTTTTGACTCAACGATATCATTTACGCCACTAGTCGGGCCTCATTTAACTTACCCTTATCATTGGCACCTCAAGTCAATCCTTGGTTGACTCAACCAAATCATTTGTGCCTCGAGTCTGGCCTCGTTTGACTCACCCATATGTTTGCGCATCAAGTCAAGCCTTGTTTGGTACAACAATATGTTTGTGCCTAAAGTCGTGCCTCGTTTGATGCACCTATATGTTTGTGCCTCGAGTCAGGCCTGGTTTGACTCAACCATATCATTTATGCCTTGAGTTGGGCCTCGTTTGACTCACCCTTATATTTGCGCCTCGAGTTAGGCCTTGTTTGACTCAACCATATCATTTACGCCACGAGTTAGGCATTGTTTCGCTTGACCATATCATTTGTGCCTCGAGTCAGGGCTCGTTTGGCACAACCATATCATTTGCACCTTGAGTTGGTCCTTGTTTGACTTACCATTATCATTTGCACCTTGAGTCAAGCCTCATTTGATTCAACCATATCATTTACGCCTCGAGTCAGGCCTCGTTTGACTTAACCATATCATTTGCTCCTCGAGTCGAGCGTAGTTGGACTCAACCATATCATTTACGCCTCAAGTCGGGCCTCGTTTGACTCAACCTTATCATTTGTGCCTCGAGTCAGGCCTCATTTGACTCTCTCATATATTTGCACCTCGAGTTGGGTATCGTTTGACTCAACTATATCATTTGAGCCACGAGCTAGGCCTCGTTTGACTCACCCATATCAATTGTGCTTGGAGTCGGACCTCATTTGACTTAACCTTATCATTTGTGCCTCGAGTCGGGCATTGTTTGACTAATCCATATCATTTGTGCCTGGAGTCAGACCTCATGTGACTCACCCTTATCATTTGCGCCTCGAGTTGGGCCTCGTTTCACTTAACCACATCATTCGGACCTTGAGTCGGGCATTGTTTGGCTTAACCATATCATTTGTGTCTTGAGGCGGGCCTCGTTTGACTCAACCATATCATTTGTGCCTCGAGTTAGGCCTCATTTGACTCCCATATGTTTGTGCCTCAAGTCAGGCCTGGTTTGACTCGACCATATCATTTGTGCCTTCAGTTGGGCCTCGTTTGACTCACCCTTATGATTTGCGCCTCGAGTCATGCCTCATTTGACTCAACCACATCATTTGCGCCACAAGTTGGGCGTTGTTTGGCTCACCCATATCATTTGTGCCTCGAGTCAAGGCTCGTTTGGCACAACCATATCATTTGTGCCTTGAGTCATGCCTTGTTTGACTCACCCTTGTCATTTGTACCTCGAGTCAAGCATAATTTAATTCAACCATATCATTTGCGCCTCGAGTCAGGCCTCGTTCGACTTAACCATATCATTTGCTCCTCGAGTAGAACATAGTTTAACTCCACCATATCATGTGTGCCTCAAGTCGGGCCCCCTTTGACTCACCCTCATCATTTATGCCTCGAGTCGGGCCTCGTTTGACTCAACCATTTCATTTGTGCCTCAAGTTGGGCCTCGTTTGACTCACCTATATCATTTGTGCCTAGAGGCAGAATTCATTTAACTCACCCTTATCGTTTGTGCCCTAAGTCAGGCCTGGTTTGACTCAACCATATCATTTACACCTCGAGTCGGGCCCCTTTTGGATCAACCATATCATTTACGCCTCGAGTCAGGCTTCGTTTGACTTACTCATATGTTTGCGCCTCGAGTCGGGCCTCGTTTGACTTACCCATATCATTTGTGCCTCGACTCGGGCATCGTTTGACTTACCCTTATCATTAGAGCCTCATGTCAGGTCTCTTTTGACTCAACGATATCATTTACGCCATGAGTCGGGCCTCATTTAACTCAGCCATATGTTTATGCCTCTAGTTACAACTTGGTTGGCTTAACCATATAATTTGTGCCTCGAGTCAGGCCTAGTTTGACTTAGCCTTATCATTGGCACCTCAAGTCGGTCCTTGTTTGACTCAACCATATCATTTACGCCTCGAGTCAGGTTCAACACACCCATATGTTTGCGCCTCGAGTCAGGCCTGGTTTGACTCAACCATATCATTTGTGCCTTGAGTTGAGCCTCGTTTGACTCACCCTTATGATTTGTGCCTCGAGTTAGGCCACATTTAACTCAACCACATCATTTGTGCCACGAGTTAGGCATTGTGTGGCTCACCCATATCATTTGTGCCATGAGTCAAGGCACGTTTGGCATAACCATATCATTTGCACCTTAAGTCGGGCCTTGTTTGACTCACCATTATCATTTGTACCTTGAGTCAAGCCTCGTTTGATTCCACCATATCATTTATGCCTTGAGTTAGGCCTCGTTTGACTCAACCATATCACTTGCTCCTCGAGTCAAGCGTAGTTTGACTCAACCATATCATTTAAGCCTCAAGTTGGGCGTCGTTTGACTCAACCATATTATTTGTGCCTCGAGTCAGGACTCATTTGACTCTCCCATATATTTGTGCCTCGAATCGGGTATCGTTTGACTCAACCATATCATTTGAGCCTCGAGTTGGGCCTCGTTTGACTCACTCTTATCATTTGTGCTTGGAGTTGGACCTCATTTGACTCACCCTTATCATTTGCGCCTCGAGTCGGGCCTTGTTTGACTCAATCATATCATTTGCGCCTCAAGACAGGCCTTGTTTGGCTCAACCATATCATTTGCGCCTCAAGGCGGGCCTCGTTTGACTCAACCATATCATATGTGCCACATGTTTGCCTTGTTTGACTCTCCCTTACCATTTGTGCCTTGAGTCAAGTCTCGTTTGACTCAACCATATCATTTGCGCCCCGAGTCGGGCCTCGTTTCACTCACCCTTATTATATGCACCTCGAGTCGAGCTTAGTTTGGCTCAACCATATCATTTGCGCCTCGAGTTGGGCCTTGTTTGACTCACCCTTACCATTTGTGCCTTGAGTCGGGCCTCATTTGACTCAACCATATCATATGTGCCACGATTTGGGCCTTGTTTCACTCACCCATATCATTTGTGCCTCGAGTCAGGGCTTGTTTGGTACAACCATATCATTTGTGCCTTGAGTCGGGCCTTGTTTGACTCAACCTTATCATTTGCGCATCGAGTCAAGCCTCATTTGACTCAACCGTATCATTTGCGCTTTGAGTCGGGCCTTATTTGACTCACACGTATCATTTGCGCCTCGAGTCGGGACTCATTTGACTTACCCTTATCATTTGCTCCTTGAGTCGAGACTCATTTTACTCACCCATTTCATTTGTACCTCGAGTCGGGCCTCATTTAACTTAACTATATCATTTATGCCACGAGTCGAGGGTTGTTTGACTCACCCTTATCATTTGCGCCTTGAGTCGGGCCTCATTTGACTCACCCTTACCATATCATTTGTGTCTTGAGTTGAGCCTCATTTGACTCACTAATAGTTTGCACCTTGAGTCTGGCCTCGTTTGACTCACCCATATGTTTGCGCGTCGAGCTGGGCCTCGTTTGGCTCACCCTTATCATTTGCCCTTCGAGTCAAACCTTGTTTGACTTACCCTTATCATATGCGCCTTGAGTCGAGCCTGGTTTGGCCCAACCATATCATTTGTACCTCGAGTTGGGCCTCGTTTGACTCTCCCATATCATTTGTGCTCGAGTCGAGCCTTGTTTGACTTATCCATATATTTGTGCCTCAAGTCAGGCTCGTTTGGTACAATAAATGTTTGCGCCTCAAGTCGTGCCTCATTTGACTCACCCATATGTTTGTGCCTCGAGTCGAGCCTGGTTGGACTCAACCATAAGATTGGTGCCTTGAGTCAGGCCTCGTTTGACTTGCCCTTATGATTTGTGCCTCGAGTCAGGCCTCATTTGACTCAACCATGTCATTTCTGCCACGAGTTAGGCATTGTTTGGCTTGCCCATATTACTTGTGTCTCGAGTCAGGGCTCGTTTGACACAACCATATCATTTGCGCCTTGAGTCAAGCCTCGTTTGACTTACCCTTATCATTTATGCCTTGTGTCAAGTCTCGTTTGACTCAACCATATCATTTATGCCTCGAGTCAGGCCTTGTTTGACTAAACCATATCATTTGCACCTTGAGTCATGCCTCGTTTGACTCAACCATATCATTTGCTTCTCGAGTTAGGCCTCGTGTTAGTCAACCAAATCATTTGCGCCTCGAGTCGAGCCTCGTTTGACCCACCCATATCATTTGTGCCTCAAGTTGGGCCTTCTTTGACTCACCCTCATTATTTGCACCTCGAGTCAGGCCTTGTTTGATGAAACCATATCATTTGTGCCTAGAGTCAGACCTCATTTGACTCACCCTTATCATTTGTGCCTCGAATTCGTACTCGTTTGAGTCAATCATATCATTTGCACCTCAAGTCAGGTCTCGTTTGAGTCAACTATATCATATGCACCATGAGTTGGGCCTCACTTGGCTCACCCTTACAATTTGCACCTTCAGTCGGACCTCGTTTGACTCAACCATATCATATGCACCAGGTGTTGGACCTTGTTTGTCTCACCCATATCATTTGTGCCTCGAGTTAGGCCTCGTTTGACACAACCATCTAATTTGCGCATTGAGTCGGGCTTTGTTTGACTCAACCATATAGTTTGTGCCTTAAGCCGGGCCTCATATGACTCACCCATATCATTTGCGCCCCGAGTCGGGCCTCATTTGACTCACCCTTATCATTTGTGCCTTGAGGCGAGAATCGTTTTACTCAACCATTTCGTTTGCACCTCGAGTCGAGCCTCGTTTGACTCTCCCATATGTTTGCACCTCGAGTTGGGCATTGTTTGACTCAATCATATCATTTGTGCCTCTAGTTAGCCCTCGTTTGACTCACCCGTATCATTTGTGCCTCGAGTCGAGCCTCATTTGACTCACCCTTATCATTTGCTCCTTGAGTCGGTCCTTATTTGACTTACCTTTATCATTTGCACCTCGAGTCAAGCCTCCTTTGACTCAACCATATCATTTGTGCCTCGAGTCAAGCCTCGTTTGACTCACTCATATGTTTGCACCTCTAGTTAGGCCTCGTTTGACCCGACCATATAATTTTTGCCTCGAGTCGAGCCCCGTTTGACTCTCCCATATTATTTGTGTTTTGAGTCAGACCTCGTTTGATTTAACCATATCATTTGTGCCTCGAGTCGAGCCTCATTTGACTCACCCATAAGTTTGCGCCTCGAGTCGGGCCTCGTTTGACTAACCCATGTGATTGCGCGTCAAGTCGGGCCTTGTTTGACTCACCCTTATCATTTGCCCTCGAGTTGGGCCTCATTTGACTTACCCTTATCATATGCACCTCGAGTCGAGCCAGGTTTAGCTCAACCATATCATTTGCACCTTGAGTCGGGCCTCGTTTGACTCAACCATATGATTGTGCATCGAGTCAGGCCTCGTTTGACTCACCCTTATCATTTGCCCCTCGAATCGGGCCTCGTTTGACTCACCCTTATCATATGCACCTTGAGTCGAGCCTGGTTTGATTCAACCATATTATTTGTGCCTCGAGTTGGGCCTTGTTTGACTCAACCATATGTTTGTGCCTCGAGTCGGTCCTTATTTGACACTCCGATATCATTTGTGCCTCAAGTTGGGCCTCGTTTGACTCACCCATATGTTTGCGCCTCAAGTCAGGCCTCATTTGGTACAACGATATGTTAGCGCCTCAAATTGGGCCTTGTTTGACTCACCCATATGTTTTTGCCTCGAGTCGAGCCTAGTTTGACTCAACAATATCATTGGTGCCTTGAGTCAGGCCTCATTTGACTTACCCTTATGATTTGTGCCTCGATTTAGACCTCATTTGACTCAACCATGTCACTTTTGCCACGAGTTGGGCATTGTTTGGCTCGCTCGTATCATTTATGCCTCGAGTCAGGGCGTGTTTGACACAACCATATCATTTGCGCCTTCAGTCGAGCCTCGTTTGACTCACCCTTATCATTTGTGCCTTGTGCCAAGTCTCGTTTGACTCAACCATATCATTTACGTCCCGAGTCGGGCTTTGTTTGACTAAATCAATCATTTGCACCTCGAGTCGTGCCTCATTTGACTCAACCATATCATTTGCTCCTCAAGTCAAGCGTAGTTGACTTAGCTGTATCATTTGGGCCTCGAGTTGGGCCTCGTTTCAGTCAACCATATCATTTGCACCTTGAGTCGAGCCTCGTTTGACCCACCCATATCAGTTGTGCCTCAAGTTGGGCCTCCTTTGACTCACCCTCATTCTTTGCACCTCGAGTTGGGCCTCGTTTGACAAAATCATATCATTTGTGCCTAGAGTCAGACCTCATTTGACTCACCATTATCATTTGTGCCTTGAGTCGGTACTCGTTTGAGTCAACCATAACATTTGCACCTCGAGTCGGGCCTCGTTTGACTCAACCATATCATATGCGCCACGAGTTGGGCCTCGCTTGGCTCACCCTTATGATTTACGCCTTGAGTTGGACCTCGTTTGACTCAACCATATCATATGCGCTAGGAGTTGGACCTTGTTTGTCTCACCTATATCATTTGTGCCTCGAGTCAGGCCTCGTTTGACACAACCATGTCATTTGCGCATTGAGTCAGGCCTCATTTGACTCACCCTTATCATTTGCTCCTTGAGTCGGGACTTGTTTTACTTACCCATTTCGTTTGCACCTCGAGTCAGCCCTCGTTTGACTCTCCCATATGTTTGCACCTCGAGTTGGGCATTGTTTGACTCAACCATATCATTTGTGCCTCGAGTTGGGCCTCGTTTGACTCACCCATATCATTTGTTCCTCGAGTTGGGCCTCATTTGACTCATCCTTATCATTTACTCCTTGAGTCGGTCCTCATTTGACTCACCTTTATCATTTGCACCTCAAGTCAACCCTCCTTTGACTCATCCATATCATTTGTGGCTCGAGTCAACCCTCATTTGACTCACTCATATCTTTGCACCTCTAGTCGGGCCTCGTTTGACTCGACCATATCATTTGTGCCTCGAGTCGGGCCTTGTTTGATTTACGATATTATTTGTGCCTTGAGTCAGGCCTCATTTGATCCACCCTTATCATTTGCGCATCGAGTCAGACCTCATTTGAGTTAACCATATATTTGTGCCTCGAGTCAAACCTCATTTGACTCACCCATATGTTTGCGCCTCGAGTCGGGCCTCGTTTGACTCACCCTTATCATTTGTCCCTCGAGTCGGGCATCGTTTGACTTACCCTTATCATATGCACCTTAAGTCGAGCCTAGTTTGGCTCAACTATATCATTTGTACCTCGAGTTGAGCCTCGTTTGACTCAACCATATGATTGCGTGTCAAGTCGGGCCTCGTTTGACTTACCCTTATCATATGCACCTCGAGTTGAGCCCAGTTTGGCTCAACCATATTATTTGTGCCTTGAGTTGGGCCTCGTTTGACTCAACCATATGTTTGCGCCTCGAGTCGGGCCTCGTTTGACTCTCCCATGTCATTTGTGCCTCGAGTCGGGCCTCATTTGACTCACCCATATGTTTGCGCTTCAAGTCAGGCCTCGTTTGGTACAACGATATGTTTGTGCCTCAAGTCATGCCTCGTTTGACTCACCCATATGTTTGCAACTCGAGTCGGGCCTAGTTTGACTCAACCATATCATTGGTGCCTTGAGTCGGGCCTCATTTGACTTACCCTTATGATTTGTGCCTCGATTCAGGCCTCATTTGACTCAACCATGTCATTTTCGCCACGAGTTGGGCATTGTTTGGCTCGGCCATATCATTTGTGCCTTGAGTCATGGCTCGTTTGACACAACCATATCATTTGCGCCTTCAGTCGAGCCTCGTTTGACTCACCCTTATCATTTGTGCCTTGTGTCAAGTCTCATTTGACTTGACCATATCATTTGCGCCTCGAGTCGGGCCTTCTTTGACTAAACCAATCATTTGCACCTCGAGTCATGCCTTGTTTGACTCAACCATATCATTTGCTTGTCGAGTCGAGGGTAGTTGACTTAACTGTATCATTTGGGCCTAGAGTTAGGCCTCGTTTCAGTCAACCATATCATTTGTGCCTCGAGTCAAGTCTCGTTTGACCTACCCATATCATTTGTGCCTCAAGTTGGGCCTCCTTTGACTCACCCTCATCATTTGCCCTCAAGTTGGGCCTTGTTTGATGAAACCATATCATTTGTGCCTAGAGTCGAACCTCATTTGACTCACCCTTATTATTTGTGCCTCGAGTCAAGCCTTGTTTGACTCAACTAAATCATTTGCAACTCGAGTCAGGCCACGTTTAACTAATGCATATCATTTGTGCCTCGAGTTAAGCCTCGTTTGACTTAACCATATCATTTGTGCCTCGAGTCAGGCCTTATTTGACTCAACCATATCATTTGCACCTATTATTGAGCCTCGTTTAACCCACCCGTATCATTTGTGCCTCAAGTCGAGCCTCCTTTGACTCTCCCTCATCATTTGCACCTCGAGCCGGGCCTTGTTTGATTCAACCATATCATTTGTGCCTCAAGTAAGGCTTTGTTTGACTCAACCATATCATTTTCACCTCGAGTCGACTCTCGTTTGACTCAACCATATCGTATGCACCACGAGTTGAGTCTCATTTGACTCACCCATATCATTTGCGCATTGAGTCGGGCCTCGTTTGACTCAACTATATAATTTGTGCCTTGAGTCGGGCCTCATTTGTCTCATCCTTATCACTTGCTCCTTGAGTCAGGACTTGTTTTACTCATTCATTTCATTTGCACCTCAAGTCGGCCCTCATTTCACTCAACCATATGTTTGCACTACGAGTTTGGCCTCGTTTGACTCACCCATATGTTTGTGCCTTAAGTTGGGCCTCGTTTGACTCACCTATATCATTTGTGCCCTAAGTCAGGTCTCGTTTGACTCATCCTTATCATTTACGCCTCGAGACCATCCTTGTTTGACTCAACCATATCATTTGCGCCTCGAGTCGGGCCTCTTTTGACTCAACCATATCACTTGCGCCTGAAGTTGGGCCTCGTTTGACCCACCCATATCATTTGTGCCTCAAGTCGGGCCTCCTTTGACTCACCCTCATCATATGCGCTTCAAGCTGGGTTTCATTTGACTCAACCGTATCATTTGTGCCTCAAGTTGGGCTTCGTTTGACTCACGCATATCATATGTGCCAATAGTCAGACCTTATTTGACTCACCCTTATCATTTTTGCCTCAAGTTAGGTCTCGTTCGACTCAACCGTATCATTTGCACCTCGAGTCAGGCCTTGTTTGATTCAACCATATTATTTGTGCTCGAGTCAGGCCTGGTTTGACTCAACCATATCATATGTGCCATGAGTTGGGCCTCGTTTGACTCACCCTTACCATTTTCTCCTTGAGTCAGCCTCGTTTGACTCAACCTGATCATATACGCCATGAGTTGGGCCTCGTTTGACTCACCCATATCATTTGCGCCCTAAGTTGGGCCTCGTTTAACTCCCTTTTCCTTTCCGCCTTGAGTCGATCCTCGTTTGACTCAACTATATCATTTGTGCCTCGAATCGGGCCTCTTTTGACTCAACCATATCATTTGTGCCTCAAGTCAGGCCTCCTTTGACTCACTGTCATCATTTGCGTCTCGAGTCAAGTCTTGTTTGACTCAACCGTATCATTTGTGCCTCAAGTTAGGCCGCGTTTGACTTGTCCATATCATATGTGCCAGTAGTCGGACCTTCTTTGACTCACCCTTATCATTTGCACCTCAAGTCGGGTCTCGTTTGACTAAACCATATCATATGCGCCACGAGTTGGGCCACGTTTGACTCACCCTGTCCATTTGCGATTTGAGTCGAGCCTCGTTTGACTCAACCATATCATATGCACCATGAGTTGGGCCTCGTTTGGCTCAACCATATCATTTGTACCTCGAGTCGGGCATTGTTTGACTTACCCTTATCATTTGCGCCTCAAGTCGGGCCTCGTTTGATTAAACCATATCATTTGTGCCTTGAGTCAGGCCTTATTTGACTCACCCATATGTTTGCGCCTCGAGTCAGGCCTTGTTTGGTACAACGATACATTTGTACCTCGACTCAAGCATCGTTTGACTCAATCATATCATTTGCGCCTCGACTCAGGCCTTGTTTGACTAAACCATATCATTTGCGCCTCGAGTCAGGCCTCGTTTGACTCAATCAAATCATTTGCTTCTCGAGTCAAGAGTAGTTTGACTCAACCATATCATTTGCACCTCGAGTCAGGCCTCGATTGACTCAACCATATCATTTGCGCCTCGAGTCGGGCCTCGTTTGACTCAACCATATCATATGTACTACGAGTTGGGCCTCGTTTGACCGACCCTTACCATTTGCGCCTTGACTCGGGCCTCGTTTGACTCATCTTGATCATATGTGCCACGAGTTGGGTCTCATTTGACTCAACCATATATTTGTGCCTCGAGTTAGGCCTTATTTGACACAACCATATCATTTGCACGTTGATTCGACCCTCGTTTGACTCAACCATATAATTTGTGCCTTGAGTCGGAGTCGGGGCTCATTTGACTCACCCATATTATTTACGCCCCGAGTCGGGCCTCGTTTGACTCAACCATACCATTTACTCCTCGAGTCGAGAGTAGTTTGACTCAACCATATCATTTGCGCCCTGAGTCGTGCCTCGATTGACTCAACCATATCATTTGCACCTCGAGTCAGGCCTTGTTTGACTCACCCATATCATTTGTACCTCGAGTCGAGCATCGTTTGACTTGCCCTTATCATTTGCCCCTCAAGTCGGGCCTCGTTTGACTCAACCATATCATTTGCACCTTAAGTTGGGCCTCGTTTGACTCACCCATATGTTTGCACCTTGAGTCGGGCCTCGCTTGACTCAACCATATAATTTGTGCCTTAAGTCATTCCTTGTTTGACTCACCCATATGTTTGCACCTCGAGTCAGCCTTGGTTTGACTTAACCATATCGTTTGTGCTTTAAGTGGGGCCTCGTTTGACTCAACCTTATGATTTGCGCTTGGAGTCAGGCCTCATTTGACTCAACCATATCATTTGTGCCATGAGTTGGGCTTTTTTTTGGCTCACCCATATCATGTATGCTTCGAGTTAGGGCTCGTTTGACACAACAATATCATTTGCACATTGAGTCAGGCCTCATTTGACTCAACCATGTCATTTACTCCTCGAGCCGACAGTAGTTTGACTAACCATATCATTTGTGCCTTCAGTCGGGCCTCGATTGACTCAACCATATCATTTGCACCTCGAGTCGGGCCTCGTTTGACTCAACCATCTCATTTACTTTTCGAGTCGAGTATAGTTTGACTCAACCATATCATTTGTGCCTCGAGTCGGGCCTCGTTTGACTCACCCTTATTATTTGTGCCTTGAGTCAGGCCTCATTTGACTCAGCCATATCATTTGCGCCTCGAGTCAAGCATAGTTTGACTCAACCATATGTTTGTGCCGCATGTCAGGACTCTTTTGACTCAACCATATCATTTACGCCACGAGTTGGGCCTCGTTTGACTTACCCATATGTTTGTGCCTCTAGTCGGGACTCATTTGGCTTAACCTTATCTTTTATGGCTCGAGCCAGGCCTCGTTTGACTTACCCTTATCATTTGTGCCTTAAGTCGGGCCTCGTTTGACTAAACCATATCATTTGCACCTTCAGTCGGGCCTTATTTTACTCACCCATATGTTTGCGCCACGAGTCAGGCCTTGTTTGGTACAACGATACATTTGTACCTTGACTCAAGCATCATTTGACTCAACCATATCATTTGCGCCTCGATCGGGCCTCGTTTGACTAAACCAGATCATTTGCGCCTCGAGTCGGGCCTCGTTTGACTCAACCAAATCATTTGCTCCTCAAGTCAAGAGTAGTTTGACTTAACCATATCATTTGCACCTCGAGTTGGGCCTCGATTGACTCAACCATATCATTTGCGCCTCGGGTCGGGCCTCGTTTGACTCAACCATATCATTTGCACCTTAAGTTGGGCCTCGTTTGACTCACCCATATGTTTGCACCTTGAGTCGGGCCTCGCTTGACTCAACCATATAATTTGTGCCTTAAGTCATTCCTTGTTTGACTCACCCATATGTTTGCACCTCGAGTCAGCCTTGGTTTGACTTAACCATATCGTTTGTGCTTTAAGTGGGGCCTCGTTTGACTCAACCTTATGATTTGCGCTTGGAGTCAGGCCTCATTTGACTCAACCATATCATTTGTGCCATGAGTTGGGCTTTTTTTTGGCTCACCCATATCATGTATGCTTCGAGTTAGGGCTCGTTTGACACAACAATATCATTTGCACATTGAGTCAGGCCTCATTTGACTCAACCATGTCATTTACTCCTCGAGCCGACAGTAGTTTGACTAACCATATCATTTGTGCCTTCAGTCGGGCCTCGATTGACTCAACCATATCATTTGCACCTCGAGTCGGGCCTCGTTTGACTCAACCATCTCATTTACTTTTCGAGTCGATATAGTTTGACTCAACCATATCATTTGTGCCTCGAGTCGGGCCTCGTTTGACTCACCCTTATTATTTGTGCCTTGAGTCAGGCCTCATTTGACTCAACCATATCATTTGCGCCTCGAGTCAAGCATAGTTTGACTCAACCATATGTTTGTGCCGCATGTCAGGACTCTTTTGACTCAACCATATCATTTACGCCACGAGTTGGGCCTCGTTTGACTTACCCATATGTTTGTGCCTCTAGTCGGGACTCATTTGGCTTAACCTTATCTTTTATGGCTCGAGCCAGGCCTCGTTTGACTTACCCTTATCATTTGTGCCTTAAGTCGGGCCTCGTTTGACTAAACCATATCATTTGCACCTTCAGTCGGGCCTTATTTTACTCACCCATATGTTTGCACCACGAGTCAGGCCTTGTTTGGTACAACGATACATTTGTACCTTGACTCAAGCATCATTTGACTCAACCATATCATTTGCGCCTCGATCGGGCCTCGTTTGACTAAACCAGATCATTTGCGCCTCGAGTCGGGCCTCGTTTGACTCAACCAAATCATTTGCTCCTCAAGTCAAGAGTAGTTTGACTTAACCATATCATTTGCACCTCGAGTTGGGCCTCGATTGACTCAACCATATCATTTGCGCCTCGGGTCGGGCCTCGTTTGACTCAACCATAACATTTTCTCCTCAAGTCAAGCATAGTTTGACTCAACCATATTATTTGCGCCTCAAGTAGCGCCTCGTTTGACTCAACCATATCATTTGCACCTCGAGTCGGGCCTCGTTTGACTCAACCATATCATATGCGCCACGAGTTGGGCCTCGTTTGACTCACCCTTACCATTTGCAGCTTGAGTCGGACCTCGTTTGACACAACTTGATCATATGCACCACGAGTTGGGTCTCGTTTGACTCAACCATATCATTTGTGCCTTGAGTTAGGCCTTATTTGACACAACCATATCATTTGCGTGTTGAGTCAGTCCTCGTTTGACTCAATCATATAATTTGTGCCTTGAGTCAGGGCTCATTTGACTCACCCATATCATTTGCGCCCTAAGTCGGGCCTTGTTTGACTCAACCATACCATTTACTCCTTGAGTCGAGAGTAGTTTGACTCAACCATATCATTTGCACCTCGAGTCAGGCCTCGATTGACTCAACCATATCATTTGTGCCTCGAGTTGGCCCTCGTTTGACTCAACCATATCATTTACTCCTTGAGTTGAGCATAGTTTGACTCAACCATAATATTTGCGCCTCGAGTCGGGCCTCGTTTGACTCAACCATATCATTTGCGTCTCAAGTTGGGCCTCATTTGACCCACCCATATCATTTGTGCCTCAAGTTAGGCCTCCTTTGACTCACCCTCATCATTTGTGCCTTGAACTGGGCCTCGTTTAACTCAACCATATCATTTGTGCCTCAAGTTGGCCATTGTTTGACTCACCCATATCATTTGTGCCTATAGTAGGACCTCATTTACCTCACGCTTATCATTTGCACATCGAGTCGTGCCTCGTTTGACTTAAGCACATCATTTACACCTCAGGCCTTGTTTGACTTAACCATATCATATGCGCCACGAGTTGGGTCTCGTTTGACTCACCCTTACCATTTGCGCTTTGAGTCGGCCCTCATTTGACTTAACCATATCATATGCACCATGAGTTGGGCCTCGTTTGACTCACCCATATCATTTGTGCCTCGAGTCAGGCTTGTTTGACACAGCCATATCATTTGCGCGTTAAGTCGAGCCTCGTTTTACCTAATCATATAATTTGTGCCTTGAGTTAGGCCTAATTTGACTCACCCATATCATTTGTGCTTCAAGTTGAGCCTCCTTTGACTCACCCTCATCATTTTTTCCTCGAGTCGGGCCTCGTTTGACTCAACCATATCATTTGTGCCTCAAGTTGGGCTTCATTTGACTCA
Source organism: Dicorynia guianensis (assembly GCA_037013595.1). Classification (NCBI taxonomy): domain Eukaryota; kingdom Viridiplantae; phylum Streptophyta; class Magnoliopsida; order Fabales; family Fabaceae; genus Dicorynia; species Dicorynia guianensis. The sequence goes on from JASUAB010000023.1 coordinate 2,675,952, forward strand.
CCCATATCATTTGTGCCTGTAGTCGGATCTAATTTGATTCAACCATATCATTTGTGCCTCGAGTCGGGCCTCATTTGACTCACCCTCATCATTTGCGCCACGAGTTGGGCCTCCTTTCACTCAACCATATCATTTGTGGCTCAAGTTGGGCCTCGTTTGACTCACCCTTATCATTTGCTCCTCGACTCAGTCCTCGTTTGACTCAACCATATCATATGCGCCAAGAGTCTGGCCTCGTTTGACTCACACTTATCATTTATGACTCAAGTTAGGCCTCATTTGACTCTCCCATATCATTTACCCCTCTAGTCGAGCCTCATTTGCCTCACCCTTATGTTTGCCCTCGAGTCCGGCCTTATTTGACTCAACCATATGATTTGTGAGTCGAGTTAAGCCTCATTGACTAAACCATCATTTGCGCCTCGAGTCGAGCCTTGTTTAACTTAACCATATCATTTGTGCCTCGAGTTGGTCCTTGTTTAACTTAACTATATCATTTGCACCTCGAGTCGAGCCTCGTTTGACTCAATCATATAATTTATGCCTTGAGTCGGGCCTCATTTGACCCACCCATATTATTTGTGCCCTGAGTCGAGCCACATTTGACTCACCCTTATCATTTGCTCCTTGAGTCGGGACTTGTTTTACTCACCCATTTCATTTGCACCTCGAGTCAGGCTTGTTTGACTCAACCAAATGTTTGCGCTACGAGTCTGGCTCATTTAACTTACTCATATGTTCGTGCCTTGAGTCGGGCCTCATTTGACTCACCCATATTATTTGCGCCTCGAGTCGGGCCTCATTTGACTCACCCTCATCATTTGCGCCATGAGTTGGGCCTCGTTTGACTCAACCATATCATTTGTGGCTCAAGTTGGGCCTCGTTTGACTCACCCTCATCATTTGCACCTCGACTCAGTCCTTGTTTGACTCAACCATATCATATGCGCTAAGAGTCTGGCCTCGTTTGACTCAACCTTATCATTTATGACTCAAGTTGGGCCTCATTTGACTCTCCCATATCATTTGCCCTTCGAGTCAAGCCTCCTTTGGCTCACCCTTATGTTTGCACCTCGAGTCCGCCCTCATTTGACTCAACCATATGATTTGTGAGTCGAGTTAAGCCTCGTTGACTAAACCATCATTTGCGCCTCGAGTCGGGCCTTGTTTAACTTAACCATATCATTTGCGCCTTGAGTTGGTCCTCGTTTAACTTAACTATATCATTTGCGCCTCGAGTCGAGCCTCATTTGACTCAATCATATAATTTGTTCCTTGAGTCGGGCCTCATTTAACTCACCCATATTATTTGTGCCCTGAGTCGAGCCATATTTGACTTACCCTTATCATTTGCTCCTTGAGTCGGGACTTGTTTTACTCACCCATTTCATTTGCACCTCGAGTCGGGCCTCGTTTGACTCAACCAAATGTTTGCGCTACAAGTCTGGCCTCGTTTGACTTACTCATATGTTCATGCCTTGAGTCGGGCCTCATTTGACTCACCCATATTATTTGCACCCTATGTCGGCCCTCGTTTGACTCAACCATATTATTGGCGCTTTGAGTCGGGCCTTGTTTAACTCACCCATATGTTTGCACATCGAGTCTGGCCACCTTTGGCTCACCCATATGTTTGTGCCTCGAGTTGGGCACGTTTGACTTACCTTTATCATTTGTGCCTCAAGTCGGGCCTTGTTTGACACAACTATATCATTTTCGCCTTGAGTTGGGCCTTGTTTGACTCACCCTTATCATTTACCCTCGAGTCAACCCTCATATTTGCACCTCAAGGCGGGCCTTGTTTGACTTACCTATATCATTTGTGCCTCGAGTCGGGCCTCATTTGACTCACCCTCATCATTTGTGCCATGAGTTAGGCTTCGTTTGACTCAATGATATCATTTATGCCTTAAGTCGGGTCTCGTTTGACTCTCCCTTACCATTTGCGTCTCGAGTCAGTCCTCGTTTGACTAAACCATATTATATGCGCCACGAGTCGGGCCTCGTTTGACTCATCCTTATCATTTGTGTCTTCAGTCCAGCCTTGTTTGACTCACCCTCATGTTTGCGCTTCGAGTCAGGCCTCATTTGACTCAACCATATGATTTGTTCGTCGAGTAGGCCTCGTTGACTAAACCATCATTTGCGTCTCGAGTCGAGTCTCGTTTAACTCAACCATATCATTTGCGCCTCGAGTCGAGCCTCATTTGACTCAACCATATCATTTGTGCCTCGAGTCGGGTCTCGTTTAACTTAACCATATGTTTACGCCTTGAGTCGGGCCTCTTTTGACTCACCCATATCTTTGCACCTCGAGTTGGGCCTCGTTTGACTTACCCATAAGTTTGCACCTTTAGTCGGGCCTCGTTTGAGTAACCCGTATGTTTACGCCTTGAGTTAGGCCTCGGTCGACCCAACCATATCATTTGCACTTCGAGTCGGGCCTTGTTTGACTTACCCATATGTTTGTACATCTAGTCGGGCCTCATTTGAGTCACCCATATTATTTGTGCCTCGAGTTTGGCCTCATTTGACTCACCCATATATTTGTGCCTCGAGTCAGGCCTCGTTTGAATCATCCAAATGTTTGTGCCTTGAGTCGGGCCTCATTTGACTCACCCTGATCATTTGTGCCTCAGGACGGGCCTCATTTGACTCAATCATATCATTTGCGCCTCGAGTCGGGTCTCATTTTACTCACCGATATCATTTATGCCTCGAGTCAGGTGTCATTTGACTAACTCAAATGTTTAGGCCTCGAGTTAGGCCTCGTTTGACTCACCCATATGTTTGACCCTTGAGTCGAGCCTCATTTGGCTCAACCATACATTTGTGCCTCGAGTCGGGCCTCATTTACCTCACCCTTATCATTTGTGCCTCAAGTCGGGCCTCGTTTGACTCAACCATATCATATGCGCCATGAATTGGGCCTCATTTAACTCACCCATAAAATTTGGGCCTCAAGTTGAGCCTTGATTGACCTAACCATATCATTTGTGCCTAGAGTCAGCCCTCATTTGACTCAACCATATCATATGCACCATAAGTTTGGCCTCGTTTGACTCACCCATATAATTTGTGCCTCAAGTTAAGCGTCGTTTGACTCAACCTTATCATTTGCACCTCGAGTCGAGCTTTGTTTGACTGAGCCTTATCAATTGACTTACCCATATGTTTGCACCTCAAGTTGTGCCTCATTTGACTCACCCATATCATTTGCAGCTCGACTCAGGGCTCGTTTGTCTCAACCATATCATTTGCGCCTCGAGTTAGGCCTCGTTTGACTCACCCTTATGTTTGCGCCTAGAGTAGGGCCTCGTTTGACTCAACCATATCATTTGTGCCTCGAGTTAGGCCTCGTTTGACTAAACCATCATTTGTGCCTCGAGTCGGGCCTCATTTGACTCAACCATATCATTTGCACCTCGAGTCGGGCCTCATTTGACTCAACCATATCATTTGCACCTCGAGTCGGGCCTCATTTAACTCAACCATATGTTTATGCTTCGAGTTGGGCCTTGTTTGACTCACCCATATGTTTGTAGCTCGAGTTGGGCCTCGTTTGGCTCATCCATATGTTTGTGCCTAGAGTCAGGCCTTAGTTGACTAGCCCTTATCATTTGTGCCCCAAGTCGAGGCTCGTTTGACTCAATCATATCATTTGCGCCTCAAATTTGGCCTCGTTTGACTCACCCATATCATTTATGCCTTGAGTCAGGCGTGATTTGACTTACCCATATGTTTGGGCCTTGGGTCGAGTCTCGTTTGACTAAACCATAGCATTTGTGCCTCCAGTCAGGCTTTGTTTGACTATGCCTTATCAATTAACTTACCCATATGTTTTTGCATCAAGTTGGGCCTTGTTTGACTTGCCCATATCATTTACGGGTCGAGTTAGGGCTCGTTTGTCTCAACCATATCATTTGCGCCTCGAGTTTGGCCTCGTTTGACTCACCCTTATGTTTGCATCTCGAGTCAGGCCTTGTTTGACTCAATCATATCTTTTGTGCCTCAAGTTAGTTCTCATTTGATTAAACCATCATTTGCGCCTTGAGTCGGGCCTCGTTTGACTCAATCATACCATTTGCTCCTCGAGTCAGGCCTCGTTTGACTCAACCATATCATTTGCGCCTCATGTTGGGTGTCATTTGACTCACCATAACATTTGGGACTCGAGTTAGGCCTTGTTTGACAATACCATGTGATTTGCGCCTCAAGTTGTGCCTGGTTTTACGCAACCATATAATTTGAGCCTCAAGTGGGGACTCGTTTGACTCACCCATATATTTGTGCCTCGAGTTGGGCCTCGTTTGACTCAACCATATCATTTTTGCCTCGAGTTAGGCCTCTTTTGACTCACCCATATGTTTGTGCCTCGAGTTAGGCCTCGGTCAACTCAACCATATTATTTACACCTCGAGTCGGGCCTCGTTTGACTTACCCATAAGTTTGCACCTTTAGTCGAGCCTCGTTTGAGCCACCCATATGTTTGCACCTTGAGTTAGGCCTCGGTCGACCCAACCATATCATTTGCACCTCAAGTCAGGCCTCGTTTTACTTACCCATATGTTTATACCTCTAGTCGGGCCTCATTTGAATCACCCATATTATTTGTGCCTCGAGTTTGGCCTTGTTTGACTTACCCATATATTTATGCCTTGAGTCGGGTCTCGTTTGACTCATCCATATGGTTGTGCCTCAAGTTGGGCCTCATTTGACTCACCCTTATTATTTGTGCCTCAAGACGGGCCTCATTTGACTCAATCGTATCATTTGCGTCTCGAGTCAGGTCTCGTTTGACTCACCCATATCATTTATGCCTCGAGTCAGGCGTCATTTGACTTACCCAAATCTTTGGGCCTCGAGTCGGGCCTCGTTTGACTCACCCATATGTTTGTGCCTTGAGTCGGGCCTCATTTGACTCAACCATATGTTTTCACCTCGAGTCGGGCCTCATTTACCTCACCCTTATCATTTGTACCTCAAGTCGGGCCTTGTTTGACTTAACCATATCATATACACCATGAGTTGGGCCTCGTTTAGCCCACCCACATAATTTATGCCTCGAGTTGAGCTTTGATTGACCCAACCATATGATTTGTGCCTCGAGTCGAGCCTCATTTGACTCAACCATATCATATGCACCACGAGTTCGGCCTCGTTTGACTCACCCATATAATATGTGCCTCGAGTCGAGCCTCGTTTGACTCAACCATATCATTTATGCCTCGAGTCGGGCTTTGTTTGACTAAGCCTTATCAATTGACTTACCCATGTGTTTGTGCCTTAAGTTGGGCCTCATTTGACTCACCCGTATCATTTGTAACTCGACTCAGGGCTCGTTTGTCTCACCCATATCATTTGTACCTCGAGTCAGGCCTCATTTGACTCACCCTTATGTTTGCGCCTGGAGTAGGGCCTCGTTTGACTTAACCATATCATTTGTGCCTCGAGTTAGGCCTCATTTTACTAAACCATCATTTGTGCCTCGAGCTTGGCCTCGTTTTGACTCAACCATATCATTTGCACCTCGAGTCGGGCCTCGTTTCACTAACCATATCATTTGTACCTCGAGTCGGGCCTCGTTTAACTCAACCATATGTTTGCGCTTTGAGTCGGGCCTCGTTTGACTTACCCCAATGTTTGTAGCTCTAGTTGGGCCTTGTTTGAGTCACCCATATTATTTGTGCCTCAAGTTTGACCTCATTTGACTCACCCATATATTTGCACCTCTAGTTGGGCCTCGTTTGGCTCATCCATAAGTTTGCGCCTTGAGTCAGGCCTTATTTGACTCGCCCTTATCATTTGTGCCCCAAGTTGGGGCTCGTTTGACTCAATCATATCATTTGCGCCTCAAATTTGGCCTCGTTTGACTCGCCCATATCATTTATGCCTCGAGTTAGGCGTGATTTGACTTACCCATATGTTTGGGCCGTGAGTCGGGCCTCGTTTGACTTAACCATATCATTTGCGCCTCAAGTCGGGTCTCGTTTGACTCACCCATATGTTTGTACATCGACTCGGGCCTCGGTTGACTCACCCTTATCAATTGCGCCTCGAGTCAGGACTCGTTTGACTCATCCATATCATTTGTGCCTCGAGCCAGGGCTCGTTTGACTCACCCATATGTTTATGCCTTGAGCCGAGCCTCGTTTGACTCACCTATTTGTTTGCGGCTCAAGTCGGGCCTCGTTTGGCTCAACCAGATGTTTGCACCTCGTGTCGGGCCTCATTTCACTCACCCTTATAATTTGCGCCTGAAGTCGGGCCTTGTTTGACTCAATCATATCATTTGTGCCTCGAGTTAGGCCTCATTTGACTCAACCATATCATATGCACCACGAGTCGGGCCTCGTTTGACTCACCCATATCATTTGTGCCTCGAGTCATGCCTCGTTTGACTCACCTATATCATTTGTGCCTCAAGTCGGGCATCATTTTACTCACCCATATCATTTGCACCATGAGTCAGGCCTCATTTGACTCAACCATAGCATTTGCGCCTCCAGTTGGGCTTCGTTTGACTGTGCCTTATCAATTAAGTTACGCATATGTTTGTGCCTCAAGTTGGGCCTCATTTGACTCACCCATATCATTTACGGGTCGAGTCAGGGCTCGTTTGACTCACCCATATCATTTGCACCTTAAATCGGGTCTCGTTTGACTCACCCTTATGTTTGAGCATCGAGTCAGGGCTCGTTTCAGTTTACCATATCATTTGTGCCTCAAGTTAGTCCTTGTTTGACTAAACCATCATTTGTGCAGGGCCTCGTTTGACTCAACCATTTCATTTGTGCCTCGAGTTAGGCTTCATTTGACTAAACCATCATTTGTGCCTTGAGTCAGGTGTCGTTTGACTCAACTATATCATTTGCGCCTTGAGTCGGGCCTAGTTTGACTCAACCATATCGTTTGTGTCTCGAGATAGGCCTCGTTAAGCTCAACCATATGTCTGTGCCTCAAGTCAAGCCTCGTTTGACTCACCCATATGTTTGTGGCTTGAGTTGTGCCTCGGTCGACTCAACCATATCATTTGCATCTCGAGTTGGGCCTCGTTTGACTTACCCCAATGTTTGCAGCTCTAGTCGGGCCTCGTTTGAGTCACCCATATTATTTGTGCCTCGAGTTCGGCCCCATTTGACTCACCATATATTTGCGCCTTGAGTTGGGCCTCGTTTGGCGTATCCATATGCTTGCGCTTTGAGTCGGGCCTTATTTGGCTCACCCTTATCATTTGTGCCTAAAGTTGGGGCTCGTTTGACTCAATTATATCATTTGCACCTCAAATTTGGCCTCGTTTGACTCACCCATATCATTTATGCGTCGAGGCAAGCGTTATTTGACTTACCCATATGTTTAGGCCTTGAGTCAGGCCTTGTTTGACTCAACCATATCATTTGCACCTCGAGTTGGGCCTCGTTTGACTCACCCATATGTTTGCGCATCGAGTCGAGCCTCGGTTAACTCACCCTTATCAATTGCACCTCGAGTCAGGCCTCGTTGGACTCATCCATATAATTTGTGCCTCGAGTTAGGGCTTGTTTGACTCACCCATATGTTTCTGCCTTGAGCTGAGCCTCGTTTGACTCACCCATATGCTTGCGCCTCGAGTCAAGCCTCGTTTGGCTGAACCATATGTTTACGCCTCGTGTCGGGCCTCATTTCACTCACCCTTATCATTTATGCCTCAAGTCGGGTCTCGTTTCACTCAATCATATCATTTGCACCTTAAGTCGGGCTCGTTTGAGTCAACAATATCATATGCGCCATGAGTCGGGCCTCGTTTGACTCACCTATATCATTTGCACCTCGAGTTGAGCCTCGTTTGACTCACCCATATCATTTGCCCTTCGAGTCGGGCCTAGTTTTACTCACTCATATCTTTTACACCTCGAGTCGGGCCTCGTTTGACTCAACCATAGATTTGCTCCTCAAGTTGGCTTCGTTTAACTGAGCCTTTGCAATTGACTTACCCATTTGTTTGCGCCTCAAGTTGGACCTCATTTGACTCACCCATATCATTTGCGGCTCGAGTCGGGGCTCGTTTGACTCACCCATATCATTTGCGCCTTGAGTCAGGCCTTGTTTGACTCACCCTTACATTTGCACCTCAAGTCGGGCCTCGTTTAACTCAACCATATGATTTGTGCCTCGAGTTAGGCCTCGTTTGCCTCACCCTTATGTTTGCACCTCAAGTCGGGCCTCGTTTGACTCAACCATATCATTTGCACTTCATGTCGGGCCTCATTTAACTCACCCTCGTTTGACTTACCCTTATCATTTATGCCTTAAACCAGGCCTTGTTTGACACAAATATATCATTTTTGCCTTGAGTTAGGCCTCGTTTGACTCACCCTTATCATTTACGCCACGAGTCAAGGCTCGTTTGACTCAACAATGCCATTTGCGCATCGAGTCGGGCCTCGTTTGGCCTAACCATAGGTTTGTGCCATGAGTCTGGCCCCATTTGACTCACCCTTATCATTTGTGCCTTAAGTCAGGCCTCGTTTGACTTACCTATGTCATTTGTGCCTCAAGTCAAGCCTCATTTAACTCACCCTTATCACTTGTACCTCAAGTTGGGCCTCATTTGACTACCCATATCATTTGTACCTCGAGTTCGGCCTCGTTTGACTCAACCATCATTTGTGCCTCGAGTCAGGCCTCGCTGGACTAAACCATATCATTGATGGCTCGAGTCGCGCCTCATTGGACTCAACCATATCATTTGCGCCTCGAGTCGGCCCTCTTTTCACTCAACCATATCATTTGTGCCTCGAGTCGGCCCCTATTTGACTCACCTATATCTTTTGTGCCCCGAGTCGTGCATCGTTTGACTCACCCAAATCATTTGTGCGTCGAGTCAGGCCTCATTTAACTCACCCATATGATTTGTACCTTGACCCGGCCCTCATTTGACTCACCCATATCATTTATGCCTCAAGATGGGCCTCATTTGAGTCAATCATATCATTTGCGCCTTGAGTTAGGCCTCGTTTGGCTTAACCATATCTTATACGCCTCGAGTCAGGCCTCGTTTGACTTACCCATATGTTTGTGCTCGAGTCAGGCCTCATTCAACTCAACCATATGTTGCGGCTCGAGTCGGGCCTCAGTTGGTTCAACCATATGTTTGCGTCTCGAGTCGAGCCCCATTTGACTCACCCTTATCTTATGTGCCTTAAGACAGGCCTCATTTGAGTCAATCATATCATTTGCGCCTCGATTTTGGCCTCGTTTGGCTCAACCATATCATATACGCCACGAGCCTAGCCTCATTTGACTCACCCATACCTTTTGTGCCTTGAGTTGTACCTCGTTTGACTCACCCATACCTTTTGTGCCTTGAGTCAGGCTCGTTTGAGTCAACCATATCATATGCGCCTCGAGTCGGGCCTCGTTTGACTCATCTATATCATTTGCGCCTCGAGTTGAGCCTCGTTTGACTCACCCATATCATTTGCCCTTCAAGTCGGGCCTCGTTTTACTCACTCATATCATTTACACCTTGAGTCGGGCCTCGTTTGACTCAACCATAGCATTTGCTCCTCGAGTCGGCTTCGTTTAACTGAGCCTTAGCAATTGACTTACCCATTTGTTTGCGCCTCAAGTTGGGCCTCATTTGACTCACCCATATCATTTGTGGCTCGAGTCGGGGCTCGTTTGACTCACCCATATCATTTGCGCCTTGGGTCGGGCCTTGTTTGACTCACCCTTACATTTGCACCTCAAGTCGGGCCTTGTTTAACTCAACCATATGATTTGTGCCTCGAGTTAGGCCTCGTTTGCCTCACCCTTATGTTTGCACCTCAAGTCGGGCCTTGTTTGACTCAACCATATCATTTGCACTTCATGTCGGCCCTCATTTAACTCACCCTCATTTGACTTACCCTTATCATTTGTGCCTTAAACCAGGCCTTGTTTGACACAAATATATCATTTTTGCCTTGAGTTAGGCCTCGTTTGACTCACCCTTATCATTTGCGCCACGAGTCAAGGCTCGTTTGACTCAACAATGTCATTTGCGCATCGAGTCGGGCCTCGTTTGGCCTAACCATAGGTTTGTGCCATGAGTCTGGCCCCATTTGACTCACCCTTATCATTTGTGCCTTAAGTCAGGCCTCGTTTGACTTACCTATGTCATTTGTGCCTCAAGTCAGACCTCATTTAACTCACCCTTATCACTTGTACCTCAAGTTAGGCCTCATTTGACTACCGATATCATTTGTACCTCGAGTTCGGCCTCGTTTAACTCAACCATCATTTGTGCCTCGAGTCAGGCCTCGTTGGACTAAACCATATCATTGATGGCTCTAGTCGGGCCTCATTGGACTCAACCATATCATTTGCGCCTCGAGTCGGTCCTCCTTTGACTCAATCATATCATTTGTGCCTCGAGTCGGCCCCTATTTGACTCACCCATATCTTTTGTGCCCTGAGTCGTGCCTCGTTTGACTCACCCAAATCATTTGTGCGTCGAGTCGGGCCTTATTTAACTCACCCATATCATTTGTACCTTGACCCGGCCCCCGTTTGACTCACCCATATCATTTATGCCTCAAGATGGGCCTCATTTGAGTCAATCATATCATTTGCGCCTTGAGTCAGGCCTTGTTTGGCTTAACCATATCTTATACGCCTCGAGTCAGCCTCGTTTGACTTACCCATATATTTGTGCTCGAGTCAGGCCTCATTCAACTCAACCATATGTTGCGCCTCGAGTCGGGCCTCAGTTGGTTCAACCATATGTTTGCGCCTCGAGTCGAGCCCCATTTGACTCACCCTTATCTTATGTGCCTTAAGACGGGCCTCATTTGAGTCAATCATATCATTTGTGCCTCGATTTTGGCCTCGTTTGGCTCAACCATAACATATGCGCCATGAACCTAGCCTCGTTTGACTCAACCATACCTTTTGTGCCTTGAGTTGTGCCTCGTTTGACTCACCTATACCTTTTGTGCCTTGAGTCAGGCTCGTTTGAGTCAACCATATCATATGCGCCTCGAGTCGGGCCTCGTTTGACTCACTTATATCATTTGCGCCTCGAGTTGAGCCTCGTTTGACTCACCCATATCATTTACACCTCGAGTCGGGCCTCGTTTGACTCAACCATAGCATTTGCTCCTCGAGTCGGCTTCGTTTAACTGAGCCTTAGCAATTGACTTACCCATTTGTTTGCGCCTCAAGTTAGGCCTCATTTGACTCACCCATATCATTTGCGGCTCGAGTCGAGGCTCGTTTGACTCACCCATATCATTTGCGCCTTGAGTCGGGCCTTGTTTGACTCACCCTTACATTTGCACCTCAAGTCAGGCCTCGTTTAACTCAATCATATGATTTGTGCCTCGAGTTAGGCCTCGTTTGACTCACCTTTATGTTTACACCTCAAGTCGGGCCTCGTTTGACTCAACCATATCATTTGCACTTCATGTCGAGCCTCATTTAACTCACCCTCATTTGACTTACCCTTATCATTTGTGCCTTAAACCAGGCTTGTTTGACACAAATATATCATTTTTACCTTGAGTTAGGCCTCGTTTGACTCACCCTTATCATTTGCGCCTCGAGTCAAGGCTCGTTTGACTCAACCAAGTCATTTGCGCATCGAGTCAGGCCTCGTTTGGCCTAACCATAGGTTTGTGCCATGAGTCTGGCCCCATTTGACTCACCCTTATCAATTGTGCCTTAAGTCAGGCCTCGTTTGACTTACCTATATCATTTGTACCTCGAGTCAGGCCTCATTTAACTCACCTTTAACACTTGTACCTCAAGTTAGGCCTCGTTTGACTACCCATATCATTTGTACCTCGAGTTCGGCCTCATTTGACTCAACCATCATTTGTGCCTCAAGTCAGGCCTCGTTTGACTAAACCATATCATTGATGGCTCGAGTTAGGCCTCATTGGACTCAACCATATCATTTGTGCCTCGAGTCGGCCCCTATTTGACTCAACCATATCATTTGTGCCTCGAGTCGTGTCTCGTTTGACTCACCCAAATCATTTGTGCATCGAGTCGGGCCTCATTTAACTCACCCATATCATTTGTACCTTGACCTGGCCCCCGTTTGACACACCCATATCATTTATGCCTCAAGACGGGCCTCATTTGAGTCAATCATATCATTTGCATCTTGAGTCGGGCCTCGTTTGGCTTAACCATATCTTATACGCCTCGAGTCAGGCCTTGTTTGACTTACCCATATGTTTGTGCCTCGAGTCAGGCCTCATTCAACTCAACCATATGTTGCGCCTCGAGTCGGGCCTCATTTGGTCCAACCATATGTTTGCGCCTCGAGTCGAGCCCCATTTGACTCACCCTTATCTTATGTGCCTTAAGACGGGCCTCATTTGAGTCAATCATATCATTTGCGCCATATCATATATGCCATATCATATACGCCACGAGTCTAGCCTTGTTTGACTCACCCATACCTTTTGTCCCTTGAGTCGTGCCTCGTTTGACTCACCCATATCATTTGTGCCTCGAGTCGGTCCTCGTTTTACTCACCCATATCATTTGCACCTTGAGTTGGGCCTTACTTGACTCAACCACATCATTTGCACCTCAAGTCGAGCTTCGTTTGATTGAGCCTTATCAATTGACTTACCCATATGTTTGTGCGTCAAGTTGGGCCTCGTTTAACTCACCCATATCCTTTGCGGCTCAAGTCAGGCCTCAATTGACTTACCCATATCATTTATGCCTCGAGTTAGGAGTCATTTGACTTACCCAAATGTTTGGGCCTTGAGTCGGGCCTCATTTGCCTCAACCATATGTTTGCACCTCGAATCGGGCCTCATTTCACTCACCCTTATCATTTGTGCCTCAAGTCAGGCCTCGTTTGACTCAACCATATCGTATGCACCACGAGTTGGGCCTCGTTTGACTCACCCGTATAATTTGTGCCTTAAGTCGAGCTTCGTTTGACTCTATCATATCATTTGTGCCTCGAGTCGAGCCTCGTTTCACTCAACCATATCATATGCACCACGAGTTAGGCCTTGTTTGACTCACCCATATAATTTATGCCTTGAGTCAAGCCTCGTTTTACTTAACCATATCATTTGCACCTCGAGTTGAGCCTCGTTTAACTCAACCATATCATATGCGCCACGAGTTGGGCCTCGTTTGACTCACCCATATAATTATTGCCTTTAGTTGAGCCTCATTTGACTCAACTATATCATTTGCGTCTCGAGTCTGGCTTCTTTTGATTGAGCCTTATCAATTGACTTACCCATATGTTTGTGCCTCAAGTTGGGCCTTGTTTAACTCACCCATATCATTTGCAGCTCGACTCAGGGCTCGTTTGACTCACCCTTATGTTTGCGCTAGAGTAGGGCCTCGTTTGACTCAACCATATCATTTGTGCCTCGAGTTAGGCCTCGTTTGACTAAACCATCATTTGTGCCTCGCGTGGGGACTCGTTTGACTAAATCATATCATTTGTGTCTCGTGTCAGTCCTCGTTTGACTCAGCCATATCATTTGTGTCTCGAGTCGGACCTCGTTTAACTCAACCATATGTTTGCGACTCAAGTGGGGCCATGGTCGACTCAACCATATAATTTGCATCTCAAGTCGGGCCTCGTTTGACTTACCCCAATGTTTGCGGCTCTAGTCGGGCCTCGTTTGAGTCACCCATATTATTTGTGCCTCGAGTTCGGCCTTGTTTGACTCACCCATATATTTGCACCTCGAGTTGTGCCTCGTTTCACTCATCCATATATTTGCACCTCGAGTCGGGCCTTATTTGACTCGCCCTTATCATTTGTGCCCCAAGTCGGGGCTCGATTGACTCAATCATATCATTTGCGCCTCAAATTTGGCCTCATTTGACTCACCCATATCATTTATGCCTTGAGTCAGGTGTCATTTGACTTACCCATATGTTTGGGCCTTGAGTCAGGCCTCCTTTGACTCAACCATATCATTTGCACCTCGAGTCAGGCCTCATTTGATTAAACTATATGTTTGCGCATCAAGTCAGGCCTCGGTTGACTCACCCTTATCAATTGCGCCTCAAGTCAGGCCTTATTTGACTTATCCATATCATTTGTGCCTCGGGTCAGGGCTTGTTTGACTCACCCATATGTTTATGCCTCAAGTTGAGCCTCGTTTGACTGACCCATATATTTGCTCCTCGATTCGGGCCTCGTTTGGCTCAACCAAATGTTTGCGCCTCGAGTTGGGCCTCATTTCACTCACCCTTATCATTGGTGCCTCAAGTCAGGACTCGTTTGACTTACTCATATCATTTGCGCCTCAAGTCGAGCCTCGTTTAGCTCACCGATATCTTTTGTGCCTCGAGTCATTCCTCGTTTGACTCACCTATATCATTTGTGCCTCAAGTTGGGTCTCGTTTTACTCACCCATATCATTTGCACCTCGAGTCGGGCTTCGCTTGACTCAACCATATCATTTGCGCCTCAAGTCAGGCTTTGTTTGTGCCTCCAGCTGGGCCTCGTTTGACTCACCCATATCATTTATGCCCCGAGTCAGGCGTTATTTGACTTATCCAAATATTTGGGCCTCGAGTCTGGCCTTGTTTGACTCACCCATATGTTTCTGCCTGGAGTCGGTCCTCATTTGGCTCAACCATATGTTTGCACCTTGAGTCGGGCCTCATTTCACTCACCCTTATCATTTGTGCCTCAAGTCGGGCCTCGTTTGACTCAACCATATCATATGCGCCACGAGTTGGGCCTCTTTTGACTAACCCATATAATTTGTGCCTCAAATCAAGCCTCGTTTGACTCAACCATATCAATTGTGCCTCAGGTCGGGCCTCGTTTGACTCAACCATATCATATGCGTCATGAGTCGTGCCTCGTGTGACTCACCCATATAATTTGTGCCTCGATCTGAGTCTCGTTTGACTCAACCATATCATATGCACCACGAGTTGAGCCTCGTTTGACTCACCCATATAATTTGTGCCTCGAGTCGAGCCTCATTTGACTCAACCAAATCATTTGCACCTCGAGTCAAGCTTTGTTTGACTGAGCCTGATCAATTGAATTACACATATGTTTGTGCCTCAAGTTGGGCCTTGTTTGACTCACCCATATTAATTGCAGCTCAACTCGAGGCTCGTTTGTCTCACCCATATCATTTGCGCCTCGAGTCGGGCCTCCTTTGATGAACCCTTATGTTTGCGCCTGGAGTAGAGCTTCGTTTGACTCAACCATATCATTTGTGCCTCAAGTTAGGCCTCATTTGACTAAACCATCATTTGTGCCTCAAGTCAGGCCTCGTTTGACTCAATCATATCATTTGCGCCTCAGGTTAAGCCCCGTTTGACTCAATCATACATTTGTGCCTCGAGTCAGGCCCCGTTTAAGTCAACCATATATTTGTGCCTCGAGTCGGGTCTCGTTTGACTCACCCACATGTTTGCGGCTCGAGTTAGGCCTCAGTCGACTATACCATATCATTTCCATCTCGAGTCGGTTCTCATTTGGCTTACCCCAATATTTACAGCTCTAGTCGGGCCTCGTTTGAGTCACCCATATTATTTGTGCCTCGAGTTCAGCCTCGTTTGACTCACCTATATATTTGCGCCTCGAGTTACGCATCGTTTGGCTCATCCATATGTTTGTACCCCAAGTCAAGGCTCGTTTGACTCAATCATATCATTTGCGCTCAAATTTAGCCTCGTTTGACTCACCCATATATTTATGCCCTGAGTCAGGCATCATTTGACTTTCCCATATGTTTGCACCTTGAGTCAGGCCTCGTTTGACTCAACCATATCATTTGCATCTCGACTCGGGCCTTGTTTAAGTCACCCATATGCTTGCGCATCGAGTCGGGCCTCGGATGACTCACCCTTATCAATTGCACCTCTAGTCAGGCCTCATTTTACTCATCCATATCATTTATGCCTCGAGTTAGGACTTGTTTGACTCACGCATATGTTTACGCCTCAAGCCGAGCCTCGTTTGACTCACCCATATTTTTCCTCCTTGAGTCGGGCCTCGTTTGGCTCAACCAAATGTTTGTGCCTCGAGTTGGGCCTGTTTCACTCACCCTTATCATTTGTGCCTCAAGTCGGGCCTTGTTTGATTCAACCATATCATATGCGCCATGAGTTGGGCCTCGTTTGACTCACCCATATAATTTGTGCCTCGAGTCGAGCCTCATTTGACTCAACCATATCATTTGTGCCTCGAGTCGGGCCTCGTTTGACTCAACCATATCATATGCGCCACGAGTTGGGCCTTGTTTGACTCACCCATATAATTTGTACCTCGAATCGAGCCTCGTTTGACTCAACCATATCATTTGCGCTTCGAGTCGGGCTTTGTTTAACTGAGCATTATCAATTGGCTTACCCGCATGTTTGTGCCTCAAGTTGGGCCTTGTTCGACTCACCCATATCATTTACAGCTCGACTTAGGGTTCGTTTGTCTCACCCAGATCATTTTCGCCTTGAGTCGAGCCTCATTTGACTCACCCTTATGTTTGCAGCTAGAGTAGGGCCTCGTTTGACTCAACCATATCATTTGTACCCCGAGTTAGGCCTCATTTGACTAAACCATTATTTGTGCCTCAAGTCGGGCCTCGTTTGACAAAACCATATCATTTGCACCTCGAGCTGGGCCCTGTTTGACTCAACCATATCATTAGTGCCTCGAGTCGGGCCTTGTTTGACTCATCCATATGTTTGCGGCTTGAGTTGGGCCTCGATCAACTCAACCATATCATTTGCATCTCAAGTCAGGCCTCATTTGACTTACTCCAATGTTTGCAGCTCTAGTCGGGCCTCGTTTGAGTCACCCATATTATTTGTGCCTCGAGTTCACCTCGTTTGACTCACCCATATATTTATGCCTTGAGTTAGGCTGCATTTGGCACATCCGTATGTTTGCATCTCGAGTTGAGCCTTATTTGACTTGCCCTTATCATTTGTGCCCCAAGTTGGGGGTCATTTGACTTAATCATATCATTTGCGCCTCAAATTTGACCTTGTTTGACTCACCCATATCATTTATGCCTCGAGTCAGGCATCATTTGACTTACCCATATGTTTGGGCCTTGAGTCGGACCTCGTTTGACTCAACCATATCATTTGTGCCTCGAGTCAGGCCTCATTTGAGTCACCCATATGTTTACGCATCGAGTCGGGCCTCGGTTGACTCACCCTTATCAATTATGCCTCGAGTCAAGCCTCATTTGACTCATCCATATCATTTGTGTCTCGAGTCAAGGTTTGTTTGACTCACCCATATGTTTAAGCTCGAGCCAAGCCTCATTTGACTCACCCATATGTTTACTCCTCGAGTCGGGCCTCGTTTGGCTCAACCATATGTTTGCACCTCGAGTCGGGCCTCATTTAACTCTCCCTTATCTTTTGTGCCTTTGACTCACCCATATCATTTACGCCTCGAGTCGAGCCTCATTTGACTCACCCATATCATTTGCGCCTCGAGTTGGGCCTTGTTTTACTCACCCATATCATTTGCTCCTCGAGTTGGGCCTCGTTTGACTCAACCATAGCATTTGCTCCTCGAGTCGGCTTCGTTTAATTGAGCCTTATCAATTGACTTACCCATATGTTTGTGTCTCAAGTTAGGCCTCATTTGACTTACCCATATCATTTGTGGCTTAAGTTAAGGCTCGTTTGGCTCACCCATATCATTTGCGCCTCGAGTCGGGCCTTGTTTGACTCACCCTTATGTTTGCACCTCGAGTCGGGCCTCGTTTAACTCAACCATATGATTGGTGCCTCGAGTTAGGCCTCGTTTGACTCACCCTTATGTTTGCGCCTCAAGTCGGGCCTCGTTTGACTCAACCATATCATTTGCACTTTGAGTCGGGCCTCATTTAACTTACCCATATGTTTGCGCATCAAGTCAGGTCTTGTTTGGTTTATCCATAAGTTTGCGCCTTGAGTTAGGCCTTATTTGACTCACCCTTATCATTTGTGCCTTAAGTCGGGCCTCGTTTGACTTACCCATATCATTTATGTATCGAGTCTGGCCTCTTTTAACTCACCCTTATCATTTGCACCTCAAGTCGGGCCTCATTTGACTTACCCTTATCATTTGTGCCTTAAGTTAGGCCTCATTTGGCACAACTATATCATTTACGCCTTCAGTTGGGCCTCGTTTGACTCACCCTTATCATTTGCACCTCGAGTCAAGGCTCGTTTGACTCAACCAATACATTTGCGCATTGAGTCGGGCCTCGTTTGGCTCAACCATATGTTTGTGCCTTAAGTCAAGCCTCATTAGACCCACCCTTATTATTTGTGCCTTAAGTCGGGCCTCGTTTGACTTACCTATATCATTTGTGCCTCGAGTCAGGCCTCACTTAACTCACCCTTATCCTTTGTGCCTTAAGTTAGCCCTCGTTTGACTTACCCATATCATTTGTACCTCGAGTGAGGCCTCATTTGACTCAACCATCATTTACGCCTCGAGTCAGGCCTCGTTTGACTAAACCATATCATTGATGGCTCGAGTTAGGCCTTATTGGACTCAACCATATCATTTGTGCCTCGAGTCAAGCGTCGTTTGACTCACCTATATCATTTGTGCCTCGAGTCAAGCGCCGTTTGACTCACCCATATCATTTATGCCTTGAGTCAAGCCTTGTTTGACTTACCCATATGTTTGTGCCTTGAGTCAGGTCTCGTATGACTCACTCATATGTTTGCACCTCGAGTTAGGGCTCAATTGGTTCAACCATATGTTTACACCTCGAGTCAGGCCCCATTTGACTCACCCTTATCTTTTGTGCCTCAAGACGGGCCTCATTTGAGTCAATCATATCATTTGTGCCTCAAGTGAGGCCTCGTTTCTCTCAACCATATCATATGCGCCACGAGTTTGGCCTCGTTTGACTCAGCCATATATTTTGTGCCTTAAGTTGTGCCTCATTTGACTTACCCATATCATTTGCGCCTCGTGTCGAGCCTCATTTTACTCACCCATATCATTTGTACCTCGAGTCAGGCCTCGTTTGATTCAACCATATCATTTGTGCCTCGAGTCAGGTTTCGTTTGATTGAGCCTTATCAATTGACTTACCCACATGTTTGTGCCTCAAGTTGGGCCTCGTTTGACTTACCCATATCATTTATGCTCTGAGTCAGGCGTCATTTGACTTAACCAAATGTTTGGGCCTCGAGCTGGGCTTCATTTAACTCACCCATATGTTTGTGCCTCGAGTCGAGCCTCGTTTGCCTCAACCATATGTTTGTGCCTCGAGTCGGGACTCATTTTACTCACCGTTATCATTTGTTCCTCAAGTTGGGCCTTGTTTGACTCACCCATATAATTTGTGCCTCGAGTGGAGCCTCGTTTGACTCAACCATATCATTTGCGCTTCGAGTCGGGCTTCATTTGACTGAGCTTTATTAATTGGCTTACCTGCATGATTGTACCTCAAGTTAGCCTTGTTTGAGTCAACCATATCATTTGCAGCTTGACTTAGGGTTCGTTTGTCTCACCTATATCATTTGTGCCTCGAGTCGGGCCTCGTTTGACTCACCCTTATGTTTGCGGCTGGAGTAGGGCCTCATTTGACTCAACCATATCATTTGTACCCTGAGTTAGGCCTCATTTGATTAAACCATTATTTGTTCCTCAAGTCGGGCCTCATTTAACTAAACCATATCATTTGCACCTCGAGTCGGGCCCCGTGTGATTCAACCATATCATTAGTGCCTCGAGTCGGGCCTCGTTTAAGTTAACCATATGTTTATGCCTCGAGTCGGGCCTTGTTTGACTCATCCATATGTTTGCGGCTCGAGTTGGGCCTCGGTTGACTCAACCATATCATTTGCATCTCGAGTCAGGCCTCATTTGACTTACCCCAATGTTTGCAACTCTAGTCGGGCCTCGTTTGAGTCACCCATATTATTTGTGCCTTGAGTTCGGCCTCGTTTGACTCACCCATATATTTGTACCTTGAAGTGGGCTGCGTTTGGTGCATCCATATGTTTGCACCTCGAGTCGAGACTTATTTGACTCGCCCTTATCATTTGTGCCCCAAGTCGGCGGTCATTTGACTCAATCATATCATTTGCGCCTCAAATTTGGCCTTGTTTGACTCACCCATATCATTTATGCCTCGAGTCAGGCATAATTTGACTTACCCATATGTTTGGCTCTTGAGTCGAGCCTCGTTTGACTTAACCATATCATTTCCGCCTCGAGTCGGGTCTCGTTTGAGTTACCCATATGTTTACGCATCGAGTCGGGCCTCGGTTGACTCACCCTTATCAATTGTGCCTCGAGTCAGGCCTCATTTGACTCATCCATATCATTTGTGCCTCGAGTCAGGGCTTGCTTGACTCACCCATATGTTTAAGCTCGAGCCGAGCCTCATTTGACTCACCCATATGTTTGCTCATCGAGTCGGGCCTCGTTTGGCTCAACCATATGTTTGCGCCTCGAGTTGAGCCTCATTTAGCTCACCCTTATCATTTGTGCCTTTGACTCACCCATATCATTTGCACATTGAGTTGAGCCTCGTTTGACTCACTCATATCATTTGTGCTTCGAGTCGGGCCTCATTTTACTCACCCATATCATTTGCTCCTCGAGTTAGGGCTCATTTGACTCAACCATAGCATTTGCTCCTCGAGTCGGCTTTGTTTAACTAAGCCTTATCAATTGACTTACCCATATGTTTGCATTTTAAGTTCGGCTTCATTTGACTCACCCATATCATTTGTGGCTTGAGTTGAGGCTCGTTTGGCTCACCTTTATCATTTGCGCCTCGAGTCAGGCCTTGTTTGACCCACCCTTACGTTTGCGCCTTGAGTCGGGCCTCGTTTAACTCAACCATATGATTTGTGCCTCGAGTTAGGCCTCGTTTGAGTCACCCTTATGTTTGCACCTTAAGTCGCGCCTCGTTTGACTCAACCATATCATTTGCACTTCGATTCGGGCCTCATTTAACTTACCCATATGTTTGCGCATCAAGTCAGGTCTTGTTTGGTTTATCCATAAGTTTGCGCCTTGAGTTAGGCCTTATTTGACTCACCCTTATCATTTGTGCCTTAAGTTGGGCCTCGTTTGACTTACCCATATCATTTACGCATCAAGTCTGGCCTCTTTTAACTCACCCTTATCATTTGTACCTCAAGTCGGGCCTCATTTGACTTACCCTTATCATTTGTGCCTTAAGTTGGGCCTCATTTGGCACAACTATATCATTTATGCCTTGAGTTAGGCCTCGTTTGACTCACCCTTATCATTTGTGCCTCGAGTCAAGGCTCGTTTGACTCAACCAATACATTTGCGCATCGAGTCGGGCCTCGTTTGGCTCAACCATATGTTTGTGCCTCAAGTCAAGCCTCATTTGACTCACCTTTATCATTTGTGCCTTAAGTCGGGCCTCGTTTGACTTTCCTATGTCATTTGTGCCTCGAGTCAAGCCTCACTTAACTCACCCTTATCCTTTCGACCTTAAGCCAGCCCTCATTTGACTTACCCATATCATTTGTACCTGGAGTCAGGCCTCGTTTGATTCAACCATCATTTGCGCCTCGAGTCAAGCCTCATTTGACTAAACCATATCATTGATGGCTCGAGTTAGGCCTCATTGGACTCAACCATATCATTTGTGCCTTGAGTTGGGCCTCGTTTGACTCAACTATATCATTTGTGCCTTGAGTCAAGCGTCGTTTGACTCACCCATATCATTTATGCCTTGAGTCAAGCCTCGTTTGACTTACCCATATGTTTGTGCCTTGAGTCAGGCCTCGTATGACTCACTCATGTTTGCACCTCGAGTCGGGCCTTAATTGGTTCAACCATATGTTTACACCTCGAGTCAGGCCTCATTTGACTCACCCTTATCTTTTGTCCCTCAAGAAGGGCCTTATTTGAGTGAATCATATCATTTGCGCCTCGAGTCGGGCCTCGTTTCTCTCAACCATATCATATGCGCCATGAGTCTGGCCTCATTTGACTCACCCATATATTTTGTGCCTCAAGTCGTGCCTCATTTGACTTACCCATATCATTTGCGCCTCGAGTCGAGCCTTATTTTACTCACCCATATCATTTGCAGCTCGAGTCAGGCCTCATTTGATTTAACCATATCATTTGTGCCTTGAGTCAGGTTTCGTTTGATTGAGCCTTATCAATTGACTTACCCATATGTTTGTGCCTTAAGTTGGGCCTCGTTTGACTCACCCATATCATTTATGCCCTGAGCCAGGCGTCATTTGACTTACCTAAATGTTTGGGCCTCGAGTCGAGCTTCGTTTGACTCACCCATATGTTTGTGCCTCGAGTCGGGCCTCATTTGCCTCAACCATATGTTTGCGCCTCGAGTCGGGCCTCATTTCAGTCATCCTTATCATTTGTGCCTCAAGTCAGGCCTCGTTTGACTCAACCATATCATATGTGCCATGAGTTGGGCCTTGTTTGACTCACCCATATAATTTGTGCCTCGAGTCGAGCCTCGTTTGACTCAACCATATCATTTGCACTTCGAGTCGGGCTTCGTTTGACTGAGCCTTATCAATTGGCTTGCCCGCATGTTTGTGCCTCAAGTTGGGCCTTGTTTGACTCACCCATATCATTTGTAGCTCGACTTAGGGTTCGTTTGTCTCACCCATATCATTTGTGCCTCGAGTCGGGCCTCGTTTGACTCACCCTTATGTTTGCGGCTGGAGTAGGGCCTCGTTTGACTCAACCATATCATTTGTACCCCGAGTTAGGCCTCATTTGACTAAACCATTATTTGTGCCTCAAGTCGGGCCTCGTTTGACTAAACCATATCATTTCCACGTCGAGTCGGGCCCCGTTTGACTCAACCATATCATTAGTGCCTCGAGTCGGGCCTCGTTTAAGTTAACCATATGTTTGTGCCTCGAGTCGGGCCTTGTTTGACTCATCCATATGTTTGCAGCTCGAGTTGGGCCTCGGTCGACTCAACCATATCATTTGCATCTCGAGTCAAGCCTCGTTTGACTTACCCCAATGTTTGCAGCTCTAGTCAGGCCTCGTTTGAGTTACCCATATTATTTGTGCCTCTAGTTCGGCCTCGTTTGACTTACCCATATATTTGTGCCTTGAGTTGGGCTGCGTTTGGCACATCCATATGTTTGCACCTCGAGTCAAGACTTATTTGACTCGCCTTTATCATTTGTGCCCCAAGTCGGGGGTCATTTGACTCAATCATATCATTTGCGCCTCAAATATGGCCTCGTTTGACTCACCCATACCATTTATGCCTCCAGTCAGGCATAATTTAACTTACCCATATGTTTGGGCCTTTAGTCAGGCCTCATTTAACTTAACCATATCATTTGCGCCTTGAGTCGGGCATCGTTTGAGTGACCCATATGTTTACGCATCGAGTCGGGCCTCGATTGACTCACCCTTATAATTGCACCTCGAGTCAGGCCTTGTTTGACTCATTCATATCATTTGTGCCTCGAGTCAGGGCTTGTTTGACTCACCCAAATGTTTAAGCTCGAGCCGAGCCTCCTTTGACTCACCCATATGTTTGCTCATCGAGTCGGGCGTCGTTTGGCTAAACCATATGTTTGCGCCTCGAGTCGGGCCTCATTTAACTCACCCTTATCATTTGTGCCTTTGACTCACCCATATCATTTGCACCTCGAGCCAAGCCTCGTTTGACTCACCCATATCATTTGCGCCTCAAGTCGGGCCTCATTTTACTCACCCATATCATTTGCTCCTCGAGTTGGGGCTCGTTTGACTCAAACATAGCATTTGCTCCTCGAGTCGGCTTCGTTTAACTGAGCCTTAGTAATTGACTTACCCATATGTTTGCGTCTCAAGTTCAGCCTCATTTGACTCACCCATATCATTTGTGGCTTGAGTTGAGGCTCGTTTGACTCACCCATATCATTTGCGCCTCGAGTCGGGCCTTGTTTGGCTCATCCTTACATTTGCAACTCGAGTCAGGCCTCGTTTAACTCAACCATATGATTTGCGCCTCGAGTTAGGCCTCGTTTGACTCACCCTTATGTTTGCGCCTCAAGTCAGGCCTCATTTGACTCAACCATATTATTTGCACTTCAAGTCGGGCCTCATTTAACTTACCCATATGTTTGCGCATCGAGTCAGGTCTTGTTTGGCTCATCCATAAGTTTGCGCCTTGAGTTAGGCCTTATTTGACTCACCCTTATCATTTGTGCCTTTAGTCGGCTCTCGTTTGACTTACCCATATCATTTGCGCATCGAGTCTGGCCTCTTTTAACTCACCCTTATCATTTGCACCTCAAGTCGGGCCTCATTTGACTTACCCTTATCATTTGCACCTTAAGTTGGGCCTCATTTGGCACAACTATATCATTTACGCCTTAAGTTGGGCCTCGTTTGACTCACCCTTATCATTTGCGCCTCGAGTCAAGGCTCGTTTGACTCAACCAATACATTTGTGCATCGAGTCGGGCCTCGTTTGGCTCAACCATATGTTTGTGCCTGGAGTCAGGCCTTATTTGACTCACCCTTATCATTTGTGCCTTAAGTCAGGCCTCGTTTGACTTACCTATATCATTTGTGCCTTGAGTCAGGCCTCAATTAACTCACCCTTATCCTTTGTACGTTAAGTCAGCCCTGGTTTGACTTACCCATATCATTTGTACCTTGAGTCAGGCCTCGTTTACTCAACCATCATTTGCGCCTCGAGTCAGGCCTTGTTTGACTAAACCATATCATTGATGGCTCGAGTTAGGCCTCATTGGACTCAACCATATCATTGCGCGTCGAGTCAGGTTTCGTTTGATTGAGCCTTATCAATTGACTTACCCATATGTTTCTGCCTCAAGTTGGGCCTCGTTTGACTCACCCATATCATTTATGCCCTGAGTCAGGCGTCATTTGACTTACCTAAATGTTTGGGCCTCGAGTCGGGCTTCGTTTGACTCACCCATATGTTTGTGCCTCGAGTCGGGCCTCGTTTGCCTCAACCATATGTTTACGCCTCGAGTCGGGCCTCATTTTAGTCACCCTTATCATTTGTGCCTCAAGTCGGGCCTCGTTTGACTCAACCATATCATATGCGCCACGAGTTAGGCATCATTTGACTCACCCATATAATTTGTGCCTCGAGTCGAGCCTCGTTTGACACCACCATATCATTTGCGCCTCGAGTCGGGCCCCGTTTGATTCAACCATATCATATGCGCCATGAGTTGGGCCTTGTTTGACTCACCCATTTAATTTGTGTCTCGAGTCGAGCCTCGTTTGACTCAACCATATCGTTTGCGCCTCGAGTGGGCCTTCATTTGACTGAGCCTTATCAATTGACTTACCCATATGTTTGCGCCTCAAGTTAGGCCTTGTTTGACTCATGCATATCATTTACAGGTCGACTCGAGGCTCATTTTTCTCACCCATATCATTTGCGCCTCGAGTCGGGCCTTGTTTGACTCACCCTTATGTTTATGCTTGGAGTAGGCCTCATTTGACTCAACCATATCATTTGTGCCTTGAGTTAGGCCTCGTTTGACTAAACCATCATTTGTGCCTCGAGTCGGGCCTCGTTTGACTCAACCATATCATTTGTGCCTCAAGTTGGGCCTCGTTTAACTCAACCATATGATTGTGCCTCAAGTTGGACCTCGTTTGACTCACCCATATGTTTGCAGCTCGAGTTGGGCCTCGGTCTACTCCACCATATCATTTACATCTCGAGTCCGGCCTCGTTTGACTTCCACCAATGTTTGCAGCTCTAGTCGGGCCTTGTTTGAGTTGCCCATATTCTTTGTGCCTCGAGTTCGCCCTCGTTTGACTCATCCATATATTTGGGCCCCGAGTTAGGACTCATTTGGCTCATCCATATGTTTGCACCTCGAGTTGGGCCTTATTTGACACCCCCTTATCATTTGTGCCCCAAGTCGGAGGTTCTTTGACTCAATCATATCATTTGCGCCGCAAATTTGGCCTCGTTTGACTCACCCATATCATTTATGCCTCGAGTCAGGCATCATTTGACTTACCCATATGTTTGGGCCTTGAGTCAGGCCCCGTTTGACTCAACCATATCATTTGCACCTCGAGTCGGGCCTCGTTTGACTCACCCTTATGTTTGCGCATCGAGTCGGGCCTCGGTTGACTCACCCTTATCAATTACGCCTCGAGTCAGGCCTCGTTTGACTCATCCATATCATTTGTGCCTCGAGTCAATGCTTGTTGGACTGACCCATATGTTTATGCCTCGAGTCGAGCCTCGTTTGACTCACTCATATGTTTGCGCCTCGAGTCGGGCCTCGTTTGGCTCAACCATATGTTTGTGCCTCGAATTGGGGTTCATTTCACTCACCTTTACCATTTGTGCCTCAAATCAGGCCTCATTTGACTTACCCATATCATTTGCTCCTCGAGTTAGGCCTCGTTTTATCACCCATATCATTTGCACCTCGAGTCGGGCCTCGTTTGACTCAACCATAGCATTTGCTCCTCGAGTCGACTTTGTTTAACTGAGCCTTATCAATTAACTTACCCATACGTTAGTGCCTCAAGGTGGGCCTCATTTGACTCACCCATATCATTTACGGCTCGAGTCAAGGATCGTTTGACTCACCCATATATTTGCGCCTTGAGTCGGGCCTTGTTTGACTCACCCTTACATTTGCACCTCAGGTCGGGCCTCATTTGATTCAACCATATGATTTGTGCCTCGAGTTAAGCCTTGTTTGACTCACCCTTATGTTTGCGCCTCAAGTCGGGACTCGTTTGACTCAACCATATCATTTGCACTTTGAGTCAGGACTCGTTTGACTCACCCATATGTTTGTGCATCGAGTTAGTCCTTGTTTGGCTCACCCATAAGTTTGCGCCTTGAGTCAGGCCTCATTTGACTCATCCTTATGATTTGTGCCTTAAGTCAGGCCTCGTTTGACTTATCCATATCATTTGCACCTTGAGTTGGGCCTCATTTAACTCACCCTTATTATTTGTACCTCAAGTCAGGCCTCATTTGACTTACCCTTATCATTTACACCTTAAGCCGGGCCTCGTTTGACTCAACCATGTCATTTGCGCATCGCGTTGGTCCTCGTTTGGCTTAACCATATGTCTTCACCTCGAGTCAGGCCTCATTTGACTCACCTTTATCATTTGTACCTTAAGTCAGGCCTTGTTAGACTTACCTATATCAATTTGTGCCTCGAGTCAGGCCTCATTTAACTCACCCTTATCATTTGTATCTCAAGTCGGGCCTCGTTGGACTTACGCATATCATTTGCGCCTCGAGTCAGGCCTCATTTGGCTAAACCATATCATTGATGGCTCGAGTTGGGCCACATTGGACTCAACCATATCATTTGTACCTCGAGTCGGGCCTCGTTTGACTCACCCATATCATTTGTGCCTCGAGTCAAGCCCTGTTTGACTCACCTATATCATTTATGCCTCGAGTCAGGCCTCGTTTGACTTACCCATATATTTATGCCTCGATTCAGGCCTTGTTTGACTCGCCCATATGTTTGTGCCTAGAGTTAGGCCTCATTTGGTTTAACCATATGTTTGCACCTCAAGTCGGGCCCCATTTGACTCACCCTTATCTTTTGTGGCTCAAGACGGGCCTCATTTGAGTCAATCATGTCATTTGCGCCTCGAGTCAGGCCTCGTTTGGCTCAACCATATAATATGTGCCACGAGTCTGGCCTCGTTTGACTCACCCAATCTTTTGTGCCTTGAGTCGTGCCTCATTTAACTCACCCATATCATTTGCGCCTTGAGTCGGGCCTTGTTTTACTCACCCATATCATTTGCACCTCGAGTCGGGCCTCGTTTGACTCAACCATATCATTTGCGCCTTAAGTCGGGCTCACCCATATCATTTGTGGCTCGAGTTAGGCCTCATTTGACTCACCCATATCATTTATGTCTCGAGTCAAGCGTCATTTGGCTTACCCAAATGTTTGAGCCTCGAGTCAGACCTCGTTTGACTCACCCATATGTTTGCGCCTCGAGTCAGGCCTCGTTTGGCTCAACCATATGTTTGCGCCTCGAGTCGGGCCTTATTTCGCTCACCCTTATCAGTTGAGCCTTAAGTCAGGTCTCATTTGACTCAACCATATCATATGCGCCATGAGTTGGGCCTCATTTGACTCATCCATATAATTTGTGTCTCGAGTCGAGCCTCGTTTGACTTAACCATATAATTTGCGCCTCGAGTCGGGCTTCATTTTACTGAGCCTTATCAATTGACTTACCCATATGTTTGTGCCTCAAGTTGTGCCTTGTTTGACTTACCCATATCATCTGTAGCTTGACTCGAGGCTCGTTTGTCTCACCCATATTATTTGCGCCTAGAGTCAGGCCTCGTTTGACTCACCCTTATGTTTGCGCCTGGAGTAAGGCCTCATTTGACTCAACCATATCATTTGTGCCTCAAGTTAGGCCTCATTTGACTAAACCATCATTTGTACCTAGAGTCAGGCCTTGTTTGACTTAACCATATCATTTACGCCTCTAGTCAGGGTTCGTTTGACTCAACCATATCATTTGTGCCTTGAGTCAGGCCTAGTTTGATTCAACCATATGTATGCGGCTCGAGTTAGTCCTCGGTCAACACAACCATATATTTGCATCTTGAGTCAGGCCTCGTTTGACTTACCCCAATGTTTGCAGCTCTAGTCGGGCCTCGTTTGAGTCACCCATATTATTTGTTCCTCAAGTTCGGCCTCATTTGACTCACCCATAAGTTCAGCCTCGTTTGACTCACCCATATATTTGTACCTCAAGTTGGGCCTCATTTGGTGCATCCATATGTTTGCGCCTCGAGTCGAGCTTTATTTGACTCGCCTTATCATTTGTACCCCAAGTCGAGGCTCGTTTGACTCAATCATATCATTTGCGCCTCAAATTTGGCCTCGTTTGACTCACCCATATTATTTATGCCTCGAGTCAGGCGTCATTTGACTTACCCATATATTTGGGCCTTGAGTCAGGCCTCATTTGACTCAACCATATCATTTGCGCCTCGAGTCGGGCCTCGTTTGACTCAACCATATGTTTGCGCATCGAGTTAGGCCTCGTTGACTCACCCTTATCAATTATGCCTCGAGTCAGGCCTCGTTTGACTCATCCATATCATTTGTCCCTCAAGTCAAGGCTTGTTTGACTTACCCATATGTTTATGCCTCGAGTCGAGCCTCATTTGACTCACCCATATGTTTGCGCCTTGAGTCAGGCCTCGTTTGGCTCAACCATATGTTTGCGCCTCGAGTTGGGCCTTAATTCAATCACCCTTATCATTTGTGCCTCAAGTCGGGCCTCGTTTGACTCAATCATATCATTTGCGCCTCAAGTCAGGGCTCATTTGACTCAACCATATCATATGCACCACGAGTCGGGCCTCGTTTGACTCAACCATATCATTTGCGCCTTGAGTCGAGCGTCGTTTCACCTACCCATATCATTTGCGCCTTGAGTTGGGCCTCGTTTTACTCACCCATATCATTTGTACCTCGAGTCGGGCCTCGATTGACTCAACCATAGCATTTGCTCCTCGAGTCGGGTTTGTTTAACTAAGCCTTATCAATTGACTTACCCATATATTTGTGCCTCAAGTTAGGCCTCATTTGACTTACCCATATCATTTGCTGCTTGAGTCGTGGCTTGTTTGACTCACCCATATCATTTGCGCCTTGAGTTGGGGCTTGTTTGACTCACCCTTACGTTTGCACCTCAAGTCGGGCCTCGTTTAACTTAACCATATGATTTGTGCCTCGAGTTAGGCCTCGTTTAACTCACCCTTATGTTTGCACCTGAAGTCGGGCCTTGTTTGACTCAACCATATCATTTGCACTTTGAGTCGGGCCTCATTTAACTTACCCATATGTTTGCGCATCGAGTCAGGCCCTGGTTTGGCTCACCCATAAGTTTGCGCCTTGAGTCAGGCCTCATTTGACTCGCCCTTATCATTTGTGCCTTAAGTCGGGCCTCATTTGACTTACCCATATCATTTGCACCTCGAGTCAGGCATCATTTAACTCACCCTTATCATTTGTACCTCAAGTCAGGCCTCGTTTGACTTACCCTTATCATTTGCGCCTTAAGCCAGGCCTCATTTGACACAACTATATCATTTGCGCCTTGAGTTGGGCCTCGTTTGACTCGCCCTTATCATTTGTGCCTCGAGTCAAGGCTTGTTTGACTCAACCATATCATTTGTGCATCGAGTCGGGCCTCATTTGGCTCAACCATATGTTTGCACCTTGAGTCAGGCCTCATTTGACTCACCCTTATCATTTGTGCCTTAAGTCAGGCCTCGTTTGACTTACTTATATCATTTATGCCTCGAGTCAGGCCTCATTTAACTCACCCTTATCATTTGTACCTCAAGTCGAGCCTCGTTTGACTTGCCCATATCATTTGTACCTCGAGTTAGGCCTCGTTTGACTCAACCATCATTTGCTCCTCAAGTTAGGCCTTGTTTGACTCAACCATATCATTTGCGCCTCAAGTCGGGCCTCGTTTGACTTACCCATATAATTTATGCCTCGAGTCGGGCCTTGTTTGACTCAACCATATCATTTCTGCCTCTAGTTGGCCCTCATTTGACTTACCCATATGTTTGCACCTCGAGTCGGCCCTCGTTTGACTCACCCATATGCTTGCAGTTCGAGTCGGGCCTGGTTTGGCTCAACCATTTGTTTGTGCCTCGAGTTGGGTCCCATTTGACTCACCCTTATCATTTGTACCTCAAGATGGGCCTCATTGAAGTCAATCATATCATTTGTACCTTGAGTCAAGCCTCGTTTGACTAAACCATATCATTTGTGCCTTGAGTCGGGCCTCATTTGACTCAACCTTATCATTTGTGCCTCAAGTCAGGCCTCATTTAACTCACCCATATCATTTGCAACTCTAGTCGAGCCTTATTTGACTCACCTTATCATTTGTGCCTCGAGTCAGGTCTCGTTTTACTCACCCATATCATTTGCACCATGAGTCGGGCATCGTTTGACTCACTCATATCATTTGTGCCTCGAGTTAGTCCTTATTTGACTCAAACCATATCATTTGCACCTTGAGTCGGGCCTCGTTTCACACAACCATATTATTTGCACCTCGAGTCGGGCCTCGTTTGACTCAACCATATCCTATGTGCCACGAGTCGGGGCTTATTTGATTCATCCATATCATTCGTGCCATGAGTCGGGCCTCGTTTGACATAACCATATTATTTGCGCCTCGAGTTGGGCCTCGTTTTACTCGCCCATATCATTTGCGCCTCGAGTCGGGCCTTATTTGACTTACCCTTATCATTTGCACCTCAAATTGGGCCTCGTTTGACTCAACCATATCATTTGTACCTCGAGTCGAGCCTCGTTTGACTCACCCATATCATTTCTGCCTTCAGTCGAGACACGTTTGAATCACCCTCATCGTTTGCATCTCATGTTGGGTATCGTTTGACTCAACCATATCATTTGCAGTTCGAGTCGGGCCTCATTTAACTCACCCATATGTTTGCGCATCGAGTTGGGCCTTGTTTGGCTCACCCATTTGTTTGTGCCTCGAGTTGGAGCTCATTTCACTTACCCTCATCATTTATACCTCAAGTCGGGCCTCGTTTGACAAAAATATATCATTTGCGCCATGAGTTGGGCCTCGTTTGACACAAATATATCATTTGCACCTCGAATCAAGCATCATTTGACTCAACCATGTCATTTACGCATCGAGTCAGGCATCATTTGACTTAACCATATTATTTATGCCTCGAGTCGGGCCACGTTTGACTTACCCATATCAGTTGTGCCTCGAGCCAGTCCTCGTTTGACCCAACCATATCATTCGCGCCATGAGTCGGACCTTGTTTGACTCAACCATATAATTTGTGCCTTCAGTTGGGCTACAATTGACTCACCCATATCATTTGCGCTTCGAGTCGGGCCTCGTTTAACTTAACCATATCATTTGTGCCTCAAGTTTGGCCTTGTTTAACTCACCCTTATCATTTACACCTCGACTTGGGCCTCATTTAACTCAACCATATCATATACGCCATGAATTAGGCCTCGTTTGACACACCCATATCATTTGTGCCTCGAGTCAGGCCTCATTTGACATAGCCATATCATTTGCTCCTTGAGTTGGGCCTCGTTTGATTTAACTATATAATTTGTGCCTTCAGTCGTGCCTCGTTTGACTCACCCATATCATTTGCGCCTCGATTTGGGCCTCATTTGACTCACCCTTATCATTTACTCCTTGAGTCGGGCCTCATTTAACTCACCATATCATTTCCATCTCAAGTTGGGCCTGATTTGCCTCAGCCATATATTTTTGTGCCTTGAGTCAGGCCTCATTTGACTCACCCTTATCATTTGCACCTCGAGTCGAACCTTGTTTTACTCACCCATATCATTTGCACTTCAAGTTGGGCCTCGTTTGACTCAACCACATCATTTGTGTCATGAGTTGGGCCTCGTTTGACTCACCCATATCATTTGTGCCTTGAGCCAGGCCTCATTTGACACAACCATATCAATTGTGCCTCAAGTCGGGCCTCATTTGACTCAACCATATAATTTGTGTCTATAGTTGGGCCTCGTTTGACCACCCATACAATTGGTGCCTCGAGTCGAGCCTCGTTTGACTCACCCTTATCATTTGTGCCTTGAGTCGAGTCTCGTTTGACTCACCCTTATCATTTGTGCCTTGAGACGGGCCTTATTTTACTCACCCATATCATTCGTATCTTGAGTCAGGCCTCGTTTGACTTAACCATATCATTTGCACCTCAAGTTAGGCCTCATTTAACTTACCCATATGTTTGGACCTCGAGTTGGGCCTCGTTTGACTCACCCATATCATTTGAGCCTCGACTTAGGCCTCATTTGACTAAACTATATCATTTGCGCCATGAGTCAGGCCTCGTTTGACTTGCCTTTATTAATTGTGCCTCGAGTCGGGCCTCATTTTACTCTTCCATATCATTTGTACCTCGAGTCAGTCCTTATTTGACTCAACCATATCATTTGCGCCCTGAGTCGTGCCTCATTTTACTCTCCCATATCAATTGTACCTCGAGTCAGTCCTTGTTTGACTCAACCATATCATTTGTGCCTCGAGTCAGGCCTCATTTAACTTACCCATATGTTTGTACCTCAAGTCGAGCCTCGTTTGACTCACCCATATGATTTGTGCCTCAAGTTAGGCCTTGTTTGACTCAACCATATCATTTGCGCCTCGAGTCGGGCCTCATTTGACACAACCATATTATTTGTGACTCGAGTTGGGCCTCGTTTGACTCAACCATATCATTTATGTCTCGAGTTGGTCCTCGTTTGACTTATCCATATGTTTATGCTTCGAGTTGAGCCTCGTTTGACTCACCCATATATTTGTGCCTCAAGTTAGGCCTCGTTTTACAAACCCATATCATTTGTACCTTGAACCGAGCCTCATTTGACTCACCCTAATCATTTGTACCTCAAGTCAAGCCTCGTT
This sequence comes from Dicorynia guianensis, assembly GCA_037013595.1. Lineage (NCBI taxonomy): Eukaryota > Viridiplantae > Streptophyta > Magnoliopsida > Fabales > Fabaceae > Dicorynia > Dicorynia guianensis. Next base: position 2,709,367 of record JASUAB010000023.1, read on the forward strand.
TGACTGACCCTTATCATTTGTTCCTTGAGTTGGGCCTCATTTGACTCAACCATATCATATGCACCTTGAGTTGGGCCTCTTTTAACTCACCCATATGTTTACGCATCAAGGCGGGCCTAGTTTGGCTCACCCATATGTGTGCGCATTGAGTTGAGCCTCGTTTGACTTACCCTTATCATTTGCGCCTCGAGTCAGGTCTCGTTTGATACACCCATATCATTTGTGTCTCGAGTCAGGCCTCATTTCACACAACCATATCATTTGTACCTCGAGTCGGGCCTCGTTTGACTCAACCATACAATTTATGTCTATAGTCGGTCCTCATTTGACTCACCCATACAATTTGCGCCTTGAGTCTGGCCTTGTTTGACTCACCCTTATCATTTACGCCACAAGTCGGGCCTTGTTTGACTGAACCATATCATTTGCACTTCGAGTCGAACCTCATTTAACTCACCCATAAGTTTGTGCATCGAGTTGAGTCTCGTTTGGTGCACCCATATGTTTGCCCCTCAAGTTGGGCATCATGTGACTTACCCTTATCGTTTGCGCCTCAAGTCGGGCCTCGTTTGGCATAAGTATTTCATTTATGCCTTGAGTTTGGCCTCGTTTGACTCACCCTAATTATTTGCCCTCGAGTCAACCCTCGTTTGACTCAACCATGTCATTTCTGCATCGAGTCGGGCCTCGTTTGACTCAACGATATCATTCGTGCCTCGAGTCGGGCCTCGTTTGATACAACCATATTATTTGCACCTTGAGTTGGGCCTCATTTTACTCAACCATATCATTTGCACCTCGAGTCGGACCTCATTTGACTCAACCATATCATTTGCTCCTCGAGTTGGACCTCATTTAACTTACCCATATGTTTGCGCATCAAGTCGGGCCTCATTTGGCTCACCCATATGCTTGCGCCTCGTGTTGGGCCTCGTTTGACTTATCCTTATCATTTGCACCTCAAGTCAGGCCTTGTTTGACACAACTATATCATTTGCGCCTCGAGTCAGTCCTCATTTAACTCACCCTTATCATTTGCACCTCGAGTTAGGCCTTGTTTGACCCAACCATATCATTTATGACTCGAGTTGGGCCTTGTTTGACTCAACCATATCATTTGCACCTCGAGTCGAGCCTCGTTTGACTCACCCATATCATTTGTGACTCAATTTAGGCCTCATTTGACTCAACTATATCATTTGCGCCTTGAGTCGGGCCTCGTTTAACACAACCATATTATTTGTGACTCAAGTTGGGCCTCGTTCGACTCACTCATATCATGTACACCTCGAGTTGGGCCTCGTTTGACTTACCCATATGTTTATGCTTCGAGTTGGACCTCGTTTGACTCACCCATATTTTGCGGCTCGAGTTGGGCCTCGTTTTATAAACCCATATCATTTACACCTTGAATCGGGCCTTGTTTGACTTACCCTTATCATTTGCACCTCGAGTCAGGCCTCGTTTGCCTCACCCTTATCAATTGCGCCTTGAGTTGGGCCTCGTTTAACTCATCCATATGTTTGCGCATCAAGTCGAGCCTCATTTGGCTCACCCATATGCTTGCAACTCGTGTTGGGCCTTGTTTGACTTACTCTTATCATTTGCCCATCAAGTCGGGCCTCATTTGATACAACTATATCATTTGTGCCTCGAGTCAATCCTCATTTAACTCACCCTTATCAATTGCACCTCGAGTTAGGCCTCGTTTGACCCAACTATATCATTTACGGCTCGAGTTGGGCCTTGTTTGACTCAATGATATCATTTGTGCCTCGAGTTGGACCTCGTTTGACTCACCCATACCATTTGTGCCTCGAGTCGGGCCTTGTTTGACTATCTCATATCATTTTTGCCACGAGTCGGCCCTCGTTTGACTTACCCATATGTTTGTACCTCGAGTCAGCCCTCGTTTGACTCACCCATATGTTTGCAACTCGAGTCGGGCCTCGTTTGGCTTAACCAAATGTTTATGCCTCGAGTCGGGCTCTATTTGACTCACCCTTATCATTAGTACCTCAAGACAGGCCTCATTTACGTCAATTATATCATTTGCGCCTCGAGTTAGGCCTCGTTTGACCCAAACATATAATTTATGCCTCGAGTCGAGTCTTATTTGACTCACCCTTATCATTTGCAGCTCTTGTCAGACCTCATTTGACTCACCCTTATCATTTGCGCCTCGAGTCTGGCCTCGTTTTACTCACCCAAATCATTTACACCTCGAGTCGGGCCTTGTTTGACTTAACCATAACATTTGTGCCTTGAGTCAAGCCTCATTTAACTCAACCATATCATTTGCGCCACGAGTTGGGCCTCGTTTGACTCACCCATATCATTTGTGCCTTGAGTCAGGCCTCGTTTGACACAACCATATGAATTGTGCCTCGAGTCAGGCCTCATTTGACTCAACCATATAATTTGTGTCTGTAGTTGGGCCTCGAGTCGAGCCTCGTTTGACTCACCCTTATCATTTGTGCCACGAGTCGGGCCTTGTTTTGCTCACCCATATCATTTGCACCTTTAGTTAGTCCTCGTTGGAATCAACCATATCATTTGTGCCTTGAGTCGAGTCTCATTTGACTCACCCTTATCATTTGTGCCTTGAGACGGGCCTCATTTTACTCAGTCATATCATTCATATCTTGAGTCGGGCCTCGTTTGACTCAACCATATCATTTGCACCTCGAGTCGGCCCTCATTTAACTTACCCATATGTTTGGACCTCGAGTTGGGCCTCGTTTAACTCACCCATATCATTTGAGTCTCAAGTTAGGCCTTGTTTGACTCAACTATATCATTTGCGCCTCGAGTCAGGCCTCATTTGACTCGGCCTTATGAATTGCGCCTCGAGTCGGGCCTCATTTGACTCGGCCATATCATTTGTACCTCGAGTCAGTCCTTGTTTGACTCAACCATATCATTTGTGCCTCGAGTCAGGTCTCATTTAACTTACCCATATGTTTGTACCTCAAGTTGAGCCTCGTTTGACTCACCCATATCATTTGTCCCTCAAGTTAGGCCTCATTTGACACAACCATATTATTTGTGACTCGAGTTGGGCCTCGTTTAACTCAACCATATCATTTATGTCTCAAGTCGAGGCTCATTTGACTTTCCCATATGTTTATGCTTTAAGTTGAGCCTAGTTTGACTCACCCATATGTTTGCGCCTCAAGTTGGGCCTCGTTTTACAAACCCATATCATTTGTACCTTGAACCAGGCCTCGTTTGACTCACCCTTATCATTTGCACCTCAAGTCAGGCCTCGTTTGACTGACCCTTATCATTTGTGCCTTGAGTTGGGCCTTGTTTGACTCAACCATATCATATGCGCCTTGAGTTAGGCCTCGTTTAACTCACCCATATGTTTGTGCATCAAGTCGGGCCTCGTTTGGCTCACCCATATGTGTGCGCATCGAGTTGAGCCTTGTTTGACTTACCCTTATCATTTGTGCCTCAAGTCGGGCCTTGTTTCATACACCCATATCATTTGTGCCTTGAGTCAGGCCTTATTTCACACAACCATATCATTTGTGCCTCGTGGTCGGGCATTGTTTGACTCAATTATACAATTTATGTCTATAGTCGAGCCTCGTTTGACTCACTAATGCAATTTGTGCCTTGAGTCGGGCCTTATTTGACTCACCCTTATCATTTGTGCCTCGAGTCGGGCCTTGTTTGACTCAACCATATCATTTGTACTTCGAATCGAACCTCATTTAACTCACCCATAAGTTTGCACATCGAGTCAGGTCTCGTTTGGTGCACCCATATGTTTGCCCCTCAAGTTGGGCATCGTGTGACTTACCCTTATTGTTTGTGCCTCAAGTCGGGCCTCATTTGGTATAACTATTTCGTTTACGCCTTGAGTTGGGCCTCGTTTGACTCACCCTAATTATTTGCCCTCGAGTTAACCCTCATTTGACTCAACCATGTCATTTGTGCATCGAGTCGGGCCTCGTTTGACTCAACAATATATTCGTGCCTCGAGTCGGGCCTCATTTGATACAACCATATTATTTGCACCTTGAGTTGTGTCTCGTTTTACTCAACCATATCATTTGCACCTCAAGTCGGGCCTCATTTGACTCAACCATATCATTTGCTCCTCAAGTCGGACCTCATTTAACTTACACATACATTTGCGCATCGAGTCGGGCCTCATTTGGCTCACCCATATGCTTGCGCCTCATGTTGGGCCTCGTTTGACTTATCCTTATCATTTGCATCTCAAGTCGGGCCTCGTTTAACACAACTATATCATTTGTGCCTCGAGTCAATCCTCATTTAACTCACCCTTATCAATTGCACCTCGAGTTAGGCCTCGTTTGACCCAACCATATCATTTACGGCTCGAGTTAGGCCTTGTTTGACTCAACCATATCATTTGCACCTCGAGTCGACCTCATGTGACTCACCCATATCATTTGTGCCTAGATTTAGGCCTCGTTTGACTCAACCATATCATTTGCCCCTCGAGTCAGGCCTCGTTTGACTCAACCATTTCATTTACGCCTCAAGTCGGGCCTTGTTTGACTTACCCATATGTTTATGCTTCGAGTTGGACCTCATTTGACTCACCCATATGTTTGTGCCTCGAGTTGGGCCTCGTTTTACAAACCCATATCATTTGCACCTTGAATCGGGCCTTGTTTGACTCACCCTTATCATTTGCACCTCGAGTCAGGCCTCATTTGACTCACCCTTATCAATTGCGCCTTGAGTTGGCCTCGTTTAACTCACCCATATGTTTGCGTATCAAGTCAAGCCTCATTTGGCTCACCCATATGCTTGCACCTTGTGTTGGGCCTCGTTTGACCTAACCATATCATTTACGGCTCTAGTTGGGCCTTGTTTGACTCCATGGCATCATTTGTTCCTCGAGTTAGGTCTCGTTTGACTCACCCATATCATTTGTGTCTCGAGTCGGGCCTTGTTTGACTATCCCATATCATTTCTGTCTCGAGTCGGCCCTCGTTTGACTTACCCATATGTTCGCACCTCGAGTCAGCCCTCGTTTGACTCACCCATATGTTTGCAACTCGAGTCGGGCCTCGTTTGGCTTAACCAAATGTTTGTGCCTCAAGTCAGGCCCATTTGACTCACCCTTATCATTAGTACCTCAAGATGAGCCTAATTTATGTCAATCATATCATTTGCACCTCGAGTTAGGCCTCGTTTGACCCAAACATATAATTTATGCCTCAAGTTGGGCCTTATTTGACTCACCCTTATCATTTGCAACTCTAGTCGGACCTCATTTGACTCACCCTTATCATTTGCGCCTCGAGTCTGGCCTTGTTTTACTCACCCATATCATTTGCACCTCGAGTCGGGCCTTGTTTGACTTAACCATAACATTTGTGCCTTGATTCAAGCCTCATTTGACTCAACCATATCATTTGCGTCACGAGTTGGGCCTCGTTTGACTCACCCATATCATTTGTGCCTTGAGTCAGGCCTCGTTTGACATAACCATATGAATTGTGCCTCGAGTCAGGCCTCATTTGACTCAACCATATAATTTGTGTCTGTAGTTGGGCCTCGTTTGACTACCCATACAATTGTTGCCTCGAGTCGAGCCTCGTTTGACTCACCCTTATCATTTGTGCCACAAGTCAGGCCTTGTTTTGCTCACCCATATCATTTGCACCTTTAGTCAATCCTCGTTGGAATCAACCATATCATTTATGCCTTGAGTCGAGTCTCGTTTGACTCACCCTTATCATTTGTACCTTGAGACGGGCCTCATTTTACTCACCCATATCATTCGTATCTTGAGTCGGGCCTCGTTTGACTTAACCATATCATTTGCACCTCGAGTCGGGCCTCATTTAACTTACCATATGTTTGGACCTCGAGTTGGGCCTCGTTTCACTCACCCATATCATTTGAGCTTCGACTTAGGCCTCGTTTGACTCAACTATATCATTTGCGACTCGAGTCAGGCCTCGTTTGACTCGCCTTTGTTAATTGCGCCTTGAGTCGGGCCTCATTTTACTCTCCCATATCAATTGTACCTCGAGTTAGTCCTTGTTTGATCAACCATATCATTTGTGCCTCGAGTTGATCAACCATATCATTTGTGCCTCGAGTCGGGCCTCATTTAACTTACCCATATGTTTGTACCTCAAGTCGAGCCTCGTTTGACTCACCCATATCATTTGTGCCTCAAGTTAGGCCTTGTTTGACTCAATCATATTATTTGTGCCTCGAGTCGAGCCTCATTTGACACAACCATATTATTTGTGACTCGAGTTAGGCCTCGTTTGACTCAACCATATCATTTGAACCTCGAGTCGGGCCTCATTTAACTTACCCATATGTTTGTATCTCAAGTCGAGCCTCGTTTGACTCACCCATATCATTTGTGCCTCGAGTTGGGCCTTGTTTGACCCAACCATATGATTTGTGCCACGAGATGGGCCTCATTTGACTCACCCATATCATTTGTGCCTCGAGTTAGGCCTCGTTTAGCACATTCATATCATATGTGCCTCGAGTCGGGCCTCATTTGACTCAACCATATCATTTGTTCCTTGAGTCAAGCCTCGTTTGACTCACTCTTATCATTTGTTCCTTGAGTCAAGCCTCGTTTGACTCACCCTTATCATTTGTGCCTTGAGTCTGGCATCATTTTACTCGCTGATACCATTTACACCTTGAGTCATATGTTGTTTGACTCAACCATATCATTTGCACATGAAGTCGAGTCTCGTTTGACTTACCCATATGTTTGCACCTCAAGTTGGGCCTCGTTTGACTCACCCATATCAGTTGTTCCTCGAGTTAAGCCTTGTTTGGCTCATCCATATCATTTGCACCTCGAGTGGGGCCTCATTTGACTCAACCATATCATTTGTGCGTCGAGTTGGGCCTCTTTTGACTTACCCATGTGTTTGCTCCACGAGTCGGGCCTCGTTTGACTCACCTATATCATTTGTGCCTCGAGTGAGGCCTCGTTTGACTCACCCTTATCATTTGTGCCTCGAGTCAGGCTTTGTTTAACATAACCATGTCATTTGTGCCTCGAGTTGGGTCTCATTTAACTTACCCTTATCATTTGCGCCCAGAGTTAGGCCTCGTTTTACTCACCCATATCATTTGCACCTAGACTCGAGCCTTGTTTGACTCAACCATATCGTTTGCTCCTCGAGTTGAGCATTGTTTGACTTAACCATATCATTTAGAACTCGAGTAGGGCCTCGTTTGACTCGCCCATATCATTTGCACCTCGAGTTGGGCCTTATTTGACTCACCCTTATCATTTATGTCTTGAGTCAGGTCTCGTTTTATAAATCCATATCATTTGCACCTCGAGTCGGGCCTCGTTTGGGTCAACCATGTGTTCACGCCTTGAGTCAGGCCTTGTTTGATTCAACCATATCATTTGTGCCTTGAGTTAGGCCTCATTTAACACAACCATATCATTTGCGCCTTGAGTCGGGCCTCATTTGACTCACCCATATAATTTGCGTCTCGAGTTGGGCTTCATTTAACTCACCCTTATCATTTATGCCCCGAGTTGGGCCTCGTTTTACTCACCCATATCATTTGCACCTCGAGTCAGGCCTCGTTTGACTTAACCATATCATTTGTGCCTTGAGTCGAGCCTCGTTTAACTCACCCTTATCATTTGTGCCTTGAGTCAGGCAATGTTTTACTCATCGATATAATTTGCTCCTTTAGTCTGATGTCGTTTGACTCAACCATATCATTTGCACCTTAAATTGGGTCTCGTTTGACTTACCCATATGTTTTCAACTTGGGTTGGGTCTCATTTGACTGACCCATATCAGTTGTGCCTCAAGTTAGGCCTCATTTCAGTCAACCATATCATTTGCGCCTTAAGTTGGGCCTCGTTTAACTCAACCATATCATTTGCAGCACGAGCTGCGCCTCGATTGGCTTACCCATATCATTTGTGCCTTGAGTCGGGTCTCATTTGACCTACTCGTATGTTTGCACCTCGAGTTGGGCCTTGTTTCACTCACCCATATCATTTCTGCCTCGAGTTAGGCCTCATTTGACTCAACCATATCATTTGTGCCTCGAGTCAAGCCTTGTTTGACACAACCATATTATTTGCACCTCGAGGCGGGCCTCATTTGACTCACCCGTATGTTTACGCTCTAGTCGGGCCTCGTTTGACCCACCCATATCATTTGCGCCTCTAGTTGGACCTCGGTCGACTCAACCATATCATTTGCACCTCAAGTTGGGCATCGTTTGGCTCACCCTTATAATTTGCGTCTCGAGTCAGGCCTCATTTAACTCACCCTTATCATTTGCACCCTGTGTTGGGCTTCATTTTACTCACCCATATCATTTGCACCTCGAGTCAAGCCTTGTTTGACTGACCCATATCATTTGTGCCTCAAGTCAGGCCTCTTGTGACTCACCCTTATCATTTACGTCTTAAGTTAGGTCTTGTTTTACAAACCCATGTCATTTGTACCTCAAGTCGGGCCTCGTTTGACTCAACCATATGTTTGCGCCTTGAGTCAGGCCTCGTTTGACTCAACCATATCATTTACACCTTGAGTTAGGCCTTGTTTGATTCAACCATATCATTTGTACCTCGAGTCGAGCCTCGTTTGACTCACTGATATCATTTTTGCCTTTAATCAGGACACGTTTAACTCACCCTTATCATTTGCGCCTCAAGTCAAGCCTCATTTGATTCAACCATATCATTTGCACTTTGAGTCGGGCCTCGTTTAACTCGCCCACATATTTGTGCATCGAGTCAGGCCTCATTTGCCTCAACCATTTGTTTGCGTCTCGAGTTGGGCCTCGTTTGACTTACCCTTATCATTTGTGCCTCAAGTCAGGCCTCGTTTGACACAACTATATCGTTTACACTTTGAGTTGGGCCTCGTTTGACTCACCATTATCATTTGCACCTCGAGTCAAGCCTCGTTTGACTCAACCATGTCATTTGTGCATCAAGTTAGGCTTTGTTTGACTCAACCATATCATTTGCGCCACGAGTCGGGCCTCGTTTGATTCAACCGTATCATTTGCTTCCGAAGTCGAGCATCATTTGATAGAACCATATCATTTGTGCCTCGAGTCAGGCCTCATTTGACTCAGCCATATCATTTGCGCCTCGAGTCAGGCCTCATTTCACACAACCATATTATTTGTGCCTCAATTCGAGTCTCATTTGACTCACCCTAATGATTTGTGCCTCAAGTTGGTCCTCGTTGGACTCAACCATATCATTTATGCCTCGAGTCGGGCCTCATTTAACTCACCCATATTATTTGTACCTCGAGTCGGGCCTCGTTTGACTCACCCATATAATTTGTGCCTCGAGTCGAGACTCGTTTGACTCAACCATATATTTACGCTTCGACTCGAGCCTCGTTTGACTTAACCATATGTTTGCACCACGATTTGGCCTTGTTGGACTCACCGATATCATTTTTGCCTCGATTCGGGTCTCGTTTGACTCTCCCATATCATTTGTGCCTCGAGTAGGGCCTCGTTTGACTCAACTATATCATTTGCGCCTCGAGTCAGGGCTTGTTTGTCTCTCTCATATGTTTGTGCCTCGAGTTGGGCCTCGGTTGACTCACCCATATCATGTGTGCCCTGAGTCAAGCCTCGTTTCACTCAACCAAATCATTTATACCTCGAGTCAGGCCTCGTTTGACCCAACCATATCATTTACACCTTGAGTCGTCCCTCATTTGTCTTACCCATATGTTTGCACCTCTAGTTGGGCGTAGTTTGACTCACCCATATCATTTGTGCCTCGAGTTAGGCCTCATTTGACTCAACCAAATCATTTGCGCCTTGAGTCTAGCCTCATTTGACTCAACCATATCATTTATGCCTCAAGTAGGGTCTCGTTTGACTCACCTATATCATTTGTGCTTCGAGTCAGGCCTCGTTTAACTCACCCATATAATTTACGCCTCAAGTTGGGCCACGTTTGACTTAATCAAAACATTTGTGCCTTGAGTTAAGCCTCGTTTGGCACAACCATATCATTTACACCTTGAGTCGGGCCTCATTTGACTCAACCACATCATTTGCACCTTGAGTCAGGCCTCGTTTTACTCACCTATATGTTTGCGCCTCGAGTTAGGCCTAGTTGCACTCACCGATATCATTTTTGCCTCGATTTGGGTCTCGTTTGACTCACCCATATCATTTGTGCCTCGAGTTGGACCTCATTTGACTCAATGATGTCATTTGCGCCTCGACTCAGGCCTCGTTTGTCTCTCTTATATCTTTACACCTCGAGTCGGGCCTCGGTTGACTCTCCCATCTCATGTGTGCCCCGAGTCAGTCCTTGTTTCACTCAACTAAATCATTTATGCCTCGAGTCAGGCCTTGTTTGACCCAACCATATCATTTGCACCTCGAGTTGCCTCTCGTTTGAGTTACCCATATGTTTGCATCTCTAGTCGGGCCTCGTTTGACTCACCCATATCATTTGTGCCTCGAGTCAAGGCTCATTTGACTTAACCAAATCATTTGTGCCTTGAGTCTAGCCTTGGTTGACTTAACCATATCTTTTACACCTCGAGTAGGGCCTCGTTTGACTCACCTATATCATTTGTGCCTTGAGTAAGGCCTCGTTTAACTCACCCATATAATTTGTGCCTCGAGTTGGGCCACGTTTGACTCAACCAAATCATTTGTGCCTCGAGTTTAGCATTGTTTGACTCAACCATATCATTTACGCCTAGAGTCGGGCCTTGTTTGACTTAACCACATCATTTACACCTCGAGTTGGGCCTCGTTTTACTCACCTATATGTTTACGCCTCGAGTTGGGCCTAGTTACACTCACCGATATCATTTTTGCCTCGATTCGGGTCTCGTTTGACTCACCCAAATCATTTGCACCTCGAGTTGGGCCTCGTTTGACTCAACCATATCATTTACGGCTCGAGTCGGTCCTCATTTGACTCTACCATATCATTTGTGCCTCGAGTCGGGCCTCATTTTACTCTCCCATATGTTTACGCCTCGAGTCAAGCCTCGTTTAACTCAACCATATCATCTGCGCCTCAAGTCGGGCCTTGTTTGACTCACCCATATGTTTCTACCTCGAGTCCATCCTCGTTTGACTCATTCATATCATTTGCTCCTCGTGTCGAGCCTTGTCTTACTCAACCAAATCATTTGCACCTCGAGTTGGGCCTTGTTTGACTCAACCATGTGTTTGCGCATTGAGTAGGGCCTCGTTTCACTCACCCATATCATTTGTGCCTTGAGTCAGGCCTCGTTTGACTCAGCCATATCATTTGTGCCTCGAGTCAAGCCTCTTTTGACTTAACCATATATTTTTGCCTCGACTTGGGGCTCGTTTGACTCACTGATATAATTTGCGTCTCGAGTCGGGCTTTATTTGACTCACCCTTATCTTTTGCACCTTGAGTTGGGCCTTGTTTTACTCAACCATATTATTTTCACCTCAAGTTAGGCCTCATTTGACTCACCCAGGTATTTGCGCCTCGAGTCAAGCCTCATTTAACTAAACCACATAATCTATGCCTTGAGTTGGGCCTCATTTGACTCACACATATGTTTCGGCCTCGAGTCGGTCCTCGCTTGACTCACTCATATGTTTGCACCTCGAGTCGGGCCTTGTTTGACTCAACCATTTCATTTGCATCTAGACTCGGGCCTTGTTTGACTGACTCTTATCATTTGGGTCTCGAGTCGGGCCTCATTTGACTCAACAATATCATTTGTGCCTCGAGTTGAGCTTTGTTTGACTCACCCATATCATTTGTGCCTCGAGTTGGGTCTCGTTTGACTCAACCAAATCATATGTGCCTCGAGTTGGGCCTTGTTTAACTCAACCAAATCATTTGCACCTCGAGTCAGGCCTCGTTTGACTCACCCATATGTTGATGGCTTAAGTCGGGCCTCATTTGACTCTCCCATATCATTTGCTCCTCGTGTTGGGCCTCATTTGATTCACCCATGTGTTTGCGCCTTGAGTGGGGCCTCATTGGACTCCTCCATCTCTTTTTTGACTCGAGTCAGGCCTCATTTGACTCAGCCATATCATTTGCACCTCGAGTCGAGCCTCTTTTGACTCAACTATATCATTTGCACCTTGAGTCAGGCCTCATTTGACTCACCCTTATCATTTGCATCATGAGTTATGCCTCGTTTTAATCAACCATATTATTTGCACCTCAAGTTAGGCCTTGTTTGACTCACCCAGATGTTTGTGTCTCAAGTTAGGCCTCATTTATCTCAACCATCTAATCTACGCCTCGAGTCGGGCCTCGTTTGACTCACCCATATAATTTGTGCATCGAGTTGGGCCTTGTTTGACTCAACCAAATCATTTGTGCCTCGAGTCGAGTGATTCACCCATATGTTTGTGCCTCAAGTTAGGTCTCGTTTGACTCTCCCATATCATTTGCTCCTTGTGTTGGGCCTCGTTTTATCCACCCATGTGTTTGCACCTTTAGTGGGGTCTCATTTGACTCATCCATCTCTTTTTTCCCTGAGTCAGGCCTCGTTTGACTCAACCATATCATTTGCGCCTCGAGTCGAGCCTCTTTTCAGTCAACCATATCATTTGTGACTCGAGTCGGGCCTTGTTGGACTCACCGATATCATTTGTGCCTCGAGTTGGGCCTCGTTTGACTACCCTTATCATTTGCACCACGAGTTGGGCTTCATTTTACTCAACTAGATTATTTGTGCCTCAAGTTAGGCCTTGTTTGACTCACCCAGGTGTTTGCACCATGAGTCAGGCCTCATTTAACTTAACCATCTAATCTATGCCTCGAGTCGAGCCTCATTTAACTTACCCATATGTTTGCGTCTTGAGTAAGGCCTCGTTTAACTCACCCATATGTTTTGGCCTTCAGTCGGTCCTTGCTTGACTCACTCATATGTTTGCACTTTGAGTCGGGCCTTGTTTGACTCAACCATATCTTTTGTGCCTTAAGTTGGGCCTCGTTTAATTCACCCATTTGTTTGCACCTTGAGTCGGGCCTCATTTGACTTAACCATATCATTTACATCTTGAGTCGGGCCTCGTTTGACTGACCCTTATCATTTGGGTCCTGAGTTGGGCCTTATTTAACTCAACTATATCATTTGTGCCTCTAGTCGAGCTTCATTTGACTAAGCCTTATCATTTGTGCCTCGAGTCGGGCCTTGTTTAACTCAACCATATCATTTCCACCTCGAGTTGGGCCTCGTTTGACTCACCCATATCATTTGCACCTTGAGTTGGGCCTTGTTTGTCTCAACCAAATCATTTGCACCTCCAGTTAGGCCTCGTTTGTCTCACCCATATGTTTGCACCTCAAGTCGGGCCTCGTTTGATAGCCCATATCATTTATGCCCCGAGTTGGGCCTTGTTTAACTCAACCAAATCATTTGCGTCTTGAGGCGGGCTCGTTTGACTTACCCATATGTTTGCGGCTCAAATCAGGCCTCATTTGACCCTCCCATATCATTTGCTCCTCGTGTTGGGCCTCTTTTGATTCACCCATGTGTTTGCACCTTGAGTGGGGCCTCATTGGACTCATCCATATCTCTTTTGCCTCGAGTTAGGACTCGTTTGACTTAACCATATCATTTACACCTCAAGTCGAGCATCTTATGACTCAACCATATCATTTGCGCCTCGAGTTGGGCCTCGTTTGACTCATTGATATCATTTATGCCTCGAGTTAGGTCTCGTTTGACTCACCCTTATCATTAGCACCACGAGTTGGGCATAGTTTTACTCAACCATATTATTTGTGCCTCAAGTTAGGCCTCGTTTGACTCACCCATGTGTTTGCGCCTCGAATAAGGAGTCATTTAACTCAAACATACAATCTACGCCTCAAGTCTGTCCTCGTTTGTCTCACCCATATATTTGCGCCTTGAGTCGGGCCTCGTTTAACTCACCCATATGTTTCGGCCTTGAGCAGCCTCGTTTGACTCACCATTATCATTTACACCTCGAGTTGGGCCTCGTTTGACTGAACCATATTATTTGCGTCTCAAGTTAGGCCTCGTTTGACTCATCGATGTGTTTGCACCTCGAGTCAGGCCTCATTTAATTCGACCATATCATCTGCACCTCGAGTCGAGTCTCGTTTAACTCACCCATATGTTTGCACCTCGAGTCAGGCCTTGTTTTACTCAACCATATGTTTTGGCCTTGAGTCGGGCCCCGTTTGACTCAACCATAACATTTGTGCCTCGAGTTGGGCCTCGTTTGACTCACCCATGCATTTGCGCCTCGAGTCGGGCTTTGTTTGACTCACCCATATCTTTTGTGCCTCGAGTTAGGCCTTTTTTGACTGACCCATATCTTTATGCCTTGAGTCAAGCCTCATTTAACTCACCCATATTATTTGCGCCTCGAGTCAGACCTTGTTTGACTCAACCAAATCATTTGCACCTCGAGTTGGGCCTCGTTTGACTCAGCCATGTGTTTGCACCTTGAGTGGGGCCTTGTTTGACTAACCCATGTGTTTGCACCTCGAGTCGGGATCATTTGACTCAACCATATCATTTGTGCCTCGAGTTGTGCCTCGATTGACTCACCCATGTGTTTGCACCTCAAGTCGAGTCTCGTTTTACTTACCCATATGTTTGCAACTCGAGTTGGGCCTCATTTCGCTCAACCATATGTTTGCACCTTGAGTCAGGGCCCATTTGACTCATCCTTATCATTTGTACCCCAAGAGGGGCCACATTTAAGTCAATCATATCATTTGCACCTCGAGTTAGGCATCGTTTGACTCAACCATATCATTGGCACCTCGAGTCGGGACACGTTTGACTCACCCCAACTGTTTGTGCCTTAAGTCAGGCCTCGTTTGACTCAACTAGATCATTTGCACTTTGAGTTGGGCCTTATTTAAGTCACCCATATGTTTGTGCATTGAGTTAGGCCACGTTTGGCTCACCCATTTGTTTGTGCATCGAGTTAGTTTGACTTACCCTTATCATTTGCACCTTAAGTCGAGCCTCATTTGACACAACTATTTCATTTGTGCCTTGAGTTAGGCCTTGCTTGACTCACCCTTATCATTTGCCCTTGAGTCAACCCTCCTTTGACTCAACCACGTCATTTGCGCATCGAGTCAGGCCCTATTTGACTTATCCATATCATTTACGTCTAGAGTTGGGCCACGTTTGACTCAACCATATCTTTTGCTCCTCGAGTTGGGCGTTGTTTGACTCAACCATATCATTTGTGCATTGAGTTGGGCCTCGTTTGACTCATCCACATCATTTGCGCCTCGAGTCGGGCCTCATTTGACTGACCCTCATCATTTGCTCCTTGAGTTGGGCCTCATTTGACTTAACCATATCATTTGTGCCTCAAGTCGGGCCTCATTTAACTCACCCTTATCATTTGCGCCTCAAGTCAGGCCTCATTTTATAAACCCATATCATTTGTGCCTCAAGTCTGGCATCGTTTGACACAACCATATCATTTGCGCCTTGGATCGAGCCTCGTTGGACTCAACCATATAATTTGTGCCTTGAGTCGGGCCTTGTTTGACTCACCCATATCATTTTTGCCTCGAGTTAGGCCTCGTTTGACTCACCCTTATCATTTGTGCCTCGAGTCAGGCCTCATTTACTCACCCATATCATTTTCATGTTGAGTCGGTCCTCGCTTAACTTACCCATATCATTTCTGCCTTGAGTCGGGACATGTTTGACACAACTATTTCATTTACGCCTTGAGTTGGGCCTCGTTTGACTCGCCCTTATTATTTGCCCTCGAGTCAATCCTCATTTGACTCAACCATGTCATTTGTACATTGAGTTGGGCCTCGTTTGACTCAACGATATCATTTGTACATCTAGTTGGGCCTCGTTTGACTCAACCACATCTTTTGCTCTGCGAGTCAAGCGTCATTTGACTCAACCATATCATTTGTAGCTCGAGTCGGGACTCATTTGACTCAACCATATCGTTGCACCTCGAGTTGGGCCCATTTGACTCACCCTTATCATTTGTACTACAAGATGGGCCTCATTTAAGTCAATCATATCATTTGCACCTCGAGTCAGGCCTCGTTTGACTCAACCATATCATTTGCGCATCGAGTCAGGACTCATTTGACTCACCCTTATCATCTGTGCCTTAAGTTGGGCCTCAGTTGACTCACCCATATCATTTGCACCTTGAGTCAGGCCTCATTTAACTTACCCATAAGTTTGCACCTCGAGTCGGGCCTCGTTTAACTCACCCATTTCATTTTTATGCCTCGAGTTAGGCCTTGTTTGACTCAACCTTGTCATTTACGTCTCGAGTCGTGCCTCGTTTCACATAACCATATTATTTATGCCTCGAGTTGGGCCTTGTTTGACTCACCCATATCATTTATGCCTCGAGTCAAGCCTCGTTTGACTCACCCATATGTTTGCGCCTCGAGTTGAGCGTCTTTTGACTCACCCATATTCTTGTGCCTCAAGTCAGACCTCGTTTGACTCAACCATATCATTTGTGCCTCTAGGCGGGCCTCGTTTGACTTAACCTTATCATTTGTGCCTCGAGTCGGGCCTTGTTTTACAAACCCATATAATTTGCACCTCGAGTTAGGCCTCGTTTGACTCACCCTTATTATTTGCGCCTCGAGTTGGGACTTGTTTGACTTAACCATATCATATGCGCCACAAGTTGGGCCTCGTTTCACTCACCCATATCATTTGTGCCTCGAGATGGGCCTCATTTGACTCACCCTTATCAATTGCGCCTCGAGTCGAGCCTTGTTTTACTCAACCATATCATTTGTACCTCGAGTTAGGCTTCGTTTGACTTAACCATATCATTTGTGCCTCGAGTTGGGCCTCATTTAACTTATTGATAAGTTTGTACCTTGAGTCAAGCCTTGTTTGAGTCACACATTTCATTTGTGCCTCAAGTTAGGCCTCATTTGACTTAACCTTATCATTTGCACCTTAAGTCAGGCCTCGTTTCACACAACCATATTATTGATGCCTCGAGTTGGGCCTCATTTGACTCACCCATATCATTTATGCCTCGAGTCGAGCCTTGTTTGACTTACCCATATGTTTGCACCTCGAGTCAGCCCTCATTTGACTCACCCATATGTTTATGCCTTGAGTCGGGCCTCATTTGACTCAACCATATCATTTGAGCCTCCAGTTGGGCCTCGTTTGACTCACCCTTATCATTTGCGTCTCAGGCATCATTGTACAAACCCATATCATTTGCACCTCGAGTCGGGCCTCGTTTGACTCACCCTTATCATTTGCGCCGTGAGTTGGGACTCGTTTGACTCAACCATATCATATGCGCCACGAATTGGGCCTCGTTTCGCTCAACCATATCATTTGTGTCTCGAGACGGGCATTATTTGACACAACCATATTATTTGTGCCTTGAGTTGGGCCTCATTTTACTCACCCATATCATTCGCGCCTCGAATTGTGTCTCGAGTCGAGCCTCGTTTGACTCACCCATACCGTTTTTGCCTTAAGTTGGGACACGTTTGACTCACCCTAATTGTTAGTGCCTTAAGTCGGGCCTCGTTTGACTCAACCATATGTTTATGCATCGAGTCGGGCATCGTTTAACTCACCCATATGTTTATGCATCGAGTTAGACCTCGTTTGACTCACCCATATGTGTACGTCCCAAGGTAGATGTCGTTTGACTTACCCTTATCATTTACACCTCAAGTCGGGCCTTGTTTGACACAACTATATCATTTGCTCCATGAGTTGGGTCTCGTTTGACTCACCCTCATCATTTGCCCTCGAGTCAACCCTCGTTTGACTCAACCATGTCATTTGTGCATCGAATCGGGCCTCGTTTGACTCAACCATATCATTTATGCCTCGAGTTGGGCCCCATTTAACTCAACCATATCTTTTGCTCCTCGAGTCGAGCGTCGTTTTACTCAACCATATCTTTTGCACCTCGAGTCAGGCTTCGTTTGACTCAACCATATCTTTTATGCCTTGAGTCAGCCTCGTTTGACTCACCCACGTCATTTGTGCCTCGAGTTGGGCCTCATTTGACTCACCCTCATCATCTGTGCCTCAAGTTAGGCCTCGTTTGACTCAACTATATCATTTGTGCCTCAAGTCGGGCCTCGTTTGACTCACCCTTATCATTTGTGCCTCAAGTTGGGCCTCGTTTGACAAACCCGTATCATTTGTGCCTCAAGTTGGGCCTCGTTTGACACAACTATTTCATTTGCGCCTTGAGTCGGGCCTCATTTGAGTCAACCATATAATTTGTGCCTTGAGTCAGGCCTCGTTTGACATACCTATATCATTTTTGCCTCGAGTGGGGCCTCATTTAACTCACCCTTATCATTTGCTCCTTGAGTCGGGCCCCATTTTACTCAACCATATCATTTGCACCTCAAGTCGGGCCTTATTTGACTCAACCATATATTTTTGTGCCTTGAATCAAGCCTCGTTTGACTCACCCTTATCATTTGTGCCTCGAGTCGAGCCTCATTTTGCTCAGCCATATCATTTGAACTTCAAGTCGAGCCTCGTTTGATTGAACCATATCAATTATGCCACGAGTTGGGCCTCGTTTGACTCAACCATATCAATTGTCCCTCGAGTTAGGCCTCGTTTGACATAACCATATCATTTGTGCCTCGAGTCGAGCCTCGTTTGTCTCATCGAAACAATTTGCGCCTTGAGTCGGGCCTCGTTTGACTCACCCTTATCATTTATGCCTCGAGTCACGCCTCCTTTTACTCACCCATATCAGTTGCAACTTGAGTTAGTCCTCGTTTGTATCAACTATATCATTTGTGCCTTGAGCTGAGCCTTGTTTGACTCACCCTTATCATTTGTACATTGAGTCGGGCCTCATTTTACTCACCCATATCATTTGCACCTCGAATCGGTCCTCGTTTAACTCAACCATATCATTCGTGCCTCGAGTCGGGCCTCATTTAACTTACCCATATGTTAGCACCTCGAGTCGAGCCTTGTTTGACTCACCCATATCATTTGGGCCTCAAGTTAGGCCTTGTTTTACACAACCATTTTATTTACGCCTTGAGTTGGGCCTCATTTAACTCACCCATATGTTTGCGCATCAAGTCGGGCCTCGTTTGGCTCACCCATATGTTTGCGCCTCGAGTTGAGCCTTGTTTGACTTACCCTTATCATTTGCACCTCAAGTTGGGACTCGTTTGACACACCCATATCATTTATGCCTCAAGTCGGGCCTCGTTTGACTCACCCATACAATTTGCGCCTTGAATCAGGCCTCATTTTACTCACCCATATCATTTGCACCTTGAGTCGGTCCTCGTTTGACTCACCCATATCATTTCTGCCTTGAGTCGGGACATGTTTGACTCACCCGTATTGTTTGTACCTTAACTCGGGCCTTGTTTGACTCAACCATATCATTTGCACTTCGAGTCGGTCCTTGTTTAACTCAGCCATAAGTTTGCGCATCGAGTCGGGTCTCGTTGGGTGCACCCATATGTTTGCCCCTCAAGTTGGGCATCGTGTGCCCTTATCATTTGCGCCTCAAGTCGGGCCTCGTTTGGCATAACTATTTCATTTATGCCTTGAGTTGGGTCTCATTTGACTCACCCTAATTATTTGCCCTCGAGTCAACCCTTGTTTGACTCAACCATATCATTTGTGCATCGAGTCGGGCCTTGTTTAACTCAACGATATCATTTGTGGCTCGAGTTGGGCCTTGTTTCACTCACCCATATCATTTGTGCCTCGAGACGGGCCTCGTTTGACACAACCATATTATTTGCGCTTCGACTTGGGCCTCATTTTACTCAACCATATCATTCATGCCTCGAATTGTGCCTCGGGTCAAGACTCCTTTGACTCACCCATATCATTTCTACCTTACGTTGGGACACGTTTGACTCACCCATACCATTTCTGCCTTAAGTTGGGACACGTTTGACTCACCCTAATTGCTTATGCATTAAGTCGGGCCTCATTTGGCTCATCCATATGTTTACACCTTGAGTTGGGCGTCATTTGACTTACCCTTATCATTTGCACCTCAAGTCGGACCTCGTTTGACACAACTATATCATTTGTGCCATGAGTTGGCCCTCGTTCGACGCACCCTCATCAATTGCCCTCGAGTCAACCCTCGTTTGAATCAACCATGTTATTTATGCATCAAGTTGGGCCTCGTTTGACTCAACTATATCATTTGTGCCTTGAGTCAGGCCTCGTTTGACTTCACCATACCTTTTGCTCCTTGAGTCGAGCGTCGTTTGACTTAACTATATCATTTGCACCTCAAGTCGGGCCTCATTTGACTCAACGATATCATTTGTGCCTCGAGTCGGGCCTCATTTGACTCAACCATATCTTTTGCTCCGTGAGTCGAGCGTCGTTTGACTCAACCATATCATTTGCACCTCGAGTCGGGCGTCTTTTGACTCAACCATATCAGTTGCGCCTCGAGTCGGGCCTCGTTTGACTCAACCATATCAGTTATGCCTCGACTCGGGCCTCGTTTGACTCACCCATATCCTTTGCCCCTCAACTGGGGCCTTATTTGTCTCACCCATATCATTTGTGCCTCGACTCAGGCCTCGTTTGACTCAACCATATATTTTGCCCCTCGAGTCGAGCATCATTTTACTCAACTATGTCATTTGCGCATCGAGTCGGGCCTTGTTTGACTCAACCATATCATTTGCGCCTTGAATCGGGCCTCGTTTGACTCAACCATATCTTTTGCTCCTTGAGTCGAGTGTCATTTTACTCAACCATACCATTTGCACCTTGAGTCGGGCGTCGTTTCACTCAACGATATCATTTGTGTCTCGAGTCGGGCATCGTTTGAGTCAACCATATCTTTTGCTCTGCGAGTCGAGTGTCGTTTGACTCAACCATATCATTTGCACCTCAAGTTTGGCCTCATTTGACTCAACCATATTAGTTGCGCCTCGAGTCGGGCCTTGTTTGACTCAACCATATTATTTGTGCCTCGAGTCGGGCCTCGTTTGACTCACCCATATCCTTTGCGCCTCGAGTTGGCCCTTGTTTGATTCACCCATATCATTTATGCCTCGAGTCGGGCCTCGTTTGACTCAACCATATCTTTTGCTCCTCGAGTGGAGCATCGGTTTACTCAACCATGTCATTTGTGCATCGAGTTGGGCCTTGTTTGGCTCAACCATATCATTTGTGCCTTGAGTTAGGCCTCATTTGACTCAACCATATCTTTTGCTCCTCGAGTCAAGCGTCGTTTTACCCAACCATTCATTTACACCTCGAGTCGGGCCTTATTTAACTTAACCATATCTTTTGTGCCACGAGTCGGGCCTCATTTTACTCACCCACATTATTTGCACCTCGAGTCAGGCCTTATTTGACTCACTCTCATCATTTGCGCCTCAAGTTAGGCCTTGTTTGACTCAGCCATATCATTTGTGGCTCAAGTCAGGCCTCGTTTGACACAACCATATCGTTTGCGCCTTGAGTCAGGCCTCGTTTGACTTAACCATATAATTTGTGCCTTGAGTCGGGCCTCGTTTGACTCACCCATATCATTTTTGCCTCGAGGCGGGCCTTATTTGACTCACCCTTATCATTTGCTCTTTGAGTCAGGCCTTGTTTTACTCAACCATATCATTTGCACCTCGAGTTAGGCCTCGTTTGACTCACCCATATTATTTCTGCCTTGAGTCGAGACACGTTTCACTCACCCTTATCATTTGCAGCTCAAGTCAGGCCTCGTTTGACTCAACTATATCATTTGCACTTCAAGTCAGGCCTCGTTTAACTCACCCATATGTTTGCGCATTGAGTCGGGCCTCGTTTGGCTTAACCATATGTTTTTGCCTCGAGTTGGCCCTCAGTTGACTTACCCTTATCTTTTGCGCCTCAAGTCAGGCCTCGTTTGACATAAATATATCATTTGTGCCTTGAGTTAGTCCTCGTTTTACTCACCCTTATCATTTGTACCTCGAGTCAAGCCCTGTTTGACTCAACCATGTCAGTTACGCATCGAGTCAGGCCTTGTTTGACTTAACCATATTATTTGTGCCTCGAGTTAGGCCTCGTTTGACTCAACCATATCATTTGCTCCCCGAGTTGAGAGTCATTTGACTCAACCATATCATTTGTACCTTGAGCTGGTCCTCGTTTGACTCAACCATATCATTTGTGCCTCGAGTCGGGCCTCATTTGACTAAACCATATCATTTGCGCCTCGAGTTAGGGCTTGTTTAACTCACCCATATGTTTACGCCTCCAATCAGCCCTCGTTTAACTCACCCATATGTTTGTGCATTGAGTCGGGTCTCGTTTGGCCCACCCATATGTTTACGCCTCTAGTTGGGCATTATTTGACTTACTCTTATCATTTGCGCCTTAAGTCGGGCCTCGTTTGACACAACTATCTCATTTGCACCTTGAATTGGGCCTCGTTTGACTCACCCTTATCATTTGTGCCTCGAGTCAAGCCTCATTTGACTCAACCATGTCATTTGTGCATCGGGTTGGGCTCGTTTAATTCAACCATATTATTTGCGCCTCGAGTCGGCCTCGTTTGACTCAACCATATCTTTTGCTCCTCGAGTCGAGCATTGTTTGACTCAACCATATCATTTGAACGACGAGTCGGTCCTCGTTTGACTCAACCATATCATTTTTGCCTCAAGCCAGGCCACGTTTGACTCACCCATATCATTTGCACCATAAGTCGAACCTTATTTGACTCACCCTCATCATTTGCGCCTTGAGTTGGGCCTCATTTGACTCAACCATGTCATTTGTGTCTCAAGTCGGGCCTCTTTTGACTTACCCTTATCATTTGTGCCTTGAGTTGGGCCTTATTTTACAAACCCATATCATTTGCACCTTGAGTTAGGCCTCGTTAGACTCAACCTTATTATTTATGCCTCGAGTCGGGCCTCGTTTGACTCAACCATATCATATGCGCCATGAGTTGGGCCTCGTTTGACTCATCCATATCATTTGTGCCTCGAGTCGGGCCTCGTTTGACACAACCATATTATTTGCGCCTTGAGTTGGTCCTCGTTTTACTCGCCCATATCATTCGCACCTTGAATCAAGCCTCAATTGATTCACCCTTATCATTTGCGCCTTGAATTGGGCCTCGTTTAACTCACCCATATCATTTCTGCCTTGAGTCGGGACACATTTGACTCACCCTTATCATTTGCACCTCAAGTCAGGCCTCGTTTGACTCAACCATATCATTTGCATTTTGAGTCGGGCCTTGTTTAACTCACCCATATGTTTGCGCATTGAGTTAGGCCTCGTTTGACTCACCCTTATCATTTGCGCCTCGAGTCAAGGCCCATTTGACTTAACCATGTCATTTGCACATCAAGTCAAGCCTCGTTTGACTCAACCATATTATTTGTGCCTTGAGTCAGGCCTCATTTGACTCAACCATATCATTTGTACCTCGAGTCGATCCTCGTTTGACTCAACCATATCATTTGTACCTCGAGTCGATCCTCGTTTGACTCAACCATATCATTTGCACCTTGAGTCAAGCGTCGTTTGACTCAACCATATCATTTCTGCCTCGAGTCGGGCCTCGTTTAACTTAACCATATCATTTGCACCTTGAGTTAAGCCTCGTTTGACTCAACCTTATCATTTACGCCTCGAGTCAAGCCTCGTTTGACTCAACCATGTCATTTGCGCATTGAGTCAGGCCTCATTTGACTTAACCATATCATTTGCTCCCCGAGTCGAGCATTGTTGGACTCAACCATATTATTTGCACCTCGAGTTGGGCCTTGTTTGACTGAACCGTATCTTTGCGCCTCGAGTTGAGCATCATTTGGCTTAACCATATCATTTGCACCTCGAGTCGGGCCTTGTTTGACACAACCATATCATTTGTGCCTCGAGTCAAGCCTCGTTTGATTCACCCATATGTTTGTGCCTCGAGTCGAGCCTTGTTTGACTCACCCATATGTTTTCACCTCGAGTCAGGCCTCGTTTGGCTCATTCATATGTTTGTGCCTCGAGTTGGGCCCCGTTTGACTCTCCATTATCATTTGTGTCTCGAGTCAAGCCTCGTTTGACTTAACCATGTCATTTGTGCATCGAGTCAGGCCTCATTTGACTCAACCATGTCATTTACGCCTCGAGTCAGGCTTCATTTGACTCACCCTTATCATTTGTGCCTCAGGTCAGGCTTTATTTGACTCAACCATATCATTTGCACTTCTAGCCGAGCCTCATTTGACTTACCCTTATCATTTGTGCCTTGAGTCAGGCCACATTTTACTCACCCATATCATTTGCACCTCGAGTCGGGCCTCATTTGACTCACCCAAATCATTCGTGCTTCGAGTTAGGCCTTGTTTGACTCAACCATATCATTTGTGCCTTGAGTTAGTGCTCGTTTCACACAACTATATTATTTGTGCCTCAAGTTGAGCCTCGTTTGACTCACCCATATCATTTATGCCTCGAGTCTAGCCTCGTTTGGCTTAACCATATGTTTACGCCACGAGTTGGGCCCCATTTGACTCACCCTTATCATTTGTGCCTCAAGACGGGCCTTATTTAAGTCAATCATATCATTTGTGCCTTGAGTTGGGCCTTGTTTGACTGAACCATATCATTTGCACCTCGAGTTGGGCCTCATTTGACTCAACCTTATCATCTGTGCCTTAAGTCGGGCCTCATTTGACTCACCCATATCATTTACACCTTTAGTCAAGCCTTATTTGACTCACCTTTATCATTTGTGCCTCGAGTCAGGCCTCATTTTACTCACCCATATTATTTGTACCTCGAGTCGGGCCTTGTTTGACTCACCCATATGCTTGGGCATCGAGTCGGGCCTCGTTTGACTCAACCATATCAATTGCGCCTCGAGTTAGGCCTCATTTGACTCAGCCATATCATTTGTGCCTCGAGTCGGGCCTCATTTCTCTTACCCATATGTTTGCACCTCAACTCGGGCTTCGTTTGACTCACCCATATCATTTGTGCCTCTAGTTAGTCCTCGTTTGACTCAACCATATCATTTGTGCCTTGAGTTGAGCCTCGTTGGACTCAACCATATCATTTGTGCCTCGATTAGGGCTTCGTTTGACTTACCAATATCATTTGCAGCTTGAGTCGGGCCTCATTTGACTTAACCTCATCATTTGTGCCATGAATCGGGCCTCATTTGACTCACCCATATAATTTACACCTCTAGTCGAGCCTCATTT
Organism: Dicorynia guianensis; assembly: GCA_037013595.1. Lineage (NCBI taxonomy): Eukaryota > Viridiplantae > Streptophyta > Magnoliopsida > Fabales > Fabaceae > Dicorynia > Dicorynia guianensis. The sequence goes on from JASUAB010000023.1 coordinate 2,734,526, forward strand.
GACTCACCTTTATCATTTGTGCCTCGAGTCAGGCCTTATTTTACTCACCCATATCATTTGTACCTCGAGTCGGGCCTTGTTTAACTCACCCATATGTTTGGGCATCGAGTCGGGCCTCGTTTGGCTCACCCTTATGTTTGCGCCTTAAGTGGGCCCTCATTTAACTTACCCATATCATTTGTGCCTCAAGTCGGGCCTCGTTTGACATAACTATATCATTTGCGCCTTGAGTTGGGCCTCGTTTGACTCACCCTTATCATTTGCATCTTGAGTTAAGCCTCGTTTGACTCAACCATGTCATTTGCGCATCGAGTCAAGCATCGTTTGAATCAACCACATCATTTGAGCCTCGAGTCAAGCCTCATTTGACTCAACCATATCATTTCCTCCTCGAGACGAGCGTTGTTTGATTGAACCATATCATTTGCACCTTAAGTCGGGCCTCGTTTGACTCAACCATATCAATCGTGCCTCGAGTTAGGCCTCGTTTGACTCAGCCATATCATTTGTGCCTCGAGTCAGGCCTCATTTCTCTTACCCATATGTTTGCACCTCAACTCGGGCTTCGTTTGACTCACCCATATCATTTGTGCATCTAGTTAGTCCTCGTTTGACTCAACCATATCATTTGTGCCTTGAGTCGAGCCTCGTTGGACTTAACCATATCATTTGTGCCTCGATTAGGGCTTCGTTTGACTTACCAATATCATTTACAGCTTGAGTCGGGCCTCATTTGACTTAACCTCATCATTTGTGCCATGAATCGGGCCTCATTTGACTCACCCATATCATTTACACCTCTAGTCGAGCCTCATTTGACTCACCTTTATCATTTGTGCCTCGAGTCAGGCCTCATTTTACTCACCCATATCATTTGTATCTCGAGTCGGGCCTTGTTTGACTCACCCATATGTTTGGGCATCGAGTCGGGCCTCGTTTGGCTCACCCTTATGTTTGCGCTTTGAGTGGGCCCTCATTTAACTTACCCATATCATTTGTGCCTCAAGTCGGGCCTCGTTTGACATAACTATATCATTTGCGCCTTGAGTTGGGCCTCGTTTGACTCACCCTTATCATTTGCACCTTGACTTAAGCCTCGTTTGACTCAACCATGTCATTTGCGCATCGAGTCAAGCGTTGTTTGAATCAACCACATCATTTGAGCCTCGAGTCAAGCCTCGTTTGACTCAACCATATCATTTCCTCCTTGAGACGAGCGTTGTTTGATTGAACCATATCATTTGCACCTCAAGTCAGGCCTCATTTGACTCACCCATATCAATTGCGCCTCGAGTTAGGCCTCGTTTGACTCAGCCATATCATTTGTGCCTCGAGTCGGGCCTCATTTCTCTTACCCATATGTTTGCACCTCAACTCGGGCTTCGTTTGACTCACCCATATCATTTGTGCCTCTAGTTAGTCCTCGTTTGACTCAATCATATCATTTGTGCCTTGAGTCGAGCCTCATTGAACTCAACCATATCATTTGTGCCTCGATTAGGGCTTCGTTTGACTTACCAATATCATTTGCAGCTTGAGTCGGGCCTCATTTGACTTAACCTCATCATTTGTGCCATGAGTCGGGCCTTATTTGACTCAACCATATCATTTGTGCCTCAAGTTGGGCCTCATTTAACTCACCCATATAATTTGTGTGTGCAGTCGGACCTCGTTTGACCCACCTTTATCATTTACGCCTCGAGTCAAGCCTCGTTTGACTCAACCATATCATTTGCACCTCGAGTCGGGCCTTATTTGACACACCCATATCGTTTGTGCCTCGAGCCGGGCCTCGTTTGACCCAACCATATGATTTGTGCCATGAGGTGGGCCTTGTTTGACTCACCCATATCAGTTGCGCCTAGAGTTAGGCCTCGTTTGACTCAACCATATCATTTGCGCCTCGAGTCGGGCCTCGTTTGACTTACCCCTATCATTTGCACCTCAAGTCAAGCCTCATTTGACTCAACCTCATAATTTGTGCCTCGAGTCGGGTCTCATTTGACTCAACCATATCATTTGTTCCTCAAATTGGGTCTCGTTTGACTTGCCCATATAATTTGTGCCTGGAGTTGGACCTCATTTGACTCACCCTTATCTTTTGCACCTCGAGTTAGGCCTCGTCTCAGTCAACCATATCATTTGCAACTCGAGTCAGACCTTGTTTGACTTACCCATATCATTTGTGCCTCGAGTTGGGCCTTGTTTGTCCCAACCATATGATTTGCGCCACGAGATGGGCCTCGTTTGACTCACCCATATCATTTGTGCCTTAAGTCAGGCCTTGTTTAACACAACCATATCATTTATGCCTCAAGTCGGGCCTCGTTTGACTCAACCATATAAAATGTGCCTTGAGTCGAGCCTTGTTTGATGCACCCATATAATTTGTGTCTTGAGTCAGGCCTTCTTTAACTCACCCTTATTATTTGCGCTACGAGTCAGGTTGTGTTTTGCTCACCCATATCATTTGCACCTCGAGTTGGGACTTGTGTGACTCAACCATATCATTTATTCCTTGAGTCGAGCCTCGTTTGACTCGCCCTTATCATTTATGCCTTGAGTCGGGTGTCATTTTACTCACCGATATCATTTGCACCTTGAGTCAGACATCGTTTGACTCGACCATATCATTTGCACCTGAAGTCGGGTCTAGTTTGACTTGCCCATATGTTTGCACCTCGAGTCGGGTCTCGTTTGACTCACCCATATCAGTTGTACCTCGAGTTAAGCCTCGTTTGACTCATCTATATCATTTGTGCCTCGAGTGGGGCCTCATTTGACACAACCATATCATTTGCACCTCGAGTCGAGCCTCTTTTGACTTATCCATATGTTTGCAGCATGAGTCGGGCCTTATTTGACTCACCCATATCATTTGCGCCTCGAGTGAGGCCTCGTTTGACTCACCCTTATCATTTGTGCCTCGAGTCAGGTCTCATTTAACACAACCATGTCATTTGTGCCTCGAGTTGGCCTCATTTGACTGAACCATATAAATTGAGCCTTGAGTCGAGCCTTGTTTGACTCACCCATATAATTTGCATCTCGAGTCGGGCCTCATTTAACTCACCCTTATCATTTGCGCTTCGAGTCGGGCCCCATTTTACTCACCCATATCATTTGCAACTCGAGCCGAGCCTCATTTGACTCAACCATATCATTTGCTCCTTAAGTCGAGCGTTGTTTGACTTAACCATATCATTTACAACTTAAGTCAGGCCTTGTTTCACTCAGCCATATCATTTGCACCTTGAGTCGGGCCTTATTTGACTCACCCTCATCATTTGCGCCTTGACTTAGGCCTCGTTTGGCACAAACATATCATTTGTACCTCAAGTCAGGCCTCTTTTGACTCACCCTTATCATTTACGTCTCAAGTTAGGTCTTGTTTTACAAACCCATATCATTTGCACCTCAAGTTGGGCCTCATTTGACTCAACCATATGTTCGCGCCTTGAGTCAGGCCTCACTTGACTCATCCATATCATTTGCACCTTGAGTCGGGCCTTGTTTGATTCAACCATATCATTTGTGCCTCGAATCGAGCCTCGTTTAACTCACCCATATCATTTCTGCCTTTAATCAGGACACGTTTGACTCACCCTTATCGTTTGTGCATCAAGTCAGGCCTCATTTGAGTTAACCATATCATTTGCACTTCGAGTCAGGACTTGTTTAACTTACCCACATGCTTGTGCATCGAGTCGAGCCTCGTTTGGCTCAACCATTTGTTTGCGCCTCGAGTTGGGACTCGTTTGACTTACCCTTATCATTTGTGCCTCAAGTCAGGTGCCGTTTGACACAACTATATCATTTGCGCTTTGAGTTGGGCCTCATTTGACTCACTGTTACCATTTTCACCTCAAGTCAAGCCTCGTTTGACTTAACCGTATCATTTGCACATTGAGTCTGGCATCGTTTGACTCAACTATATCATTTGCGCCATGAGTCAGGCCTCGTTTGACTCAACCATATCATTTGCTTCTCAAGTCGAGCATCGTTTGATAGAACCATATCATTTACACCTCAAATCAGGCCTCGTTTGAGTCAACCATATCATTTGTGCCTTGAGTTGGGACTCGTTTCACACAACCATATTATTTGTGTCTCGATTTGAGTCTCGTTTGACTCACCCAAATCATTTGTGCCTCTAGTCAGGGCTCGTTTAACTCAGCCATATCATTTATGCCTCGAGTTGGGCCTCGTTTGACTCACCTATATCATTTGTGCCTCGAGTCAGGCCTCGTTTAACTCACCCATATAATTTGTACCTCAAGTTAGGCCATGTTTGACTCAATCAAAACATTCGGGCCTCGAGTTAAGCCTCATTTGACACAATCATATCATTTATGCCTCGAGTCGGGCCTCGTTTGACTCAACCACATCATTTGCACCTTGAGTCAGGCCTCGTTTTACTCACCTATATGTTTGTGCCTCGAGTTGGGCCTAGTTGCACTCACTGATATCATTTTTGCCTCGATTTGAGTCTTGTTTGACTCACCCATATCATTTGTGCCTCGAGTTGGGCCTCATTTGACTCAACGATGTCATTTGCGCCTCAACTCGAGCCTCGTTTGTCTCTCTCATATGTTGCACCTCAAGTCGGGCCTCGGTTGACTCCCCCATCTCATGTGTGCCCTGAGTCAGTCCTTGTTTCACTTAACCAAATCATTTATGCCTCGAGTGGGGCCTTGTTTGATCCCACCATATCATTTGCTCCTTGAGTCAGCCCTCGTTTGACTTACCCATATGTTTGCACCTCCAGTTGGGCCTTGTTTGACTCACCCATATCATTTGTGCCTCGAGTCAAGACTCATTTGACTCAACCAAATCATTTGTGCCTTGAGTCTAGCCTCGGTTCACTCAACCATATCATTTACGCCTCGAGTAGGGCCTCATTTGACTCACCTATATCATTTGTGCCTCGAGTCTGGCCTCGTTGGACTCACCTATATCATTTGTGCCTCGAGTTAGGCCTCGTTTAACTCACCCATATAATTTGTGCCTCGAGTTGGGCCACGTTTGACTCAACCAAATCATTTGCGCCTCGAGTTTAGCCTCGTTTGACTCAACTGTATCATTTATGCCTCAAGTCGGGCCTCGTTTGACTCAACCACATCATTTGCACCTCAAGTCGGGCATCGTTTTACTTTCCTATATGTTTACGCCTAGAGTTGGGCCTAGTTGCACTCACCGATATCATTTTTGCCTCGATTTGGGTCTCGTTTGACTCACCCAAATCATTTGTGCCTCGAGTTGGGCCTCATTTGACTCAACCATATCATTTACGCCTCGAGTCGGTCCTCGTTTGACTCAACCATATCATTTGGGCCTCGAGTCAGGCCTTGTTTGACTCTCCCATATGTTTATGCCTCGAGTCAAGCCTTGTTTAACTCAACCATATCATCTGTGCCTTAAGTCAGGCCTCGTTTGACTCACCCATATTTTTCTAGCTCGAGTCCATCCTCGTTTAACTCACTCATATCATTTGCTGCTCGTGTCGGGCCTTGTCTTACTCAACCAAACATTTGCGCCTTGAGTTAGGCATCGTTTGACTCAGCCATGTGTTTGCGCATTGAGTAGGGCCTCATTTGACTCAGCCATATCATTTGTGCCTTGAGTTAGGACTCGTTTAACTCAGCCATATCATTTGTGCCTCGAGTCGAGCCTCTTTTGACTTAACCATATCATTTGTACCTTCACTTGGGGCTCGATTGACTCACTGATATCATTTGAGCCTCGAGTCGGGCTTCGTTTGACTCACCCTTATCATTGGCACCTTGAGTTGGGCCTCTTTTTACTCAACCATATTATTTACGCCTCAAGTTAGGCCTCGTTTGACTCCCTCAGGTGTTTGCACCTCGAGTCAGGCCTCATTTAACTCAACCGCATATTTGACTCACCCATATGTTTGAGAATTGAGTTAGGTCTCATTTGACTCACCCATATGTTTTAGCCTCAAGTCGGTCCTCGCTTGACTTACTCCTATCTTTGTACCTTGAGTCGGGCCTTGTTTGACTCAACCATATCATCTACGCCTCGAGTCAGGCCGCGTTTGACTCACCCATATGTTTTTGCCTTATGTCAGGGCTCGTTTGACTCAAGGCCTCATTTGACTGACCTTTATCATTTGGGTCCCGAGTTGGGCCTCGTTTGACTTAACAATATCATTTGTGCCTCGAATCGAGCTTCGTTTGACTTACCCATATCATTTGCACCTCGAGTTGGGCATCGTTTGACTTAACCAAATCATTTGTGCCTCGAGTCGGGCCTCGTTTGACTCACCCATATGTTTTTCGCCTCAAGTCAGGTCTTGTTTGACTCACCCATATCATTTGCTTCTCGAGTTAGGTCTTGTTTGACTCAACCAAATCATTTGCGCCTTGAGTCGGGCCTCATTTGACTCACCCATATGTTTGCGCCTCAAGTTGGGCCTTGTTTGACTCTCCCATATAATTTGCTCCTCATGTTGGGCCTCGTTTGATTCACCCATGTGTTTGCACCTTAAGTGGCGCCTCATTTGACTCATCCATCTCTTTTTTGCCTCGAGTCAGGCCTCGTTTGACTCAGCCATATCATTTGCGCCTCGAGTCGAGTCTCTTTTGACTCAACCATATCATTTGTGCCTCGAGTTGGGCCTTGTTTGACTCACCCTTATCATTTGCACCTCGAGTTAGGCCTCGTTTTACTCAACCATATTATTTGTGCCTCAAGTTAGGCCTTGTTTCACTCACCCAGGTGTTTGAGCCTCGAGTCAGGCCTCATTTAACTTAACCATCTAATCTGTGCCTCGAGTCAGGCGTCGTTTGACTCACCCATATGTTTGCACCTTGAGTCAGTCCTCGTTTGACCCACCCATATGTTTTGGCCTCATGTCAATCCTCCCTTGACTCACTCATATGTTTGCACCTTGAGTTGGGCCTTGTTTGACTCAACCATATCATTTGTGCCTCAAGTTGGGCCTCGTTTGATTCGCCCATTTGTTTGTACCTTGAGTCGGGCCTCATTTGACTCAACCATATCATTTGCGTCTCGAGTCGGCCCTTGTTTAACTAACCCTTATCATTTGGGTCCCGAGTCGGGCATCATTTGACTAAACAATATCATTTGTACCTCGAGTCGAGCTTTGTTTGACTAAGTCTTATCATTTGTGTCTCGAGTCAGGCCTCGTTTGACTCAACCATATCATTTCCACCTCAAGTTGGGCCTTGTTTGACTCACCCATATGTTTACGCCTCAAGTCGGGCCTTGTTTGACTCACCCATATCATTTGCGCCTCGAGTTGGGCCTTGTTTGACTCAACTAAATCATTTACGCCTCGAGCTGGGCCTCGTTTGACTCACCCATATATTTGCGCCTCGAGTTGGGCCTTGTTTGACTCAACCAAATCATTTGTGCCTCGAGTCGGGCCTCATTTGACTCACCCATATGTTTGTGCCTCGAGTTAGGTCTCGTTTGACTCACCCATATTTGCGCCTCGAGTTGGGACTCGTTTGACTTAACCATATCATTTGCGCCTCGAGTTGGGCCGCATTTTTCTAACGCATATGTTTGTACCTCGAGTCAGGCCTCGTTTGACTTACCCATATATTTATGCCTTGAGTTAGGCCTCGTTTGACTCAACCATATCATTTGTGCCTCGAGTTAGGCCTCGTTTGACTCAACCATATCATTTGCACCTTAAGTCTATCCTCGTTTGGTTCACCCATATCATTTGCGCCTCAACTTGGGCCTCGTTTGACTCAAGCATATCATTTGTGCCTCAAGTCAGACCTCCTTACCCATATAATTTGTTCTTGGAGTTAGACCTCATTTGACTCATGTTTATCATTTGCGCCTCGATTCAGGCCTCGTTTGACTCAACCATATCATTTGTGCCTCAAGTCAGACCTCGTTTGACTCACCCATATAAATAGTGCCTAGAGTTGAACCTCATTTGACTCACCTTTATCATTTGCACCTCGAGTTGGGCCTCGCTTAACTCACCCATATGATTTGTGGCTGGAGTTAGGCCTTGTTTGACTCAACCATATCAGTTGTGCCTGGAGTTAGGCCTCATTTGACTCAACCATATCATTTGCAACTCGAGTCGGGCCTGATTTGACTAAACTATATCATTTGCACCTCGAGTCGGGTCTTGTTTGACTCAACCATATCAGTTGTGCCTCGAGTTAGGCCTCTTTTAACTCAACCATATCATTTATGCCTTGAGTTGGGCCTCATTTGACTCAACCATATCATTTGCGCCTCAAGTTGGGCCGCATTTTTGTAACACATATGTTTGCACCTCGAGTCAGGCCTCGTTTGACTTACCCATATATTTATGCCTTGAGTTATGCCTCGTTTGACTCAACCATATTATTTGCGCCTTGAGTTAGGCCTCATTTGACTCAACCATATCATTTGCACCTTGAGTCGGTCCTCATTTGGTTCACCCATATCATTTGCGCCTCGAGTCGAGCCTCGTTTGACTCAAGCATATCATTTGTGCCTCAAGTCGGACCTCATTTAACTCACCCATATAATTTATGCCTGGAGTCGGACCTCATTTGACTCACCTTTATCATTTGTGCCTCAAGTCGGGCCTCGTTTGACTTAACCATATCATTTGCACCTCGAGTGGGGCCTCATTTGACTTACCCATATCATTTGTGCTTCGAGTTGGGCCTCATTTGACTCACCTATATGATTTGTGCCTAGAGTTAGGCCTTGTTTGACTCAACCATATAAGTTATTCCTAAAGTTAGGCCTCGTTTGACTCAACCATATCATTTGCCCCTCGAGTCAGGCCTCGTTTGACCTAACAATATCATTTGCACCTCGAGTCGGCCCTCGTTTGACTTACCCATATGTTTCCACCTCCAGTCGAGCCTCGTTTGACTCACCCATATGATTTGTGGCTGGAGTTATGCCTCGTTTGACTCAACCATATCAGTTGTGCCTAGAGTTAGGCCTTGTTTGACTTAACCATATCATTTGCGCCACGAGTCGGGCCTTATTTGACTCAACCGTATCATTTGCACCTCGAGTCGGGTCTCCTTTGACTTACCCATATGTTTGCACCTCGAGTCGGGTCTTGTTTGACTCAACCATATCCGTTCTGCCCAAGTTAGGCCTCGTTTGACTCAACCATATCATTTGCGCCTCGAGTCAAGCCTCGTTTGACTCACCCATATCATTTCTGCCTCGAGTCGGGCCTCATTTGACCCAACCATATGATTTACAACATGAGTTAAGCCTCGTTTGACTCACCCATATCATTTGTGCCTCGGGTCAGGTCTCGTTTAACACAACCATATCATTTGTGCCCCGAGTCAGGCCTCGTTTGACTCAACCATATAAATTGTGCCTTGAGTCGGGCCTCATTTGACTTACCCATAGAATTTATGTCTCAAGTCGGCCTCATTTAACTCACCCTTATCATTTGCGCCCCGAGTCGGGCCTCGTTTTACTCACTCATATCATTTGCACCTCGAGTCGGGCCTCATTTGACTCAACCGTATCATTTGTTCCTTGAGTCGAGCTTCGTTTCATTCACCCTTATCATTTGTCCCTTGAGTTGGTCGTCGTTTTACTCACCGATACCATTTGCACCTAGAGTCAGGCATCGTTTGACTCACCCATATGTTTGAACCTCT